>CM077643.1:214871415-216291415 GCA_039707465.1 Rhabdophis nuchalis
TTCCAAGATGGTTAGCACCAATTGAGGCAGTGACTTACCCAACAGTTCATAACTCAAAAAGAAACTTAACCTATGATGATTTGATAGACGAAATTGGCAATATTAGAACAAGGGCAGACTTAGAGCAAAGGGGGTGGAAAATAGACTGGTGGTCCTACACCCAAGCAATGTCTAAATTTAACAGGGATAAAAAACAATTTGGAATTTACCCATCAAAACAGGATACTGATAAGATTCTATGGGACTCACTGACTAAATTTATCTCCAAAGCATACAAATTACTTTTACAAGGTTACATCGGTGAGGAAATAGTCAAAGATGCTATGATCGCTTGGGGAAGAAACATAGGAAGGAACATTACACTGGATGAATGGCAAACAATTTGGAGCAAATCTATCAAAATGACCCTGGCCTCCTCATTTAAGGAGAACCTATACAAAATGCTGTACAGGTGGTATTTACCACCAGCCAGAATAGCGCACATGTTCCCGAATACCTCTGATAGATGCTGGAAATGTAAAACGGCCAGGGGTACGTTCTTCCACCAATGGTGGACTTGTCCAAGAATCAATCAACTTTGGAAGAAGACGCAGACCTGGTTGTTGGAAATAGTAGGTATCAACTTTCCCCTCAAACCGGAATATTACCTAATTGGCATTAAACCAAACCAAATTGAGAATAGAGACTGGTACCTTTTCATACATATAACAACTGCAACAAGGATGGCCATTGCCCAACAATGGAAAGACTGTAACATACCAACGGACCAACTAATCATATCAAAAAAATTTAACTGTGCTGAATCAGATAGGCTAACATATGTTTTAAGGGACAAAGCAGAATCAACTTATGCTCAATCATGGGAAAGGTGGTACATATGGTACGATAAAAGAACAAAAGGATACCAAAGCAAACAACCAACTAACATAAATGTGAAATAAATACAAGGAACAAATGAGGCAATAGTGAACTTAAGACAACTGTAGAGACACATGTACAGACAGTTATATTAAAATATATATAACAATGGATAGAACAGACTGGGACATACAAAAACTTTTGAATTGGGGGAATAGCTATATCCCCGGTATGTCCATCCCCTTTTTCTCATTTTCCTATCTTCCCACTCTTCTTTTCCCTCTTTCTGCCCTAAAAATGTACGTTGTATACTTGTTAAATGTTATATTTTATATTTATACCAATAAAGACTATTTTATTAAAAAAATAAATAAATAAATAAATAAATAAATAAAAAATTAAGAAGAAGCCCTGATGGATAGTTATAAGGATGGCTTAAGCCGGGAAATATATCAGAATTGTGTGAACAGGGGGCTCCTGCGCAACCTACAAGGCTGGTATGAGCTGGCAGTGGATGTTGAAATTGATTTGGCAAGGGATAAATGCCTTGAAGAAAGCAAAAAGGAACCCTCCCTTCCCCCCCCCTCCGAGGACTCACAAAAGGTGGGAAAAGCTGGTCTGCAAGCTAGCCCTGGTTCACTGCATGTTTCCGTTGGGGGAAGGAGGGACACTGGGCTGTGAATTGCCGAGGATTACTGGGGAGAGAAAGAAGCCAGATAAACAACCTGGGAAGCGAAGAGATGCCACCATGAGGGGAGTGGAGCCAGCGGAAGTCCTCCCTCCAGGGCTGGAGGAGGAGGGGCCCTATTACCCGTCGGAAGAAAGTGAAACTGACTCCAATGACGACGACCGTCTGGTGAGTTCCCGTACGGGCCCCATGACTATTCCATAGAACTTAAAGTGCCCTCTACTGGTGCTCAATCGAAACTACTAGCTTTTTTAGACTCGGGATGCACACGCTGCATTATTAGCCCGGAAATAGTGGAACAGATGGGTCTAAGGCTGAAAACTTTAAAAGTGCCCATCGCCTTTTGCCAACTGGATGGGTCCATAGCAGGGGGGACGCTCAGTTTATGACTGAACCTATTGATACCTTAAGTTTCATAGTTGCGCCTGGAATGGATCATCTCCTCATAGGTTTGTCTTGGTTACGGAAGGGGAACCCACAGATTAATTGGAGTAAGGGCTGGTTGTGTATTCGCTCCGCAACGCCCCCAGAGGGGGAGGTGATGGTTACCCCCCAAACAAATGCCATACCTTCGGTGGGGGCAGCAGCTTACAAAAAAATGGAGGGGGAGGAGAAGATCCCAAAGGAATACTGGGATTTAAAAGATATTTTCAGTGAGAAATCCTCTGATAATTTACTCCCCCCCCACTGCACCATTGACATTCTCCCTGGGGTGCAGCTTCCAAAACCCCCTATTTATTCTATGACAACCCAACAGATGGTTGAACTGCGCAAATTCATTGACAAAAATCTAGCCAGGGGTTTCATTGAGCGGACTAGGCCACACGTGGCCGCCCCTGTAATGTTTAGAGAGAAGAAAGATGGCTCCTTTCGTTTGGTTGTGGACTATAGGAATTTGAACTGCATTTGTGCGGGAAATGTTTACCCCCTCCCCCTCATGAAGGACATGTTAGCACAACTGGGTAAAGGCACGTTTTTTACAAAATTGGATCTCAGAGAAGCTTATTACAGAGTCAGAATCAAAGAGGGGGATGAGTGGAAAACTGCTTTCAATTGCCCCTTAGGGTGTTTTCAGTTCAAGGTGCTACTGTTTGGCCTGCAGAGAGCGCCAGTGATTTTTATGCAACTGATAAATAAAGTGTTGCATGAACACCTGTACAAGGGCATGATGGTCTATCTCGACCGCATCCTTATTTACACGGAAACACGTGAAGAACATGGGAAATTAGTACAGTCAGTTCTCAAGAAACTGAGGTCCGCTGAACTTTATGCTAAGCTCTCTAAGTGTGAATTTCATCAGAAATTACCTTGGTTACCGCATATCTCATGATGGCATTGAGATGGCATCAGGGCTGTTACTGAATGGGCACTTCCTCGTACCCACAAGAAATTACAAAGTTTTATTTTATTTTTATTTTTTATTTTATTCGTATTTATATCCTGCACCCATCTCCCACAGAGGGATCCGGGGCGGCGCACAGGAAAATTAAAAACAAATACAAATATACAAAATACTCCTAAAAAAACATTAAACCCAACCCTGTGCTAAAACATAATTAAAACCCCCAAATTAAAATTTTGATCAACTAATACTCAGTTCGGTATCGGGTAGTTCACGCCAGGCCGGCTAGATGGAAAAATGCATTTTTAAGCGCTGGCGGAACAGGCGGAGGTCCGAGATGACACGGAGTTCGGAAGGTAGGTCGCTCCAGAGGGTTGGGCCCAGCACAAAGAAGGCCCTTCCCCTGGGCGTTGCCAACCGGCATTGCCCGGCCGACGGCACCCGGAGAAGACCCTCTCTGTGGGAGCGAATCGGTCGAAGGGACGTATGGGGCAGCAGACGGTCTCGCAGGTAACTAGGCCCCGTGCCTTGGAGACCTTAAAGATGGTCATCAATATCTTGTAACGCACCCGAAAGGTCACAGGTAGCCAGTGCAGCTCACGCAGGAGAGGTGTTATATGGGAAAATCAGAATTGGCAGGATTGGAACAAAGATTGTCTTCTCTGGAATCTGTTATACAAACTTTGGTACAGGAAATCAAGGCGCAGAGAGAAGAAAATAACAACTTTAAGAAGGAACTCCTGGAAACTCGTAATCAAGTGAAGGAGAACATTCAGAAGACTGAAGATCTGGAAGGGGGGCTAACTGAGGCAAAGGGAGAGCTTAAAAATGTTAACAGCGAGGTGGGGGAATTAACTGGGCATATGTTTAAGATGGACTTCGAAAGGATGTCATATTTTTTAAGATTTCAGAACATTTCTGAAGAATCTGGTGAATGCCTGCCTGAACTCATGAGCACAATTTTAGCAGACTATTTACATAAACCTAAAGATGAGATCAGGGGGGACATTGACCTAGTCTACAGAATAAACTCTGCATATGCCAGGATAAATGAAGTACCCAGAGAGATTCACATTAAATTTGTCAGAAGGTCAACCAGAGAGGGAATTTTGAGGGCGCAAAGAGGGGGTCCTCTAATTTACCAACAAAAGGTTGTCGCTATCTTGAAGCAGGTCCCAAAAAAAATCAGAGAAATGAGAAGGAAATTTTCCTTCTTATCTAAAACATTGTTTGACCACGGGATCTGGTTCAAGTGGGCGATGCCCGAAGGGATGCTGGTGTTCTGGGAAGGAGGAAGAGTGAGAATTAAAACAGTTGCTGAGGCGGAAGCCTTTATTAAAAAACATTCCTCTGTACTGGGCGAAGATCCAGGGGGGGCGGAGGGGGCCACGGCCCCGCCCACAGGGGACCAAGCAGGAGGAAAAGAAGATACAATTGCCAAAAGACTTAGATCCAAAAAATGATTTTGCTTGCTTTTCTTTTTTCTTATTAACTTTTCTTTCTATTCTTTTTTATACCAGGATGTTTGTACATGTCTGCCATCTCAGAATTGGAAATGTAATATGTAATATGTATACACTGGTCTTTATCTTGTAGTATTTTTTTTTGATAAATTTGTTTACTATTGTTTTATTATGTAGCCCGGGATGGGCCAAGGACTCTGACGCAAAGGTTCTCAAAATGTTTCTGTAACCCTTACCCCACCCTTCAGAAAATTGTTAAAACTCAATAAAACTTTTTCAAAATCAAGAAAGACATTGAATTCTACATCGCGAGTTGCCCTGTCTGTGCTGCAGTGAAACGACTTCCGGGAAAACCTCAGAGCCTTCTCCAGAGTGTTGCATGTCCTGAAGCACTGTGGAAGGAGATATCTATGGATTTCATTGTGGAACTGCTTGAAAACCTCAGTTACACTGTGATCTGGGTTGTTATCGACCTATTTTCCAAGCAAGTTTTATACCTTGTTCCAAAATCCTGTCGGCCAAGGCATTGGCTAAATTGTTTGTTTCACATGTATATCAGTTGCATGGAGTACCGAGGCGCATAATTTCTGATAGAGGAGCTCAGTTCACGTCCCATTTCTGGAAGGAGTTTCTGAAGTTGATAGGCTCCGCCCAGGGGTTAAGCTCTGCCCACCATCCTCAAACTAATGGGACTTGTGAATGGACTAATTCCGTTTTCGAACAGTATCTTTGTTGTTTCACAAATTACCAGCAGGACAATTGGGCTGAGTTGTTGCCTCATGCTGAGGTGGCTTACAACACCTCAGTGCATAGCAGCACCGGAATGACCCCGTTCAAAGTGGTTTATGGCCAGAACTTTGTACCAATTACTGAATTGCCTCAGGAGGCACCCAAAATTTTGTCCCTCTCTGAATGGAGTGATCAACTTATGAGGTTTTGGCCCATAGCACGTAAAACTTTGGATGATGCCCATTGGTCTCATAAAAAACAGGCAGATAAGAAGAGAATTCAACCTAAAGAGTACAAAGTGGGTGATCGTGTATTTTTGTCTACTAGATTTTTGCAAACTACCCAAAAATCTTAAGAAACTGGGACCTAAACATGTGGGTCCATTCCCTATTGTGAAGATCATTAGTTCTGTTTCCATCAAGTTGGACTTGCCTAAAACTCTCAGATGGCTTTACTCAATATTTCATGTAAATTTGTTGAAACCTGAACGCTGTTCTCCTTTTCGTCCACCTCAACCGGCGCCTCCTGCTCCTATTTTGATTGAGGGTGAACAGCATTTTGAGGTCAAAGACATTTTGGACTCTAGAAAACACCGAAATAAGGTTCAATATCTTGTTTCTTGGAATAGAATAGAATAGAATAGAATCTTTATTACCGTCAAAGACCAGCAATACATGTTACATTTAACCATATATTAAAAAGTACTAACTTTAAGATATAATTTTAAAAATGTCAGCATTATAAGTGGCATACATGTTCTCACTTTGTTCAGGTCATTTGCTGGTTTACCTAGGTGCAAAAGCGTTAAGTATGTATGTAAAAACCATGGTCCAGAAATTGTTAGAGATATGTCCTATCCTTCTATAACCAATTTTTTTCTTATGGACATTGCGGAAGGACAGAATTTTGCCACTGCATGCGTAGTAGCCGGGTTTGTGTCCTGGAGGAGGAAGTCCAGATAAAGATTGTCTGCCCTCCCTGGTAATCTCTCTAATAAGGGAAGAATATATGCAGACTTGCAAGCTCTGTATAGCTCACAGTGTAGTAGAACGTGTGAGATATCTTCCACTTCTCTTTTACCACATATACAAACCCGTTCTGCTATAGGGGTTCTCTTATACCTGCCCTGGAGAAGTGCTGAAGGTAGAATGTTAAATCTGGCTCTGAAGAAAGCTATTCTTTGTTTTGGGAAGATCAGGTCATTTAAATATCTTGCTGATTCCCACATACCCTGTTTGATTCTGTTCCTAGTGTGGAAAGGCAATCTATTTAGTTCTTCTTGGAACTCTATGTCCTTCATTCTATTAGCTACTACTTGCTTCGCTTGATCAAAGTCCAGGGGCATTAAGAGTACCGGTGAGAGCCCATAAGTGCCCAGCTTGTGCTCAATTGCCTGATTCCAAGGGGAGGGGAAGTTGTCAATCAACACTAGTGGGGAGAGCCCCTCTGGAAAGAATTGCATTTTAAGCCAATGGATGATCATCATCTTCCAGGCTCTTACCTGAATTTGAGGCATACCTGCCTCAATTCTTAACTGGGCATTTGGAGTTCCATTGGGTGCAGCCAAGATGGCTCTCAGGAATTTGGATTGTATGGTTTCTATCAAGTCTTTCTTTATGAGGATTCCTGTTTGTGCCCCATATAGTATTTGTGCCAATGTTTTGACCTCAAAAAGTTTTAGTGCAGCAGGTACTAACTGGCCACCACCTGTGTAAAAGAAATGTTTAATTGCGTTTGAGGACCTAGTGGCTACTTGAAAAATGTTATCCAGGTGTGCCTTCCTTGTGCATGGAAAACCACCCCCAGGTACCTAAATGTTCTAACCTGTTCCAGACTATGTCCTTCTATTTTCCATGGGTATTGACTAGGTCTTTTAGCAAAAACTAGAATTTTTTATTTCTCAAAGTTCAGGACCAGCTTGTTTTGCCTGCAATAGTTGAGTGTTGCCCTGATGGCTCTCTTCAGTCCTACGGGGGTTTGTGAGATAATAGCGGCATCATCAGCATATAAGAGAATTGGAATTTTATGTTGTGCTAGGCTAGGGGGATGGAAGTCAGGGTTCTGTAGGAGATCAACCATAGAATTTATATATGTTAAAGAGGGAGGGGGACAGGATGCATCCCTGCCGTACCTCTTTTTGTACCCTTACAGGGCTGGTTAAACTCCCTTGGGGGTTGCATCTCACTCTCAAAGTGGAGTTGGCATACAATTTTTGTATGAGGAAAAGGAGGCGTTTGTCGATAGTGGTGCCTTTTAATTTATCCAAGAGGGTAATCCTGGATATTGAATCAAAGGCCTGCTTAAAATCAAGGAAGGCCACAAAAAGAGAGGATTTTTTTTAACATGTGTATTTTTGTACTAAGTGGTGGAGTACCAAGATATGATCCACCATTGATCTTCCTTCTCTAAATCCGGCCTGTTCATCTTTGATTATCCCCCCTGAAATTAGCCAATCCTGAAGTTTATTGTTTAGGTGTTTGGCATACAATTTACTAATAACGCTCAGGAGACTAATGGGTCTATAATTGCCTGGGACATTTCTATTACCTTTTTTATGTATTGGTATAATAATTGCTACTCCCCAGTCTCTTGGCATATGGCCTGTTTTATCTATAAATGTAAACAATGAAGCTAAAAGTGGGGCCCACCAACTGGCATTCTTTTTGATTATTTCTGGCAGCCCCAGGTGCCTTATTGGCCTTTAGGGCTCCGATCAACCGGGATATTTCTTCTGGTGTGACAGGGGGCCAGCAAGGAGTTTGGTCCAAACTAGTTTGGCTCTCATTGGTTACAACATCGGGATCTGAGTAAAGCTCCCTAAAATATTCTTCCCAGGCATGAATCGGAACCTGATTTGTTGGGGGTAGAGGTGGTTTCCCCAGTCCCCTGGTGATGTACCAAAAAAGGGATGTATTTTTTGTCCTGACTGCCATAATTAGTCTGTGCCAAGACTCCTTCAGAGCCGCACTTTTCTTTTCTTTTCTTTTAGAAGGTTCTTGTATTGTGCTTTCAGCTGCTTTAAGTAGTGAGTGTGATCCTCAGAAGGGGCCTTTTTACTTTTCCTGTACTCCATATTATATGTCCTTTTTAATTGCATGCAGTCTCTATCGAACCATTTTTTAGTCTTTGAAACCATCCTTTTGGGGTGAGTTGGTGATCTGTTCCTGAGCACTGAGTTCAAATTTAAAATTAAGGTTTCAAAAGTCTCTAAATAAGGTACTCCACACTTGTCCCTTAGTAGAGAAGTGTGAAGCTCTATTGTTTCAGGGGCTATCATCCATTTGGCCACTTCGTTGGCGTTTTTCTCATTCCATGTAATTTTAACCTGATTATTTTGCTTCTCTAAACTGGGGAGGTAGGCTGTGCTTGCCCTTAGAGATTGGTGCAATGTGAGGGTAAGGAGTAATGAATTATGATCACTTTCCAATCGTGAGTCTATCTCCATCTTCAGTAAGAAATTCAGAAGTTCATAAGATATTATCCAGTAATCTACCATGGATTTTCTTCCTGCTCCCCGATAAGTGTATTCTGCTGGATAGTCACCCCAAGGGGACCCATTAAGGATACAAAGATCTAAACTTACAGTCATTTGTCTTACATACAAGCCTGCCCAATTAGCTTTAGGGTCTTTAAATTGTCTGGTATGAGAAGATTCTCCTGTTATATTTTCCTCATAGTGGATCTTAAATTGCTTAAATAATTCTTGATCATTTGGTCCCATTCTAGCATTTAAGTCCCCCCCCCCCCTATGATTATTACAGCTTTAGGGTGTTTGACTGAACAGTCAAAAATAAAGTCTTCTATGCTGTCCCAAATCTTGTTAATCACATTATTCTTATTAAGTGGAGGAATGTAGATATTAAAAAGCAAAATCTCCACCTGTTTAAATAAGAGTAATGTAGTTACAACCCATGACTGGAAAGGTGGCAGCGGTATACATTTAAATTGCAAGGCTGTATTAACTAATGTTGCAATACCCCCTTTAGCTCTCCCCCCCACCTTGCTTGGATCAGCCGGGATTGAGTTAACCCAATAACCATCTAATTGAATCTCCGTGGCAGCCCAGGTTTCCTGCAGGAAGAGAATGTCAAATTGTGATATATATTCAAAAAATAGTTGGTCTTTTGATGGGACAGACCAGCCCGCTATATTCCAGGTTATGAGGGAAAGTGGATCTTCTTTTGCAGCTCATCAGGATACTTGCTTTATACAGAGGGAAGTTGTCTGGTTGTTACCATGCGTAGAGGTGTCACCGCACACTGGGTTGGCCTTCTTTAAAAGTAGGGAGGTACCATTTAAGTCATGTGTAGACTCTTGAGGGACTTGTTCAGAGTAAGAGGTATTCGCACCAGCTAACAGAGTTTGCCATTCTGATGCTTCTTCTCTGGGTGTAGGAGAAGGCGTTATTAGGTCGCATTTCTTTTTTTGAGATGGAGGCTCCGACGTGGGTCGACTCTCAGTCTCTTGGTTAGGTGCTGAAGGTACTGTGGGATATTCACACAGGGATGAGTGCATCTTCATCTCTACAGGGCTCCCCAATAACCCCTTGGGGTCTTGATTTCTATTTTCCATGATCTTGTATTCAAACACTCTCTTGTCCTCTGGAGGGGAAGTGAGAGGCTCAATTATTGGGGAAACCAGATCTATGAGTGGCTCTGCTGTGTCCATTTCTTTAAGTTTTCTAATTTGTATAATATATTGTCTTGTTCATTCTTTGGAAGCGCACCAAAAGCATTAATGAGACCAGCTTCTGTGCTGTTAAGTGTCTCTTCTCTAGACAAGGCTGTTTGTCTCCCACTGCCTTTCTCTCCCTTTCCCAAGGTTGAAGATAAGGAGGGGAGCCACCTTGGGAGCTCGCATGTTAGCAATTAACGGAGTAACCCTTTCCTCACCAAGGACTGTGACAGGAAAGATTTGAAAGGAGGTTAGATATGCCTTCATCTTGAAGAGCATCTGTGGTATGGTGGGCTGTTTGAAAGACAGGAGAATCCGCTTCCAATTTGGGACTTCAGGTAACCACTCCAGAGCACGGAGATCGATCATATCCCTGTGACAGTGAAGAAGCTGGCTTAGGGAATGTAATATTGCACTTCTGGAATTCCAGCGTCCATAATTAAGTCTGTTCATCTGAATTCTAAAAGCGACCTATTGGGTTTGTAGTGAGCGGTGTGATCTTTGTGATTGGGGGACAGATGCTTTCCTGACTTCTTTATTGATACCTTTCTCTCTCGTTGCCTTATCCGGGGAGGGACTGTTTTTCTGCCACCTTTTATCTGACTCTTTTGCCGTTTCTCTGGCACTTTGTTCTTTTTCCTCTCCTTTATCCTGCATATTGGAGTTATCCAGGTCTTCTGCAAGAACTTTAGTGGAGGTATCTGGGGCCCGATATTGAATTTGAAGAAAAACAGCTAGGTCTTTTTTCAATGTCTCTACATTGTGTTGGATGGCAATTAATTGTTCGAATAGTGAGACTACCGTTTGTGCTGTGAGGAGGCATTTTTTTGCCATAAACTCAGTTGAATTTTCCCAGGGTAGAGTCTCTGTATTCTGAATTATATGGTTATTGGTCGCCTTTTTAGCTTTTAGCTCAGCCTCCAAGTGGGAAGTTATTGGGCTAATTCTTTGTGAGAAGTGCTGGCTTTCAGTTTGTTCCCCTCTTGCCAGATCAGCAAAGTCTAGTAAATGCTGTTTTTCCACAACTTTTGGCAGGTCTTGTTCTAATCTCTCCAGATTATTGGGGATGGGGGGGGAGGTTTGCTTTACTTACAGATCTCTTGCTGACAAGGAGCTCCTCGATTCTTGGCTGTTTTGCTGTTTTCACAGGAGGAAAAGATCCCAGGCTGGTGCCATGGCGTTTCTTTCTTTTCCCCATGCCTTTTTAGTTCTTAGCAGCAAACAAACGTTTTTAGTTGTGTTATATTCTACGCTATTATCTCCACAGAAAAATGTTAATGAAATAAAAAAGGACCCAATTGGAATGCTAAAAATAGATAAAATAAAATAAAACTGGGAGGCACTCCTGCAAACACGTTCCAGCTGCACCAGCTGCAGCTCCGCCTCTTGGAACCACTTCCCCCCTTCCCATACTGAATGAGTTGACAAATCTCATGTTAGGGCTCCCAGACTTTTGCGGAAGTTTTATACCAAGTATCCTAATAATCCTTGATATTGTTGCCACTGTCTTAATTGTTCTCTTCTTCTTGTTCTCTCTCTCTCTCTCTCTCTCTCTCTCTCTATCTTATTGCAGGGATGATTCCCTTTTTTGGAGAAGAGCCGGATGTCAGCCTCTGCTTTGCTGCTTGCTCCGGCTGCCACTGAAACGGGGAGGGAGGGGCTCTGGTATTTGGGAATGGGACTATATGGTGCAGGAGGGCGATTTAGAGAAGGGAGTATGTTCTCACCATCTACTTCGCATACTGCTGGCTGGGGCCGTGCGGTGGTCAAGGCCAACGGTCTTGCATGCCATCCTGATGATGCTCCTGGAGATGCAACCCACATGACACCTAAGGGGATTATGCATTGGATGGGGGTTGTTGAGGGGAGGTAGATGCATATCATACATATTGATATGTATGATTTCGTGCGCTAGGATCTCAGACCTTACTTTACCTCGCTGCTATCTTTTCATAACCAGTAAAAGTATTCTTAATTCTTTAAAATGGAGTTGAGTGGTTTCTTTCTTGGTTATCGTTAGAGGCGGACCTGACACTTTGGTTATACAATAGAACTAGCTAAATTGCAGCAACTATGGGATAGAAAATATAAATTAACAATGTCAACTGCATATAAAGAGAATTTGCATAAGATATTTTATAGATGGCATTGGCCACCAGCAAGACTGGCAAAGATTCTAAAGACAAATCAGCTAAATGTTGGAAATG
Source organism: Rhabdophis nuchalis (assembly GCA_039707465.1). Taxonomy (NCBI): domain Eukaryota; kingdom Metazoa; phylum Chordata; class Lepidosauria; order Squamata; family Natricidae; genus Rhabdophis; species Rhabdophis nuchalis. The sequence goes on from CM077643.1 coordinate 214,883,377, forward strand.
CCACCAGATACTGGGCTCATATGTGGTGGACCTGAGCAAAAGTAAAAAAATATTGGACTAAAATACATACGTGGCTTAAAACTTGAAATATTTTTGCTAGGGATTTTACCAGAAAATTATAGTAAAGAAAATGTATATTTAATTATTCATGTTATAAAAGCATGCCCAAAATTGGAAAAGTGAAGAGATCCCTTCAGAGGAGAATGTGATTAGGAAAATATTAGAAGGTGCAGAAATGAACAGATTGACACTGGCCATCAAAGAGAAAGAAGAAACCAATTATTATAAAATTTGGGAATCTTTTTACCGGTGGTTAGAGAATAGACATAAGAATTAATAGTAAAAGAAGTTACCTAAAGTATAGAAAATATATTAAAAATCCATATAACTAATAGAGTTAAATAAATTACAATGGGATTGTTATAATATTATATATTTAAGGTATTGGAAGTTAAGTTAAAATGAGATCAAATAATGAATGGTTAATTTGCGAGACCGCCTCCTACCACACACCTCCCTTCGACCTGTCCGCTCTCACAGGGAGGGCCTCCTCAGGGTGCCGTCGGCCGGTCAATGCCGTCTGGCGATTCCCAGGGGTAGGGCCTTCTCTGTGGCGGGCCCGGCTCTCTGGAACGACCTGCCCCCCAATATTCGTACTATCACCGACCTGCGCCTCTTCCACCGGGAGCTCAAGACATATTTTTTCCACCTGGCCGGCTTGGTTTAGACTTCAGACTTCGACTTTACTAACTATTTTTAGAGGGTTGTAGTGTTTTAAACTTTTTAGCACAGTTATTAATTTAATTTGGGTTTTAGTGGTTGAATGTATTTATTGAGATGTATGTACTATTTGTATTTTACCTGCTGTGCACCGCCCCGAGTCCTGTCCGGAGAGGGGGCGGTATAAAAGTCTAAATAAATAAAATTAAATTAAATGGGAAACACTGGTTAATGGGAAATGGATTGTTTACATAAAAATAAAATTTATTTTAAAAAAACCAAAAAACCAAGAATCTACAAAATTCTTACAATCACTACAACCCTCTAAGAAACTAGGTCATAGATCCTTTCCCAATCATTAGGATCATAAATCCTGTCGCAGTTGAATTACTTCTACCCAAGACAGTTAGACAAGTACATCCAGTGTTCCATTGTAGCTTACTCAAACCAGAGATTATCTGTACCATCAGACTACCTATACCCACACTTCTAGTCTCTTTTATGGTTGAATGGGAACAACACTTTGAGATTAAGGAAATCCTGGACTCACACACACATCATGGCTCCACGCAGTATTTGGTAGCATCGAAATATTTGCCACCATCTCAAAAAGAGTGTGTGGCTTAGAAACACGCAAAAACCCCCACCCTCTTAAGGAGATTCCACCTGAAATACCCAAATACTTAATTTATACATGTTTTCCTTGTTTCTTTCCAGGTGGATTATCCTTTTTTCTAAGGAGGGAAGTATGTCAGATCCGTGCCATTCTTCCAGGGAAGGGGAGTCTTTTTAATTACTGCATTCTATTTCATATATCCTGTATCCTGCAATGTATTGGTTTATAGCTTTTAGCTTGGCGCCTAAGTGCCCTGGCATTTTTGCACCTTTTGGGGAATGAAAGGGGAAGGATGGCGGAAGGATGACCCTGAGAAAGTTCCCTTATCACTTTCTCAGCGCGACTGGTACAATAATATCTTGGCGCCTGTGGATTGGCCGGATGCACATCAAAATGTTGGGAAGGGTTTCTAATTCTTTTATTCTAACTGCATGGCCTGAGAGCCCTCAGAGTTTGCTTCCCTTTTGCCCTGCTATCACCTCTATTCAATAAAAGGTTCCTTTTGAAATGCTAAGTTTCAAGAGTCTTTACTTTCTTGAATAAAGGGGAGAGGCCGGGCCTTACAACATAGCAACACAGCTCAGGTTTGCATCTGAACAAATCACAAGACTTCTGGAACACTGTCCTTTGGACAGAAAAGATGAAAATGTAGATGTCTGGCCATAATGCATGGCCAGACAACTTGGTAAAGTTTTGGTGAAAACCAAACACAGTGTATTTTGCACAAACATCTCATACCAACTGTCAAACATGGTGGTGGAGAGATGCTGCTTTAGGCTTATTTTGCAGCCATCTTGCAGTCATTGAGTCAACTATAAACTGTATATTCTAGAGTTTAATATGAGGCCATCTGTCCAACAGCTAAAACTTGGCCGACAATAGACCATGCAACAGGACAATCCAAAGCACACCAGCAAATCTATAACAGAATAGCTAAAAAAGAAAAGAACCAAGATATTGCCCAGTCAAAGTCCAGACCTCAATTTGATTGAATTGCTATGTCGGGACCTCAAGAGAGTTGTTGATAAACAAATGAACTGAAACAATGTTGTAAAGAAGAGTGGGCCAAAATTTCTCCACAACAATGTAAGAGACATACAGTCAATTGCTTCAAGTTATTCAAGTTACATTAAAGATGGTTCTATAAGCTATTGGTGTACTTAGTTTTTCACACATGGCTACTCCATTTTGGCTTTCTTTTTGTAAAATAAATGATGATAGTGTAATATATCATGATGTTCACTTAAGGTTACATTTGTGTACTTTTAAAACTGCTAAGGAACAGATGATTTTTTATTATGTCTTGATACATAAAATTATAGAACTCTTTTTCACATGACTGTACTTTATCAGGATTTTATTCCTATTCGGGCACAGCTCATTGTTAGCAAACATTTTGTGAGAGAAATGAACTTTTATCATCTGGATATTAGTAAAATTGCTGATGTTGCAGTTATTTATTGAAATAATAATATTAGTTATGAAATAAATGTTTTAATTAGTTTATTATAATTTATTTTAGGTTCACAGCTCCAGACCAGCCAACTAAATGCTCTTTGGACCAGGAGGTTGTGAGGACAAACACTCATTACATCATTGTTAAGACACGGCAATGGGGCTGCTTCTGTGTCATTTCACAGAAGCTGCAGCTGGTCCAGAACATAGTGGCACTAACTAGTAGTAAAAGACTTAACATTGTTTATTGATTTTTCAGGTCCAATTCAAAATTTTGGTGATGAATTTGGAGACCTTATGAAAATATAATGTTCAGCAAATTCCAATCAACCTTCCTTATATGCTCCTACTTGGGAAATGATGCTGAAGGTGTGCACCTTTTACCATATTCTTATAAACTGCCCAACACATATGCAATAGGCAGTGTGCAAATGTTTATAAAAACAAACATAACAGCAATATAGAGAGATTTACACCAATACTCTGGATTTTGCAAGTAATACAAATATTCACATAATATTTTAATCACAATCATCAACAGATTTCTGGTGTTGCAGTCGTAAATTGAGTTACCACATTACAGGACCCAATTTTATGACCATTTTTACTGCAGTCGTAAGTTGACTCACACAGTTATAAGGGCAAATCTAGTTTAACTGATGGTAGCTTTGCTGTTATTTGGCAGAAACATTGCAAATTGGGATCATATGACAATGTTATGCTGCAACTGGGTCGACTGCCAAGTGCCCAAATTACGATCCTGTGACCATTGGAGCCACATTGCAGTGATAGTAGAAGGTCTAATTCAGGTTTTTGGGAGGCTATTGTTAATTTGATCATTGTTTAGCAAACATAGTCAAGGACAACTTGTAATTGCTGAAAATAATTTTGAAAACCAAAATACTGACTGGGGATCCAGGCTTAAATGCTCTAAACATGATTCCTTAGGTATAGAGAGCCAGTTTGGTTTAGTGGTTAAGACTGAATAACTCCACTTGATTGCTGGCTGGATAACTTTGGATCTTTCTCAACCCATGACATCAGGCTCAGGAGACAAAATGATTGTCAATTCCAGTCTCCACCAATGGATCAACACTCATTTGAGTGTTTCAACACTCATTTGATCCAAAACAGTAGATCTTACACTTGCAGGAAAACACTCAGAAGAAGAAAAAATTCTATACAGTTTTCAAAAGTTAGCTTCAACTTATCAAATAAAAAATAATTATTTGAATGTAATTTTCGAACACAGGTTTTTATACTAGACCCTTCACTTTTCATCCTAGGCCAAAATACTTTTATATTTTTCCTTATATTATCATTTCTCCAAAAAACTCTAGAGTTCCAGGTATACAAATTTAGAGGGTTTCATTTCTGTTGCCCCCCCCCCCCCCCAACTGATCCTTGCCAGGCACCTCACCTTCTGTCAGGTTGTGTGCAGCGACAAAACTACTTATAACAATTTTTGTCTCAAGAAAACCTATTCTGCCCCTACAAATACTAATTGAAACAAAATTAAGACATCCCACTATCAATCAATGGACACTTGCCAAGAAATCCAATCACCACACAATTCAAATATATAGCAAGGCAACCCACACTTCTGGACCAATGTATTTAGTTTTGCTAGAATGGTTAGCAAAGCATCTACAGCATTTGTGATCTTCCTCCTCCAGGGAACTCCAGCAAAATTATGTAGGACAGCTGGGCTGCCATTATTTCAAGAGATTTTCCCCCCACATATTACCTGTTGTGAACTGTGGCTTACACTGTGTCTCTTGTGTAGATAATGGAAAATTGGCAGAAGCAGGTGATGACTGAGCTCGAGAAAGTGGGCGATGTCCACTAAAGGATACAGGAATACCAGCAGCTTCCATGGATGCCTGGTAGTTTCTGAGCTGATGAATGCGCTGCTGTTCCAGTAAAAGAGTTTGCTATAAGAGAGCATAAAATATGTCATTGTTTGAAGGCTTGTTTTACAAATCTGTTTTCTTGTTTGTGACCAATTACTTCATAATAGTCTACTAGCTATTTGCTTTATTAATTAATATACCTACATACACAAAAGTACTCATTGGTATATACCAATTTTAAAGCCATTTAATAGTGTTTTGAGAGAGCCAGGTTGATATACGGTTAAGACATCAGGCTAGAAACCAGGAGACAGTGAAATCAACAAAGCTTGGGCCAGTGACTTTATCCCAGCCATAAGAAGGAGGCAATGGCAAACATCTTGCCAAGAAAAGTGAAACATCTTGCCAAGAAAAGTGCAGTGACTTTGTCCAGGCACTCTGAAAATTGAACATGATAAAAAAACCCATGAAGTTTTAATAAAGGAGAATATTTGTAGCTCAGGATTGAAATGATGGATTGTTGGTACTCTCTGAACTTGCTTGTTTTCTTGCAGACATTTCATTCCCCAAACTAAGTAACATGTTATCATACTGATGTTACCTAGTTTGAGTAATAAAATGTATGCAAGAAAACAAGCAAGCCCAGAGAGTACCATTGACCCCTTAAATAAAGTTTTCATAGTAAACGTTGATTGTTTATCTGAAATTGGAGTTAAAAGATAATTCATCCTCAACTTTTCTAAAAGCAAATTGGGTACATCATTGAATTCTAAACTATAAAATATCCAACTGAAGGAATAAAGTAACTGACCCAATAATTTAAAAGTGTTTAAATGATGGAATGAATTAGCAATATTTTAACCATATTTAGGGTAACAAAGAAAGCAAAAGAAAAAAAGGAGAAAAAGGGCAAAGGAATAATGGGTGAAAGACCAAAAGAGTTCTAGATACATAATTAAATATAGAAAACGGGGAAAAAATTAATCCAGTGGGATATATTGGGCTGAAGAAAATACAGGTAGTCCTCGACTTACAATTTTAATTGAGCCCAAACTTTCCGGTACTAAGCAAGACAGTTAAGTATGTTTTGCTCCATTGTGATGATCTATCTTGTCACAGTGCCACAGTTGTTAAATGAAACACTGAAGTTGTTAAGTTAGTAACATGGCTGTTAAGTGAATCTGGTTTCCTCATTGACTTTGCTTTCAGAAGGTTGCAAAGGGTGACCACATGACCCAGGACCACATCACAAATAAATGCCAGCCGCCAACTGTCTGAATTTTGATCACATGGACTATAGGGATCCTGCAACAATTGTTAAATGTGAAAAACTGTCATAAGTCATTTTTTTCAGTGCTGTTCTAACTTTGAATGGTCAGTAAATGAATGGTTGTAATTCAAGCACCTGTAGTGTAGAAAGAATATTGTCCAATTAGTTGCCTACCACTTACATTTTTTCTTGGGATACAAATTTGACATTGGAGTAATTCAGTAGTGCTAAGTTTACACTATACCTAACTAGGTATGAAGTTTTTATATCATGACAAAGTTTTTTCTGAACTGAAATGGAATTATTAATAATTCACATAAAAGTGTTTTTATCAGGGAAACCTGGTCTACCCAAATATGGGACGGAGTATACTGCTTCCACTTTACGTAATATGTAAGCAGCCAGGGTTCGAATCCCAGAAGGGCATGGCTAACTAATGAGAGCTAAATAGCTTGAAATAGATCTATACTAGTCTCCCTTTATTTCTTTGTCAGTAAATGTAAATTCACATACATTTTTCCTTAAAATTTGCTCAGTCTTAATCTTTCAGGAAAAAAAAAATCCATGTTAACCGTTTCAAAGGATGAACAATACAACAAAGTACAAAAGTCACACTGCCTTAACATTAAGAATGGTTTTGAATATAATGCACATTATGAAATAGAACAAATCTAAAATTTATATTATTACATTTTGCAATGAAAAAGAAACTGTTATACTTATAGAGAACAATCATGTATTCCTTTTGGAAGAGAAATCAAATTTCTACTTGACATGAAAAAGACAATGAAGAATAGAAAATGAAACATTTGAATAGTAGCCAAATGTGATCAACATTTTCACGTCTATAATAGAAGTAGGAAATTAAATACATATCTTCTGAACTGAAATTATCAAGAATTGGCATAATCTTGTATTACTCCTACCATAGTTCTAAGGATTCTATATTTTGAACCCTAATTTTTGGTATTAAAATGTTATGTAATTATGTTCTATTGTTAAGTCACTTGATACTCAGGAATTTGAGACTTCTGTTCTACAGGTTTTTAAATAAAGGCAAATAGGTTGAGTTTGCACAAAATTCAATGTCAGAATAAAAGAGTCTGATTCTGGTATACTGTGTTATGTCAACCCAGATGTTCTTTCTATATAGAATGACAGAATAATAAATATACAAGCCTCTGGAAACTATACACTAACTAATAAATGCTGTTATTTAGAGTATTCTACCTGTCTGAAGAGCAATTCCTGCTCTGCTTGCCTTTGTCCTGCTTCCAATTCTTGTTCTCCATCTTCATCATTTTCAGCAGGTTCTTGCTTCACATGGACCACTTGGGTCAATTCTTGAATTTCCTTTTGATTTGCTGTGCTGTCAATATATTGGTCTTCCACAAATGTCTGATGTTCTCTTAATTCTTCTTCAGTCTCTTCTGGATGGCTTTCATGCTGACGGGAAGCTTCATTTGATTTTGGCAACATCTGAATGAAACTCATAGAGTCAGAACATAGCTCATATAGAACATATGAAAAACTATGAATGAATGAAATCCTTTTTTTTTAAATGTAACAATTTAAATTTTATGGTTCACTTGATTTAATTTGAAAGTTTAAAATTTCTAAGCCATATACATGATAGATTATTTTTAAAGATGGAAGCACAGCTAATATATTAATTTTGTATTAGATTAACAATGAGGCTGTATTTATGAAATAAAGCCAAGTTAACAAATTCTTATTAAAAGTAAATACTAAATATGAAAAAAAAACACTTTAGTCATTATAATCTAAAATGTTTTTCACTTTTGATTATAACAAAAACTTGATGATCATTTTAAGATTCAAAATAATTTTCAGTAGCCCTTAAAACAAAACTCAAATCAAATCTAAATACAGAAAACCCGCAGATTATGAGCATTTCTTTAGTGAATGTTTACAAACAAGTCCCAAAACTACAAATCATGCAGCACCACGACAGTTGTTTGTCCTTATGAACAACTGCAGAGGCTCTGCAACATTCGTCCTGCACTTTGCTGGTCAAAACAGAGCATCAGAGTGGTGGGCTGTGGTGGGAATTGGAGGGGCAGCCCCGTCACTCTGAAGCTCCATTTTTGCTGGCTGGGTGAGGCCTGCGCAAACCTAAAAGGAGCGTTGGGTTGAGTCTACACCTCCAAAACTACATTTTGGCTGGTGAAATGCCCGGCAAGGCCTGCTCAGCCAAAACGTAGTGTTGGAGGGACGGGCCTGCCCCTCCGCCCCATTATTTTGGCATACAAAGTGCTGGGCGAGGTCTGCGCACACCAAAACAAAGCTATAGAGGGGTACATGCAGCTGAGAGGCTGGAGAGACAGCTTGCTAGGTGTTTTCACAGTGAATTGGTGGGGCAGGTTGTATGTGGAGTATGAGGTATTTCAGTGGGTCAGGGAGATTGAGTGGTCTTAGCCTATTCCATCACTATGCCCCCCACAACACCTCCCCCAGTCTGAAATACTCATGTGCACTTAATGAATTGCGCATCCGATTAGCAAATGTGTGGGCAAAAAGAGCTCCCCCAAATCCTTGGGTTATGAATGGAATGGGCAATTTCCATTTTATTCCTAATTTGAGGGCTACCTGCATTTTCCTAGATTTTGGCAGTAGCCAAAAACACGCTACTTACCTTAAAAACCTCAAGGTTGCTATGGTGGTCACAAAGTTTGAGGACATAGTAACAAATAAATTATCTTATTGCACCGGCTGGAGGGGTTGGGGTTGGGAGGCACCGTCCTGCGGTGGTTCTCCTCCTACCTCTCCGGCCGGTCGCAATTCGTGTTGACAGGGGGGCAGAGGTCGACGGCGAGGCACCTCACGTGTGGGGTGCCTCAGGGGTCGGTCCTCTCGCCCCTCCTGTTCAACATCTATATGAAGCCGCTGGGTGAGATCATCCGTGGTTTTGGGGTAGAGTTCCATCAGTACGCTGATGATACTCAGCTGTACATCTCTACCCCTGACCACCCCAACTATGCCGTTGAAGTGATGTCCCGGTGTTTGGAGGCCGTGCGGGCCTGGATGGGGAGGAACAAGCTTCGACTCAACCCATCCAAGACCGAGTGGCTGTGGTTTCCGGCGTCACGATATAGCCAGCTGGTTCCATCTCTGGCTATTGGGGGCGAGTCATTAGCCCCCGCGGAACGGGTTCGCAACTTGGGCGTCCTCCTGGATTCTTGGCTGTCCTTGGATGACTATATGACAGCTGTGGCCAGGGGGGTTTACCTGATACGCCAGTTGCGTCCCTTTCTAGATCGTGACGCCCTATGCACGGTCACTCAAGCCCTCGTCATCTCCTGCCTGGACTACTGTAACGCTCTCTACATGGGGCTCCCCTTGAGGTGCACCCGGAGGCTCCAGCTAGTACAGAATGTGGCCGTGCGGGGGATTATGGGAGTTTCAAGATACTCCTGTGCGAGCTGCACTGGCTGCCTGTGGCCTTCCGGGTGCGCTTCAAGGTGCTAGTAACCATCTTCAAAGCGCGCCATAGCACGGGACCTGGTTACTTGCGGGGCCGCCTCCTACCACATACCTCCCTTCGACCTATCCGCTCCCACAGAGAGGGCGTCCTCAGGGTGCCGTCGGCTGGACAATGCCGGCTGGGGGCCCCCAGGGGGAGAGCCTTCTCTGTGGCAGATCCTGCCATCTGGAACGACCTGCCCCCCGACCTTTATTTATTAAATTTATACCCCGCCCTTCTCCTTGTTAGGACCCAGGGTGGCGCACAGGCATTATTTAAAACCACAAAATACAATATATATCAATTAAAATATATTAAATTAATTAAACCCGTGCTAAAACCCATGTTAAAACCTTACCAAATTATAATTTATTTTTAAAAAGTCAGAAACGGGGGGCTATCCTAGGCCGGCTTGTTGGAATAAATACGTCTTAAGACGTTGGCGGAAGAGGCGGAGGTCCGAGTGCGAAGGTCAGGGGGTAGGTCGTTCCAGGGGGCCGGGGCCGCCACAGAGAAGGCCCTTCCCCTGGGTGTCGCCAACCGGCATTGCCCCGCCGACGGCACCCGGAGAAGACCCTCTCTGTGGGAGCGGATCGGGCGAAGGGATGTATGGGGCAGGAGGCGGTCTTGTATATAGCTAGGCCCCAAGCCATGGAGCGATTTAAAGATGGTCATCAACACCTTGAAGTGCACTCGAAAGGCCACAGGCAGCCAGTGCAGCTTGCGCAGGAGAGGTGTTACGTGGGTTTGCCTTGAGGCACCCATAATCACCCACGCGGCCGCATTCTGTACTAACTGTAGCTTTCGAGTGCACCTCAAGGGGAGCCCCATGTAGAGAGAGTTACAGTAATCCAGCCGGGATGTCACAAGCGCTTGAGTGACTGTGCGAAGGGCTCCCCGGTCCAGTAAGGGGCGCAACTGGCGTATCAGGCGTACCTGATAGAACGCCCCCCTGGCCACGGCCGCCACATGGTCCTCCATGGACAGCCGGGAATCTAGGAGGACGCCCAAGTTGCGCGTCCTCTCCACGGGGGCCAGTTGTTCACCCCCAATGGCCAGTGTTGGACTTATTTGGCTGAACCGGGGTGCCGGAAACCACAGCCACTCGGTCTTGGACAGGTTGAGTTTGCGTTTGTTACTACCCATCACGGGTAGTACTCACGGACCTACTCCTCTTCCGCCGGACTCTAAAAACACATCTATTCCATGTGGCTGGCCTGGCATAGTTTTTAATTGATATAGTCCCAATTATAATAATTTTAATTGTTTTTAAGTATAATTTTTAGCACAGACCCACTATATTTAATCTATTTTAAACTTTTATATTATTGTGTGTACTATCTTTTTTACCCTTTCTGTGCACCGCCCTGAATCCCTCTAGGGAGATAGGGTGGTATACAAATGTGAAATAATAATAATAATAATAATAATAATAATAATAATAATAATGATGATGATGATGATGATGATGATGATGATGATGATGATGATAATAATAATAATTATTATTATTATAATCTTAAGCAAGGATTTTCAAACATTTAAGAATTAATGACATCCTAAAATGCCCCTTTCACTTTCCCTTAAGCATTTGGTCAGACAGAATTAACTTTGCATGGAAGACTCATGATTACGACTTGGAAAGATAAACACAAAATGGTCAAAAAAACAAGCTATTGTATATGGAATCTCAAGTTGCTTTGCATTCTGGTCCCAAAGATGCTTTTTGGGCTTTCTAGTTTTCTTTGAAGACATTTTACTTCTCATCCAAGAAGTTTCTTCAGCTCTGACTGAATGGTGGGAAATGTCAATCAGAGCTGGAGAAGCTTCTTGGATGAGAAGTTAAACATCTGGAGTTGAGGGAGGAGAGATGTGACCAAGTACCCTGCTAGTTCTGTCCACATTGGACAATGTAACTATTGACATCTGGAGAGGAAAATATTTATTTATTTATTTATTTTTTATTTATTTTTCATATTTATAACCCGCTCCCATCTCACAACAAGGGACTCGGGGCGGCGAACATAGAATTAAATCAATAAATACAAAATACAATACATAGATATTAGATGCCTGTGTTGTAACCGTTTTTAAAACCCTCGTTTATAATTGGCGGTGCTGGGGTTACGCAAGGCCGGCTAGTTGGAAGAAGTGAGTCTTAAGACATTTGCGGAAGAGGCGGAGGTCAGGAATGGTGCGGATTTCAGGGGGCAGGTCGTTCCAAAGGGCCGGCCCTGCCACAGAGAAGGCCCTCCCCCTGGGCGCCGACAGTCGACATTGCCCGACCGACGGCACCCTGAGGAGGCCCTCTCTGTGGGAGCGTGTCGGTCCCAGGGATGTATGGGGCAGGAGACGGTCTTGCAGATAGCTAGGTCCCGAGCCATGGAGCGTTTTGAAGATGGTCGTTAGGACCTTGAAGCGCACCCGAAAGACCACAGGAAGCCAGTGGAGCTCGCGTAGGACAGGTGTTATATGGGAGTGTTTAGGCGCTCCCGTAATTATCCGTGCGGCCGCGTTCTGGACTAACTGTAGTCTTCGGGTGCACTTCAAGGGAAGCCCCATGTAGAGAGCATTGCAATAGTCAAGTCGAGATGTGACGAGTACTTGAGTGACTGTGCGTAAGGCTCCCCGATCCAGTAAGGGACGCAATTGGCGCATCAGGCGTACCTGATGGAATGCCCCCCTGGCCACGGCCGCCACCTGGTCAGCCGGGAGTCCAGGAGGACACCTAGATTGCGTGCCTTCTCAACAGGGGCTGGTGTTTCGCCCCCAATGGCCAGAGTTGGAATAATCTGGCTGAAACGGGGTGCCGGAAGCCACAGCCACTCAGTCTTGGACAGGTTGAGCCTGAGTTTGTTACTACCCATCCAGATCCGTACAGCCTCCAATAATAATAATAATAATAATAATAATTTAATTTATAACCCGCTCTCTCTCCCAGAAGGGACTCGAGGCGGGGCACAGGGAATTTAAAATACATATAAAATACACACAGTATACAATAATAAAATGAAATTAAACTAACCCTGCGCTAAAATCCCATATTAAAACTAACCCCAATCTAAAAAGAGACTACCCTAGGCCGGCCAAGCGAAACAGATGTGTCTTTAATTTTAGGCGGAAGGAGCGGAGGTCCGTGGTTGTCCTGATATCGGGGGGAAGGTCGTTCCAGAGGGCTGGGCCCGCCACAGAGAAGGCCCTTCCCCTGGGCGTCACCCGCTGACAAAGTCTAGTGGACGGCACCCGGAGAAGTCCCTCTCTGTGGGAGCGAATCGGCCGTGAGGATGTATGGGGCAGGATCCGATCCCGCAGATAGCTAGGTCCCGAGCCATGGAGCGCTTTGAAGATGATGACTAACACATTGAAGCGCACCCGGAAGACGACAGGTAGCCAGTGCAGCTCGCGCAAGAGCGGTGTTACGTGGGTGAACCTAGAGGCTCCCATTATTGCTCGCGCGGCTGCGTTCTGGACCAACTGAAGCCTCCGGGTGCACCTCAAGGGGAGCCCCATGTAGAGAGAGTTGCAATAGTCCAGTCGGGATGTCACGAGAGCATGAGTGACTGTGCGAATGGCGTCCCGATCCAATAGGGGGCGCAACTGGCGTACCAAGCGAACCTGGTAAAACGCCCTCCTGGCCACGGCTGTCACTTGATCTTCCATGGACAGCCGGGTATCCAGGAGGACACCCAAGTTGCGCGCCCCATCCACAGGGGCAAGATGTTCGCCCCCTATGGCCAGCGATGGAGTCAGCTGGTTGAATCGGGTAGCCGGAAACCACAGCCACTCGGTCTTGGTCGGGTTGAGCCTGAGTCCGTTACTTCCCATCCAGATCCGCACGGCTTCCAGGCACTGGCACATCACCGCTACGGCATCGTTGGGGTGGTTTGGGGTAGATATATACAGCTGAGTATCATCAGCGTAGAGATGATACTCTACCCCAAAACCACGGATGATCTCGCCCAGCGGCTTCATGTATGTGTTGAACAGGAGAGGCGAGAGGACCGACCCCTGAGGCACCCCACATGTGAGGGGTCTCGGGGTCGACCTCTGCTCTCCTGTCAACACAAATTGCGATCGGCCAGAGAGGTAGGAGGAGAACCACCGCAAAACGGTGCCTCCCACCCCCAACCCCCCCAGCCGATGCAATAGGATACCATGGTCGATGGTATCGAAAGCCGCCGAGAGGTCTAACAGAACCAGGATGGAGGAGCAACCCCCATCTCTGGCCCTCCAGAGATCATCCACCAACGCGACCAATGCCGTCTCGGTGCTATGCCCGGGCCGAAAGCCGGACTGGCGCGGGTCTAGATAATCAACTTCCTCCAGGTGACGGGGAAACTGTTGTGCCACCACACTCTCAACAACCTTCGCCAGGAAGGGAAGGTTGGAGACTGGACGATAGTTGGTTAATAAAGCTGGATCCAAAGAGGGCTTCTTGAGGAGGGGCCTCACCATGGCCTCTTTTAGGGAGGCAGGCAAGGAATCCTCACTCAAGGATGCGTTGATAACCTCTTGGAGCCAGCCTCGTGTCACCTCCCAGGATGCCAGTACAAGCCAGGAGGGACACGGGTCCAATAAACATGTGGTGGCTCGCAGTCGCCCACGTAACCTGTCCATATCCTCGGAAGTAACGGAGTCAAACTCCTCCCAAACAAGATCCCCCTCGTGGCAATCCACTGGACCAGCAATGGGGGCTAACTCATTCTGTATCTGAGCGATTTTCTCCTGCAGATAAGACACAAATTCCTCTGCTCTACCCTGTAAGGGGGCTTCCCGCACCCTCTGTTGAAGGAGGGTACGGGTCACCCTAAACAGGGCGGCAGGGCGGTTATCTGCGGATGCTATGAGAGTGGCGCAATGATGGCGTTTGGCCACTCTCAGCGCCACAATGTAAGTCCGTAAATGGGCTCTTACCTGTGTCCGGTCAGATTCAGAGCGGGTAGACCTCCATCTTCTCTCTAGGCATCTCTTGTGGCGTTTCATCACCCTCAGCTCCTCGGTAAACCAAGGAGCCAGGGTGGCTCGCCGCCGCAAGAGAGGCCGCAAGGGCGCAACCCGATCCAAGGCTCCCGCGGTCGCAGTATTCCATGCGGCCACGAGGTCCTCCATCGGGGGTCAGGGGTACAGGAAGTGGCCCAAGCGCCGCTTGGAACCCATCTGGGTCCATCAGGCGCCTGGGGCGGAACCAGATTGGTAACTCAGGTTCCACCTCCCCGCGGAGGGGAGTAGCGGTCGGAAAGTCAAGCCGGAGAAGTGAGTGGTCTGTCTATGACAAGGGTGTGATGACTATATCCCCTATACCCAGATCACTCTTCCATTGGCCTGAGACAAAGATGAGATCCGGTGTATGTCCACCCTCGTGCGTGGGGCCTTGAATTACTTGGGTCAGGTCCATGGCCGTCATGGAAGCCATGAACTCCCGAGCTACCCCGGATGATTCGCCCACCGATGGCAGGTTAAAGTCCCCCATGACTAAAAGTCTGGGGGTCTCAACTGCCACCGTAGCGATCACCTCTAGGAGCTCGGGCAGGGCTGCTGCTACATAGCAGGGAGCCAGGTATACAACCAGCAAGCCCAACTGCCTCCCTAGGCCCCACTTCACGCAGAGGGACTCACAACCGGTGGTCTGTGGCACAACGGTCTCTCTCGGCTCAAGACCTTCCTTAACAATGACCGCTACCCCACCACCCCTGCCTAGGGCCCGGGGCTGATGAAAAGCGCGGTAGCCTGGTGGGCACATTTCAACGAGGGGGAGTCCTCCCTCGTGGCCCAACCAGGTCTCCGCAATTCCAGCCAGGTCCGGCTCCCCCTCTGACACCAGGTCATTAATGAGGAGGGCTTTGTTGACAACGGACCTGGCGTTGCAAAACATCAGCCGCAGGCCCTGGCTCTGTACTCCCTGACCACCTAGGCTGCGGGGGTTGTGGCAACTGACCGTTTGTAACCAACGGCTACGTGCCTCCAACCGGGAGGATGGAACTTGTCTCCCCTCGGACCTGCACCTCCCCACGACCCTCTGGATGGGGAAGCCCTCCACCGGAATGACTTGTGTTTCCCCCCTCTTGCCGGATCCTTCCGCTTCCCTCCGCCAACTGCTGGTCCGGCCCTTTCTTTCCTTTTTTCCCTCTGTCTCTCCCTGTCTGTGCCCACCCACCTCCCTGGTACCCCCTAAAAAACCCACCCCAGAACCCCTTAAAAACCGAGTTAAAAAGCCCCCTAAAAAACCCCTCAGTTTCCTTTTCCGCCACCTCTCAAGATTAAGAAATCCATCATCAAGGTGGGCCCTCGTTAGAGCAGAGGGCCAAACCTGCGAGAGGGGGGACTCTCGCAGGGCGCGGAGGTCAGCTGCCGAATAGATAGCAAGTTCATAATTAATTCCGGAGAGGAGAGCTGCCATAAGAAAATAGCCACAGCCCATAGTCATATTTAGGTACAGTGGCACTTTTGGTAAGCCACTAGCCAGTCACTATAGTTTTTTTTTTTTTAAAGTGCTTGTGTGCGTTGCAAAGCCCGATGGACCAAGGCATATCAGATGGTTACAGCAGGGAGGCAAAAGTCATGATGGTATTGATGGTATTGAGGGGAGAGGACTGGCGATGAGGAGGAAAATCAAGACAAGCAGCAAGGTGTAAACAGTGACAACAATACATAGTAACACAGTCCGTCAACAGAAATATAGTCCAAAGCAAATCAGGCTGAACATAAATTGATTGGTAGATTTGGATCTAAAGATAATCCATAGTTCATAAATTTGAGTTTGAAAATAGTCCATATTTTATTTATTTGAGTTTGAAAATGGTCCATAATTTGTCCATAGTTTGTGAATTTGAGTTTGAAGATAATCCATAGTTTGTGAATTTGAGTTTGAAAATAATCCATAGTTTGTAAATTTGAATTTGCAATTAGTCCATAGTTTGTAAATTTGGGTTGAAAATAGTCCATAATTTATAAGTTTGAGTTTAGAGATAGTCCATAATTTATATTAATTGATGAGGTAAAATAGTTGATAAAGTAAAATAGTTGATAAGGTAAAAGCGGCGGCAGCAAAGATTTCACACCTCACACCGGGACATAACCTCGACGGCATCATTGGGGTGGTCCGGGGTGGATATGTACAGCTGGGTATCATCAGCGTACAGATGATATCCCACCCCGAAACCACGGATGATCTCACCCAGCGGCTTCATATATATGTTGAACAGCAGGGGCGAGAGGAGAATATGTATTCTTTTAACTAGGGCAGTGGTGGGCAAACTTATTAGTTAAGAGAGCCAAATATCAACAGTACCACGATTTAAATTTCTTTTGAGAGCCAAAAGATGTGGCCTGTTTTGTGGGAGTGGCTCAGTGGTCATGTGACCAGGTGGGCGTGGCCAACTTGGAAAATGTGGTGAAACTCACTTAACGACGGTCTTGCTTAGCAACCAAAATTCTTTCTTTCTTTCTTTCTTTCTTTCTTTCTTTCTTTCTTTCTTTCTTTCTTTCTTTCTTTCTTTCTTTCCTTTCTTTTTTTCTTTCTTTCTTTCTTTCTTTCTCTCTCTCTCCTACTTTCTTTTTCTTTCGATTTTTCTTTCTCTTTTTGTCTCTCTCTATTTCTCTCTTTATCTGTCTCTCTCTCCTCCCTCCACCCATCTGTCATTCTGCGTGTGTGTGTGTGTGTGTGATTCCCTCTCTCCCTCCCTCTCTCTCTGTGTCTCTCTGTTTGTCTCTTCCTCCCTCCCCCTCTGTCTCTCTCTGTATATCAGTCTCCCTCCCTCTCTCCCTCCCTTCCCCCCCCCCAAGCAGTGGAAAGCCCGGCACGCCGGCCGGGGAGGCCACGGCTGCCTTCCCCCTCAGCGAGCGGGTGGGGGGAGCACCTGAGGCCGCGGCCATCTAAGCACCGCGGAGGCTGTCAGGGCGCCGCACGCACACCTCTGTCCAGCTGCCCCCCGAGCCCTGCGACATGCAGCTCCCGCAGTCCGAGCGCATCAGGCAGGACAGCCGGCCACGTTTCCACCAGGTCCCTCTTTGGCCCCTCGGGCCTTTGGCCCCTCTTCCTCTCTCCGTCTCCCGCCGCCCGGAGGCAGCGGAGAGCCCGGCATGTCGGCTGCTGGGGCTTCAGCTGCTGGGGCTCCGGCTGCCTCCCCCTGTAGCGGGCGGGCGGAGTGCGATGCCCGGACGCCTCCGGCGAAGCCTCCCAGGTTCGCCTGCGCTGGGACGACTCCCTGGGTTTCCCGCCAGGGAGCCAGGCTCGCCTGCGCTGGGACGCCTCCCTAGGTCTCCCGCCAGGGAGCCAGGCTCGCCTGCGCTGGGAGGACTCCCTGGGTCTCCCGCCAGGGAGCCAGGCTCGCCTGCGCTGGGAGGACTCCCTGGGTCTCCTGCCAGGGAGCCAGGCTCGCCTGCGCTGGGACGACTCCTTGGGTCTCCCGCTAGGGAGCCAGGCTCGCCTGCGCTGAGACGACTCCCTGGGTCTCCCACCAGGAAGGCGGGAGCGCGACACCCGGACGGCTCCGGAGAAGTCTCCCAGGTTCGCCTGCGCTGGGACGACTCCTTGGGTCTCCCGCCAGGGAGCCAGGCTCACCTGCGCTGGGACGACTCCTTGGGTCTCCCGCCAGGGAGCCAGGCTCACCTGCGCTGAGACGACTCCCTGGGTCTCCCACTAGGGAGGCGGGAGCGCGACGCCCGGATGGCTCCGGCGAAGCCGCAGCCCCGGGCGCTCCCCCCCGCCCGTTCCCTCGTGGGGGGGGGGAGGGAGAGAGGAAGAGCCGCACCCGAGGGGCCAAAGAGTGGCTCGCGAGCCGCGGTTTGACGACTACTGAACTAGGGGAAAAAGTGTAGGAACTTTTAGAGTTGGTTTTCACTAGCTGTGCTGATATGATATATCCAATAAACATGTTCTTTGAGGAATCTACAAGCCTCAGAGTTCTGATTTTAGCTGATGGGTTATTCAGAACGCTGACATTAAACCAACTCTGAAAACTTTCAGCTCTGCCCAGAACCACTCTACAGGGTCCTAAGCCCTGGCTGCCCATTCAATGTACTCAGTGAGGCAGAGATGACTCAGGTGAGGGCTGAGAAGGGCTGGCTGGGGCCGCTGCCAGCACCAGCATGGCCCCGGCTGATGATGGCCCGCGGGAACACCAGCCAAGGTAGTCCAACCAGCAGTGACCAATCCGAAGGTCTGAAAAGAGATTCTGGTTATTGGTGACCTGTACCAGACTGAGTAGGGCCTCAGGTGTCACTGAGTTCTCCTTGACATCCATGTGCAACTTGGCTAGCCCAATGCCGTAGTGGAGGGCAAGGAGACTGATGGAGCTGGATGTGTACCAGACCACTCTTCCTGGCCAAATGGTAGAACAGCTGAGGGAGAAGTTCAACTGAATGAGCCTTGAGGGAATGGGGCAGCTGCGTGGGTTTGAGCCTCTGGAGCCAAACCACCCAATTGCTTCCATCCCGGCACAGTGAGATCCATCCCAGGGCTGTATTGGAACCCTCCACATCACTGATGGATGGCAGGCCCACCCGGGCATATGCCTAGTTGGCAGGGCCATCCACCCTGGCAGTACTTCCCTGGGGCCAGATGGGCCCTGGGGCAATAGGCATTAGCCTGGGCCCTGCCGCAACTTCCTCCTCCTTAGCCAGTTGCTCCTACCAAGATGGCTATATTCAACAGGCTATGGTTTGGTGGAACTGGTAATGAAAATGGTGACTGGGTCTTCAAATCGATAGGGCACCATGCTTGCCATGCCCCCAAACCGGTTCCCTGGTTGCCGCAATATCTTTTTTTGATCTTTTAAAATGTTCTGCCATGCAACTGTGCATGCATGTGGAGCAAAATCATACTTGTACCGAACTGGCAGTAATGCCGGCAGAAACCCACCCTTGGCCCTGATGTAATTAAATTGATTTTATTGAGACATTAAAATTGTGACCTAGAAGCTCTGTTTTTGAATCAATTATTCCTGGACAATTGGCTAAAAAGGAGACCTATTAAACAAAGACAGAACGCAAAGTGAAAGTGAGTGGAGATCCAAATGGAATAGAGCTAATGTTTCAAAGTATTAAGGATCTTATACAGGAACAACATAAGGAGATGGTGGAAATATTTGATCATATAGACCAAAAACCTGAAAATATTATACAAGGGAAAATGAGCCAGGACACTGAGGAAAGAATGGAGCCATCAGAGGGAACAGTAGAATTGAGAAACCAGCAAAAAGAAGACAACAAGGAAGAGATATTACCTAAATTAATAATGATTAAGGAATTAAAACAGAGGGGAAACACTTTAAAAGATCTAAAAATAAAAGAGAACAAGGGAGGCAAGCCAAAAAAAAAAGACTAAATGTTTGGATGTGGACAAGAATGATGGATGAAAAAAGAGTAAAAGATCTTCCATGAATATATTTCAATAATGTGTATCAATATTAGAATTATATGTTGAATAATGTCCTAACAGATATTAGGATAAATATTTTAAATATTTCATGAAGAATGAAATAGGGAAGTGATAGCTAACCTTATTTGGATCGTGTGCCAAAAGCAAGGGGAGTGCAGGGGGGTCATGTGCGGGCTTGTCGACACCCATAATGCTATTCGCGCGATCCCAGTGCACATTCATATGTGACCTACTGCTTTTGGCACACTTTTTTCACCCTCCTCAGGCTCAAGGATTTCTAGGAGCCTGGGGAGGGCAAAAACATTACGTGGAGATTAAACTTATGAAGGATGAAATTGAACAGATTCATGTACATGAGGCGCAGACTGATCGTAAGATTGAGGGGATCTTTTTTTAAAATCAGCAACAAGATAGGAGAATTAGTCTTTTGGAAGAAGATGCAAGAAAATATAATGTTGTTATTCGTGGAATTCAGGAGGATAAGGTGGATAATCTGAAGCAAAGAATGTTAAAATGGCTGAATGAACTTGATGCATCAATTGTATATACGGCAGCAGACCTAGTAAGTGTTTTTAGAGTTGGCTATAAGAGACAAAACGGAGCTAATAGAAATGTTCTAGTGAAATTTGCAAACCTTGGAGATAAACTAGAGGTTATGGCAAAAATAAGGGACCTGGGAGGAGTCCCAAAATTTGAGGGGAAAGAAATTCAAGTTTTTCCAGACATATCTAGAGAAGAAAGAGCATGGAGATTCTTTTTAAAACCAATTACAAAGGTCTTGAGAGACAATGGTATTAAGTATAATTGGAGACCACTACAGCAGCTGAAATTTTTTTACAAGGGGAGAATGCAAACTATTACTCCGGAAACGGATGCAATAAGGCTAATACGGGAGCTTGGGCTGATTGAGAAAGACGAGGATTTAACAGAAATTAAAGATCATATGCTTAAGATGGGTGGAATACAAGTGGAATCTCCAACATTGGAAGAAAAAGGAGCAGTTGGTGGCCAAGATCCTAAAAGTTTAAAGTGGAAAGAAATCTCTCCGGCAATGTCCGAGCATAAGAAAACTCGTGAAGAAACAAAGCGAGCGTCAGACAAGGAGGAGGATCTTAGAAGAAAGCAGGAAGCTGAGTGCGGGGAAAAGCCAGCGTTGTCTTCCTTCTTTGAAAGTGGAATCTAAGAACAGCCCGAAAGAAATGACCCGATCATGGGCATGTCCCCTCCCCCACACTCTTTATACAGAGGCGTAACCCGAATGAGGATGTGGGGGATGAAGATTAATTGTTATTTGTTGTTGTGTTTTATGTTTGTCTTTGTTTTGTTTTTTTTGGTGTTGGGATTGGAGCACGGAAAGGAAGAAGAGGGGTTTGGATTAGGAAAATCACAGTTTAAATGCGGTTTATAAAAATAATGACATGGAACGTGAAGGGAACAGGGAATCAGATTAAGAGGAGGAGGTTGGAGCTCAAAATTAAAAGAGACCGACCAGATATACTATTTTTGCAAGAAACTCATCAAAAATCCGAAGGTTTAAATAGAATGAATATAAAGGGTATGCAAATCTATGAAAAATCTTTCGGGACTTCTAAAGCAAGAGGTGTTGCAACATTGATATCAGATAAGGTATATTTTGAAAAAAAACAAGTAATAAGGGATGAAGAAGGAAGATATTTAATAATTGTGGGAAATATCAACGAGCAAAAAGTGACACTGGTTAACTTATATTTACCGAATAATAAACAAAAAGAATTTCTTGGAAAAATAACTAAAATTTTGGAAACTGAAAGGGTAGGGAAAGTCATTGTGGCTGGGGATTTTAACCTAATTAGGGACAAACTAGATAGTACAAACCCTACTCGTTATAGAGAAACAAATAAAGGGGAAATTTTAAATAAATGGATGCTTCGAAATAACGTTGTAGATGTTTGGAGAGAGTTGAAAGGTACGGAAAGGGTATACACTTTTTGCTCTAAGATATATAATACATATTCAAGAATTGACTATTTTTTTGTTTCTAAAGATTTGTTAAATAACATAGATAAAATAGATGTGGGAGTTTTCAAGGACTCCGACCATGCAGAAGTTACGATGGATAGAGAAACAAATAAAGGGGAAATTTTAAATAAATGGATGCTTCGAAATAACGTTGTAGATGTTTGGAGGGAGTTGAAAGGTACTGAAAGGGTGTACACTTTTTGCTCTAAGATATATAATACATATTCAAGAATTGATTATATTTTTGTCTCTAAAGACCTGTTGAATAATATAGATAGAATAGATGTGGGAGTTTTCAAGGACTCCGACCATGCAGAAGTTACGATGGATATAGATTTTAATTTTAGAAAAAAAGAAAGAGGTTGGAGATATGATGGAAAATTGTTTAAAAAGGAGGAAGATAAAACATGGATACTTAAAAAATGGGAGGAAAGTTGGAGATTTAACGATAATGGAGAGGTTAAATTTGAAACTGTTTGGGACACGATGAAAGCAGTATTTAGAGGAGAAAGTATTAAGTTGTCAAGTAGGAAATACAGAGAATATAGAAGTAAAATGGAACAGGATACAAGACAGATTAAGGTATTGGAGAACCAATTTTTACTTACAAAAGATAAAAAATGCTTGGAGGAATTGAATTTACTAAAAACTAAACTGATAGAAGAAGATATAGAATTGGTTAAAAAAATATAAGACATTTAAACAGGGATTTTTGAATTTAGTAATAAAAACTCTAGGTTATTAGCAAGGATGGCGAAAAATAAAAGTGAAAAGAGAGAAATCGGCTCTTTGATAGATGAAAAAGGTACAAGATGTTATAAGAGACTGGAGAAATGTGAAGTAGTTAGGAAGTTTTTTCAAAAATTATACTCAAAGAAATCAATTGATTTGGAAAAATTGAAAAATCATCTTGAAAAGTATGCTGTGAAAATAGATCAAACATATAAGGACTTGATGGAAGGAGATATTACACATGATGAGATTAACGAAATAATACAAGGGATAAAATTAGGGAAGACTCCAGGTGAAGATGGATTACCTGCTGAATTTTATAAAGATTTTAAAGAAATAATAATACCAAAATTGCAAAAATTATTTAATGGAATTTTACACGGTGGAGAAGTCCCGATGTCATGGAATAGAACGGTAATAACTATAATTCCTAAACCTGATAAAGATTTGGAGAGGATCGAGTCCTTTCGACCCATTTCTTTAATTAACCAGGATGCCAAAATATTTACTGCCATTATAAGTAATAGGTTAAATAGATTTATAGATAAGTATATAAGCTATAATCAGGTAGGTTTTGTTAAAGGTAGATATATGAGTGATATAATTAGAAGAGTATTAAATATTATAGATGTAGCTGAGAGTAATGGGGATAAAATAGGTATAGTATCACTAGACATTTTTAAAGCCTTTGATTCTGTACAATGGGAAACTATTAAGGTAATTATCGAGGCATTAGGCTTCGGTAATAGGTTTATACATGTTATTTCAAAATTGTATCAAAAAAGTAGTGCAAAAGTGAAGGTGAATGGAATAATGACGGGAGAGATTAAATTGGAAGCAGGTACGAGACAGGGATGTCCCTTGTCCCCAACATTATTTTTATTAATTATGGAAGTTTTGACTAAATTGATAGAAAAAGATGAAGAATTGGAAGGGTACAAGGGATATAAGATAAATTTGTACGCGGATGATACCTTGATTATTTTGAAAGATATAGAGAAAGATTTGAAGAGGATAAATAAACATTTGAAAGAATTTGAAGAAATGACAGGTTTAAAGGTAAATTGGTCAAAATCTGAATTATTAATGAACAAAAATGATAAGGAGTGGGAGAGTATGCAAGAACAATTTGGGATAAGAATTAAAAATACACTGAAATATTTGGGAATAACACTTTCACTTAAAGTTAGAGAATTGAAAAAAATTAATTATGATGTGATGTTGGATGAAGTAGAGAAGAAGATAGATAAATATAAGGAGATAAAGTTGTCTTGGTTTGGCAGAATTGCAATGTGTAAGATGATGTTGTTACCAAAGTTTAATTTTTTATTTGAGATGCTACCATTAAATTTGACAGAGAAGGATATGGAAGGATATCAGAAGAAATTAGATAAATTTTGCAATGGTGGGAAAAGACCTAGATTAATGAAGAAAATGTGGTATCAAAATCAAAAGGAAGGTGGATTGGGAATTCCCAATCTACTTAATTATTATTGGGCCTATAATATTCGAACTGTAATAAAAATACTTAAAGGAGGAGATGGTCATTGGGGAGATCTAGAGTTAAAGGATATAAAGAGATTTGGCCCTACATGGTTTTTAGATAAAATAAAAACAAAAAAGGTAATTAACAGTTATTGGTTAAAGGGATTGAGCAAAATTTGGAATAAATTCGTTAAAATATTGATTCCGGATATATCCTTCTTGGGGAAGACACTTGGAAGTTGGCCGATTAAAATCAATATAAGTCGAGAGAAAGTAATTGAAGATGACAATATAGGAAGTATAGTAAATTGGTTAAGAGCATTAGAAATTGAGAGCAGAAAAAAAGAAATAATTGAAAAATTGGAACTGAATTGGTTTGAGAAAATACAGATAGAAAAATGGTCTACAGAAGTAAGGGGAACATGCAAAATAGATAGAAATAAGACTGAATTTGAAAGTTTAGTATCTCAAATTATTAAGGATGAAATTGCGTTAAAGGGACTCGTTAGTAAGATATATAAGATTATAAACTTTAATGGAAATCCACAAATGGTAATGAAGACGAATTGGGAGGAAGAGTTTAAGATTAAAATATTAGACTTGGATTGGAATGTGAATTGGAAAAGTCGAATTATGAGGATTATGTCTATAAGGATCAAAGAGCATAACTTTAAGGTAGTTTGGAAATGGTATTGGACTCCATTAAGGTTATCATTGATGGATAAAAATATTAGTAATAAATGTTGGAGATGTAATAAGGAAGTGGGAACCTATGAACACATGTGGTATAAATGTGGAAAAATTAACAAGTTTTGGCAACAATTGGAGGAAATGATGTTTGAAATGATGAAGAAAAGAATAACTTTGAGATCAGTATCTATATTACTACTGATAATTAAGGATTTAGAATTAACAAAATATGAGAAAGAATTGATTAGAATTATGATTATAATAGGTAGAATTATAATAGCAAGATACTGGAAAATAGAGGTAAATATGAAAATAGAAGAGTGGTATTGTGAAATGTGGAAATTAGCTTTAAATGATAAAATGACATGTGATATTAAATTCAGAGAGGGGGTCTATAAAAAAGACATTTTCTGGAAGATTTGGAACCCATTTGTGGACTATGCACTTGGAACTTTGGATGCCTCGACACCTGTACCCAGGGATCGCGGATTTTGGAGATCTTAAAGACAATTGAAGATATCCAAAGAACCAACTCTTTCTTTCGTTTTGTATAGCACTGGGTGGATTATTGTTAAAAAAAAAAAAGTAAATTTTATGTTTATATGTATAATTTGTGGAAAATTATAATAAAAATAATAATAATAATAATAAAAAAGGAAATATTGACTAAAATGATAGAAGAAGATGAAGAATTGAAAGGGTACAAGGAATATAAGATAAATTTGTATGCAGATGATACTTTGATTATTTTGAAAGATATAGAGAAAGACCTGAGGAAGATAAATAAACACTTGAAAGAATTTGAGGAAATGACAGGTTTGAAAGTAAATTGGTCAAAATCTGAACTATTAATGGATAAAAGCGGTATGGAGTGGGGGAATATGCAAGAACAATTCGGGATAAGAATTAAAAATACATTGAAATATTTGGGAATAACACTTTCACTTAAAGTTAAGGAATTGAAAAAAAATAATTATGATGTGATGTTGAATGAAGTAGAGAAGAAGATAGACAAATATAAAGAGATAAAGCTGTCTTGGTTTGGCAGAATCGCAATGTGTAAGATGATGTTGCTACCAAAGTTCAATTTTTTATTTGAGATGCTACCATTAAATTTGACAGAGAAAGATATGGAAGGATATCAGAAGAAATTAGACAAATTCTGTAATGGTGGGAAAAGACCTAGGTTAATGAAGAAAATGTGGTATCAAAACCAAAAGGAAGGTGGATTGGGAATTCCCAATCTACTTAATTATTATCGGGCCTATAGTATTCGAACTGTGGTAAAAATACTTAAAAGAGGAGATGGGCACTGGGGAGATTTAGAGTTAAAAGATATTAAGAGATTTGGTCCTACATGGTTTCTAGATAAAGCAAAATCAAAAAAGGTAATCAATAGTTATTGGTTAAAGGGACTGAGTAAAATTTGGAATAAATTTGTTAAAATATTAATTCCAGATATAACCTTTTTGGGAAAGACAATTGGAAACTGGCCGATCAAAACCAACACAACCCGTGAGAAAGTAATTGAAGAGGAAAATATAGAAAGTATAATAGATTGGTTAAAAGCCTTAGGAAATGAAAGCAGAAGAAAAGAAATAATGGAAAAATTGGGGTTAAATTGGTTTGAAAAAATACAGATAGAAAAATGGACTACGAATGTAAGGGGAATATGTAAAATAGGTAGAAACGAAACTGAATTTGAAAACTTAGTATCTCAAATTATTAAGGACGAAATTGGGTTAAAGGGACTCGTTAGTAAGATATATAAGATTATAAATTTCAATGAGAAACCACAAATGGCAATGAAGATGAACTGGGAGGAAGAACTCAAGATTAATATATCAGACTCGGATTGGAATGTGAATTGCAAGAGTCGAATCATGAGGATTTTATCCATAAGGATTAAAGAGCATAATTTTAAGGTTGTTTGGAAATGGTATCTGACTCCATTGAGGTTATCATTGATGGATAAAAAAATAAGTAATAAATGTTGGAGATGTAATATGGAATTGGGAACGTACGAACACATGTGGTATAAATGTGATAAAAAGTTTTGGCAGAAATTGGAGGAAATGATATTTGAAATGACGAAGAAAAGAATAACATTGAGATTAGAAACTATATTATTATTGATAATTAAGGAATTAGAATTAACAAAATATGAGAAAGAATTGATTAGAATTATGATTATGATGGGCAGAATTATAATAGCAAGATATTGGAAAATAGAGACGAATATTAAAATAGAAGAGTGGTATTGTGAAATGTGGAAATTAGCTTTAAATGATAAAATGACATGTGATATTAAATTTAGAGAGGGCGTTTATAAAAAAGATGTTTTTTGGAAGACTTGGAAGCCATTTGTGGACTATGCACTTGGGACTTTGGATGCTTCGATACCTGTACCCAGAGAACGTGGATTTTGGAGAACTTAAAGATAATTGAAGATACCTGAAGAACCAAACTTTCCTTTCCATTGTATAGCACTGGGTGAAATATTGTATTGTACTGTATATGTAATTTTTGTTATAGTGTTTATATAAAAAAAAAAAAGAAGAAGATGAAATCAGAAATCTTGTAGTCAACTTTCAACAGATGATGCAGATCATGACTCAACAAGGACTTCCTATGCAACCTCAATCATTGGACCCACCAGGCCAGGCACAATTAGTGGTTCCTGCCACACTCATTCCAAAGTCTCCGTGCTTCCTACTGCTGAGCTTCATTGTTTAAGTCTGATAAGATGAGAACATTCCTATCACAGTCTGGTGCTCGTTAGCACCAGACCAGGAGAATTTCCAACAGAAAGATCAAGGGTCTCCTTCATTCTCACACTTTTAACTGACTCTGCTGCCAAATGGGCTCTTCCACTCATCAAAATCAATGACTCTATCTTGGATAGTTACCCAAATTTCCTCATTAGATTTAGAGTGCATTTTAGAGACCCTACTCGGATAGAAACACCACATCTTCCAACTCCAGACAAGTGCTGTGAATGGAAGAATACCAAAGGTGCAGATAACTAGCCCTGTGTTTCTATTGCGAAGAATCTGGCCACAGGATCAAGAATTGTCCTACTAAACCTCCCAAAAAAGACAACAGATGGCCTGCCAGTGTTTCCACTAATCACCTTAAGAGACTGATGGCTGCAGACATCAGGGAATATGTGGCTTCTTGTTACATGTGCAAGAGTCCCAAACCACTCCATCAGAAGCCTGCAGGACTTTTGCAAACACTATTTATACCCCCCTCCCAGAATATGCTTTTTCTGGATTTCAATACTGACCCTACTTCACTACTTAGTAGTAGGTCTTTTCACCAATATTTCATACCCTGTAAGGGATTGCCCAATGCCAAAGACACAGCCCAACCTTTTGTAGACCACATCGTTCACCACCATGGCATGGTCTCTTTCAGACCTGGAAGTCATCTTTTACCTTTGAACCTTCAGGCCTGCCGCATTTTTCTACTTTGGGAAAATGGGAGGGGGGATTACGTAGAGTGAGACTGAGGTCAAAATAATATTCTTTCTTAGAAAGTCAAGGCCATCTTACCCTGCAGATGTGATGAGGTGACTGGAAGGCACTGTTCTGACCTAGGCTTCCCAAGAGCATGAAGCAAACTCCTTGTCCCGACAAAAACCCCTTTTATTAATTGACTGTGAATTCTGCTCATTCACGTACAGCAAAGTCTTTCAAGGGAGGGTTTATAGTCCCAGACCTTATCTGGCATAAAGAGCTGTCAGGTCTCTATCTACAAAACTTGGCAAGGAGTCTCAGAGAGTCATGAGCTAATTAATCCTGCAAACTCCACTCCCCTTTCCCTCCTCTTTTATTTCCTCTGGGAGGGGGCATTCATCATCCACTTATGGCCTTACTCCCAAATCGACCCCTGTTCTTTAGCTGTTCCCTTCTTCTAGCAACTCTGTGCACCACTAGAAACAGGCTCAAGCTGTTCGTCTGCCTCACTGATGTCTGATTCTGAAGGCAGCTGATAACTGGCATACGGTTCTGGGCCCCTCTCTGCCTCCCACACAGAGCCCTCATCAAAGCTTTCCCCAGACTCCAGGACTGGCCATGTTCCTCCTCAACCTCCTCATTGTCTGAATCTGCTGTCAGCTCTGCTGGCCGCTGGCAGGTTACAACAGGCATCTGCTCAGCAGCTGTCGCCTGTTAGCAATGAGAAGGTGGAGTTCACACCTCCTCCTGATCCAAGGACATGTAGAGCAGAAGAGACAAGCACAACACTGGTCAATTAAGACTATTCGTTAGGAGGTAATCTCATCTCTCATGAAGGGCTTCACTGGCATTACCTAATCCTGCCCTGAAGACTAGAGTGTTCCTGGAGCAATGCACCCAGTTCTGTGCCTTATGTGCTTGTGCTTTGCATCCTGACCTGTTCAACTTGTGGACTATTTTCCTGGATTTTATGTGTGCCTACTGGTTATCTAGTTACTTTTGTCATGCTGAGCTCAGAATCCCGACCTGTGCAATGGGGGTGCTTTATGAGGATCTGTTTTTGCGGGTTGAATAAACACCTATAGACTCTTGCTGTAAATCTGAGGTGGGGGGAATGGGGCAGCAGAGTTACTAAATATCAAGGTCAACATCTCCTCAGCCTATCATTCATCTACAAATGGGGAGGCTGAAAAGACAAACAACTCCACCAACAGTATCTGAGGTGCTTCTGTAACCACAACTAAGACAATTAACCATCATTACTGCCATTCGCAGAATTTTCTTATAAACTCGCTGCACTCATTGATTCCAATCATTCCATTTCAAACTATGTATGGCACAATCCCTAAAGTATTGCCAGACCATCCTGCACTGGACTCCATGGTTCCAGGGATGGTTGACTTCTTACAAGAGCAACTTGCCGCACCTTGACCAAGCAAAATAGCTTATAAAAAGGCAGCAGATGCACATTGGTAGAAGGCTCCACCCATAGCAGTAGGCAACAAGGTTTGGATTTTTACTAGTTCTTAGTCACTTCAAGACCCAATGGAGTCCTAAAGTACCACAAGAACTCATGCTATTGATCTTGTGTGATCTCACAGTACTTTAGGCCTCTGTTCTCTGCAAACAGAAGCCTGAATGAGAGCTGTAGCAAAGGTTTTGCAAAGGAAAGGAAGGCCTGAAAGCTTTCCCTTTCATCTTTGCAAAAAGCCTTTGCTGCGAAGAATGGAGCCCCTGGAGAGAGAGCGCATCACCCGGAGGCTCCGTTTTTGCCTCAAGGCTTCTGCTGAAGAGAAGCTCTATATTCAAGTAGCGCATTTCCATGCAGATGAAGTTTCCTGTCTCCATTAGGGTGACAAATGTTTGAGTGACCCTAGGACCCTAATGTTTGAGTGACCGTAGGACCCTAGGAAATGGAGCAATTTGTTCCATTTCCAACCACCCCATGGCTATTCAAACACTTGTCGCCCTGACAGAGACTGGAAACTTTGCCTTTATGGAAATGGAGCAA
The DNA here is from genome assembly GCA_039707465.1 of Rhabdophis nuchalis. Taxonomy (NCBI): domain Eukaryota; kingdom Metazoa; phylum Chordata; class Lepidosauria; order Squamata; family Natricidae; genus Rhabdophis; species Rhabdophis nuchalis. The sequence goes on from CM077643.1 coordinate 214,913,530, forward strand.
AAAGCTCTGTTTTTAAGTGACCTATTTCCATGAAGATGAAATTTGCAATCTCTGCCAGGGCAACAAGTGTTTGAGTCAAGACGAAGACTGGAAACCTCTGGGGTGCATGGCCATGTGCGAGTTCAGGCATCCATCCGCTTTTACAGAGAATGGGTGTCAGATGTCCTGCGGGATCAGGGCACCCAGAAGGTTCCAGTCTGTGTGGGAAAAGTGGTTGCACACTAATGAGAGGTTTGGAGCAATGCAAGTTTGCTGCCCCAAAGCCTCACTTCATGCAAACACTTTTCTGCATTGAGCCTTGAAGTCTTTGAGGAGACTCACTGAGGCTGTCCGCCTCTCCAGAAATGGCAGGCAAGCTGCGAAGCCGATCACGATGTGCTCATCCTGCTCTTCCTCTGCTTTTGCCACTTACAGGCAAAGAAACAGAGACGCTGGAGATGAGACAGTTCTTCACAAGGTAAATGACTCAGCACGGCTGGTTCCAGGGGAAAAAGCAATTGTGAGGAGCATGAGGTATTTCAGTGGGTCAGGGGAGGCTTTGAATGGTCTGAAGCATGTGCCTGTTCCATCACTAGGCCCCCTCATGCCGTCCCCACACCAAAATACCTCATGTGCACTTAATGAGCCTTGCTTTGAATTAGCAAATGCATGGGTGAAAGGGAGGAGTAATTATGTTCAAGGTATGAGCTTCATTCCCATGAATCCTCAGATTATGAATGGAATGGGCAGGCTCCATTACATTTGTAATTCAAGAAGTACCTGTATTTTTAGAAATTTGCAAGCCTTTCATTTTTAAAAGAGAAATCAACGTTTTCAGGTACCCATCCAATCTATTCAATTCTAATAGAACGTCTGATAAATAATTAAGTAAACATAACTCCTCAGAGAGCCAATTTTCAGAGGAATCCTGATTTTTATCTACTCAAGTTTACAAGGTTGTTTTTGGAATATACTTCCTATACACAAGGAGTCACCAACCTCCTGGGCTGTGGCATGCTACTGGGCCATGGCATGTAGGGAACTAGGTTGTGCAAGCAGCAGTCAAATGTATTATGTGCCCATGGAACCATCCCCTCTCTTCATACACTGGTCCACCAAGGTTGGGGACCACTGTTATACACCCCTTTCCAAGGCCCTCCTATGAACATTCTAATGCATGAATACATTGCATAATATAATTATATGCTGTACATATTAAAGATACTTCCGAAACCAGTCCATTAAAACTGCATAAGGAAGAACCATGAGCTGAAATACCTTATTAATATGCAACTGCTGCTGTTGAAATTGTTGTTTGTGTTTTTCCAAGAACTGCTGATGTTGTTGTTGGATCACCAATTGCTGGAGGGCCTGTGCATTCTGGGGAAGGGGAGAAGACTGGGTGCGCCCCAGAGGACGGTGCTGCCGCAGTTTGTGTATTGAGGGAGACAGTCTATCAGCACCCACAAGAGGTTGTGCATGGAGAGGGAGTGCCCCGAGTCCTGAAAGATGCCAGTTAGAAGGTAGAAAACCAGTGGAGAAGAAAAAAGAACAGAAAAGGAAGAAGAATCTTGTAAGTACCATAATAATTTCCATTATAGCAACATGATTTCTTCATTTACTTGCTAACATTTGTATCCCAACCAGTTCCAGCTTCCAAGTAGCTAATATATTAAAACTTATAAAATAAACATGCAAATATAAACATAATTATTACAATAAAAAACAAGAAGATGAAAATATTCAAATATTAAAAACAATCTACAATGCCATTCTTTATCTCTAATTGGTTCTTTTAAAATAGATACATTAGATAAGGCACATGAGATTTGAATATCACTTCACAGTTGAAGAAGAACAAGAGTAGGGAGGAGGTAGAAAGTAGAAAGAAGAGGATAAGGAGATGGAACAGGAAGAAAAAAGGAAACAGGAAAGAGAACAAATAGAACGAGAGGGTGCAAAAACAAAAATACAAAGAGAGACAAGGATATGAGAAAACTGAGAACTTATATAAATAGTGAAATGGAGGAAGAAATTAAGATGCTTTCAATAAACATAAATGGACTAAAATTACCTGTGAAAAGAAAACAAACCCTGATAAAACTACAAAGTTTTAATATGGGTATTGTGTGTCTTCAGGAAGTACATGTCAAGAAGCAGTACGGTAAACTACTAAAAAATTCAAAAATAGGGAAATTGTATGTAGCACTAACACAACAAAAGAAAAGAAAAGAGGAATTGCAATATATATCAAAGAATGGTTAAAACCCAAATAATTATATGCAGACAAGGAGGGAAGAATTTTAATGATGGAGAGACAAACAGAAAAAAACAAATACTTCTCACGGCAATATATGTACCAAACAAAAACCAAAAAGAATTCTACAGAACTAAATGCATAAAAAATAACACAAAACAGAATATGAAAATATATGCTTAATAGGCTAATTCAATATAACAGCAGATATCAAAAGAGACTATAAAAGTGATAAGAGAAATAAGAAGAAAAAAAGAATATTACCAACCATATTCTTTGAGATGGTGCAGGAGCTTACAAGACACATGGAGGGAAATAAATATAGGAAACAAACAATACACTTTCTATTCAAATCCACATAAATCATGGTCAAGGATAGATATGGCTTGGATGATACCAGAACTAAGAAGAGATACAGAAGAGATAGATAACACACAGGCAGACTACAACCCAATAAAAGTGACATAGAAAGGACAGAAGAAGAGGAGGAGGTGGATAATGAACCAAAATATACTGAAAGAAAAATACATAAAAGTGAGGGAAAAGACTGTTGGTCTTACCTGAATGGTAGTTCTCTGTGCACTGCGGGAGACTCCCTTCATGGTTAAATTCCTCTCCTTCTGCCCTGAGACTGAGTTAAAATTGTTTGGCCACATCTCCTTGCCTCGGCTGGAACCAGTTTTCTTAACAAAGGCATAGGACAAAGAACTGTGCCTCCGGAATCCAATACGGATGCTGGACCTGGGTGGTAATAGAGTCTCCCGCAGCGCACAGAGAACTAGATGGATGGGAAGTAACAGACTCAGACTCAACCCGTCCAAGACCGAGTGGCTGTGGTTTCCGGCCGCCCGATTCAACCAGTTGACTCCATCACTGGCCATAGGGGACGAACATCTTACCCCTGTGGATGGGGCGCGCAACTTGGGCGTCCTCCTGGATACCCGGTTGTCCATGGAAGATCAAGTGACAAGCCGTGGCCAGGAGGGCGTTTTACCAGGTTCGCCTGGTACGCCAGTTGCGCTCCCTATTGGATCGGGATGCCCTTTGCACGGTCACTCTTGCCCTCGTGACATCCCGACTGGACTACTGTAATTCTCTCTACATGGGGCTCCCCTTGAGGTGCACCCGAAGACTTCAGCTGGTCCAGAATGCAGCCGCGCGAGCAATAATGGGAACCTCCAGGTTTACCCATATAACACCGCTCTTGCGCGAGCTGCACTGGCTGCCTGTCGTCTTTCGGGTGCGCTTCAAGGTGTTAGTTATCATCTTTAAAGCGCTCCATGGCACGGGACCTAGTTATCTGCGGGATCGGATCCTGCCCCATACATCCCTGCGGCCGATTCGCTCCCACAGAGAGGGACTTCTCCGGGTGCCGTCCACTAGGCTGTGCCAGCGGGCGACGCCCAGGGGAAGGGCCTTCTCTGTGGCGGGCCCAGCCCTCTGGAACGACCTTCCCCCCGAAATTAGAACAACCACGGACCTCCACTCCTTCCGTCAAAAACTTAAAACACACTTTTTCTGTCTGGCCGGCCTGGGTTAGTCTCCGTCTATTAGGGGATTTTAGTCAATCTATAATTGGGGATTTTAGCGCAGGGATAATTTTAGTTTAATTTGTTTTTACCTATTCTATTTATGTATTTTATAGCTATTTTAATTCTCCCTGTGCACCGCTCCGAGTCCCCTCGGGGAGAGGATGCGGTATACAAATAAAATTATTATTATTATTATTATTATTATTATTATTATTATTATTATTATTATTATTATTATTATTATTATTATTATTATTATTATTATTATTATTATTATTACTGTTCAGGTAAGACCAACAGTCTTTCTCCTGTGCACTGCTTGGAGACTCCATGCATGGGATATACCCAAGCATAGACAGTCAAGGATGGGGGACAGGCTGGTCCAGGGTCCCCTCTACTGCGAGAACCCATTGAAGCATCTGTCTTCCAAACACCACCTCAGCCGAGGCAAATGAGTCCATCCTGTAGTGCTTGATGAAGGGGGGTGGAGATGCCCATGTTGCCACTCTGCAGATGTCCTCAACTGATGCCTGTGTTGCCCAGGCGGCCAAAGTGGCAGCACTGCATGTAGAATGAACAGTGATGCGTCGTGGCGCAGATCGAGATTGCTGATCATAAGCCATGGTGATGCAAGCTTTCAACCACCTGCCAATCGTGGACAGCAACACCTTCTTGCCCATGATAGCAGGTTGGAAAGAGACAAAGAATGCCTCAGTTTGACAGAAAGAAGCCATCTGCTTCATGTAACGATATACAGCTCATCTGACATCCAGTTTACGTGAACGCTTCTCAGTGCTGACGGGTGGCCAAATCTTCGTGCTATGGCTTGGAACAGCTCTGGCTGCAGGCATCACTCCACATGGTCAATCGTGGCCCTGCTCTGCCAATCCACGTTGGCAGTGCCAGAGATGTGTTCTGTGTGGAGGGAGATGACGTGATTCTCTGCCCAGAGGCCCAACCCCTCTGCCTCAAAGCCCTGGAGTGGGTGCTGCCCTGACAGTTCACATGCGCCTTAGTGACTACATTGTCTGTCAACAGCAGAACATGAAGGCAGGAAACTTGTTGTTGGAAATGCCGGCCGGCCAGGTGAGTGGCCTGGAGATCCAGCCAATTGATGCTGTTCTCCAGCTCATCGCTGACCAACAGTCCTGGGTCAATTGAGTCTGGAGATGGGCACCCCATATGAACAGCCTGGCATCTGAGGTGACTGTGACTCAGTCGGGCTCCCTGAACAATGTCCCCTTTATCATGGCTGAGGAAGTCCACCATTGAAGTGAACAGATGCGAGGTACACATACGGTCGCACTGGACATGCTGGACATGCTGGTGTGGGTCGACTGATGTAGAAGCAGAAACCACTGGAGAGGCAGAGAATGAAGATGAGCCCTGTATATCTCTATACAGGATATCATCTTCCCCAGCAGACGAGACAACAATATCAAGGACACGGCTCAAAGAGAACAGACCTGGATCACCAGTGTTTTTATGCTGCTGAATCGTTCCTGGGAGAGGAATAGAGAGAGAGATATCTATCACTGCTCCCAGATGCAGAAACCTATGGCTGGGAAGAAGATGGCTTTTCTCCACTGTCAGGCCTGCTTCTTAGTTGGCTTAGGAAAGATCACACTTAGACATTTTTTGAAATGAATAAGGCTCCTTTTACTAAGTAACAAAAGTGTACAGACCAAGTAAAGCTGAGAATGAATAGTTTAGGCGCGAACAGAAAGTATTAAGCTTAAGCCCATCCCAATCCCCAAACCCCCCCTTTGCACTGTCCAATATGCTTCCATCTCCAACATCAGGTGGGCAGGTCTTCACCATCCTGGAATGCAGGTCCGTTAACCAAGAGATAACACGAACCATCAACATTGTCCACCAGCAGAACACACTCATCCCAACGCCCCCCACCCTCCCCGTTTCCATGACAGCGAAGCAGGAACTAGCGAGACTGACATCCGGACCTCCTCCAGGAACAGCGGGAAATCCGGGGCAGCAATCGGAACACGATAGGCTACACCTGAAAGACAAGGAAGGACAGACAAACAACAGAAAGGAGAAGGAAAAAAAAATATCAAGGTTTGTGTGGATATTTGGCATAAAACTGGCGTACCAGTTTAGGAGCCTTGAGATGCTCTTTATCCACCCATTCGTTGTGAGAAGGGGGAAAATCTTTCCACATGACCAGGAACTGAGTCTTATTTCTGCGGATTCTGGAGTCCAAAATATCGCGGACCTCATAATGTTGGTGACCATCCACCATGGTAGGTGCAGGTGTATCAGGCAACTGTTTGCGGAGATGGGAGGTACGAGCAGGTTTCAGCAAGTGAACATGGAATACAGGGTATAGTCGCCGGTAGGTCTTTGGGAGATCCAAACGGACCGACACAGAGCTGATAATCTTGGTTATTTTGAAAGGACCAACAAATTTGGGACCCAACTTCTTGCATTTCTGGGGGCTATCTAAATTTTTGGTAGAGACATAAACTAGATCGCCGACTTTGTAGGAGGGAGGGACCGCCCGTTTCCTGTCAGCGTACAATTTGTGCGAATCATGGGCATCGTTCAAAGTTTTTCGGAGAACTGGCCAAACAGAAGACAGTCTTGAGGTCCATTCAGTTAATGAGGGAACTGTCGGCGAGTCATGAGGCAGTTCGGGGATGGGTACAAAGTCCTGCCCGTAGATGATTTTAAAGGGAGTCATATTTGTACTGGAGTGAACAGAGTTATTATATGCCACTTCGGCATGTATGAGAAGATCAGCCCAATCATCCTGTTGAAAATTAATAAAGCAACGCAAGTACTGTTCCAGAACGGAATTAACCCTTTCACAAGATCCATTCGTCTGAGGGTGGTAGGCGGAGCTTAAGCTCTGGGCGGAGCCAATCAGTCGCAAAAACTCTTTCCAAAAAAGGGAAGTAAACTGGGTCCCCCTATCGGAGATGATGCGTTGCGGGACGCCATGAAAACGATAGATATGAGAAACGAATAGTCGAGCCAGAGTTTTGGAAGAAGGAATTTTAGTACAAGGGACAAAATGAACTTGTTTAGAAAAAAGATCGGTAACTACCCAGATAACGGTATAGCCCTGACTGGGCGGAAGATCAACTATAAAGTCCATTGAAATTTCCTTCCAAGGTCTCTCCGGCGTAGCTACAGACTGGAGAAGACCTTGTGGCTTACCCGGCGCACGTTTGGAAGCCGCACATACGGGGCAACTGGCAATATACGATTCAACATCTTTTTTCAAGGAGGGCCACCAGAACTGTCGTTTAACAAGGTGCACAGTTTTAACGAAGCCGAAATGACCAGCTAAACGTGAGTCGTGTGCACGTTGCAAGACAAAAGGACGTAATGTAGCAGGAACATAGATCTTCGAGCCAATCCAGGGAATATCGTCTCTGGTAGTGCAATCACCAGAATGTGCTGAATACCAATCATCAGTAAGTAGTTCGTCCTTAATGCGAGCAATCAGGTCAGTAGGTGGAGTAGTTTGGACAGTTGCATGGCCCTTAGCAGATACTGGAGAAGCGGGCAAAGTGAGGGGCATGATGGGTTGTACTATAGTAAGTTTGGAAACATCATACTGTGGCAATCTGGAAAGCGCATCAGCCATGAAATTTTTGCCTCCTGGAATATATTTAAGGTGGAAATTGAAACGATGGAAATAGTGAGCCCAACGAAGTTGCCTTGGGGACAATTTCCGAGAGGAGGTAAGAGCTTCCAAATTTTTATGATCCGTCCAAACTTCGAAAGGATGGGGTGCACCTTCAAGGAAATGACGCCAAGTCATGAGAGCCCACCGAACAGCAAAAGCCTCTTTCTCCCAAATCGCCCAACCACGTTCGGACGTAGTGAGTTTCCGAGAGGTGTAGGCACAGGGTTGCAATTGGCCACGTTGATTGAGTTGTAATAAGACCGCTCCCACAGCGACATCACTGGCATCCGCCTGAATTACAAACGGGGAATTTACATCGGGGTGTTTAAGAATAGGTTCAGCCGCAAACAAACGTTTAAGCTTCTCGAAAGCGGCTTGACATTCCATTGTCCATTTAAGTGGGGACCCTGGACGAGGCTTTCCTTCTCCTTTTGTTTTTAGAAGGTTTGTAATGGGTAAGGCAATATCAGCGAATGATGGAATAAATTGGCGGTAAAAATTTGCAAATCCCAAAAAACTCTGTAGTTGTTTACGGGTACGTGGAGGGGCCCACTCCGTTACTGCCTTGACTTTAGCAGGATCCATTTCAACTCCCTCAGAAGAGATACGGTAGCCCAAATAGTCAATTTGTTCTTGGTGAAACTCACACTTAGAGAGCTTGGCATAAAGTTCTGCGGAACGCAGTTTGTTTAGCACGGAGCGTACCAGTTTAACGTGCTCGTCGTGAGTTTGTGAGTAAACCATTATGTCATCAATGTAAACAATTACTCCCTTGTAAAGGTGCTCGTGGAGAACCTCATTTATCAGTTGCATGAATACAGAAGGGGCACCTTGAAGACCGAACGGGAGGACTTTAAATTGAAAACATCCTAGCGGGCAGTTAAATGCTGTTTTCCATTCGTCCCCCTCCTTGATTCTGACCCTGTAATAGGCTTCACGTAAGTCCAATTTCGTAAAAATCTTACCAGTAGCCAGGTGAGCCAGCATGTCCTTCATGAGCGGAAGGGGGTAGATATTGTGTTCACAAATGGTGTTGAGATAGGAGTAGTCCTGTATTAATCTTAGAGTACCATCTTTTTTTTCCCTAAACATAACTGGTGCAGCTACACGCGGTCTAGCTGGTTCAATGAAACCCCGTTGAAGATTTTTATCGATGAATTTACGTAATTCCTCCATCTCCCGTGGGGTCATGGAGTACATGCGAGGTTTGGGCAATTGAACCCCAGGGAGGAAATCAATTGAACAGTCAGTAGCTCTATGAGGAGGGAGGGAATCACAAGATCTTTCACTGAAAGCATCCTTTAGGTCCCAATATTCCCTGGGAATTTTCTCTTCGCCTGGTATGACTTCAGGTGATGGGAAATCCAATAGAGGTGCAGCAGATTCAATAAGGGGAGGTGGGTGATTTTGTGGGGGTTGATCATTCTCTGACGGAAGAGAGGTATGTTCTGGGAGAGATAAAGGTATGCGCACCCAACCTTCCTTCCAGTTTATCAGAGGATTCCATTTACGAAGCCAATTTACCCCCAAAATTACAGCATTATCGGCAATGGCAGTTACAATAAAGTTGATGGTCTCAGTATGGCCTGTGCCTATAGAAACATGAATTGGTTCGGTGATAAAAGATGCTGGGGTTCCCCCAGCTACAGAACCATCCATTTGGCAAAAGGCTATGGGAGTTTTCAGGGTCTTAAGGTGGAAACCCATCGAAGACACGATGTCTTGGCTTATGAGACATTTTGAGCACCCAGAGTCAATGAGAGCCTGCACATCGCATGTACGGCCAGTAGATGGAGCTAAAAGCTTTAAATTAATATAAAGGGGCCCGGAGCGATGACTCACCAGATTGTCGTCAGAAGAGTCTGAAGACGCCTCCCAATCATCAGGGCCAGCGGTGGGCTGGTCAGCAGAGAGGTTGCTGGGCTCCACCCCACTCATAGCTGGTTTGGTGCGCGCGATTGGCGTCTTAGGATGTTTCCGGTCCGAGGAAGAAAGAGGGCGTGGAGGTGGTCTTGATCGGCATTTGTCTGCCCAGTGCCCCTCCTTTCCACAGCGATAACAGCTGCCTGAGCGAGGCTGGGTTGTTCTCCCCTCCCCCCTTTGCATGCGTACATCTTTCGCAGGGGGGTGAGATTTGGGGCTATCTTCCTGTTGTTTCTTCTCCACACGGACTGGATCTTGTAAGTGGGCTTGATCCAACTCTACATCTGAAGCTAGATCTATCCATTCATTCAAAGTTTCGGGGCGAAATCTGTTCACACATGTTTGGTAAATGTCTTTATTCAGCCCTTCAACATAAATGTCCATTAGGGCCTGTTCACTATAACCAACCATAAACACTGATAATTCCTGGAAAATTTGCGTGTAAGCCTGAACAGACATGCCCCCCTGCTGTAAGGTTTTTAGTTTCATCTTTGCTTTCCTCTCAACACGGGGGTCTTCAAAACGCCTTCTAAGAGCATTCATGAAACGATCGAAATCGCGCAGCGCAGGTGAGCGGCAATTATGCAATGAAACCAGCCACTTAGAAGCTTGATCTTCTAAGGTCATAGAAACAATTCTGATTTTGATTTCATCGTCTAAGTCAGCTGCGTAAAACTGCATGAAATTATCGACGTGAATTAGAAAAAACGCTAGTTTGTCGGCACTTCCGTCGTATTTTACACCCAAAGGAGGCAGTTTTGCAAGTCGTCGGGGGTTAATGGGATTGGCTTCTCTTCCTGCCTGAGGGGGAGGGGAGGGCGTTGAACTCCTGCTTTGCCTGGCAGAAGCTGCCTCTCTCCGCAATTCCCTGCCGGCCTGAGGAGGGGGGGATGGTGTTGAAGCCCTGCTTCGCCTGGCAGGAGCTGCCAGTGAACTTTTTGGCTGTTTGCGATCCACCTCCCTCCCCCAGATTTTTTCCAGGGCCATTCTTTTCTCATCTGCCTGGCGGAGTAAATCCTGAGCCATTTCTTTTAATTCCCTTTCTTCTCTTAAGAGCTCCGGAATGACCTTCTTTGGGGAAAGTCGACGCCTGGTGACGTTTACCCCACTCATTCCTACCCCTTCGGACCAACGTTTTGGTTTGACTGATTCTTCAGCTGGCAGATTTAGATCTAGGCCAGCCAAGCAGTCCATCACTGACCTGGTCTCTTCGGATTGAACAGGAGGATGCGATGCTTCAGCTCCCAAAATAGGTTCAGGCAGGACCTCCACCAACGGAGGCTCCTCTTGTGAAGGTTCCGACATCAGGTCAGGGTTTTTTGTGATTCTCAGCTTAATGTCAGGCCTGCTTCTTAGTTGGCTTAGGAAAGATCACACTTAGACATTTTTTGAAATGAATAAGGCTCCTTTTACTAAGTAACAAAAGTGTACAGACCAAGTAAAGCTGAGAATGAATAGTTTAGGCGCGAACAGAAAGTATTAAGCTTAAGCCCATCCCAATCCCCAAACCCCCCCTTTGCACTGTCCAATATGCTTCCATCTCCAACATCAGGTGGGCAGGTCTTCACCATCCTGGAATGCAGGTCCGTTAACCAAGAGATAACACGAACCATCAACATTGTCCACCAGCAGAACACACTCATCCCAACGCCCCCCACCCTCCCCGTTTCCATGACAGCGAAGCAGGAACTAGCGAGACTGACATCCACGTTGATGGAAAAAACGTGGTCCTGAAATGACTGGATCGTGATGCGGAGATCCCGTATTGCCTGACAGTGGGATGATGATTGAATCAGGATATCGTCCAGGTAACATTGAATGTGGATGGGGACCACTCTGAGTTGCACTGCAATCTCTGCCAACAACTTGGTAAATGTCCTGAGAGCTGATGACTGTCTGAATGGAAGGGCTCTGTATTGGAAGTGATGGCTGGCAAAGCAAAACCTGAGAAACCGCTGATGGGATGGACGAATCGGAACGTGTAGGTAAGCTTCCTTGAGGTCTATGGAGGTAAGAAGGTCCCCATGGAGGTGAGGATGGAGCAGAGGGACTGCATCTCAAAGTGCTTGTATGCTATATGCATGTTGAGGTGTTTTAGACCCGCCTTATCCCAAACTCTTGGGGATTAGAAAAAGTAAGGAATAAAAGCCTGTCCCCTCGTGACCTGCTGGAACCGGCTCTATGGTCCTGATCTCCATCAGGTGCTGGATTTCCACCTCCATGAGACCGTTTCTGATTGCATTTCTTCGGTGGGGCAACGAATGAAGTGAGAAGGGGGTAGTGTAACAAACTCCAAGGTGAGACCTAACCTCAAGGTTTGGAGAACCCATGCCTCCCATTACGTCATAAACAATTGCAGCTGACCACCAATGTGAATGTTTAGGCAGGAGTTACTTGGACTACCTAAAAAAGGCCCTGGGTCCTTTTTTAGGAGAAGGGCGGGGTATAAATTTAATAATAAATAAATAAATAAATAAAGGGCCTAGTGCTGGCCCCACAGAATGACCTCCTCAAATAAGGCTTCTTTCTTTCTTTCTTTCTTTCTTTCTTTCTTTCTTTCTTTCTTTCTTTCTTTCTTTTTCACATTTATATACCACCCTATCTCCCTTGCGGGACTCAGGGCGGTGCACAGGGAGTAATAAAACACTATAACACTAAATGCAGTAGAAATATATTAAAAATAAATTAAATTAGAAACCCGTGCTAAAAACATAAAAAACCCTTGCTAAGATCAAATTTAAAAACTATACCAGGCCGGTCACATAAAATAAGTGTGTTTTTAATGCCCGGCGGAAGAGGCGCAGGTCCGTGGTTGTACGGAGGTCGGGAGGCAGGTCGTTCCTGAGGGCGGGGGCTGCCACAGTTCCAGAGGGCGGGGGCTCTCCCCCTAGGAGTCGCCAGCCGGCATTGTCTGGCAGCCAGCACCCTAAGGAGGCCCTTCCTGTGGGAGCGGACAGGTCAAAGGGAGGTATGTGGTAGGAGGCGGTCCCGCAAATAACCAGGTCCCTTGCCATGGAGCGCTTTAAAGATGGTTACTAAGACCTTGAAGCGCACCCGGAAAGTCACAGGCAGTCAGTGCAGCTCGTGCAGGAGTGGTGTTACATGGGAGTGTCTCGGGGCTCCCTGTCAGCCTCCGCTTCATTGCTTGCTTCGGCTGCCATTTGAAACGGGGAGGGAGGGGCTGTGGGTACTGGACATTAAGTGTGCTGGAGGAGGATGGAGCCAGGGCCTGACATCGCCAAGGCCAACGGTCTTGCATTTCATTGTGATGATGCTCCTGAGCATGTTGCCCACCTGACATCATGGATGAATCTGCATTGGATAATATGCTGGGGTCAAGGGGTGTTAAGGGATGGGTAATGCTTTGATATGTATGTTGCGTGCCTAAATATCTCATTCCTTGCTTGACTTTCGCTGCGGTCTTATCATAATCAGTAAAAGTAACCTTAAACTTTCAAAATGGGTTTGAGCATGGTCTTTCTTCGTGTCAAAAAAGTTTTATTGGTTTTTACAAATTTTTGGTTAGGAAAAGGGTATAAGGTATAAATGAGACATTTTGAGACATTTTGAGGACATCTGTGTCGGCCCCCTCCGAGGCTTCATACAGAAAAAAAAAAACAATACAATAATTTTTCCATTTCCCTACAAAGTGGAAAGAGATACATACATATATCATTTCACAACTTCATGCAATCAATCATTTATTTCTATAGACATCCAGATAAGGGTTACGCTATATAATAGAAAGTCATTTGTGAGATCTGAGTCTTTTAGCTACTGTATCCTCTTCTCCCTGGCTGCCAGTGGGCGGAGCCATGGCCTCTCCCGTTCCCCCATTTTCATCCTCCAGGATTGAGGAATGTTTTTTAAGAAAGGCTTCCGCCTCTGCAATTGTTTTAATTCTTACTCTCCCCCTCTCCCAGAACACTAACATTCCCTCGGGTATCAACCACTTGAACCACACCCCCTTTTTTATATAATCTTTTTGATAAGAAGGAATACTTCCTTCTTATCTCTCGAATCTTTTTCGGGATCTGTTTCAAAATGGCAATTTCACTCTGTTTTTTTTTTATTGAAAAAGTTTTATTGAGTTTTACAAATTTTTTAAGTATGGTAGGGTAAGGTGAATTGAGAAAATATTTTGAGAACTTTCAAGTCAAGATCGTTGGCCCCCTCCGGGGCTTCTTAACAAAACATAGATAATACATATTTCAATGGTACTACAAGGTGAAGAGAAGTGCATACATCATTGTAAATTCCAAATTCTATGCTAGCAATCGTGTACAAACATCCAAACAAAAGTTATACTGTATTAAAAAAGTCATTTTTTAGATCTAAGTCTCTTGGCAATTGTGTCTTCTTGTTCTCCTCCCTGACCCCCAGTGGCCCCCTCTGCTCCTCCAGTTTCATCCCCCAGGCTAGAAGAATATTTTTTAAGAAAGGCTTCCGCCTCAGCAACTGTTTTAATCCTTACTCTTCCTCCTTCCCAGAACACCAACATCCCTTCTGGCATCACCCACTTGAACCAAATCCCCTGGTTAAACAATTTTTTAGATAAGAAGGAATATTTCCTCCTCACCTCTCGAATCTTTTTCGGGATCTGCTTCAAGATAGTGACTTCCTTTTGTTGGTATGTTAACGGACCCTCTCTCTGCGCCCTCAGTATTCCCTCCCTGGTAGACCTTCTAACAAATTTAATATGTATCTCTCTGGGTAGTTCATTTATCCTGGCATATGCTGAATTTATTCTATAAGCCAGGTCAATGTCCCCCCTGATCTCTTCCTTAGGTTTGTGTAAGTAGTCTGCTAAAATTGTGTTCATAAGATCAGGAAGGCATTCACCAGATTCTTCCGGAATGTTCTGAAATCTTAAAAAATATGACATCCTTTCAAAATCCATCCTAGACATATGACCAGTTAAATCTCCAATTTCAGTATTAACATTTTTAAGTTCTCCCTTTGCCCCAGCCAGCCCCACTTCCAACTCTTCAGTCTTCTGTGTATTCTGCATCAACTTCTTCTGTGTCTCCAAAAGCTCTAATTTAGAACTGCAGTGGTCTTTTCTAAGCTCTTTAATTTCCAGTACCAAAGAGTGTAACACTTCCTCCATAGCTGTCATTCTTGCTTCAATGCTTGATTGTTCTGGTTGCTTTTTAGAAGCCATGGTAAGCTGTTTAAATCAATGCCACTAAGATGGCGTTTTTTGGGTGCGGCCGCTGGAGCAAGTCCAGAGAAAAAGTTCAAATCAGAGTTGTAGAAAGTTATAAAATCCAGAGAGAAAAACAATTTTCACAGTCAATTATGAAGACAAAGAAGGCACTCCAGGGAAGGAATCAATTAATCACAAAAATCCTCCATTGGTAGAGAGAGACAGTCCAGGTCACAAAGGAATGTTGGAAATTTTCCATAAAAAATAGTCATTTAAGAACAAAGGGAAGCCATCTTCCCCTGCACAATCTGGAAGCCAGCAGGAGAAAGCAACAGAGAAAATTGTTCCAATAAAGCCGGACTTAGATACATTGTAACGAGAAACAAACCACAAAGGACTTTCACTTCTTCAACAAAGTCTGGATGAGAAATATCTGCTTCCTCGCACTCGAGGAGCCATTTCCAAACGCCGCTGCTGTAAATCCGAGGGGTTTTTTTTAACAAACACCCCCCTCCATTGTTTCTTTTAGTCAAAGCTGCCAGCAAAAAAGTCAAAGTCACTTACACTCCACCTCGCCGCCAAAGCCCCGGCAAAGCCATCCGGCTCGAACGCTCCCGCTCTCTCCAAATCAGCTATTTGTTACCGCCCTCCATTGGCGAAGGGAACCAAGCCCCCCGCAGCATGTCTTCTTCCTCCTAGACCGAAGACAAGGAGCTCCCCCCCGGCCGCCAGGCTAGGAAATGTCCAGGCAAGCCAATCCTACGGGGGGGGGGTCCCTAAAAAGGCACACCCCGCCCCGTTTGGGGCCAGAAAAAGAACAAAACGGCAGATGAGTCCCAGGACTCGTCCGTCGCCACCAGAAGCCGGAACAGGAAGTCACTCTGTATATATCACTCTGTTGATATATCAAGGGACCATCTCTCTGTGCTCTCAGGATCTCATCCCTCATCGACCTTCTTACAAATTTAAAATGTATCTCTCTGGATACTTCATTTATTCTGGCATATGCTGAGTTAATTCTATAAATCAAATCAATGTCCCCCCAAATATCTTCTTTGCTCCTGTTGGTATAATCTGCTAACATCGTACACATTAAATCTTTTAAATTCTCAGAGCCTGCTTCAGGAACATTTTGAAACCTTAAAAAATAAGACATCTTTCAAAATCCATCCTCGACATATGACCAGTTAATTCCACTATTTCTTTTTGAGAATTACTTATCTCCCCTCATCTCAGCCGCCCCCCCTCCAGTCCATCAAGTCTTTGTTTATTTTCCATTAGTGCTATTTGTGTCTCCAAAAGTTCCAATTTTGAACTAACATTGTCTTTCCGGATTTCTTTTATCTCTTTCATAATGTTTTGAAGAGTTTCCTCTATTGCTGATAGCTGAGTAGCCTCCCCCACCGTTTCTTTGGATAGCATTGAAGTGATCATAGGCTGTTGTGGATGCTTCTTTGAAGCCATAATGAAAGTGTTAAGTTTTTGCCACTAATATGGCGTCTGTTGGAGGGGTAGTCCATGAGGCGAGAAGAGAGCAAGAGTCAATATCCAAATTCAAAATACAATTTGCTTAAAGTCCAGAGAGAGAACAATTTTTTAACAGCAATCAGATAGGAAAAGAAAGAAGGCACATCTGGGAGAAATCCTAAGAGTCAATTGCCTTAGCTTGTGAGTAAAAAATTTAGTCCCATAAAAACGAAGGAGTGTCAGCACATCACAAAGAAAAATATTTCTTGCAGGGAACAAAGAAACGCCATCTTTCCCGCTCCCCTGCAGTCATGGAGAACTAGTAAAAGTCTATTTCAGTTGTTGCAAGACAGAGCTACGAAGTATCAGTAACAGAGTTAAAGTGAAAAACTTTCATTTTCATTGTTTAGAAGTCGGATGTAGTTTTTCCCCCCTCCCCAAGCCTGGGGAGCATTTTAAAGCACTATTTTTTCTTCTTCCGAGGAGGGGTTTTACAAACTCCGCCCTCCGTCTTCTTTAAAAACGAAAGTTGAAAGCATTAATTGTTAAATCACTCACAATCCACTCTGCAGCAATAACGGAGCCTCGGTGTTGCCTTCAGCCCCGGCTTTCAGCCCCTTTTTTTAATTGCAGCTGTCCTGGCTCTCCATCGGCGAAGGGGACGAAAGGGAACTCCCCCCGTGACTCGTTCTCCGGCGCCTGGGACGCCTGGGATGAGGCGGCGCCTGGGACGAGGCGGGAGCCACCCCCCCGACCACCGTCCATGCGAAGGCGGCGCCAGAGCAACCAAGCGGCGGACGCGTCTAGGACCCGTCCGTCGCCTCTGGAAGACCGGAAGCGGAGAGCGTGGTCTTTCTTGAATTATGATGGAAGCAGTCCTAACAAAAACCAAGGAATCACTTCACACTCAGCTCTGAGTTAACAACTTCAGCAGGGAGTGTAATAAAACTATCAAACATCAAACAAATGTTGCACCTTGGAAAAGAAGAAACCCTGGGGGCCGCTGCGCCTGATCCCGGCGTTCCGAAAACAGAGAAAGAAGAAACCAGGTCAGTTATTGAACTTTTGGCGGATATCAGTTTGGGTGAAAAACCTGAGGAAAAATCAGTTCGTCACCGTTGGTCCAAGGGAGTGGGCAGGAAGGGAATGTTCGAAGAAATCCCTTTGGGAGTTACCACCAGATGCATTGTCCGGCCGACAATGTCGGCATTGTCCGGCCGACGGCACCCTGAGCAGGCCCTCTCTGTGGGAGCGGATCGGTCTAAGGGATGTATGGGCAGGAGACGGTCTCGCATGTAACTAGGTCCCGAGCCATGGAGAGCTTTGAAGATGGTCGTCAAGACCTTGAAGCGCACCCGAAAGACCACAGGAAGCCAGTGCAGCTCGCGCAGGATCGGTATTATATGGGAGCATCTAGAGGCTCCCGTAATCACCCGCGCGGCTGCATTCTGCACTAACTGTAGCTTTCGAGTGCACCTCAAGGGAAGCCCCATGTAGAAAGCATTGCAGTAGTCGAGTCGGGATGTCACGAGTGCCTGAGTGACTGTGTGAAGGGCAGCCCGGTCCAGTAAGGGGAGCAATTGGCGCATCAGGCGTACCTGATGAAACGCCCCCCTGGCCACGGCCGCCACATGGTCTTCCATGGACAGCCGGGAATCCAGGAGGACAACCAAATTCCGCGCCCTCTCCAAGGGGGCCGGTGTTTCGCCCCCAATGGCAAGAGTTGGAGTGATCTGGCTGAACCAGGGTGCCGGAAACCACAGCCACTCAGTCTTGGACGGGTTGAGCTTGAGTTTGTTACTACCCATCCAGATCCGTACGGCTTCCAAACACCGGGACATCACCTCAACGGCATCGTTGGGGTGGTCTGGGGTGGATATGTCCGGGTGAGTATCATCAGCATACAGATGATATCCTACCCCAAAACCACGGATGATCTTACCCAGCGGCTTCATATATGTGTTGAATAGGAGGGGCGAGAGGACCGACCCCTGAGGAACCCCGCATAAGAGGGGCCTCGAGGCCGACCTCTGCCCCCCTGCCAACACATATTGCGACCGACCAGAGAGGTAGGACGAGAACCACCGTAAAACGGTGCCTCCCAGCCCCAACCCCCCCAGTCGGTGCAATAGGATACCATGGTCGATGGTATCAAAAGCCGCTGAGAGGTCTAACAGGACTAGGATAGAGGAATATCCTCTATCCCGTGCCCTCCAGAGATCATCAACCAACGCGACCAATGCCGTCTCGGTGCTGTGACCGGGTCGGAAGCCGGACTGGCGCGGGTCTAGATAATCAATTTCCTCCAGGTGTCGCGGAAACTGTTGGGCCACCACACTCTCAACAACCTTCGCTAAAAAGTGAAGGTTGGAGACTGGACGAAAGTTCTCTAATAATGCTGGGTCCAGGGACGGCTTCTTGAGGAGGGGCCTTACTACCGCCTCTTTCAAGATGGTAGGCAAGGACCCCTCACTCAAAGATGCGTTGACAATGCCCTGGAGCCAGCCTCATGTCGTCTCCCAGGATGCCAGTACAAGCCAGGAGGGACATGGGTCCAATAAACATGTGGTAGCCTTAAGTCTCTTTGACAACCTGTCCATATCCTCGGTAGTAACAAAGTCAAACTCCTCCCAGAATGGTGCCTCAAGACCAACCTCGGACAGACCGACTGGACCACTCTTGATGGAAGGTAGCTCATTCCGAATCCGAGTGATTTTCTCCTGCAGGTAAATCCCAAATTCCTCTGCTCGACCCTGTAAAGGGGCTTCCCGCGGCCTCTGGTGAAGGAGGGAGCGGGTCACCCCAAACAGGGCGGCAGGGCGGTTATCTGCAGATGCAATAAAGGTGGCACAATACTCACGTTTGGCCACCCTTATCGCCACCAAGTAAGCCCTAATATGGGTTCTCACAAGTGTTCGGTCGACTTCGGAGCGAGAGGATCTCCATCTGCTCTCTAGGCGTCTCTTGTGGCGTTTCATCTCCCTCAGCTCCTCAGTGAACCAAGGAGCCAGGGTGACTCGTCACCGCAAGAGAGGCCGCAAGGGCACGACTCGGTCCAAGGCCCCCGCGGCCGCACTTAACCATGCGGCCACCAGGTCCTCAGTTGAGTCACGGGGCAAGTCCACAGGCATTGGCCCAAGCTCCCTCTGGAACCTTACTGGGTCCATCAGGAGCCTGGGGCGGAACCATATGGGAATATTCGGCTCCACCTCCCCGCGGTGGGGTGCGGCGATTGGAAAGTCCAGCCAAAGGAGAGCGTGATCTGTCCATGACAGGGGTGTGATAACTAAATTCCCTATTCCCAGATCACTACTCCACTGTCCCGAGACGAAGACCAAGTCCAGGGTGTGTCCACCCTCGTGGGTAGGGCCTAAAACTACCTGGGTCAGGTCCATGGCTGTCAGGTTGATGGCAGGTTGAAGTCCCCCATGACCAAAAGTCTGGGGGTCTCAACCGCCGCCTCGGCTATCACCTCTAGGAGCTCGGGCAGGGCTGTTGTTGTATAGCGAGGAGCCAGGTATACAACTAACACGCCCAACTGCCTCCCTAGGCCCCATTTCATGAGGAGGGACTCACACCCGGTCGTCTGAGGGATCGTGGTCTCCTTCGGCTGAAGACCTTCCCTAATCATAATCGCCACTCCCCCACCCCTCCCCAGGGCCCTAGGCTGATGGAAGGCTCGGTAGCCTGGTGGGCACATATCTACGAGGGGTAAACCCCCCTCGAGGCCCAACCAGGTTTCCGTTATACCCACCAGGTCCGGGTCCCCCTCTGACACAAGGTCATGAATGAGGGGGGCCTTGTTCACCATGGATCTGGCGTTGCATAACATCATCCTAGGGCCCCGGCTCTGTGGTCCTTGCCCACCTAGTCTGCGATGGGAGCACGGGGGATCGGAGCGCGTGACCGCCTGTAACCAGCAGCCACGGTCCTCCAACCCCATCCGTCTCCCACCGCCCCTCCCCCTCCCCAGGACCAAACTAATGGTCAAAACCTCAGTGGAAACGACCCCCCCTCCCCTTCCTCCGTTACTTCTCTTCCGCCGGCCGGCCTAGCTCTGTTCCGCCTCCTGGCTGAACTAACCCTCCCCTCCTCCCTGGAAACCCTAAAAGCCGAATTAAAATTTTATTTAAAAAACCCCTCAGTTTGCGCCTTGCCCACCTCTCAGGAGCAATTAGTCCATCCTCGAGGTGGGCCCGTGTTAGATAAGGGGGCCAGGCCTGCGAGAGGGGAGACTCCCGCAGGCAAAGGAGATCACACCTAGAGTACATTTGGAACCCCCGATGGTCGCCCAGATCCGGGGGGATAATTGCAAGTCCGCAAAGAGTCCAGGGGAGCAGCTATAAAGTGACAGGTGAATAAAGTGCAATAGGTGACCTTAGTGGGGGGGGCAGGAGGGAAAAAGTCCATTATCAAGTTGGTCTATCAGTCTTAGTCTATCAGTCTGGGTTCCTGCATAAGAGCAGATCGTAGTTTAGTCCCTGCACGAACCCCAGCCGACTGTTCTCTTCGGCAACACAGGCCCAAGTCTGCCCCTAGTGCTGCACGATTAGTTGGTCTGTCGTGTGGCCTGATGAAAGATGCTGCCGTGTGCTGGCCCAGCTCACTTCCTCCTGTCCAGGGCACTCACTTTGGATCTTCCTGAGTCCTCCTGCGCCATTGTTCCACCGTTTCCGACCCGGCTGCTTGGCTTCTATCAACCCATTCTCCTTCTTCTGCTCCTTCTTCTATCAACACATTCTCAATCTCCTTCTCCTTCTTTCTTTTCTCCTCCGTCTCCATCTCCAACTCCATCCATCTCCATCGTCAATCCATCTCCCTTCCATCACCATTTCATCTCCGTGCCATCTCCATCTCCATTCCATCTCTCCATCTCTCCTCCATCTCCATTCCATCTCTCCATCTCTCCTCCATCTCCAATCCATCTCCTCCTCATTCTCTCAGTCACCCATTTGAGGTATGGACTGATCATAAAAACTTGGAATCTTTGCGGATGCCCCGCAAGCTCTCTCCTAAACAGGTCTCAATACTTCAGTCGCTTTAATTTTTCCCTGAAATACATTCCAGGAGGAAAGAACTTTATGGCTGATGCCTTATCACGCCTTTCCCAATATAATAGCTTGAAGCTCACTATCATCCAACCCATTATTCCGGTGTGTAACTTGGCTGCTCCTGTCGTAACTAGAAGCCATTTGATACTACAAGCTGAAGCCCCACCCAAACTGATTTCTAAGATTAAAAAGGAACTTCAGGCTGATGAATGGTTTGCTGCACACTGCGGGGACTGTACTTTAAGGGATGATTTGCCTTGGGTGGGTTCTAAGATTTATGTCCCAACAACACTCCACTCTTTTGTACTCCAAAGAGCGCATGACTCTCGTTTGGCTGGCCATTTTGGATTCGTGAAAACTCTGCACTTGATTAAACGACAGTTTTGGTGGCCATCATTGAAAAAAGACATTGAATCTTGCATCGCAGGTTGCCCAGTCTGTGCTGCCTCAAAACATTCTCCTGGAAAACCTCAAGGTCTCCTCCAATCTGTAGCACGTCCGGAGGCTTTTTGGAAAGAAATATCTATGGATTTCATTGTTGATCTTCCAAGTAGCCAGGGTTTTACTGTCATATGGGTGGTTAATGATCTGTTTTCAAAACAGGTTCATTTTGTACTGTGCACGAAGATCCTGTTGGCCAAAACCTTGGCGAAACTGTTTCTGAGTCACATTTATCGCCTGCACGGTGTTCCTAAACGTATTATTTCTGATAGAGGGGTTCAATTCATTTCTCGTTTCTGGAAAGAGTTTTTGAGGATGATTGGCTCCTCCCAGGGCTTAAGCTCCTCCCACCACCCTCAGACTAACGGAGCTTGTGAGAGGGCTAATTTTTTCTAGAACAATATCTTCGTTGCTTTATAAATTACCAACAAGATGACTGGGCCGATCTCTTAATCCACGCTGAGGTAGCGTACAATAATTCTGTTCATAGCAGCACCGGCATGACCCCTTTCAAAGTAATTTATGGCTAGGACTTTGTGCCAATTCCACGAGCTGCCTCACGAGACTCCCACTGTTCTATCTCTCTCGGATTGGAGTAGTAAGATGGCAACATTTTGGCCCATTGCACGGAAAACGTTGGATGATGCTCACCAGTCTCATAAGATGTATGCTGATAAAAAACGGGCTGCACCTCCAAACTACAGAGTTGGTGACCAAGTGTACGTTTCTACTAGGTTTCTAGAAAGTCTTCAGAAATGCAAGAAATTGGGTCCGAAGTTTGTTGGCCATTCCCAATTACTAAAATCATCAGTTCCGTTTTGGTCAAATTGGACTTGCCGAAAACTTATCGGCGACTTTACCCGATCTTCCATGTCCACCTTTTGAAGCCTGAACGATTATCCCACCTTCACCAACCACAATCTGCTCCCCCTGCGCCAATCTTGGTTGATGGTGAAAAGCATTACGAAGGTCTTGCATTCCATTGTGATGATGCTCCTGAGCATGTTGCCCACCTGACATCGTGGATGAATCTGCATTGGATAATATGCTGGGATCAAGGGGTGTTAAGGAATGGGTAATGTCTGCCTGCGAGGGTAATGAGAAGACCTACAGTCAGTCCATCTAAGGTTAGATGGAAGAACCTTCTTCTTGTCCAATAACTTCAACCAAAACAGGGTCAAGAGAGTCCCCAGATTCCCACCCTTAAACGGAGCAGGTGCCAGCTGCCATTTAGACCTCATGTCGACCTGACAGTGACGAAGCCAGGTCGAGAACTTATATTGGCAGCTAATGCTGTAGAGGCAAATATGGCAGCATTTAAAGTGGCATCGGCTGAGAACTCCATGGCTGCCGACATCTTAATGTCTTGGTGGAGCCTAGCATCCTCTGGAGAATCCTGGCAAACACCTGACGAAGCCACATCAGAGTGGCTCTATTGAAAAAGGATGCAGCCATAGTAGCCTTAATAGCCCATGAGGAGCTAGATGGGCCTTGCGAAAGGAAGCTTCCGCCTTTTTATACTTTCAATCCCTCCATGACATCAGAAGGGATGAGAGCTGAAGACATACAGGGGCATCAATCTGAGGCCACTGCAGGAACTTCTCTAGCTCATGAGCTACCATATAAAAATGTTTGTCACTCCTGCTAGAGGAGATGATAGAACCAGGTTGAGCCCATTGGTGTTGGATCACATTCATGAATAACTTGGAGGATGGAATGGAATCCTGAACAGATGTACACCGGGATCTTGCGGTTCTTTCCTGGGAGCTGCATCCACCCACCCACCCTAATTTGGTGTCTGACCTGGTTTTGTACAGGATGAAATTGAACAGAGTCAGAGTGAACAATCCCATAAATGCTGGCTTGTTGTCATCCTCTGACAATTCCTGGTCATCAACCTCTCCCTCTTCCAGCTCAGAGTCATCACTGTGGTCAGACAGATGGGGAGATGGATGACCCTTAATACTACGGCATCCATCCTCTGCAGACCCTTAGCCCCTAGCAGACAAACTCAGTTGGGATGGGGCCCACTGATCCCTGCGCTGGAAGGCAGCCTCTACGCCCTGAATAATTGGCTCTGCGATATAATCACACATCTCCTGTGTAATAGTGAAAGTGGGATGTGCAATGGACACATTGGAGCTGGAGAAGCCAAGGTAGAAGGCAGAGGTTTTACAGGGAGAGGCACTGAAGAAACTTCCATAGCCGGAAAACAGTCGAAAGGAGCGAAAGACTCCTCAAAACAGGATGGACCCACAGCCGAAGGATCCAGAACATCTGGAGACAGGTTGCGACGCCCCCTGCTGGAAGAGGGAGGTGACTCATGAATGACTGCTGAATCACTGGCTGGTAGGAAGGAAGCCTGTTGAGCCTTGGCGAATTGCTTGTCCAGAGCCTTCTGAGGTGGACTTCTTTGGCAGAAATATGCTTGGTCTTGGCCTTGCCTTTTCCAGGTCCCTGTCTGGTGTCAGCCATCTCGAACACTGCTGTAGAGGCAGTTGTAGCCTGAACTTCAGCTACTGGTGCTGCAGCTCTCTGTTGCTGTAGCTGCTTCAGCCCCTGCACACAAATCAGATGTTGTACGAACTAAACAGATGTGCTTAAACCTTAAGCCCTGGGAATGTGACTTAGTTCTCAAGACAGTGACTCTGGGGATAAGCCAAGCAGGGGAATAATAATGATAGGCCCTCTGGAACTCGAGTTTCTGGTCGGCCCACAGGTTTTCTAGCCTGCCCAAAATCAAACGCTAACCTTGACCTGGTGCGCAGGAAGGCAGCTATATGAGGGAGGAGCCTGTGATCCAGAGCAACAGACTAAATAACCTCTGTGGGCTCTGAAGCCAGCTGCTCCACCAGGGCTACCCACAAATAATGGCACTACCAAGGCTCGTGGCCGTCCAACAAGGTCAAAGCCTCTCACAGTGGCCATTTGAACATGTAAACAAAATGCCGGCCATCACAAAATGGCTGACCACCAAATTTATTTATTTTATTTATTTATTTATTTGATTTATATACCGCCCTATTTTCCCTAAAAGGGACTCAGGGCGGTGCACAGAAAGATAAAAACCCAACAATACATACAAAATATAAAAGACAATTAAATTATTAAATCTGTGCTAAAATTTGGATAATATAAAAATTAAAACCAATAAATATCAAAATTTAAAATTATACCCTTAGTCTATGTCAGGCCGGCTAGATGAAAAAAATGTGCTTTTAACATCCGATGGAAGAGGCGTAGGTCCGTGATGGTACGGATTTCGGGGGGCAGGTCGTTCCAGAGTGCCGGACCCACCACAGAGAAGGCTCTTCCTCTGGGAGTCGCCAGCCGGCATTGACCGGCTGACGGCACCCTGAGGAGGCCCACTCTGTGGGGGCGGACAGGTCGAAGGGAGGTATGTGGTAGGAGGCGGTCTCTCAAGTACCCAGGACCCGTGCCATGGAGTGCTTTAAAATGGTGACTAACACCTTGAAGCGCACCCGGAAGACCACAGGCAGCCAGTGCAGCTCGCGCAGGAGAGGTGTTACATGGGAGTAACGAGAGACTCCCATCCAGATCCGTATGGATCTGGATGGGTGTCAGGGTTCGCTTCTTCGAATACTCAAGAAAGACCACACTTAATCATAGTTTGGAATGAATAAGGTTACTTTTACTGAATACAGAAGAACAGCAAACCAAGGTCAAGCAGGAAGTGACTAGTTTAGGCCCGAAGCGTGTATATCAGAGCTTAAGCCAACCCCAATAACCCATGCCCCCACAACAGTGTCCAATGCAGATTCCTCCAGGACATCAGGTGGGCCTCACGTCCAACGCCATCATCAGAATGGAATGTGATAGCGTTAGGTTTGAGATAACACTGGCCCGTACCATCTTCCACCAGCACTCATAGTTAACCCCATAACCCCACCCTCCCCGTTTCCATGGCAGCCAAGCAGCGGCAAAGCGAAGGCTGACAATGGGTAGTAACAAACTCAAGCTCAACCCATCCAAGACAGAGTGGCTGTGGTTTCCAGCACCCCGGTTCAGCCAGATTACTCCAACTCTGGCCATTGGGGGCGAAACACCGGCCCCCGTGGAGAGGGCGTGCAATTTGGGTGTCCTCCTGGATTCCCGGCTGTCCATGGAGGACCATGTGGCGGCCGTGGCCAGGGGGGCGTTTCATCAGGTACGCCTGATGCACCAATTGTGCCCCTTACTGGACCGGGCTGCCCTTCGCACAGTCACTCAGGCACTCGTGACATCCTGACTCGACTACTGCAATACTCTCTACATGGGGCTTCCCTTGAGGTGCACTCGAAAGCTACAGTTAGTTCAGAACGCAGCCGCGCGGGTGATTACGGGAGCTTCTCAATGCTCCCATATAACACCGATCCTGCGCGAGCTGCACTGGCTTCCTGTGGTCTTTCGGGTGCGCTTCAAGGTTTTGACGACCATCTTCAAAGCGCTCCATGGCTCGGGACCTAGTTATATGCGAGACCGTCTCCTGCCCCATACATCCCTCAGACTGATACGCTCCCACAGAGAGGGCCTTCTCAGGGTGCCGTCGGCCGGACAATGCCGACTGGCGACACCCAGGGGAAGGGCCTTCTCTGTGGCGGGCCCTGCCCTATGGAACGACCTACCCCCAGAACTCCGCACCATCACTGACCTCCGCCTCTTTCGCCAGTGTTTAAAAACACATCTTTTCCATCAAGCCGGCCTAACATAACCTCCGCTGGGACTAATGTAGATAGTTTTAATTGGGGATTTTAATTGGTTTTAGCACAGGGCTGATATTTAATAGGTTTAAAAAAAAATTTGTATCATTTTGTATGTATTTTAAATTCCTGTGCGCCGCCCTGGGTCCTTCTGGAGAAGGGTGGGATATAAATCAAAAATAAATAAATAAATAAATAAATAAAATCCCCCGTGCAGCCGCATTCTGCACTAGCTAGAGTCTCTGGGTGCATCTCAAGGGGAGCCCCATGTAGACGGCGTTACAGTAGTCCAGGTGGGAAATAACGAGGGCTTGAGTGACCGTGCGTAGGGCATCCTGATCTAGAAAGGGGCGCAACTGGCGTATCAGGTGAACCTGATAGAAAGCCCCCCTGGCCACGGCTGTCACATGGTCGTCCAAGAAGAGCCGCAAATCCAGGAGGACGCCCAAGTTGGGAGCCCTTTCCGCGGGGGCCAATGACTCACCCCCGATAGCCAGCGATGGAGTTAGCCGGCTATATCGAGATGCCGGAAACCACAGCCACTCGGTCTTGGATGGGTTGAGTCCGAGTTTGTTCCTCCCCATCCAGACCCGTACGGCCTCCAGACACCGAGACAGCACTTCCATGGCATCGTTGGGGTGGCCAGGGGTAGAAATGTACAGCTGAGTGTCATCAGCGTACTGATGGTATTCTACCCCAAAGCCATGGATGATCTCACCCAGC
Source organism: Rhabdophis nuchalis (assembly GCA_039707465.1). Lineage (NCBI taxonomy): Eukaryota > Metazoa > Chordata > Lepidosauria > Squamata > Natricidae > Rhabdophis > Rhabdophis nuchalis. Next base: position 214,940,407 of record CM077643.1, read on the forward strand.
GGCTTCATATTGATGATAAACAGGAGGGTTGAGAGGACCAACCCCTGAGGTACCCCGCATACAAGGGGCCTCGAAGTCGATCTCTGCCCTCCCGTCAGCACACACTGACAGGTAGGAAGAGAACCACTACAATACAGTGCCTCTCAATCCCAACCCCTCCAGCCGGTGCAATAGGATACCATGGTCGATGGTATCAAAAGCCGGTGAGAGGTCTAATAGGACCAGGACAGAGGAACAACCCCTGTCCCGGGCCCTCCAGAGATCATCTACCAATGCGACCAATGCCGTCTCCGTGCTGTGCACAGGACGGAAGCCGGACTGGCGTGGGTCTAGATAGACGGTTTCCTCCAGGTGTCGGGAGAACTGTTGAGCTACCACACTCTCTACAACCTTAGCAAGAAAGTTAAGGTTGGAGACCGGACGGTAATTAACCAACAATGCTGGGTCCAGGGAAGGCTTCTTGAGGAGGGGTCTCACCACCGCCTCTTTCAAGGTGGCCAGAAGAGATCCCTCACTCAAAGAGGCATTCACTATTTCCTGGAGCCAGCCTCGTGTGACCTCCCGGGAGGCCAGTACCAACCAGGAGGGACACGGGTCCAATAAACATGTGGTAGCATTCAGCCATCCCAACCATGTCATCTAGAGTCACAATGTCAAATTCTTCCCACAAAACGGTCTCAAGACCTGCCTCCGATTGCCCGCCCGGACCAACCTCATTGGAGACCAACTCGCTCCGTATCTGAGCAACTTTATCCTGCAGATATTGTCCAAACTCCTCTGCACGACCCTGTAAAGGAGCTTCCCGCGGCCCCTGTTGGAGAAGGGAGCGGGTCACCCTAAACAGGGCGGCAGGGCGGTTATCTGCAGATGTGATAAGGGTGGCGAGATAATTGCATTTTGCCACCCTTATCGCCACGAGGTAGATCCTCAAGTGGGACCTAGCACATGTTCGGTCCGATTCGGCGTGAGTGGATCTCCAAATGCCCTCCAGGCATCTCTTGCGTCACTTCAATGCCCTCAGCTCCTTGGAGAACCAAGGAAGTTCGGCAGACAGCTGAAACCTTCCAAAACAGCTGAAACCTTCCAAAACGGCAATCAGAGACGTGCCAATGAAAGGGGAATCCACCTACAGCAATCTCATTACCAGTGCAATTTGCTCTCACCAGAAACTTCAGTCTTGCAGGAAAACTGTGCTCCAATTTCCCTGCTGATAGCGATGGTTGGCAAAGCGCTGCTGCTGCCGTTCTGAGCTACTGAGAGGCAACCCTTCATGTGGAAGCGATTAGGGCTGTTAACAACCTCCAAAAAACACTTCGCTCCTTCCTCCAATTAAAATGAATAAAACAATCTCCTGGCTGTAAATTTGGAGACTCCAGGTATGGGAAACAGTTGAAATTCTGTTCTGAAGTGAGGAGAAGGAAAAGTCCTGTTTTGGGCTGGACTGAGTTAAGAAAACTGGCTCCAGCCAAGGCAAGGAGGCATGACCAAACAATTTTAACTCAATCTCAGGATAGGTCAGAATTTAACCATGCACGGAGTCTCCAAGCAGCACACAGGAGAAAAGAAATGAAACTTTTCTATAAAGTAAATAGAAAAGAAGAAACTTCATTGCAAAATCTGTGGGATACAACAAAGCCATACATTCGAGGACTGTCAATAGCATATATAGGAGGGAAAAAACAAGAAAAAGAAACAACAAGAACTTAAAAAATTGGAATTGGGTCTTTGAAAAGAACCACAAAAAAGTAAAATAAAAGAAAAAAGAGATTGGGGCGTAGGCATTTATTTATTTATTTATTTATTTATTTATTTATTTATTTATTTATTATTCGATTTATATACCGCTCCTATCTCCATCAAGATGGACTCAGGGCGGCGTACAGGAAATTAAAAATCACACCAACAAATAACAATAAATACAATGATAATATTAAAATGAATTAAATTAGGTAACCTGTGCTAAAAATATTTCCCATTAATAAAATTATAAATCCAATTACTAATTGCTAAAATTATCTCGCATCTGAACTCTAAGCTCTAAGCTAGACCGGCTTGGTGGAAGAAGTATGTCTTAAGTGAGCGGCGAAAGAGGGGAAGGTCCGTGATAGTGCGGAGTTCGGGGGGTAGGTCGTTCCAGAGGGCTGGACCTGCTACAGAGAAGGCCCTTCCCCTGGGCACCGCCAATCGGCATTATTAATTATTATTATTTATTTATTATTTGGACTTATCAACCGCCCCCGCTCCCTGAAGGGACTCGGGGCGGTGCACAGGAAATTTAAAAAACATATAAATTGACCGGCGGTTGGCACCGGATCGGTCGGTGGGAGGTGTGTGGCAGGAGCAAGTAACTAGGTCCCGTGCCATGGAGCGATTTAAAGATGGTAACAAGCACCTTGAAGCGCACCCAGAAGGCCACCGGCAGCCAGTGCAGCTTGCGCAGGAAAGGGGTTACATGGGAGCATCGTGAGGCGCCCAAAATCCCCCACACTCTGCACTAATTGGAGCCTCCGGATGCACCTCAAGGGGAGCCCCATGTAGAGAGCATTACAATAGTCTAGGTGGGACGTAACGAGCGCTTAAGTGACAGTGCGGAGGGCGTCCCGGTCAAGAAAGGGGCGCAACTGGCGTACCAGGTGAACCTGGTAAAAGGCCCCCCTGGTCACGGCCGTCACATGGTCGTCCAAGGATAGCCGTGAATCCAGGAGGATGCCTAAGTTGCGAGCCCTTTCCAAGGGGGTTAGTGACTCACCCCCCATGACGAGCGATGGAGTCAGCTGGTTGTACCAGGACGCTGGGAACCACAGCCACTCGGTCTTGGACGGGTTGAGCCGAAGTTTGTTACTCCCCATACAGACCTGCACGGCTTCCAGACACCGGGACATCACTTCGACGGCATCGTTGGGGTGGTTGGGGGTAGATATGTACAGCTGAGTATCATCAGCGTACTGATGGTACTCTACCCCACAACCGCGGATGATCTCACCTTACCTGATATGCCCCTTCTCGAGGCGGGTAGAGACAGTGGTCACATGCGGGTTCACTCAGTCAGTATCCAATAGAACTGAGTCTACTAAAAGATGTCATCACCACGCAGGAGTATCTTCCTGCTTTTGTTGACGAAGGAGATCGTAGGCTGCTGTGGATAAAAAGATCGCTCTCTCCTGCCAGTTAGTAGTGAGGACACAGCTCCCGGAGACCGGACAGGCCAGATCCCAAAAAGGGTGGGAGTGACCGCTGTCTCTACCCGCCTCGAGAAGGGGCGTGTCAGGTAAGACCAACGCCCCATTCTCCAATGCTGGTAGACAGTGGTCACATGCGGGACATACCAAAGCTGGTCCCCAGGAGGGAAGAAGACTGGCCTAGGAGGTGGAAGAGGGGAGCACCTGCTGGAGAACTTGCCACCTGAATGCCGCATCTGCAGAGGTATGCCTATCCACTTTGTAATGGCGGATAAAGGGAACTGGGGAAGTCCAGGTGGCCGCCCTACAGATTTCCTCCACTGGAGCGTGCGTTGACGAGGCTGCTGAAGTAGAGACGCTGCACATGGAGTGAGCTCCACGGAGGAGGCGGAAGATGTTGAACTGAATAAGTCATGGAGATAGTCGAGCAGATCCAGTGGCCAATCATGGAAGAGGAAGCCTTGAGCCCCTTTTTTGGAGGGAGAAAGGCCACGAAAAGGGACTCGGTATGTCTGAAAAATGCTGTAGTGTCCACATAAATACAGAGAGCCCTCCGCACGTCCAAAGTGTGGAATTTACGTTCAAGCCGTTTGGGACAGAAATCTGGAAGAGTAAGGTCCTGAGTACGGTGGAAAGTGGAATTCACCTTCAGGAGAAAGGTGGAGTCCAGACGGAGGACCACTCGATCAGGGTGAAAAGCACAGAGGTCAGAGTGAGTAGAAAGAGCCGCCAATTCCAACACCTGTCTTGCGGAGGTGATAGTCACCAGAAAGACAGTCTTTAAGGTAAGATGGTGCAGAGAAGCCGACCTGAGAGGTTCAAACGGGGGACCCGTAAGATAGTCCAGTACCTTGGGGAGATCCCAAGTGGGAAATCGGTAAATAGCAGGAGGACAGAGGTTTGAGGTGCCATTGATGAAGCGTCTGATATGGGGGTGCAGCAAGAGGGGATCATCCCTGTGGTGAGACAGTACTGTGGAGAGGGCGGAGACCTGCCTCTTTAAGGTGTTAGGTGAAAGGTGATTGTCGAGACCTTGTTGTAAAAAGTCCAGGACCTGAGCCCTAGAGGTGTCCAAGGGCACATAACCCTTGGGAAGGCACCGTGCGATGAATGCTTGCCAAGTGGCTTCATAAATCCGGTTTGTGGACGGACGACGAGAGGCTTGAATGGTTCTGATCAGCCTTTCAGAGAGATTAGACACTCTCAGGACCGCCCGTTCAGCCTCCAGGCATTTAGGTTGAGCCATGCTAGGTCTGGGTGAAGGATGGAGCCCTGACTGAGGAGGGACCTGACTTTGGGCCCACTGACAGATTGATCAAGTTGGCGAACCACGGCCAGTGCAGCCAATAAGGAGCGATGAGTATTAGCTCTGCTTCCTCTTCCAGCATTTTCCGAATCACCCTCTGAATCAGGGGGAAGGCGTACAGGAGACCGTGAGGCCACCTGCATCTCAAGGCATCTGTCCCCTCTGCACCTGGTGACGTGAAGCGTGCAAGGTATCTGGGCAGTTGGGCGTTGGATGACGTCGCGAAAAGGTCCATCTCCGGATCCCGTACCTGGTTGACAGCTGGCTGAAGATCCGTCGACTGAGGGACCACTCCACCGGATCGATCATTGTGCAGCTCAGCCAATCGACGCGGGAGTTTTTGACACCGGAGATGTGCTTGGCCTGAAGAGAGAGAAGATGGACCTCTGCCCAGGAACCTATCTGAAAGGCAGACTCCATGAGAGAGATGACTCAAGTGCCCCCCTGGCGATTGATGTGAGCCTTCGCCGTCATGTTGTCTGTGTGGATCACGGGAGTGTGCAGCCACAACTGCCAATATCATGGAAGTGAAGGAGGGCAAGATGGATACCCGCAGCTCCAGCCAATTCATGCTGTGGGATAGGTCGGATTGGAACCAGAGACCCTGAGCTACCTGGTCTTGCAGGTGAGCACCCCAGCCCGACAGACTGGCGTCCATCATGATGACCAGTCTGGGGCGCTCCCTGAAGAGGGTTCCCTGAGCTATTGCTGGGGAGAACCACCTGTCCAGAGACTGGAGAACCTCCTGAATTAAGGAGACCTGCACTAGGGAGCAGCTGCTGTTGGTCTTTTGGTATGTTAGGAGGAACCATTGGAGGCACTGGCTGTGAAGACGGGCCCAAGGGACGATGGAGAAGCAGGAGACTATCTTCCCCAGCAGTTGAGATAGCTGGAGAAGGGGCACCCGCTGTTTCCTCCATACCTCTTGGGCCAGTCCCCTGAGATTGGCCTGACGGTCGTGGGAGAGATAAACTTTTCCTCGGGAAGTGTCTATGAGGGCGCCTAGATGTACCAGTCGAGAAGTTGGAGACAAGTGGCTCTTCTCCTGATTTATGGAGAAGCCCACCTCCTGGAGCACCCGAAGGGTGTCCCGAAGATCCCGAATGGCCTGACTGAGACCTGGACAACAGAATGTCATCCAGGTAACAGAAAATTCGGATGGGTATAGCGCGAAGGTGCGCAGCCACAACTGCCATTATCTTGGTGAACACCCTTGGGGCCGAGGAAAGCCCGAAGGGTAGTGCCCGATACAGGAAGTGGCGGCCCCCATAGACAAATCGGAGGAACCGACGATGGGACTTGTGGATGGGGACATGCAGGTAAGCTTCGGTGAGATCCACTGAAGTAAGAAGGTCGTTGAGACGCATGCCCTCCAGGATGGACAGGAGTGAGTGCATCTTGAACCTTCGGTACCTGACAAACAGGTTCAGGAATTTTAAATCCAGGATCGCCCACCAGCCCCCCGAAGACTTTGGCATAATAAAGGGCCAAGAATAAATCCCTGGCCCTTCTGGTCTGGAGGCACGGGCTGAATAGCCCGAATGGAGAGCAGGTGTTGGATGGCTCTTGTGAGGATCCCGCGACAGCGGGCAAGTGACAAAGTGAAACCTCTTCTCCAGGAGAAGGCCAAATCGGAACGTGGATCTCACCCAAGCGTCGCTGGTAATATCGTCCCAGCGGTCTGCAAATGCCGCAAGATGGCCCCCTATGGGAAGGTCCTCCAGGCAGTCACTTGTGATGCCTGAAGGAGCGAGAGTTGTTGTCCTTGAAAGACTTCCTAGACTGGAAACGCTGGTTGTTTCTGCCAGATCTGTTGGTGAAGGAGGGGCCCTGTCTGGGGGAGCCTGTCGTTGGGAGCGGGAGGTGGAAGCACCTCCATCCTGTCCACGAAAGGGCTGCCGCCTATAATAGGATTGTGGTCTGGAATCTTGCTTCTTAGTGGCTGGCTGCAGCACCTTACGTTTATCCTTGGATTCCACCAAAAGTGGCTCCAACAGAGCTCCAAAGAGGTTGGAAGGGGAGTAGGGGGAAGAGGCAAGACGCCACTTGGCCTTTGCCTCCGCCTGCCACTGTTTCAGCCAAACTAAATGCCTGGTGGAAATAGAGGATGCGATAGATTTGGAGGCAAAGCAAGCCGCATCCAGCAGATTCGCATCTGCTGCGAATTCCAAGGCCGCTTTGATTTTATTTACATCGCAGCATGCCCTGGAATCTCGAGGAGAAAGTCTGGTCTGGAGCTGCCTGAGCCATAGGAGGACAGAGCGGCTAAAGAACAAGGCTGAGGTAGCGGCTCTGACTGACCAAGCACATGCCTGATGGGACTTAACAAGGGTTTGCTCGATCCTTTTGTCCTCGGGACGTAAGGAATCCTCAGGGATTGCTGATGCCGCTATGGGTGAAGATAAGGCCACAATAGGCAGGTCAATAGGGGGGACTTCCAGGGCCTTGAGAAGGACAGGACTGGCATTGTATAAATGGCGATCCATAGTGTTAGGAAGAGGACCGGTACCTGGGGAAGGTACATTGCCTGGGGCAGAGCTTGAGGGACAGTGTCCTGGTAAAAAGTCTCACCCTCCGGAGTGACACTTCTGCCCCCATCCGAGTCCTCCCTGCTGTCAGCCAGGTCCCCAGCCCCCCTGGCCTCCTCAGGATGGATGATGGAGGCAGAAGGAGAACCCTCCTTCTGCCCTGGGAACTCGGACCTCCTGGGTTGCGAGCGGAGCCGTGGAGATCGGAGCACGCAACCTCTCGTAAACAGCGGGTGCGCGCTCCCGCCATACCTACCCCTCCCATACACTGTCCTGATAGAATGACACTCCGGTTGATTGACCTTCGTACCCCCCCTAACAATGGACCCCACATCCTCCCCGTCGGGATTATAAGTCGGCCTGGACATAGTACCCTGTGGGTTATACCCCCCACCCACCTCCCTAATTTCTATTAACCTACCTTCTGCCCCGGAACCCCTTAAAACTCTAAGTAAAAAAACCCCTAAAATTCCTCTAAGCTTCCGTTTCCTCCTAAGGTAGTAGGACTTAAAGTTAACAAGAGCAAAACAAAGATAATAACAATCTTACTAAAAAACAAGAAATAGAATTGAAGGAAATAATGCGTATGCAGATTACAAAAAAGGTGAAATATCTGGAAATTTGGCTGACAGGAAAATGCTCAACAATCAAAGAAGATAATAATACTATGCAACAAATAAAAAAGATTTGGAAAATTGGAAAAAACTGTAACTTTCACATAGGAATAGCTGCAGTCAAAAGGAATGTATTGCTGAAACTTTCTATTCCAAGTAGCACCAATAAATCTAGGGAAATTTTTTTATGGATTTAAATAAATTAACAACACAATTCATTTGGCTAGGGGAAAAAACCATGCATTAAATTAAAACTATTACAGGAAGTAGAGAGAAAGGAGGCTTTGGACTCCCAGATTGGGAGCTTTATTTATTTATTTATTTATTTATTTATTTTTCATATTTATAACCCGCTCCCATCTCACAACAAGGGACTCAGGGCGGCGAACATAGAATTAAATCAATAAATACATACAATACAATACATAGATTGTATCACCAGGCAGCCGCTCTCACTTGGATAAAAGCTTGGATAAATCTAAAGAATAAAACAATTTTAACAATAGAAGGACACGGTTTACAATTAGGCTGGCACGCTTTCATTTGGGATGGTAAAAACAAAATACACAATTACTTCCAAAGACACCGAATTAGAAATGCTCTATTACAAACATGGCAAATAATTAAAAGAAACCACAACAAAATAACTTGGCTATCGACTTTGGAAGCATTAATTGATCCAAATGTACTAGACATAAATAAAATAATAAGATATGAAGATCTATTGGACAATCAGGAGAAATTAAAAACAAAAGAAGAATTTAAAAATCAGGGAATAGAAATTAACTGGTGGTCGTACATGCAGATTCAGACAACATACAAGAAGGATTTAGAACTATCGTATTTTTCAGAGTATAAGATGCACCGGAGTATAAGATGCACCCAGATTTTGAAGAGGCAATTTTTTTAAAAAAGTAGCTAGGTAGATAAAGGGATAGAGAGGGAGAGAAAGAGAGAGAAATACAATAGGTAGGTAAGGAGAGAGCGCAAGCAGTTAGGTAGGTAGGTAGATAAAGGGAGAGAGAGAGAGACAGAGAGAGAAATACAGTAGATAGGTAAAAAAGGCATGAATAGCCTTGGGGGGGCAGAGTGCTGGGGGGGGGGGCAAAAATGAGCAAACAATGGCCCGTTTTTCATGAAAACGGACCATTTTTTGTCAAAAAAATTGCATGCATAGCCTTATGGAGGCTTATAGAGTGCTGCTAGGGGTTGGGAGAGCATAAAACGGGCTGTTTTTTCTGTCATTTCTGCTCTCTCCAGCCCCCAGGAGCTGTCTGAAAGCCTTCATAAGGCTTTGCACGGCCATTTTGATGAAGGGGCGGGGCCTCAGGAGGCAAAAAATGCTGTATTCAGTGTATAAGGCACACCCAGATTTGCAGCCTGTTTTTAGAGGCGAAAATGTGCATCTTATACTCCGAAAAATACGGTATATGGATTTTATAAAGAACCACAAGAATTAGACAAAATTACAGAGGGGAGGAGCCTGCACATACAATGAGGAGTCTCGGCGATTCGAGACCTCCGTTGATACTTTTGCCACTGATCGGTCTGTTCAGACCTAAACCATCTCGGAGGGATGGTGATTAGGAAAGTCCCTGTTTCACCCAAGGGGAGTGCTTCTGCTAGGTGGCAAACAGACAGCCCCCCGGCTGACAAAGACGCGGCGGCTCCAGAAGGAAGCTGCAAGAGAAAGGGGTCCATCTGGAAAGGTATTTTTCTTTTTTTAAAAAAATACTCTGCCTAAAGAAACTTTATTTTCTTTAAGTAAAACCAAATCCTTTAAGCAAAATAAATTAGTGGCGGAATCAACCTACGATTGATCTGGAAAGGTTTTTTTTCTTTTTCCTTGTAACTGTGGATTGAAACGCTTGTATCCAGGTTTTTATTTTTCTCTCTTAAAGTGAATGGATTATTTTTTTTCCTCTTCTGTTTTTAGCTACTCTATTTTTTGGAGCCTTGGATTAAAGCCTTACTTTTATTTTTATAATTCTTCTTATGTCTTGCTACTAAAATCCCAATAAGAACTTTATTTTTTATTTTTTCTTATAACAAAGTGAGACACATTAGAAAGTGAAAAGTAGCAACACTGCCACTGGAGGTTAGAGGCTGAACCTGTGGAGACAATGTATTTTTTTCTTTTTGGAGAAAGTTGATTACTGGGATGAAGGGCTTATAGTCTGTTTATAGAACTGATAAAGAATCAAGGGCATGAATTGTTTTTTACAGGTGCCATTTGAAAATTGTTTAGTTAAAGGAAGGGAAAGAACCCTTCCCATTGAAGAGCACAACAAAACCAGTGACATAAATTAACTTGAAAAGAAGATATAAAATAGGGCTTTGACCAGGGTGGCAGTGGGGATTAATTTCTTTTCTTTTGGCAACATGATTCAATTTGATTTTAAGTATTGTACTGTTATATTTATAATATGCTTTTTTAATATTCTGTGCACCGCCTCGAGTCCCTTCGGAGAGAGGGTGCGGTTTATAAATCAAAATAAATAAATTTAAAAAAAAACCTGGATAAGGACACTTTGGAATACCAAAATTTCCTGGCTGGAATTTTAAATCTTTTGGGAGGATATAGAAGAATAGATGAGAAACTGGGAAAACTGGTTCTTATAGCAACAAAACATGAAGAGTTGGAGGTCCCAAAAATCAAAGAGAAGGAAGAAAATGTAGAAGATAAAGAGATACCCCTCTCAGTTGAAGATAAAGATAATATAACAGAGGATTTTGCTAATGGATTAAAAGTGGGAAAAAGCAGAAAGATGGGAATTTTGAAAAGGGAACCTGAAGAATTTTAACTCCACCTTGCTCTCCAAGAAGAAAAGGGAAAAAAAAGAACTGATGATGGAGGTTAAGAGGGGAAACTCTTCCAGAAACACATTTGATAACCAAATATAGACAACTTTTAATGACAGAAGGAGGGCAACGACAATACTTGAGAGTTGCTTTGAATAGTAAAGTGCTGAAAGACAGTTATAAGAATTTTACAAAGGAGAACCAAAACAAAAGTCTTGAGCTACAAATAGCAAGAGAGATAAGACTGTTTCGCTACTGGAAAGACACTGGTTGATATTGAAAGGTGATAATAAAAGATCAGTCACCCCTTGATGATTAATAAGTAGAAACTTAGTACTTTTATAGATTGTTTTAGATTGCTTTTGAAGGACTATTAGTTAATAAATATCTAATTAGAATAAGAATAATGAAATAATAATGGACATAGCTTAATGATATATATGTGTGTGTGTGTTTTAGTTAACCATTAAGGAATGTTAAAGGATATTGTTTAATTAAAAAGGGGGAGGTAGAAATAGTGTTATTTGATTTTTAGGTAGAACATGTTTATAAAGTATAAGGTTATTGGAGGTTTCTTGAAATAGTCAATGAATGCCATTTTGTGGCTATGTTTATGAGTGTGAATTATTAGAGGGAAAAGCACATTTAAATAAATGTGGTTAAAGGAAAACTTTGTATGGGGATATTAAGATATACAATGAATTTTACATTTAATGTGTGTAATTTAATATGAATAATGATGGTGGAAGAAATGCACAAGAGCTATATGTAACCAATCGACACACTTTCTACAGAATGTAATGAAGGATGAGTTTTTCTTTTCATTTTGTTTAATTAAAAATAAAAAACATTATACCAAAAAAAAAGAATTAGACAAAATTTTCAAGGGACAGAAGAAAAATTGATTAGAAAAATATACAATTATTTATTGCAATTCAAAATGGAAGAAGTAGTAGTGAAGGAAACCATGATAACCTGGGCAACAAATTATGGCTACAACATAGAATTAGAGAAATGGGAAAAGCTCTGGGAGGTAAATTACAAATTAACAATGGCAACAACATAGAAAGAAAACTTAATGTATTTTTCGGAGTATAAGATGCACCAGAGTATAAGACAAACCCAGGTTTTGAAGAGGCAATTAAAAAAAAAAAGGTAGGTAGGTAGGTAGAGGGAGAGAGAGGGAGAGAGAAAGAGAGAGAGTAGGTAGGTAGGTTGGTAGGTAGAGGGATAGAGAGAAAAATAGAGAGAGAGAAATACAGTAGATAGGTAGGGGAGGGAGAGAGAGAGTAGGTAGGTAGATAGAGGGGGGGAGGGAGAAATACAGTAGTTATGTAGGGAGAGAGAGTGTAGATAGGTAGGTGGGTAGAGGGATAGAGAGAGAGAAAGAAATACAGTAAGTAGGTAGGTAGGTAGGTAGGTAGAGTGTGTAGATATGTAGGTTAGTAGAAGAATAGAGAGAGAAATAGAGAGACAGAGAGTAGGTAGGTTGATAGGTCGAGGGATAGAGAGAAAGAGAGAGAGAGAGAAATACAGTAGATAGTTAGGGGGAGGGAGAGAGAGTAAGTAGGTAGGTAGATAGGTAGGTAAAGGGGAGAGAGAAATATAGTAGGTATATAGGGAAAGAGAAAGAGAGTGTAGATAGGTAGGTAGTTAGAGGGATAGGGAGAGAGAAATAGAGAGAGAGAGAAATACGGTAGATAGGTAGATAGATAGTAGGTAGGTAGATAGGTAGATGTTTCCAGGTGTATTTACCCATGTGCTAGAGAAGGAAATATTGACAACTTGTAGCACCTAAAACTGCAGGCACAGCACTCGATCAATGTAATTCTCATTAAACAGTTTTCCGAAAGGGGGAAAAAAGGTTTTTGCACTCTGCAAACCTCCCCAAAACAGTCCGGGTTTTTTTGCAAAAACTGGCCCTTTTTTTCAAATAAAAGGCATGAATAGCTGGGGGGGGGGGGCTTGCAGAGTGCTCCTAGGGGGTGGGGGGGGCAGAAATGAGCAAAAATGTTTTTTGTCAAAAAAACTTGTATGCATAGCCTTATGGAGGCTTATAGAGTGCTCCTGGGCGCAGGGGGGGGGGGAATTGAGGAAAAAATGGCCCGTTTCTCGCTCATTTCTGCCCTCCCTAGCCCCCAGGAGCTGTCTGAAAGCCTCCATAAGGTTATGCATGGCCATTTTAATGAAGGGTGTGGGGCTTCAGGAGACAAAAAAAATGCTACATTCAGTGTATAAGACGCACCCAAATTTTCAGCCTCTTTTTAGAGGAAAAAAGGTGCGTCTTATACTCCAAAAAATACGGTATACAAAACGTTCTACAGATGACATCTACCACCAGCGAGAATAGCAAAAATGTTCTCGAACTGTGCACCGGATTGTTGGAAATGTAGCCAGACCCGCGGAACATATTATCTTATGCGGTGGACATCTACAGCAGCAAGAAAATATTGGATAAGAATAAAAAAATGGCTTGAAGAGAACAACCCATTGAATTACAACCAGAATTATTTTTATTAGGGATAATAACATGAAACAATAATGAAATCAATATCTAATATTACACGTCATTACGGCAGCGAGATTCATATATGCACAAAATTGGAAGAATAAAAATATACTGTCAGAGGAAAATATAATTTAAAAAGTGTTAGAGTGTGCTGAGATGGACAGACTCACAAAAGAAATAAAAGATAATGGAAAATCTGATTATTATTTGGTATGGAATATGTGGTGTAAATGGCTAGAGGAAAGATGTAAAGAATAAGAAAGCATTAAGGAAAGAAAGATTAAGAAATTCGAAAATAATTACAAAACCGCATAAATGAACAAGATAGAAAATGTAAGATACATTGCATATGAAATAGTATACTAAGGGATTAATATGTATAAAAGAAATATATGTACACATAGATATAAGATCTATGTATATAAATTAGTACATTAGTAGACTAATATGTATAAAGGAAGTATAAATACATATGCATGGATGTTGTGGCCCAGCCGGCTCCAGATGAGCTGCTGACGGACTCTTCTAGCGAAGAGTCCTATGAGTCTGCCCTGGAAGATGAGGAAGACCTTGGGGAGGGTTCAGAGGCAGAGCAGGAAGCAGAGAGTCTGGTTGGCCACCAGGAGGCACCAGAGGCATTGAGTGGTGGGGAGGATCAGGGGCAGTTTGTCCCTGATGCTAGATTACGCAGGGCTGAGAGACAGAGGCAGCAATTACGTCAGAGGCAGGCCCAAAGGAGATAATTGGTTTCCAGATGGTTGTTAAATAAATAAATAAATACATAAATAATTTAATTTATAACCCGCTCTCTCTCCCCGAAGGGACTCGAGGCGGGGCACAGGGAAATTAAAAATGCATATAAAATTACAGACAATATAATATTAAAAAGAATTAAACGAAACCCTGTGCTAAAATCCCAAAGCTAAAACAAACCCCTAAAAACCCCTAAAAACAGTTAAGTCATCCCAAGCCGGCCAAGCAAAAGAAATGTGTTTTTAATTTTTGACGGAAGGAGCGGAGGTCCGTAGTTGTTCTAATATCGGGGGAAAGGTCGTTCCAGAGGGTCGGGCCCGCCACAGAGAAGGCCCTTCCCCTGGGCGTCGCCCGCTGACACAGCCCAGCGGACGGCACCCGGAGCAGTCCCTCTCTGTGGGAGCGAATCGGCCGCAGGGATGTATGGGGCAGGATGCGATCCTGCAGATAACTAGGTCCCGTGCCATGGAGCGCTTTAAAGATGATAACCAACACCTTGAAGCGCACCCGAAAGACGACAGGCAGCCAATGCAGCTCGCGCAGGAGCGGTGTTACATGGGAAAACCTAGAGGTTCCCATAATTGCCCGCGCGGCTGCATTCTGGACAGGCTGAAGTCTTCGGGTGCACCTCAAGGGGAGCCCCATGTAGAGAGCATTGCAGTAGTCCAGTCGGGATGTCACGAGAGCATGAGTGACTTTGCAAAGGGCACCCCGGTCCAGTAGGGGACGCAATTGGCGGACCAGGCGAATCTGGTAAAACGCCCTCCTGGCTACGGCTGTCACTTGTTCTTCCATGGACAGCCGTACATCAAGGAGGACGCCCAAGTTGCGTGCCCCATCCACAGGGGCTAGATGTTCGCCCCCTATGGCCAGTGATGGAGTCAACTGGCTGTACCGGGATGCCGGAAACCACAGCCATTCGGTCTTGGACGGGTTGAGCCTGAGTCTGTTCCTTCCCATCCAGGCCCGCACGCATGATTTGCCCCTCCCAAGAGAGCTTATAGGGAAGGCTTTGGGAGGGGCCATTTGCAGGAAACAACAGTTCAAAATCATAGTCAAAAAAATTTGTGCATTCGAGTTGTGTCCGTTTGTGAACATCTGTGTGAAAATGTGCTGCAGAGTTTAAAGTGAGTTATCTGGGCTCACAGCCAAGAAATTCGTAATCTCAGCAATTATTTATTTATTTATTTAAATTTATATCCCGCCCTTCTCCACAGAGGACCCAGGGCAGTGGCAAGCAGCCAAGCCTGTGCTTTGGCCTCTTCACAGGCCGGGAGGGGGTCAGAACACATGGATATAAGAGGTATTGTAGATACATTAACATATTAATAGATATAACAGAAATATATGTACACATGTATGGACAAAAATGTTATAATGGAGGTATATTGATGTGGAAATATTACAAAGATGATGTGTTTAAAAACTAAAAAAACTGTTCAATAAAAATATATTTTTTTAAAAAAATCAGACCTTGTGGTTGTAAAAATGAGGGAGGATTAAGCTAGTCTCTATGTCCTTTTTCTAATTTGCCAGTTTTTAAACAATATTAACCTAAAATAAAGAATTCTATACATGTCTATATTCCAATGTGAGACCTGCCCTATATAAAATAAAGAAAAACCTATGGGAAGTACTGAATTTGATCATAAATATTATTAAAATATTAATTTTACGTAACTTGACTGAGCAATTTATTTCTCATTGTTGAAATTGAAATTTATTAACCGCACCCTCTCCCCACAGGGACCCGGGGCGGTGCACAGGCAAAGCTAAAAACAATATACAATAAATACAACATACATATATTAAAATAGAATTAAATAATATTTACCCGTGCTAAAAATATAAAATTAAGAACCCACTAAAATTTGGTGTCAATAGACAGAGAGAACTATTCAAGGCCGGCCAGTCGAAAGAGATAGGTCTTCAATTTTACCCGGAAGGAGCGGAGGTCAGTGGTCATCCTAATATCAGGGGGAAGGTCGTTCCAGAGGGCCGGGCCCGCCACAGAGAGCGCCCTTCCCCTGGGCGTCGCCCGCTGACAAAGTCTAGTGGACGGCACCCGGAGAAGCCCCTCTCTGTGGGAGCGAATCGGTCGTGAGGATGTGTTGCCAATAATAGTTACTGAATTCCTAGTAGAAAACTCAAAATTTTAGATATGTAAATCATTTCATAAAATGATTTGAGAAATGGAAAAATTAGAAACTGGAAAGAATAGGCATCCTTACAGCACTAGCGTACAGGTAGGCAGGAAGCTCAGACAATGCCAAGCTCTAACAAAACCACCAATGCTGTTTCTTACTTAGTATCAAGTCAATTAGTTGTTGGATGAAGCACCTTACCTGAGACCAATGGATTTTGTGCAGTTGACTGTTCCAGTAAAACCATGTGTTGAAGAAGAGGGCTGTGTGTTGATCCCCCTTCTCTATCCACTGCTGTACTGTTCAAATAAGGAGTGATATGGGTGCCAGGAAATATGGAGATTCGTTGTTGTAATGATGGAATAGTAAGTCTTTCAGAATCTTGCTGTCCTGATCCACCCTGCAAGCATATCATCATTGAATTTAAAAGTGATCTATGAATGAAGATAAGGTAATGACTGTTTAAATTATACAATACCACTTACAGTACATGGGGCTGCTGCAGGTAGTCCTAAGGTTATATTAGGCAATGAGGGAGAAGTGTACAATGGAAGCTGTGTTATTGAACCTTCATGATTAACCAGTCTATGAGTCAAGGTGGTCTGAAAGAGAGCCAAAAATCCCGCCTCAGAATAATATCATTATATAAAAACAAATACCTCATGTGTAATCATTATTTGGAGAAGCTTAATGTATAATATTTGGGAGAGGAGAGTCAAAATAATTTAGAGGAGGTCTATCAATGATAAATACATTATGCAGTATTTTATAATGTATTTATTTATACTGATAAATACAGTATGCAGTATTAATCAGAGTTAAGAGTTTGTTGTATTCATCATCAAGTACTGAAACAGATGTGAACTCTGCTCAATATAAGTTGTAAGTAACAACAGGAAAATGGGGATAGAACATTTCTTCTACTACTACAGGGCTATCAAATTCCTGGCCAGATGCATCATGCGCTGGCCACACCCATGCCTGGCTTAGCAAAGGGGAAAATAGTCCTGATATGGCACATGACGCCACCATGACAATCACACTCCTGCACTACTACACCCCTGCACTACTACAAGAAGGTCTTGGTGACAACAATGTTATCTCAAATAGGAGATTTTATTAAAAATGAAGAGCATACCAGTTTGCTATGCTATTATTTACGAGCACAGATATTGATTTTATTATGGGATGAAACTTATTACTCTAAAGACCTCACTGGAATGTTAAATCAATGGGGGAATAACAGAAACCTCCCACTTTTACAGAAGGACAAGACTCAATGAAAAAAGAATACTGTAAATGTTAGTTTTATTCTATCAATTACCATCAATTTATAAAGGAAATGAACAATGGAAACAGCAAATGGAATTTCTGATTATCAAAATGACTGCAGCATTATAATTTAATTTCACCATTTGAAAATGATGTGAACATTTTCCTTCTACTGGAAAAATCAGGGTACAAAAATTCAGTAAGTTCAATTGAACATGACTATATTTATACTCCATCTTCCTCCCAAAACTAAGAGGGACTATGTAGAAAATCAAATCTAAAGAGAAAATGGTCCTTTGGAGCAGGGGTCCCCAACCCCTAGTCCGTGGACTGGCACCAGTCTGTGGCAGGCCAGCAACCGGTCCACCAAACAAGCAGCATGCAAAACCGGTCTCCGGAAAAACTTCTCTGTGGAACTGGACCCTGGTCCCCAAAAGGTTGAAGGTCACTGCTTTGGAGCAAACATAGCACCAGCCCTCAATTCCTGAAACCAAATATGCTTTTTCCCATATGATTTTGAGAGTAACCAATACTCTCAAAGAGTTACCAATAGGTGCTTCATTCGCACATGTTCTGAAACCCTTTTTCCCTTCAAATGAGATACTTGCGTGGTCTTAGTACAGCAGCTGATCCTCAACACAAATAAGCCCATGAGTAATGTGACCAGACATCCCGCTTTTGGCAGGACAGTCCCGCATTTCAAGAATTTGTTCTGCGTCCTCTTAAAAATGTCTCAATTTTTGCCTGGGGCGGCGGCGGGGGGCAGGCGGTGGCGGGTGCTCTGCATGCACTCAAAGGCAGGAAGCAGCGGCCAGAGTGTGCTGGCGGGGAGGTGGAAGGGGAGGGCTGGCGAGGGAGGAGCCAGGCAGGCAGCAGGCAGCGGAAGAGGAGAGCTGTGCGGCCCTGAACTTTGCGCCGCCGCCGTGATGCGCTGAGGTGGGGCTTCTGGCTGGCCGCTTTCAGCGCATTGCGGCGGTGGCGCAAAGTTCAGGGCCGCACGGGCTCCGGCTGCAGCCCCGCCGGGCACAGCTCTCCTCCTCTTCTGCCGCCTGCCTGGCTCCTCCCTCACTGGCCCTCCCCTTCCACCTGCTCGCTCCGGCCGCCACTTCCTGCCCACGCCCCATGCCTCTAAGCACGTGCAGAGCACCTGCGGCCGCCGGGCCCCACTGCCCCACCAGATGCCTACACCTGCATGTGCCCCACTTGGGGGGGGGGAGGGAGGGAGGGGGTCGGCCTGCACGACCCCCACCAGATGCCCTCTGGCCAGCGAGGGAAGCAGACGGCGAGGCGGCCTCTGCGGCATCTGCGGAGCCGGAAAAGGCCGCTGCTGAATATGTCAGCACATATTCCGGTACCATTCTAAGAATTCGACATATACTTTAATAAGTTGTGTTCACTACTATGCTTATCCCAATGTAGTCCATCCTACATGATTTTAAAATGACATGAGACAATTACATTTGCAGTGTGCCTCATTTCTTCAAGGATCTTTCCATATCATATTTCCAGACTCTTCCCCCCCCTCTTTGTACACATACAAACACACACACACACACACGCTCGCACACACACACACTTTAAATGCCGCCCATCTCATCACAAGGAGACTCTAGGCAGTTTACAGCCAAGTAAAAGCAACAAGTACTAAAATATTAACAGAATAAATATTAACATTAAATTGACATACAATTTAAAAAGATAGCAAGGAAGGAAGCAAGATGCACATGAGGTAAAGTCTCATCTCAGTCCATCAGTCACAACCTCCAATATGACATGCCCCACTTAGAGCTGCAGACAATTGGCAGAGCCAGATTTTCAAGCCCTTCTGGAAGGCCAAAAATGTGGGTCCTGCGAGCTGCAAGGCCTAAAGGCACTGGCTGGGTGGCTTCGTATGCAAGACTGGGGGTGGGGGCTGCCGCTGCTAGCCGCAAGGCCTAAAGGTGCTGGGCGGTGGTGGCTTCGCATGCGGTGCAGGGGTGGGGGCTGCCACCACTAGCTGCAAAGCCTAAAGGCACTGAGTGGCTGTAGACTACTAGTGCCTTTTGTACGCGGCGCAGCGGTGGGGGGTCCGGGAGGCTGCCACCGTGAACCGCGCGAAGCCTAAAGGGGCTGGGCACAGTGGAGGCTTCACCTTCCCTTCTGCCGCTAGCCACGCAAAGCCTAAAGGCGCTGGGCGGCTGTGGAGCTGCAGGTGCCTTTAGGCTTCATGCGGCTTATATCCATATAATACTATATCCTCCTATAGCAGTTTTTGGAGCATCCCCTCAGTTAGGATCAGTATTCTGGATCATTTCCTCATAATATTGATTTGGTTGATTCCAAGCTGCCTGCTAATATTCTGTGTTAACCAGAAACGGTGCAATCGGAGCATTTAGGTACTGGTTGAGATTTCCAACCAGTTGGTGGTGGTGGTGGGGGCTTAAAGGCTAAAGTCACCTTGTAAGAGTGACAAAGAAAGGAGGGATGCCTTGCAGATTGCGAAGAGTGGCAACTCTCCTGCTTGATCCGAGGCTTACTCTCCTATCCAGCAATGAGGAAGGAGAGGCGGCCTCTGGGAAACTGGGACAACCTAAGAAAGAAATATGACGGAGTGGTGTTTGAACAGTGGACTGGAGCTGAGTGAGATGATGTTCAACTTCTTTACTAGAGATTAAAGCCCCCCCCCCAAAGAAACTCGGAAAAGATCATTCTCCAAAGTGTTAAAAGTGGTGAATAATTACTTAGAGGAAAATTATACTCGAAATAAAATGAAACCTAAGAGAAGATATATTTTTTAAACTGTAGAATGACTGGATTTGAATATCTTATTAGCAACATCTTGAAAAGGCATTTTAAAATGCTGGAAACATTGGGCTAATTATTGGGAAAAAGTGAAAGAAAATTATTTGAAGAAATTGGAATGCTGTCAGATTGGGTGTCACATTGAAATTTTAGACCATGCTGCCATCTCCTGGTGAAACCTGCCATCGGTAGGCGAAGCATCTGAGGCGGCACAGGAGTTCATGGCCTCCATGACGGCCATGGACCTGACCCAGTTAGTTCATGGCCGCACCCACACTGGGGGACACATGCTAGACCTAGTTTTTGTCTCTGGCCAGTGGACGAGTGATCTTGATTTAGGGGAATTAGGTAAGTAGAAAAGAGGTAGAGAAGAGATGAACAGGTAGAAAAGAGATGTACAAAGTCTCGGAGCGATGGAAGGCCGCCATGCGCTTGATGTAGCGCTTCAGTACCCTCCGAACATCGAGGGTATGCCACCGGCGTTCCCTGGGGTGAGCCGGCCAAGGGCAAAAATTAGGGAACACAATCTCTTGGGCCCTATGAAAGGCGGAGTTGATCTTAGAAACAAAGGCAGAGCACCACCCTGTCACTGTGAAACGTGCACAACTCCTCCCTGACTGAGAGAGCAGCAAGCTCCAACACCCTCCTTGCAGAAGTAATCACGACCAGGAACACGGCCTTGAAGGAAAGGTGTCTGAGGGAAATGGACCTAAGGGGCTCAAATGGGGGTTCCGACAAGGCTTTGAGGACGAGCGGCAGGTCCCAGGATGGGAACCGATGAACCACCGGAGGCCGAAGATTCGAGGCCCCTTTGAGAAAAGCTCTCACGCTGGGATGGCAGCTAAGTGGCTGGCTTGAATCGATGGAGAGGACCATTGCCAGTGCAGCAACCTGACACTTCAGGGTACTTGGTGACAGACCCCTGTCAAGGCCACTCTGAAGAAAATCCAGGATGTCAGGTAGGGAAACAGAGAGAGGAACCAGCTGGTGTTGTGTGCACCACTTGGAGAAGGCTGACTAGGTGGCACCATAGATCCTGGTGGTAGAGGGCTGTCTGGCTGCCTGAATGGTATGTATCACCCAGTCTGAGAAGCGTGCTTGAGCTAGGAGATCCCGCTCAAGTGCCAGACGGCTAGACTGAGCCACTGAGGCTCGGGATGATAGATGGCACCCTGAACAAGAGACACCAGGCTCGGTAGGATCTGCCAAGGTCGACGAACTGACAGACTGCAAAGGTTGGCGAACCATGACCGACGTGGCCAGTAAGGAGCCACCAGGAGGATCTCCGCCTGTTCCTGCAGAATCTTCCTGATGACTCGGGGCAGAAGGGGCAGTGGAGGAAACATGAACAGCAGGCCCTTGGGCCAAGGAGAGTGGAGCGCATCCCTTCCCTCCGCCTGGGGAGTCAGATATCTGGTAAAGAAGCGGGGAGGTTGTGCGTTCTGTGGAGTGGCGAACAGGTCCACAAGTGGGGATCCGAAGCGGAGACACAGCTGGTGGAATAAGGTCGGATAAAGCTGCCACTCTGATGGATCTAGAATGGCCTTGCTCAGCCAGTCTGCCTGTACGTTGTCGACCCCTGATATGTGTTCTGCACGAATGGAACCGAGATGTTGCTCCACCCATCTGCCCAGAGCAGTCACCTCTGCCATCAATGTGCTGGACCTCGTCCTGCCGATGGTTGAGGTGCGCCTTTGCCGCTACATTGTCCATGCGCACGAGGATGTGACAACCCTGCAGGGTCGGCTGAAGGAGACAAAGGGCAAGGCGGATCGCTCGCAACTCCAGCCAATTGATGTTGTGGGCCAATTCGCGGGCGGACCATCTGCCCTGCACCATGTTGTCACCGAGCTGGGCTCCCCATCCGAAGAGACTGGCATCCAATATCAACATTCCCTCTGAACCATTTTCCCTTTTTATATAATTTCTTAGACAAGAAAGAATACTTCCTCCTTATTTCTCTAATCTTTTTTGGAATCTGTTTCAAAATGATTACTTCTTTATCCTGGCATTTTAGAATTCCATTCCGTTGAGCCCTCAATATCTCATCCCTTGTGGATCTCCTAAGAAATTTAACATGAACTTCTCTTGGCACGTTATTTATTCTGGCATAAGTTGAATTAATTCTATAATTAATCTTTCTAGTTGATCTTTCTTTCTTTTAAGTTATTCTGCTAATACTGTACTCATAAGGTCTTTAAGATCTTCGTTTTCTGACTCTGGTATATTCTGGAACCTGAGAAAAAAAGACATTCTTTCACATTCAATTTTGGTCATGTTTACTCCCAATTCTGAACCCTCCCTCCAAACCTCCTTCACCTCTTCCCCTATCTCAGCCACCTCCTTCTCTAGCTTTTCAATTTTTTGTTTATTTTCCGTTGTATTTCGTTGCGTTTCCCTAAGCTCTAATGTTAATTCTGACATCTCTTTCCTCATTTCATTCATATTCATGCTATTCATATTTTTCATTATTTATCAAAACATTTCTACAACCAACGGATCCTTTGAGCCCTCTCCAGCAGGCGCTTTCTGTAAGAATGTAGAAATCTTTGACTGTGTAGTCTAGCTGGAGACGGCAGAGGATGGAGCAGAAGCTGACTTTCCCGTTGGAGGCTTTCTAAAAGCCATTGTGTCACTCAGTTTCTTAGCTGACAAAGAAATGGCGCTGGAGAAACAGATGACGAAACAGTCCGAGGTATCAGAGAGTCCGAGTGGGAGTTCAGTCTTAAGAGTCTTAAGAGTTCACTTTAAAAAAAAGGAAACCTTACAGTCCACAGTCAGGAGTCCACGTATTGGGAGAGACTTGAGAGCCTCTGGTAGGAATGTCTGAAGTAAAGAGTTTATAATCCTTCTTTGGTAATTAAGTAATTAAGGAGGGAAAACCTTCAGCACTGTAGAGGAGTTATAAGCGGAGAAAAAAGAGAAGCCATCTTGCCCCGTTCCCCGACAGGAAGAAAAGTAAAAGTTCCAATTACTTTTTTTTAAAAGAGCTCCGTAAGAAACAGTTGCAAATGCGATACGATACAATTCTTTCACATAGTTTGTTCAAATAGCAAGTTAATTCTTCCTCTCTCCATTTCAATGGAGAGGAATCGGTTAATAGCCGCTCCATCCGAGGGGGGGGTTGAGAACTCCCCCCTCCAATCTGCATTCCAAGTTGATTGAACTAGCACTTACAGTGATTTATCGCTTATCCTTTATCTGCAATTAGGGAAAGTCTTTCATCTCCGGCGTTTCAGCTACTCTTCTTATTCTGCATAGCCACCGAGTTCCATCCGGCGAAGAGGCAAAACCGCCCCCCCCTTTTTGCTTGCCGGCTCCTAGAGCGAGGCTGCCCCCCCAGCCGCTGCCAGGCTGGGGCTCCCAGCGAGCCGCTCCTACGGCAGAAGCCCCCCCCCCCCCGAGGCCTTCTGTGCTTCCGAAGAAGCCCACCAGTACAGCAAGTGGCGGACGAAGCACAAAGTACGTCTGTCGCCTTCAAAAACCTGAAGCGAAGTCCGGGGGCTGGAATCAGTTCTTGAGGTTTATTTATTTATTTCGATTTGTAAATCGTGCCTATCTCCATCGAAATGGACTCAGGGCGGTATACAGATAAATGTACCATAATAAATAATAACATATACAATAAAAGAATTAAAATTAATTAAATTAATCCTCAAATAAGCCCCCACTAGGATCATCAGGATCGATAGGAGTCTGTGAATGGGCGGGATCCTGAGGAGGTGGAGCAGATGCCTCCATATGGGTGATAACCTTGGCCTTGTAAAGGATGGATTTGAATAATGCGTGCTTGAAGAGGCCGCCCTCCCCTTGTCCTCAGAGAGGTCTGGGCCAGCCAGGTCATCTATCTCTGAAATGGATTCAGCTGTTGCCAAGGAAGGGTGCGGAAGTGGCCCTGGAGGCCCTTGACCCCCTCTGGAGCTCCAAGGAGGACCACTGTCCCTCTCAAGGGCCTGGACAATGCCCTGGGAGATGGCTGAGGTGATAACCTCCCTCGTCTCGGCTGAGAGAGAAGGCCCCGTGTCCTCTACGGGCCGGGCCTGGGGCCTAGAGACTCTGGATCGGTGGGCCTAAGAAGTGGAAGGTGCCTGAATAGCCAGGTGCTCCTCTTCTGAGACCTCACAATCAAGTAGGTCTGTACCCCCTCCTATGGATTGGGATGGAGACCTTGACCCTGCCTGGGAATGGTCTGCGGAAATATCTCCAGAGTCCTGACCCTCTGTTGCCTACCCCTGGGAGGGGCCCAGTTCATGAGGGGACGCGGGAACATCTGGCCTGTGGACCTGGGCAACGATGGTATGATGTTTCTGAGACTGTTCAAACTGGCGGTCCAAGGCCCTCTGCCGCCTGGCCTCCACCTTATCCTGAGCCAGGGTTTCCTTCCTGGCATAGGGACCCTTAGAAATACCCCTGATGGCCTCCCTGGCTGCCTTGCCCACCTTCCTGGTGTAACGCCTGTCCTCCCTAGGAGAAGGGCCTTGATCCTGCAGCTCTACAATATAGGCCTCTGCAGGGATGGTAGGAACAGAGGCCATGGCTAACTGGGAGGGTTGCAGGCCTTCCGACGGTAGGGGATAGGAAAAAGGGTTCCAAACGGCCCAGGCGGAATAGGTGGGGGGAGCAGTGGAGGAGGGGTCCGTGGAGGAAGGCAAAAGCCAAAGCCTCTGAACACCCCAGGACTTGCCGGCAGTTGCTTGGGGAATCCTCACAGGAGCTCGTCGTTGGTGGCTAGGAGGTGACCGTTGGCTTCAGTGGAGCTTTTTGCGCCGAAATTCTGCGTAGCGTCCAAATGGCCACTCCCAAAGCAACTATGTTGCGTGCGCCCATTCAATCGAAGGACGCTTCCGCTGGTCAATCTCACGACAGCCGGCTGGATCCAAGCCTCCTGAGACAGGCTGCTGAACGGTCGGATGGTCCCGCCGGTGAAGAGCAAGTCCAGGCGTCAAGTCCCTGCGGGGGCAATCAGCTGGGAGGCGGAGGAGCACGCCGCTCTAAGCGAGCAAAACTGGCTCCCCAGGCAAGGCTACACGACAGTCAAAGCGAAGGCAAAAAAAGGAATCTTGAAGAAAAAAGAAAACAGCTCAAAAAAAGGGTTAAGGAGCTAACTACCAAGGAAAGAAGGCACTAAAAAAATTAAAAGAAATAAAGGCAAACAAGTAATCTCACTGACTAAGAAGCTAATTGCTAGAGGTAGAAAAATTCCATCCGATGGGCTCGTGGACTGAATTGAAAACTGGAGGATCATGGGAAAAGAAGGCGTGACTAAGAAGCTTTCAATCCAGTCCATGGGCAGTGGGACAGAATTTTAACCCTTTCCTTGGACACTGAAGGAAGTGCACAGGAGAATGGAGAAGAGACGAAGGATAGAAATAGAATACCTACTAACATAAGATTGGTATTATCAAAAAATAGAGGTAGAAATCAGAAAAGGGGAAATACTACTATTAATATTGTAATATAACATGTCAAAATCAGTAGGTAAAAGAAAGGATAAGAAGTTGAAAGATGACTGTATTATGTACATTGTTACTAGAATGAAGTGAGTATGATTAATGTTATCCATTTTATTATTATTATTTGGTATCAAAATTAATACATACATACATATTAATTTTGATACCAAATTTATTTACACACACACACATGCACGCACAGAGAGAAAGAGAGAGAGAGAGAGAGAGAGAGAGAGAGAGAGAGAGAGAGAAAGAGAGAGAGATGAAAACGGTTTATGAAATTTATAATCATTGGTCATTGATTTTATGATATTTTATGCTAACTACTATGCAAATATTTAAATAAATACTGGTGGTTTTTAAGTGAAAAGCATAAGCTTTTTGCAATTTGGTGCTGTTTGGATGGGTATTGTGAATTTTCTTAACTGATGCATACCAAGTGGCATACATGTTGCAATTACTAAGGCCGATGCTAGTTTTTGTTAACATTTTTATTGTTTGTGGCCCTGAAAAGGACCATTTAGGTAACCAAACATGGTTACTAATATGAAATTTGGCAGCCCTTATTGCTTATCACCAGGCGGTATCGCTTCAGCATAGACTATATAAGACTTTGCACACGATCTTTGGTGACAATGTGGTTCCAGGCTGCAATAATGTATTCAATCAGCTCCTGATTGGTCTTCGGATGCTTCTTGCTTATTTTGTAACCAATCTTGGCCCACAAGTTCTCAATTGGCTTCAAATCCGGGCTCTGAGCTGGCCAATCCAGGAGTCAAACACCATGCTTCTTCATCCACTGCTGGACGGATTTGGCTCGATGACAAGGAGCATAGTCATCCTGGAAGTAATAGTCCTTCCCTACAAGATGCTGAGCTGAAGGAAGCATGGTCTTTTCCATACTTCAACATACTGCTTGGAATTCATGATTCCCTGCACGATTTGTATCCAACCAATACCAGAAGCAGGGATACACCCCCAGATCGTCACATGCAATGGATACTTCACAGATAGATTCAGACAGTATGGCCTAAATTCTTCAACTGGAAATCTTCTGACATACTTATCACACTGATTCCCAGTCAAGTAGAAATTGCTCTCGTCACCTTGGCCCACTGCTCGTTGGTCCACTTGGCATACCTTCTGTGCGTGGGCACATCAATGATAGCAATGAGTGTCTGTGAGCTAAGGTTTACTTCGAACACTGCACCCTTTGAGCTCTCTCACAAGCAGTCTGCGATGCACTGTGCTTGTGACACTTTTACATCACATGATTAACCCCAGATTCTTGTAATCTGAGGTCAGGTGAGTTTCAGCCATCAAAATGCGTTGCAAATCTTGCTGTTTTGTTGACTTTCTTGGTCTTCCAGAGCACAGCCTGTCATCAATTCAACCAGTTATTTAATTTTTTCAACCACTCTGCTCACTGTGGTGCGATGGCATTTCACTCTCTTGGCTATTTCTGTACAGAAGTAACCCTCTTCATGAAACACAATGATGTGATGCCGCTGCTTAGTATTGGTGAAAGCAAAGGCCTTCATCCTTGCCCGCAGCCAGAGCTAAATTAAATTTCTCGATGCTTTTCATGCCTATTTATAGTCAGAGAGTATGACAACATTGACTGGCTCATAGATTTAGCCTCTGTGCATTTTGATTGGTCAGCCAAAGCTCGCTGCTGATCGCACTTTCGATCCTAACATTCTCGAAAATTCAAGTTGTGTTTGTTTTAGCACATAAACTCATTCAAAACCTTAAAAAACTTTGGTTATATTAATAAAAATTATGCATCTCAATCCGACTACAGAAATTTTCATCAAAGTACTAATTTTGCGTGGTTTCTATGAGTGAAAAGTTTATGAAACATGCAAATACAGCTTAAAACAAAGTGCGCAGGACTTTTTCACACAGCTGTATATAAAGAAATGAAGGGAGACTAGTATAGATCTATTTCAAGCTATTTAGCTCTCACTAGCTAGCTGAAATTCAAATTTGGGCTGCTTACATATTAGACAGTATCCCAGCAAGGTTATGGCTAGCTGATGAGAGCTAAATAGCTTGAAATAGATGTATACTAGTCTCCCTTCATTTCTTTATCAGCAAAAATGTAAAACAAAATGGTTTGTCGTGTAAGTGAATGCCTAGAAGGCTCCTGGAGTGGTGAAAGGTGAAAGGGAAGCAGTAAGCAGACCAGGTGCTTTGATAGAAGAAACCCACCCCCAAATATATATTTAATTTAAAAAAAATTATATCTGGCAATGACCATTGTCGTGAGTTAGCTTAAAAATGATCTGGAATAGCCTGATGACAGCTATGGTGGCCATAAACTCCTGGAATGCTTCCAAGGCCACTGCTAATCCTGAGATGGTCTCTAGGAGTTGAAGGAGGGCACTCAGAACCTAACCCACGAGAGGAAAATTCCCAGAAAAGGAAAGGAGTTTACTAGGACAAGGCTGTCATGCAGAGGCAAGCAGAAATAGGACATATGGCCATAATTGAGCCCAAAATTTTGCTTGCTAACCAAGAGCATTGTTAAAGTGAATTTTAACACATTTTACTCAATCCATCCTCCAACACTGCACGTCAATCACTATGGACCTGATTGAGATTTGGGGAACAAAGATTAATGACACACTTGTAAGGGAAGGGTAAGGGTACCCCTCGACTTACTGTCTTGTCCACCATTGAGCCTCAAATCTCTGTTGTTAAGCGAGACCGTTGTTCACTGAGCTTTCACCCAGTTTATGACCTTTCTTGCCACTGTTGTTAAGCGAATAGTTGCAGCTCTTAAGTAAGTCACATGGTTATTAACTGAATCCAGCTCCCCCATGGACTTTATTGGTCAGGTCACAAAAGGGGCTCACGTGACTCTGGGACTCTGAGACCATCATAAGTAAGTGTCAGTTGCCAAGCATCCCAATTTGGATCTCCTTCCTTCCTTCCTTCCTTCCTTCCTTCCTTCCTTCCTTCCTTCCTTCCTTCCTTCCTTCCTTCCTTCCTTCCTTCCTTCCTCCCGCCCTCCCTACCCTTTCATTCCTTCTTTCTTTCTCCCTTCCCCCTCTCTTTCTCTTTCTTTCTGTTCCCTCCCCTTCTCTTTTTTTTATTTTTTTATTACATTTATATCCCGCCCTTCTCCGCAGAGGACCCAGGGCGGCGCACAGGAAATTTAAAAAGATATACAAAATAGAAAATAAATACACAATTTAAAATATATATTAAATAATCCCAATCCTATGCTAAAACCAATTATTAAAAACCCAATTTAAAACTTTTCTAAAAGTCCCCATGGGAGGTTAGGCTAGGCCGGCTTGATGAAAAAAGTATGTCTTTAGACATTGGCGGAAGAGGCGGAGGTCGGTGATGGTCCGGAGTTCAGGGGGTAGGTCGTTCCAAAGGGCAGGGCCCGCCACAGAGAAGGCTCTTCCCCTGGGTGTCGCCAGTCGGCATTGTCCGGCCGACGGCACCCTGAGAAGGCCCTCTCTGTGGGAGCGTATCGGTCTAAGGGATCCTCCCTCCCTTTCTTTCTTCCTTTCCTCCGTCCCTCCTTTTTTCTTTCTTAGCTTCTTCCCTCCTTTCTTTCTCTTTTTCCTCCCTACTTTTCTTTCTTTCTTTTTTCTCCCTTCCCTCCCTTTCTTTTTCTCCACCCTTTCTCTTTCTCCCTTTCCTTGCCTCCCTCTTCCTTCCTTCCTTCCTTCCTTCCTTCCTTCCTTCCTTCCTTTTATCTCTCCCTTCTCTCTCTCTTCTGTCTCCCTTTCACTTTCTCCCTGTCCCCCTCCCTTTCTTTCTTCCTTTTCTCCCTTCCTTCCCTTTTTTCTTTCTCCCTTCCCGCCCTCCCTTTCTCCCTTCCCTTCCTCCTTCTTTCTTTTTCTCCCTTCCCTCCCTCTTTCTTTCTCCCTTTCCTCCCTTTTCTTTTTCTCCCTTCCCTCCCTCTTACTTTTTTCCCCTCCCACTTCCTTTCTTTCTCCCTTCCCTTACTTTTTCTTCATTCCTTTTTCCCTCCCTTTTCTTTGTCTCCCTTCTCTCTCTCTCTCCCTTCCCTTCCTCCTTCCCTCTCTCCTTCTAAGGCTAGGATACCGACCCAAAACAAAAACTCCTTTGAATAAAACTGGGTCACTACCACCACCACCCATCCCCATTGAAAAGGACATTGGAGATCTTCGAGTCCAACTTCCTGTTCAAGCAGGAGACCCTATGAAGATATTTTCATAATGTGCTTATGATAATTTGAGTTTGGTCATTTGCTTCATTCCAGGCAAATGGATATCCAGTCTCTTCTTAAAAACCTCCAGTGATGAAGCAGCCAGAACTTCTGGAGGCAAGCCATTCCACTGATTGACATATTTTATACTATTTATATGCAGGAAAATTATTTAGATCCAACTATGAATTTAGGCTGTTTAGGCACAAAAATCATTGTATTTGTCTAGATAAAAAGCAGTTACTAGAAGAGAAACAGATAAATTCTTACACTGCTTATTCTACTATGAATTTCAGAAGTCTTTGTTATAATTGAGTGCTAGACAGATTCTCCGGATTCAAGCTGCAATACTGCTGCAGCTGCTGCTTGGAATTTCTAAAAAGGAATAGAAGAACCTTTGGCTTTTAATATAAGACTACTATTTCTTTTAACTTTAACATGGAACAAGTGGGGGGGATAATAAAGCATTACACCTAATTCTAATTTTTTAAAAATCTGGGTCAGGTGTGTTAAAAACTTCCTAGAATCAATGACCTGCTTTGTTATTAAATCCCTCTGTGAGTTGAGAAGATAATAGCTGAAAGACTGTTTTTAAGCTAACTGTGCCACAGCAATCCAAGATCTCAAGATACTCTCTCAGATGTGAAGCAAATAAATGCCCAATGTGAAGCAAATAAATGCCCAATTCAAAAATATTTTCTCCATATAGTTAGCGGTAACAACTTTAACATTTTTCAACACATGCCATTATCAATCTTTAATAGATTCTTTAATTGCTACAAGTTTCATTTGCTCTTTTATCTTCCAGATGTTCTCATGACCTTGTTTTCATATTTGTTGTTGTTCTATGTCTGGGGTGTTTAAAATTCTTTGTTATATTAATAAAAAACTTCTGCTCACAGAAGGAGAATTAAGCTTATAGAACAGATTCCATGGATCCTACCTTCCCTAAGCATGCTGAAATTTTAAAAACCCTGCAACTAAATACGTCCATTGCCTTAATGCAATATCAATTCTTCTAAATAGTATAATATTATCAGTTTTCCAACTATTTTAAAAAGTAGATTTTTTTAACATGATAGAGAGCCCAAATATTACAGATCTACTGTAATAAAAAAAGAGGAAGCATTTTCAAGAAGTCCCATTTACATACTTTAAAATTGTTAACATTCTCAATGGAGTACCTTCTTCCACAATAAAAATGTAACATGGTATACTATAGAAACTTATTAGAATTAAGCAAAGGAATGTATCTTACCTCTGTTTGTATATTTATAACTGATCCAACTCCATTTTCAGTGCTTATATTACTGGAACTATTGTTTGGAGAACTAGGGCCAGATCCAGGAGCACTATTGCATGCAGATTCTAAAATATGTTAAAAATGTTTATTAATATTCTTAACAATTATTAAATATTTGGGAGGTCTATGGAAACTAGATCATGTACTAGATCTCTAAGTAGCTGCTGACTTTGTATAGATTAATAATCTTTTCTGAAACAAACTGATTCTCAGTCCTGGACCGCTGTTCAAACAATCAGTAACCAGTTATGGTAAGAAGTTCAAATTTATGTTTTGCACCAGTTACACTCCTTCCTGAATAGGAAGGCGTTTCTCTTAGTCACTTGTTTTCTAGTCATCTCTCACTTGGATTACAGGAAGTTGTCAATTTACAACTACAATTGGGACTAGAATTTTAACTGCTAAGCAAGGCGGTTGTTAAGTGAGTCATGCCTGATTTTATGATCTTTTTTGCCACAGTTAAGCTAATCACTATAGTTGTTCAGTGAATCATGTTAAGTGAATCTGTCTTCCCCTATTTGCTTATCGAAGCCAGCTAGGAAGGTTGCAGATGATGATCATATGATCCTGGGACTTACAAACATTAAAATATATGCCATTTAGCAAGCACAAATTTTGATCATGTGATTGTGGGGATTCTGTGACAGCCATAAGTGCAAGAAACAATCCTAAGTCACTTTTTTCAATACCATTGTAACTTTGAACAGTCTCTATACAGATGGTTGTAGGACTACCTGCTTTGCATGAGGCTGTCTTTGAAGAGTATCTGGAAGTTTCCACTGATACAGAACTCAGCTGTGTGAGTGTTGGTTTGTATTGAGTGTTGGTTTGCTTCTGGGTCCAATTGAAGATATTGGTTATAAAGCCCTATATTACACAGAGCCAAGTTACTGTGGAATCATCTTCTCCTCATTAATTCAGGCTATTGCATCTGGTAAGGTAGAGAAGAGATATTACGGATTCTGTCAGCTAAAGTATTTTGACTGTCAGAGTCCAGGAAGGGAGGCTTCTCTGCCATTGCCTTTCCCCCACCTTCTGAATATCCTCCCCTAGAGGTGAGGTGGGTCCTCACTCTCCTGGTTTTTGAAGAGTTTGAAGACCTGGCTTTGCTGATTTGCATGGGACTCATTAAAGAGTATGTAACCTTGGGGTTGGGTCTCCCCTTTCCTTTGTAATGATTCTATCCTTGTTTTAACTGTCTTTTATTGAAATATGCTTTTATATAGTTTTTATGGTTTTAATTATAGATTATTCAGAGTTGTTTTGTGAGTAAGATAATTCGTCTCTAAATTTGATTATAATAATAATAGTAATAATAGTAATAATAATAATAGCTTTACTTGAACAACTTACATCCTGAGACGACACCCTTGTCATGGACAGACCACTCACTTCTCCGGCTCGACTTTCCGACCGCTACTCCCCTCCGCGGGGAGGTGGAACCTGAGTTACCAATTTGGTTCCGCCCCAGGCGCCTGATGGACCCAGATGGGTTCCAAACGGCGCTTGGGCCACTTCCTGTACCCCTGACCCGCGCCCCGATGGAGGACCTCGTGGCCGCATGGAATACTGCGACCACGGGAGCCTTGGATCGGGTCGCGCCCTTGCGGCCTCTCTTGCGGCGGCGAGCCACCCTGGCTCCTTGGTTTACCGAGGAGCTGAGGGGGATGAAACGCCACAAGAGATGCCTAGAGAGAAGATGGAGGTCTACCCGCTCTGAATCTGACCGGACAAAGGTAAGAGCCCATTTACGGACTTACATTGTGGCGCTGAGAGTGGCCAAACGCCATCATTGCGCCACTCTCATAGCATCCGCAGATAACCGCCCTGCCGCCCTGTTTAGGGTGACCCGCTCCCTCCTTCAACAGAGGGTGCGGGAAGCCCCCTTACAGGGTAGAGCAGAGGAATTTGTGTCTTATCTGCAGGAGAAAATCGCTCAGATACAGAATGAGTTAGCCCCCATTGCTGGTCCAGTGGATTGCCACGAGGGGGATCTTGTTTGGGAGGAGTTTGACTCTGTTACTTCCGAGGATATGGACAGGTTACGTGGGCGACTGCGAGCCACCACATGTTTATTGGACCCGTGTCCCTCCTGGCTTGTACTGGCATCCTGGGAGGTGACACGAGGCTGGCTTCAAGAGGTTATCAACGCATCCTTGAGTGAGGGCTCCTTGCCTGCTTCCCTAAAAGAGGCTATGGTGAGGCCCCTCCTCAAGAAGCCCTCTTTGGACCCAGCTCTTTTAACAAACTACCGTCCCGTCTCCAACCTTCCCTTTTTGGCGAAGGTTGTCGAGAGTGTGGTGGCACAACAGTTTCCACGTCATCTGGAGGAAGTTGATTATCTAGACCCGCGCCAGTCCGGCTTTCGGCCCGGGCATAGCACCGAGACGGCATTGGTCGCGTTGGTGGATGATCTCTGGAGGGCCAGAGATGGGGGTTGCTCCTCCATCCTGGTTCTGTTAGACCTCTCGGCGGCTTTCGATACCATCGACCATGGTATCCTATTGCATTGGCTGGGGGGGTTGGGGGTGGGAGGCACCGTTTTGCGGTGGTTCTCCTCCTACCTCTCTGGCCGATCGCAATTTGTGTTGACAGGGGAGCAGAGGTCGACCCCGAGACCCCTCACATGTGGGGTGCCTCAGGGGTCGGTCCTCTCGCCTCTCCTGTTCAACACATACATGAAGCCGCTGGGCGAGATCATCTGTGGTTTTGGGGTAGAGTATCATCTCTATGCTGATGATACTCAGCTGTATATATCTACCCCAAACCACCCCAACGATGCCGTAGCGGTGATGTGCCAGTGCCTGGAAGCCGTGCGGATCTGGATGGGAAGTAACGGACTCAGGCTCAACCCGACCAAGACCGAGTGGCTGTGGTTTCCGGCTGCCCGATTCAACCAGCTGACTCCATCGCTGGCCATAGGGGGCGAACATCTTGCCCCTGTGGATGGGGCGCGCAACTTGGGTGTCCTCCTGGATACCCGGCTGTCCATGGAAGATCAAGTGACAGCCGTGGCCAGGAGGACGTTTTACCAGGTTCGCTTGGTACGCCAGTTGCGCCCCCTATTGGATCGGGACGCCCTTCGCACAGTCACTCATGCTCTCGTGACATCCCGACTGGACTATTGCAACTCTCTCTACATGGGGCTCCCCTTGAGGTGCACCCGGAGACTTCAGTTGGTCCAGAACGCAGCCGCGCGAGCAATAATGGGAGCCTCTAGGTTCACCCACGTAACACCGCTCTTGCGCGAGCTGCACTGGCTACCTGTCGTCTTCCGGGTGCGCTTCAAGGTGTTAGTCATCATCTTCAAAGCGCTCCATGGCTCGGGACCTAGCTATCTGCGGGATCGGATCCTGCCCCATACATCCTCACGGCCGATTCGCTCCCACAGAGAGGGACTTCTCCGGGTGCCGTCCACTAGACTTTGTCAGCGGGCGACGCCCAGGGGAAGGGCCTTCTCTGTGGCGGGCCCAGCCCTCTGGAACGACCTTCCCCCCGATATCAGGACAACCACGGACCTCCGCTCCTTCCGCCTAAAATTAAAGACACATCTGTTTCGCTTGGCCGGCCTAGGGTAGTCTCTTTTTAGATTGGGGATTTTAGTCTTAATATGGGATTTTAGCACAGGGTTAGTTTAATTTCTTTTTATTATTGTATACTGTTTGTATTCTATATGTATTTTAAATTCCCTGTGCCCCGCCTCGAGTCCCTTCTGGGAGAGAGAGCGGGTTATAAATTAAATTATTATTATTATTATTATTATTATTATTATTATTATTATTATTATTATTATTATTATTATTATTATTATTATTATTACCTCTAACACCATCAAAAATCAACATCTGCCTATCCCAGGTTCTGGGAGGACTCTAAAGATGGATAAAAATGCCAAATCCAGTCTGAACATCGGGCTGACTGGCTGACTGTGCAACGAACCATTATATATATATATATAAAATATTTTCGTAGATATTCACACCCGTGAAAATCTACGAAAACACACACACACACACACACACACACACACACACACACACACACACACACACACACACACACACACACACACATATATATATATATATATATATATATATATATATATATATATATATATATATATATATATATGTTTTCGTAGATTTTCATGGGTGTAGGTATGCTGGCATAGCTGGCTTCGGGGATTTTCCCGTGTATAAGGCATAGAAATGTTACTGCAACGTTTCGACAAGATCTCACTTGTCATCATCAGGCAGGCTTGTGTCTGTGAGTGTGACTGCGGGACGATGCAGTCACACACACTTTATTTTTATATAGCATTGCTGAACATAAAAATGCTTTAAAAAATCATCTTAATACCTCATCTCTCTATCAACATTTCAAAACTACAGGACATGACACTGACTTTCAAGGAACTAAAATGATCTCCAAGGCGGAACAGCTCAACAGGAGAATAATCAGAGAAGCCATTGAAATAGAGAAACAATATAGCAGCATGAACAAACGTGATGATACCTCCTGCCTACCAGATATCTGGAACCCAGCATTGACCAGCAGACGAGCCCCACCCTCCAGCCAAGCCGTTGAAATTCAAAACAAGGAGAAACATACAAATGAGACAAATCAGCATCAATCTACCAGTCACGATGCAACTGCACAGCCAATCAACCCACTCACAACAATAGTCAGCACTCCACCCCTCCCACCAAGATTTAAAGAGGGGCGATGCCTCTGCAGTCACACTCACAGACACAAGCCTGCCTGATGATGACAAGTGAGATCTTGTCGAAACGTTGCAACAACTTTTCTGTGCCTTATACACGGGAAAATCCCCGAAGCCAGCTATGCCAGCATATATATATATATATGTTAGATTTTTTAAGGGCTGAAAATAAAGAGACCAGGATGGATCCATTTCAAGCTTATTAGCCTT
The DNA here is from genome assembly GCA_039707465.1 of Rhabdophis nuchalis. NCBI lineage: Eukaryota > Metazoa > Chordata > Lepidosauria > Squamata > Natricidae > Rhabdophis > Rhabdophis nuchalis. The sequence continues at coordinate 214,976,182 of CM077643.1, forward strand.
CTTCAGCTGGCCATACTCCTTCTAACTTCTAACTTCTAAAAAATCTAACACATATCTAAAAAATGTCACACAGCAGTAATCTAATTTGGTTCTCTGTCTGGATGACTCTGGGTTGAGTTGAAGGGCAGAGAGGGATGACGTTGAGTCTCCTCCCCTTAAAGGGACCTCTTCACAGGAGCTGTGATAATTATTCTTCATATATATATATATATATACATGTTCATGTCATCCTTGTCATCCTTCTCTGTCCTTCGACTCAACCTAGAGACCATCCAGACAGAGACCTATTAAATTGCTGCTGTCTTTTTAGATATGTGTTAAATTTCTTTAAGGGATGATTAATAATAATTAATTAAGAGACCAGGATGGATCCATTTCGGGCTCCTTAGCCCTCGTCAGCTGGCCATACTTCCCTACAGGGATTTGAACTGGTGCTCTCCAGCATTCGAAGCAGGCTTCTCTATGCTTTGAGCTAACCAGTTTCCCTGATTACATCATCCTTTCTACAGGACTTTATTGATGAAGTGGATATTTTGTTACAGCTTCCTGTTAGGCCTATTTAAGGGAGGAGACAAACTTGTCATCCTTCTCTGTTCTTCGACTCAACCTAGAGACCATCCAGACAGAGACCTATTAAATTGCTGCTGTCTTTTTAGATATGTGTTAAATTTCTTTAAGGGATGATTAATAATAATTAATTAAGAGACCAGGATGGATCCATTTCGGGCTCCTTAGCCCTCGTCATATATATATATGAATGAGAGAATATTTTCACAGCTCCTGTTATGGGCCCCTTTAAGGGAGGAGACAGACTGTCATCCTTCTCTGCCTTTCGGATCATCGGATGGACTTTCCAACCGTCACACCCCACCGCGGGGAGGCGGAACCGAAAACATCGAGTTGGTTCCGCCCCAGGCGCCTGATGGACCCGGAAAGGTTCCAGAGGGAGCTTGGGCCAGTACCTGTGTCCCTGTCCCACGGCTCGACTGAGGACCTAGTGGCCGCATGGTATAGTGCAGCCACGGGGGCCTTGGACCGAGTCGCGCCCTTGCGGCCTCTCATGCGGCGTCGAGTCACCCAGGCTCCTTGGTTCACCGAGGAGCTTCGGGAGATGAAACGCCGCAAGAGACGCCTAGAGAGTAGGTGGAGATCTTCTCGATCCGAATCTGACCGAACACTAGTGAGAGACCATATTAGGATTTATTTAGTGGCGCTAAGAGTGGCCAAACGGGAGTATTGTGCCACCCTTATCGCGTCCGCGGAAAACCGCCCTGCCACCCTGTTTGGGGTGACCCGCTCCCTCCTTCACCTGAGGCCGCAGGAAGCCCCTCTGCAGGGTCGAGCAGAGGAATTTGGAGTTTTCCTGCAGGACAAAATCACTCAGATTCGGAACGAGTTGCCCTCCACTAGTGATCCGGTCGTGGCGTCCGGTGCTGGTCTTGAGATTACACCTTGGGAGGAGTTCGACTTTGTTGCTACCGAGGATATGGACAGGTTGCGGAGGAACCTTAGAGCCACCACATGTTTATTGGACCCGTGCCCCTCCTGGCTTGTACTGGCATCCTGGGAGGTGACACGAGGCTGGCTCCAGGGCATTGTGAATTCATCTCTGAGTGAGGGGTATTTGCCCACCGTCTTGAAAGAGGCGGTGGTGAGGCCCCTCCTCAAGAAGCCATCCCTGGACCCGGCTCTGTTAGAGAACTATCGTCCCGTCTCCAACCTTCACTTTTTAGTGAAGGTTGTCGAGAGTGTGGTGGCTCAACAGTTTCCCCGTCACCTGGAGGAAGTTGATTATCTAGACCCGCGCCAGTCCGGCTTCCGGCCCGGGCACAGCACTGAGACGGCATTGGTCGCGTTGGTGGATGATCTCTGGAGGGCATGGGATAGAGGTTGTTCCTCTATCCTTGTCCTATTAGATCTCTCAGCGGCTTTCGATACCATCGACCATGGTATCTTATTGCACCGATTGGGGGGGGTTGGGGCTGAGAGGCACCGTTCTACGGTGGTTCTCATCCTACCTCTCTGGTCGGTCGCAATGGGTGTTGGCAGGGGGGCAGAGGTCGTCCCCGAGGCCCCTCACATGTGGGGTTCCTCAGGGGTCGGTCCTCTCGCCACTCCTGTTCAACACCTACATGAAGCCGTTGGGCGAGATCATCCGTGGTTTTGGGGTGGAATACCATCTGTACGCTGATGACACTCAGTTGTACATATCCACCCCAAACCACCCCAACGATGCCATCGAGGTGCTGTCCCGATGTCTGGAGGCCGTACGGATCTGGATGGGTAGTAACAAACTCAAGCTCAACCCGTCCAAGACCGAGTGACTGTGGTTTCCGGCACCCCGGTTCAGCCAGATAAGTCCAACTCTGACCATTGGGGGTGAACAACTGGCCCCCGTGGAGAGGGCGCGCAACTTGGGCGTCCTCCTGGATTCCCGGCTGTCCATGGAGGACCATGTGGCGGCCGTGGCCAGGGGGGCCTTCTATCAGGTACGCCTGATACGCCAGTTGCGCCCCTTACTGGACCGGGGAGCCCTTCGCACAGTCACTCAAGCACTTGTGACGTCCCGGCTGGATTACTGTAACGCTCTCTACATGGGGCTTCCCTTGAGGTGCACTCGAAAGCTACAGTTAGTACAGAATGCGGCCGCGCGGGTGATTATGGGTGCCTCAAGGCAAACCCACGAAACACCTCTCCTGCGCGAGCTGCACTGGCTGCCTGTGGCCTTTCGAGTGCGCTTCAAGGTACTGATGACCATCTTTAAATCGCTCCATGGCTCGGGGCCTAGCTATATACGAGACCGCCTCCTGCCCCATACATCCCTTCGCCCGATCCGCTCCCACAGAGAGGGTCTTCTTCGGGTGCCGTCGGCCGGGCAATGCCGGTTGGCGACACCCAGGGGAAGGGCCTTCTCTGTGGCGGGCCCGGCCCTCTGGAACGACCTACCCCCCGACCTTCACACTATCTTGGACCTCCGCCTCTTCTTCCAACGCCTTAAGAGGTACCTATTCAATAAGCCGGCCTAGCGTAGCCCCCCGTTTCTGACTATATTTGTAAATTTTTTAGGGTTTTAAAGGGTTTTTAGCACAGGTTTTAAGTTCATTTAATATGTTTTTAATAGTATATATTGTTTTGTAATGGTTTTTTAATAATGCCTGTGCGCCGCCCTGAGTCCTAACAAGGAGAAGGGCAGGGTATAAATTCAAAAAAAAATAATCCCAGAGATCATCTGGGCAGAGAGCCAATGAGATTACTGTTTTTAATTTTTTAGATATGTGTTAGATTTTTAAGGGCTGATTAATAAATAAGAGACCAGGATGGATCCATTTCGGGCTTATTAGCCCTCTTCAGCTGGCCATACTCCATCTACTGGGATTAAAAGGCTTGCCTGATATGCTGGAGAGTGCCGGTTCAAATCCCAGTAGAAGGAGTATGGCCAGCGAAGAGGGCTAATAAGCCCGAAATTATCCTGGTCTCTTATTTATTAATCAGCCCTTAAAAATCTAACATTATATATATATATAATGTTATTATATATTAAGCTCGAAATAGATCTATCCTGGTCTCTTCTAATTTAATTTATTGATCAGCTCATAAAACTAACACACATATCTAAAATATTATACAACGTAATTCTTGGCTTGCTGTCTGGATGGTCTCTAGCGATGAGCTGATAGGCAGTAAGGGAAACAGTATGTTTCCTCCCTTAATTGGGGCCTAATAATAACAGGTTGTTGTGAAACAATTACACACACACACACACGCACACACACACATATATATATACACGTAGATTTTCACGGGTATAGGTATGTAGGTTCTGGTTTATTCGGGTCTTTTCCCGTGTAAAATTAAAGGTGTTTTTGCAACGTTTCGATGGGATCATTCCCATCATCATCAGGCTGGAGCCTTTGCTTTCTTGCGAGTGAGCTGTGATCGAAGTGGCAGTTTTTCTATAAGTGGAGGTGGGAGGGGTTGGAATGTTGGCTCTGCTGCTTTGAACGGATTGGTTGGCTGATTTGTCACATCCTGATTGGTAGATGGAGTTGATGTTTGTTGAGAATGATTGATGATGGTGTCAGTGTTTGTGGCTGGGACTCGTTTAGTGGCCAGAGCTGGTTTCCAGATGTCTGGCAGGCGGGAGGCAGCATCACGTCTATTTATGTTGTGGGGATGTTTCTCTATTTCAATAGCTTCCATAATTATTCTCTTGGAGTGTTCAGTTTTGGAGAGTAATTTGTTTTTTTCAAAATCGATTTCATGTTGATTTCATATATATGCTGGCATTGCTGGCTTCGGGGATTTTCCCGTGTATATAGCATGGATATACACGGGAAAATCCCCGAAGCCTATCCGGCTTCCCCTGATTACATCAGCCTTACATATATATCTATATAGATATATAATTATGTGTGTGTGTGTGTGTGTGTTAGTTTTTTGAGCTGATAAATAAATAAATAAATAAATAAATAAATAAGGGAGACTAGGATAGATCTATTTCGAGTTTTTTAGCTCTCATCAGCTAGCCATACCCTTACTGTGACACAAGCATATGTTAATATAATATAATAATAATAATATAATATAATAATATAATATAATTAATATAATTAATATAATATAATATAATATAATATAATATAATATAATATAATATAATAATATAATATAATATAATATAATATAATATAATATAATTAATATAATATAATATAATATAATATAATATAATATAATAAATATAATATAATATAATATAATATAATATAATAATATAATATAATATAATATAATATAATAATACCGTGTTTCCTCAAAAATTAGACAGGTCTTATATTTTTTTAACACACAAATTATGCCCTTGCGCTTATTAGAGGGGGAGGGCTTATTAGTTTCTGGGGCAGTTGAGAAACGAGGCATGCCTATTAACTTTCCAGCTCTGTCGCATTCCTCACCCTGTGTCCAGGGAAGCTGCTGGTAAAAAAAAAAAAACCTTCTCGTGAGTTCTATCAAACTTCTTGAACTCACAATAAGGGTTTCTCTCTTTTTTTTAATGAGCGGCTTCCCTGGACACAATGGCGAGGACAGGTGTGACGGACCTGGAAAGGTAAGAGGCACATCTCTCGTCCCAACCCTGCCAATCCCACCCGAATTCTCTTCCCCGTCCCTTTACCAAGGAGTGAAAGATTGGGAGGGGGGGAAGCGAGGCACCCCTCTCACCTGTCCAGCTCCACTGCGTCCCTCACTACTGTGTCCATGGAAGCCCATGGAAAAAAAAACCCTTCTTGCGAGTTCAAGAAATTTGAATTCACGAGAAGGGGCTTTTTTTCCCAGGGGCTTCCCTGGACACAATGGCGAGGACCGTGGTGGAGTTGGAAAGGTAAGAGGCGCGCCTCATGTCCCAACCCCGCCAATCCCACCCCAGTTCTCTTCCCCGCCGTCCCTTTACCAAAGAGTGACAGGTTGGGGGGGAGTGAGGCGCCCCTCTCACCTGTCCAGTCCCGCTGCATTCCTCGCTATTGTGTCCAGGGAAGCCCATGGAAAAAAACCCCTTGAGTTCAACTCAAAAGGGTTTTTTTGCAAGGGGATTCACTGTGCAAAAGGGTGCGGAACTTAGCGAGACTGGACAGGTAGGATGCGCGTCTCGCTCTCCCCCCCACCAAATCTGCCACCCTCCTCTACATTGATAAGGAAGAAAGGGGAAGGAAAGCAAAGGAAGGGAAAGGAAAGAGAAGGAAAGAAGGGGGGAGGGAAAGGAAGGCAAAGGAAAGAGAAGGAAAGAATGGGGGGAAGGAAGGGAAGGGAAAGGAAAGAGAAAGAAACAGGAAAGGGAGGGGAGGGAAAGAGACCCATTTGTCACACATAGGGAAACCAGGGTCGTAAACCCTGATTCCAACCCACACAAACGGAAACCACAATGCTCATGTATGGTACAACAGTTTATTCAAACTCGACAATATTTTCAAACTCAACAATATTTTCAAACTCAACTCAATAATTTATTCCAATATGGTAGTCATGCCATCTTCTTCTATAGCATCATCATAACTGTCCAGATCCTGATTTACATTCTGTGCTTCTTGTGACTACAATTCTTTCATCACCATTGGTTCCAAGCGCTCATGTTTTGTAATAGCAGTGTCCTTAAAGGAGTACCTTTTGTCCATATACCCTGCTCTTATGGTGTTCGCCACACATTCATCAGAAATTTGGTCCCACGCATTCCTCACCCAATTTATCAATTCTGGTAGGCCAGACTTCACAAAATTTCCTCTGTTGTTCCTTATCATTTGGTGTTCAATACAGACATTTATTTGGATGTGCAGATTGTCTTTAAATGGCTTATTAATACCTATATCCAATGTCTGCAGGTAGCCAGTCATCCCTGCAGGGCTCATTATTTGATATATCCTGCGTTGTGCAAGAAATATTTTCATTTCCTTGGCCCGATGTGTGCTGGCTGCATCCCACACAACCATGCCTCTTTGTCCACCTCTTAGAACAAGTGGCAAAACTATCTACACCCATTTTCCTATTGCTGCCTGGGTGCACCAGGCTTTCTCTATTTCCAGAATATAAATCCCTCCAATCTTCTCTACTTTGTCCTTCTTTCCCTTGTTTATTAATAGGGTACCATCCATTCTGATGGCCAGGATACATGTTACTCGGGTGCTTTCATACCCTGTGGCAGAAATATAGATGGATGTGGCACCCCTTTGGTCAATGGTGGTTTGAGGCCCTTGTCCCATGAACACCGCTGCATCCATTGCAATAATGTTCGATAGCTGGTACTTGGCAAAGTCAATGCCATCAACAAATGACTTGAAAGCCACAGCCCGTTTCACCAGTTCACCATCTTCCAGACTGAACAGCGAGGTGGATCTCCCCAGAGAGAGTTCATGTCGCTGAAGGAAGTTTAGAGGCTTTAAATTGTTCCTGCAGAGTTTGTAACTGCGGTGCCATTTCAAGGGCAAATGCTTGACTATCAGCCCTGCGTACAACCAAAGCCTTTGTTCTCCTGTCAGTGATTCAGTCAGCTGTCCTCAAGTTCTGGAAATAATGGTTTCTGACTGGTTCCACACTTGCGCTTCTTGCCTTTTCCCTCCTGCACCTGTTGGCTACAGTTATCATACTCCGCTCTCCATCTTCAGACCATACAAAGATCCAACATCTTTTCCTTGCAGAAATCTGCCAGACTCTTGCCCTGAGAATCCTCCACAATTCCTTTCTTAAATTCCACAGAGTAGCTCTTTCTTTTTGAACTCATCTTGTCTGGGGGTCAAAATAAAAGCCATTTTAGATCATTAAATCCATTAATGCAAATCCTGGGATCTGGTGGTTGGGATTAGGCATTGTGGTTTTGCTGTGCATGGGTTTAGGGTTTGCGTGGGTTCAGGGTTTGAAAATGGTGGCTTCCTTTTGTGTGGCAACTGGCTTTCTTTCCCTTCCCCTCTTCTTTCCCTTTTCTGTTTCTTTCTTTTTCCTTTCCCTTCCTTTCCCTCCCCCCCATTCTTTCCTTTCCCTTCCTTTCCCTCCCCCCATTCTTTCCCTTTTCTGTTGCTTCCCCCCCCCCATTTTTTCTTTGCCTTCCTTTCCTTCCCCCCGTTATTTCCCTTTTCGGTTTCTTTCTTTTTCCTTTCCCTTCCTTTCCCTCCCCCCATTATTTCCCTTTTCGATTTCTTTCTTTTTCCTTTCCCTTCCTTTCTCTCCCCCCATTCTTTCTTTTGTCTTCCTTTCCTTTCCCTTCCTTTCCCTCCCCCCATTCTTTCCTTTGCCTTCCTTTCCCTTCCTTTCCCTCCCCCCATTCTTTCCCTTTTCTGTTTCTTTCTCTTTCCTCTGCCTTCTTTTCCCTTCCTTCCTTATCAATGTAGAGGAGGGTGGCAGGTTTGGTGGGGGGAGATGCGAGACTTGCATCCCAGCACTACTGGAGATTGGTAGCTCCACAGCATTGCAAGGGTCTGCAAAGTTGGCCCTTTTAAGACTGTTGTACATATCCACCCCAGACCACCCCAACGATGCCGTCGAGGTCATGTCCCGGTGTTTGGAGGCCGTACGGATCTGGATGGGTAGTAACAAACTCAGGCTCAACCCGTCCAAGACTGAGTGGCTGTGGCTTCCGGCACCCCGGTTCAGCCAGATTATTCCAACTCTGGCCATTGGGGGCAAAACACCGGCCCCCGTGGAGAGGGCGCGCAATTTGGGTGTCCTCCTGGATTCCCGGCTGTCCATGGAGGACCATGTGGCGGCCGTGGCCAGGGGGGCTTTCCATCAGGTACGCCTGATGCGCCAATTGTGGCCCTTACTGGACCGGGCTGCCCTTCGCACAGTCACTCAGGCCCTCGTGACCTCTCGACTCGACTACTGTAATGCTCTCTACATGGGGCTTCCCTTGAGGTGCACTCGAAAGCTGCAGTTAGTCCAGAATGCAGCCGCGCGGGTGATTACGGGAGCGCCTAGACACTCCCACATAACACCTATCCTGCGCGAGCTGCACTGGGTTTTTCGGGTGCGCTTCAAGGTTCTGACGACCATCTTTAAAGCGCTCCATGGCTCGGGGCCTAGTTATATGCGAGACCGCCTCCTGCCCCATACATCCCTTAGACCAATACGCTCACAGAGAGGGCCTCCTCAGGGTGCCGTCGGCCGGACAATGCCGACTGGCGACACCCAGGGGGAGAGCCTTCTCTGTGGCAGGTCCAGCCCTTTGGAACGACTTACCCCCTGAACTTCGCACCATCTCTGACCTCCGCCTCTTCCGCAAGTGTCTTAAGACACATTTGTTTCATCTAGCCGGCCTAGCGTAGCCCCCTATACTGACTTTTAGATAGTTTTTAAATTTGGGGATTTTAATCTGGTTTTAGCACAGGTTCTATTGAATTAGTTTTTTAAATTTTATATGATGTTTTGTATGTATTTTAATTTTCCTGTGCGCCGCCCTGGGTCCGTTTGGAGAAGGGCGGGGTATAAATTGAATAAATATAAAATATAATATAAATATGGTGGACTTCAACTCCCAGAATTCCCCAGCCTGCCTGGCTGGCTGAGGAATTATGGGAATTGAAGTCCACCAGTCTTAAAAGAGCCAACTTTGCAGATCCCTGGGTGAATCCCCTTGTAAAATAATATCCTGCAAGTTGAACTAATTTTTTTTTAACAAGGGGATTCACTGGATGAAAGGGCTAAACAGGTAAGAGGTGCGCCTCGCTTCTCCACCCCCCCCACCTCTCATTCCTAGCTAAAGGGACGGTGGGGAAGGGAACCATTGGGGACCTTTACCATTGGGGCGAGGTGAGCAGTGTTTTTGCATGAGAGGGAACAGGTGTGTTTCTGTGTGTTTGTGTGGTCGCATTGCTTGCCTTGCCACTCTTTCTGCTGCAGGCATTTTTACATGGGAGGGAAGGGCGGGGGTGGAAACACATTGGGCTCTTTTTTACACAGGAGGGAAGGGCAGGGGGTGGGGGTGGAAGCACTTTGCTTGCCTTGCTGCTCTTTTTGCAGCAGGCTTTTTGCACAGGAGGGAATGGGTTTCCTGCCGCTGTTTTTGCGGCACATAGGGCATGTCCCCCCTTCCCCCACTCTGGCCTCACCTCCTCATCTTGGTTGTTTGCATTTAAAACAACCAGTGGTAATGCCGGGGACCGGTTGCGCACACACTTAAATAGTTGCGGAGGGGCTTATTATGGTGCATGCTCTGAAAAGCCTGATTGGGCTTATTAGGACGACATGTCGTCGTTTTGGGAAAACACGGTAGTACTCTTCAAGGCTATGAAGGAATGTCACATAGAAGATATTTTGGCTGTTCTCTATAAGACTGCAGGGAATAGACATTGACTTTGCTCACAGGGAGACAAATTCTGGTTGAATGTTTAGAAACATTACCCTGACAGCAAATCTCTTACCCAGTTTTAAAATTTAAAGAGCTGATTCCAAGGAAGAGTTGGTGACATTTTTTTCATTGGATATATTCAATACAGTGATAAAGACACTTTATATTCTTGCACCGGTTTATTTTATTTTATTTTTTTTATTTATTTTATTAAATTTATATCCCGCCCTTTTCCAAGCGGACCCAGGGAGATCAAGGAGTTTCATCTGAATGGTCCTGTCCATGTCTATGGTTCTATATAATGCCATATGAATCCCATCATTACAGCATCCCTGACATGTGGCCATCCAAGTGACTATTTAAACGCTTCCAATGAAAGAGTTCATTATCTTTCTATTGAGCAGCTTTTGCAGACATTATTTCTGATGCCATTTGCCAAAATTTGTTTTCATGTAACTTAAACTTACTGTTTTGTCTTCTGGAACAACACTGGACAGATTTATCCCATCTTCTACATCACAGCCCTGTTGATAGTTGAAGACAGCTATTCCCACAGTCTTGTCCAAACTAAAAATATGTAATGTCTTCAACTGTCCCTCATAATTTTTTTTCTTCCAAATTTTTTTATTATCACTTTGGATGCTCCCCTGTGGACATGCTTTACTTAGTCTATGTCTGTAGGAACTGAGCAGTGGAGTCCAAGGCAGGATTAAATGAACCATCAGTTTGAGGTCGCTACATTCCCACAAGAGAAATTATCTAGCACCAACTTGGCATGATCAGATTCTTGTAAATAGGTAGCATGTAATAAATTTTTAGTTCTTCGAACTCAGTTCCTCTTCTGGGTTACTTACACTTCACAATATCCCTCTTAAAATTTGTGCCACAATTGGATGCAACATTCTAGCTACAGATAGTCATCGACTTACAACAGTTCATTTAGTGACCATTCAAAATAATAACAGCAATGAAAAAATGACATGACTATTTTTCACACTTACTAGAGTTGCAACATACCCATGGTCACATGATCCAAATTCATATTTGACTCATATTTATGACAGTTGTAGTGTTCCAGGGTCATCAATCTTTTTGCAATATTCTGATGAGCAAAGTCAATGGGGAAGCATTCACTTAATAACTATGTTACTAATTTAATAACTGCAATGATTCACTTAACAATTGTGGCAAGAAAGATCATAACATGGGACAAAAGTCACTTAACTTCCTTAGCAATTTTAGGCTCAATTGTGGTCGTAAGTTGAGGACTACCTGGCATGACCAATGCAGACAGAACAACAAGGACTTATCTGAATCCTGAGAGTGGATTTTTGTGATAAAGCCTAAGATTGTATTTGCTTTGTTTGCTGCTCTATTACAATGTTGGCTCCCCTCAAGACACCTTGATTCATTTCACATTTATGCTTCCTAGTATTGTGCTTATACTGATGCTTTTGTGAAGGAATTTCTAGATGACCTTGGAACACAGGGGGGAAAACAGGACCACTGCAACAGAGATACTTGAGCCTGGGAGAGGATAGAATATGAGAAACTGCCTTAGAATAACTTTGCTAAGTGTAAATTGAACTGGAGAATAATTTAATCTGGTTTTCAAAATTCTTTACTGTATTAAAAAAAGCAATGGAGATATTTTTAGAGATCAAAGAAGAACAGTATCTGTTCTTTTTCAGTCTTCTGTGATTTCTTATCATAAGATCATAGGGATCCTAAGTTCTGATACAATTTTTGCAAGCTTCTTCCTGGATATAGCTGTTCCCATCCTGAAGATTTAAACTTGTTTCTTGAAGACAAATGCTCCTTAACTAACTCTTCCCTTAACTTGTATAGCCTTTCCCTTCCTGTGTTAATACATTTAAGTCCATTTGAGAATGAAAATGAAGAAAAAAAGGGAATTGAAACGGTCTGCCCTCTGCCCATCATCACCTGCTATCATCTTATTATCTTCTCCAAGCAGCAGCTATATCCTTTTTTATTACCTCCTTACCTCCTATTGTACTATTATTTCTGGAACATTTGTAACAAAAATTAAGATCATTGCAATTGTCTTAATTTTCATAATTACTTCCAATTCTATCTGATTGTTTTGAAATTAAAATGTAGTAAAATGGTGCCATTCCAACTTACCTGTGACATCTAATGGACGTTTTTTAAGAGCTGTAGGTACAGGACTATCTTTTCGTCTTAACAAAGGACTGCTGCGCCTTTCAGCAACCTTCTGCTTTAATCTAGATCGCAATTTGAGATTGGGTTCAGATGCTGAAATTGACAAAAGTGAAATTAAATGTATTTCATCAAAATAGAATTTCTAATAACAATGCCTCATTGACAGAAAATATACTCATCTAAGAAAATATAATATAAACGTACAATATAATATAACAGAAAAAATATATAAGAAATATGATTATAAGTATATTAACATATAGGTAAAGAATAGCTGATCCAGAACAAGCACAAAAGCAAATTAAACCTATGCCTCTGGTACAATTTAAATGCAATAATAGTTAAAAATAATATTCATTCATTCATTCATTCATTCTATTTTTTTAAAATCTACCCTCCACAATATTTAGTCTCTTCAAAGAAGGTTAAACACAAAATATTTTTAAAACCCCCAAAGAAATAAAATAATAAGCAAAACGAAGTGTCTTAGAAAAAAAGAATAACACATATACACATAACATCCTCCCTAGTTGAATGCTGTTTAATATAATACAACAATGTTAGTTTCCCACCTCTTGCAAACCAGGCCAAAAGTGTTTTTAACTACTAAATTACTAAATCGTTTTGCAAATTGTTAGCCTATCATCAATATACTATAGTAATAACAAAATAATTATCAGAGAAAATAATAGAAATATTATAAAAAGGTATAAAAGCAGTAAAGATTAATAATAAAAAAGAAAGACAAGATTGAAATTCCAAAACTCTGTTAAAAAATTATTATTGTAATCAACTTGTAGAAAATTTACTACCGCTTCATCCCAAAAATTAACCCTAATTGGTCCATGTTTATTTCTTAATGCCATGTCTTATCAGTTGCTGATTGATTAAATACAATAAAACCAATCTCCAAAACCAATCTATCTTCCCCCTAAAAAGCCAAATGAGATTGTTCCCCAATTTTAATGTAATACGTTCATTCCCATTTTCCTTCAAATGGCTTTAAAAAAGACCCATTTACCCCTTATCCACCCTGAGGGTTCTCTACTAATATATAAAACCACAGGATTAAGCTTCACTTCAGGAAGGTATGAGATGACGCCCTGTTATTTCTGGATCAATGTTTCTTCCCAGCCAATTTACAGCAACAGAATCACACTCTTGGCTCTGAGTAACTACTACATTTTGTGTTGTTTGTACTGTTTCCTGAGTGTATAATTCTTGCCAATGAATCTGCTGCTTTAAAAACAAATTTCTTTTGTGGAGCTAAAGTATCTAGGGTTGGTTTCTTCAGACTATTTTCCACAACCTTTATGAGTTCATCAAACTTTTTGATTATGGATTTCCTGTCTGGCTGCTCTCAGAGGGTCAGATTAGGTAATCATATCTCTTAAGCCCTTATTCTTAATATTGGTACACCCCTGAACATACTGTGACTGCATTTCCACTGACACTAGTAATACTATTACTAAATTTGCAGATGATATCCCTAAAACCAATTTAAAACTCAGGGAAGTTAAAGGAAGACAAGACAGTCACAGAGGGAGCTACGGGGACTGGCTTGGTGACTTATGTTGAGACCATCTACTTCCCTTCCCAAGCCAAGGTGAAAGCAAAGATGGCCACAGAAGCAGAGGTCAGTTGGGTGCCTGGCCCAAAGAGCCAGTGCATGGGCAAGCCGCACAGCCAGACCTGACTCTGTTGAACTAGGCTCTGGGACCACACTACCCCAAGAAGCAAGGGCTGAAGAGATTGCTGTCAAGCTGGCGGATAGACAGTAGATCGGAACAGACCCCAGCCTACAAATGGAGGGCATTGGGAATGGCAGACCCCAGATGATCACAGGAATGGGACACCTGCCACTTTCGCACAATCAGTTGTTGGCAGGCCTTCCAGATCAGTTCAGCCAGCTCAACATGGGCAGCCCTTCTCCGCTCCCTGGAACTTGGCAACCCCAGTGGGCCTTGGCTTAACCCTCATTAACTTTCCCAAATCTTGAGGCCATGGCACCACTGAGCGGAACATCAGCCTCATTCTATTCAGCATGAAGCGGATTGGGCCATAGTATCAAGTCTGGTCTACTGAGGGAGTAGCCCATGTGGGATTTGGCGCAGGACAGCAAGTCCCAATGGCTCAGCTCGGTTTGGCAATGTCAGGGCCACAACCATGGCTGATGTGCAGTATGCAGCCCCAACAGCCTGTTTTTAGACTACGCTCAGCCAACCAGGTCCCAACAGGGTGAGCATTATACCCTGGCCAAGGGTGGGTGCAATACCAGTAGGCACCTGCTCTGATGCCGCAGTCCACGCCAATCCAGAAGCCAGCGCTGTTCCAAACACCAGTCATGGTCCTGCCACAAGTACTGGGCCCTAAGCCAGTGCAAACCCAGCCACCGGGCATGGCCCAGCCGCAAGTGCCTGTACAACAGCCTGAGCAACTCCAGCCACTGGTAGCTGCCCAGCAACCAATACAATACAAAAGTAGAGTTTTTCTATTTTCTCCCCTGACAGTTAATTGTGTGGACTAGCTATGTACTCGGCAGCAGACCTCCTCGCCCTGCGAGAGTCCCCTCTCTCGCAGGTTTGGCCCTCAGTCCTAACAAGGGCCCACCTCAATGACGGATTATTGAATCCAGAGAGGTGGCAGAAACGGAAGCTTGGGGGTTGTTTAGAGAAATTTTTTATTTGACTTTTAAGGGGTGCCAGGGAGGGGGGAGGATCAACGGAATTTAGGGGAGAGGGTGAGGGAAATGACCCACGGGGTAATACCTCCAGACTGGCCCACGGTCCCAACAGGGAGGACGTAGGGTCCGATATTAGGGGGGAGCAAGGGTCAATTTAACAGAGGGCCACACCATCAGGACAGTGTGTGGGAGGGGTAGGTACGGCGGGAGCCGGGGACCATATTATGTTACGGGAGGGCGCACCCGCTGTTTGCAAGCGGTTGTGCGCTCCGGTCCCCACGGCTCCTCTTGCAATCCAGGAGGTCCGGGATCACAGGGCCTGGGCCCTAGGGTGATGTTATGTAACGCCAGGTCCGTGGTCAACAAAGCCTCCCTCATCTATGATTTGGTGTTCGAGTGGGAGCCGGACCTGGTGGGTATCACGGAGACCTGGTTGGGCCATGAGGGGGGAGTGCCCCTCGTTGAAATGTGCCCACCAGGTTATCGGGCACTCCATCAGCCACGGGCCCAGGGTCGGGGTGGTGGCGGTTGTCATAAAGGAGGGTCTAGATCCGAGGGAGACCGCACAGTTTTCGTCTCCGGCCAGTGGACGAGTGATCTTGGATTAGGGGAATTAGTCATCACACCCCTGTCATGGACAGATCACTCTCTCCTCCAGCTTGACTTTCCAACCGCTACACCCCACCGCAGGGAAATGGAACCAGAAATGTCAAGATGGTTCCGCCCCAGGCGCCTGATGGACCCGGAGAGGTTCCAGACGAAGCTTGGGCCAATACCTGAGATCCTGACCCACGACTCGATTGAGGACCTAGTAGCCGCCTGGAATAGTTCGGCCATGGGGGCCTTGGACCAGGTCGTGCCCTTGCTGCCCCTCACTCGGCGCAGATCCACCTTGGCTCCTTGGTTCTCGGAGGAGCTGAGGGTGATGAAGCACCAAAAGAAATGCCTAGAGAGCATTTGGAGGTCCACTTGCTCCAAATCTGACCGGACAAGGGTAAGTTCGCATTTGCGGACCTACCTTGTGGCGATAAGAGCGGCGAAATGAAATTATCTCTCCACTCTTATCGCATACGCAGATAACCACCCTGCTGCCCTGTTTAGAGTGACCCGCTCCCTCCTTCACCAGAGGCCGCGGGAAGCTCCTTTGCAGGGTCGGGCAGAGGAATTCGGATCTTATCTGCAGGATAAAATCGTCCAGATCCGGGACGAGCTGGCCTCCGACTGGGTCAGTCTGGGCAGGCTAACGGAGGCAGGTCTTGAGACTGTTGTTTGGGAAGAGTTCGATCCTGTTTCTCCTGATGACATGGGCAGGATGCTGGGGCAGCTGAATGCCACCACATGTTTATTGGACCCGTGTCCCTCCTGGCTAGTACTGGCCTCCTGGGAGGTTACACAAGGCTGGCTCCAGGGAATTGTTAACGCTTCATTGAGTGAGGGGTTCTTACCGACCGTCTTGAAAGAGGTGGTGGAGACCCCTCCTCAAGAAGCCCTCCCTGGACCCAGCTGTGTTAGCTAACTATCATCCGGTCTCCAACCTTCGCTTCCTCGTGAAGGTTGTCAAGAGTGTGGTGGCACAACAGTTTCCCCAGCACCTGGAGGAAACTGTCTATCTAGACCCATGCCAGTCCGGCTTCTGGCCTGGGTACAGCACGGAGACGGCATTGGTCGCGTTGGTAGATGATCTCTGGAGGGCTCGGGATAGAGGTTGTTCCTCTATCCTGGTCCTTTTAGATCTCTCAGCGGCTTTCGATACCATCGACCATGGTATCTTATTGCACCGGCTGGAGGGGTTGGGGTTGGGAGGCACCGTTCTACGGTGGTTCTCCTCCTACCTCTCCGGCCGGTCGCAATTTGTGTTGGCAGGAGGGCAGAAGTCGACGTCAAGGCCCCTCATGTGTGGGGTGCCGCAGGGGTCAATCCTCTCACCCCTCCTGTTCAACATCTATATGAAGCCACTGGGCGAGATCATCCGTGGTTTTGGGGTAGAGTTCCATCAGTACGCTGATGACACTCAGCTGCACATCTCTACCCCTGACCACCCCAACGATGCCGTCAAAGTGATGTCCTGGTTCTTGGAGGCCATGCGAGTCTGGATGGGGAGGAACAGGCTTTGACTCAACCCGTCCAAGACCGAGTGGCTGTGGTTCCCGGCACCACGATATAGCCAGTTGGTTCCATGTCTGGCTATCGGGGGCGAGTCATTAGCTCCCGCAGAAAGGGCCCGCAACTTGGGTGACCTCCTGGATTCTCGGCTGTCTTTGGATGACCATTTGACAGCTGTGGCCAGAGGGGACTTTTATCAGGTTCAACTGATACGCCAGTTGCGCCCCTTTCTAGATCGTGGTGCCCTATGCACAGTCACTCAAGCCCTCGTCATCTCCCGCCTGGACTATTGTAACGCTCTCTAAATGGGGCTTCCCTAGAGGTGCACTCGAAAGCTCCAGCTAGTGCAGAATGCGGCCGCGCGGGGAATTTCGGGAGTTTCGAGATACTCCCATGTAACACCTCTCCTGCACGAGCTACACTGGCTACCTGTGGCCTTCAGGGTGCGCTTCAAGGTGTTAATAACCATCTTTAAAGTGCTCCATGGCATGGGACCTGGTTACTTGCGGGACCGCCTCCTACCACATACCTCCCTTCGACCTGTCCACTCCCAAAAGGAGGGCCTCCTCAGGGTACTGTCTGCCGGACAATGCCGGCTGGCGACTCCCAGGGGGAGAGCCTTATAGAATAGAATAGAATAGAATATTTATTTCTATAACCGCGTCCTCTCCCCGAGGGGACTCGGAGCGGTGCACAGGGAGAAATTAAAACAACATAAAATATATACATACATAAATAAAATAAAAACAAATTAAATCTAACTATTCCTGCACTAAAATTCCCATTTTAAAATTAACATTTCCTAACCCCTGAGGTAGAGACTAACCTAGGCCGGCCAAGCAGAAAAAGTGAGTTTTTAATTTCTGACGGAAGGAGCGGAGGTCCGTAGTTGTTCTAATGTCGGGGGGAAGGTCGTTCCAGAGGGCTGGGCCCGCCACAGAGAAGGCCCTTCCCCTGGGCGTCGCCCGCTGACAAAGTCTAGTGGACGGCACCCAGAGAAGTCCCTCTCTGTGGGAGCGAATCGGCCGGGAGGATGTATGGGGCAGAATCCGATCCCGCAGATAGCTAGGTCCCGAGCCATGGAACGCTTTAAAGATGAGAACTAGCACCTTGAAGCGCACCCGAAAGACGACAGGTAGCCAGTGCAGCTCGCGCAAGAGCGGTGTTACATGGGTATACCTTGCGGTACCCATTATTGCTCGCGCGGCTGCATTCTGGACCAGCTGAAGTCTTCGGGTGCACCTCAAGGGGAGCCCCATGTAGAGAGAGTTACAATAGTCCAGTCGGGATGTCACGAGAGCATGAGTGACTGTGCGAAGGGCGTCCCGATCCAATAGGGGGCGCAACTGGCGAACCAGGCGGACCTGGTAAAACGCCCTCCTGGCCACGGCTGTCACTTGATCTTCCATGGACAGCCGGGCATCCAGGAGGACACCCAAGTTGCGCGCCCCATCCACTGGGGCAAGATGTTCGCCCCCAATGGCCAGCGATGGAGTCAGCTGGTTGAATCGGGCAGCTGGAAACCACAGCCACTCGGTCTTGGTCGGGTTGAGCTTGAGTCCGTTTCTTCCCATCCAGATCCGCACGGCTTCCAGGCACTGGCACATCACCGCTACGGCATCGTTGGGGTGGTTTGGGGTAGATATATACAGCTGAGTATCATCAGCGTAGAGATGGTACTCTACCCCAAAACCACGGATGATCTCACCCAGCGGCTTCATATATGTGTTAAACAGGAGAGGCGAGAGGACCGACCCCTGAGGCACCCCACATGTGAGGGGTCTCAGGGTCGACCTCTGCTCTCCTGTCAACACAAATTGCGATCGGCCAGAGAGGTAGGAGGAGAACCACCGTAAAACGGTGCCTCCCACCCCCAACCCCCCCAGCCGATGCAATAGGATACCATGGTCGATGGTATCAAAAGCCGCCGAGAGGTCTAATAGGACCAGGATGGAGGAGCAACCCCCATCTCTGGCCCTCCAGAGATCATCGACCAACGCGACCAATGCCGTCTCGGTGCTATGCCCGGGCCGAAAGCCGGACTGGCGCGGGTCTAGATAATCAACTTCCTCCAGGTGACGGGGAAACTGTTGTGCCACCACACTGTCAACAACCTTCGCCAGAAAGGGAAGGTTGGAGACTGGAAAATAGTTGGTTAATAGAGCTGGATCCAAAGAGGGCTTCTTAAGGAGGGGCCTCACCATAGCCTCTTTTAGGGAAGCAGGCAAGGAACCCTCACTTAAGGATGCGTTGACAACCTCTTGGAGCCAGCCTCGTGTCACCTTCCAGGATGCCAGTACAAGCCAGGAGGGACACGGGTCCAATAAACATGTGGTGGCTCGCAGTCGCCCACGTAGCCTGTCCATATCCTCGGAAGTAACGGAGTCAAACTCCTCCCAAACAAGATCTGTCTCGTGGCATCCCACTGGGCCATCAATGGGGGCTAACTCGTTCTGTATCTGAGCGATTTTCTCCTGCAGAAAAGTCACAAATTCCTCTGCTCTACCCTGTAGCGGGGCTTCCCGCACCCTCTGTTGAAGGAGGGAGCGGGTCACCCTAAACAGGGCGGCAGGGCGGTTTTCTGCGGATGCTATGAGGGTGGCACAATGATGACGTTTGGCCACTCTCAGCGCCACAATATAAGTCCGTAAATGGGCTCTTACCTTTGTCCGGTCAGATTCAGATCGGGTAGACCTCCATCTTCTCTCTAGGCATCTCTTGTGGCGTGTCATCACCCTTAGCTCCTCGGAGAACCAAGGAGCCAGGGTGGCTCGCCGCCACAAGAGAGGCCGCAAGGGCGCGACCCGATCCAAGGCTCCCGTGGTCGCAGTATTCCATGCGGCCACGAGGTCCTCCATCGGGGCGCGGGTCAGGGGTACAGGAAGTGGCCCAAGCGCCGCCTGGAACCCATCAGGGTCCATCAGGCGCCTGGGGCGGAACCAGATTGATGATTCAGGTTCCGCCTCCCCGCGGAGGGGAGTAGCGGTCGGAAAGTCGAGCCGGAGAAGTGAGTGGTCTGACCATGACAAGGGCGTGATGACTATATCCCCTATACCCAGATCACTCTTCCATTGGCCAGAGACAAAGATGAGATCCGGTGTATGTCCACCCTCGTGCGTGGGGCCTTGAATTAATTGGGTCAGGTCCATGGCCGTCATGGAAGCCATGAACTCCCGAGCTACCACGGATGATTCGCCCGCCGATGGCAGATTAAAGTCCCCCATGACTAAAAGTCTGGGGGTCTCAACTGCCACCGTAGCGATCACCTCCAGGAGCTCGGGCAGGGCTGCTGCTACATAGCGGGGAGCCAGGTATACAACCAGCAAGCCCAACTGCCTCCCTAGGCCCCACTTCACGCAGAGGGACTCACAACCGGTGGTCTGTGGCACAATGGTCTCTCTCGGCTCAAGACCTTCCTTGACAATAACCGCTACCCCACCACCCCTGCCTAGGGCCCGGGGCTGATGAAAAGCGCGGTAACCTGGTGGGCACATTTCAACGAGGGGAAGTCCACCCTCGTGGCCCAACCAGGTCTCCGCAATTCCTGCCAGGTCCGGCTCCCCCTCTGACACAAGGTCATGGATGAGGGGGGCTTTGTTGACAACGGACCTGGCGTTGCAAAACATCAGCCGCAGGCCCTGGCTCTGTACTCCCTGGCCACCTAGCCTGCGGGGGTTGTGGTACTTCACTGTTTGCAGCCAACGGTTCTGTGCCCCCAACCGGGAGGATGAGATATGTCTCCCATCGGATCTGCCTCTCCCCACCAGCCTCTCGATGGGTAGACCCTCTATGGAAACGACCTGTGTGTCCCCCCTCTTAGCGGATCCATCCGCCTCCTTCCATAATCTGCTGGCTCGGCCCGTCTCAACCTGTCTACACCCTCCCCCCTCCCTGGTACCCCCTAAAATAAACAACAAATTTCTAACTAAAAAACCCCTAAGGCCGCGCTTCGCCCACCTCTCCGGATTAATAAATCCCTCATCAAGGCGGGCCCTCGTTAACGAGGAGGGCCAGACCTGCGAGAGCGGGGACTCTCGCAGTAGCATAAGATCTGCCTTAGAATACATGATTATAATTATATTATATAAATATAAATATATAAATACATAGACACATATAAATACATAAATATATAAATATATAGATATAAAAATATAATACAAATATAGATACAAGATGTAAAATGGGTCATATAGTTAATTATGGGGAGCTTCGTTGGCAATTTGAGTGGTAAAAATAGGTGTTAAAAATAATAATTAAATAGTTCACATGCACAATGAGATATAGTCCGGCTTGGTCTTAAAATTAATCGCAGATGTTAAGATAGTCTATCTATCCGGGTGGGGGGATCATGAGTATAATTTGGGGAATAGTTGGGGGGGGAGGGGGGGGAGGGGGCAGTCTCTGGAGCCCAGATTTTCAAAGGGCTCTTCTGGCCTTGCGTCCTCTCAGCAAAGGCCAGGCCGGGACGTTCCTCCTACTCCTGGCCAGGCCCGGGTAACAGTTCTTATAGGCCTCGACCATGCAGTTCTTATAGGCCTCGACCATACCGCTGCCAGGAATCACCAAGCTCCTCCGGTCTCCAGGACTCATCCCCTCCTGGAGGCCTCGGACCTCGGGCCTCGGCTCTCGGGCCGACCACTCTTCCGTCTCCCAGGCCCGGCCTCCCCACAGCCAGCGAAGCCCCCGGTCCGGCCCAATCCAGCCCATCCAGAGGCTCCAGTGGGTGGACGATGCCTTCTCTGTGGCAGCCCCTGCTCTCTGGAATGACCTGCCCCCCGACGTTCGTACTATCACGGACCTGCACCTCTTCCGTCGGGCATTAAAAACACATTTATTTCATGCGGCCGGCCTGGTATAGTTTTAAATGGGATTTTAGTAGGGTTCTCAATGATAATTTTAGCACGGGTTCTAAATTTAATCTATTTTTAATATTTCTATTTTATTTATGGTTGTGTTTTTATTATTCCTGTGCACCGCCCTGAGTCCCGTCAGGGAGATAGGGCGGTATATAAATGTAATAAACTTAAACTCTATTTTCCATTATTTTTTAATTCTTGGACTTTTTGTGTGTGTGTACCTTTAAAAAAAAAAGAGGGGCAGAGCTATAAAAGGCTTGAGATTGGATACAATTTAGCACTGCCACCCAGTGGATAGAGACAAAGTTGCTAATTTCTATCGCTGGATCTGTTTAGAGAAAAACTTTCCTTTTCCAAGGTCAAGACCTGATAGAGGCAATAACACAGTTGTTTATACAGGTGTTATTTGTGAGATCTTCAGAGTCTGGAAACCTACTATGGAAGATGAATGAAAACATTTAAGGAAGGGTTGGAGTGTCCTTGGAAAGAATTTTACATCAAGAGAAAACTTTCTCCTTTCTTCTGTTGGAAATTGTGTTTAAATTACTTTGCCTGGGAAGTGATGATTCTTTTTTTTCCTGCCCTCCTTTTTCTTTTTTTTGGTTGAAGCCTTGAAGCTTTGAAATATTGAACACTGTTTTCTTTTTCCTTTTTTCCACTTGAGAGATTTGAGATATTTGGATGAGCTGCTTTTAAACTTAAATGAACTGAACCAAATAAATTTTTCAATAAATTTTTCTCCTTCCTCTTTTTCTTCTTTTTGTATAATGTTCCAGTTTACCCCCCACACTCTTTTCCCCCCTTCTTGCTTCTTTTTTAAGTTGGACCATATGATTTGGAATTAATTGGTCAAGATGATCAAGATTTTTACTTTTTTAAAGTTTTTTTATAATTTTTTAAAATAAAAATAAATTATATATATTTTGAAATATACCCTTTTCCCTTTTTTGTATTTTTACTTGGGCACATTAGCCTATTTTTTTTTACAATCGACTTACTTTTCTTTTGACTTACATTTACTGTGATATCCCAGTGGTTATCTGGGATATCTTTTTTTCAAAGACTCCTGCCTCTTCACCAGCAGGAGGACAAAGAACAATACAGGCAATGATTCAACAAGAAAAGAAAAAAGAAGAAAAATAGAAGGGCATAACACTAGAGGCAATTATGCAAGCAATACAAAAGCATGGTAATAACAGTGATGAGAAGCTAGATACTTTAGTAAGGAGGTCTGAAAGTATGGAAAAGAAAATGAATACAATGTAACAAAGAATAGAAAACATAGAACAAAAAACAGTCAAGACAGAGGAAATGATAGAAAAAAATCAACAATGGATGATGAAACAGGAAGAGAAGATGCAAAAAATGGAACAAAGGGATGAAAACGGAGAGAAGAAAACTGAGGAATTCGACAGCAGACTGAGTGACATGCAAAAATAAAGCACTGGAACATTAAGATTGGAGATGGATCGAACTGAATACTTTTTTAAGATTTCAAAAGAAAAGGGCGAGAACCTGCTACAAATAATACCTGAAATTCTGTCAGAAGTGTTAGAGATGTCTCAAAAGAAAGCGATGGATGGCATAGATGAGGTATTTCTAGTTAATACAAGATATGCAACGAGAAATGCTCTCCCAAGGGAAGTCCATGTAAGATTTACTAAAAAAGCATTGAAGTTTCAAATACTGCAGAAAACAAGAGATGGAAAAATGGAATACAAAGGAAAGGAGGTTGTAGTCTTAAAGCAAGTTCCAAGAAGAGTGAGAGAGAAGAGAAGAAAATACCAATTTCTGACTACAACTTTTCTCAAGAAAGGTGTCAACTACAGATGGCTTATACCGGAAGGCTTAATTATTTCATGTAAAGGACAAAGGTACAGAATTGATACAATTGAAAAAGCAGAGGCCTTCTATACAAAACACTTTATTTATTTATTTATTTATTTATTTATTTATTTATTTATTTATTTATTTATTTATTTATTTATTTATTTATTTTCGTATTTGTATCCCGCGCCCATCTCCCACCAAGGGACTCGGGGCGGCGAGAGGGAAAGTGGAAAATACTGGAAAAGAAGAACTATTGGTACAACCCGTGACTGAGACTGAGAAGCTTGAGAATGTGGTAGGCAGGATCGTTATTGAAGAAGGTGCTGTAGGGGGTGTAGATCTCAGAGAAAAACGGGAACCAAGATCAACTAGAGCCATAAATCCTACATATAAAATATAACTATGAAGAAAAAAAATGTTCTCAGTCAACATAAATGGACTTAATTCAGCAATCAAAAGAAGCAAAATATTTCATAAATTAGAAAAGTTAAAATTAGATATAATTTGCTTACAATAAGTGCGTATTCAAAAAAGACATGGACATTTATTGGTACAACCAAAACTTGGGAAAATATTTACTTCATTGGCAGATTGTAAGAAAAGAGTAATTTTTTATATTAAAAACAAAATTCTAGTGAAACAAATTTATACAAATGAAGATGGAAGAATCTTGATGGTGGAAATTATAGATAATACTAAGAAAATACTTTTAATTGCAATCTATGCACCCAATGAAAAGCAAGATGAATTCTATAAAAAAACTTCACAAGAAAATCAGTGACTTGGATTATGCGGATATTTGTATGATGGGAGATTTTAATGGAGTTACAAATCAGAACATGGATTACAAAACTCACAAAAGAACAAAACCAAATAGGAAAATACTCTCAAAATCCTTCTTCAGAATGATAGATGAAATGCATTTAAAAGATGGTTGAAGAGAAAGAAATCCTACAAAAAACAATATACATTTTATTCAAATAGGCACTTATCACTCTCAAGAATTGACATGATTTGGGCCTCACTGGATTTAATTGGTAATATACAAGAAGTGGAGATCGAAACAAGCACCTGGGCGAACCATAACCCAACTTCAATTAAATGGAGAGGTCAAAGAATAAGATCTAGATCAGGGGTTGGGAACCTATGGCTCAAGAGCCAGATATAGCTCTTTTGATGGCTGTATCTGGCTCGCAGACAAATCTTTAATAAGACTTGGTGAAGTATAGTAGCCTAAGTGCCTACAAGCGCCTCCTCTGGAATCGATAGATCGCTGCCCACGCAGAGGAAAAACTGGCGGGGGGAGGCGAGGGGCGAGATTATATTGTTATCCAGAAGTGGCCAAAAGAAAGAACCCATGGGGGAGGGGTGAGAGAAAGGGAGTAGCTTATAGCAGAGGAGTCAAACTTCTCCATCCATTTAGTCTCTCCCAGGAACTCGGGGCACTGAAAATGCGCGGCGCGAGAAAAGCATGCGTGGAAAGGGGGGGAAATGTTCCCTGGGGCTGGAAGGTTACTCCCATCACTTTCTTCCTCCTACTCATCCCCCCTCCCCTATTTTTAAACTTGTCATTTGTATCTACATGCACACACACATCCTTCATCCCACGTGCCTATCCTCCCAATGCCACCTTCTCCTTTCCACTTCGCTTTAACTTCCCACCTAAATTTGCAAGTTTGTTCTCCCGCAGCTGGAAACCTTTCCAGCGACTCAGAGGCAGCCAGAGGAAGATTTATTATTTATTTATTTATTTAAATTTATATCCCGCCCTTCTCCACGAAGGACCCAGGGCGGCGCACAGGAAAATTTAAAAACATACAAAATACAATAAATATAATTTTAAAAACTATTAAATAACCTATCCTGCGCTAAAACCAAATTTTAAAAACCCAATTTAAAACTACCTAAAAGTCCCCATGGGAGGTTAGGCTAGGCCGGCTTGTTGAAACAAATATGTCTTAAGACATTGGCGGAAGAGGCGGAGGTCGGTGATGGTACGTAATTCAGGGGGTAGGTCATTCCAAAGGGCTGGGCCCGCCACAGAGAAGGCTCTTCCCCTGGGTGTCGCCAGTCGGCATTGTCCGGCCGACGGCACCCTGAGAAGGCCCTCTCTGTGGGAGCGTATCGGTCTAAGGGATGTATGGGGCAGGAGGCGGTCTCGCATATAACTAGGCCCCGAGCCATGGAGCGCTTTAAAGATAGTTGTCAGAACCTTGAAGCGCACTCGAAAAACCACAGGAAGCCAATGCAGCTCGCGCAGGATCGGTGTTATGTGGGAGCATCTAGTGGCTCCCATAATCACCCGCGCGGCTGCGTTTTGGACTAGCTGTAGCTTTCGAGTGCACCTCAAGGGAAGCCCCATGTAGAGAGCATTACAGTAGTCGAGTCGGGACGTCACGAGAGCTTGAGTGACTGTGCGAAGGGCAGCCCGGTCCAGTAAGGGGCGCAATTGGCGCATCAGGCATACCTGATGAAACGCCCCCCTGGCCACGGCCGCCACATGGTCCTCCATGGACAGCCGGGAATCCAGGAGGACACCCAAATTGCGCGCCCTCTCCACGGGGGCCAGTGTTTCGCCCCCAATGGCCAGAGTAGGTGTAATCTGGCTGAACCGGGGTGCCGGAAACCACAGCCACTCAGTCTTGGCAGGGTTGAGCCTGAGTTTGTTACCACCCATCCAGATCCGTACGGCCTCCAAACACCGGGACAGCACTTTGGCGGCATCGTTGGGGTGGTTTGGGGTGGATATGTACAGCTGGGTGTCATCAGCGTACAGATGGTACTCCACCCCAAAACCACGGATGATCTCACCCAGCGGCTTCATATATGTGTTGAAAAGGAGGGGCGAGAGGACCGACCCCTGAGGAACCCCATATAAGAGAGGTCTCGAGGTCGACCTCTGCCCTCCCGTCAACACATATTGCGACCGACCAGAGAGGTAGGATGAGAACCACCGCAAAACGGTGCCTCCCAACCCCAACCCCCCCAGTCGGTGCAATAGGATACCATGGTCGATGGTATCAAAAGCCGCCGAGAGGTCTAATAGGACTAGGATAGAGGAATAACCTCTATCCCGCGCCCTCCAGAGATCATCAACCAACGCGACCAATGCCGTCTCGGTGCTGTGACCGGGTCGGAAGCCGGACTGGCGCGGGTCTAGATAATCAACTTCCTCCAGGTGTCGCGGAAACTGTTGGGCTACCACACTCTCGACAACCTTCACCAAAAAGTGAAGGTTGGAGACCGGACGATAGTTCTCTAATAAAGCTGGGTCCAGGGACGGCTTCTTGAGGAGGGGCCTCACTACCGCCTCTTTCAAGACGGCAGGCAAGGACCCCTCACTCAAAGATGCGTTGACAATGCCCTGGAGCCAGCCTCGTGTCGTCTCCCAGGATGCCAGTACAAGCCAGGAGGGACACGGGTCCAATAAACATGTGGTCGCCCTAAGTTTCCTTGATAACCTGTCCATATCCTCGGTGGTAACAAAGTCAAACTCCTCCCAAGAAGGAACCTCAAGACTAGTCTCGGACAGTCCCACAGGACCACTGTCGATGGAGGGTAGCTCATTCCGAATCCGAGTGATTTTCTCCTGCAGATAAATCCCAAATTCCTCTGCTCGCCCTTGCAGAGGGGCTTCCCGCGGGAGAAAGAAGGAGCAGGGAGCATGGAGGAAGACTCCACTCTTCCAGTGCTGCTGGTTTCCTGCCACATCCATCCCCCTCTCCCTCCCTCCCCCTCCCCCTCTCTTTCTCTTTCTCTCCATCTTCCTCCCTTCCCCCCCCCTCTCTCTATTTCTCCCCATCTCCCCCATCTCTTTCTCTTTCTATTTCTCTGTCTGCCTCTGTCTCTCTCTCTCTCTCTCTCTCTCTCTCTCTCTCTCTCTCTCTCTCTCTCTCTCTCTCTCTCTCTCTCTCTCTCTGTTTCTTTCTCCCATCTTCCCTCTCTCTCTTCTCTCTGTCTCAGTCCGTGTCCCAGTTAAACACCGCCGTCCATTCCTCATTAATCCAGGGTTTCCGAAATTTCGGCGCCCAACCATAAGTTAGAATACAGACAGGAATTCTGCGTGCAGCTTAAGCACAGATGCACGCAGTTTAAGCATCTGTGTGTTTCAGGAGAGCGTTTCGCCCAGGTGGTTAAAGCTGGGGAAAGCTTCCCGAAAAATCAAAAGAGCACTTCAACTTTAGACTTCAGAAGGGGCAGGGGTGCCAAAATGACCCCCACCCTCTTGGACGTAGGGTGGTTCTGTAGAAGAACGGAAGGAAAGGGGGGAAAAGGGAGAAAGAAGGAGCAGGGAGCATGGAGGAAGACTCCACTCTTCCAGTGCTGCTGGTTTCCTGCCACATCCATCCCCCTCTCCCTCCCTCCCCCTCCCCCTCTCTTTCTCTTTCTCTCCATCTTCCTCCCTTCCCCCCCCCTCTCTCTATTTCTCCCCATCTCCCCCATCTCTTTCTCTTTCTATTTCTCTGTCTGCCTCTGTCTGTCTGTCTGTTTCTCTCTCTCTCTCTCTGTCTCCCTACCTCCCTCCGGTGTAGGGACAAATGTGTGTGCTCCCAGCTGACAGATGTGCGTCTGGAATAAGAGAAGGACGTGAGCGTCTCTAAAACAAACATTAAAAAATACCTCACGGTGGCTACGATTCCTGGATCCGTCCCATCATTCACACGGAGGAATAGCTCTCGGGTGCAATTGGAGGCATCTCATCTCCCCCCCCCCATTAATATTCATGCTGTATGGACCCACATACAATTCTCTACTTTTGTAGCCAGCTTTTGAAACTACATTTTACTTTTACACTATGTTATCTGTGTGATTGTAAGACATGTACACTCTGTTCTATTTTTAAGTTTTAATAAACATGTTTGACAAAAAACAAAAAAGAAGTACTTTATTCATCATTGGTTAGCAACAGCATAACAACGTTATTAAAAAGAATTAAGAGCCTTATTGTACTTTAAAAGTGTTGGTCTTACATAAAATTCACACGTTTACTTGTATTTAGTTTTAAACATATTGTATGGCTTTCACGGAATTACATTTTAAAATATGTGGCGTTCCTGGCTCTCTCAGCCAAAAAGGTTCCCGACCCCTGATCTAGATGGACATTAAATAACATAATATTGAGAGAGAAAGACTTTGTAAAGAAAATGAAAAAAGAATTGGCTTTCTTTTTTCAAAGAAAATAAAAAAGAAGATACGTCTATACAGAACTGATGGGATACAATAAAGGCCGTTACTGGAGGTCTGATAACAGACTATACAAGAAGGAGAAAGGTTTAGAGAATGATTATAAGAGATTAGAAAAAGAACTACAGAAATCTCCACCAAAAAAAGATATTCAAATAAAAATGGACATAACCAAACACAAAATGGATCTATTGGAAAAAGAGGAACTGGCACAAAAAATTAGAAGCACCAAACTGAACTACTTTGAAAATGCAAATAAGCCAGGCAGATGGTTGGCATACAAACTGAGAAAGGAGAGAGAGGCAAAGAAGATCCAACAACTAAAAGATGAACAAGAACAAATACAGTATGGAAATATGGAAAAGAAGAAAATTATTCAAGATTACTATGCCAAGTAATATGAATAAGAGAATATAGAAGAGGGAGGAGTCAAGCAATGTTTACAGGAGGCCAATCTCCCCCAAATACCAGAGAACACCAGAGCTATACTAGAAGGCAAAATAATGATGATGGAATTAACTGAAGCTCTTAAAAGACAAAAAAATGGGAAGGCTTTGGGATCAGATGGTCTACCAGTAGAATTTTATAAAACACTAGCAATACCCAGCCACGTGTTGCTGTGGCCCAGTCTGGTTAAATGGCCAACCAATCTGTGTGTAGATCTACACCTGCACACATACACACAACCACCATATAACCCCCAACCTACCTACCTACTGTATTTCTCCCTCTCTATCTATCCCTCTACCTACCTAACGTATTTCTCCCTTGCTATCTATCCCTCTACCTACCTACCTACTGTATTTTTTCCTTTCTCCCTCTATCTGCCTACCTACCTACTGTATTTCCCCCTCTATCCCTCTACCTACCTACCTACTGTATTTCTCCCTCTCTCTATTCCCCTACCTACCTACCTACCTACCTACCTACCTACCTACCTACCTACCTACCTATGGTATTTCTCCCTCTCTGTCTACCCCTCTACTTACCTACCTACTGCATTTCTTCCTTTCTCCCTCTACCTACCTACCTACTGTATTTCTCCCTCTGTATCCATCACCCTACCTACCTACCTACCTTACTTCTCCCTCTCTATCTATCCCTCTATCTACCTACCTACTGTAATACAATAATACAATAGCAGAGTTGGAAGGGACCTTGGAGGTTATCTAGTCCAACTGCCTGCCTAGGCAGGAAGCTCTATACCCATGATGGTGAACCTATGGCACGGGTGCCACAGGTGGCACACGGAACCATTTCTTAGGGCATGCGAGGCATTGCCCTGTCAGCTTCAGTGTGCATGTGTGCCCTGGCCAGCTGATTAGGCCTTCTTTTGAGGCCATTTTTTGCCCTCTGGAGGTGGGGGGAGGGTGCAAATAGCCTTCCTATAAAGCCTCTGGAGCCTCTGGGGAGGACGTTAAAAGCATGCCAAATGCAGGAGTCATGCACATAGCATTATGGATGTGGCACACCTGTGCAAATCGCCCCTGCACTCCCCCTGCATTTGGCACGCGAGCCAAAAAAGTTAGCCATCACTCCCTAAACCATTTCAGACAAATGGCTATCCAACATCTTCTTACAGACTTGCAGTGTTGGGGCATTCACAACTTCTGGAGGCAACTTCTGTTCCACTGGTTAATTGTTCTAACTGCCAGGAAATTCCTCCTCAGTTCTAAGTTGCTTCCCTCCTTGATTAGTTTCCACCCATTGCTTCTTGTTCTGCCCTCAGGTGCTTTGGAGAATAGCTTGACTCCCTCTTCTTTGTGGCAGCCCCTGAGATATTGGAAGGCTGCTATCCTGTCTCCCCTAGTCCTTCTTTTATTAAACTGTATCTCTCCCTCTCTCTCTATTCCCCTCTCTACCTACCTACTGTAATACAATAATACAATAGCAGAGTTGGAAGGGACCTTGGAGGTCATCTAGTCCAACCCGCTGCCTAGGCAGGAAACCCTATACCGTTTCAGACAAATGGCTATCCAACATCTTCTTAAAGACTTCCAGTGCTGGGGCATTCACAACTTCTGGAGGCAAGCTGTTCCACTGGTTAATTATTCTAACTGTTAGGAAATTTCTCCTCAGTTCTAAGCTGCTTCTATCCTTGATTCGTTTCCACCCATTGCTTCTTCTTCTTCCCTCAAGTGTTTTGGAGAATAGCTTGACTCCCTCTTCTTTATGGTAGTCCCTGAGATATTGGAAGACTGCTATCATTTCTCCCCTAGTCCCTCTTTTATTAAACTGTATTTGCTGTCAGATGGGTGGTTCTTTGGTACAGTTTGGTTCAGTTCGTATTAAACAGTTTAAAGCAGCTGCCTGCCTCTGTGTTTTTACCTCAGAGAACAGTCTTGAGCAGTATTTCTCCCCCCCCCCTCTCTATGGGCCACCTGGGAGTTTGCTATCCCAGTGCCTTTTTGGCCCTAAGAGGCCGCCATATGAGGCCTCTTCCAACACTGACAGTTGAAAAGCAGTCTGATGGGCGTGGCTACAGGGAATTCTCACATTTTCAGTGAGTACATTTTACATGTGTGTACTTTGCACACGATACATGTGTGCTAGGCACAAAATGAGTTGGTATTCTATTATCCGAAGTCCTTGTGAACATTGTGTGAAAAAGTGAGGTAAATCGGTCCAGTAGTTTTTGAGATTAGTGGATTTGTACAAACTATTTTACATTTTTATTTATATAGATTAGAGGAATCCTTGTTGCTTCCTCTCCTTGAAGTTATGAATGGAGTAATGGTTGAAAGCAAAATGCCTAACACATGGTCAGAAGCATATATTATATTGTTACCTAAAGAAGAGGCAGATTCTATACAAATTAAGAACTATCGATCAATCTCCTTGCTAAATTCATATTATAAGCTATATGCATCAATATTGGCAGAGAGACTTAAAAAATATTTAAATGGGTTTATCCATTCGGATCAAAATGTTTTTCCCCCCCAAAGAGACAAACTAAAGATAACACAATAATTTTGGATACTTTGGAATACTTCGAGGCTCACTCTGAAAAGCAAATGGCTTTGATATTTCTTTTTTTATATTGAAAAAGTTTTATTGAGTTTACATTTTTTGTGGGGTAGGGTAAGGGTTACATAGAAATTTTGAGAGTGGTCACGTCAAAGTCGTCGGCTCCTCCGGAACCTCAAATTACATTATTAAAAAGAAAAAAAAGAAACATTTCACATAACACTACAAGCTGGGAGCAAGTACATATTCCTAAATTTTTCAGTTATATACTGTCAGTCAATTGCAAAAATCCAGATTACAAATATCATACAATATTACTCAAAAGAAAAACAAGGGCAAAGTTATTTTTTAGATCTAAGTCTCTTGGCAATTGTATCTTCCCCCTTCTCCCCCGGGCCCCCAGCGGGCGGGGCCATGGCTCCCCCTGCCCCCCCTGGATCTTCTCCCAGGACAGAGGAATGTTTTTTAAGAAAGGCTTCCGCCTCAGCAACTGTTTTAATCTTTACTCTACCTCCTTCCCAGAACACCAGCATCCCTTCGGGTATCACCCACTTGAACCAGATCCCATGATCAAACAATGTTTTAGACAAGAAGGAAAATTTCTTTCTGGCTTCTCTAATTTTTCTTGGAATCTGCTTCAAGATGGTAATCTCCTTTTGTTGGTAAATCATAGGACTCCCTCTTTGCACCTTCAAGATTTCCTCTCTGGTTGACCTTCTAACAAATTTTACATGTATCTCTCTGGGTACTTCATTCATCCTAGCATATGCAGAATTTATTCTGTAGACTAGGTCAATGTCCCCTCTGATCTCATCTTTGGGTTTATGTAAATAGTCTGCAATAATTGTACTCATAAGATCAGGGAGACATTCACCATCCATCTCAGAAACATTCTGGAATCTCAAAAAATATGTCATCCTTTCCAAATCAATCCTAGTCACATGCGCATTTATTTCCACAACCTCATTAGAAACATTTTTAATCTCTCCCTTAGCCCCCTCCAGCCCCCCTTTCAATTCTTCATTCTTCTGTGTATTCTCAAGCACTTGTTTTCGAGTGTCCAATAGTTCCTTTTTAAAGTTGACATTTTCTGCCCTCTGAGCCTTAATTTCTGATACCAAATTTTGTATAACAGTTTCAAGGGCAGTCATTCTTTGTTCAAGGCTTGCGAGCGTTGCTTCTTGTGCCATGTTTAGCTGTTAATATCCGTGCCAGTAAAATGGCGTTTTTAGGGTGGGGCTGGTAAGGCAGATCAGGAGTCCAAAGTCCTCAAAGTTGTACAGCTGCAAAATTCAGAAGCCAACAGAGAAACACTTTTCCAACTCCATAGGTATAATAACGAAGGCAATCCAGAAAGGAAAACACAAATCCAAAAAAAGAAAATTCTTCATCAATAATTAGAGGAAGTCCAAATCGCAAAGAGACACTGGTAATTTTCCATAGGTCATAGTCAGTCGGGGACAAAGAGAAGCCATTCTCCGCCCAAACTCAGAGCCCGAGGGAGAAACCGGTTAAAAAGCAAAAAAGAAACTGTTTCAGCCAGACCTCGAGACATAATTGCAAACAAGCCGCAAAGTACTTTCCCTTGTTAGAGACCATCCAGATTTAAAGTTTCCGATTCCTCGCAACGAGGCATTTCCGAGTGCCGCTTTTAGTCCAAGGGGGGTTTTTTGGAAACAAACACCCCCCTCCAGTCCCTTTCAGCCCGGCTGACAGTACACAAAAAGAAAAGTTTTAAACGCTCACTCTCCGCTCGCAGCTGAGGTCCCGAAAAGCCTCCCGACTCTTCCGATCTTCTCTCTTCATAGAATTAAATGGTGCCGCCAACCTTTGGCGAAGGGAAGACCCCCCGCAGCATGTCCTCTTCCACCTAAGCCGAGGAGCAGGGTCGCTCTCCCCGCTGCCGCGGGGGGGGGGGCTTCCCTGTCGAGCCGGCTTTACGGGAGAAGCCCCAAACAAGGGGCTTCTCGCCCCCGTGGGGGGGCAGGAAAAGGATCAAAGCGGCGAGCGAACCCTAAGTTCGCCCGTCGCCGCCGGAGCCGGAACCGGAAGCTCCGCTTTGATATTTCTTGATGCGCAAAAGGCCTTTGATAATGTGAACTGGCGTTTCAACAAATGGAACAAATGAACTTTGGTAAGAACTTTATTCAAGCCATACAAACTATATATCATAAACAAATGGCTAAGATAATGATCAATGGAGAACTCACTGAACCCATTGAAATAAAGAGAGGCACAAGACAAGGCTCCCAGTATCACAATTACTTTTCATCTTAACATTAGTAGTTTTAAATAGAAAGATCAGAGAAGAAGAAGAAATAAAGGGAATGACAATCAAAGCAGAAGAATATAAACTCCAAGCGTTTGCAGATGATCTAGTTTTTATTCTTTTTTTTTTTGTAAAATTTTTTATTGATTTTATGACATTTATAGGAAAGGGGTATATAGGTACATAGAAAATTTTGGTAGCTCCTATGCTGGCAGTAGAAATCCCCCCAAATCCCACAGGTTTACAATTTTAAGTGCAACATACAAAGGATAAGCATATACAGAGTTCTTACTTCATATCAATCCTTTCTTTCTTTGCCATTTTCAAAAATATTTCAAATACAATTACTTTTGTGACCTGAGCCTTGTCGATATTGTTCCCTCCTCCTTGTTCCCAGGTGGAGGAATAGCCCGCCCCCCGTTCCCCTAGTTTTTATTCTTGAAGAGTTGTTTGAAACTGCACCTAAACTAATAAGAAAAATTGAGGAATATGGAAAAGTAGCAGGTTTGAAAATAAATAAAGATAAAACAAAGATCTTGACAAAGAACATACCATCATGGAAAAAAACAAGAACTGGTGAAACTCTGGAGATTCAAGTCATGAACAAGGTTAAATACTTGGGGATTTACCTAACAGCTAGATGTAGTATAGCTACATTACATTGAAGCAACAAATTGCAATGGACCTAATGAAATGGGAGAATCTACAATTGTCATTGATTGGGAGAATTTCCACAATCAAAATGAACATTTCCCAAGAATCCTATATCTGTTCCAGACAATCCCAATTAGATTGGGGAAGGACTACTTTGAAGAGTTAAATAAATTGTTTTGAAACTTATATGGCAGGGGAAAAGGCAAGAATAAAGCTTAAAGTGTTACAAGATGCTAAAATAAGAGGAAGGATGGGTTTACCTGACTGGGAGCTACACTACCAGGCAACAAGTTTGATGTGGATTAAGGAGTGGATAACATTAAGAAATGCTAGGCTTTTGAACTTAGAGGATCACGATCTGCTGTTGGGATGGAATGCATTTCTATGGTACAAGGGATGTAAAGCACATGGTTACTTTAGAAGACATTATATAAGAGAGGCTGTTTTTAAATTGGGAGAAAGTTAAGAGGTCGCATTACATTAAAATTCCAGTCTGGATATCAACTATTGAAGCTTTTTCATATGCAATAATATACAAAAAGGTACAAAGCTGTCAAAATGTGAATTTCACAAAACCTCCCTAGATTGCTTTGGCTACAGGATTTCCGGTGTGGTGTGTGTGAAATGGATCCAGGAAAGCGGTGCTAGACTAGCAACACCCACACATCCACAAACAGCTGCACAGTTTTCTAGGGTTTGTGAACTTATAGGCAATTCATTCAAGCTTCTGCAGAAGTTGCTCTTCCTTTGACAGAGCTGCTAAAAATTGGACCTCCTCCCACCAAACTGCAACCAAATCAACCGTTCACCTGGCCGATGGACTGCCAAAGAGCTTTTGAAAAATTAAAAAGACTCTTTGTGGAGGAGCCGATCCTTCAACACCCAGATCCCGAGAGACAGTTCATCATTCAAGCAGATGCTAGCAATGTAGCCATAGTGGCTGTGTTTTTACAAAAAGACTCACAAGGACAGTTAGTGCCTTATGTATGTGTCCAAAAAGCTTAATGAAACAGAGAGGAGGTGGGCTGTTTGGGAAAGGGAAGCCTATGCAGACTGCTGGGCCCTCCTCTCTTGGAGACATTTTCTTATATAGAAAAAGTTTTATTGAGTTTTACAAATTTTTTAACAAAAAAGGGTAGGGTAAGGAGGTAAAAAGGGTAGGGTAAAAAGATATTTTGAGAACTTTCACGTCGGAAACGTTGGCCCTCCCGGGCTTCTTAACAAGACATTGGTAATACATTTTTCAATAATACAACAAGGTGAAAATAAATGCTTACATATAAATTCTGAATTCTATGCTGGCAGTCGTGTACAAACATCCAGACAAAAATTATACTGTATTAATGCAAATAAAAATAAAAGTCATTTTTTAGATCTAAGTCTCTTGGCAATTGTGTCTTCTTGTTCTCCTTCCTGGCCCCCAGCGGGCGGGACCGTGGCCCCCTCCGTCCCCCCTGAATCTTCCCCCAGGATAGAGGAATGTTTTTTAAGAAAGGCATCCGCCTCAGCAACTGTTTTAATCCTTACTCTTCCTCCATCCCAAAACACCAACATCCCTTCTGGCATCACCCACTTAAACCAAATCCCGTGGTTAAACAATTTTTTAGATAAGAAGGAATATTTCCGTCTCATCTCTCTAATCTTTTTTGGGATCTGCTTCAAGATGGCGACTTCCTTTTGTTGGTAAATTAACGGACCCTCCCTCTGCGCCTTCAAGATTCCCTCCCTTGTCGACCTTCTAACAAATTTAATATGTATCTCTCTGGGTACTTCATTCATCCTGGCATATGCTGAGTTTATTCTGTAGACTAGGTCAATGTCCCCCCTGATCTCCTCTTTGGGTTTACGTAAATAGTCTGATAAAATTGTACTCATGAGATCAGGAAGGCATTCACCAGGTTCCTCAGAAATATTCTGAAATCTTAAAAAATATGACATCCTCTCAAAATCCATCCTAGACATATGACCAGACAAATCTCCAATTTCAGTATTAACATTTTAAAGTTCTCCCTTTGCCCCAGCCAGCCCCACCTCCAACTCCTCGGTCTTCTGTGTGTTCTCCATAAATTTTTTCTGAGTCTCCAAGAGTTCAAGCTTAGTGCTAGTGTGATCTTTTCTAAATTCTCTAATTTCCAGCACCAAGGAGTTTAACACTGTTTCCATAGCTGTCATTCTCTCTTCCAATCCTGGATTTCCTGGTTGTTTCTTTGAAGCCATGGTGAGCTGTTTAAATCAGTGCCACTAAGATGGCGTTTTTTGGGTGCGGCCGCTGGAGCAAGTCAGGAGAGGAAAGTTCCAATCAAAATTGTAAAAAGTTGTAGAGCCCAGAAGAGAAGCAATTTTCACAGTCAGTTATTAAGACAAAGAAGGCATTCCAGGGAGGGAATCAATTAATCCAAAAAATTTCTCCATTGATAGAGAGAGGCAGTCCAAATCACAAAGAGAGGTTGGAAATTTTCCATAAAGAAATAAGTGTTCAGGAACAAAGGACAGCCATCTTCCACCACCCACTCTGACAGCCAGCCGGAGAAAACAGCAGAGAAATTGTTTCAGTCAAGCCGGACTTAGATACATTGTATGAAAACAAGCCGCGGAAGACTTTCACTTGTTGCGCAACAGTCCGGATGCGAAATATCCGCTCCCTGCATACCAGGAGCCATTTCTGCGCGCCGCTGCTGTAAATCCGAGGGGGGGTTTAGCAAACAAACACCCCCCTCCACGTCTCTCTCATCCAAAGCCGCCAGCAATAAAGCTAAAAACACTTACTCTCCACCTCGCAGCTCAAGCCCCGGCAAAGCCATCCGACCCGAGCGCTCCGTTCTCTCCGAATTCATTGTTCGTTACCGTCCTCCGTTGGCGAAGGGAACCAAGCCCCCCGCAGCATGTCTTCTTCCACCTAGACCGAAGACAAGGACCGTTCCCCAGCTGCCGCCGGCAGAACCAGTCCAGGCAAGCCAGTCCTACGGAGGGTCCCCCCCAGAAAAAAAGGGGGGCACCCCGCCCCGTTAGGGGCACAAAAAAGAGCAAAACGGCGGACGAACCCCAAGGTTCATCCGTCGCCGCCAGAAGCCGGAACAGGAAGCCTTGGAGGCATTTTCTTGAAGGGGAAAAGTACCTTTTGACGTTTGGACTGATCACAAGAACCTTGAGGCCCTAAAGACCCCTAGCACAGTGGTCGGCAAACCGCGGCTCACGAGCCGCATGCGGCTCTTTGGCCCCTCGAGTGCGGCTCTTCCTCCACCCTCGCCAACGGTGGGACTCCTGGGACCGGCTGGAGCAACCCTCCCTACTGGCCGCCGATTCCCTCCCTCCCTCTCTCCATGGAGCTTCCCCAGCCGGCATGCCGGCCACTCGTCTACTTCCAGGGGGTGCGGAGGCTCCGCGGGCAGGGGGAGGGAACCGGCGTCCAGTGGGTCACCCACTGAATGCCGTTCCTTCCACACACACACACACACGGAGCCTGGAAGTAGCTTGAGTGAGCGGCCGGGCAAGCGGCCGGCCAGGCTACTTCCAGGGCGATTGGAGGGAACCGGCGTCCAAACGCCGTTCCTTTCCCCCCCTCCCACACGGAGCCTGGAAGTAGCCTGAGCGAACGCCGCGGGCGGCCGGGCGGGCCAGGCTAAGGCGAGCAAGTGAGTAAGCGTGGCGGGCTGGGCTGAGGAGGCTCCGTTAGTTCCCAATGTTGTGAGAATGCCCTTGCCCTTGAAGGAGGTTCCGGGGATGTTGAGAACAGGGCAGGATCAGGTCGCAGGGTGTGGACGCTTTGGGACAGGTCCGTTCCTGCAAAAGGTGCATCGTCTATGCATGGGGACGGAACCGTAGGCCAAACCCAAGACCAAAGGTCAAGCATTTGACCACCCTGGTAACAATTGAGAAAAGGTACCTATATGTTAAAAATATTGGAGCTGGGTCCAGTCTGACCCTGTCCTGGGTCAAAAATGTTGAGTGCGTTTGTCTACTGGCCCTTCATCTTACAATGCTATTCCAGGTGAGCCAGATCTGTGGGAAAAGACCAGGGCCACAATACTCCTTGAAAAGGGTGGTAGATGGAGAACCAAAGCAGCAGAAGCCAACTTGTAAGGTGACTTTTATAATGCATTCGAAAGGATGGGGATGAGCTGCCTCTCCATTGTTGGCCCTAGAGCTGTTGGTGTAGAAATTCTAGAGTCACCCTCCTGGTGATTTACATGCTTAATAGAATCATCAGGCTACAGGCAGTACTTGACCTTGCTGGTCAAAGGCTGGACAAATCTCTGAATATTTTGTCAGAAGCCACGGATAAACTGAGGACTGCGGTCTATCAGAATAGACTAGCACTGGACTATATTTTGGTCAAGGAAGGTGGGGTTTGTGGAAAATTTAATCTTTCTAACTGTTGACTCCAGATCGATGAAACAGGAAAAGTCATTAAGCAACTAACCATCGAGATGCGACAGCTCACATGCTTTGATGGCCAGGATTGAAAGGGGCTGGATCTTGCCTCCGCCTTAGGCTCCTTGTTCCCCAAATTGCCTGGCCTCCAGGCCATAGTTGCTCTCATTGGGCTTAATGCTGCAGGCTGTGTCATTCTCCCTTGTACCCTCCCTATTTTTGTATGAACCATTTCAAACACTGTTTCCCTATTGGTAGAGAAGAATGCTACAGCTAGGACAATGGCTATGTGGGAATATATCGTCTTGGCTACAGAAGAACCAAATTCTAACATTTATGAAACTCCACAGTAATCTTTTGATTATGGTGGACTTCCAAAAGGGGGGAATGAGGCAGCTAGAATAGTGACACCCCCCCCAAAGCTGGTACCCTTAAACATAGACATAAGCCTTCTAGCTTTATTTGTATGGTAGCTATAAACTTTGCCCTTGTTAAGGATTACAAATATTACTGGAACATTGCTACATGATATTGTAAGGAAGGGAACAGGAAGACATGTGAAGGTGTAAGATAAAGTTGTCCACGTAACCAGCCTGTGAAGCACACACTTTTGCCTCATGTTAAGCTCATGATATCTCCTTATATGGAACATATGAAAATGTATTAACTTCTGTTTCTGTACTTCTGCATTTTTTATTGACACGAGGGAAGTATAAAACTAACTTCCTGGGCGTTGTCTACACCGGAGTTGTGCTCGGCGCAAAGGGAGAGGAGATGGATCTCCGCCCAGGTCACTATCCGAAATGTGGACTCCATGAGAGCGAAGGCTCGCGTTCCCCCTTGGCGATTGATGTGAGCTTTCTCCGTTATATTGTCCGTACGTATCAGGACATAAGAGTGGAGAATGAACAGTTGGAAGTGAAGAAGGGCAAGATGGATGGCCCGCAGCTCCAGCCAGTTCATGCTGTGGGAGAGGTTGGAATTGGACCAGAGACCCTGAGCTACCTGTTCTTGTAGGTGAG
The DNA here is from genome assembly GCA_039707465.1 of Rhabdophis nuchalis. Taxonomy (NCBI): domain Eukaryota; kingdom Metazoa; phylum Chordata; class Lepidosauria; order Squamata; family Natricidae; genus Rhabdophis; species Rhabdophis nuchalis. The sequence continues at coordinate 215,016,134 of CM077643.1, forward strand.
TGCCCCAACCTGACAGACTGGCATCCGCCGTGATGATCAGTCGGGGGGACTCCCTGAAGAGGGATCCTTGAGCTAGTGTTGGAGAGAGCCACCAGTCCAGAGAGCAGAGTACCTCTGGGGTCAGGGTGACTTTCACTAGAGAGCAACTGTTGTTTGTCTTTTGATACAGCAGGAGAAACCATTGGAGGCATCAGCTGTGTAGTCGAGCCCATGGGACTATGGAGAAGCAGGAGACCATCTTCCCCAGCAGCTGAGACAGCTGGAGGAGAGGGACCCAACGTTTCCTTTTTACCTCCAGGGCTAGTTCCCTAAGACTGCCCTGACGGTCATGGGATAGGAAGACCCTGCCCCGGGAAGTGTCTATGAGGGCGCCTAGATGGATTTGGCGAGATGTTGGGGACAGATGGTTCTTCTCCTGATTGATGGAGAAGCCTACTTCCTGGAGCACCTGAAGGGTGTCCTGGAGATCTCGGAGTGCCTGACAACAGGAGAATGTCGTCCAGGTAACAGAATATCCGGATGGGTATTGCACGAAGATGCACAGCAATGATGGCCAATATCTTGGTAAACACCCTTTTGTCCTCGGGGCGCACGAGTCCTCTGGGGCAGCTGAGGCAGCATTGGTGGAAGATAGGGCCACAATGGGCAAACTGATGGGAGGTACCTCAAGGGCCCTGAGGAGATCCGGGCTAGCATTATATAAGCGCCTGTCTGAGGCGTTGGGAAGGGGACCGGTACTTGGTGAAGCCCACTGGTTTTGTACCACATCAATGAACAGCCGGAGTGAAGGGATGACTTCCTTCTCCACTGTTGGTTGACTGAAGAGCGGGTCGGTGGTGTCAGTCTTGTCCGCCTCCGTGTCCTGGGTGGCCTTAGGAGGTGGAATACCTGCAATCTTTTTAGCTTTAAAAAGAAGAGATCTGAAAATGGCAGGTTTAAACAGACCTACAAAAGGAGGGGGGTCAGGGGGCAAATTCTCTGACAGATCAGAGTCACGTGCAGGATGTTCTTCCTCCCCAAATACCGAAGCCTGAGTAGAGGGATCGGGAAGGTTATGGCTTGAGGAGGCCAAAAGGTCGCCATCTCTGTGCCTGGAGCTGGAGGCAGAAGAAGACCTGTGCGTTGTGGAATGAGACGATGCCCTGTGTTTGAGGCCTGCCGCTATGCCCCTTTCAATCGCATTTAAATTCAAATTCAAATTTATTCGATTTATAAACCACCCCCTCTCCCCAAAGGGACTCGGGGTGGTGTACAGGGGGGGAAAAATGATGGTTGCTACATCAACCAGGAAGGTAAGCAGGGTGAGGCAGGGGCTAAGGAACTAGGTCCTGGAAAAAGGTTTCTCCCTCAGGTGTCACACTTCTGCCTCCATCTAACTCATCGCCACTATTGGCAAGGTCCTCAGTGCCTCTGGCCTCCTCAGGCTGAATGATTGAGGCTGAAGGAGAGGCCTCATCCTTAGAATCAGAGGAGAGATCCGGAGGAGGACTTGGAGAGACCTGCATTTGGGATCTAAAAGGAGTGGCCTCAATGTGCTTGTTCTTAGCTGTGGCCTTCCTTCAGGCCTAGATGGTGTAGTCGCCTTGGCAATGGTCTTGCGAGCAGGGCCTAGGGTCTTGGGTAGAGGACCTGAAGGTGGAGGGTCCGCAGATGCCTTTCTCTTGTGGGCCTTGGGTGGAGGGGCTTCTTTAGAGGCCACGGCTGAGCAGGAGGAATGGGTTAAGTCTCCTGTGAAGACTCCATACTCACTGAGCTGTTCAAAATGGCTGCTGGGTTTTCACGCCTAAATAAAATGGCCGCCGAGACTAAAGAGTCTATGGGCCAGGTGCCATGAGATGGCCAATTCGCTGGGAACTCGAGGAGGCCGCGGTGGTCGAAATCCTCTGCTCTGGGGTCGGCTGGTAAGGCTGCGGGGCCTGTGCATGCTGCGGCTCATTGGCACGGTCGCGGGGCAAGCACGATGGCTGGGGCCCATTCCCGTGCAGCAGAGCCTCCCAAGGCTCGAGCTGCAGGGCCTACCGAGGCTTGGGCTGCCAGGGTGGCGGCAGTGAAGATGGCTACAGCAGCGGATGCGGTAGCGGTTGCAGCGGCGGCAGCGGAGGCGAGGGCTGAAGCCGTGGCAGTGGCCAAAGCAGGTGTCCCGCAGGTCCCACGCTGGGCAACAAGGCCTTCAGAGGCCCGCGCTGCGAAGATTCGGTCCCAAGGGACCAGAGAAGGGCTGAGAGCCCCAAGGTAAAAGCCCCAAATGCCCAGAAGGCTTTAGCCAAAGTTCGAAGAAGAAAAAAACTTTTGAAATTTTTTTAGAGTAAGCCAATTGAGAAAACTAGCAAATTTGGAGGAGAGAGCGATTAACACAGCCAGTTCAGATTGAACTGAGTCTAAAAAGCAGGAGTGTACTCCTCAGAGGCGATGACATCATTTCTGTAGACTCAGTTCTATTGGGTCCTGGCTGAGTTAACCTGCACATGACCACTGTCTCCACCAACACTGGAGAACCTGGAAGCTTTCAGATTCGGGTTTTTGCCATGTGATGGAGATGTGGGTGCTGGGCAGGGACTTGGACTTTCATTTGGGTGGGGAAAACCTGGAACTTTCAGATTTGGGTTTTCTTAGATGTGCCAATATGACATCTCTAATAAAATGGAATTTTGATGAACTCCAAGCCTTGGAGTTTCTTTTGATGAGGGTGTTATTTGGAACTGTGACATATAACACATTAAAATTATAATTATTTCATAGGAATGAATCAAAATATTAAAAAAATCAACACTCTCAGGAGATAAAATAAAATTTAGATAAGACTGAAGTTTCAAATGAAATTATTTCAGTCTGGCAAGGTACTGCCCAATATAATCTGAGGTTCCTATAATGTCATTACAGGTAGTCATTGACTTACAACCCCAGTTGTGCCCAAAATTTATGTTGTTAAGTAAGATATTTAAGTTAAGTGAGTTTTGCCGTATTTGGCAACCTTTCTTGCCACAGTTGTTAAATTAATCACTGCAGTTGTTTAGTAATATGATTGTTAAGTGAATCTAGCTTCCCCACTGCTTGTTAGAATATGATCACATGACTCTAGGACACTGCAACCATTATAAATATGAGTTAGTTAGCAAGCATCTGAATTTTGATCAAGTGACCCTGTTATACCCCCACACGGTTTAAGTAATAGCCACAAGTCCAGGTGGAGCCTTATGTAATGCATTAACTCCTTCAGGAAGGCACATGACTACATCAAAAAGACCAGTGATTCTAGATGATAGCTGATATAAGTCAGTCTTGAAGGGATTTACATTTGAATTTATTTTGCCTGACAACCTCTAAACATGGATTCAAACCTGACACATCTTTGACTTATTGCTTAGGATGACAATATATAGCTGACTGTGTATACAATCCTAACACATGGATAACCTGCCACCATGGATATTGAAGAGCATAGCTAAATACCAAGCCCTGATATACTGTACTAATGTAACGTAGGTATTAAATGCTGCTGTACAACGTAGACTGTCTACTTTGGTAAGAGTAGAAATTACATCTCATTACATTTATGATGTAATCATAGTCATCTTGAAACTGTATCCCAGTCTGAAATCCAAATGAAAAAATCCAAGCCAGATGACAATTATTCAGTACCATTCAGTATATCTTTGCACAAAAGAAAGTAAGATATTTAAAAATATTATCTAAAATTTAAATTAAATATGGAAAAAGTCACTCAATTCTGAAGCTGTACATGGCTTTACAAACCAAACCCTATTACTCTCTATGTACTAAATTGGAAAGAGAAACTAAATGGGAGAGAATATTACAGTTTAATGTAATATCACTGTTTGTGATGCCCAATTTCAGCTACTTCTCTCACTGCCATATTTTGTACTAATGGAGCTCTTCAGACCATCTTCAAGGGCAACCTCATATGCAATGTATGTATTACTGAAATGAGATTATCTCCAAGTCACCAGTGCTCCAGCTAAATACAGGATGCCTACCTCTAATGACAATACTGTTTTTAAAGTATTCCATGCTTTGGAGCTACCTGTTTCAGAACAGAATGAATGCCATTGATTTGAAACATTGGCCAACAAAATAAACTTTAGTTTATTTGGGGTTTTAGTTTATTTAGTTCATATGCAGCTGATTACTGTAATCAGGCACTAATAAAATATTTCTGCACACTGATTAGACCATCAACCTTTTTACATAAAATGACTCCAAATAAACTTACCTAGACAAATTATGCATCACATTTAATACCAAAATGTTAAACTGAAATAGCTTAACACCACCTCTTTGAAAAAGATGTCTAAGTGTGACTGGAACTCGAAGAAAAATGTATTATTATAACTAATTTTACAAAAGCAAAGCTAGACTAAAGCTAGTCCAGTAAAATAAACAGTATCTCTTTCTTAGAAAGATTCAAGGAAAGTAAATAGGAAAGCCAGCAGGATTTCAAAGGATAGGAGAGGAGGGAAGGGGCAAAGGGGAGGGAGGGAATAAAGAGGAGGAAAGAAAAAAAGGAAGGAAGGTTTTCGATTCTCACTGCTGCTTTTCACAAGAAAACTTAATGGGGAAGCCAACAAGGAAGTCAGAAGTCCCTTCCACTGATTTCTTTGCCCACCCGTTGTCATTCTGTTTCTCTACCAGATTCTGAAATATCTCTGAAATGATGTCCCAACAGATCACAGGTTGTCTAGCTATTTAAAATAAAACTTTTATATGTGAACTGTGAAAAATAAAATTTACCTGTTTTTCTGAGTGGAAAATCATCTTTGGAATCATACATTCCTAATACAGGGTGATTGTAAGCGCCTGACATTCCACTCTGTGGTGGAGAGCTCTGATCAAGAGAACTATGTTGTGTTTTCCTAAAAAAATAAAAGTGTTTATACAGGTTAAGAATAATATCTCCATTGTTTATACTGATGCCTCCAAATCACATTTCTCTTCTTTTCTGTTCCGCTAACATACAATGAATATGTCTCCAATTCTGTACAGATTGTTAGAAATACATTTTACATCTGACAATGAACATTATTTTTTAATTTAATTAACTGAAACTTTCAGCATTTTACAGCTAACATTTTACAGCATTTTAGAACTAATACCTATTCAGTTATTATATTTCATTTTAACATATTTCTAACTCCCCCCCCAGTACACTAATGTATTTCTCTCTCCTTCAGACCATATGATTACATGTTTGTTATAGCACAATTTATATGGCTTTTACATTTTCTATAGTTTCCAAGGCAGGATTCAGGGTTTTGGCTTTGTTATTGGATATTGGCTTTGATCTTTAAGGCCTGAAATAGCTTATGCCTGTATTTCTGTTTCTAGATCTGCTTTTTTGACACCTCAAGGAATATGCACCCAAGTGACATAATAAAAGCATTAAAATATAAAAGTTACAATGTAAATGTCAAAACACAGTGATATCTTGAACTTTTTTCAACTTCCAGTGAAAAATCATGGTGAACTGATATCTTGGTAACATTGGGATTGTGTTTACAAAAAGAATCACAGTTGGATGTTGGATCTGAATTGTCAGCAGAAGAGATGGTTGATATAATACATGTGAGGTCTAGGATTTGTTTGATCAAGGTTAAAATAGAAAATTTGCAATATATTGATTCCTTTACTGGACTTTTCCTGACAAAGAACAAATGATAGAGCATTTTGATTTTTAGTCAAGGGATAAGTTATGGGATAAAGAGAGTTGGTTATATTTAGAGATGGTGATAAGCTATTAAAATTGTTTCTACCTACTGGGATGAAAGAAGAAGCTATCCTCCTCTTTTCTGTTTTTTCTCTTTTTATACTTACCTTTTTGTAATTTTATTTTTGCATTTTTGTAAGTCTATATTACAAATACTTTTATTTTTTCTATTTGTAATTATTCATAACATTATTTGAAAAAACACAGATAGCACAATCTTAATAACACAATTCCATGTTATACTCATCAACCCAAAATGACATGCAATGTTGAAACAGTGCCACCATTCATTTCAGTTATCCAGACTTCATTTCACAGTCCAAATGTTCTTAAGAAGATATTGATAATTTCCTAAATATCAACTAAATTCCAGCAATCTGGAATTAAGGAGAAACTTCCTAATGGTAAAGACAATTAATCAGTGGAACAGCTTGCCTCCAGAAATCATGGGCATTTCATCACTGGATATTTTTAAGAAGAATCTAGATAGTCACTTATCTGAAATAGTATAGGTTCTCATGCTTGAGCAGGTGGCTGGAATAGAAAGCATCCCAGGTCCCTTCCAGATCATTCCTTGTATTCTAACATGCAAAGCTTTTATCTGATGGTAGTCTCTCACAAGATGAGAAACACTAAAGAAAGGGCCCATCTTCATATACTGACCTACTATACCTCATGTAGCAGATATTCTCTGTAACTTACCAGGTCTATAGTCATGAAAGACTTTAAAGGTAGTAAACCTGATAACCAGCACCTTAAATTGTAGTAGAAAGCATTGCTTGGGATAATGGAGTTATTTATACGATTATATGAGGTAGTTTTTATGGGCAGCAATTATGTATGTATGTATGTATGTATGTATGTATGTATGTATGTATGTATGTATGTATTTATTTATTTATTTAATTAATATACCGCCCTTCTCCCTTTCGGGACTCAGGGCGGTGAACAGCCACAGTAAAAAGAGGAAATACAAAAGTTAAAATAACAAATTAATAAATATTAAATAATTTGGCCCATTATTATAAAACCAAATACTAAAACCCAATTAAAAAGGCTATGACCGGCCGGCTGCACGAAATAGATGTGTCTTCAGGGCCCGACGGAAGAGACGTAGGTCAGCCATTGTGCATAATTCAGGGGGTAGGTCATTCCAGAAGGCAGGAGCTGCCACAGAGAAGGCTCTCCCCGTGGGGGTCGTCAGCCGACATTGTCTGGCCGACGGCACCTTGAGGTTGCCCTCTCTGTGGGAGCGGACTGGTCGGTGGGAGGTATTTGGCAGCAGGAGGCGGTCTTGCAGATAACCAGGTCCCTTGCCATGGAGCGCTTTAAAGGTGGTCACTAGTATCTTGAAGCGCACCTAGAAAGCCACAGGCAGGCAGTGCAGCTCACACAGGAGGTGTCACATGGGAGCGTCTAGATGCTCCCAAAATCCCCCGTGCGGCTGCATTCTGAACTAACTGGAGCCTCCGGGTGAATCTCAAGGGAAGCCCCATGTAGAGAGTGTTACAGTAGTCCAGGCGGGAGGTGACGAGAGCTTGAGTGACAGTGCGTAAGGCGTCACGATCCAGAAAGGGTGTATCAGGCAAACCTGATAGAAAGCCTCCCTTGCCACGGCTGTCATGTGCTCTTCTAAAGACAGCCGAGAGTCCAATGACTCGCCCCCAATAGCCAGAGATGGCGTCAACTGGCTATACTGTGACGCCGGAAGCCACAGCCATTCGGTCTTGGATGGGTTGAGTCGAAGCCTGTTCCTCCCCATCCAGACTCGCACAGCCTCCAGACATCGGGACATCACTTCCACAGCATCGTTGGGGTGGTCCGGGGTAGAGATGTACAGCTGAGTATCATCAGCGTATTGATGGAAATCTACCCCAAAACCACGGATGATCTCACCCAACGGCTTCACATAGATGTTGAACAGGAGGGGCGAGAGGACCGACCCCTGTGGAACCCCACAAGTGAGGCACCTCGAAGTCGACCTCTGTCCCTCTGCCAACACAAACTGCGACCGATCAGAGAGATAGGAGGAAAACTACCGTAGAATGGTGCCCCCCACCCCTAACCCCTCCAACCGGTGCAGCATGATACCATGGTCGATGGTATCAAAAGCCGCTGAGAGATCTAACAGGACCAGGATAGAGGAACAGCCCCTATCCCAAGCCCTCCAGAGATCATCGACCAACGCGACCAATCCCGTCTCCGGGCTGTGCCCGGGCCGGAAGCTGGACTGGCACGAGTCCAGATAGACAGCTCCATCCAGGTGCTGAGGGAGCTGCCGCGCCACCACACTCTCAACAACCTTCGCAATAAACTGAAGGTTGGAGACAGGACGATAGTTGGCCAGAACAGCCAGATCCAGAGATGGCTTCTTGAGAAGGGGTCTCACCACCGCCTCTTTCAAGGTGGCCGGCAAAAACCCCTCACTCAGAGAAGCGTTGACAATTCCCTGGAGCCAGCCTCGTGTAACCTCCCGGGAGGCCAGTACCAACCAGGAGGGACACGGGTCCAATAAACATGTGGTGGTGCTCAGCCGCCCCAATATCCTGTCCATGTCATCAGTAGTCACAGGATCGAACTCCTCCCAGATAGCATTCTCAAGACCTGCCTCAGTCAACCCGTCCCGAATCTGATCGATTTTATCGTGCAGATAACGCCCAAAATCTTCCGCTCGACCCTGTAAGGGAACATCCCGCGTCTCCAGATGGAGAAGAGAGCGGGTCACCCTAAACAGGGCGGCTGGGTGGTTATCTGTAGACGCGACTAGAGCGGAGAAATAGTTGCGTTTTGCTGCTCTTATCGCCACCAGGTAGGTCTTTAAATAAGACCTTACCCATGTCCGGTCAAACTCGGAGCGGGTGGTTCTCCAACCGCTCTCTAGGCATCTCTTCTGACGCTTCATCACCCTCAGCTCCTCGGAAAACCAAGGAGCCAAGTGAGTTCAGCGCCGAGTAAGAGGCCGCAAAGGCACGACACGGTCCAAAGCCCCTGTGGCCGCACTGTTCCAGGCGGCCACCAGGTCTTCAGTTGAGTCGTGGGTCAGGATCTCAGGTATTGGCCCAAGCTCCATCTGGAACCTCTCAGGGTCCATCAGGCACCTGGGGCGGAACCATCTCACCGATTCCTGTTCCGCCTCCCTGCAGTGCAGCGGTTGGAAAGTCAAGTCGAAGGAGGGAGTGATCTGACCTTGACAAGGGTTTGATTATTATTTCCCCTAAACCAATATCACTCAACCACTGGCCAGAGACAAAAGCTAGATCCAAAGTGTGTCCTCCTATATGGGTGGGGTCATGAAGCAGACCCCCTTTCTCACCAATGCCCCCTCCCCCTCGTTTTCCTCCTCTCTCTCTCTTTCTCTCTCTCTCTCCAGGATCCTAAGGGCGGAGGCAGGAAGAGTCCCTCGTGAAAGGCTCTCCAGGTCCCTTCGCTCTCTCACTTCCCGCCAGCTCCGGAGCTCCGCTATGAACGAAAGCAAGGACTGAAAGGCGGTGGAGGGGGGTGGGTGGGGAGAAGGAAACGGGTGGGCGTCAAAAGTCCCTGCCTCAGCAGCAAGGGACGCCGAGACGAAGAAGGTGGCCGCAGCTTTGTTTCGGCACATGGGCAGCCTCGCGGTGCTCGTCTCGTAGCTGAATTTTGCATCAGTTGTTGTTTATGGGTGATCTTCAAGGAAAGCCCAAACATAAAATGACAAGAGTCTGTGGCTCATTCTTCCCATGTTATTTGTTTGTCCTTCAATATAGCAATAGCAATAGCACTTCTAGCGAAAGATGGCCCCTTGGTTGTAGTTTTTCTTTTGGTTTGCTACACATTCTTCACAGTTTTATACTTACAATGCTTTCTAAGAATAAATTTCCCTGGGAAAGGGGAAGCTCTGAAAATCAACTCTCTCCCAGATAGGTGGACATTCTCTGAGTGCTTTTGAAAAAGTAATTAGGTGAGTCTCTGGCTGGGGATGGGGCAACCAAGAAGCAAGTTCACTGTGGAAGAACTGGCATTTTAAAACAGACAATAAAGTGTGTCACCGCTTCTTAGACACTAACTTTTTACATATTTATCTTTTGTCTTAAAAGAGACATCTTCTGGCTGCAGCCTGTTTTTGTTGTTGTTGTTGAAACATCATCATTTACAAAGCACTGTGACTTTAAGATGGTGAAGAGGAGAGGAGCTGGTGTATCTGAGCCAAAATAAAGAAGCTGGAAATTACTGTGGAAAGTACATTTGAAACTTTTGGACTTAAATTTTTCAGAGGATGTTAGGGTAGAAGGCTCAGATCCAGCCCCCAGAAGTTCCATTTCAGCTTGCAACATACTGGGCGAGGACTCTGGATGCCTGAATGGAGGTTCTGAGGGGAGGATCTGCCCCTCAGAAACTCCATTTCACCCAGCAACATGCAGAACAAATGTTGCAGAGCAGAACAAATGTTGCAGAGCCTTTGTAGTTGTTCGTAAGGGTGAACAACTGCTGTAGTGCTACAAGATTTGTAGTTGGATCTTGGATTAGATTCATATTCTAATACAGAAGATTCTTAAACTGAATATAAAGATAAAACCAGAAAGTTTTCTTTTGGGTTTAAAAGACAGAGGACCACTGGTTTGAAAGAGAGATCAAAGAAGCCATCTAGGTCAAAATTGAACATCCCTCTCTCAACCAGAGGGGAAGCAATACGACCTCATCTATCTCCAATATACAACACAGTCCTTTCAACAGTTCCAAGAAGATCCCACACCCATTTGCACCACTCATGTGACCATGATGACATAGATAAACCTCCAGGTGACCTTAACGTCTCACTAAAAGAATGCAAATGATCAACTCTCTTCAAGAAGTATAAATCCTTCTATTTCCCACCATCCAGTCAGAGCTGAAGAAGCTTCTTGGATGAGAAGCAAAAGCTGTTCAAAGAAAAATCAAAAAGTCCAATTGCCTCTTGGGGAAAAAACACCTTTAGGACTTTTGGCAGAAAATTTTAAAAAGATTTCATTCATTTCATTCATGAAGACCAATCTGGTTTTCTGCCAAAAAGACAGGGGATAATATGAGGACTGTTTTGAATATTTTTGAATATTTACAATATCATAATGAGAAACAGGCAGCTCTAATATTCTTAGATGAAGCAAAGGCCCTTGACAATCTAAATTGGGCTATTACGGTTAAAGTGCTGGAAGAAATGGACTTTGGAAAGAACTTTATTCAAGGGGTCAAAGCTCTTTACATGTCACAGCAAGCAAAAATTGTTATTAATGGTGATTTAACTAATTCAAGTGAAATTCAAAAGGGTATTGGACAAGAATGTCACTTGTCTCCTTTATTGTTTAATTTGGTGTTGGAAGTTTTGAACAAAGAGATTAAGCAAGATGAGAAAATAACAGGGATAAGTATCAACAAGGAAGTTTATAAACTGAGTGCATTTGCTGATGATTTGGTTATATTCTTGCAAGGCCCCCAAAATAATATAATAATATAATAATAATAATAATAATAATTTATTTTTATATACCGCGTCCTCTCCCCAAGGGGACTCGGAGCGGTGTACAGGGAAAAATTAAAACACATAAAAATATACAAAAATAAATACAATAAATAAAAACAAATTAAATTAAATTGTCCCTGCACTAAAATCCCCATATTAAAACTAATATTCCCTAAACCCTAAAAAGGTAGAGACTAACCTAGGCCGGCCAAGCAGAAAAAGTATGTTTTTAATTTCTGACGGAAGGAGCGGAGGTCCGTGGTTGTTCTAATGTCGGGGGGAAGGTCGTTCCAGAGGGCTGGGCCCGCCACAGAGAAGGCCCTTCCCCTGGGCGTCGCCCGCTGACAAAGTCTAGTGGACGGCACCCGGAGAAGTCCCTCTCTGTGGGAGCGAATCGGAGGATGTATGGGGCAGGATCCGATCCCGCAGATAGCTAGGTCCTGAGCCATGGAGCGCTTTAAAGATGATAACTAACACCTTGAAGCGCACCCGAAAGACGACAGGCAGCCAGTGCAGCTCGCGCAAGAGAGGTGTTATATGGGTGTACCTTGCGGTCCCCATTATTGCTCGCGCGGCTGCATTCTGGACCAGCTGAAGTCTTCGGGTGCACCTCAAGGGGAGCCCCATGTAGAGAGAGTTACAATAGTCCAGTCGGGATGTCACGAGGGCATGAGTGACTGTGCAAAGGGCATCCCGATCCAATAGGGGGCGCAACTGGCGTACCAGGCGGACCTGGTAAAACGCCCTCCTGGCCACGGCTGTCACTTGATCTTCCATGGACAGCCGGGTATCCAGGAGGACACCCAAGTTGCATGCCCCATCCACAGGGGCAAGGTGTTCGCCCCCTATGGCCAGTGATGGAGTCAACTGGTTGAATCGGACGGCCAGAAACCACAGCCACTCGGTCTTGGCCGGGTTGAGCCTGAGTCTGTTACTTCCCATCCAGATCCGCATGGCTTCCAGGCACTGGCACATCACCGCTACGGCATCGTTGGGGTGGTTTGGGGTAGATATATACAATCAACTTCCTCCAGGTGATGGGGAAACTGTTGTGCCACCACACTCTCTACAACCTTCGCCAAAAAGTGAAGGTTGGAGACCGGATGATAATTAACCAATAATGCTGGGTCCAGAGAGGGCTTCTTCAGGAGGGGTCTCACCATCGCCTCTTTATGGGCGAAACCCTCACTAAGAGAAGCGTTGACAACCTCCTGGAGCCAGCCTCGTGTAACCTCCCAGGATGCCAGTACAAGCCAGGAGGGACACGGGTCCAATAAACATGTGGTGGCTCGCAGTCGCCCACGTAACCTGTCGATATCTTCGGAAGTAACAAAGTCAAACTATTTGATGATGAAATTAAATAGGTTTGGGACTCTAGCAGGTTTTAAAATAAACTAACAGAAAACAACAGTGCTGATTAAGAATATGACCTCACAGGATTGTGACATATTGGTCAAAAAGTCTGCTTTTAGAGTTGAGAAAAAGGTAAAATATGTGGAGGTTTATTGACAAACACAAATTCAAAACTATTTCAAAATAATTATGTGCCTTTCTGAAATGATATTAAAAAGGACTTATGATGAAGAGATAAACTGCATTTATCACTATTGGGTAGAATTTCTGTAATTAAGATGTCTTACCAAGGATGCTTTTTTTGTTTCAGATGTTACCATATTAGCAACTGATACTCCCTTTAAACAATGGCAGGGAAATATTTTGAAGTTTACATAGCAAGGAAAAAACTAAAAGTACTGCAAGATGTTAAGGTAGGAAGATAGATGGGTTTACCAGATTTGAAATTGTATTTTGATGCTCGTTGTTTCACCTGGTGAAGAGTGGGTGAACCTTCAGAACAAGAAGCTATTTGATTTAGAAGGTCATGAATTAAGATTTGGATGGCACGGTTATTTATGGTATGACAAGATTGAAGTAAATGCTTATTTTAACAATCACTTTGTTAGACGTGCCATTCTAAGAGTTTGGATTAAATATAAAATAAGGTTTTCTATGAGGATGCCCCCTTGGGTGTGTCTCCCTCCCCACCCAGGAAGCTCTTTTAGAAAACAAATTGTGCTGAAGTCAGACTGATAGACTTATGGTAAAATAATATCTTTTAATTTTGGTGATCCTATCCTCTAAGGAAGAGCTAGAATCGGAAGGACATGCCTCCTACTGGTTTACATATTTACAACTGAAAGAAAGATTGAAAGAAATATTTAAAAAGAGCTTTAGGTTTGACACTGTTAAAAATGAAATGGAAATCCTACTGTGTGATGAATATATCATTGTTAAGGTCTATAAAACGTAATTGAATTTGAATTTGGAAAATGAATATATAAAGCATTGTCTGATTCAGGGGGCAAGGAACTTTTCATATAATGTAAAGCTTGAACAATTACAATTTAAAAGAAACATTTTATAAGATGTTGTATCATTGGTATTTACCTGGTGAGGTAAGTTATCAAGTATGTATAAATGTATTTCAAATGAATGCTGAAAATGCAAATGTAAAGAAGGGACTTTTTATCATTTATGGTAGACATGTGATAAAGCAAAGAAATATTGAAGTAGGATTCATATTCTAATACATACGGTATTTTTCGGAGTATAAGACACACCTTTTTCCTCTAAAAGAGGCTGAAAATCTGGGTGTGTCTTATACTCCGAATACAGCATTTTTTGCCTCCTGAACCCCGCCCCCTTTGCAAAAATGTCCGTGCATAGCCTTATGGAGGCTTTCAGACATCTCCTGGGGGCTGGGGAAGGCAGACATGAGCAAACAACAGCCCATTTTTTGCCCCTCACAGCCCCCAGCAGCACTCTATAAGCCTCCATAATTTTTTTGACAAAAAAATGGCCCGATTTACGGAAAATGGGCAATTTTTTGCTTGTGTTGGGAGACTCCACCCCCCCCAGGAACACTCTGCAAGCCCCCCCCCCCAAGCTATTCATGCCTTTTATTTGGGGGAAAAGGGCCCATTTTGGCAAAAAACGGGCCGTTTTGGGGAGTTTTGCAGAGTGCAGAGACTTTTTCCCCCTTTCAGAAAGCTGTTTAGTTAGAGTTGTTGATGAAAATTACATTGATCAAGTGCTGTGCCAGCAGAAACAGTTTTAGGTGCTACAGGTTGTCAGTGATTTCCTTCTCCAGCACATGGATAAAAACCTGGAAACATCTACCTACCTATCTACTATCTCTCTCTCCCCCTCCCTCCCTAGTGTATTTCTCTCTCTCTCTATTTCTCTCTCTCCCTCTACCTATCAACCTACCTACTCTCTCTCTCTCTTCCCCTCTACCTACCTACCTATTCTCTCTTTCCCTACCTACCTACTGTATCTCTCCTCCCTCTATCTACCTATATACCAACCTACCTACCTACCTACTCTCTCTCCCTACCTATCTACTGGATTTTACTCTCTCTATCTCTCTCTATTTCTCTCTCCCTCTCCCCCTCTATCTACCTATATACCTACCTAACTACTCTTTTTCTCTCTCCCTACCAACCTACTGTATTTCCTTTCTTTCCCTCTCTATCCCTCTATCTACCTACCTACTTTTTAAAAAAAAAATGCCTCTTCAAACCTTGGGTGCATCTTATACTCCAGTGACTCTTAAACTCCAAAAACTGTGGTAAGATTCTTAAAGTGAATATAAAAATATAAAAATAAAACCAGAAAGCAGCAAGATTAAGTACTTTATGCACACACAAAAGCGCTTCAATCCCCACAATTGATGAATGGCTGCAAAAGCTGATGGAGTTAGCAGAGGTGGCTGAATTGACTGTTGTGATAAAAGAAAAAACACAAGTGCTTTTGTTTCTACTTGGAAATCGCTTCTGGACTTTATGCTTTAGATGGAAAAAAAATGAAACATCGTTTTGGGGTTTTACTGATTAGATAGTTCTTTTGTTAAAGAAATGACTAGACTACTATGTAAAAGTAAAAAGTTGAGGTTCATTGTTACAGCATTCTCTCAGCAGTTTACAAATGTTAGCATATTTCCCCCAACAATCTGGGTCCTCCATGTGACCTCAAAGAATGAAAGGCTAAGTCAACCTTGATCCGGTCTAGATTGAACCTATCGCAGAGCACAGAGTTAGCCTGCAATGCTGCATTCTAACCATTGCACCACCATGGCTTTTCATGCATGAAAAAGCATGTTTGGGAATAAAAATAGAAATCTAAGTGATGGATGCTGATTTATAAATTTAGTTTTGCAAACAGGAGAACAAAGTTAACAAACGTCTTAAAAAGTAATTCACGTGTGAAAGAACTTTCCCTATGGTCCATTCTTTATTTTAGAGATTCTAACTTGCACAGAGTAGCCTAATTATAGTGGCATATAATACAGTGACTGATGATAATGGAACAAAAGGGCATGGCTGTTGGGAACCTTGACACATGATCAATTTAAAAAATTTAAAATTATGAGAATGAAGAAAAATAAGAGGTTCTGAAAATGAGAAAGACATTTTTTTCTTGACAACTATAGTCAAGTTGTTGGGAGAAATATTTATAGATAAAAAGGAAAATGAATAGAATAGGAATAGGAATAGAATAGAATGGGACCTTGCAGATCTTCTAGTCCAGCCTCGTGCTCAAGCAGGAGAACCTATACCATCTCAGAGAAGTGACTGTCCAGTCCCTTCTTAAAAAACCACCAGTGAAGGAGCGCCCAAGATTTCTGAAGATAAGCTGTTCCACTGGTTAATTGTCCTCATTGTTAGGAAGTTTCTCCTTAATTCCAGGTTGCTTCTTTCTTTAGTTTCACACCATTATTTCTTGCCCTGCCCTCTGGTACTTCAGAGAATAATTTGACCCCTTCTTCTTTTTTTGGCAGCCTCTCAAATACTGAAATACTGCTATCATGTCACCCCTAATTCTTCTTTTCTTTAGACTAGCTAGACCCAAAACCTGCAGCTGTTCTTCATATGGTTTAGTCTCCAGGCCTTTGGTCATCTTAGTTGCTCTTCTCTGAACCATTTCCAAAGTCTCAACATCTTTTAAGTAGTATGGTGACCAAAATTGGTTGCAATATTTCTGGTGTGGTCTTACTAGTACTTCACATGAAATAAATAAGATTGAAAGTAGGAAAAAAAGGAGGAGCCTACGTCGCCCCGGTACAGTGACTTTCCGGGCGCTCCGATTTAGCCGTTGATTTATGAGTGCCGGGACAGTCTGAATCAGCCCCAAGTCGTCCCAACGACGACGAGACGACGAGAGGAAGGGGAATTTCCGGGGAACCCAGAGACACCCGCAAGGTCTCTGGAGGACTGGAAGAACCCCCTGTTTACCAGTGCTCAAGAGCCAGCCCTCTCCTGGGCTGCCGAAGCAGCAGACGGTTCCACGAAGAAAGAGCTGGAGAGAGAGCATGTCGTTTGGTGAGAGAATGCTTTTTAAAAACTTTTTCTATTTTCAAGAAAACACCCTGAAAGTGGAGATCTAAGGCAAGTTAGAGAATAACCTGAGATTAAGTGGTGGAATTGTTAATTGAAAACATCCTGTTTTTTTCTGTGCTTCCTTTTTCTATCGGAAGCCAGGCTGGACTTTTAATGTAATTTAAAGTGGTTTGGTGGTTTGGAGCTTTCTTCCTATTTTGAATTCTTTGAATTTGAGGCTGAATGGAATGGATATATTTTTTAACTACTAGAAACCACTTTTAAAGTTATTTTCCTTTTTATTACTACTTTTTAACCCTTTGTGCTTATGTTCTTTTTCAAAAAAAGAGGAAGCAGCGCTATTAGAGACTTTAGACTGGATACAATCTAACACTGCCACCCAGTGGTAGATACAAAGTTGCTAAATTTTTATGGCTGGATTCGTTTAGAGAAAATTTTACCACTCAAGGTCACAAGATCTGATAACCAAAACACAGATATTTATTCAAGTGCTTTATGTGGAAACCTTAGAGTCTTGTAATTCAGCAAGGAAGATGAATGAATGAAATCATCTAATGGAAGATTGGAGTACCTTGGAAAGGTTTTTGCATCAAAGGGGGAAAATATTTCTTTTTGAACTCTCTCCTTTTTCTGCCTTGGGAACTGTGTTTATATTACTCTGCCTGAAAGGAGATAATTTTTTTTCTTTCACCTGCTCCTTCCTTTTCTAGCTAATAGCTGAAGCTCTTGAAATTATAAGCATTGCTCCCCCTCACTCTTTTCCTTCGGGAATGGAGATGTTTGAATGACCTGTTTTTAAACTCAAATGGATTGAACTAAAAGAAAATTCTAATCTGCTTCTTTAAAAAAATACATACTTCCCTTTTCTTTTCTTTTCTTTTTTTGGAAAGTTTTAGTATACCCCCTTTTTTCTTCATTTTTTCTCCCTCATTTTTTAAAGTCTGATTTCATGTTGTGGAATTAATTGGATAAGGTGACTAAGATTTTATTTGGGGGGGGGGGAGGTGCGAATAAAAAAAATTTCTCTGTTATTTTTTTATTTTTGATAAAAATAGACTATAAAAATAAATAATTTTTATGTGTGCGTATATATATCTATATAAATAAAAATGTAACTATGAGTTTGTTCAAAACCGGTAATCTCCGAAAGTACTGCACCGATCACTTTCAAATTTTCACACAACATTCCTTTCAAATATGGCACCAATGATATATATAGATTATGTAGATGTCACACCTGTGCCAGGTAAATGCCATGGAAATGTAAATACGGAGTGCGGCTCTTCTACATGTTTCCCTCACTCGCTCACTTGCCCCCCTCCCTTTCATGGCCCCTCCCATCTGGCCACTTCTTCTTCCAAGTCATGTACACGTGGAGTGGTCAGCGCTAGTGCCCATCCCCCGCAACCGCCACCACTGCCAACAATAACACTGCCCCACACCCACAACTCTTCAGCAACCTCTCTCACCGCCGCTGCCCTCCTCCAGGATGCCGGCTCATACCCACACTCCTCTAGGAAATTAAAGCAAATCCCAAGAAGAGTGAGAGAGAAGAGAAAAAGATATCAATTCTTGACTACAATGTTGTTTCAAAAGGTGTCCAGTACAGATGGTTTATACCAGAAGGTCTAATATTTTCGTGGGAAGGACAAAGATACAGAATCGATACAATGGAAAAAGCAGAAGCTTTCTATAAAGAACATCTGAGAGGGAAAGCAGAGAAGACTGGTAAAGAAGACCTACTGTTATTACTACTAGATAGACCCGTGTCCGAGATGGAGAAGTTGGAGGGCACAGTAGGTGGAATTGCTATTGAAGAAGGTGCTAGAAGGGGGGTGGAATCCAGAGAACAAAGGGAACCAAGATCAACTAGAGCTGCAAATCCTACATATAAAATATAACCATGGAAGAAAAAAATGTTTACAGTTAACATAAATGGACTTAATTCAGCAATTAAAAGAAGGAAAATATTTCATAAATTGGAAAAGTTAAAATCAGACATAATTTGTTTGCAAGAAGTACACATTCAAAGAAGATATGGACATTTATTAATACAGCCAAAACTTGGAATATAAGAATAATCTTTGATACTTTGATACTTACAAAGCCCATTCTGAAAAGCAAATGGTGTTATTATTTCTGTATGCACAGAAAGCCTTTGATAATGTGAATTGGCAATTTATGTTTCAACAATTGGAACAAATGAACTTTGGTAAGAACTTTATACATGCTATACATACCATATACCATAAACAAACAGTCAAAATAATGATGAATGGAGAACTTACTGATCCTATTGGAATAAAAAGAAGTACAAGACAAGGCTGCCCATTATCACTCTTAATTTTTGTTTTTACATTAGAAGTTCTAAACAGAAATATTAGAGAAGATGAAGAAATAAAGGGAATGAAAATTAAATCAGAATTAAATCAGGTATTGATTGAGGGAGACCAAACAGATTGAGGGAGACCAAACAGATTGAGATACATAGAGGCACAAGACAGGGTTGCCCCTTATCCCCGCTCTTATTTGTCTTGACTTTGGAACCTCTACTGAGAGAAGTAAGATGGAATAATGAGATAAAAAGACTGAGGATTAGACGGGAGGAGGTTAAGGTGCAAGCCTATGCTGATGATCTGGCTTTCATTCTAGAGGAACCAAGAGAATCAGGACCACATTTGTTAGAATTAATTAGGGAGTTTGGGAGCGTTGCAGGTCTACTTCTTAATGAAGATAGAAGGATGAAGGGATATATCCCTATAAACAAGAACTGGACATGGTTCTTTTTGGGAAAGAGAAAGGGATGCTCTCCAAGTGTTATGCATATCTATCGTTATTAGACGTAGGGGAGGAAGTGGTCAAAGACTGTATGATTGCTTGGGGACGGAACATAGGACGTACACTGGACTTTCAAAGTTGGGAAGAAATTTGGTTCAAAAACATGAAATTGACAATGGCAGCTTCGTATAAGGAAAATATATATAAAATGATATATCAGTGGCATTTACCCCCGGCAAGACTTGCCAGAATGTTCCCTGGGACCATGCCTAATTGCTGGAAATGTGGCCACAGAGAGGGGACCTATTTCCATCAGTGGTGGACCTGCCCAATGGCGATTAAATACTGGAAAAAGATCAGGCAGTGGTTAATAGAAATTACCCAACATCGATTAGAGTAGAAACCGGAAACCTTCCTGTTAGGACTTAAACCCCCAGATATCAATATGGAGATATGGTTTCTGGTGTTGCACATAATTATTGCGGCAAGATTGGCATTTGCCCAGGAATGGAAGAGTGATCAAATACCGACAGATAGGGCAGTAATAAATAAAATTAATGAGTGTGCAGAGTCGGATAGATTAACAAAATTAATTAAAGGAAAAAAGGATTCAAAATTCTATAACTCGTGGAAGATGTGGTATAATTGGATACGGGAACGACCGAATAATAACAACTGAAGCAATAATATATGTTTAAATTGGATATTGGTGAATAATATCAATAAGAAATTTAATGACGAATAAGAATTGATGAAGTAGGTAGGTTAACTAGATGGGCTGTATATAGTGTAAATGTTGGTGTTAAATATTAGGCCTACTATTAGGACTTTATTGTTAAGTTTGGTTATTTATATGTAGTCGCTTTCTCGCGTGGTGACGGCAATGTGTTTAAAATTATGTTTGTATGATTTTTTTTATAAGAATAAATAAAATTATTTAAAAAAATTAAATCAGAAGAACCGATTTCATTGTAATTTTATTACAATATTATTACAATGACAATAAAGATTATTATTATTATTAATATAAATTACAAGCGTTTGCAGATGATCTAGTTTGTATTTTGGAAGAACCGTTTGGAACTGCACCTAAACTGATAGAAAAAATGGAAGATTATGGCAAAATAGCAGGCTTGAAAATAAATAAAGACAAAACAAAGATGTTGACAAAGAACATACCTTCTAAACAAAAAG
Organism: Rhabdophis nuchalis; assembly: GCA_039707465.1. Taxonomy (NCBI): domain Eukaryota; kingdom Metazoa; phylum Chordata; class Lepidosauria; order Squamata; family Natricidae; genus Rhabdophis; species Rhabdophis nuchalis. The sequence goes on from CM077643.1 coordinate 215,036,694, forward strand.
AAGAACTGGAGATTCAAGGTACAAATAAAATTAAATATTTGGGGATTCACTTGACAGCTAGATGCAGTACCCTTAAAGAGGACAACTATTTCAGATTGAAACAACAAATTGCAACAGACTTGATGAAATGGGAGAATCTACAACTATCATTGATTGGGAGAATATCTACAATAAAAATGAATATTTTGCCAAAAATGCTGTACTTGTTTCAGACAATCCCAATTAGATTGGGGAAGGAGTTTTTTGAAGACTTGAATAAAATGGTCTCAAAATTTATATAGCAGGGGGAAAAGGCAAGAATAAAGCTTAAAAGTGTTACAAGATGCCAAAATAAGAGGAGGGATGGGCCTACCTGATTATCCCTATATTATCATGCAGCAAATTTGATGTGGATTAAGGAGTAGATAACTTTAAGAAACACTAGACTTTTGAACCTAGAGGAGCATGATTTACTGTTGGGATGGCATGCATTTCTATGGTATAAAGGAACTAAACCACATGGTTATTTTAGAAAACATTATATAAGAGAGGCTCTGTTTTTAAATTGGGAAAATGTTAAGAGGTCACATTAATTAAAAATTCCAGTCTGAATATCAACCATTGAAGCATTTTCATATGCAATCTATATAAATAAAAATGTAAAATAGTTTGTACGAATCCACTAATCTCAAAAACTACTGAACCGATTTACACCAAACTTTTACACAATGTAGCCAAGGACTTCCGATAATAGAATAGCTACTCATTTTGTGCCTAGCACGCGTGTGTCGTGCGCAAATTACACACAAAAAAATGTACCCACTGAAATGTGTTTTAACTTCCCTGTAGCCACGCCCATCAAACTGCTTTTCAACTGTCAGTGTTGGAATGGAAGCCTCTTGGGGCCAAAAGGCCCTGGGATAGCAAACTCCCAGGTGGCCAATAGAGAGAGGGGTGGGGGGGAGAAATACTGCTCAATAATGTTCTCTGAGGTAAAAACACGGAGGCAGGCAGCTGCTTTAAACTGTTTAATACGAACTGAACCAAACTGTAACAAAGAACCAGCCATCTGACAGCAAATACAGTTTAATAAAAGAGGGACTAGGGAAGACATGATAGCAGCCTTCCAATATCTCAGGGGTTGCCCCAAAGAAGAGGGAGTCAAGCTATTCACCAAGGCACCTGAGGGCAGAACAAGAAGCAATGGGTGGAAACTAATCCAGGAGAGAAGCAACTTAGAACTGAAGGGAAATTTCCTGGCAGTGAGAACTATTAACCAGTGGAACAGTTTGCCTCCAGAAGTTATGGATGCCCCAACACTGGATGTGTTTTTAAGAAGAGACTGGAAAACCATTTGTCTGACATGGAATGGGGTCTCCTGCTTGAGCAGCAGGGTTGGACTAGATGACCTCCAAGGTCCCTTCCAACTCTGTTATTGTATTATTGTATTACAGTAGGTAGGTAGATAGGGGAATAGAGAGACAGGGAGAAATACAGTTTAATAAAAGAGGGACGGGGAGACAGGATAGCAGCCTTCCAATATCTCAAAGGTTGGCACAAAGAAGAGGGAGTCAAGCTATTCTCCAAAGCACCTGAGGGCACAACAAGAAACAATGGGTGGAAACTAATCAAGGAGAGAAGCAACTTAGAACTGAGGAGAAATTTCCTGACAGAAAAATTAATCAGTGGAACAGCTTGCCTCCAGAAGTTGTGAATGCCCCAACACTGGAAGTCTTCAAGAAGATGTTGGATAGCCATTTGTCTGAAATGGTATAGGGCAGTGATGGCTAACCTTTTTTTGGCTCACGTGCCAAAAGCAGGGGGAGTGCAGCGGTGATGTGCACAGGTGTGCCACATCCATAATGCTATGTGCATGACCCCCTGCATTTGGCATGCTTTTTACGTCATCCCCAGGCTCCAGAGGCTTTATAGGAGCCTGGGGAGGGTGAAAACAGCCTTCCCCCACCTCCAGAGGGCATAAAACAGCCTCAAAAGAAGGCATAAATCAGCTGCCCAGGGCACACATACACACTGAAGCTGACAGGGCAATGCCTCGTGTGGCCTAAGAAATGGTTCCGTGTGCCACCTGTGGCACCCGTGCCATAGGTTCGCCATCATGGGTATAGGGCTTCCTGCCTAGGCAGGGAGTTGGACTAGATGACCCCCCAAGGGATAGATAGAGAGGGAGAAATAAGGTAGGTAGGTAGGTAGGTGGATAGATAGATAGATAGATAGATAGATAGATACAAAGAAAGAAAGAAAGAAAGAAAGAGGAAGGAAGGAAGGAAGGAAGGAAGGAAGGAAGGAAGGAAGGAAGGAAGGAAAAGAAGGAAGGAACACAATAGGTAGGTAGGTAGGTAGGTAGGTAGGTAGGTAGGTAGGTAGAGGGAGAAAGCAAGAAATACAATAGGTAGGTAAGTAGAGGGATAGACAGAGAGGGAGAAATACGGTAGGTAGGTAGGTGTATAGATAGATAGCGAGAAATACGGTAGGTAGGTAGGTAGATAGAGGTAGAAAGAAAGAAAGACAGTAGGTAGGTAGGTAGAGGGATAGACAGAGAGGGAGAAATACGGTAGTTAGGTAGGTAGGTGTATAGATAGATAGCGAGAAATACGGTAGGTAGGTAGGTAGAGGAATAGAGAAAGAGGGAGAAATACAGTAGGTAGGTAGGTAGTGAGATAGAGGGGGGAAATACAGTAGGCAGGTAGGTAGATAGAGGTAGAAATTAAGAAATACAGTAGGTAGGTAGGTAGAGGGATAGATAGAGAGGGAGAAATACAGTAGGTAGGTAGGTAGAGGGATAGACAGAGAGGGAGAAATATAGTAGGTAGGCAGGTAGGTAGATAGGGGGATAGATAGAGAGGGAGAAATACAGTAGGTAGGTAGGTAGAGGGAGAAAGCAAGAAATACAATAGGTAGGTAAGTAGAGGGATAGACAGAGAAGGAGAAATACCATAGGTAGGTAGGTAGGTAGGTGTATAGATAGATAGCAAGAAATACAGTAGGTAGGTAGGTAAAGGAATAGAGAAAGAGGGGGAAATATAGTAGGTAGGTAGGTAGAGGGAGAAAGAAAGAAATACAGTAGGTAGGTAGGTAGAGGGATAGATAGATAGAGAGGGAGAAATACAGTAGGTAGGTAGGTTGGGCCTTATATGATGGTTGTGTGTATGTGTGCAGGTGTAGATCTACACACAGATTGGTTGGCCATTTAACCAGACTGGGCCACAGCAACGCATGGCCGGGTATAAATAAATAAATAAATAAATTTTATTTATAGACCGCTTCCTCTCCCCAAAGGGACTCGGAGCGGTGCACAGGGAAATTAAAATACCAATAAATATACATAAATAGATTAATAAAAGGCAAATTAAACAATGATTATCCCTGCACTAAAATCCCCAATTTTAAAATTAACTAAAATAGCTAGTAATATATAAAAAGGAACAAAAAGTTAGATATGCTGAGTTATTAAATACAGAGGGTGAACTCAAGTCTATCCAGGACTTGAAACAAGAAGGAATGGAAATGAATTGGTATGCATACATGCAAATACATTCTTGATATAAAGAAGATCAAAAAATGGACTTCCGGTTCCAGCTCCAGCGGCGACGGGCGAGCCTAGGGTTCGTCCGCCGCTTTGTTTCTTTTCCTGCCCCCCCACGGGGGCGAGACGCCCCATTTTTGGGGGGTTTCCTGTAGGGCCGGCTTGCCTGGGTTGCTCCCCCCCACGGCAGTGGGGAAGTGACCCTTGTCTTCGGCTCAGGTGGAGGAGGACATGCTGCGGGGGGGTTTCCCTTCGCCAAAGGAAGACGGCATCGTTCACTAACATGGAGAGAGCTGATCGGATGAGTCGGAAGGCTTCCCGGGGCTTCGGCTGCGAGGGGGAGAGTGAGTGATTTAAAACTTTTTTTTTCTTTGCTGTCAGCCTGGCTGAAAGAACTAGGAGGGGGGTGCTTGCTTGTTAAACCCCCCCTCGGATTTAAAGCGGCACTTGAAAATGGCTCCTCGCTGCGAGGAAGCGGATATTTTCAATCCGGATTGTTTGCAACAAGGAAAAGTGATCTGCGGCTTCTATTGCAACAAAGTTTCTAGGTCTGGCTGGCTTGAAACAAATTTTTTTTCCCACTCTCTCCTTCTGGCTTTGAGCTTGGGCGGTGGAAGATGGCTGCCCTTTGTCCCTGAATGACTATTTTACTTATGGAAAATTCCCAGCGTCTCTTTGTGATTTGGACTTCCTCTTGTTACTAAAGAAGAAAACTTTTTTGGGGATTTGTGATCTCTTTTCTGGAGTGCCTTCGTTATTATAATTATTGTTCTGGAAAACTGTTTCTCTCTTGGTTCCTGAACTTTACAATCCTGATTTGAACTTTTGGCTCCTGATTTGCCTCAACAGCCCCACCCAAAAAACGCCATTTTAGTGGCATTGACTTTAACAGCTAATCATGGCACAAGAATCAGCACTGGCAAGCTTAGAATTAAGGATGGCTTCTCTTGAATCTGTTATACAAACTTTGGTACAAGAAATCAAGGCCCAGAGAGAAGAAAATATCAACTTTAAAAAGGAGCTATTGGACACATGGAAACAAGTGCTGGAGAACACACAGAAGAATGAAGAGTTGGAAGGGGGGCTGGCGGGGGCTAAGGGAGAGATTAAAAATGTTACCAATGAGGTTGTGGAAATAAACAGGCATGTGTCTAGGATTGATATGGAAAGGATGACATATTTTTTGAGATTTCAGAATGTTTCTGAGGAACCTGGTGAATGTCTCCCTGAACTCATGAGCACAATTATAGCAGACTATTTACATAAACCTAAGGATGAGATCAGGGGGGACATTGACCTAGCCTACAGAATAAACTCTGCATATGCCAGGATAAATGAAGTACCCAGAGAGATACATGTTAAATTTGTTAGAAGGTCAACCAGAGAGGAAATCTTGAAAGCGCAAAGAGGAGGTCCGTTAATTTACCAACAAAAGGAGGTTGCCATCCTGAAGCAGATCCCAAGAAAGATTAGAGAAGCGAGAAGGAAATTTTCCTTCTTGTCCAAAAAATTGTTTGATCACGGGATCTGGTTCAGGTGGGTGACGCCCGAAGGGATGCTGGTGTTCTGGGAAGGAGGAAGAGTGAGGATCAAAACAGTTGTTGAGGCAGAAGCCTTTCTTAAAAAACATTCCTCTGTCCTGGGGGAAGATCCAGGGGGGGCAGGGGGGGGCCACGGCCCCGCCCGCTGGGGGCCTGGAAGGAGAGATAGAAGATACAATTGCCAAGAGACTTAGATCTAAAAAATAACTTTGCTTTGATTTTTTGAGTAATATTGTATAACATTTGTATCTGGATTTTTGTAAATGACTGACAGCATAGAACTGAGAACTTAGAAATATGTACTTGCTTTCACTTTGTAGTGTATGAAAAATGTTTTTTGTTAATGATCTATTTTGAAGTCCCGGAAGGGCCGACGACTTTGACGTGAATGCTCTCAAAATTTCTTTGTATCCCTTACCCCACCCTATTGAAAAACTGTAAAACCAATAAAACTTTTTCAATTAAAAATAAATAAATGGAGGGCTTTTATGATAAAATGACGGAATTAGATAAAATTTTAACTGGCGCTGATGAAAAAGTAATTAAAAAACTTTATGGCTACTTACTAGAGGCTAAGTTGTGGGAAGAACAAGTTAAAGAAACTATGACAGCTTGGGGAATTTTGGGCATGGGATTGAACTAGATAAATGGCAAAAACTGTAGACAGAAAACTATAAAATGACAATGTCAACTGCATATAAAGAGAATTTGTATAAGATGTTTTATAGGTGGCATTTACCCCCAACGAGAATCGCAAGAATGTCTAAGAACAAATCCAAAAAATGTTGGATGCTGGGTTCATACTACCACATATGGTGGACTTGTTTTGAAGCTAAGAGATATTGGACTATAATAATAATAATAATAATAATAATAATAATAATAATAATAATAATAATAATAATAATAATAACAACAACAACAACAACAACAACCACCACCACCACCACCACCACCACCACCACCACCACCACCACCACCACCACAGGTGGTTGGAGAAAATTATACATAAACATATAGATATTAAACCTGAACTTTTTTTATTGGGAATTACTCCGGAAACCTTTGATAAAGACTTGAAATACTTGATTGTGAATGTTTTGACAGCAGCTAGAATTGTATTTGCAAAAAATTGGAAAAACGAGAAATTACCTATCCAGGAGGAAATTATCCAAAAGATCATGGACTGTGCTGAAATGAGTAAACTGACATTTGAAATTAGAGAACAAGAGGATGAGCAATTCTATAAAGTATGGGATCTGTTTTACCAATGGTTAGACAAAAAAATCTGGAGATGAAATCATCTATTTAGTTACATCTAGAAAAAGGATAGCTAATGTTAAAAAAAAATCTTATGCTATGAAATAAAGTTTTTGGATATATGCTATACAAAGGAAAAAAATAAAGGTGTAAAAGTCAGATGTGATGAATGCTTGATACTATAGTAGGTAGAGATTATGTTACCTTAGAAAGACATTTTATAATTATTGAGATATGCAACTGGACTCAAAAGACTGCATCAGAAAAGTATATATAAATGCCTGTATGCAAATGTCAGAAGCCTCCGGAACAAAATAGCTGGAATACTTAGCAATAGACAAAAATATTGATATTATTGGTATCACTGAAACCTGGTGGACGGATGATAACCAATGGGATACAGTCATCCCAGACTATAAACTGTACAGGAAGGACAGGAAGGGGCAAACGGGAGGTGGTGTAGCCTTGTATGTCAAAGAAGAGATAAAGTCATACGAATTGGCATATCGAGGTGATTTAGAGTCACCACTAGAAACTCTGTGGGTAACACTATCAGGCCAAAAGAATGGTCTAACAGTAGGCATATGTTATCAGCTTCTGACCCAAGCCCCCGAGAGAGACTGGCAGTTGGAGAATGTTGTAAAGGAGGCATCAAAAAAGGGAAGCCTGGTTATAATGGGGGATTTCAATTACCCTCACATAGACTGGGTGAACTGTTGTTCAGCACACGACAAAAAGATAAAGTTCCTAGATATGCTAAATGATTGTTCCCTGAAACAGATGGTTGAAGACCCAACTAGAGGTACAAGAATCCTTGACTTGGTTCTGAGCAATATACAGGATCTGGTGCAAAATGTTAATGTGACTGATCCAATAGAGAACAGTGACCACAACACAATTATTTTTAACTTAATCATAGACTGCAAATCACCGATAAAATCTAACACAGAGACCTTAAATTTTCATAAAGGAAATTTCCCGAAGATGAGGAAACTAGTAAAAAAGAAGCTGAAAGGGAGAATTGAGAAAGTCTAAACACTCCATGAGGCATGGAGGTTGCTCACAAAAACAATAACAGAGGCCCAATTGGAATGTGTACCTAAAAGGAAAAAGGGCGCCGCCAAGTTCAAGAGGACTCCGATGTGGCTTACAGGAGCTGTTCGGGAAGTGATCAAAAGCAAGAAAAGCTCATTTAAAAGATGGAAGGCTTCTCCAAATGTGGACAACAGGCAGAAACATAAATTCTGGCAGAACAAATGCAAGGCAACAATCAGGAAAGCAAAGCAAGACTTTGAGGAGCGTTTAGCTAAAAACACTCAAAGAACTAACAAGGACTTCTTTAAATACATTAGAAGTAAGAACCCAACTGGGAAGGCCATTGGACCATTAAATGACAATGGAAGGCAAGGGATTATTAAGGAGGAAACAGAGATTGCAGAGAGACGCAATGAATTCTTTGCTTCAGTATTCACTGAAGAAGACAGAGATCACATGCCTAAAACAGAGCCTATCTTAGTAGGGAGGGAAACTGAGGAATTAACCCAGATAGAAATAACCAGGGAGGAGGTCCTTGCATGTCTTGTTAAACTAAACACTAACAAATCACCAGGACCAGATGGCATCCATCCACGAGTTCTCAAGGAACTTAAAGATGAAATTGCTGATGTCCTTGCCAAAATATATAATCTTTCCCTCAAATCTTTCCCTCAAATTTTTTTAATTGAAAAAGTTTTTCACCAACAAATTTCCCCCCCCTTCCCCCCCTTACCCCAACATGAAAAAAACATAAATCAAATACAAATATTATATCCCTTTGTCCCCCTCCCCCAACATAAACTACATGAATCAGGACCAAATATTATACCCTTCCCCCCCCTCTTTCAACCTAGAGTACATAAATCAAGTACCAATATAATTCCCTCCCATACCCTCCCTAACCCTCCCCAACCTCCCCTTCCCCCCCCAACCCCCTGACTTCCACTATATGCAACCCTAGTAATTCCAAACACAATATATGTTATTCATTCCCTTTATATTCTACCCCCTGCCGACTACCTTATTCATCTAATCTCCATCAACTAAAAGCTACACAATATTTTCTAGTCTGGTATTTGTTTTGTATATAATCAATCCACTTTTTCCATTCCTGTGTATAGGTCTCTTGCATCTGGTCCTTTAAAAAGGCTGAAATTTTCGCCATGTCAGCAAATCCAGCCATCTTCTGCGTCCATTGATCAATAGTAGGCAAAACATCTTTCTTCCAATGCTGGGCAACCAGCAGTCTAGCTGCTGTCACCATATACCGAATCACTTTTGTTTCCCCCAATGTAAAATCCCTAACTATAACCAATAAAAACAGTTGTGGAGTAAATTGTATTTTTTTCTTCAAAACATTTTGCATAACCCACCAAATTTTTATCCAGAAATCCTTAACTTTCTTGCAAGTCCACTATATATGGTAATATGTAGCATCTAAACACTCACATCTCCAACATTTTGGTTGAACATTAGGGTACATACATGATAATTTCTTAGGATCTAAATGCCATCTGTAAAACATTTTATAAAAATTCTCCCGCAAATTCTGTGACTGTGTAAATTTAACATTCTGAACCCATATTTTTTCCCACGTATCCATCATAACTGGTTCAGTAAAATTCTGGGCCCATTTAATCATACAATCTTTAACCAATTCAGTTTCTGAAACCCTTTCTAGCAAGACATTATAAACTCTCTTAATATGCATTGGGCCTGACTCTTTTATCTGTCTAACCAGTTCTATTTCATGCTCCATTAAACCAGTTTTTTGATCTTCTTTCCATCTCATCTGTAATTGATTATACTGTAGCTAAGTTAAGTTTATCCCTTCTGCCAACAGTGTGTCCAAGGTCTTCAACTGCCATCTGCCCCTTTCAGCAAAAAGCACATCTTTATATATAAAAAAACCCCGAGTGACTTAATATTTGTATTCCACATGGCATCAGCAAGATCCACCAAAGCGGAATCTTATAATCCCAATTAGATCGGTGCTTCTTCCAGATTCTCATCAAGGCACTTCTAAGTATATGACTATTAAACACTTTATCCACTTTATGTTCATAGAATAAGTATGCATGCCATCCCAAATTGAGATCGTAGCTTTCTATATTCAACAATTCAGTTTTTGTTTTTCCAAACCAATCGGTTATTTGTGTCAATGCAGCTGCTTCGTAATACAATCGAAGGTTTGGAAGTTTAAGCCCACCTCTTTCACGAGTATCTTGCATAATTTTCAATTTCACTCTTGGTTTTTTCTCATTCCAAACGAATTTATTCAACGTTTTTTGCCATTCTAACAATTGCTTGTCAGATTTAAGCACCGGTATCATTTGAAACAAAAAGATAAATCTAGGTAGAACATTCATTTTAATTGCTGATATTCTTCCAAGCAAAGATAACTTTGTAATTTTTTCCAGGTTTGCAAATCTTTTTGTATCTTTTGCCACAGCACCTCATAGTTATTTTGGAATAGTTTTATATTTGAGTCTGCGACTTGTATTCCTAAATATTTAACCTTTGACACTATTTCAAAACCTGCCACCCTTTCAAGTTTCTTTTTTTGAATCTCTGTCAGGTTTTTAACAATCATTTTAGTCTTTTTGTAATTCAATCTGAATCTGGATACCAAGCCATATTCCTCTATAATGTCTTTCATCTGGATTATTGATTTCATCGGTCGTGTCAGGGTAACAACCAGATCATCTGCAAATGCCCTGGTTCTGTATTCCTCTTGCCTTATAGCTATTCCATTCAAGAAATTCGAGTCCCGTATTGTATTCAACAAGACTTCTAAGGTTAAGATAAATAACAATGGGGATAATGGACAACCCTGTCTTGTACCTTTATGTATATTAACTTAACAACTTATTATTAATGGAAGCTTGTCAAAGAGGAAATACTTTTTCACCCAGAGGATCACTGGTCTATGGAACTCCCTGCCAGAAGAAGTGGTGACAGCTGTCAGCCTCGACACCTTTAAGAAAGGATTAGGCGAGTTCATGGAGAACAAGGGTATCCATGGCTATCATTATCGATGCCTAGGGACACCCTCCAGGATGGAGAGATAGGCAGGATATTTCTCAATGCCATTTGCAGTGAATCCTAAGCAGGTGAAGACATCTGCTTGGGAAGACCCTGAAGCAAATGGTGAGCCACTGTGTGAGACAGAATGCTGGACTGGATGGGCTGTGGCCTGTTCCAGCAAGGCTATTCTTATGTTCTTATATATATGAAGTGAAATACTTTGTAACATTTTGGTTTTATATTGGGAAAATACTGTTTGGAGCTGGATTATGTGATATATAAGTATTGTATTCGCTAAAGATAATTGAAAGCAATGTTGTATAACATGAATCCAGGGAAAACTTTTATTTTTTGTTCTTTAAATAATAACAGAAAAAGATGAGTGATTTTATAAAGATTAATTGTTATTAAACAGATAATTAAGTACTTAAGAAAATAAGGTGGTTTGAAATGAAGGATCACTGATTTTAATTTAAGATAAAAATGGCAATATACTTGGCTATGTTTGATGGACAATTAGCAATTATACTTGTAACAGTAAAGATTGATGCACAAAAACTTGTGACCAAACGACATGCTACACAAAATTGAAACTGGATGTATGTTTTATTTGTTTTTATGCTAAAAATAAAAAAAATATTAAAAAAATATTGAATAGAAAATTTAAGTCCTGTAAGAAGCAAATAGCTTCCAACAGAATGAATGCAAAGTACATATATAGAAAGAGAATATCAAGGTTCTTTGCAACAGAGTAAAAAAATATCACAAAAACCTACAATCTCACTAATCACCAAGGAAGCTGACCAAAAGCTCCAAAGGTGAAGAAAAAGATGGAGTGATGAGAAGCGAACTGGACTTGCACAATGTCATCTTCAAGCAGGCCATCAACTTCCTGAGGGATGCTTTTGAGAGTTTCTGAACTTGCGGTACCCAAGAGTGGCTGGCACCACTGCCTGCCTAAATGGCATCGGAAGCAAGCAACAGTACCCATTGCCGCAGCTGAATCAGCTCTTGCTCCATCTCCACCGACACCAGCACTGGCCCAGTCAACAATACTGGCATGGTCACCCCTCCATTGAAAAAGGAGCACAGGCTACCTGCCCTGGGAGTGAAATTTAGTGGCAAACCAAAGCAATTGGCATTTTCCTGACTCAGATGTGGACTTACATGCAGGAGTGTGGAGCTGACCTGGCAACAGAAAGAGCCAAGGTGCAGATCATGACTTTGGTGCTGGAGGAGGAAGCGTAAGAATGGATGGTGACGCTCACAACAATGGCAGAGCTGCACAACTTCAACCGATTCATGGGTGCCCTCCAGAAGAAGTTTGAGGACATCTCTAGCTGATAGAAAAGCCAAGAAGAAAATCAAAAGGCAAGGCAGATGACCCATGACTGCTTACATTCAAGAATTTTGCAGTTTGGCATGCAGAGTAGCCAACTGGACATACAACGTGCTAATTGAATGTTTTCAAGATGGCCTGAATGATGACATCTTTAACAACTGCATCTCCAGAGGCACGCCACGAACCCTCCAGCACTAGTACATTCTGACTGACAAGGTAGAGATCAACTTAGCCAGATAACGCAACTGCCCCAACGATGAATGGCGGCGATCATTCCTCAAAGATAGGAAAGAAATCCCGAAGCAAGGAGGACAGACTCCAGCCCATGTTGCCACTCCACCAGCTATTTAAACTGTGTAAAGGAAGGGTGCAGAGCAGCTGACTGCTGAACACCACACCCAAATCCAAAGTGAACACTCAATCCCACAAAAAGGAAGACAAAACTTCTGCAAAAGCTTGAGAAACGGCCTAATAGTAGTGGAGGTCCTCAAATTCACCCTATCACCCAGGAATGGATAGCGAACTCCGAACATGCCAACCAAGATCCCAGCAGAAATCGACAGTGCAATTGATGACGACTGCTTAATAAGTCAACCCGTAGCATTGGTGACAATCCCATTAGAACTAGTCATCCCTTCCTTGGGGTGTAGGGAGAATCTGACTGCCTTACTGGACTTGGGTTGAATAAGATGATGCCTGGTCAGCCCTAACATAGAGGAAAAACTGGGAATGCAACTTAGGGAGATGAAGGTACCAGTAGCCTTCTGCCAGCTAGATGGATCAGTGGCAGGGGGCAGCCCCATAACATTTGTCACCAAGCCAATAAATATGAAAATGGGGCCATGAGGCCCTAAGTTTCATCATAGCATTGGGCATGGATAGACCCATCGTGTAAGGTCTGGCATGAAGGTTGAAATGGAATCCTTCTATAAATTGGAAGAAGTGGATACTAAAAATTTGGTGGAAAGCTTCTTGCTGGGGAGTTTTAACCTCAAGTATTTTGTGGAGAGGTAGAACTTTCCCCCCAGCTGGAATGGACGTTGTGGGGCTTGCTGTTTGTCTGTCTGTTTGTGTTGCTTTAGCTAGCGCTTTCTTGACATTTTCCCATGCTGCTTTTAGTGACAGTTTCTCAAGCTGACTGGGGGGGGGGGGAGGGAGATCCCTTGGGTATTATGGCATTTTGATCTTACAGCAATAACTATGTAATGATATCCATTACATAGGCATGTGTAGTCAGTCAAATTACCTACCTATTAATCCCTTTCATTATATAGTTACTATCGGTACATATATATAACCAATCCCTAACTATCGTACAATATTAATATCATATTTTCCAATTCTTAAATTATCTGTGTTTTTCTATACCGACCTTTTTCCCTCGTTTCTAACCATCAGTACCATTTGTCCCAGATTTCGTGGTATTCCGTCTCACCCTTATCTTTGAGCTCTAGAGTTAGCCTGTCCATTTCTGCGCACGTCAATATTTTCTTTATTATTTCTTGTGCTGGGGGAATCTCTTTGTTTTTCCAGTTTTGTGCGAAGACCAGTCTTGCTTCCGTTAAATTTGCAACATTAAATATAATCCACCTTTGCTATCTTTCTTTTGTAATCTCTAATAGAAATAGTTCTGGCCTCAACTCTATCCTTTGATTTAACATCTCTTACCAATCACTTTCTTATCTGATGCCAAAAGGCCCTCGCTTTCGAGCACTCCCACCACATATGGTAAAAGGTTCCTAGCGCAATACTGCATTGCCAACACCATGGCAGTAAGCTTTTGTTAATTTTAGCTAATCTTGTGGGTGGGATGTGCCACCTATAGAACATTTTGTATAAATTGTCTTTACGCAAGGTGGCTAGGATTAACTTTCTATTTCTTTCCCATAAGTGCTGCCAATTGTCCAAATTGTAATTTTCATTGTAATTTTAGTACAATGACAATAAAGATTATTATTATTATTAAATCTATGTTATAACCAAAATTCCTACTCCATGATAGCATAGTTTCCTTTACCTGCCTTTCTGCCATTGTGGCGGAAAGTATTGGTATAGTTTTTAAATCATTTTCTCCTCTTCAACCTTATAAAATTTTATCTAATTCTGTGGATATTATCATATCGGGACTGAACTTGAAGATAAGCCCACCATTCTAGTTCTATTCCTTCCTTGTATCATTCTTTTCTAGATTTAGTTCACCTCTTTCATTTAGTATGTCCTTGTAAATAATTAATTTCCCTAAATTAATAAAGTTCAGATGTACAAACATCTCCAAAGTCGATAACCAGTTTGGGATTTCCATGTAATTTGGTTGTTTGATTCTTTTCCATACATCAAGTAGAGCTCGTCTTATATGGTGCCTCTGAAAGTACTGGTGAACCTTGTATTTTCCATCCCAGAGGAAGGCTCACTCCATTCACTAACAGCCTTCTATTTTTTAGTCCTATTCAGTCTCTTACCCATGTTCTTTATTTCTTTCTTTTATTAAATTTGTATACTGCTCTTCTCCCTTGCGGGACTCAGGGCGGTGAACAGGCATAATAACACAGTAAAACATCCGATACAAAAATACATTAAAATACATTAAAACTTATTAAATTTAAGGGCCCGTTCTAAAAACCAGATAACCATATAAAAACAGTTAACAAAATCAACTAAAATCAATTAAAAAATTACAATCGATTAAAAGAAAACACCAGGCCGGCCGCACGAAATGGGTGCGTTTTCAGGACCGGATGGAAGAGGCGCAGGTTGGTAACCGTACGAAGGTCGGGGGGCAGATCGTTCCAGAGGGCAGGGGCTGCCACAGAGAAGGGTCTTCCCCTGGGGGTCACTAGCCGACATTGTTTGGCCGACGGTACCCTGAGGAGGCCAGCTCTGTGGGAGCGGACTTGTCGGTGGGAGGTATTTGGTAGCAGGATGCGGTCCTGCAAGTAACCAGGCCCCATGCCATGGAGCGCTTTAAAGGTGGTTACCAACACCTTGAAGCGCACCCAGAAAGCCACAGGCAGCCAGTGCAGCTCGCGCATGAGAGGTGTCACGTGGGAGCATCTTGAGGCTCCCAGAATCCCCCGCGCAGCCGCATTCTGCACCAACTGGAGCCTCCGGGTGCACCTCAAGGGGAGCCCCATGTAGAGAGCGTTGCAATAGTCCAGGCAGGAAGTGACGAGAGCTTGAGTGACTGTGCGTAGAGCGTCACGATCCAGAAAGGTACGCAATTGGCGAATCAAGCGAACCTGATAAAAAGCCCCCCTGGCCATGGCCGTCAAATGATCATCTAATGACAGTCGGGAGTCCAGGAGGACACCCAAATTGCGTGCCCTCTCTGTGGGGGCTAATAATTTGCCCCCAATGGCCAGCGATGGTACTAGCTGGCTATAGCGCGACGCTGGAAGCCACAGCCACTCGGTCTTGGACGGGTTGAGTCGAAGCCTGTTTCTCCCCATTCAGACTCGCATGGCCTCCAGGCACGGGGACATCACTTCGATGGCATCGTTGGGGTGGTCTGGGGTAGAAATGTACAGCTGGGTGTCATCAGCGTACTGGTGGAATTCTACCCCAAAACCACGGATGATCTCACCCAGCGGCTTCATATAAATGTTGAACAGGAGGGGCGAGAGGACCGACCCCTGTGGCACCCCACATGTGAGGTGCCTTGATGTCGACCTCTGCCCCCCTGCCAACACAAATTGCGACTGGTCGGAGAGAACCACCGCAGGACAGTGCCCCCCAACCCCAACCCCTCCAACCGGTGCAATAGGATACCATGGTCGATGGTATCGAAAGCCGCTGAGAGATCTAACAGGACCAGGATAGAGGAACAACCCCTATCCCGGGCCCTCCAGAGATCATCCACCAACGCGACCAATGCCGTTTCCGTGCTGTACCCGGGCCGGAAGCCGGACTGGCGCAAGTCCAGATAGACAGTTTCCTCCAGGTGCCGGGGGAACTGTTGCGCCACCACACTCTCAACAACCTTCGCCAAAAAGGGAAGGTTGGAGATAGGACGGTAGTTGGCTAAAACAGCCAGGTCCAGGAAGGGCTTCTTGAGGAGGGGCCTTACCACCGCCTCTTTCAGGATGGTCGGCATAAACCCCTCACTCAAAGAAGCATTGACAATTCCCTAGAGCCAGCCTCGTGTCACCTCCCGGGAGGCCAGTAACAACCAGGAGGGGCACGGGTCCAGTAAACATGTGGTGGCGTTCAGTCGCCCCAGTATCCTGTCCATGTCCTCAGGAGTCACAGGATCGAACTCTTCCCAAAAAACAGTCTGAAGACCTGCCTCCGTCAAACCACCTGAACCAGCCCAGTCGGAGGCTAACTCGCCCCGAATCTGATCGATTTTATCATGCAGATAGCCTCCAAATTCCTCCGCACGACCCTGCAAGGGGGCATCCCGCGCCCTCTGATAAAGAAGGGAGCGGGTCACCCGAAACAGGGCAGCGGGTCGGCTATCTGCAGATGCGATAAGAGCAGAGAAATAATTTCGTTTTGCCGCTTTTATCGCCACAGGGTAGGTCCGCAAATGCGACCTTACCAGTGTCCGGTCAGATTCAGCACGGGTCGTCCTCCAAATGCTCTCTAGGCATCTCGTTCGACGCTTCATCCCCCTCAGCTCCTCAGAAAACCAGGGAGCCAGGGTGGATTGGCGACGAGTGAGAGGCCGCAAAGGCACGACCCGATCCAGGGTCCCTGCGGCCGCTGTATTCCAGGCGGCCACTAGGTCCCCAGTCGAGTCATGGGTCAGAGTCTCAGGTATTGGCCCAGGCTCCATCTGAAACCTCTCAGGGTCCATCAGGCGCTTGGGGCGGAACCATCTCGTCACTTCCGGTTCCGCCTCCCTGTGGCGGGGTGTAGCGGTTGGAAAGTTCAGCCGAAGGAGAGACTGATCTGAGCATGACAGGGGCTCAATGACTCTTTCCCCTAAACCAAGATCACTCAACCACTGGACAGAGACAAAAACTAAGTCTAGCATGCGTCCTCCCGTGTGTGGGGGGCCATGAACTAACTCGGTCAGGTCCATGGCCGTCATGGAGGCCATGAACTCCCGTGCCATCTCAGATGTCTCGCCTATCGATGGCAGGTTGAAATCCCCCATGACTAATAGTCTGGGGGTGTCAACCGCCACCTCAGCTATCACACTGAGAAGGTCGGGTAGGGCTGCTGACATGTAGCAGTAGGGGAGCCAAGTACACAATCAGCAAGCCCAGCTGCCTCCCACGGCCACACAGAGATTCACAGCCAGCTGTCTGTGGCACAGTGGTCTCTCTCAGATCTAAACCTTCCTTTATAACAACCGCCACCCCCCCACCCTGACCCTGGGCTATATGGCTGATGAAATGCCTGGTAACCTGGTGGACACATTTCAACGAGGGGCTCTCCCCCCTCCTGGCCCAACCAGGTCTCCGTAATACCCGCCACATCCGGCTCCCCCTCCAAGATCAAGTCATGGATAAGGGGGGCTTTGTTGACCACGGACTTGGCGTTACATAGCATCAGCCGATGGCCCAGGCCCTGAGATCTTGCACCTCCTGGGATGTAGGAAGAGCCATGAGGGTCGGAGGGCGCAACTGCTCGCAAACAGCGGCCGCGCCCTCCCCTAATATGTGGCCCTTGGCTCCCGCCATACCTGCCCCTCGCACATACAGTCTTGATGATGTGGCCCGCTGTTAAACAGACCCTTACCCCCTTCCCAGTTCTAGACCCTATGCTCTCCCCGTTGGGGCCGTTAGCCGACCTGGGAGTGTTCCCCAATGGGTTATCAGCCAAACCCACCCCAATTGCAGATTGCCCACCCTCCTCCCTGGGATCCCTTAAAAGCTGAATTAAATGCCTAAATAAAAATCCCCTAAGGTTCCTCTTCCGCCACCTCTCGAGATTCAAGAATCCATCATTGTTATGTTAATCTGCCGCTTGGTGGTATCTTTTCCAGTTGCATACCACTCAATACTTTGAACAGTTAGTCCCATGCTACTGTGAACAGAATTATTAGCGACCTTAGCAAAAGGCAGGAGGTCCGCCCAGTTGGATTTCTGATAGTTCATGTAACATCTCAGGTACTGTTCTACCATGCTGTTCAAATGTTCTCCTGCCTCCCCCATTGGTGGCTGGATGAAAAGCTGAGCTAAGGCCCTGGGATGACCCAATGGACCACAGGAAGTCACAGAACTTAGTTGTGAACTGGACCCTCTGTCGGAGATTATTTTTCATGGCACTCCATGCAGGTGGTATATGTGCTTCATGAACAGTTTGGCTAGCTGGTGGGCTGAGAATAGTCTGCTGCAGGATATGAAGTGTGCCTGCTTAGAGAATAAGTCAATCACAGTCCAGATCACTGGTCCCCCTGCTTTTTGACTATAAAAATCATTGCGATGTCCTCCCATGGCCTCATTGGCTCTGCCACCAATTGTGGCAGTCCAGGGTTTTTTCCTGGTTGCTTTTTCATCGTGGTGCAAACAGTGCAAATTTTCACATAACTGTCCATGTCTTTCTTCATGCTGGGCCACCTCACTAAGCGTAATGTCTTTAGAAACCCAAAGTAGCCCACCAATTTGACATCATGGCTCCTCTGGAGGATTACGGTGCATAGGGACTCTGGGATTAGAGTTTTGTCCCCTTCCATGATAGGTCCTCCCTTTTTGTCAAGATATGTTGGTTGTCACGGAAACAGGGGTCTGCTTACAATTTGGTTTTGACTTTCATGGTTAGATCGCATGCAGGTCAGTCTTGCTAGTTGCGGCGTTGTTGTCCGGTGGTCACTTGGGCTGCAGTTTGGATAGGGAGGATGATGGCGTCTACCTCCCCGCATTTGTATTTGTACTGGGGCATGCAGGAGAGGGCATCAGCTAGGAAATTCCTCCCTGGGATGTGTTTTAGCACGAAATTGAATTGGTTGAAATGTTGAGCCCAGAAGACTTGTTTGGCCGATAGTTTCTGCGGGATCGTAAGGGTCTCCAGATTTTTGTGGTCAGTCTAGACTTTAAACAGTTTCTCTCCCCTTCCAGCAGTTGGCGCCAAGTTAGCAGTGTCCATCTTACTGCAAAAGCCTCTTTTTCCTATGAGGTCCATCGCCTGTGTCCATGAATTTGCAGGGGGTGTAGGCGCAGGTCTGTAATTTTCCTTGGCTGTTTCTTTGGAGTAGGACAGCTCCCACTGCCATATCACTGACGTCTGCTTGGATGACGATGGGTTGTTCGGGGTCAAGATGCTTCAGCACTGGTTCCTTTGCAAAAAGTTATTTTAGTGTTTCGAATGCCTTTTGACCGATTAGGTCCCACTGTAGGGGTTGGCCCAGGTGGGGCTTCCTCCCTGGGCCCCCTGACTTTAGGAGGTCTGTCATGGGTTTGGCAATCTTTGTGAAGGAGGGGATGAATTGCCTGTAAAAGTTTGTGAATCCTAGGAAGCTTTGTAGCTATCTCCGGGTGCGAGGGGGCTGCCAGCCTAGGAGAGTTTGTACTTTGGCTGGGTCCATCTCTATACCCTCATTTGACACCTGGTAGCCTAGGTAGTCTAGCTGTGCATGGTGAAATTTGCATTTTGACAGTTTGACATACAGGTTTGCTGCCAGAGGTTTTTCCAGTACCTGGCAGACAAGGGGTATGTAGTCCTCCATAGTCTCAGTGTAGATTGTACATATTGTCCAGGTAGACAATGACCCTCTTATAGAGGTGCTCATGCAGCGCCTCATTTATTAACTGCATGAATACCACAGGGCGGGGGGCTGTAGTCTGAAAGACATTAGTCTGAATTGGAAGCTCCCTAGAGGATAGTTGAATGCTGGTTTTCATTCTTCCCTGATGCAGACTTGGTAATATGCTTCTCTGAGGTCTAATTTAGTAACAACCTTTCCCTTGGCTAAGTGAGACAGCATGTCCTTCATGAGAGGAAGGGGAAGTGGTGGATTGCTTATGGTTTGGCAGTGGTGGATTGCTTACGGTAGTGGCAGCGGAAGGACCTGCCCACCTGCCTGGATGCTTCTGTACATGCACAGAAGTGTTGCGTATGCGCACGCCCAAACCGGTAGTAAAAATATTTGCAACCCACCCCTGGGGTATAGGTTATGTACGTACACACATACAAACACACACACACATACTTTATTCTCCTAAAATCCATGCATAATCTCATAGTTCCATCTTTTTTTTCTTTAAGTAGGACTGAGACTGCGACAAGTGGCTTGGCTGGCTCAGTGAACCTCCTTGCTAGGTTTTTTTCTATATATTTGTGCATTTTCTGCATTTCCCAGGGTGTCATGGCATACAGTTTGGGTTTGGGTAGGTTTGCCAAGGGGATGATTTTGATGGCACAGTCCATCTTGTGGGATGTCACACTCGGTCTCGCTGAATACTTCCGCAAGGTTTGGATCTTCTCTGGGGATCTGTTCTGTCTCTGGGGATTTGTCAGAGGTGGCTGCCAATTGTTCTGGTGGGGCCTTTGGGCAGGTGTTCCTGCATAGGCGATGCTTCTATTTGCTGGTATAGAGAGGGTTGGGGTCCTCTTGCTATCCTCAGTCACCAATTGCCCCCTTGCAACCAAATGGTCGGGCCCCACTTGTCTAGCCATGAGAGCCCCAGTATGACCGTTTCTATCATTTGGAGGGCTATTATGAATCAAATTGTTTCCCAGTGGTCCACTAGTTCTAGCCTCACTAGTTCGGTCAGGTGGGTGGTGTAGGCTACTGCCAATAGGGACCTATCGATCTGTTTGAACCTGTTTGGTTGGGCCAGTCCCTGATCAAGCAGCCTGAGTCTATTAGGGCTTGAAAAGTACTCTGGGGTTGATTCTGGAGGAACCCCCTGCCACAAGGGGCGGCTCGTTGGGAGCCCCCAACTCGGCGGCGGCCAGTGGGATGCTCCCAACCACGCCCTAGGAGCTGGGAAGCAGAAGGGGGGGGCAATCTTGCAAGCCTGCCCCTTCGTCGGATGGATCTCGGGAGAAACAAATCAGATTGAAAGAGTAGCGAAAATGCCAGTGCTGGAAGGCTCTCCCTAATCTTCTGGATCACTGAAGGAGGACAACTAACAGATCATTGTGAGTTCCAGTTCAATCAATTTAACGGAGATTAGAGGGGGGAGTTTTTTTTCCTTTAAACCCCCCCCCTTCAGACGAAGCGGCATTCAAAAGATCCCTCTCCAAAATGGAGAGAGGAAAGGGATTAACTTGCCATTTGAATTAACTATGGGAGAGAGTTTTGCAGTGGCAACAATGTTTTGCGGAGCCCCTTCTAAAAAGCAAATTGCAACTTTTACTTTTACTTTCCTCCTCTCCCTTTGAAAGGGTCTGGCAAGATGGCTTTCCTTTGTTCCTTTGTTCTCTACGCACAGCTTCTTTATATTTATGAAGCCTGCCCTCAGTAATCGTCTCTGAAAGGTTCCTGTCTTTTTTTTTTGATAGCTCCCCCGAAGGCTCTCTTTGTTTCTCCTGATGTGGAATTCCTGGATGTGGATTATATGGTTTTATTTAGTTTGCTTTTGAGGTATCTTTGAGATCTGAGACAGTGAAGGAGAACTAGTTTTTTTTGTACTTGGATTTTCTTGTACCTCAAACCATCTCGGACATCCGCTCCTTTGACGCCATTTCTTTTACCATTTTTGAACTGAGACAATGGCTTTCAGAAAACCACCCACGGGGAAATCAACATCTGCCCCCCCTTCGACAACTTCTAGCCCTAGCATGCAACAATAAAAAATTACTTCACTACTACAGAAAGAAACTTCTGGAGAGAGTTCGCAGGAACTGTCGGTTACTCAAATGTTCCAGGAACTTATGAGAAACATGAACGAACTGCGGAAAGAAATGACAGACTTTAAAATGGGGCTCAGAGAAACACAGCAAAATGTAACGGAAAATAAACAAAGAATTACGGAGCTGGAGGGCGGGGTAACCAAGATGGGGAAAGAGATTAAAGAAATTCGAAGGGAAAATTTAGGATTAGAAATTTATATGTCTAAAATAGAATTTGAAAGAATGTCTTTTTTTCTCAGGTTTCAGAACATACCAGAGACAGAAAATGAAGATCTTAAAGATGTTATGAGTACAATATTAGCAGAATACCTTAAAAGAGATAAGGAATGACTCTGGTGGGACATGGACCTGGTTTATAGAATTAATTCAACTTATGCTAGAATTCACAATGTCCCAAGAGAGGTTCATGTTAAATTTATCAGGAAGTCCACGAGGGATGAGATACTGGGGGCCCAAAGGGTGGGACCTTTAAAATACCAAGACAAAGAAATAACCATATTGAAACAAATTCCGAAAAAAATCAGAGAAATAAGAAGGAAATATTCCTTCTTGTCGAAGAAATTATATAAGAAAGGAATATGGTTTAAATGGTTATTTCCAGAGGGAATGCTGATCTTCTGGGAGGGGGTAGGACAAAAATTAAAACATTAACTGAGGCAGATGCCTTTCTTCAAAAACATTCTTCCCTCCTAGAGGAAAAGGACAGCATTACACAAGACTTGGGAACGAAGGGAGCCACGGCACCACCTGGTGACAGGGAAGAAGAAACGATAGCGAAAAGGCTTAGATCACAAAAATGATTTTATTTGAAATGTCATTGTAATTGTTGATATAATCAACAATTGAGCACATGGTACAAAATGTAACAATTTTGTTTGTATTTTTCCTCTATTTTTTAAAAATTGTAAACTTGTGAGGTTTGGGGGAGCTGTTTAGTTTATAAATTTTTAATTAGAGGGATTTTAAATAATGTTTTTAGCACAGGGTTATCAAGTTTAATAGTGGTTTTAGGATATTTTCCTATTTCCTTCATCCTTTCCACCTCAAGCTACCTGTTTGGTTAACCAGGTTAAAGATCTATTTTTCTCCCAGTGGTCATTTAAAAGGAATCACATCCTCTGAGTCATTTCCTGGATTCAAACCAGCATCCCAAAGAGTCATGGGCTGCCTTTATATATAACGAGTGCCCATAAATCCATTTTTACCATCTTCAGAAGACCAAAGACCAGCCAGAAATGGAAGAAAGGAAGGAAGGAAGGAAGGAAGGAAGGAAGGAAGGAAGGAAGGAAGGAAGGAAGAACTTATGACCACAATTGAGCCCAAAATTTTCATAGCAACTGCCTATGAAACAGACGGAGTCTGCCCATGGCTGGGTGGAGGAAGAGGGGCCAATGAGCCACTTGTGGCTCGCGAGCCGTGGTTTGCCGACTACTGCTCTAGGACCTCCAACGGCCTGTGCTCTCCTGCATCTGGCGCGCGCTCTGCCCAGGGGGCTGTCCCCTCCTCCCTCCTCCTCCTCTCCGGCCCTGCGGCCCGGTTCCTATCAAGCCATGGACCGGCACCGGTCCGCAGGTTGGGGACCCCTGTTCTACATTAAAAGAAAAGATGATGAGCTTTCTATTATTCTTTTTTAAGTGCTTTCAGTGTTTACATTAATTTGCCTGGGTTGTGATGATGTCTTCTTATTCGAAGCTTGAAGGAATATCTTTTTTTCTTTTTATCCTTGTCTTTTTTCCTTTTGAGATTTTTAAGACATACGAGACATTTGGATGGTTTGTTTTCTTTTTTTCTTTTTTTGAATGGACTAACTTAGAGGAAACAGCAAACCAAATTACTCCTTTGCATTTTTTCTTTCCCCCCCCCTTTTTTCTTCCCCTTTTTTGGCCCCCTACAATTTTTATCTTTTGGTTTTTTTATTTCCCCCCCCCCCTTCTCTTCTTCTTTTCTTCTTAAATTGGATTTTACGACTGGGAACTAATTAGATACTAATTGGATAAGGTGGCCAAGATTTTTACTGTCTTCTTGACTTTATTCTCTTTTCCTCCTCTTTCCCTTTCTTACATTCCTTATACTCTTCTCTATTCTATCTTTCACTTCCTTGCCCAATTTTTTCATCTGTTTTTTTTACGCATCTATTTCTTCTTATTGTATGCTTTTTGGGATATACCAGTGGCTCTTTGGGATAACCTTTTCTTCCATTTTTCTTGCTCCTTTTCTCCCCTCCTCTTTCGTTTTTCTCCTTTTGCCTCTCTACAGGTAATTCTATTTGGACTAAGCTACAAAAAGAAAGAGAGAGAATAAAATTAAGAAGATGAGTAGAAAGACGACTCCAGTGGGCTCTAAAATGGCTCCTGTTCCAATGACTCCTGTTCCCTCCCCGGCAGGAGGACAAAGATCTATACAGACAATGATTCAACAGGAAAAAGAGAGGGAAAAATAGAAGGCCATATCGTTAGATGCAATCATGCTAACAATACAAAATCTACAAGCAAGCACTGATGAAAAACTTGACACACTTGTAAAGTCTGAAAGTATGGAAAAGAGGATTGAGAATATAGAACAAAAAACAGGAAAAACAGAGGAAAAAATATAAAATATCCAACAATGGATGATGAAACAAGAAGACAGAATGCAGAAAATAGATGAAAGAGAGCAACAGAGAGAGAAGAGGGATTAAGAACTTGATAGCAGATTGAGTGAAATGCAGAAAGAAAGCAGTGTAATAATAGGATTGGAAATGGAGCACTCTGAATACTTCTTAAGATTTCAAAACATAACAGAAGAAAAAGGGGAGAATCTACAACAAATAATATCTGAAATCTTGACAGATGTGTTAGAGATACCCCAAGAGAAGTTGATGGATAACATAGACAATGCATTTTATTATTATTTATTTCATTTATTTTATTGGATTTCTAGACCGCCACCTCTCCCCTCGGGGACTCGGGGCGGTGTACAGGTAAAATTAAAAACTACTAAAAACATTACAATACATACAAAGCTAAAATCAAATTAAATAACCCTGTACAAATTTATAAAAGTTAAAACTGAACCCGTAAAACCGAATAAAATAATTTAAATTGCAGACTGGGGCGAGAAGCATAAGTTAGGCCAAGCCGGCTTGATGGAACAGGTGAGTTTTAAGTTTCTGGCGGAAGGAGCGGAGGTCCGTGGTAGTTCTGATATCAGGGGGTAGGTCGTTCCAAAGGGTCGGGCCTATCACAGAGAAGGCCCATCACAGAGAAGGGGAAGCCTGGGCGTCACCCGCTGGCATTGCCTATTAGACGGCACCCGGAGAAGTCCCTCTCTGTGGGAGCAAATCGGCCGAAGGGATGTATGGGGCAGGATACGATCCCGCAAATAGCTAGGTCCTGTGCCATGGAGCGCTTTAAAGATGATGACCAACACCTTGAAACACACCCAAAAGGCCACAGGCAGCCAGTGCAGCCTGTGCAGGAGCGGTGTTACGTGGGAGTATCTGGTAACTCCCAAAACTGCCCGCGCGGCAGCATTTTGCACCAGCTGCAGCCTTCGGGTGCATCTCAAGGGGAGCCCCATGTAGAGAGCATTACAGTAGTCTAGACGGGATGTCACAAGCGCATCAGTGACTTTGCGAAGGGCATCCAATAAGGGCATCTAATAAGGTCCAATAAGGGACGCAACTGGCGCACCAGGCGAACCTGGTGGAACGCTCCCCCTGGCCACGGCTGTCACATGGTCCTCCATTGACAGCTGGGCATCTAGGAGGACGCCCAAGTTGCGTGCCCAATCCACGGGGGCCAGATGTTCGCCACCTATGGCCAGTGATGATGTCAACTGGTTGAACCAGGGCGCCGGTAACCAGAGCCACTCAGTCTTGGATGGGTTGAGCTTGAGTCTGTTCCTTTCCATCCAGACCCGTACGGCTTCCAGACACCGGGACATAACTTCGATGGCATCGTTGGGGTGGTTTGGGATAGAGATGTACAACTGAGTATCATCAACGTACAGATGGTAATCTACCCCAAAACCATGGATGATCTCGCCCAGCGGCTTCACATATGTATTGAACAGGAGGGGCGAGAGGACCAACCCCTGAGGAACCCCACAAGTGAGAGGCCTCGAGGTCGACCTCTGCCCCCCTGCCAATACAAATTGCGATCGGCCGGAGAGGTAGGAGGAGAACCACCATAAAACGGTGCCCCTCACCCCCAACCCCTCCAGCCGATGCAATAGGATACCATGGTCGATGGTATCAAAAGCCGCCGAGAGGTCTAATAGGACCAGGATGGAGGAACAACCCCCATCTCTGGCCCTCCAGAGATCATCCACCAACGCGACCTATGCCGTCTCCGTGCTGTAACCGGGCCGGAAGTCGGACTAGTGCGGGTCCAGATAATCAATTTCATCCAGGTGACGTGGGAACTGTTGTGCCACCACACTCTCTACAACCTTCGCCAAAAAGTGAAGGTTGGAGACCGGATGATAATTTACTAACAATGCTGGGTCCAGGGAAGGCTTCTTGAGGAGAGGCCTCACCACCGCCTCTTTCAAGACGGTTGGCAAGAACCCCTCACTCAAAGAAGCGTTCACTATTTCCTGGAGCCAGCCTAGTGAAACCTCCCAGGATGCCTGTACAAGCCAGGAGGGACACGGGTCCAATAAACATGTGGTAGCTCTCAGTCGCCTACGTAACCTGTCCATATCCTCGGAAGTAACAGAGTCAATTCCTCCCAGAATGGTATCTCAAGACCCGCCTCTGACATCCCCTCCAGACCACTTTTCGTGGAGACCAACTCGCTCCGAATCTGAGCGATTTTGTCCTGCAGATACTCCCCAAATTCCTCTGCTCTGCCCTGTAATGGGGCTTCCCGTGGCCTCTGTTGAAGGAGGGAGCGGGTCACCCCAAACAGGTCGGCAGGTCGGTTATCTGTGGACGCGATATGAGTGGCACAATACTGACGTTTGGCCACTCTTATCGCCACAAGGTAGGTCCTCAAATGGGCTCTTACCTGTGTCCGGTCCGATTCAGAGCGTGTGGATCTTCATCTCCTCTCTAGGCATCTCGCAGCGCTTCATCACCCTCAACTCCTCGGAAAACCAAGGAGCCTGGGTGGTTCGCTGTTGCAAGAGAGGCCACAAAGGCCCCGGTGGCTGCACTATTCCATGCAGCCACTAGGTCCTCCATCTGGGTCAGGGTCTCAGGTAATGGCCCAAGCTCCGTCTGGAACCTTTCAGGTTCCATCAGGCGCCTGGGGCGGAGCCAACTAGGAAATTCCGGTTCCGCCTCCCCACAGTGAGGTGTAGCGGTGGAAAAGTCGAGCCGGAGAAGTGAGTGATCTGACCATGACAGGGGTACGATGGCTAAATCCCCTACTCCAAGATCACTCATCCACTGGCCAGAGACAAAAATGAGATCCAGTGTGTGTCCTCCCTCGTATGTGGGGCCCTGAATTACTTGGGTCAGGTCCATGGCCGTCATGGAGGGCATGAACTCCCGAGCTGCCTCGGATGTCTTGCCTACCGATGGCAGGTTAAAGTCCCCCATGACTAACAGTCTGGGGGTCTCAACCGCCATCTTGGCGATCACCTCAAGGAGCTCGGGCAGGGCTGCTGATACATAGCGGGGAGCCAGGTACACAATCAGCAAGCCCAACTGCCTCCCTAGGCCCCACTTCACATAGAGGGACTCACAACCGGGTATCTGTGGCACAGTGGTCTCTCTCGACTCAAGACCTTCCCTGACTATGACTGCCACCCCCCCCACCCTTGCCTAGGGCCCGCGACTGATGGAACGCACGGTAACCTGGTGGGCACATTTCCACGAGAGGAAGTCCTCCCTCGTGGCCCAGCCAGGTCTCTGTAATTCCCGCCGCACTATTCCATGCAGCCACCAGGTCCTGGGTAAATACAAGATTTGCAACGAGAAATGCTCTCTCAAGGGGAGCTCACATGAGATTTACTAAAAAAAAGCATTGAATTTACAAATACTGCAGAAAATAAGAGATAACAAGTTGGAAGATTGTAGTTTTAAAGCAAATTCCAAGAAGAGTCAGAGAGAAAATATCAATTTTTGACCTCAATTTTCCTTAGGATAGGTGTCAACTATAGATGGCTGAAACCGGAAGGCTTAATATTTCAATGGAAAGGACAAAGGTATTGAATTGATGCAATTGAAAAAGCAGAAATCTTCTGTATGGAACACTTGAGAGGAAAAGCTGAGAAGACCAGAAAAGAACTATTGGGACAACTAGATATACCCATGGCCGAAACTGAGAAGTTACTGGGTGCAATTGGTGGAACTGACATTGGAGAAGGTGCTGTAGGGGGAATAGAAATAAGAGAACAACGGGAACCAAGATCAACTAGAGCCATAAATACTACATATGAGACCAGTGTCTCAACGGCGGAGGTGGCTGTGAGAGAGCCTGGATGCCGGAGAGCCTGGAGGGCCTGGAGGGCCGGGAGGACGGACTTAGGTGCGGAGGCGGCGGTGAGAGGGCCGCCACGGAGACCAGTGGCGCAATGGCGGTGGAGGCGGCTGTGAGAGAGCCAAAATGGAGGTCGGTGCCCTGGGGATGGTTGCTTAATTTCGGTGGGAGCGCCAGAGTGGAGGCCGACGTCTTCGGCGTCCCTGCGGCGTCCTGCGGTGGCAGAAGGGCCGTTCGTGTGGGCGAGTCCCTTGGTGACCAGGAAGCGTAGAAGCCCCGGCCGAGAGAGGAGGGAGTTTACCCCCAGACGCTGCGACCAGTCGTGGGGAGAGGCCTTTGAGAACAAGCCGAGACTGGAGAGGAGAATGGTGGTGTCTCCAGTTCCCGGACTAGGCCAGCCGGGAGGGGGAAGTACGGCTGGCTCAGGCCTTGCCCGTCTCTCCTGGACACGAGAGGTTTTCTTTTCCAACTGGAGGACAGATTTTCTGCCGGCGCTGATGGCGCCAAATGTATAATCCTGCCTATAGACCTTTTAAGAACTGAAAGCAACCACTAAGATCTTTCGACCTATGGACATTTCTTTAAGACCTTTTTAGTCCTTCCAAAGGGAAAGATCTAGAACGCTTCAGCTGGACTAAATCCCTCACTGATGCACTTTAATCTATTAACTGATATTTAACATCTATTTATTACTTTTTAACATCTATTTATTACATCTTAAATGGCGGCTAACGATGCTTTTTAAAATCTTTTATGACCCATGCTTTTATGTATTTAAACCGCTTTACATTGTATCTATACATAATTATTTATTTATTTATTTAATTATTTATCTATATTAATGTATGCTAAGCTAGACCTGTTACGACTGCGAGAGTCCCCGCTCTCGCAGATTTGGCCCTCCGCTCTAACGAGGGCCCACCTTGATGAAGGATTTATTAATCTGGAGAGGTGGAAGAAGCGTGGTTTCAGGGGTTTTTTAATTTGTAAATTAATGTCTATTTTAGGGGGTACCAGGGAGGGGGGAGGGTATAGACAGGTAGAGGCGGGTGAGGAAAGAGAGGGCCAGGCCAGCGGGCGACGGAGGGAAGCGGAAGGTTCCGTTAGGAGGGGGGAGACTCAAGTCGTTCCGACAGAGGGCTTTTCCATCCAGAAGGTCGTGGGGAGAGGCAGGTCCGAGGGGAGACAAGTGTTATCCTCCCGGTTGGGGGCGCGAAGCCGTTGGCTGCAAATGGTCAAGTGCCTCAACCCCCGCAGGCTAGGTGGCCAAGGAGTACAGAGCCAGGGCCTGCGGCTGATGTTCTGCAATGCCAGGTCCGTTGCCAACAAAGCCCCCCTCGTTCATGACCTTGTGTCAGAGGGAGAGCCGGACCTGGTGGGAATTGCGGAGACCTGGTTGGGCCACGAGGGTGGACTCCCCCTCGTTGAAATGTGCCCACCAGGTTACCGCGCGTTTCATCAGCCCCGGGCCCTAGGTAGGGGCGGTGGGGTAGCGGTCATTGTAAAGGAAGGTCTTGAGCCGAGAGACCATTGTGCCACAGACCACCGGTTGTGAGTCCCTCTGTGTGAAGTGGGGCCTAGGGAGGCAGTTGGGCTTGCTGGTTGTATACCTGGCTCCCCGCTATGTAGCAGCAGCACTGCCCGAGCTCCTCGAGGTGATCGCTACGGTGGCAGTTGAGACCCCCAGACTTTTAGTCATGGGGGACTTTAATCTGCCATCGGTGGGCGAATCATCCGAGGCAGCTCGGGAGTTCATGGCTTCAATGACGGCCATGGACCTGACCCAACTAATTCAAGGCCCCACTCACGAGGGTGGACATACACCGGATCTCATCTTTGTCTCAGGCCAATGGAAGAGTGACCTGGGTATAGGGGACATAGTCATCACACCCTTGTCATGGACAGACCACTCACTTCTCCGGCTTGACTTTCGGACCGCTACTCCCCTCCGCGGGGAGGCGGAACCTGAGTCACCAATCTGGTTCCGCCCCAGGCGCCTGATGGACCCGGATGGGTTCCAAACGGCGCTTGGGCCAGTTCCTGTACCCCTGACCCGCGCCCCGATGGAGGACCTCGTGGCCGCATGGAATACTGCGACCGCGGGAGCCTTGGATCGGGTCGCGCCCTTGCGGCCTCTCTTGCGGCGGCGAAACACCCTGGCTCCTTGGTTTATCGAGGAGCTGGGGGTGATGAAACGCCGCAAGAGATGCCTAGAGAGAAGATGGAGGTCTACCCGTTCTGAATCTGACCGGACACAGGTAAGAGCCCATTTACGGACTTACATTGTGGCGCTGAGAGTAGCCAAACGTCACCATTGTGCTACTCTCATAGCATCCGCAGAAAACCGCCCTGCCGCCCTGTTTAGGGTGACCCGCTCCCTCCTTCAACAGAGGGTGCGGGAAGCCCCGTTACAGGGTAGAGCAGAGGAATTTGTGACTTTTCTGCAGGAGAAAATCGCTCAGATATAGAACGAGCTAGCCCCCATTCATGGCCCAGTGAGATGCCACGAGACAGATCTTGTTTGGGAGGAGTTTGACTCCGTTACTTCCGAGGATATGGACAGGTTACGTGGGCGACTGCGAGCCACCACATGTTTATTGGACCCGTGTCCCTCCTGGCTTGTACTGGCATCCTGGGAGGTGACACGAGGCTGGCTCCAAGAGGTTGTCAACGCATCCTTAAGTGAGGGTTCCTTGCCTGCTTCCCTAAAAGAAGCGATGGTGAGGCCCCTCCTTAAGAAGCCCTCTTTGGATCCAGCTCTTTTGAACAACTATCGTCCAGTCTCCAACCTTCCCTTTTTGGCGAAGGTTGTCGAGAGTGTGGTGGCACAACAGTTTCCCCGTCACCTGGAGGAAGTTGATTATCTAGATCCGCGCCAGTCCGGCTTTCGGCCCGGGCATAGCACCGAGACGGCATTGGTCGCGTTGGTTGATGATCTCTGGAGGGCCAGAGATGGGGGTTGTTCCTCCATCCTGGTCCTATTAGACCTCTCGGTGGCTTTCGATACCATCGACCATGGTATCCTATTGCATCAGCTGGGGGGGTTGGGGGTGGGAGGCACCGTTTTACGGTGGTTCTCCTCCTACCTCTCTGGCCGATCGCAATTTGTGTTGGCAGGGGGGCAGAGGTCGACCGCGAGACCCCTCACAATATGGGGTGCCTCAGGGGTCGGTCCTCTCGCCCCTCCTGTTCAACACATACATGAAGCCGCTGGGTGAGATCATCCGTGGTTTTGGGGTAGAGTACCATCTATACGCTGATGATACTCAGTTGTATATATCTACCCCAAACCACCCCAACGATGCCGTAGCGGTGATGTGCCAGTGCCTGGAAGCCGTACGGATCTGGATGGGAAGTAACGGACTCAAGCTCAACCCGACCAAGACCGAGTGGCTGTGGTTTCCGGCCGCCCGATTCAACCAGCTCACTCCATCGCTGGCCATAGGGGGCGAACATCTTGCCCCTGTGGATGGGGCACGCAATTTGGGTGTCCTCCTGGATGCCCGGCTGTCCATGGAAGATCAAGTGACAGCCGTGGCCAGGAGGGCGTTTTACCAGGTTCGCCTGGTTCGCCAATTGCGCCCCCTATTGGATCGGGACGCCCTTCGCACAGTCACTCATGCGCTCGTGACATCCCGACTGGACTATTGCAACTCTCTCTACATGGGGCTTCCCTTGAGGTGCACCCGGAGACTTCAGCTAGTCCAGAATGCAGCCGCGCGAGCAATTATGGGGACCGCAAGGTCTACCCATGTAACACCGCTCTTGCGCGAGCTGCACTGGTTACCTGTCGTCTTCCGGGTGCGCTTCAAGGTGCTAATTATCATCTTTAAAGCGCTCCATGGCTCGGGACCTAGCTATCTGCGGGATCGGATCCTGCCTCATACATCCTCACAGCTGATTCGCTCCCACAGAGAGGGACTTCTCCGGGTGCCGTCCACTAGACTTTGTCAGCGGGCGACACCCAGGGGAAGGGCTCTCTCTGTGGCGGGCCCGGCCCTCTGGAACGACCTTCCCCCCGATATTAGGACGACCACGGACCTCCGCTCCTTCCGTCTTAAATTAAAAACTTACTTTTTCCTTCTGGCCGGCTTGGGATAGTCTCCCTGTCTTGGGGTTTTATTGGGTAGATTTTAGCTTAATTAGTTTTATGGAAATTTTAGCACAGGTTGAGTTTAATTTGGCTTTTAAAATTGTTTGTATATTTTTACTGTTGTTTGTATATTTTTACTGTTTTTTATTCTACCTGTGCACCGCCCCGAGTCCCCATGGGGAGAGGGAGCGGTTTATAAGTATTAAAATTATTATTATTATTATTATAATGATGGAAGAAAAAAATGTTTTTAATTAACATAAATGGACTTAATTCGGCAAGTAAAAGAAGTACCATATTTCACAAATTAGAAAAGCTAAAATTAGATATGATTTGTTTACAAGAGGTATATATTCATCAAAAATATGGTTATCTACTAAAACAATCGAAACTTGGGAAAAATTTTTACCTCACTGATGGACTGTAGGAAGAGAGGAGTGATTTTCTATATTAAAGACAAAGTCCCAGCAAAACAACTTTATACAGATGAGGACGGAAGAATTTGATGGTGGAAATTATGGATAATACCAGGAAAATACTCTTAATTGCAATTTATGTGCCCAAAGAAAAACAAGATGAATTCTATAAGAAACTTTATAAGAAAATTACCGACTTAGACTACGTTGACATTTGCATGATGGGAGTCAGGACATGGATTATAAAACATATAAAACAATAAAATCAAATAGAAAAATACTCCCAAAGTCCTTTTTTAGGATGATGGATGAAATAAATTTAAAAGATGTCTGAAGATAAAGAAATCCTACCAAAAAACAATATACTTTCTATTAAAATAGACACTTATCACTTCCCAAAATAGATATGATTTGGATGTCAACAGATTTAATTGATAATGTACAAAAAATAAAAACTGAAACAAGTACTTGGGCGGACCACAATCCAATCATGATTAAATAGAGAGGTCAAAGAAGAAGATCTAGATGGACTTTAAACAATACAATATTGAAAGAGAAAGACTTTGTACAGAAAATGGAAAAAGAACTGGTTTTCTTTTTTAAAGAAAATAAAAGAAAAGATACATCCTTGCAAACTCTCTGGGATACAATGAAGGCCTTTTCTAGAGGTCTGATAATAGACAATACAAGAAGGAGAAACTTAAAGAAAAGACAAATACATAAGGACTTAGAAAAAAATTATAAAACACTGGAAAAAGAGTTACAGATATCTCCACAAAAAAAAAAGACATTACAATAAAAATGAACACAGTAAAACACAAAATGGACCTACTGGAAAAGGAGGAATTGGCACAAAAAACCAGAGGCGCTAAACAGAATTATTTTGAAAATCCATACAAGCCAGGCAGATGGTTGGCATATAAATTGAGAAAGGAGAAGGAGACAAAGAAAATACAAAAAATAAAAAATGAACAAGGACAAATGCACTATGGAAATGCTGAAAAGAAAAAAATCATAGAAGACTATTATACCAAACTGTACGAACAAGAGAATATAGAAGATAGAGGAGTTAAGCAGTATCTACAGGTCACCAACCTCCCCCAGATACTGGATGACATCAGTACTAGAAGGTAAAATTACAATGATGGAGCTGATTGAAGCTCTTAAAAGACAAAATAAAGGGAAGGCTCCAGGACCAGATGGTCTACCAGTGGAATTTTATATAACACTAGAGGGCTCCTTGTTTCTTCCTCTCTTAGAAGTTATGAAGGACCAGGGGGCCCTTCGCACAGTCACTCAAGCGCTTGTGACATCCCGGCTGGATTACTGTAAAGCTCTCTACATGGGGCTCCCCTTGAGGTGCACTCGAAGGCTACAGTTAGTACAGAATGCGGCCACGCGGGTGATTATGGGTGCCCCAAGGCAAGCCCACATAACACCTCTCCTGCGCGAGCTGCACTGGCTGCCTGTGGCCTTTCCAGTGCGCTTCAAGGTGTTGACGACCATCTTTAAATCGCTCCATGGCTCGGGGCCTAGCTATATACGAGACCGCCTCTTGCCCCATACATCCCTTCGTCCGATCCGCTCCCACAGAGATGGTCTTCTCCGGGTGCCGTCGGCTGGGCAATGCTGGTTGGCGACACCCAGGGGAAGGGCCTTCTCTGTGGCGGGCCCGGCCCTCTGGAACGACCTATCCCCCGACCTTCGCACTACCTCGGACCTCCGCCTCTTCCGCCAACGTCTTAGGACGTATTTATTCCAACAAGCCGGCCTAGCATAGCCCCCCGTTTCTGACTTTTTATGTACAAATTGCAATTTGGTAAGGTTTTAAATGGGTTTTAGCACGGGTTTTAATAATTTAATATGTTTTCATGATATATATTGTTTTTTATTGTGGTTTTAGTAATGCCTGTGCACCGCCCTGGGTCCTAACAAGGAGAAGGGCGGGGTATAAATTCGAAAAATAAAAATAAAATAATAATAATGAAGCAATGGTTGAAAGCAAAATACCTAACTCATGGCTAGAAGCATATATCACTCTGCTACCTAAAGAAAAGGCAGATCTTACACAAATTAAGAATTATAGCCCAATCTCCTTGTTAAACTCAGACTATAAGTTATTTGCATCTATATTGGCAGAGAGATTTAAGAAATACTTAAATGGGTGCATTCATTCAGATCAAAATGGTTTCTTACTAAAGAGACTAATAATAATAATAATAATAATAATAATAATAATAATAATAATAATAATAATAATAATAATAATAATAATAATAATAATATTGATCTAGCAAAAATGCTGAAAGAAAAAATTGAAAACCACATCAAAGAAAATATAGAAAGAAAAAGACTACCTATCATTCGTGAAGTGCATAGCAAACAAGTGAAAGATCTGTTAACTGCCGTAAACAACATTTTAACTTCCATCCCATCCAGCACACTATATGAAACCAACCAATTAATGTATAGCACAGCTGCTGTTATAACTGCAGAACTAGGTTATAAAATGCCAAAAAAGAAACCCACTGGAACACCAAAGTGGAAAATTCGACTTGAAAATAAAATTAAAAAACTACGAGGGGATATCAGCAATCTGAAGTACTTGAAAGAAGGGAAAGTAAAGAACAAAAAGCTGAAAAACAGTTTACACAAAAAATACAACCTGGAGGAAAAAACAATAACAGAAATTATGGAAGAACTAAAACAACGTGCAATAGCAACAGCAAGGAAAATTGAAAGATACGAAGGATGAATAAAACAGTATCATGAAAATGTCCAGTTCAGAAGAAACCAACACCTCTTCTACCGGTCCTTTGATGGAAGTGAAATCCAAACTTATATTCACCCATGTAAAGAAAAAACGTTGAACTTTTGGAAAGAACTGTGGGAAAACCCATTAGAACACAACAACACTGCCTCCTGGATCAAAGATATTCAACAACAAACAATACAAAACAAGATGGAAAATATTGTAATAAAAACTGACATGGTGACAAAACAAGCAAAGAAGGTCAAGAACTGGAGTGCACCTGGCCTGGATGAACTGCATGGATATTGGCTAAAACATCTGACCAGTCTACATCATCGCATGGCCACTCAATTTGATCAAATGCTTCAAAATGCAACAAGCGAAGAATGGCTAACAGCTGGACGAACTTACTTGATAATGAAAGATCCAGAAAAAGGCACAGAACCAAACAACTATCGCCCAATTTATTTATTTATTTATTTATTTTATTAAATTTATACCCCGCCCTTCTCCAAACGGACCCAGGGCGGCGCACAGGGATGTTAAAACACATATAAAACATATAAAATTTTAAAAAACTTATTATAATAGACCCTGCGCTAAAACCGAATTTAAAAAACCCAAATTTAAAACTATCTAAGAGTCAGTAATGGGGGTTATGCTAGGCCGGCTAGATGGAATAGGTGTGTCTTCAGACACTTGCGGAAGAGGCGGAGGTCAGAGATGGTGCGGAGTTCAGGGGGTAGGTCGTTCCAAAGGGCAGGGCCCGCCACAGAGAAGGCTCTTCCCCTGGGTGTCGCCAGTCGGCATTGTCCAGCCGACGGCACCCTGAGGAGGCCCTCTCTGTGGGAGCGTATCGGTCTGAGGGATGTATGGGGCAGGAGGCGGTCTCGCATATAACTAGGCCCCGAGCCATGGAGCGCTTTAAAGATGGTCGTTAAAACCTTGAAGCGCACCCGAAAGACCACAGGGAGCCAGTGCAGCTCGCGCAGGATAGGTGTTATGTGGGAGTGTCTAGGCGCTCCCGTAATCACCCGCGCGGCTGCGTTCTGGACTAGCTGCAGCTTTTGGGTGCACCTCAAGGGGAGCCCCATGTAGAGAGCATTACAGTAGTCAAGTCGAGAGGTGACGAGTGCTTGAGTGACTGTGCGCAAGGCACCCCGGTCCAGTAAGGGGCGCAATTGGCGCATCAGGCGTACCTGATGGAATGCCCCCCTGGCCACGGCTGCCACATGATCTTCCATAGACAGCCGGGAATCCAGGAGGACACCCAAATTGCGCGCCCTCTCCACGGGGGCCGGTGTTTCGCCCCCAATGGCCAGAGTTGGAATAATCTGGCTGAACCGGGGCGCCAGAAGCCACAGCCACTCAGTCTTGGACGGGTTGAGCCTGAGTTTGTTACCACCCATCCAGATCCGTACGGCCTCCAAACACCGGGACATAACCTCGACGGCATCATTGGGGTGGTCTGGGGTGGATATGTACAACTGAGTATCATCAGCGTACAGATGATATCCCACCCCAAAACCACGGATGATCTCACCCAGCGGGTTCATATATGTGTTGAACAGTAAGGGCGAGAGGACCGACCCCTGAGGAACCCCACATATGAGGGACCTCGAGGCCGACCTCTGCCCCCTGCCAACACATATTGCGACCGACCAGAGAGGTAGGATGAGAACCACCGCAGAACGGTGCCTCCCAACCCCAACCTCCCCAGTCGGTGCAATAGGATACCATGGTCGATGGTATCAAAAGCCGCTGAGAGGTCTAATAGGACTAGGATAGAGGAATATCCTCTATCCCGCGCCCTCCAGAGATCATCAACCAACGCGACCAATGCCGTCTCGGTGCTGTGCCCGGGTCGGAAGCCGGACTGGCGCGGGTCTAGATAATCAACTTCCTCCAAGTGTCGCGGAAACTGTTGGGCCACCACACTCTCAACAACCTTCACTAAAAAGTGGAGGTTGGAGACGGGACGATAGTTCTCTAATAATGCTGGATCCAGGGACGGCTTCTTGAGGAGGGGCCTCACCACCGCCTCTTTCAGGATGGCAGGCAAGGACCCCTCACTCAAAGATGCGTTGACAATGCCCTGGAGCCAGCCTCGTGTCATCTCCCAGGATGCCAGTACAAGCCAGGAGGGACACGGGTCCAATAAACATGTGGTAGCCCTAAGTCTCTTTGACAGCTTGTCCATATCCTCGGTGGTAACAAAATCAAACTCCTCCCAGGATGGTGTCACAAGAACAGCCTCGGCCTGCTCGACTGGACCACTGTCGATGGAGGGTAGCTCGTTCCGAATCCGAGTGATTTTCTCCTGCAGATAAATCCCAAATTCCTCTGCTCGACCCTGTAAAGGGGCTTCCCGCGGCCTCTGTTGAAGGAGGGAGCGGGTCACCCCAAACAGGGCGGCAGGGCGGTTATCTGCGGATGCAATAAGAGTGGCACAATACTCACGTTTGGCCACTTTTATCGCCACTAAGTAAGTCCTAATATGGTCTCTCACTAGTGTTCGGTCAGCTTCGGAGTGAGAAGATCTCCATCTGCTCTCTAGGCGTCTCTTGTGGCGCTTCATCTCCCTAAGCCCCTCGGTAAACCAAGGAGCCCAGGTGGTTCGTCTTGTCTGCCAACAACATTCAAACTTTTTACAAGGATACTGGCAAATTCAATATTCAATCACCTGATAGAAAACAGTTTGTATCCAGTAGAACAAAAAGGAAATTATAAAAAATCAAGAGGAACAAAAGATCAGCTGCTCATAGACAAAATGGTACTAAAAAATGCAAAACGAAGGAAAACAAATTTAAATATGGCTTGGGCTGATTACAAGAAGGCATTTGACTCATTACCCCTCAGCTGGATTTACACCTGTCTGGAAAACTTTGGAATTAGCAAAAATATCTGTACATTTTTGAAAGCAAATATGCAAAAATGGAAAACAGTTCAAACAACAAATGGGGAGAACATTGGTGACGTCAACATCAGACGAGGAATCTTCCAAGGAGATTCACTTTCACCACTACTGTTCAACATTGCATTAGTTCCCCTGACAATAATCCTACGGAACACAAAACTGGGATACCAAATCTCAAGACAACATGGCAAGATAAACCATCTACTATACATGGATGATTTAAAAATGTATGCAAAAAGCCCCACTGAACTTAAATAAATACTCAACACAGTTCAACTGTTCAGCACTGACATCAAAATGAACTTTGGATTTGAAAAATGTGCTATATTATCCATGCAGCGAGGAAAAATGGAAAAAACAGAAGGAATAGAACTGGGAAATGGAAATATAGTGAAAGCAATAGCAAAGGATGATGGTTACAAGTACCTAGGCATATTGGAAGCAGATAAGATCTTGAATGAAAAAGTCAAAGAGTCAACACAAAAGGAATACAGGAGGGTCCGCAAAATATTAAAATTAAAGCTGAATGCCGGAAACATAATTAAATAATAATAATAATAATAATAATAATAATAATAATAATAATAATAATAATAATAATAATAATAATAATAATAATAATAATAATAATAATAATAATAATAATTTATTACTTATAAAACCGCACCCTGTCCCCACAGGGACTCGGGGCGGTGCACAGGAGGAATAAGAACAATAACTATATACATATT
Organism: Rhabdophis nuchalis; assembly: GCA_039707465.1. Classification (NCBI taxonomy): domain Eukaryota; kingdom Metazoa; phylum Chordata; class Lepidosauria; order Squamata; family Natricidae; genus Rhabdophis; species Rhabdophis nuchalis. The sequence continues at coordinate 215,075,485 of CM077643.1, forward strand.
TCATTAAAAATACATTAAATTAAGTGACCTGTGCTAAAATACCCGTTAAAACTATCTAACTAGAGATCCCCAATAAACCCTAAAGACAGAGGAGTAGCTATCCCAGGCTGGCAAGGCAGAAAAAGTGTGTTTTCAATTTAAGACGGAAGGAGCGGAGGTCCGTGGTGGTCCTAATATCGGGGGGGAGGTCGTTCCAGAGGGCTGGGCCCGCCACAGAGAGAGCCCTTCCCCTGGGTGTCGCCCGCTGCCATTAATACATGGGCAGTTCCAGTGATACACTATCCAGCTGGAATCATCAACTGGACTTTGGCTGAACCGGAAAACCTGGACCGGAAAACACGCAAACTTTTGAATATATACCGTGCTTTACATCCACGAAGTGACACTGACAGGTTGTACCTGCCAAGAAAAATAGGGGGCAGGGGGCTATTGCAAATCCATCAAATTGTAGAAGAAGAAAAACGAAGTTTGAATGATTATGTGAACCAAAGTTCAGAAAAATTGCTGCAGGCTGTAAAAATGGAGAACAGCATAAAAACAACAGAAACAAAGGCAGAATATAAGGAAAAACAGCTGGATGACAGATTAAATAGATGGAAGATCAAGGCTTTGCATGGACAGCACTTGAAAAACATTGAAGGAAAATGTGAGGACAACTTGACATGGACATAGCTTAAGATGGGAACTATCAAGAAAGAAACGGAAGGTTTAATACTGGCCGCTCAAGAACAAGCACTACAAACTAATGCCATGAAAGCGAAGATTCAAAAATCCACTAACAACCCAAACTGCCGACTTTGCAATAACAAAGTCGAAACTGTTTCACATTTAATATGTGAATGCAGCAAAATCGCACAAACTGATTACAAAGCTAGACATGACCGAGTTGCTAAATTAATCCACTGGTCATTATGTAAAAAAATATGTTTTGCCTGTATCCAGAAAGTCATGGGAACACAAAGTAGAAAAGGTTATCGAGAATGAGAGGGTGAAGATCTTGTGGGACTTTCGAATACAAACAGACCATCATTTGGAGCACAACACACCAGATTTCACGGTTGTAGAGGGCCGGAATGTACAATTCATTGATATCGCTGTTCCTGGAGATGCCAGAGTCGAAGAAAAAGAACTGGAAAAAATCATGAAATATGGCGACCTGGCCATCGAAACCACACGGCTATGGATGAAGCATGTCACAGTGACACCCACTGTCATCGGGGCACTTGGCACAATGTCCAAGAACTTTACTAAATATCTCAGCAAATTGCAGCTTCCTGCAATAACACCAGCGGAACTGCAAAAAACGGTGCTACTTGGCACATGTTATACCGTATTTTTCGGAGTATAAGACGCACCGGAGTATAAGACGCACCAAGGTTTTGAAGAGGCAAATTACAAAAAAAAGTAGGTAGGTAGGTAGGTAGAGGGAGAGAGAGGGAGAGAAAGAAAGTGAAATACGTAAGGTAGGTAGATAAAGAGATATATAGAGAGAGAGAAATAGAGAGAAATACAGTAGGTAGGTAGGGAGAGAGAGAGTAGGTAGGTAGGTAGGTAGGTAGGTAGGTAGGTAGGTAGGTAGGTAAAGGGATATATATAGAGAGAAATAGAGAGGGAGAGAGAAATACAGTAGGTAGGTAGGGGGAGAGAGTGTCTGTGTAGGTAGGTAGGTAGGTAAGTAGATAAAAGGGGAGAGAGAGAAATACAGTAGGTATGTAAGGGGAGAGGGAGAATGTGCGTGTGTGTAGGTAGGTAGAAAGATAGAGAGAAATAGAAAGAGAGAGAAATACAGTAGGTAGGAAGGGAGAGAGTGTGCTTAGGTAGGTAGGTAGAAGGATAGAGAGAGAAATAGAAAGAGAGAGAGAAATACAATAGGTATGTAGGGGAGAGGGAGAATGTGTGTGTGTACTGTAGGTAGGTAGGTAGAAGGATGAGAGAGAAATAGAGAGAAATACAGTAGGTAGGATGGAAGAGAGAGAGTGTGTGTGTAGGTATAAGTAGAGAGAGAGAGAGAAAGGGAGAAATACAGTAGGTAGGTAGGTAGAGAGAGAGAGATTAGGTAGGTAGGTTGATGTTCTCAGGTGTATTTATCTATGTCCTACAGAAGGAAATCGCAGACAAACCTTAAAACTTCGTTTCTGCTTGCTCAGAAAAAGTTAAAGAGCCTGCCGAAAGGTGGGGGGGGGGGGAGCCTTTGGACTCGGCAAACTTCCAAAACAGCCCATTTCTCCGTGAAAATGAGGGTGTTTTAAAAATAAAATAAAAAGCATAAGTAGCCTTTGGGGGGGGGGCTTGCAGAGTGCTCCTGGGGGGAGGGAGTGAAAAATGAGCAAAAACCCCGCCCCGTTTACCCAGGAAGTCTCCATAAGGCTCGGCACAGCCAGTTTGGTGAAGGGGGCGGGGTTCCAGGAGGCAAAAAGGGGTTTTTTGCGCTTTGCATACTTCCTCCAAACTACTCTTTCTCCGCGAAAACGGGGCCGATTTTCTTCAAATAAAAAGCATGAGTAGCCCGGGGGAGGGCCTTGCAGAATGCTCCCGGGGGGGGGGGGGGGAACCGCCCTATTTATCGCGAAAATGGACCATTTTTGTGTCAAATAAATTGAATGCATAGTCCTATGGAAGCTTATAGAGTGCTGCTGGGGGCTGAGAGAGGGGGAAACGGCCCGTTTGAGGCTAATTTCTGCCCTCCCCAGCCCCCAGGGGCTCTCTTGAAGCCTCCATAAGACTAGGCACAGCCAGTTTGGTGAAGGGGATGGGGTTCCAGGATGCAAAAAAATACTGTATTCGATGTATAAGACGCACCCAGATTTTCAGCTTCTTTTTAGAGGAAAAAAGGTGCGTCTTATACTCCAAAAAATACGGTATTCTACGAAGATACTTGGTTGATACCTAGGATGCTGGCAGCAAACTGTATCAACAATAAGCACCAGTCAATAGTATTAGCATTTTTAAATGTTAAGTTGGCTGAGTTTCATGTTTTATGAATAAAGTAAATAATAATAATAATAATCTTTATTGTCATTGTAATAAAATTACAATGAAATTGGTTTGAGCGTTGTGCTAACATTTGCATCAGGTGTAATATAGACAGCAGTGATAACTATAACAGAAATCTCTCTGGGTAAATAAAATGGCCGACAAATGACAGTTGAGAATTCCACGTCTGCAGAACAGTGTGTATAAGCAACTCTACTGTTAGTAAACCAGTTATTATGTGTGTAAATACACAGTCCTCCACCTTTGCTTTTACCAGAGTTGTTGTTTCTGTCAAAGCGGTGTGTGGTGCAGTTAGTTAGCTCTACAGACGCAACCGGTACAAGTGGATGAAGCCAGGTCTCTGTGATGATCATCACCCAGCAGTCACGAATGAGCTTATTCGCTGCCATCCATAGCTCTAGTTCATCAATTTTGTGGACAAAGGATCTAGAGTTGGTTAGGAAAAGCTTGGTAATGCTGGTCGGTGAGGCTGCCTCCGTAATTGAACTAGCAAACCTGCTCTGCATCCCCGCTTCTGCTTCGGCTCTCTTCGCTGCCTCCTAGGCCAAACAATGATCCATGGAGAGCCTGGCAGTCTTACTATGTCACTCGGTATATTATGAGACTGCTGGAAGTTGCTGGTAATATCGAGTCGACTAGAAGATCCAATCTTTAATAATAACTTAATAACTCCCTGCGGGTATAGACTAGTTTTTGCCTAACTCTATTGTGACACCAGGAGCTCAAAGCCGCAATGCCTAAGCGCGCCGCCATCTTGAATAGTACTATATAATAATAATATTATCAAGGATAATATAAGAATAATTTTGGACACCCTGGAATATTATGAGGCCCATCCTGAAAAACAAATGGCTTTGATGTTTCTTGATGCAGAGAAGGCTTTTGACAATGTGAACTGATGATTTATGATACAACAAATGGAACAAATGAACTTTGGGAAGAACTTTATTCAAGCTATACTAACGATCTACCACAAAAAGCTAAGATAATGATGAATGGAAAATTGACAGATCCTATTGAAATAAAGAGAGGTACAAGACAAGGCTGCCCATTATCACCTCTGCTTTTTGTTCTAACATTAGAAGTTTTAAATAGAAGGATTAGAGATGAGGAAGAAATAAAAGGCATGACAATTAAAAAAAGAAGAATATAAGTTAAAAGCTTTTGCAGATGATCTAGTTTTTATTCTTGAAGAACCCTTTGAATCTGCACCTAAATTGATAGAAAGAATTGAGGAGTATGGAAAAGTAGCAGGTCTGAAAATAAATAAAGATAAACAAAGTTTCTGACAAAGAACATACCATCTAAACAAAAAGAACCGGTGGAAATTTTGGAGATTCATGTTACTAATAAGGTTAAATATTTGGGGATCTTTTTAACAGCTAGATGTAGTACTCTCAAAGAGGATAACTATCTTAGATTGAAGCAACAATTTTTTTTTAATAAAATAATTTTATTGGTTTTACAATTTTATAGTAGGAAAGGGGCAAATAGAGTGTTTCTTAACAATATTTTAGAGCTTCCATATCAGTGCTGATGACCGCCTCCAAGGTCTCTTACAATATCGATTCGATTAAGGAATAAAAAAAAATTGGAAAGGGTACATACATTTCAAATAGCAAATTTCATAATCTAAAAATTCATACATTCAATTACTGTTTCCATAAACATCCTTAACATGGATTACTATATATAAGAAAGAAAAACAAACAAAAAGTCATTTTTGTGATCTGAGTCTCTTTGCTATTGTTTCTTCTTCTTCCACCCCACCGGTAGGCAGAGCTGTAGCCCCTCCCGTTCCCGTATCATCGTCGTCTAGGATTGAGGAGTGCTTTTTAAGAAAGGCCTGGGCCTCATCTACCGTTTTCATTCTAACTCTTCCTCCCTCCCAGAACACCAACATTCCTTCAGGTATCAACCATTTAAACCAAACCCCCTTTTAATGTAATTTTTTAGATAAGAAGGAATATTTCCTTCTTATATCTCGTATTTTTTTCGGGATTTGCTTTAATATGGCTATCTCATTCTGCTGATATATCAGGGGCCCTCCCCTTTGCGCTCTCAGAACCTCATATCTCGTTGACCTTCTTGTAAATTTAATATGTATCTCCCTTGGTACATTTATTTATTCTGGCATATGCTGAATTGATTCTATAGATTAAATCAATGTCCCCCCAAATATATTCTTTATTTTTTTTTGTATAATCCGCTAAAATCATAGCCATAAGTTCTCTTAGGTCTTCCGTGTCAGACTCAGGAACGTTCTGGAATCTCAAAAAAAAAGACATACGCTCAAAATCAATTTTAGACATATGACCTGTAATATCTGTAATTTCATTTTTAACCTCCTTTATCTCTTCCCCCATCCCAACTGCCCCGCCCTCCAACCCCTCAATCTTCTGTTTATTATTTGTTATTTCTCTCTGTGCCTCCAAAAGTTCCAGCCTTGTGCTTAAATTGTCTTTCCGAATTTGCTGCATTTCGTTCATTATTCTTTGAAACATCTCATCTACGGAGGGTGATGGTGTTGGTGATGGTGTTTTTGCCTCTGTTGCTTCTGTTTCCTTCTGGAGGAGTTCGGTAATTTTTGGTTGCGAGATTGGGCTTGGTCTGGTAGATGTAGGAGCAGATTGTGATTTGCCTGATGGAGGCTTTCTTGCTGCCATGGCTGAGAGTGCTAAAACTTTTTAAGAACAAAGGAAAAAAGATGGCGCTGGTGGGCTGACAGTCTGTGAAGTCAGAGACAAAGGAACAAAGAAAAAGTCTTATCAAAGTTCAATTTGCATTTGTAAAGATCCAAGGAAGAAATCAGTTGTATTTTACTGGAAACAGGACCAAATTAGAAGGTTTCGCAATAGATGAAGCTCTGAAAGTCACTGGAGTTAGGCTCTTTTATGTAGATTTTAAAATAGTCTTACTTAACTTATTAAGCCAGAGGAATGCTTGTAAACAGGAAATTTTCACTTCTGGAAACGGGGAAAGGCTGTCGTCCGCCCTGCCGGCAGTGGTGAAAGAAAGTAACTTTGTTGCAAATCCATTTTAAATGTAACAAGTCTCAGATGCAGAAGTTTATACAGTAAATCCTTGTTTGGTAAAACATTCCTTTAAGAGTAGTCAAGCGGATGTTTTTTCACTCTCTCCCGATCCCGGGGGTGATTTTATAATGCCACTTTTGTTTCCGAGGGGGAGAATTCCCCCTCTAATGTTTCTATTCAAGAAGTTGAATGCAGAAAGTTAACAAGAATAAACTCACGTTCCAGTTGCTTTTAAAACAGAGCTTCGGCTTCAGCCATTCAGCACCGGTAATTCTGCTCATTTAGGAAATCCTCCATTGTTCCGATCCCTTCGGCGGAAAAGGAATACACCCCCCGCACTCCGTCTTTCAACTCCTGGAGCGAAACGGATCACCCCCCCGACCGCTGTCAAGGTGGGGGCCTCACCGCAGCCACTCCTACGGAGGGGGGGCGACCGTGCCACCCCTGCTCCCAAAGGAACCCGTCAAAAGAACACAGCGGCGGACGAGCTATAAAAGCCGTCTGTCCGCGTCTGGAACCGGAAACGCAATCGAAGCAACAAATTTCAACGGACTTGCTGAAATGGGAAAATTTACATTTATCAATGATAGAGAGAATTTCAACAATCAAAATAATAATAATAATAATAATAATTTTAATACTTATAAACCGCTCCCTCTCCCCATGGGGACTCGGGGCGGTGCACAGGCAGAATAAAAACAGTAAAAAATATACAAACAGTTCTAAAACCAAATTAAACTTAACCTGTGCTAAAATTCCCATAAAACTAAAAGCTAAAAGCTACCCAATAAAACCCCAAGACAGGGAGACTATCCCAGGCCGGCCAGACAGAAAAAGTGAGTTTTTAATTTAAGACGGAAGGAGCGGAGGTCCGTAGTCGTTCTAATATCGGGGGGAAGGTCGTTCCAGAGGGCCGGGCCCGCCACAGAGAGAGCCCTTCCCCTGGGCGTCACCCGCTGACAAAGTCTAGTGGACGGCACCCGGAGAAGTCCCTCTCTGTGGAAGCGAATCGGCCGTGAGGATGTATGAGGCAGGATCCGATCCCGCAGATAGCTAGGTCCCGAGCCATGGAGCGCTTTAAAGATGATGATTAACACCTTGAAGCACACCCGGAAGACGACAGGTAGCCAGTGCAGCTCGCGCAAGAGCGGTGTTACGTGGGTAGACCTTGCGGTCCCCATAATTGCTCGCGCGGCTGCATTCTGAACTAGCTGAAGTCTCCGGGTGCACCTCAAGGGAAGCCCCATGTAGAGAGAGTTACAATAGTCCAGTCGGGATGTCACGAGCGCATGAGTGACTGTGCGAAGGGCGTCCCGATCCAATAGGGGGCGCAATTGGCGAACCAAGCGAACCTGGTAAAACGCCCTCCTGGCCACGGCTGTCACTTGATCTTCCATGGACAGCCGGGCATCCAGGAGGACACCCAAATTGCGCGCTCCATCCACAGGGGCAAGATGTTCGCCCCCTATGGCCAGCGATGGAGTCAGCTGGTTGAATCGGGCAGCCGGAAACCACAGCCACTCGGTCTTGGTCGGGTTGAGCCTGAGTCCGTTACTTCCCATCCAGATCCGTACGGCTTCCAGGCACTGGCACATCACCGCTACGGCATCGTTGGGGTGGTTTGGGGTAGATATATACAACTGAGTATCATCAGCGTATAGATGGTACTCTACCCCAAAACCACGGATGATCTCACCCAGCGGCTTCATATATGTGTTAAACAGGAGGGGCGAGAGGACCGACCCCTGAGGCACCCCACATGTGAGGGGTCTCGCGGTCGACCTCTGCCCCCCTGCCAACACAAATTGCGATCGGCCAGAGAGGTAGGAGGAGAACCACCGTAAGACGGTGCCTCCCACCCCCAACCCCCCCAGCCGATGCAATAGGATACCATGGTCGATGGTATCGAAAGCCGCTGAGAGGTCTAATAGGACCAGGATGGAGGAAAAACCCCCATCTCTGGCCCTCCAGAGATCATCAACCAACGCGACCAATGCCGTCTCGGTGCTATGCCCGGGCCGAAAGCCGGACTGGCGCGGATCTAAATAATCAACTTCCTCCAGGTGACGGGGAAACTGTTGTGCCACCACACTCTCAACAACCTTCGCCAAAAAGGGAAGGTTGGAGACTGGACGATAGTTGTTCAAAAGAGCTGGATCCAAAGAGGGCTTCTTAAGGAAGGGCCTCACCATCGCTTCTTTTAGGGAAGCAGGCAAGGAACCCTCACTTAAGGATGCGTTGACAACCTCTTGGAGCCAGCCTCGTGTCACCTCCCAGGATGCCAGTACAAGCCAGGAGGGACACGGGTCCAATAAACATGTGGTGGCTCGCAGTCGCCCACGTAACCTGTCCATATCCTCGGAAGTAACGGAGTCAAACTCCTCCCAAACAAGATCTGTCCCGTGGCATCCCACTGGGCCATGAATGGGGGCTAGCTCGTTCTGTATCTGAGCGATTTTCTCCTCCCAATAAATCACAAATTCCTCTGCTCTACCCTGTAGCGGGGCTTCCCGCACCCTCTGTTGAAGGAGGGAACGGGTCACCCTAAACAGGGCGGCAGGGCGGTTGTCTGTGGATGCTATGAGAGCAGCACAATGATGACGTTTGGCTGCTCTCAGCGCCACAATGTAAGTCCGTAAATGGGCTCTTACCTGTGTCCGGTCAGATTCAGAACGGGTAGACCTCCATCTTCCCTCTAGGCATCTCTTGCGGCGTTTCATCACCCGTAGCTCCTCGGTAAACCAAGGAGCCAGGGTGTTTCGGCGCTGCAAGAGAGGCCGCAAGGGCGCGGCCCGATCCAAGGCTCCCGTGGTCGCAATATTCCATGCGGCCACGAGGTCCTCCATCGGGGCGCGGGTCAGGGGTACAGGAACTGGCCCAAGCGCCGTTTGGAACCCGTCCGGGTCCATCAGGCGCCTGGGGCGGAACCAGATTGGTGACTCAGGTTCCGCCTCCCCGCGGAGGGGAGCAGCGGTCGGAAAGTCGAGCCGGAGAAGTGAGTGGTCTGACCATGACAAGGGTGTGATGACTATATCCCCTATACCCAGATTACTCTTCCATTGGCCTGAGACAAAGATGAGATCCGGTGTATGTCCACCCTCGTGAGTGGGGCCTTGAATTAACTGGGTCAGGTCCATGGCCGTCATGGAAGCCATGAACTCCCGAGCTACCTCGGATGATTCGCCCACCGATGGCAGATTAAAGTCCCCCATGACTAAAAGTCTGGGGGTCTCAACTGCCACCGTGGCGATCACCTCCAGGAGCTCGGGCAGGGCTGCTGCTACATAGCGGGGAGCCAGGTATACAACCAGCAAGCCCAACTGCCTCCCTAGGCCCCACTTCATACAGAGGGACTCACAACCGGTAGTCTGTGGCACAATGGTCTCTCTCGGCTCAAGACCTTCCTTTACAATGACCGCTACCCCACCACCCCTACCTAGGGCCCGGGGCTGATGAAAAGCGCGGTAACCTGGTGGGCACATTTCAACGAGGGGAAGTTCACCCTCGTGGCCCAACCAGGTCTCCGCAATTCCCACCAGGTCCGGCTTCCCCTCTTACACAAGGTCATGAACGAGGGGGGCTTTGTTGGCAACGGACCTGGCATTGCAGAACATCAGCCGCAGGCCCTGGCTCTGTACTCCTTGGCCACCTAGCCTGCGGGGGTTGAGGCACTTGACCGTTTGCAGCCAACGGCTTCGCGCCCCCAACCGGGAGGATAACACTCGTCTCCCCTCGGGCCTGCCTCTCCCCACAACCTTCTGGATGGAAATGCCCTCTGTCGGAACGACTTGTGTCTCCCCCCTCCTAACGGAACCTTCCGCTTCCCTCCGTCGCCTGCTGGCCTGGCCCTCTCTTTCCTCACCCGCCTCTACCTGTCTATACCCTCCCCCCTCCCTGGTTCCCCCTAAGATAGACATAAGTTTACAAATTAAAAAACCCCTAAGACCACGCTTCTTCCACCTCTCCAGATTAATGAATCCTTCATCAAGGTGGGCCCTCGTTAGAGCGGAGGGCCAAACCTGCGAGAGCGGGGACTCTCGCAGTCGTAATAGGTCTAGCTTAGAATACATTAATATAGATAAATAATTAGATAAATATATAAATAATTATGTATAAATACAATGTAAAAAGATTTAAATACATAAAAGCATGGGTCATAAAAGATTTTAAAAGCATCGTTAGCCGCCATTTAAGATGTAATAAATAGATGTTAAAATGCAATAAATGGATGTTAAATATATCAGTTAATGGATTAAAGTGCATCAGTGAGGGATTTAGTCCAGCTGAAGCGTTCTAGATTTTTCCCTTCAGAAGGACCAAAAAGGTCTTAAGGAAATATCCATAGGTCGAAAGATCTTCTTAGTGGTTGCTTTCAGTTCTTAAAAGGTCTATAGGCAGGATCATACATTTGGCACCATCAGTGCCGGCAGAAAATCTGTCCTCCAGTTGGAAAAGAAAACCTCTCGTGTCCAGGAGAGTCCGGTAAGGCCTAAACCAGCCGTACTTCCTCCTCCCGGCTGGCCTAGTCCGAGAACTGGAGACATCATCATTCCCCTCTCCAGTCTCGGCTTGTTCTCAAAGGCCTCTCCCTATGACTGATCGCAGCGTCTAGGGGTAAACTCCCTCCTCTCCCGGCCGGGGCCTCTGCGCTTCCTGGTCTCCAAGGGGCTCGCCAAACCCAAACGGCCCTTCTGCCAATGCAGGACGCCGCAGGGACGCCGAAGACGTCGGCCTCCACTCTGGCGCTCCCACCGAAATTAAGCAACCATCCCCAGGGCACCGACCTCCATCTTGGCTCTCTCACAGCCACCTCCACCGCCGTTACGCCACTGGTCTCCATGGCGGCCCTCTCACCGCCGCCTCCGCATCTAAGTCCGTCCTCCCGGCCCTCCAGGCCCTCCAGGCTCACCGGCATCCAGGCTCTCTCACAGCCACCTCCGCCGTTGAGCCACTGGTCTCCGTGGCGGCACTCTCACCGCTGCCTTCGCACCTAAGTTCGTCCTCCCGGCCCTCCAGGCCCTCCAGGCGCTCCGGCTCTCCGGCATCCAGGCTCTCTCACAGCCACCTCCGCCGTTGAGCCACTGGTCTCCGTGGCGGCACTCTCACCGCCGCCTCCGCACCTAGATTCGTCCTCCCGGCCCTCCAGGCGCTCCGGCATCCAGGCGCGTGGCCGACGTCCACCGTCATCACAAGGACGCCGGGGACGCCGACCTCCTGTCCGGCGCTCACACCGCCGCCGCCACCGCCGCCGCCGCCGTCCTCATTACCACCTCAGCGCAAACCTCACCCTGAAGTCCAGGGTGGATCCCTCTCCGATCCCAGCCCTCAGAAAAGTAAGTAATGGGCTGGGGCACTTGAAAATCGGCTAACGAGCTCCATGGCCCAGCGGAGCTCGAAGCTAGACCGCCATCTCCTTCGCGCAAGCGCAGTCCATTCCATGAACATTTTACCTAGAATCCTACATTTCCCAATTAGGTTGGGGAAGGACTATTTTGAAGATCTAAATAAAATGGTGCAGAAGTTTATATGACGGGGGAAAATGCGAGAATAAAACTCAAAGTGTTGCAAGATGCTAAAATAAGAGGCGGGTGGGGCCCGCCTCTTATACTAAAATAAGAGGCAGGTGTTGCAAGATGCTAAAATAAGAGGTGGGTGGGAGCTAAGGAATGGATAATATTAAGAAAGCTAGGCTTTTGAATTTAGAGGGTCATGACCTGTTGTTGGGATGGCATGCTTTTTCTATGGTATAGACTTAATGGGTCCCTAAAACAAATCATATCCTATTGCAGGGTGCAGTTCACTTCACAATTCTGTCAGGAGTTCCTGAAATTGCTTGGCAGGGACTTAGCTCTGCCCATCATCCCCAGATGAATGGAGGCTGTGAACTAGCTAATGGGGTCTTGGAACAATACCTGAGATACTAGTTTAAGTATCACCAACACAACTGGGATGACCTCCGTTTTGTATAGGTAGCCTATAATAATGCAGTGTATTTCACACCATTAAAAAAAAAACAGCTGACAAAAAGCATTCCAAACTGAAAGACTTCAACAACTGACACAAAATCTATCTACCCACCAAAAACCTCTATTTGAGGCAACCCTTAATGAAAATAGGTCCTAAGTACATTGAACCTTTTCCTATTATTAAAATCATGTAACAGTACAATTACACCTGCCCAAATCCTTCAGACGCGTTCACTCAGTTTTCCATTGTAGCTTGTTAAAACCAACAATCACTTCTTCCCTACACTCCACAACCAAACCACCACCAAATCCCATCCTGATCAGAGAACAGCATTTTGAAATCAAGGAAATTTTAGACTCTGGTAAACACAGAGGGAAAGTTCAATATTTAATTGCCTAGAAAGACTTTCCTCCTTCTGAAACAGAATGGATTGATGGCCGACATGTTCAAGCCCCAAAGTCCTTCACAAGTTCCATAATGAATACCCTGATAAACCTCCCTTTCTCTCCCTTTCTTTCTCCTGCAGGACTAAAGCCTTTTTTCAAGGTAGGTCAAATGTCAGGTCTGTCACTTTCAGCATATTTCACTTCGCTAGCATCTTGCCATAACATGCAGGGAGGGGAAGAATGGGGAGATTTAAGGAGGAATGACAGGTTAACAGGAACCAGAGGTGTCAATCCAGAACAGACCAGCTGATCAAAGATGAAGCCATGAGAATGGAATGTGAAACTCAACCAAAGAGGTGTCAAACTTCAAAGCTGTTTCCAAAATTCAAATATCATTGGACACTGGTGGTCATGGGGGAGGGCCAGGGAAGAAGGAAAATACAGGTTTTGTGCAGGAATATTTAGATTGAGCTTTCCTTAGGCTGTAACTGCTTGACTTTAGTAAAAGTAAACCTTTCATTTCAAAGTGGAGTGAAAGGTCTTTCTTTCATAAATGTTTAAGTTGGGACAAGCCTGACGCTAACTTACTAAGAAGTAGATTGTGGTCTACTTTGTCAAATGCCTTACTGAAATCCAAGTATGTCCACACTATTTCGCTTGTCCACTTTGTACAAGTAGTACAAGAAGTGATAATGTGAAAATCTGGGAAGTGTAGCACAATTTCATGCTGAGTATTGGCTATATAAAACGTTTGCTCTTCAGCAATTCATTGAAAAATGTATAAATATGAGTAATAAATGTATTATATATTTGTTAAGACAAAGTTTATGTTAAATTGAATATTTAGGTGAACAAATTGTGGAATGTAGGGCACTAGAGTGGTAGCTGAATATAAAAGTGATAATGAAGGAAGTAAAGCATTTATAACAGGGGTGTCAAACTGAAGGCCTGCGGGACAGATCTGGCACACGATGTGGTCGGATCCCATGGGGCCAAGCTGGAAAATGTTTGGCAAAACAGTTGGCAAAACAGAAATTTTTGCTGGTTCAGTGGACGTGGCTAAATGGGTGGGGCATGTGACTGAATGGGCATAAATGATGTCAAGTTGGCCACATCCACTCAGTCACCTGCCCCCCTAGTCACGCCCACCGAACCAGTAGTAAAAAAATTGAAACCCACCCTTGTAAGGAATGCTTGTAGTGATGCATTTTTAGATGAGAATTCAAATAATATGCAGCAAACATTAGGTTGCATAATATAGCAAAGACTATTGAATTGAAAATTAATGTAAGAGAGCAAAATGATTATGTTTAACAAGGGAGCGAAGTTAACGATTAAATAAATCGTGCAAATAGTGAAAAAAATTGAGTAGGAACTTGAAGCTGCGTACGTTTATTGAAGATGTGAAAATGGGGAAAAAATCCAATGTGCAAATAATGGTAGAAAACTAAGAGGTCATAGCTAGTTAAGAGGAATGAGTGTAAAAAATGAAAATAGCTGTGTATAAGACAATAATGGAACCGAGAATTCAGTATATCAACAACCACAGAAAGGAAGAGAGCTGATGAGAGTTCAAAAAATGGAAGAAAAAAATGAGCAAAGAGATAAGAAAATTGTGAATATTGACAACAAAGTAAGCGTGGTTGGTAATAAGAGCGGAATATGGAAAAGGGAGATAGATGGATTGGAACTCTACCCTAGACTTCAAAGCAAAGAAGAAGAAAAGAGAAAAATTGATGGAGATAAGGAGAGAAATCTTGACAGACGCACCAGTGATAATCAAAATAAGCTGATGGAAAGAGCAGATGGTGGGTTTCGAGCTTTTATGAGATACGAAAGGAACAACATGTTGCGAAGAGAAGTTCATACAAGATTCATTAAGAAAGTAAATAACTAGAACATTAATGCTACAAATGGCAAGAGATATAAGACTGCACTATTACTGGAAAGACACAGGTTGATGCAATGAAAATCTATAACAAAAACTAAGCTAAATTTAGTTTATTAGCAGTATGTATAAAATGAATTGATAATAGCTATAGTTAAAAAATGATTAATAATGATAATAATGCATATAGATATTAGTTTGATAATATAAAATTTATATAAATAACACATGGAGATTATGAAAGGTGGTTTAAAAGCTTGGATATCAAATACAAACAATCTTTATTTTTTATTTATTTTTTCTTTATCTAGAATATGTTATAAAGATGTATTGTGATTGGATGATTTTATGATGATTTAATAGAATGCCATTATATAATTTTATTCTAGATTTTGAATATTACATATAAAAGGATGTAAAAACAATTATAGTCTAATTAAGGTTGAGATATTATAATTATAATATATATAAATATATTTGAATTTAAAATATGTGATTTGATATGAAAAGCAGGTGATGACTATGGAAGAGATGCATAGAAATTTTGTAACCAACAGGCACACCTTCTATAATTTGTAATGGAAGATGGATTTTTTTATGTTTGTTTGTCTTTGTTCAAAAATAAATAAAAATTGTTTAAAAAAACCAACAACTACAGAACAAAGTCAAATGCTCTGGGAAAATTTATGTATAAGATACTGTACTAAAACAAGAAGACATAGAGTCAAGAATGATGTCAAGAGATCTCATGCAGAGATATGGTCAATTTGATAAGTAATTTATTTTCCAGCATATTTGTCTTTCACTGATAACTGAAAACTCCCTTTGATGCACTGTTTACTGAAGGCACTATTTAATAATAAACAATTCTGACAGTCAAGATCCTAGTCTGAAAGCTAATTGCTGGATATAATGCCAATAGTGCCAATCACATTTCAAGAGCTCTTAAATCAAAACAAACAACTAATAAGGTTAAAAAAAATTCCATGGAAAAAGGCTGGAGTCCACTTATTCAGGCAGTTAAGAATAATTTTAAAAATTCTGCATCTCAGTAGGAGAGTGCTATTCCCAGAACACAATGAATGACATTTTAGGGTTTAATGGAGATATGTCTAACTAACTTGTCTATTGTAATATAAAAGTCCTCTCTCAATGGTCATGCATGAAAGGAAGATTATGGACATGATCTCTCATCTAAAATCAGACAAGACTTTAGAGGTAACTGAACTCCGCCTGAACTAAGTAAAAAGTACTCTAAATATTGAGTACTTCTGGGAATAACAGAGCATAAAGTAAAATAATAACTTAAAAGATTCTCTAATCTTTCCTTATCAAAAAGCAGAAAGTACAAACTGATAGTCAAATGTGCTACAAAAGTATCAGTCTTTGCTCACAGAAGTCTTTACTTTAAGCACACTGTAGTGCTTTCCTTCTTACTGTTAGAATAACTTCCCCTCTTAGAATGCTGATGCCTCTATGGTGATGAAGAAGTTGAGATAACTGAGCTGTGCTGAAGTGACACCTACACAGATACTTGCATTGCTTTTATTTTCTCAATTCTGACTACAGGCTGATCAAGTAAATGGTATTTGTTTTTCTTACTTTGTGACAGCAATTCTTCTGTAAGATATAGTGTTGTAAAATTTGTGCAATAGCACATAAGAGTTGCAAAGTACTATTAGATAATAAACCCTTCTGATTTTATTGCCATTCTTGCTGCTGTTACTTTCAATCACTCTTGACTCCTTGAGATTCTTTGGCAGATCCATGCAAGGGTTTTTTGGGCAACATTTTCAGAAGTTGCCACTGCCCTTTTCCTAGGGCTGTGAAAGAGTGACTGATCTAAAGTTAACTATATCCGTGCGGCTGTTAAAACATTGTTTTTTTGTTGTGTAGTATTGCATAATTAAAAATGTTGTGACAATTTCTTTTATTTAGGAATTCTCATATTAAAATATTCCTATCTTTTATAATAATAATTTTCCATCTTTGGCCATTCATTATCTACTGTGCTTCCCAAAACTAAGACCAATCTTATTTGGGGGGGAGGCGGGGCTTGACAATACACACTCGGGCTTATTTTCGGGGAGGTCTTGGGTTTTTTTAGTGGAGGAGGTGGAGAGCGTGGGGGTCATTTTTCCGTCTGGGCGAAAAGCACTGAATAGCTTAGGACTGAATAGCTTAGGAATAGCTCAGACAGAAAAATGATGGAGATTTAAAGTTTCATGTGCTTGCAAAGGGGACATTAGAAAGCATCCCCTTTGAAGCCGATAAAGCTTTGTCTCCCTCTGGGTGAAAAGTGCATTGCAGAGCCAGGCAGAGGCAGAGGCAATCCCAATGTGCTGCCCGCTCAATCCCATCATCTGTCACCTTGCCTGCGCTGTGCAGGGCTTCAGGATCACCTGCCTCCCACATTCCACATGCTGCCGGTGCCAGTGCGCAAGCTTCCTGCGAGCCTCCTTTGAGTCAGATCATGCATGTCTCCACTCTAGGACTTATAATAATAATAATAATAATAATAAATTGAGATTTATTAACCGCACCCTCTCCCCACAGGGACTTAACAGTATTTGCGCTGTACCAAGGGGCCAGTGGGCTGCGGCTGTTGATGGACACTGCTCTCACATACTCACTGCCTCTCGTGCTGGCCACGCCTATCCCCCGGGCTTATTTTCAGAGTAGGGTTTATATTGGGCCCACCTAAAAAAACAGGCTAGGGCTTATTTTCAGTGTGGGTCTTATTTCAGGAAAACACAGTACATCAAGTCAGTATCATATTATCTTCCCCTCTCCTCAAAAAGCTAATGGGTATATATTTAAACTGTACATCTTGCCTGTGAGTTCAATTGTCTTTTAAAATTGCAGTGTTCATAAGGTAGAACCCTCATTTGTCATCTATTATCTATTTACAAGATAGGATACTGGTAAGAATGCTTACCCATACCAGAAACGAGGATCATTGGAAATGCAGTGGTTGAGATTTCGCTGAGCCAAAGCCTTTTTTTTATTTAAAACAAACTCTTGCAATTTCATTTTTACTTCTGTACTTGCCACTGCACCTAAAATACCAAACCAAAAGAAAATAGATATAACTACATAAATATAACTACATACATACTAATCCTAAGGCTAACCACATAAAATTGTATCAAAAAGTTATCTAAAAAGTTTAACCTTTCCAATATTATAAATTGTCAATAATATTTTTATAATGTGAAATGGGTATAGAATTAGAGCCAGTACTTGAAAATAGATAATTACATTTATCTTCTTCCTATAAACAGGTGATCAATTAAGTAAGATTTAAGGAATAAAATTATACACAACACCACTTATTTTGCGTTTAAGTACTGTATTTTTCGGAGTATAAGACACACCTTTTTTTCTCTAAAAAGAGGCTGAAAATCTGGGTGTGTCTTTTACACCAAATACAGCATTTTTTGCTTCCTGAAGCCCCGCCCCTTCACCAAAATGGCCGTGCATAGCCTTATGGAGGCTTTCAGACAGCTCCTGGGGGCTGGGGAGGGCAGAAATAAGCAAAAAACGAACTGTTCCCCCCCCCCCCTTCAGCCGCAGCAGCACTCTATAATTTCTATGCTTTCTATATTGGCTTTCCTGCTTAGCTTTTATAATTCTCCCTTCTGCATTGCCTTCCTATTACCTTGTCCTATAATGTAGCAAGCATAATATTAACACTTATAATAATATTCATTATTTGTATCACCATATACTGTATTTGTATTCTCTATTTTCTGTTTTGGTTTCTAATTTCTATCCACTTGTACATTTTATTCTATACTTTATACAATTCCGATTCTTCTCTTTCTTTTAGTTCTATTGTCATTTTATCCATTTCTGGGCATTCGAGTATGTTCCTGATTGTAGTTTCATCTGAGGGTGTATTGATTTCCCCCCCAGTTTTGTGCAAAAGCAATCCTAGCTGCAGTGAGCATGTGTATGATTATGTATTGAGATTGATTGTCCATTTTTTGGTCTAGTAGTCCTAATGCTTCTGGTTTGAATTCTATTTTTCGCTTAGTAATTTCTTCAAACCATTTCTGAATTTTGCACCAGTACTTCCTTGTGATGGGGCACGCCCACCCCATGTGATAGAATGTTCCAAGCTTGTGGCTGCACCTCCAACATTTGGGGGATAAATTTGTGTACATTTTGGCCAATCTCGCTGGAGGCAAATGCCATCTATACAACATTTTATAGAGATTTTCTTTGTAAGCTACTGCCGTCATAAATTGGGGCGTTGGTCTTACATGATACGCCCCTTCTTGAGGCAGGTGGAGACAGTGGTCATGTGTGGGTTAACTCAGCCAGGATCCAATAGAACTCAGTCTACAAAAATGATGTCATCGCTTCTGAGTAGTATTTTCCCGCTTTGCTGACGAAGGAGATCGGTAGACTGCTGTGCTCATAAGAGATGCTCTCTCTCTCTCCCTAATAGTCCAATCAAGTCCGTGCTCCCTGATGTGGAAGACTGGCCAGCTCCAAAGGGTGGGGATGACCACTGTCTCCACCTGCCTCGAGAAGGGGCGTATCAGGTAAGACAACACTGAAGAAAGGACTTGAGCCACGGAAGCCTCAAGGGGAACGTAGCCCCTAGGCAGGCACCAGGAGATGAAAGCTTGCCAAGTGGATTCATAAATTCGGTTTGTGGACAGGTGGCGAGAGGCCTGAATGGTGTGAATCACCTCTTCTGAGAGGTTGGCTGCTCTCAAGGCTGACTGCTCAGCCTCCATGCGGGTTAGGTTGAGCCATGGAAGGTCCGGGTGAAGGATGGAACCGTGGTGAAGGAGTGACTTGATCTTGGGAAGATGCCACGCCGGGTGCACCGATAGATGGAAACCAAGGGTGGCGCAGGCAATAGGGGGCGATGGGGATCAGCTCGGCCCCTTCGTCCAGCATCTTTCGGATCACCCTCTGGATCAGGGAGAAGGGAGGGAACGCGTACAAGAGACTGCAAGGCCACTTGCATCTTAGGGCATCCGTCCCTTCCGCACCCGGCATCTTGTAACGTGCAAGGTACCTGGGCAGTTGAGCATTGGATGCTGTCGCGAAGTGATCCATCTTCGGAGTCCCGTACCTGACTGAGAGTTGTTTGAAGATTCATCGGTTGAGAGACCATTCTGCCGGGTCGATTGTCGTGCGACTCAGCCAGTCAGCGCGGGAGTTGTCTACGCCGGAGATGTGCTCGGCGCGAAGTGAGAGACGATGGACCCCACACACGTCCCTATCAGAAATGCGGACTCCATGAGAGCAACTGCTTGTGCTCCTCCTTGGCAATTGATGTGAGCTTTCGCCGTCGTGTTGTCTGTACGTATCAGGACATGAGAGTGGAGAATGAACAGTTGGAAGTAAAGGAGGGCAAGATGGATGGCCCGCAGTTCCAGCCAGTTCATGCTGTGGGAGAGGTCGGAATTGGATCAGAGACCTTGAGCTACCTGTTCTTGTAGGTGGGCACCCCAACCTGACAGACTAGTGTCCGTCGTGATGACCAGTTGGGGGGGGGGGGCTCCCTGAAGAGAGACCCTTGAGCTAGTGCTGGGGAGAGCCACCAGTCCAGAGAGTGAAGCACCTCTGGAGTCAGGGTGACCTTTGCTAGAGAGCAACTGCTGTTTGTCTTTTGGTATGGTAGGAGGCATCAGCTGTGTAGCTGAGCCCATGGGACTATGGAGAAGCAGGAGACCATCTTCCCCAGCAGCTGAGACAGCTTGCAAAGTGGGACCTGATGCCTCCTTTGCACCTCTAGGGCCAGTTTCTTGAGACTGTCCTGACGGTCATGGGATAGGAAGACTCTCCCCCGGGAAGTGTCTATGAGGGTACCTAGATGGATTAGGCAAGATGTTGGGGACAGATGGCTCTTCTCCTGATTGATGGAGAAACCTACCTCCTGGAGCACCTGAAGGGTGTCCTGGAGATCTCGGAGTGCCTGACTGTGGGACCTGGACAACAGAAGAATGTCATCCACGTAACAGAATATTCGGATGGGCATTGCGCGAAGATACGCAGCTATGATGGCCAATATCTTGGTAAACACCCTCGGGGCCAAGGAGAGCCCGAAGGGGAGTGCCCGATAATGGTAATGACGTCCCCCATAAACAAAACGGAGGAAACGCCGATGGGCTTTGTGAATGGGGATGTGGCGGTATGCTTTGGTGAGATCCACTGAAGTCGTTGAGACGCACACCCTCCAGAATTGACAGGAGGGAGTGCATCTTGAACCTTCTGAACCTGACAAACAGGCTCAGAAATTTTAGGTCCAAGATCGCTCGCCAGCCCCCCGAAGACTTTGGCACGATAGAAAGCCGAGAATAGAAAGCCAGACACTTTTGGTCTGGGGGAATGGGCTGAATGGCCCGAATGGAGAGCAGATGATAGATGGCCTGCTCCACCAAGAGCCTCTTGTGAGGGTCCCGTGACATTGGACAAGTGACAAAGTGGTTCGGGGGGCTGGATCGCAGATACAGGAGAAGGCCGAATCTGATTGTGGATTGCACCCAATCATCGCTGGTAATATCATCCCAGCGGTCCACAAATGCTGCTAGACAGCCCCCTATTGGAAGATCTTCTGGGCACTCACTTCTGATGCTTAAAGGATCGGGTATTGTTGTCCCTGAAGGACTTCCTGGGCTGGAATCGTTGGTTGTTCCTGCCCGACCTGTTGGAGAAGGAGGCGCCCTGTCTGGGGGGAGCCTGATGTTGGGAGCTGGAGATGGAAGCTCCCCCGTCCTGCCCACAAAAGGGCTGCCTGCGGTAAAAGGATTGCGATCTGGAATCCTGCTTTTTAGTAGCTGGTTGCAGCACCTTTCTTTTATCCTTGGATTCCACAAGAAGGGGCTCCAAGGGAGCTCCAAACAAGTTGGAGGGGGAATAAGGAGAGGAAGTTAGCCTCCACTTGGCTTTAGCCTCCGCCTGCCACTGTTTGAGCCAAACTAGTCGCCTGGTGGAAATGGAGGCGGCTATGGGCTTGGAGGCAAAACAAACTGCATCCAGAGAAGCATCCGCAGCAAACTGCAGGGCCGCCTTAATCTTATTGACATCCCTGCGTGCCCTGGAATCCCTAGCAGGAAGCCTAGCTTGGAGCTGTCTTAGCCATAGCAGGGCGGAACGGCTAAAGAAAGAAGCCAAGGTTGCGGCTCTCACTGACCAAGCAGAAGCCTGATGGCTTTTGACCAGGGTCTGCTTGATCCTTTTGTCCTCGGAGCGCAAGGAGTCCTCTGGAGCAGCCGAGGCCGCATTGGGGGAAGATAGGGCCACAATGGGCAAATCGATGGGAGGTATCTCAAGGGCCTTGAGGAGGTCTGGGCTGGCATTATATAAGCGCCTAGCCAAGGCTTTGGGAAGGGGACCGGTACCTGGTGAAGCCCACTGGTTTTGAACCACATCGATGAACAGCCTGGGCGAAGGGATGACTTCCTTCTCCACCGTTGGTTGACTGAAGAGTGGGTCGGTTGTGTCAGACTTGTCCATCTCTGCGTCCTGGGTGGCCTTAGGAGGTGGAATACCTGCAATCTTTTTTGCTTTGAAAAGAAGAGATCTGAAAATAGCAGGTTTAAACAGACCCACAAAGGGAGGGGGATCAGGGGGCAAACCCTCATCCTCCGACAGATCAGAGTCACGTGCAGGACGTTCTTCCTCCCCAAATACCGAATCCTGAGTAGAGGTACCGGGCAGGTCATGATTTGAGGAGGCCGAAAGGTCGCCATCTCTGTGTCTGGAGCTGGAGGCGAAAGAATATCTGCGAAGTGTGGAGTGACTAGAGGCCCTGTGTTTGAGGCCCGCCGCTATACCCCTTTCAATCGCATCTGAAATGATGGTTGCTACATCAGGAAGGTAAGTGGGGTGATGCAGGGGTTGAGGAACCTGGTCCTGGAAAAAGGTTTCCCCCTCAGGGGTCACACTTCTGCCTCCATCTGACTCATCTCCACTATTGGTGAGGTCCTTGGTGCCTCTGGCCTCGTCAGGCTGAATGATTGAGGCTGAAGGAGAGGCATCATCCTCGGAATCAGAGGAGAGATCCTGAGGAGGACTTGGGGAGACCTGCATTTGGGCTCTAAAAGGAGTGGCCTCAATGTGCTTGGTCTTAGCTGTGGCCTTCCTAGGGGTGGCTTCAGGCCTAGACAGTGTTGTCCCTTGGAAGGGGCCTTGCGAGCGGGGCCTGGGGTCTTGGGTAGAAGACCTGAAGGTGGAGGGTCTGCAGATGCCTTTCTCTTGTGGGCCTTGGGCGGAGGGGCTTCTTTAGAGGCCACGTGCTGGGCAGGAGGAATGGGCTGAATCTCCTGTGAAGACTCCATACTCACTGCGCTGATCAAAATGGCCGCTGAGACTAAAGTGTCTATGGGCCAGAAGCCACGAGGTAGCCGAGTCTCTGGGAACTCAAGGAGGCCACAGTGGTCGAAGACCCCTGCTCCGGGCCGGCTGGTATGGCTGCGGGGCCTGTGGCATGCTGCGATCAATTGGCACGGTCACGGGGCAAGAGCTACGGCGGTGGGCCGTTTCCATACAGCAGAGCCTCCCAAGGCTCGAATTGCAGGGCCTTCCGAGGCCTGGGTTGCAGGGCCTTCTGAGGTCTGGGCTGCAGGGATGGCGGGGGCGAAGGCGGCTGCAGCAGCGAATGGGGCAGCAGCAATGGCGGCAGCGGCGGCGGCAGTGACCAAAGCGGGCAGCCCACAGGTCCAACGCCGCGCAGCAAGGCCTTCAGAGGCCGACGCTACGAAGATAGGTTCCCAAGGGACCAAGAAGGGGCTAAAAGCCCCAAGGCAAAAGCCCCAGGTACCCAGAAGTCGTTTAGCCGAAGTTCGAGTAAGAAAAAACTCCTTTTGAAATTTTTTTAGAGTAAGCCAATTGAGAAAACTAACAAATTTGGAGGAGAGAGTGATTAGCACAGCCAGTTCAGATCGAACTGAGTCTAAAAAGCAGGAGAGTACTCCTCAGAGGCGCTGACATCATTTTTGTAGACTCAGTTCTATTGGATCCTGGCTGAGTTAACCTGCACATGACCACTGTCTCCACCAACATTGGAGAATTATAATTTCTTTCCCATAGTTTACCCCATTTTTCTAACTCTATATTATGCCCAAAATTTATTTTCCAAGCTAATCATTGTCTCCTTTACCGTCTCTTCCTCCATTTTATATTTTAAAAGAAAATTATATAATCTAGTGATCATTTTTCCTCCTGTTTCTTGTAATATTTTATCTAATTCCATTTGTTTCTCTTATATTCCGTATTGTTCCCGATCTTTTTTAAATCTTGTTTTAATTTGTAGATAGGGCCATCATTCCATATTTATTTCTTGGGTTTTCAGATCTTGTACTAATTTTAGTTCTCCTTTTTCATCTAAGAGCTCTGCATATCTTACGATTTTACTGAGATCTATAGTATTTGGATATGTCATTGCCTCCATGATTGATAACCAGTTTGGGATTTTCAGTTAGTGTTTTGTTTTTTTTAAAATTCCCAGACCCTAAGCAGGGCATCCCTTACTATGTCTCTGCAAGTAGGAATGAGATTTATTCTTTCCCTCCCAGAAGAAGCTGTGCCAGCCTAGTTGGAAATTGGGTCCTTCTAGCATAAAGATTCTTTTATTTTTAGTTGGATCCAGTCCTTTAGTCATGTTAGGGCTGCTGCCTGATAATAAAGCTCCAAATCTGGAAGGCCAAACTTTTTTTTTCCTTTCGGAAAGCTGTTTAGTTAGAGTGGTTGATGAGAATTACATTGGTCAAGTGGTGTGCCAACAGAAACAAAGTTTTAGGTGCTACAGGTTGTCAGCGATTTCCTTCACCAACACATGGATAAATACACCTGGAAACATCTACCTACCTACCCTCTCTCTCTCCCTACCTACGTACTGTATTTCTCTCTCTTTCTCTCCCTCTCTGGAAATCAGAGTCTTTGCCTTTTATTCCAGGACACTGACTCGAGGACCACACTGAAGGTTGCAAAAGTTTTTGCTGCAGTCTTGGCACGTAAGAACTGTGGGAAATGTCGGGTTGGTCCCACTGGCTGAGGTCAATTGTGCTGACAGTTTGCAGCGTACTACTTGGTGGCCACATCAGTTGCTGATATGTAGATCTCATGTTAACCTTTACACGGTATTTACTCTTTATGCTCAATTTGAACTGATCATACTCCTAAAGCATAGATTTAAATTTCCATAATGGTTAGATGGTACGGTCGAAAGTATAATCTTTGTCATCAATTTTGCCTGTTGTCTCCCACCTTTCAGTGGGGCTCGGATGTATATCCCCATGTGATTTGTTTATCTTGTTTTCTGGTCTATGACCGCAATAAAGTTTTATCTCTCTCTCTCTCTCTTTCTCTCCCTCTCTATCCTTCTATCTACCTACCTACTTTTTTTAAAAAATGCCTCTTCAAAACCTGGGTACATCTTATAATCCAGTGCATTTTATACTCTGAAAAATACGGTAAGTGTTCATAAAATTGAGGATTTCTACATATCGATTTTTTCTCACATCAATTTATGTACAAAATAAAAGTTAAAATAGTTCATTTTTCATTTTATTTCATTTTATTTGAGCAATTCTATATAATTATTATTATATAAATAATTTGGTTTATTAAACGGAAAGCATGGCATGTAAAGCAGGAATGAATTTTAATTTGAGTTCTCTCTTTTGCTACATTTCTGATTTAGATACATAATTTCCTGTATTCCTGTAGCTTCCCTGTGATCAGTCGGAAAGGTGAACAACCATGGGGGAGCTGCAGCCATCCCAAGTTTGAAGAAATTCATATGTAATTTTTGGAGAGGGAGGGTGACTATTGTACGTGGCCATTAAGTGACCAATCATATATAGAAGACTATATGTATCTCTACGAATTTTAACAATCTATCCAAAATGTGCAATTTCCAGCCTTTCTCATCCAACAGAGTTCCAGAAATCTACCATGCATATGACTCTGCAATGCCTATATAAAAATTGCAGAATGCAAAAGAGTTAGAAGCAGTGATTAAATTCATTTTTTTTTACTACCGGTTCTGTGGGCATAGCTTGTTGGGCTATGCCCACAGGGGAAGAATACTGCAAAATCCCCATTCCCTCCCCACTCCTGGAGGAAGGATATTGCAACATCTCCATCCCCACCCCACTCTGAGGCCAGCCAGAGGTGGTATTTGCCAGTTCTCTGAACTACTCAAAATTTCCACAGAACTGTCCAGAACTGTCAGAACCTGCTGAATTTCACCTCTGATTAGAAGGTCTGTTTCTGCATTTCCTACAAATATCCATATTATTAAAATGGCAGTTGATACTGTAAAATGTGATTGACTTGGTAACACAGAGTGGTGGCTTTTAAATACATGAATGAAAACACAGCTGATCATCTGCAAAATATTTAAGGTGTGAAGTTCTATCAATATGCACAGCACTCAGTCCAACTGCCCATATAAAACTAGAAAAGGCAAGAACAATACCCCCTTAAGAACTGATGTCTTACATCAATAAGTAGGAGGTCCTATAAAGAATAGGAACAAAGCCGAACAAAAATAGTTAATAAAATATTGAAAGTAATGAAGGAAATATGATAAGCTGAGGAGGGATTCAGCTGATTCTCACTGGTTTGGGTGAACCAGTTAACTTTTTACCCAGTTTGGAGAACTGGCTAATCACACCACTGGCTGGCCCCACCCCATCCCTCCCCGGACTCACTTATCTCATTTTGCCTTCCAGGCTGCTGCAAGAGGTCTTCCAGGCCCAGAATAGGGTGCGGGGGAGGCGGCATGCGGCCCCCGTGTCCCAGTTTGCTTCCAGGGTGGTGCAGGCCGTCCAGGGTTGGGAATGGGGATTTTACATGATCATTACTGTGAGGTGAGTTGCGAATGGGGATTTTGAATGATCATTACTGTGAGGTGAGTTGTGAATGGACATTTTATATTAAGATTGCTCATAAGTAAGTAGGAACCAGTAAAAGAGGAATGGAAAAATCTCTATCTGTAGATCAGCATTTTTCAGTCTTGGCAAGTTTAAGATGGGTGAACTTCATGCTGCCTTGGGAATTCTGGGAATTGAAGTTCATGAACCTTAAAGTTGCCAAAATTGAGAAGCAAGGGTCTACACTAAAGTTTAGGATTTTCCATTCCTGTTTTATTTATAGTTTGGTGCAATTAAATAAATCAGTTGTGGTTTCGTTAACAAATAGTGATTAAAGCAATATGAACCATTACTGGAGCACCTGAGGGCTGAACAAGAAGCAATGGGTGGAAACTACCGTATTTATTCGAGTATAACGCGCACACGTGTATAACGCGCACTCCCTAATTTTCGATTAAAAATCGGTATAAAATTTTGTTTCACTTTTTCTCGGCTCAGACCAAGCATTGTACGTGATATATCAATAAAAATATGAAGAACACTGAATTGTGCAAAAAAGCAAAACAGCAATGCTTACAGTGAGCCTCTTAAGAGGGCCAGAGGGAGGGCGGGTGAGGGGGACGGGTGTGTGTGTGGAAGCGAAGGCGGGGAGGAGCTGCCTTCCCGGCCGGGCTCCGCAGCTGAGGGGCGAGGGAGCAAGCCAGCATGACTTTCGCCCGTCTCTTTCTGGGCTCTGCGAGTGAGGGGGACGGGTGTGTGTGTGTGTAAGTGAAGGCAGGGGGGGAGGAGCTGCCTTCCCGGCCGGGCTCCGCAGCTGAGGGGCGATGGAGCAAGCCAGCATGACTTTCGCCCGTCTCTTTCTGGGCTCTGCGAGTGAGGGGGACGGGTGTGTGTGTGGAAGCGAAGGCAGGGGGGGGAGGAGCTGCCTTCCCGGCCGGGCTCCGCAGCTGAGGGGTGATGGAGCAAACCACGCGCGGCTGCCAGCATGACTTTCGCCCGTCTCTTTCTGGGCTCAGCGCTTCTACTTCTCGGGACGCTTCCCGAAGCCAGCAGCCCTGCGGCCAGCCGCTCTGCTTCTCCGTCTTATTCATCGGTCACCTCTCGGGGTCCAGACCCGCCGCGCTCCCCGCCGTTCCACCCTCACCAGCCCGCCGGCGGGGGCGCGACGGCGGCGGCGGGTCCGGACCCCGAGAGGCGACCGACGAATAAGACGGAGAAGCGGAGTGGCTGGCCGCAGGGCTGCTGGCTTCGGGAAGCGTCCCCCCCCCTGCCTTCGCTTCCACACACACACCCGTCCCCCTCACTCACAACAACCGCGGCAGGATGCAGCCCGGAAAAGGCGCAGTGCGAACTCACAATTCGCCTGCGCCCTCAATGGACCGGCCGCCACTGCATCACCCCACCTCAGCCAGCCCTCGTTTATAACGCGCACCCAAACTTTGAGTTCTTTTTTTGGTACAAAATTTTGTGCGTTATACTCGAATAAATACGGTAATCAAGGAGAGACGGAACTTAGAACTGAGGATAAATTTCCTGACAGTTAGAACAATTTATCCGTGCTTGCCTCCAGAAGTTGTGAGTGCCCCAACACTGAAAGTCTTTAAGAAGATGTTGGATAGCCATTTGTCTGAAATGATATAGGGTTTCCTGCCTAGGCAGGGGGTTGGACTAGAAGACCTTTTTGTGAGAAACTGAAATTAAAAGTTGATCTCGGCTTTGATGATTAAAGAAGGAAAATAATGCAAACAAATGTTAAATATTTATTTACATATCTGTACCAAAGAATGTTGAAAATCATTCTTTTTCACTTTTCCTTCTTTTCCTTTTTTTCTTACACTTTCACTTTTTCTTTCCTGGGCGTTTTGTTAATTATAACAATTATAATTTGTTTTTTATTTGTTTATCCCGTAGCTTTGTATTTTTTTTATGTGTGAAGGATCTAATAGCCTTTATTTATTTATTTATTTATTTATTTATTTATTTATTTATTTATTTATTTATTTATTTATTATTTATTCGATTTGTAAACCGCACCAATCTCTGTTGGGATGGACTCTGGGCGGTGCACAGGACTTTAAAAAACAATAAATAGATAACAAATATACAAAAGTTAAAAAGAAATTAAATGACAAACCTGTGCTAAAATTCCCATTAAAACCTATCTAATTTGGCTGTGGCTCTATCGTTCCTAGATCTAAATTCTATGCTAGTCCAGCTTGCTGAAAGAGATGTGTCTTAAGTGAGCGGCGGAAGAGGGGACGGTCCGTGATAGCACGAAGTTCGGGGAGGAGGTCGTTCCAGAGGATGGGCCCTGCCACAGAGAAACCCCTACTCCTGGGCATCGCCAGCAGGCGGTTGGCACCCTGAGGAGGCCCTCTCTGTGGGAGCGAATCGGTCGGTGGGAGGTATGCGGCAGGAGGAGGTCCCGCAGGTAACTAGGCCCCGAGCCATGGAGAGATTTGAAGATGGTGACAAGCACCTTGAAGCTCACCCAGAAGAGCACCGGTAGCCAGTGCAGCTCACGCAGGAGAGGTGTTACATGGGAACTTCGAGATGTTCCCGAAATCCCCTGCGCGGCCGCATTCTGGACTAACTGGAGCCTCCGGATGCACCTCAAGGGGAGCCCCATGTAGAGAACGTTGCAATAGTCAAGGCGGGATGTCGCGAGTGCTTGAGTGACTGTGCGGAGGGCGTCCCGGTCCAGAAAGGGACGCAACTGGCGTACCAGTCGGACCTGGTAAAAAGCCCCCCTGGTCACGGCCGCCACATGGTCATCCAGGGACAGCCGTGAATCCAGGAGGACGCCTAAGTTGCGAGCCCTCTCCACGGGGGCCATTGACTCGCCCCCGATAACCAGCGATGGAACTAGCTGGCTATGCCGGGACACCGGAAACCACAGCCACTTGGTCTTGGACGGGTTGAGCCAAAGTTTGTTACTTCCCATCCAGAGCCGCACGGCCTCCACACACCGGGACATCACTTTGACAGCATCGTTGGGGTGGTTGGGGGTAGATATATACAGCTGAGTATCATCAGCGTATAGGTGGTACTCTACCCCGCAACCACGGATGATCTCACCCAGCGGCTTCATATATGTGTTAAACAGGAGGGGCGAGAGGACCGGCCCCTGAGGCACCCCACATGTTAGGGGCCTCGACGTTGACCTCTCTCCTCCTGTCAACACGAATTGCGACCGACCGGAGAGGTAGGGGAACCACTGCAATAAAGTGCCCCCCAATCCCAACCCCTCCAGTCGGTGCAATAAGATACCATGGTCGATGGTATCAAAAGCCACTGAGAGGTCTGACAGGACCAGGATAGAGGAATGACTTCTATCTCTGGCCCTCCAGAGATCATTTACCAACGCGACCAATGCTGTCTCCGTGCGGAAGCCGGATGGCACGGGTCTAGATAAGCAGTTTCCTCCAGGTGTCGAGGGAACTGTTGTGCCACCACACTCTCAACAACCTTCGCAAGGAAGTGAAGGTTGGAGACCGGACGATAATTGCCGCTCTGGGTCCTCTTGGAGAAGGGCGGGATATAAATTTAATAAAATAAATAAATAAATAAGTTAACAATGCTGGGTCCAGGGAAGGCTTCTTGAGGAGAGGTCTCACCACCGCCTCTTTCAAGGCGGCAGGCAAGAGCGTAACCGGCCTAGCGTAACCTCCATTACTGACTCCTAGATAGTTTTAAATTTGGGATTTTTAATTCGGTTTTAGCACAGGATTTATTAGAATATGTTTTTAAAAAATTTTTATTATGTTTTGTATGTATTTTAACATTCCTGTGCGCCGCCCTGGGTCCGCTTGGAGAAGGGCGGGGTATAAATATAATAAATATAATATAATAAATATAAGAACCCCTCACTCAAAGAAGCGTTCACTATTTCCTGGAGCCAGCCTCGCATCACCTCCCAGGAGGCCAGTACCAGCCAGGAGGGACATGGGTCCAATATACATGTGGTGGCATTCAGCCGCCTCGGCAACCTGTCCATGTCTTCGGAAGTAACAAAGTCGAACTCATCCCACAAAACGGTCTCAAGACCCGGCTCGGACGATCTACCGAGATCTATTGGAGTGGAGGCCAAATCGTCCCAGATCCGAGCGATTTTATCCTGCAGATAAGTTCCAAATTCCTCTGCTCTGCCCTGCAAAGGAGCTTCCCACGGCCCTTGATGAAGAAGGAAGCGGGTCATTCTAAACAGGGCGGCAGGGCGGTTATCTGCAGATGCGATAAGGGTGGCGAGATGAGAACGTTTCGCCCTCCTTATCACCACAAGGTAGGTCCTTAAATAGGACCTTACCTGTGTTCGATTGGATTCGGAGCGAGTGGATCTCCACCTGCTCTCCAGGCGTCTCTTGCAGCGTTTCTTCACCCTCAGCTCCTCCGAAAACCAAGGAGCGAGGGTGGATCGGCGCCGAGTGAGAGGCCGCAAGGGCACGGCCCGGTCCAAGGCCCCTGTGGCAGCACTGTTCCATGCTGCCACTAGGCCCTCAGTCGAGCCGCAGGTTAGGGTTACAGGTATAGGCCCAAGCTCCGTCTGGAACCTATCAGGGTCCATCAGGCACCTGGGGCGGAGCCATTTCAGTGTCTCTGGTTCTGCCTCCCAACGGTGGGGTGTAGCGGTTGAGAAGTCCAGCCGAAGGAGAGAGTGATCTGACCATGACAGGGTTCGATGGCTAATTCCCCTACTCCTAGATCATTCAACCACTGGCCAGAGGCAAAAATCAAGTCTAGTTTGTTTCCCCCTGTATGAGTGGGGCCTTGAATTACCTAGGTCAGGTCCATGGCCGTCATGGAGGCCATGAACTCCCGAGCCACCCCAGATGACTCGCCTACCGATGGCAGGTTGAAATCCCCCATGACTAACAGTCTGGGGGAATCAACCGCCACCTCAGCGATCACCTCGAGGAGCTCGGGTAGGGCCGCTGACACGTATCAGGGAGCCAGGTACATGACCACCAGGCCCATCTGCCTCCCAAGACCCCATTTCACATACAGGGATTCACACCCTACTACCTGAGGCACAGTGGCCTCCATCGGCTTCAAACTTTCCTTAACAATAACCGCCACCCCCCACCCCCCACCCCTGCCCTGGGCCCTAGGTTGATGAAGTGCCAGGTAACCTGGTGGGCACATCTCTACAAGGGGAACACCTCCCTCGTGCCCCAGCCAGGTTTCTGTGATACCCACCAGGTCCGGGTCCCCCTCTGCAATTAGATCATAAACGAGAGGGGCTTTGTTCACCACGGACCTGGCGTTGCACAACATTAGCCTAGGGCCTGGGCTCTGTAATCCCCAACCTCCTAGGTTGGGAGAGGAGCCCCGGAGGTCGGGGCGGGCGACCGCTTGCAAGCAGCGGATACACTCCCCCATAACACTTGGTATGACCTCTGGCTCCCGCCGTACCTACCCCTCCCCAAGACCGTTGTGATGGGGTGGCCCTCTGTAGGATCAACCCTTTCCCCCCTCTTAATATCGGACCCTCTACCCTCACTCTCGCCGCTCTCGTCTGGGCTAGCATTATATCCGGTAGAGCCAGCATGACTAAACCAACCCACCACTCTGGAACCCCTTAAGACCCAATTTAAAAAGCTAACTAAAAATCTGCGCAGCTTACGTTTCTCCCACCTCTCGTGGCTGATAAGCCCGTCCTTAAGGTGGGCCCTCATTAGCTCTGAGGGCCAGACCTGTGCGGGAGGGGACTCCCGCAGGGAGAGGAGAGTAGCCCTTGAATACGTGG
Organism: Rhabdophis nuchalis; assembly: GCA_039707465.1. Lineage (NCBI taxonomy): Eukaryota > Metazoa > Chordata > Lepidosauria > Squamata > Natricidae > Rhabdophis > Rhabdophis nuchalis. The sequence continues at coordinate 215,107,347 of CM077643.1, forward strand.
GAGGTATGATAGATATAATAAAGTCCGGTTCCGGCTCCTGCGGCGACGGGCGAGCCTAGCGCTCGCTCGCCGCTTTGTTTCTCTTTCTGCCCCCCCACGGGGGCGAGACTCCTCTTGTTTGAGGGTCTCCCGTAAAGCCGGCTCGTCGGGGGGCGCCCCCCCCCACGGCGGTGGAGGAAGTGGCCACCGGTGCGGCTTAGGTGAGGGAGAACATGCTGCGGGGGGTTCTCCCTTCGCCTAAGGAAGACGGCGCCATTTACAACAATGAAGAGGGTTGATCGGCTCAGTCGGAAGGTCTCCCGAGGCTTCAGCTGCGAGGGGAGAGTGAGTTTTTAAAAAAACTTTTTTTCTGCTGTCAGCCAGGCTGAAAGGACTGGGAGGGGGGAGTTTGTTTTCAAAAAAAAACCCTCGGACTTAAGCGGCACTTGGAAATGGCTTCTCTGGAAGAGAAAGCGGAAATCTTAAATCCGGACTGTCTCTAACAAGGGAAAGTGGTATGCGGCTACTTGCAACATTGTGTCTAGGTCTGGCTGGTTAAAAAAAAATTTATTTTACTACTCTCTCCTCTGGGCTCTGAGATGGGCGGTGGAAAGTGGCTTTTCTTTGCCCCTGCCTGACTATTTTAACTATGGGAAATTCCCAATTGGGACTCTCTCTGGATATTAATGAATTTTTTTCTTGTTGGATTTGTGGTTCCTTTCTGGATTACCTTCGTTATTATAACTATTGAGTTGGAAAATTGTCTCTCTCTTGGTTCCTGAATTTTACAACGTTTCAACCTTGATCTGAACTTTTGGCTCCCGGTTAGTCTCACCAGCCCCACCCTGAAAACGCCATTTTGGTGGCACTGACTCTAACAGTTAAGATGGCTCAAGAAACAGCACTGACAAGTTTAGAACAACGGATGGCTTCTCTTGAAACTGTTATACAAACTTTGGTTCAAGAAATTCAGGCCCAGAGGGCAGAAAATATCATTTTCAAGAAGGAGCTATTGGCTTCCGGTTCCGGCTCCTGCGGCGACGGGCGAGCCTAGCGCTCGCTCGCCGCTTTGTTTCTTCTTCTGCCCCCCAACGGGGGCGAGACTCCTCTTGTTTGAGGGTCTCCCGTAGGGCCGGCTCGTCGGGGGGCGCGCCCCCCATGGCGGTGGAGGAAGCGGCTCCCGGCGCGGCTCAGGTGAGGGAGAACATGCTAGCGGGGGGTTCTCCCTTCGCCCAAGGAAGACGGCGCCATTCACAATTATGAGGAGGGCTGATCGGCTCAGTCAGAAGGACTCCCGAGGCTTCAGCTGCGAGGAGAGAGTGAGTCTTTAAAAAACTTTTTTTTCCTGCTGCCAGCCAGACTGAACGGACTGGGAGGGGGGTGTTTATTTTTTAAAAAAAACCCCTCGGATTTAAGCGGCACGTTAAAATGGCTTCTCTGCAAAGGGAAAGCGGAAACTTTCACTCCGGACGGTCTCTAACAAGGGAAAGTGGAATGTGACTTTTTGCAACATTGTTTCTAGGTCTGGCTGAGTTTAAAAAAATTCTTTTTTTGCTACTCTCTCCCTCTGGCTGAGATGGGCGGTGGAAGTGGCTTCTCTTTGTCCCTGCCTGATTATTTCAACTAAGGAAAATTTCCAGCGTCTCTTTGAAAGCAGGACTCTCTCTGGATTTTTGGAAAAAAAAAATTCTTGATGGATTTGTGATTTCTTCTTTGGAATACCTTCGTTATTACTATTTGCTGACTTGGGAAATTGTGTCTCTTTTGGTTTCTGAATTGTTTGCAACTTCACGGCCCTGAACTGAACTGAGCTCCTGATCTGCCCCACCAGCCCCACCCGGAAAACGCCATCTTGGTGGCAGTGACTCTAACTTTTAACCATGGCACAAGAAGCAGCACTTGTAAATTTGGAACAAAGGATGGCTTCTCTTGAAACCTCTATGCAGACTTTGATATCAGAAATAAAGGCCCAGAGGGCTGAAAATAGTACTTTCAAAAAGGAACTATTGGATACCCGGAAGCAAGTGTTGGAGAATACACAGAAGAATGAAGAATTGGAAGGAGGGTTGGAGGGGGCTAAGGGAGAGATTAAAAATGTTTCTAATGAGGTGGGGGAAATAAATGGGCGTGTGTCTAGGATAGATATGGAAAGAATGACATATTTTTTGAGATTTCAGAATGTTCTTGAGGATTCTGGTGAATGCCTGCCTGATCTTATGAGTACAATTTTAGCAGACTATTTACAAAAACCTAAGGATGAGATCAGGGGGGACATTGACCTAGCCTATAGAATTAATTCTGCATATGCCAGGATGAATGAAGTGCCTAGAGAGATACATGTGAAATTTGTTAGAAGGTCAACCAGAGAGGAAATCCTGAAAGCGCAGAGAGAGAAACCTTTAACTTATCATCGAGAAACGGTCACTATCTTGAAGCAGATCCCTAGAAAAATTAGAGATTCAAGAAGGAAATTTTCCTTCTTGTCTAAAACCTTGTTTGATCACGGGATTTGGTTCAAGTGGATGACACCTGAAGGGATGCTGGTGTTCTGGGAAGGAGGAAGAGTGAGGATTAAAACAGTTGCTGAGGCGGAAGCCTTTCTTAAAAAACATTCCTCTGCCCTGGGGGAAGATCCAGGGGGGACGGAGGGGGCCACGGCTCCGCCTGCGGGGGGCCAGGGAGGAGAGAAAGAAGATACAATAGCCAAAAGACTTAGATCAAAAAAATAACTTTGCCTTGATTTTTTCCTGAACAATTTTGCATAATATTTCTATCCGGACTTTTTGTAAATGTCTGACAGCATGGAAGGGAGAATTTAGGTAAATGTACTTGCTTTCAACTTGTAGTGGTATGGAAAATGTTTTCTATGTTAACTTTTTTAATGTGTATTTTGAGGTCTCGGAAGGTCCGATGACTCCGACGTGAATGCTCTCAAAATTTCTTTGTAACCATTACCTTATCCTGTTAAAAAATGTAAAACCAATAAAACTTTTTCAATATAAAAAAAGAAGGAGCTATTGGACATACGGAACCAAACGCTGGAAATTACACAGAAGACTGAAGAATTGGAAGGGGGGCTGGTGGGGGTTAAGGGAGAGATTAAAAATGTTACTAAAGAGGTTGAGGAAACAAGTGGGCATGTGTCTAGGATTGATATCCGTGGTTTTGGGGTAGAGTACCACCTGTACGCTGATGACACCCAGCTGTACATATCTACCCCAGACCACCCCAACGATGCCGTAGCGGTGATGTGCCAGTGCCTGGAAGCCGTGCGGATCTGGATGGGAAGTAACGGACTTAGGCTCAACCCGACCAAGACCGAGTGGCTGTGGTTTCCGGCTGCCCGATTCAACCAGCTTTCTCCAACGCTGGCCATAGGGGGCGAACATCTTGCCCCTGTGGATGGGGCGCGCAATTTGGGTGTCCTCCTGGATACCCGGCTGTCTATGGAAGAGCAAGTGACAGCCGTGGCCAGGAGGGCGTTTTACCAGGTTCGCCTGGTTCACCAATTGCGCCCCCTATTGGATCGGGACGCCCTTCGCACAGTCACCCATGCCCTCGTGACATCCCGACTGGACTATTGCAACTCTCTCTACATGGGGCTCCCCTTGAGGTGCACCCGGAGGCTTCAGTTAGTTCAGAATGCGGCCGCGCGAGCAATTATGGGCACCTCCAGGTTTGCCCATGTAACACCGCTCCTGCGCGAGCTGCACTGGCTACCTGTCGTCTTCCGGGTGCGCTTCAAGGTGTTAGTTATCATCTTCAAAGCGCTCCATGGCTCGGGACCTAGCTATCTGCGAGATCGGATCCTGCCCCACACATCCTCACGACCGATTCGCTCCCACAGAGAGGGGCTTCTCCGGGTGCCGTCCACTAGACTTTGTCAGCGGGCGACGCCCAGGGGAAGGGCGCTCTCTGTGGCGGGCCCGGCCCTCTGGAACGACCTTCCCCCTGATATTAGAACGACCACCGACCTCCGCTCCTTCCGGGTAAAATTGAAGACCCATCTCTTTCGACTGGCCGGCCTTGAATAGTTCTCTCTGTCTTTTAATTACAAATTTTAATGGGTTTTAATTATATATTTTTAGCATGGGTAGATTTATTTAATTCTATTTTAAGTAATGTTTGTATTTTGTATATTGTTTTTAATTATGCCTGTGCACCGCCCCGGGTCCCTGTGGGGAGAGGGTGCGGTTAATAAATCTTAATTTATTATTATTATTATTAGATATGGAAAGAATGACATATTTTTTGAGATTTCAGAATGTTTTTGAGCAACCTGGTGAATGCCTCCCTGATCTTATGAGCACAATTTTAGCAGACTATTTACAAAAACCTAAAGATGAGATCAGGGGGGACATTGACCTAGCCTATAGAATTAACTCAGCATATGCCAGGATAAATGAAGTGCCTAGAGAGATACATGTGAAATTTGTTAGAAGGTCAACCAGAGAGGAAATCTTGAAGGCGCAGAGAGGGAACCCTTTAATTTACCAACAAAAAACGGTCACTATCTTGAAGCAGATTCCTAGAAAGATTCGAGAAGCAAGGAGGGAATTTTCCTTCTTGTCTAAAATTTTATTTGATCATGGGATTTGGTTCAAGTGGGTGACACCCGAAGGGATGCTGGTGTTCTGGGAAGGAGGAAGAGTGAGGATTAAAACAGTTGTTGAGGCGGAAGCCTTTCTTAAAAAACATTCCTCTGCCCTGGGGGAAGATCCAGGGGGGACGGAGGGAGCTACGGCCCCGCCCGCTGGGGGCCAGGGAGGAGAAAAAGAAGATACAATAGCCAAGAGACTTAGATCAAAAAAATAACTTTGCCTTGATTTTACTGAACAATTTTGCATAATATTTTCTGGATTTTTTGTAAATGTCTGACAGCATGGAATTGAGAATTTAGGTATATGTACTTGCTTTTACCTTGTAGTGTTATGAAAAATGCTTTTTTTTTTGTTATTTTTTTATTGTGTATTTTGAGGTCTCGGAAGGGCCGACGACTTTGACGTGAATGCTCTCAAAATTTCTTTGTATCCCTTACCCTATCCTATAGAAAAAATGTAAAACCAATAAAACTTTTTCAATATAAAAAAAAATAAAGTGCAGGAAGGGGATCTAATCATAATCATAATAGCCCTAAGGGAAAAAGTTACATTTCAGATCTAATCATGGGAAGGGGGGCATCAAACAGGAAAAAATTAATGATGGTATTAATTCATAGTTAATGATGGTAATTAATTCATGATTCACATAGTTCACATAATTGATAAGTCCGGAGTTAGTATAGATCGCAAGTGAAAGCAGGGGGCAAAAGGTCCGAAGTTCTTAAGATGTTTAGAGTTCTTAAAGTTCATAAAGTTCTTAAAGTGCTTGGAATTGTCAGGCAGGGCAGAGTGATACGGGGGGGGGGGATAGGTAAGGGTCGATCCATGAGGGGAGTGAACAAAAAGATTTTCAGGGCGGGTGTCTGGGCCACCACTAGGCCACGATCATAATTCAGGCCGTGTTGCCTGGCTGATTATAATTCTACATTCCTTATTTACAGAAATCATATCAACATTTAGAATGAAATCAACTGGGAGCCATGTCATATAATGCAGGCTCTGAGTCCCTCTAACCAAAAAGTGTTTATTGATACAAGAGAATATTTGTAGCTCAGGGTTGAATTGTGGGTTCCTTGGTGCTCTCTGAGCTTGATGGTTTTCTTGCAAATGCTTTATTTACCAAACTAGGAAACATCATCAGTACTAGAAGGGAGTGGAGTTTGTTCTTATTTTCATATACTAGTGGCTTACCCTGCCAGCACTGATCAGTTGCTTCACAAAAAGTGTTTTGATTGGTGCCGGGTCTCTACAGCCTCAGGCAGAGAACCGAACAAAAGTGTATTTTCTGAGGAGGAGCCAACGTCGCAACGAATTGTACCTGCTGTCTCGATGCTCTGAGATTGCCACTGATACTTTTGTCGCTGGATGGTCCAATCGGACCTAAACCATCCCTCAGAGATGGTGAACAGGAAGAATATGTCTTGCTGATCTCAGGGACCCTGCAAAGTCCCTGATTGATCCAAGAAAAATTCTTCTAGCCGGTGATAAAAAGGCAGTTTAGGCTGATGAAGTTGGGACAGCTCCAGAACTGAAGCAGAAAGAGTGTGCCCATCTGATGAGGAATGTTTTCAAAAATATTGCCCAATTTTTTTTAAAACTAAATCAAATCCATAAGCAGAAGAAAATAAGTGGCGAAATTAACCTACATTGGATTGCTCTGGATAGTGTGTTTTTTTTCCGTTGTAACTCTACTTTGTGGATTGAAGTGCTTGCAACATTTTTTTCTTTTTGAAAAAAAATGAACGGATCAATTTTTCTTCTTCTATTTTTTATTCTACTTTTTAACCTATGGTTTAAATCTTCTCCTTTTTATCAACAAGGGTTTTTTATTACTTGCTATTAAATTCCATTTAAGAACTTTGTTTCTCTTAAGCCTGAAATAACATCAGAGAATGAAAGGAAGCAATACTGACACTTGGAGGCTAGAGGCTTGTGTTTTTGAAATATTGCACTTTCCTTTTTTCCCTTTGATCTTACTGACTTTGCACCTCAAGATTCTGAAACTTGTTTACAGAAAGTGATAAGAGGCAAGAGCACGAATCGTTTATACAGGTGCTCTTTGAGAGCCTTACTGGCAGTGGGAGAAAAAAAGAAACAGAACCTTTTATTTTGAAGATCATAAATGAATGAACTTGCGCTTAAGCTAACTTAAAATAAAAAAAGCCTTGAAAGCCAGAGTGGCAGTGTCTTCCAGTTTGGAAAAATGGCACAATATTCAAAAGAAACATTAATGTTGCAAAACATTATGTCTGGGATTCAAAATTTACTAGACGTAACTGAGAGAATTGAGAAGATGGAAAACATAGAGTTTTTTATAGCAAAAAATGATGGGTTTAGAGTCTCAAAATTGAAGGGAAAATGACTACAAAGACAAGACAACTGATGACCTTACCAGTGGAGTGAATGTGGTTGAAAGTGAAAAAGGGAAAAGGGAACTAGATGGACAGGAACTCTACCCCAGATTTCAAGAGATAGAAGAACAAAAAAGAGAAAAAAACGATGGATTTAAGGAGAGAAAATTTGTCAGAAGCACCATTGACAACCAAAGGTAAGTTAATTAAAGTAGCAGATGGAGGGCATCGAGATTACCTGAGAGATAACAAGGCGCGGAGAGAAGTCCACAAAAAATTTATTAAGGAAATAAATAGAAGATTAATTCCACAAATGGCAAAAGAAATAAGACTGTATTACTATTGGAAGGATACAGGTTGATATATGAAAATTGATAACAAAAAAAAATAGTTAATTTTAGTAATTAGTAATTTTGAAACTTTTAGAGTGCTATGTTAAATAAATAATTGATAATAATAACAAGGCGCATACATGTGTTGGTTTGATGAGGGGAAATTTGATATAAATAGCAAATGAATTTGTTAATAAATAATAACTATAACAATAATAATGAAATGACAATGGATATAGTTAACAATATATGTATATATGTACTGGCTTAACAAAAGGAATTTGGATACAAACTGTAAACAGCGATTTGGAAAAGAGGTTTAGAAATTTTATCAAACAATTAATTCTTACTTAGAACACGTTATAAAGGTGTAACATTATTGGATGATGTTTAAAGTAACTAACGTAACGTCATTGTGTGGTTGTGTTTTTAATTTTGGATTATTTTATGCAAAAGAACATTAAAACAATTATGGTCAAATGAGAATTGTGGTATGTTGATACAAAGATATATAAAGATTTTTGATTTAAAATACATAATTTTATATGAATTATAAGTAATGACTGTGGAAGAGATGCACAAAAGTAATTTGTAACCAATTGACTAAGGTGACCAGATTTTAACATTGGTAAAGAGGGACACCATTGACCCGGGGGGGGGGGGGGAGGTGTGGCCTATATTGTGGGAGTGGCTCAGCGGTCATGTGACCAGGGGGCGTGGCCAACTTGGAAACTCACTTAACAACAGTCTTGCTTAGCAACCAAAATTTTGGCCTCAATTGTGGTCATAAGTTCTTTCTTTCTTTCTTTCTTTCTTTCTTTCTTTCTTTCTTTCTTTCTTTCTTTCTCTTTCTTTCTCTTTCTCTCTTTTTCTTTCTGTCTCTTTCTCTGTCTTTCTGTCTCTCTCTCTGTATCTGTCTCTCTCTCCTCCCTCCGCCCATCTGTCACTATGTGTCTGTCTGTCTGTCTGTCATTTACTCACTTAATCACTCATTCTGTGTCTCTGTCTATCTTTCTCTCCTTCCCTCTCTCTGTCTCCGATTCAATCCCTCCCTCTGTCATTCTCTCTGTGCCTCTCTGTCTCTCTCCCTCTCTCTCTCCCTCCCTCACCATCTCTCCCTCTCTCTCTCTCTGTACTCTGTGTGTCTATCAGTCTCTCGCTGATTCCCTCCCCCATTTCTCTCTGTCTGTCTGTTTCTCCCCCCCCCCTCGGGAGCCCTTTCAGACCATGGGAGTGCTCCGGTAGCCTCCCCAGCTAACATGCCGGCCACTCTTCTGCTTCCCAGGGGTTGAAGGGGCTCCGTGAGGGGAGGAAGGGAACTGGCTGCCAGAGCCAGCGGGCGGGCGGGCGACGCCGCCCAGCAACATTCGCTACCTGCCTGCCCCGCTTGCTCACCCACCGGGCTCCGCGGGGGGAGGAAGGGAACTGGCTGCCGGTGGGTGAGCTAGCGGGGCAGGCGGGGAGCGAATGTTGCTGGGCGCCGCCGCCCACCCTGCACGCCCACCCATCCCGCCCACTGGCTTCGGCAGCCAGTTCCTCCCCCCGCGGAGCCCCTTTAGACCCTGGGAAGCAGATGAGTGGCCAGCATGCTGGCTGGGGAGGCTATGGCTGCCTCCTTGGCCGTGGGGCAGCCGGAGTGCTCCAGATTCAGCGACCCGCTGCCGCGGCCGCCATTGCCTGCCTCACCCCCTGCTGCTTAGCTGGGCGGCTAGGTCCCGACTTCCTGCTCCCGCCTCACCACTCGGATCTTCCGCCAAGGCAGGCAAGTCGGACCACAGGAGGAGGAGAGGAGGAAGAGGAGGAGGAGAAGGAGAAAGATTTGGAATATTCAAAAAATCGGGAAATTTTTAAAGGGACGCGGGACTAATTATTAATATGCGGGATTGTCCCGCCAAATGCGGGACATCTGGTCACCTTACAATTGACACACTTTCTACAATATGCAATGAAAGATTTTTTTTCTTTGTGTTGAGTTTGTTTGTTTGTTTCATTAAAAATTTAAAAAATTACAAAAAAGTGTATTTTCTGTGCAGTTCACACCTCTTGCTCACTGAATCTGGATGTCACAATGCAAAGCCCACACTTTGTAATTAACCCCAGCGCCCTGTTTTGGCTGACACTGCAGGAGTCTGTGCTGTCATGCCCACCCTGGCCACACCCACCCACCTAACCAGTCATTAGGATAGAGAACCAGTTGTTAAACTATTTGAATATCACCACTGACGATAACAGTATCATAATCCTTGCAATGTTTTCACTGTGATTCATTATTTATTATATGGCATATTCACATCATATTTTAACAAAAAAGAATGGAATAAAATACAAAACATAGAGTATAAAATCTGAAATCTTAAGAGGAAGATTATAAATATTTAAGTTGCAAATATAATTTTCATTTGTTGCAACCAAAAAATCAGCAAAATCTCCATTCATAGCAGAAAACCTTTGAAGTTCTTCTAAAGAGAAATAGAAATAGAATAACAGAGTTGGAAGGGACCTTGGAGGTCTTCTAGTCCAACCTCCTGCTTAGGCAGGTGATGAATATCCTTGGGCTACATTGGAATTGCAATTCTCATGTGTATACTTTTCAATCCTATCAATAAATTAGGCTCTCAGTTTATTCAGGTTAAAGGGGCAGGAGCAGTCAATGAAGTACAAGTTCTTTTTATATATTTTTGCTGCAAAGAAATATGTCTATTACATAAGCATATTACCTAGCATGCTTTTACTTACTTTCTTTTCCCTTCTCTTTGTTTTTAAGCTGCTGGAGCTTCTGTTCCCTGTGTTGTTTCTCCAACTCTTGCTCCTGCCGATGCTGTTCTAATTTTCTCTGGTGTTCCAATAGCTCCTGCTGATGTTTCATTGCTAAAATCTCCTGTTGCTGCTGTTATGCCAAGAAAATAGAGAAAAAGTAAAAATGTACACAATCCTTAACCACTCAAATCCTTAAAATGTCATCTTGCTACCTGTCAAAATAAAGCACTTTAAATCAAGGAAAAATTACATTTTAAATAAGAAACCAAGAGAGAAAATGAAAAGATAATCACACCATAGATTCTGGCAAGCATATTAAATAGTATTTTTGTAACATAATTCTGTATCATAAATTGCTTTTTAAAAAACCACCATAATTTAAAAAAAAACATAACTTCTACAAAACAGAAATCTATAGCTCAGGTGTAGGATGAGGGTGAAAATTCATTCTTCGAGCTTGTGGGTTGGTTTCCGAATGTTTGTTAGCAGGCTAGGTAACATCATCAGCAAATTCGTGGATGATACTTAGCTGACAGGAATAGCTAACAACCTACATGATAGGCTCAAGATCCAGATGAATCTAGACAGACTTGAACACTGGGCCCTATCTAACAAAATGAAATTCAACATAAATAATAATAATAATAATATATTTAATTTCTAGACCGCTCCCTCTCCCCAAGGGGACTCGGAGCGGTGCACAGGGAAATTAAAACAATAAATATACAAAAATATACAAAACAATTAAAAAACACATTAAACAATAAAACCCTGCGCTAAAATTCCCCAAAACCAATCACTAAAACCCTAAACCCTATAATACTATGGTAAGAGGCTACCCTAGGCCGGCCAGGCAGAAAAAGTGCGTTTTCAATTTCAGGCGGAAGGAACGGAGGTCCGTGGTAGTTCTAATATCGGGGGGGAGGTCGTTCCAGAGGGCAGAAAAGTAAAGTCTTACACTTAGACAAGAAAAACCAAGAGGACACAGTGAAACCAGGCTTAATAGCAGTAACTGTGAGAGGGATCTTAGAGCCTTAGTGGACAACCAGCTAAATATGAGCCAGCAGTGTGCAGTGGCAGCCAAAAAAGCCAATTAAATCATAATTTCAGGTGGAACCCTGACACCTAAGTTCCATAAACAGAAGGATACAATCAAAATCAATTGAGGTACTAATACTATTATATAAAGCCTTAGTAAGACCACATCTAGAATACTGCATCCAGTTTTGGTCACCACACTGTAAAAAAGATGTTAAAACTCTATAAAAAGTGTAGAGAAGAGCAACCAAGATGATTAGGGGACTGTAGTCTAAAACATACGAAGAATGGTTACAGGAAGTGGACATGCTAACCTAGTGAACAGAAGGATCAGGGGAGATATGATAGCAGTGTTCCAAAATCTGAGGCGCAGAGAGGAAGCGGTCAAGCTATTTTCCAAGGCACCCGAAGGCCAGACAAGGAATAATGAATGGAATCTCTTTATCACAAGACCCATCACAAGATTCACTGATGACTCACAGCTGACCCATCACCTCACTTGACACACCTACCCCTGAAGCCCTTTTAACAGAAGAACACTGACATCTCCTAAACTCTGCTGAAGATGTTACCTAGCCTGGTAATGAAATGTTCGGAAACCAATCCACAAGCTCGGAGAACGAACCTTCATCCTCAGGCTTCAATTTATTTATAGGTAACTATCTGGAAGGGAGGTTACTATATATTTACGGATACCATGTTAATGTCACTTTTGTTAAGACAGAGTAAGAATGTTTTTTAAAATTGTATATTTGTAACTGGCTGACCAACCACATTCAATATATAGTCCTTAATGGAATAGCATGTACATGGAGGGAAGCATGCAGAGGGATATCCCAAAGCTGTATGTTAGGCCAAGTTCTGTTCAATATCTTCATTAATGATTTAGATGAGCTGCCACAAAAGACAACATAGTACCAGGCTGTATTAACAGAAGAATAGAATCAAGATCACATGAAGAGCTAGTACCACTTTATAATGCCTTCATAAGACCACACTTGGAATATTTTATCAGTTTTGGTCGCCACAATATAAAAAAAGATGTTGAGACTCTAGAAAGACTGCAGAGAATAGCAACAAAGACAATTGGGGAAGTGGAAGCTAAAACATATGAAAAATGGTTGGAGGAATTGGGTATATCTAGTTTAATTAAAAGAAGGACCACGAGTGACATGATAGCAGTTTTCTAATATCTAAGGGGCTGCACATAGAAGGGCATCCTATTCTCTAAAGTGGAATGGGACAATATGCCATGGCCAACTAGCCATGGCCAACTAGCCATGAGACAATCGGTCACAGCCAACATACTGTGGGACTTGCCGCAGGACAATTAAACAAATACAAAAGTTAAATTAATTTAAATGGAACCACAGTCAATAATAATAAAACAAAAAAAATCTAGAAATACAAGAGTTACAATAATTTCAATGAAACATGTCTACCAATTATAAAAGTAGCTGAATGAAATGATTAATATAGTACTGAATTGTCCCGAGGTGAGATGTCCAGCAGCAAGTTGTCCGTGGTGAGTTGTCTTAGACCCCTCCTCCCAAACTACCTGAAGGCAGGATAAGAAGTAATGCATGGAAAAAAGGAGGAGGAGCCTGCGTCGCGACAATACTCAAGATCACCGTTAATGCTTTTGCTGCTGGATGATCCAATTGGACCTAAAACCGTTCTGTAGGGATGGTCAACAGGAAGACAAAGCCTTGCTGATCTCGGGGACACCACAAAGTTCCTGATCGATCCAAAGGAAGCACTTCTATCCCGTGGTAAGCAGACAGCCCCTAGGCTGGCGAAGTTGCTGACGGCTCCAGAAGGAAGGAAGTGAAAAGAGAAAGTGGTTTCAGCTGGTGAAACTTTTACAATTTTTAAAGAGATTGCCCATAAAAAACCTAAAATCAAGTTAAAAATTTAAGAACAGAAGACATAAGCGGCGGAATTAAGATCTGGAGGACCCTGGTCAGTGCATTATTATAATTTTATAAACGTTATTTTTATAAATGGAACCTATGCAAAAAATTTAAAAAGGAATGGATTAGTTTTCTTCTTCTATATATATATATTTAATACTACTCTTACAATTCATGGACTAAACCTTTCCCCCCCCATTACTACGTGTGATCTTTAACTTTTTCTTTTTTCTTTTACCCAAGAATTTGACTCTTCTAACTTGAAACAATTAAGATACAAAAAGAAACAAAGAAATTGTAATAATTGTAATAATAGAGGGAAAGATGGTGCTACTACTCGAAAGCTGAAGTGTATTGAAAATAAAGCACTTTTACTTTTTTTTTAAAGTAATCTTTATTAATATAAATATAAAATCAAACACCTAACAAATATAGAATAGGGGTAATGGGAGGGACATACATAAATAAAGGGAAAAAAGGGAAAGAGAAGAGAAGAAAGAGAAGGGGAAGAGGACATACTGGGGGTATAACTACTCCCCTAATTTAAGAGTTATGTTTGTCCCAGTCTAACATCAGTTCTTATTTAAAATTATGCATAGATGTCTACATACAGTAATCCCTCGTTTTTCGCGGTTAATGGGGACCGGAACCTTCCGCGAAAACTGAAAAACCGCAAAGTAGGATTCGCAATACACTATACTGGAAACTTGGGTTGGTGGACATCGTTTAAAGCAAGCACTAGGGGGCGCTTGCCTCCTACCAATGCATTTTTTTTCTATTCTGTATTTTTGAAAAACCCGCGACGCACTGAAGCCGCAAAACAGGAAGCCGCGAAAAACGAGGGATCACTGTATATATCTATGAAATTGTCTCACTTTTACTGTCACCTTGTCTATTCCTCATATATATTTCACAATTATTTTATCTAATTAATTTCTTTGGTATCCATTATTCTCTTATTATACCATGTATACCATTTTTCCCAGGATTGGGCATAGATTGAGTTTGGCTTGTCTTTTAGGATATATGTTAGTTTATCCGATTCTGCGCAATTAAATTTTTTGGAGATAATTAGACGCTCTGTTGGTGGGTTGATGTCTTTCCAATGTTGTGCAATGGCCATCCTAGTCGCTGTTATAATATGTGTGAAAAGATACCAGTCTTGATTTTGAATTTCGTTTGGCTTAATGCCCAGGAGATATAGATCAGGCTTGAGGGGAAAGTTGATACCTATTATTTCCCGGAGCCAGACTTGTATTTTTTTCCAAAGTTGAATAATTATTGGACAGGCCCACCATTGGTGAAAGAACGTACCCCTGGCCGTTTTGCATTTCCAGCATCTGGAAGGAATTTGGGAACATGTTTGCAATTCGGGCTGGTGGCAAGTACCACCTGTAAAGCATTTTGTATGAGTTTTCCTTAAATGAGGAGGCCAGGGTCATTTTCATAGTTTTGCCCCAAATTGTTTGCCATTCTTCTAATTTAATATTCCTCCCTATATTCCTCCCCCCAGGCAATCATGACACCTTTAATTATTTCTTCTCCAATATGTCTTTGCAGTAACAATTTATATACCTTAGAAATAAATTTTGTCGGTGTGTCCCACAGGATCTTATCGATATCTTGATTTGTCGAATATATTCCGAATTCTTGTTTATCTATATTGAATTTAGATACTGCCTGAGTATATGACCACCAGTCTATCTTCCAACCCCTTAGCTCTAGGTCTGTCTGTGTTCTAATGTTGCCCCCTTCGTCTATCAAATCTCCATATGTTAGGTTTCTCTTTGGGTTATGGACAGTTGGGTAGGTTACTACTTCAATTGGGGCTAACCATCTTGGAATTTGGGTCTATAGTTGCTGTTTAATTTTCCGCCATGTCATGAAGAGGGTCTCCCTAGTGTGATGAATAATGAAACTTTTAGGTTGTCTATTATTTTTGGGCCAAAGGGATGAGTGCCAACCCTGAAGCAGATCATAGCCTTCGATTGTTAATATCCGTCCTCTTATTAGCGTGACCCAATCCTTGATCCAAATTAAAATTGAGGCATGGTAATAGAGCTCCCAATTTGGGAGTCCCAGGCCTCCTCTCAATTTGTGTTCTTGAAGCATTTTCTTTTTATACGTGATTTTTTTCCCTGCCAGACAAATTTCAAAGTAATGTAATCTAACTTTTGAAAAAATTCTTTATTTAGCTTTACTAGTGCTGTTTGGAACAGATAGATCCATTTTGGGAGGATGTATGCTTTTATAGCAGCTATCCTCCCTAACAGTGACATTGGAATTTTGCTCCATTTTTCAAGTTCCTTAGTCATTTCGCCTAATAATTTATTATAATTTAATTCTTTAATCGCAGAGCATCTATTAGTTAGCCAGATTCCCAAGTATTTCACTTTTTTAACAATTTCAATTCCCATTAGTTTCTGTATCTGTTCCTTTGGTTGTCCTGTCATATTTTTAGCTAACATTTTAGTTTTTTGTTTATTAATTTTTAAACTGGCCACCTCTCCATATTCTTCTATTGTTGTGATTAATTTTGGTCCTGAAGTCAGAGGTTCCTCTATCACAAAGACTAAATCATCAGAAAATGCTTGGATTTTGTATTCTTCTCCTCTGACTTGCAGTCCTCTAATACTCTTCTCTTGTCTAACTATATTTAGGAGAGGTTCCAGTGTCAAAATAAATAAGAGGGATGATAACGGGCATCCTTGTCTAGTGCCCCTACATATTGGAATCCGGTCTGATAAGACCTTATTAAGTAGCAGCCTTGCCGATTGTGTTGTATAAATGGCCTGAACTGCGTTGACAAATTTAGGACCGAATTCCATAATTTGCAGTTGTGTAATGAACTTCCAATTAACCCTGTCAAATGCTTTCTGTGCGTCTAAGAAAATCATACTCATTTGTTTATTTGGGTGTGCCTCATAGTATTCTAAGCAATTAGTTATTGTTCGTACATTGTCCCTCAGGTACCTACCTGGCAAAAATCCACTTTGATCTTGATGAATATAATTAGATAAAAATGGTTTCAACCTTCCAGCCAGAATTGTCGCGAATATTTTATAATATTTATAATATTTTATAATATTTCCGATCGCTGCACCCCATCGCGGGGAGGCGGAACCGGATACTCCTATATGGTTCTGCCCCAGGCTTCTGATGGACCCGGTAAGGTTCCAAAGGGAGCTTGGGCCAATTCCTGTGGACTTGCCCCGCGAATCGACTGAGGACCTAGTGGCCGCATGGTTAAGTGCGGCCACGGGGGCCTTGGACCGAGTCGCGCCCATGCGGCCTCTCTTGCGGCGACGATCCACCCGGGCTCATTGGTTCACCGAGGAGCTTAGGGAGATGAAGCGCCACAAGAGACGCCTAGAGAGCAGATGGAGATCCTCTCGCTCCGAAGCCGACCGAACACTAGTGAGAACCAACATTAGGACTTACCTGGTGGCGATAAGAATGGCCAAACGTGAGTATTGTGCCACTCTTATTGCATCTGCAGATAACCGCCCTGCCACCCTGTTTGGGGTGACCCGCTCCCTCCTTCAACAGAGGCCGCGGGAAGCCCCTGTACAGGGTCGAGCAGAGGAATTTGGGATTTATCTGCAGGAGAAAATCACTCGGATTCGGAGCGAGCTGCCCTACATCGACAGTGGTCCAGCTGAGCGGTCCGAGGTTGCTCTTGAGACACCATCTTGGGAGGAGTTTGATTTTGTTACTACCGAGGATATGGACAAGTTGTCAAAGAGACTTAGGGCTACCACATGTTTATTGGACCCGTGTCCCTCCTGGCTTGTACGACACGAGGCTGGCTCCAGGGCATTGTCAACGCATCTTTGAATGAGGGGTCCTTGCCTGCCGTCTTGAAAGAGGCGGTAGTAAGGCGCCTCCTCAAGAAGCCGTCCCTGGATCCAGCATTACTAGAGAACTATCGTCCCGTCTCCAACCTTCACTTTTTAGTGAAGGTTGTTGAGAGTGAGGTGGCCCAACAGTTTCCGCGACACTTGGAGGAAGTTGATTATCTAGACCCACGCCAGTCCGGCTTCCGACCCGGGCATAGCACCGAGACGGCATTGGTCGCGTTGGTTGATGATCTCTGGAGGGCGCGGGATAGAGGATATTCCTCTATCCTAGTCCTATTAGACCTCTCAGCGGCTTTTGATACCATCGACCATGGTATCCATTTGCGCCAACTGGGGGGGTTGGGGCTGGGAGGCACCGTTCTACGGTGGTTCTCGTCCTACCTCTCTGGTCGGTCGCAATATGTGTTGGCAGGGGGGCAGAGGTCGGCCTCGAGGCCCCTCGTATGTGGGGTACCTCAGGGGTCGGTCCTCTCGCCCCTACTGTTCAACACATACATGAAGCCGCTGGGCGAGATCATCCGTGGTTTTGGGGTGGGATATCATCTGTACGCTGATGATACTCAGTTGTACATATCCACCCCAGACCACCCCAACGATGCCGTCGAGGTCATGTCCCGGTGTTTGGAGGCCGTACGGATCTGGATGGGTAGTAACAAACTCAGGCTCAATCCGTCCAAGACTGAGTGGCTGTGGCTTCCGGCACCCCGGTTCAGCCAGATTATTCCAACTCTGGCCATTGGGGGCGAAACACCGGCCCCCGTGGAGAGGGCGCGCAATTTGGGTGTCCTCCTGGATTCCTGGCTGTCCATGGAGGACCATGTGGCGGCCGTGGCCAGGGGGGCTTTCCATCAGGTATGCCTGATGCGCCAATTGCGCCCCTTACTGGACCGGGCTGCCCTTCGCACAGTCACTCAGGCCCTCGTGACCTCTCGACTCGACTACTGCAATGCTCTCTACATGGGGCTTCCCTTGAGGTGCACTCGAAAGCTGCAGTTCGTCCAGAATGCAGCCGCGCGGGTGATTACGGGAGCGCCTAGACACTCCCACATAACACCTATCCTGCGCGAGCTGCACTGGCTTCCTGTGGTCTTTCGGGTGCGCTTCAAGGTTTTGACGACCATCTTTAAAGCGCTCCATGGCTCGGGGCCTAGTTATATGCGAGACCGCCTCCTGCCCCATACATCCCTCAGACCAATACGCTCCCACAGAGAGGGCCATCTCAGGGTGCCATCGGCCGGACAATGCTGACTGGCGACACCCAGGGGGAGAGCCTTCTCTGTGGCAGGTCCAGCCCTTTGGAACGACTTACCCCCTGAACTTCGCACCATCTCTGACCTCCGCCTCTTCCGCAAGTGTCTTAAGACACATTTGTTCCATCTAGCCGGCCTAGCGTAGCCCCCTAAACTGACTTTTAGATAGTTTTTAAATTTGGGGATTTTAATCTGGTTTTAGCACAGGATCCATTGAATTAGTTTTTTAAATTTTATATGATGTTTTGTATGTATTTTAATTTTCCTGTGCGCCGCCCTGGGTCCGTTTGGAGAAGGGCGGGGTATAAATTGAATAAATAATAATATAATCAACATTTAAGAGTGAGATAGGTCTATAGTTTTTAATTTGGGTTAGGTCTGAATCAGGTTTGGGGATTAGAGAAATATAAGCCTCGGTCCATGATTGGGGTGTTTCCCCTATTTCCAGAATTTTGTTAAATAGATCTTTCATTTATGGGACTAAGATCTCCCAAATACCTCTATATAGTTCTCCTGGTATTCCATCTGGACCTGGGGTTTTCCCACTTGCCTGTTTCCTAATTGCATTTTCTATCTCTTCGATTGTTATTTCTGTATTTAATGTATTTTTATGTGTGTCAGAAACTACTCCAAGATGTTGTTTTATAAGATAAGAGTTAATCTTTCCCTTTTGTTGTGTCTCATCTGCATAGAGTGAGCTAAAGAAGTCTTGTGCTATTTTTAGTTTGTGTTCCATAGTGTTTGCGATTTTCCCATTATTATCTTGGAGATATTCTATTTTTCTTTTTTCTGTTTCCTTTCTTAACCTATATGTCAACCATCTTCCCGTTTTGTTTGCATGTTCAAAGTGGGATTGCCTACATTTCTTTATTTTTTCTGCTAGTTAGTTCTGGTCTAGTAGGGAAATTTTATGTCTCAAAAGATTAATTTTTTCTCTTACTCTTATATTATGTGGATCTTTCTGGGCTTCCTTCTCTTGTTTTTGTAGTGCTGTTATTAATTCCATTCTTTTTGCTTTCTCTATTTTCCATTGTCTAACCGTGTATTTTATTGCTGCTCCCCTTATTACTGCCTTAGCCGTGTCCCATATATTCTGTAATGAGGTATCCTGTCTTTTATTTTCAAGAAAGAAGTATTGGAGCTCTTTTTGAGTCATTTTTACAAAATTATCATCTTTCATAAGATTAGTTCTCATAGACCATTTTGTCCTAGCCTGTACAATTGCCCATTTCATTAATAACGGATGGTGGTCTGCCCAAGTATTCGGCCCAATTTCAAGAGATTCGATTTCCTCAGCGGCTACTGTCGATGCCCAAGCCATATCGATTCTTGACCATGATTTATGTCTAGGGGAATAGTATGTAAACTGCTTCTCAAAAGGGTGCAGGTCCCACCATACATCCCTTAGTCCCAGCTGGTCCCTCAGATCTCCCCGTTTTAGGAAGTACTTTTTTCCGTTTTAATTTATCTCTTGGGGTCTTAGATCCTGGTTTATAGTCTTTCTCTATGTCCGCAATTGCATTAAAATCACCTACTACATAGATATGATCATAGTTTAATTGGTTTAGTTTATCTAACAGTTTTTTATAAAATTGTCTTTGGTTTGCATTTGGGGCATAAATATTAGGTAAGAGGGCCATCTTTGGTCCAATTTTTATTTCCAGTAGTAAAATTCTGCCCTCATTATCTGCATATATTTGTTTTGGTACTAAGTTTCTTTTATCATAAACAATCACACCTCTCTTCTTTTGGTCGGCCAGGGATGTATATATGCGTAGGATGTATATATGGGAAATACTTCATCAATGTATCTAGTTGCTTCCGAACGGTCAATTTTGAGAATGTCTGCTATAATTTTTTCCATCACCTCTTCTATTTTTTCTTGATTATTATCTATCACATTTTGAAACCATATAAAATATCTGGAGCGGTCCATTTCCAAAAATAAAATCTTGTCTTGCATCTTTTTTTCCGTCATGAGCTGTCGGTTTTCATTACGCTCTATTTTATGTTCCGTCTTTGTCATTTTATCTTCCACTGTTTGCAATCTCTCTTTGTGGTTTAGGTGTGCATGAATTTCTTCAAATTTATTGTGGATCTGCCGCGTCTCCATCGTTAATATATCCACCTTTTCTGTCAAATTTTCTAGTACTTTAGCTGTTGTCTCTTGATTTTTAGCTAGAGTATCTTGGATCCCTTGTAGAGTATCTTGTAGAGCTTGAGGCATAGCTGGTGTTTTGCCTACTGCCGGAAGATCTTCTATAGCTTTCTTGGTTGTCGCTGGAGAAGAGGAGGATGCCCAGCTAGATATAGTTGGTATATTCCTTTTAGTAGTAGTAGTCATTGTCGCCAATAGTAGTTTTAACCTAACCCCTCACTTAGCTGAACTGACTTATCTAATTTATCTAATTATCTAGTTAAACCAAGTGATATATAATTACAAGTCACAATAATATTAATTAATAATAAACAGTTAATCAATTGTCCTATTAATTAGACTTAAATTAATCAATTAATTTGCCAAATTTTCCAAATTAAATTATAAAGTCTAACAGTCCAACTCTATAATATTTGATAGTCTTAATATAATCACACTTACTTCAATAATTATTGACTTATTACAGCTAAATAAAATTGTTTTATAATCGTAATTCCACTTTCAACCACTAGATGGCAGCCCAATATCAGAACAAAAAGCTGAGAGATAAACAGGAAGAGGAAAGGGCTGTTGTAATCAAACGGAACTCAAAAGAGTCCAAGCAAAAAAAGAAAGAAAAAAAAGTCAAAAAGAAAATGTCTAAAGTATCGAATCACACCAAAATTCAGATGTTTGGTTATTTGACAAAGGGAATATGTCCACAGTTAATTATCAATTTCGGATATCCAAAGATTTTAAATTAGCAGAATTCCAAGGGTCTTCAGTCTGAGAATTGATTGTAGTCATACAAATCCTCCAGTCCGCCCCACCGAATTTCCTGCCACTCGTTTGAAAGTCGGCTTCACTTTATCAGTAATTTGGGAATTTTAAGTAGTAAACCTCAGTGTCCTCTCAAATCAGCATCAACAAAAAGAAGAAGTTAGTCAGAACTGGGATCACGGTCTTTCCTTTCAGCAGCTGCCAACGACTCTGGGGCGCCATATTATCGCCCTCTTAACGCGCTGGCACCAGGGGATGTCCTCAGCCTCACCTTCAGTTTGCAGGGTCCGAACGGGACTGGAAATCTCCCCTTCTGTTCACTGGACTTCCCGCTCAGCGACGGCTCCTTATTTGCCGCGAATCGGCTTTTCAGGCAGCCACCACACGCGATAAATGGAGCGATCGGCTTCGGACCGAAGTCTTTAGCCTGCTCCGCTTGTCATGACGTCACTGGAGATTTCAAGCACTTTTACTTTCATTACTGATTATCCTGGTTTGGAACTTCGAAGAACTACAGCATGTTTAAAAAGTGAAAAGTGAATTGTTTTTCACAGATGTTCTTTTGAAGCTTATTTTTAACCAGAGATTTTATTGTGAACTTATGTGTCAACTTGTTAAAAACCTCTTTAAGCTAGAGTAGCAGCTTTCCTTTTTAACAACTGGAGACAATGGCTTATTCTGAACAACAGAAAGAATCTGTTAATCTGCAAGAGATAATAATAAATAAATCTTTATTACGGTCAAAGACCAGCAATACACGTTACATTTAACCATATATTAAAAACTACTAACTTTAATATATAATTTTAAAAATGTCAGCATTATAAGTGGAAAGTAGCATACATGTTCTCACTTTGTTCAGATCATTTGCTGGTTTACCTAGGTGCAAAAGCGTTAAGTATGTATGTAAAAACCATGGTCCAGAAATTGTTAGAGATATGTCCAAATGATTGGTACAAGATCACAACTATCCTTCTATAACCAATTTTTTTCTTATGGACATTGCGGAAGCACAGAATTTTGCCACTGCATGCGTAGTAGCCGGGTTCGTGTCCTGGAGGAGGAAGTCCAGATAAAAATTGCCTGCCCTCCCTGGTAATCTCTCTAATAAGGGGAGAATATATGCAGACCTGCAAGCTCTGTATAGCTCACAGTGTAGTAGAACGTGTGAGATATCTTCCACTTCTGTTTTACCACATATACAAACCCGTTCTGCTATAGGTGTTCTCTTATACCTGCCCTGGAGAAGTGCTGAAGGTAGAATGTTAAATCTGGCTCTGAAGAAAGCTATTCTTTGTTTTGGGAAGATGAGGTCATTTAAATATCTTGCTGATTCCCACACACCATGATTGATTCTGTTCCTATTATGGAAAGGTAATCTATTTAGTTCTTCTTGGAACTCCATGTCCTTCATTCTATTAGTTACTACTTGCTTCGCTTGATCAAAGTCCAGGGACATTAAAAGTACCGGTGAGAGCCTATAAGTGCCCAGCTTATGCTCAATTGCCTGATTCCAGGGGGAGGGGAAGTTGTCAATCAACACTAGTGGGGAGAGCCCCTCTGGAAAGAATTGCATTTTAAGCCAATGGATGATCATCATCTTCCAGGCTCTTACCTGAATTTGCCTGCCTCAATTCTTAACTGGGCATTTGGAGTTCCATTGGGTGCAGTCAAGATGGCTCTCAGGAATTTGGATTGTATGATTTTATCAAGTCTTTCTTTATGAGGGTTCCTTTTGTGCCCCATATAGTATTTGTGCCAATGTTTTGACCTCAAAAAGTTTTAGGGCAGCGGGTACTAACTGGCCGCCACCTGTGTAAAAGAAATGTTTAATTGCGTTTGTGGACCTAGTGGCTACTTGAAAAATGTTATCCAGGTGTGCCTTCCACGTCCCTTCTGCGTGGAAAACCACCCCCAGGTACCTAAATGTTCTAACCTGTTCCAGACTATGTCCTTCTATTTTCCAGAGGTATTGGCTAGGTCTTTTAGCAAAAACTAGAATTTTTGATTTCTCAAAGTTCAGGACCAGCTTGTTTTGCCTGCAATAGTTAAGTGTTGCCCTGATGGCTCTCTTCAGTCCTACGGGGGTTTGTGAGATAATAGCGGCATCATCAGCATATAAGAGAATTGGAACTTTGCGTTGTGCTAGGCTAGGGGGGTGAAAGTCAGGGTTCTGTAGGAGATCAACCATAGAATTGATATAGAAGTTAAAGAGGGAGGGGGACAGGATGCATCCCTGCCATACCCCTTTTTCATTCATTCATTTATTCGACTTATTAACCGCCCCCTCTCTCCAAAGGGACTCGGGGCGGTGCACAGGCAAATATAAAAATACAATACACCACAATAAATACATAAATACATTAAAACTATATTAAATTACACCCTGTGCTAAAAACTACCCCGTTAAAATCCCTAAAGCCCAATTTAAAATTTCTCTACTAAACAACTAAGGCTAAAAACGGTAGGTTAGGCCAGGCCGGCCTGTTGGAAAAAGTAGGTTTTTAGTTGCTGACGGAAGGAGCGGAGGTCCGGGATAGATCTAAGTTCAGGGGGTAGGTCGTTCCAGAGGGTCGGGCCTGCCACACAGAAGGCCCTTCCCCTGGGCGTCACCCGCTGGCATTGCCTAGTGGATGGCACCCGGAGAAGCCCCTCTCTGTGGGAGCGAATCGGCCGAAGGGATGTATGGGGTAGGATGCGATCCCGCAGGTAACTAGGTCCCATGCCATGGAGCACTTTGAAGATGGTGACCAGCACCTTGAAGCGCACCCGAAAGACCACAGGCAGCCAGTGCAGCTCACGCAGGAGCGGTGTTACGTGGGAATACCTAGAGGTACCCAATATTGCCCGCGCAGCTGCATTCTGAACTAGCTGTAGTCTTCGGGTGCACCTCAAGGGGAGCCCCATGTAGAGAGCGTTACAGTAGTCCAGACGGGATGTCACGAGGGCATGAGTGACTGTGCGAAGGGCGTCCCGGTCCAATAGGGGCCGCAACTCGCGTACCAGGCGAACCTGGTAGAATGTCCCCCTGGCCACGGCTGTCACATGGTCTTCTAAAGACAGCCGGGGATCCAGGAGGATCCCCAAGTTGCGTGTCCGATCCACGGGGGCTAGATGTTCGCCCCCTATAGCCAGTGATAGAATCAACTGGTTGAACCGGGGCGCCGGAAACCACAGCCACTCAATCTTGGACGGGTTGAGCTTGAGTCTGTTCCTTCCCATCCAGATCTGCACGGCTTCCATACACCGGGACATCACTTCGACGGCATCGTTGGGGTGGTTTGGGGTAGATACGTACAGCTGGGTGTCGTCAGCGTACAGATGGTATTCTACCCCAAAACTACGGATGATCTCGCCCAGCGGCTTCATATATGTGTTGAACAGGAGCGGCGAGAGGACCGACCCCTGTGGCACCCCACAAGTGAGTGGCCTCGAGGTCGACCTCTGCCCTCCTGTCAACACAAATTGCACTCGACCGGAGAGGTAGGAGAACCACCGCAAAACGGTGCCCCTCACCCCCAACCCCTCCAGCCAATGCAATAGGATACCATGGTCGATGGTATCAAAAGCCGTCGAGAGCTCTAATAGGACCAGGATGGAGGAACAACCCCCATCTCTGGCCCTCCAAAGATCATCCACCAACGCGACCAATGCCGTCTCCGTGCTGTGACCGGGCCGGAAGCCGGACTGGCGCGGGTCCAGATAATCAATTTCCTCCAAGTGACGTGGAAACTGTTGTGCCACCACACTCTCAACAACCTTTGCCAAAAAGCAAAGGTTGGAGACGGGACGATAGTTAGCTAACAAAGCTGGGTCCAGGGAAGGCTTCTTGAGGAGGGGCCTCACCACCGCCTCTTTCAAGACGGCTGGCAAGAACCCCTCACTCAAAGAAGCGTTGACTAACTCCTGGAGCCAGCCTCATGTCACCTCCCAGGATGCCAGTACAAGCCAGGAGGGACACGGGTCCAATAAACATGTGGTGGCTCTCAGTCGCCTACGTAACCTGTCCATATCTTCGGAAGTAACAGAGTCAAACTCCTCCCATGGATGTATATCAAGACCTGCCTCCAGCATTCCCTCTAGACCACTTTCAATGGAGACCATCTCATTCCGAATCTTTTTGTACCCTTACAGGGCCGGTTAAACTCCCTTGGGGGTTGCATCTCACTCTCAAAGTGGAATTGGCATACAATTTTTGTATGAGGAAAAGGAGGCGTTTGTCGATGGTGGTGCCTTTTACTTTATCCCAGAGGGTAACCCTAGATATTGAATCAAAGGCCTGCTTAAAATCAAGGAAGGCTACAAAAAGAGAGGATTTTTTTTTACATGTGTATTTTTGTACTAAGTGGTGGAGTACCAAGATATGATCCACCGTTGATCTTCCTTCTCTAAATCCGGCCTGTTCATCTTTGATTATCCCCCCTGAAATTAGCCAGTCCTGAAGTTTATTGTTTAGGTGTTTGGCATACAATTTACTAATAACGCTCAGGAGACTAATGGGTCTATAATTGCCTGGGTCATTTCTATTACCTTTTTTATGTATTGGTATAATAATTGCTACTCCCCAGTCTCTTGGCATATGGCCTGTTTTATCTATAAATGTAAACAATGAAGCTAAAAGTGGGGCCCACCAACTGGCATTCTTTTTGATTATTTCTGGCAGGACATTATCAGCCCCAGATGCCTTATTGGCCTTTAGGGCTCCGATCAACCGGGATATTTCTTCTGGTGTGACAGGGGGCCAGCAAGGAGTTTGGTCCAAACTAGTTTGGCTCTCATTGGTTACCATGTCGGGATCTGTGTAAAGCTCCCTAAAATATTCTTCCCAAGCATGAATCGGAACCTGATTTGTTGGGGGTAGGGGAGGTTTCCTCAGTCCCCTGGTGATGTACCAAAAAAGGGATGTATTTTTTGTCCTGACTGCCATAATTAGTCTGTACCAAGATTCCTTCAGAGCCGCACTTTTCTTTTCTTTTAGAAGGTTCTTGTATTGTGCTTTCAGCTGCTTTAAGTAGTGAGTGTGATCCTCAGAAGGGGCCTTTTTACTTTTCCTGTACTCCATATTATATGTCCTTTTTAATTGCACGCAGTCTCTATCGAACCATTTTTTAGTCTTTGAAACCATCCTTATGGGGTGAGTTGGTGATCTGTTCCTGAGCACTGAGTTCAAATTTAAAATTAAGGTTTCAAAAGTCTCTAAATAAGGTCCTCCACACTTGTCCCTTCGTAGAGAAGTGTGAAGCTCTATTGTTTCAGGGGCTATCATCCATTTGGCCACTTCGTTTCTCATTCCATGTAATTTTAACCTGATTATTTTGCTTCTCTAAACTGGGGAGGTAGGCTGAGCTTGCCCTTAGAGATTGGTGCAGTGTGAGGGTAAGGAGTAATGAATTATGATCACTTTCCAATCGTGAATCTATCTCCATCTTCGGTAAGAAATTCAGAAGTTCATAAGATATTATCCAGTAATCTACCATGGATTTTCTTCCTGCTCCCCGATAAGTGTATTCTGCTGGATAGTCAACCCAAGGGGACCCATTAAGGATACACAAAGATCTAAACGTACAGTCATTTGTCTTACATACAGACCTGCCCAGTTAGCTTTAGGGTCTTTAAATTGTCTGGTATGAGAAGATTCTCCTGTTACATTTTCCTCATAGTGGATCTTAAATTGCTTAAATAATGCATGGTCATTTGGTCCCATTCAAGCATTTAAGTCCCCCCCCTATGATTATTACAGCTTTAGGGTGTTTGACTGAACAGTCAAAAATAAAGTCTTCTATGCTGTCCCAAATCTTGTTAATCACATTATTCTTATTAAGTGGAGGAATGTAGATATTAAAAAGCAAAATCTCCACCTGTTTAAATAAGAGTAATGTAGTTACAACCCATGACTGGAAAGGTGGCAGCGGTATACATTTAAATTGCAAGGCTGTATTAACTAATGTTGCAATACCCCCTTTAGCTCTCCCCCCCACCTTGCTTGGATCAGCCGGGATTGAGTTAACCCAATAACCATCTAATTGAATCTCCGTGGCAGCCCAGGTTTCCTGCAGGAAGAGAATGTCAAATTGTGATATATATTCAAAAAATAGTTGGTCTTTTGATGGGACAGACCAGCCCGTTATATTCGAGGTTATGAGGGAAAGTGGATCTTCTTTTGCAGCTCATCAGGATACTTGCTTTATACAGAGGGAAGTTGTCTGGTTGTTACCATGCATAGAGATGTCACCGCACACTGGGTTGGCCTTCTTTAAAAGTAGGGAGGTACCATTTAAGTCATGTGTAGACTCTTGAGGGACTTGTTCAGAGTAAGAGGTATTCGCACCAGCTAACAGAGCTTGCCATTCCGATACTTCTTCTCTGGGTGTAGGAGAAGGCGTTATTAGGTCGCATTTCATTCTTTGAGATGGAGGCTCCGACGTGGGTCGACTCTCAGTCTCTTGGTTAGGTGCTGAAGGTACCGTGGGATATTCACACAGGGATGAGTGCATCTCCATCTCTACAGAGCTCCCCAATAACTCCTTTTGGTCTTGATTTCTATTTTCCATGATCTTGTATTCAAACACTCTCTTGTCCTCTGGAGGGGAAGTGAGAGGCTCAATTATTGGGGAAACCAGATCTATGAGTGGCTCTGCAGTGTCCATTGTAAACAATAAGGATTTCTTTAAGTTTTCTAATTTGTATAATATATTGTCTTGTTCATTCTTTGGAAGCGCACCAAAAGCATTAATGAGACCAGCTTCTGTGCTGTTAAGTGTCTCTTCTCTGGACAAGGCTGTTTGTCTCCCACTGCCTTTCTCTCCCTTTCCCAAGGTTGAAGATAAGGAGGGGGCAGCCACCTTGGGAGCTCGCATGTTAGCAATTAACGGAGTAACCTTTTCCTCACCAAAGACTCTGACGGGAAAGATTTGAAAGGAGGTTAGGTATGCCTTCATCTTGAAAAGCATCTGTGGTATAGTGGGTTGTTCGAATGAGAGGAGAATCCGCTTCCAATTTGGGACTTCAGGTAACCACTCCAGAGCACGGAGATCGATCATATCCCTGTGACAGTGAAGAAGCTGGCTTAGGGAATGTAAAATTGCACTTCTGGAATTCCAGCGTCCATAATTAAGTCTGTTCATCTGAATTCTAAAAGCGATCTGTTGGGTTTGTAGTGAGCGGTGTGATCTTTGTGATTGGGGGATAGATGCTTTCCTGACTTCTTTATTGATACCTTTCTCTCTCATTGCCTTATCCGGGGAGGGGCTGTTTTTCTGCCACCTTTTATCTGACTCTTTTGCCGCTTCTCTGGTACTTTGTTCTTTTTCCTCTCCTTTGTCCTGCATATTGGAGTTATCCCGATCTTCTGCAAGAACCTTAGTGGAGGTATCTGGGGCCCGATATTGAATTTGAAGAAAAACTGCTAGGTCTTTTTTCAATGTCTCTACATCGTTTTGGATGGCAATTAATTGTTCAAAAATTGAGACTACCATTTGGGCTGTGAGGAGGCATTGTTTTGCCATAAACTCAGTCGAATTTTCCCAGGGTAGAGTCTCTGTATTCTGAATTATATGATTATTGGTCGCCTTTTTAGCTTTTAGCTCAGCCTCCAAGTGGGAAGTTATTGGGCTAATTCTTTGTGAGAAGTGCTGGCTTTCAGTTTGTTCCCCTCTCGCCAGATCAACAAAGTCTAGTAAATGCTGTTTTTCCACAACTTTTGTCAGGTCTTGTTCTAATCTCTCCAGATTATTGGGGATGGGGGGGGGTTGTTTTACTTACAGATCTCTTGCTGACAAGGAGCTCCTCGATTCTTGGCTGTTTTGCTGTTTTCACAGGAGGAAAAGATCTCGGGCTGGTGCTATGGTGTTTCTTTCTTTTCCCCATGCCTTTTTAGTTCTTGGCAGCAAACAAACGTTTTTAGTTGTGTTATATTCTACGCTATTATCTCCACAGAAAAATGTTAATGAAATAAAAAAGGACCCAATTGGAATGCTAAAAATAGATAAAATAAAATAAAACTGGGAGGCACTCCTGCAAACACGTTCCAGCTGCACTGGCGGCAGCTCCGCCCCCTCTGCAAGAGATAATAATTGCAATACAGGAATTTTCTAATTCATTTCAGAAAAAAATTAGATTACCTAATTGGAAAATATGATGAAAAGGACGGAGATACATATCAAATCGAAAAAGCAGAGGTTAAAGTCCCAAGCACCAAAGAGAATAATAACTACAAAGGAATTAAACCTGCTGTTTTTTTATGAATGG
Source organism: Rhabdophis nuchalis (assembly GCA_039707465.1). Classification (NCBI taxonomy): domain Eukaryota; kingdom Metazoa; phylum Chordata; class Lepidosauria; order Squamata; family Natricidae; genus Rhabdophis; species Rhabdophis nuchalis. The sequence continues at coordinate 215,136,592 of CM077643.1, forward strand.
TTTATATCTGGCAATGGAAAAAGTGGAACATGGAAAGAGGAGTCAGATGGATGGGAACTCTACCTCAGATGGCAATGCACAGAAGAAGAAACAACAAAAGAACATGGTATCAAAGAAAGAAACTTTATTAGTAACATCATCGATAACAACTCTGACAATTAAAGACAAGCTGATTAAGGAAGAAGAAGGGCATCCAAATGACATGAAAGAATCAATAAATAATGAAATGCAAAGAGAAGTCCACACAAACTTGATTAAGGATAAGACTAGAGGACTTATACCACAAATGGCAGAAGACATGATACTGTTTTACTACTGGAAAGATACAGGTTAATAGATGAAAGTTTAATTCAAAATTAGTTAAGTTTGGAAAATTTAGTGACAAAAGACATGGTTAAATAAACAACTGAAAATGATAAATAATGTACATATATGTATTGTTATAATAAGTAGTAATAGGATATAAATATTGAATGGTAGCTATGAAAGGAAGATGAGGAATTGCTTGGCTATATACAAAGATTAATAAAAAAGAAACTGATAATGGATATAGATAAATAAAGGAGAGATAATGATAACAATATCTAGATATGTATGGGTATAACATGGGAAAATTGGATACAAACTTTAAACAGTGGTTTGAAAAGTAAGACTAGAAAATTTTTGTTACTAAATATTATTAATGTCTAGTTAGAATAGGTTATAAGGAACAGTGTTGTTGGAGGATATTAGAATTAATAAATGAGATGCCAATATGTGGTTATGTTTTAAGTTTGGGTATCTTTTATGATGAAGGACGTGTAAACAATTATAGTTAAATAAGAATGGAAGTATGATATTTGATTCAATATACAGTGATCCCTCATTTTTCGCGGCTTCATGTTTCGCGGCTTCAGTGCTTCGCGGGTTTTTCAAAAATACAGAATAGAAAAAAAATGCATCGGTAGGAGGCAAGTGCCCCCTAGTGCTTTCTTTAAACGATGTCCACCAACTCAAGTTTCCGGTGCGAATCCTACTTCGCGGTTTTTCAGTTTTCGCGGAAGGTTCCGGTCCCCATTAACCGCGAAAAACGAGGGATCACTGTACTTAAAATAACATGAACCTTGGTTGACCATGAAAGAGATGCATGAAAACATTGTAACCAACTGATACACTTTCTACAGCATGTAAGATGGAGGATTTTTGTGTTGTGTTTAAAATTAAAATATTTTTTTTAAAAAAAGAAGTAATGAATGAAAACTAATCAAGGAGAAAATCAACCTAACACTAAGGAGAAATTTTCTGACAGTTAGAACAATGAAGGACATGCATCCAGAAGTTTTGGGTGTTCCAATACTGGAGATTTTTAAGAAGAGATTGGGCAACCATTTGTCTGAAATGGTATATCAGAGAAGGTCATGAAGACCTCCAAGGTCCCTTCCAACTCTGTTATTCTGTTAATTATTTTAAAAACACCCAATATGAATGATGAATAAAATAAAATTACGTATGAGCAGTTACTAGAATAGCTAAGCCTATGGCTTGATATCTGTGTCATTTAACTATTGGACAACGGTGTCCACAAGATAATGTAGTTCTTGCAGGGGTCCAGGGAATCTTCTGAGGAGAGCATTCCATTGCAATATGATGTAAATTTTGTGGGATGTTCCCTCAGAGAGAATCTTTCTGGAGCTTTTTCCCCTGAAGTAAACAAAAAAGCAAACCAAAAATTTAAAAATTATTAAGGTTAGGTTATTTAAAGCTAGGATTTAAAGGCTAAACTGTAGACTGCCCACTATAGACAGTCAATCAGTCAGGTAAGGTTTTTAAAAAGGGATATTGGTTGGAGGGGAGGGGAGTTTAGTTTTAGCACCTAATTGGGAAGGGTGGGGGATTTTTACAAATCTGTCCCTCCCAGCTTTTTGATTTTTTTACTGAAGAAATGTGGCTTGAGGGAGGAGGAAGGAGATTAAGCAAGGGAAAGGTTTTGGGAAGCTAGGTACAGAAAGCTTGGTAAGTAGCTGCTATTTTAGTAGTGCTGAAAATAGCAGCTGCTTCCAGGAAACATGGGGAGCAGGCCTAAGCATTACAGGGGATGAGAGGGAAGACAGGCAGGGAAGGGCACAGCATCCCTGTGGTCTGTCATAATTGCGAATGACCACAGGAACATTTTCTCTGTCATAACTTTGAAACAAGTTTGTATGTAGTTTTGGGGTGATGGTCATTGTTTTGAACAGTCATTAAATGGCCTGTCATTTCTTGAGAATAACTTGTATGAATTTATCAGCCATGTAAACAATAGAAAAGTCAGAGAATCCTGGAAGACTGCCACTAAAATAAAGGCGCCAACAGCAAACTACAGAACTAAATATGTTTTACCAGCCAATCAGACACAAGGTCCAAACCATTCAAAATAAACTGAGATGGCAGATCAATTAGAATGAGCAATCCATCTACCAATCAATACTTCCCTACAAACAGCCAATCACCACATAGAATTCAAAATTGCAAAGATTATAAATGTAGCAAAGTAACTCTCATTCTACACCACTGCATTGATGAAATTTCTATTTGCAGTTCATTGTATTTTGTGGAGAAAGTAAAACATGCAAAGACCTGCAAATAGAAATAGAACTACTGTGACAAAAGAAAGCAGAGGTAGTATTAATAGTAATAGGTGCAATCCCAAAGCAACTGGATCACCACTTGAACATCATTAACACTGACAAATTCACCATCAGTTAACTGCAAAAGGAAGCTCAAATCCTGTGATGATATCTCTAGTACCATAAAACATCAACATCTTCCTATCCCAGATCCTTGGGAAGGATTCAATGTGGATGAAAATGCCAAATTCAATCTGAACACATGGGTAAGTGTGCAATGAACCATAATAATAAAATCATAAAGTTCAAGTTCTTTAACTGACAAATTGGTCTTTTTGAAAGGTATTTTTGAAATAAAAGATTCCCACAAAAATGTGAAACACTGTATTTGTCAGACTGGCCCCAGTTTGCTTTCTCAGGAAAGTAAAACCTGTGACTCCATTAAGTTGAATCAAAGGAACTTTACTGAATGAAATTGGTTGACGCAAAGTCAGGCAGAATCTGGTGTTCCAGTGCAAAATACAAAGCTATTCTTACCAACTCCCAATCCACCCCCCATGAGCAGTCCTCCCGCCAGCCAATGTGATGTTGGTATGACGTTTTGAAAAACTCTTGAGGTGTGAAACTGGTAACATTCCATTCTCAGGGGAAACGGCCTTGAAGATCCTGGTACAAATTGGTTTGATGAACTGTCTTCTTCCCTTGTACTTCCCTCTCCCTCATTTCCCACCATTAGATACACAGGTGTGGATTGCCCCAAATTCCTCCCCTCCCCTTTCCCCTTTGATGGCAGAAACCCAACAAGGCACCAGGCTGAAGATGATCCTGACATTATTAAAATTTTGAAAACTTTTGCAGATAAGAACATAAGAACAGCCTAGCTGGAACAGGCCACAGCGCATCTAGTCCAGCATTCTGTCTCACACAGTGGCTCACCATTTGCTTCAGGGTATTCCCAAGTAGATGTCTTCACCTGCTTATGATTCCCTGCAAATGACATTGAGAAATATCCTGCCTATGTCTCCAACCCGGAGGGTGTCCTTAGGCATCCATAATGATAGCCATTGATACCCTTGTTTTCCATGAACTCATCTAATCCTTTCTTAAAGGTGTCGAGGCTGACAGCTGTCACCACTTCTTCTGGCAGGGAGTTCCATAGACCAGTGATCCTCTGGGTTAAAAAGTACTTCCTCTTATTTGTTTGAGGTCTAGCTTCCAAAAGTTTCATGGAGTGCCCCCTAGTTCTAGTGTTGTGCGATAGGGAAAACAGTTTTTCCTTTTCTACTTTGTCCACACCGTGCATGATTTTATAGACTTTAATCAGGTCACCTCTCAGGCGCCGTCGTTGTAGAGTGAAGAGGCCCAGCCGTTGTAGCCTCAGATGGTAAGGAAGGTGTTCCAGCCCCCTAATCATTCTGGTTGCCCTCCTCTGCACCTTTTCCATTTCCATAATGTCCTTCTGAAGGTATGGTGACCAGAACTGTACACAATACTCCAGATGGGGCCTCACCATAGATTTATAAAGAGGCAAAATGACACATGCTGACTTATTTTCTATACCCTTCCTAATGATCCCTAACAATGAGTTTGCTTTTTTCACTGATGCGGCACACTGGGTTGACACCTTCATTGAGCTGTCCACCAGGACACCAAGGTCCCTTTCCTGGTTAGTTGCAAGGAGTTCAGACCCCATCAGTTTATAGATATAGTTGGGGTTTTTTGCCCCAATGTGCATCACTCTGCACTTACTAATGTTGAAGCTCATTTGCCACTGGTTTGCCCACTCCCCCGGTGTCAAGAGATCCCTCTGGAGCTCCTCACATTCTCTCTCAGTTTTTACTACCCTGTATAATTTAGTGTCGCCAGCGAATTTGGCTACCTTGCTTTTTTCTCCTACTTCTAGATCATTTATGAAAAGGTTGAAGAGCAGGGGTCCCAGTACTGAACCTTGGGGGACACCACTCTTTACCTCCCTCCACCTGGAGAAGTGTCCATTTAATGCTACTCTCTGTTTCCTGTCCCTTAGCCAGTTGCTAATCCAGGACAAGGCCTGTCCCTTTATTCCATGACTGGCAAGTTTATTTAAGAGTCTTTGGTGCGGGACTTTGTCAAAGGCCTTCTGAAAGTACAGATAAACAATGTCAACTGGATCTCCCTTGTCCACGTGCTTGTTGACACTCTCAAAAAGATACATATGAATTCTACACAAAATATATAATAAACAGTCAAATTGCATTCACTATAAAAGCTTTACTCATTCCATAAAAGGTAAGATTTAAATATTGCTGTTTAAGGGCACAATTCAAGGTGTTAATTATTACCGTATTTTTCAGAGTATAAGATGCACTTTTTACCCTGTTATGAGGGTGAAAATTTGGGTGTGTCTTATACACCAAATGTTGCTGAAGCCCTGCCCACCCACCAACCCCTACCTTTCAGCCATTTTTGGCCTCCACACACTCTATTTTAGACTTGTTCCAGGCTGTGGGGATCACCACAGCACATCGCTGCCTCTGTGCCTCACGTTTTTGGCCTCTGTGCATTGCGTTTTTTGGCCTCCGAATGCTCCATTTTAGACCTTTTCCAGACTGCGGGGATCGCCACCAATTGCTGCCTCCACGCATTGCATTTTTGGTCTCTGTGTGTCACATTTTCAGGTGGTTCCAGGCAATGGGGAGCAGCAACGGCAGCGATGTGCAGAGGGCAAAAACAGGGTGTGAGGAAGCTGAAAATGCAACACACATAGGCCAAAAATGTGATGCATGGAGGCGGCAATTGTCAGCGATGTGCTGTAGTGATTCCCGCAGCCTGGAATGGGTCTAAAATGGAGCGTTCTGAGGCCAAAAAGGCAAGGCACGGAGGCCAAAAACATGAGACACAGAGATGGGCTGTTGCGATCCCTGTAGCCTGGAATATCTGATTGGCGGTATTCCAGGAGGCCGATCCAACTGCCAATCATCTGCTCGTGCTGAATCAAGCTGAGATAACATGCTGAAGCTAACTTTGCTATTTGCTGCAAGGATGCTAGCCAGATGAATACCTGGTAGGCAGAGGCAGATTTTTTTTTCTTGTTTTCCTTCCCAAAAATTAATGTGTGTCTTATACTCTAGAGCATATTATACCCTGAAAAATATGGTACCTTTAAATCCCTAAATGGCACAGGACTAAGTTATTTACAATAGCAACTCTCTCTAAAGCCATCTGCCCATCCTACTGGATTGGATAGAGAAGGCCTGCTCTTTTAAATGTTGCCATTGTCAGGCCTGCAGCCGATTCCTTTTGTGATCTTTGGCCTGCCACACTAATATTCTATTCTACTATACTGTTTCATTAGTGGGAAATTGGAAGGGGGAATAGTAAGGAGTAAAATGTGATGTTGTCACAATAAAATTCCTTTCTAGAATCCAAGGTCATCCTTTCCTTTTACACCTCTGTACCTGACCGGAACTGGATGGGTGGAACTGCCATGGCAGTGGAAGATTGGGCCATGTGATGGACTTGTGGGTGTGGGGACAGGATCTTAAACTTTCAACTGGGTGGGGAAAACCGGGAAGCTTTCAGATTCAGTTTTCCCAAATGTGCCAACATGACTCTCTTAATAAATTGGAACTTTAAGCAATACTTTGCCTTGGACTCTGATTTAATTTTGGGTATTATTTGGAACCCTGATAGCCATCTTATGGGATCTAGGAAGTGTGTCTTTTCTTTGGCAGCCCCTGCCCTATGGAAGACTTTTCACCCTGAAATTTCTAGTCATCACATGTCAAAACAATACTGAGGAACTGGAAAGAGTACAGAGAAGAATGTAGCAAAGTTTCTAAGGGGCTTGGAAGTTAAATTTCATATATAAAGAACAGATACAGAAATTGGACATGTTTTACTTAAAGAACAGCTTGTCTCCTGAATTTTTGGGTGTTCCATAATGTTTTTAAGGGAAAATGGCCATTTATCCACAATATTGTGAGGATTCCTGTTCTGTGCAGGGGGTTTGACTAGATGACTTCTAAAGTCCCTTCCAACGTTACAATTATATGAGTTGAAGCAAACTGATTTTAATACAGATTTTTTTTTCTAATCTGCACTATACAGCCATCTCTCTCCCTCTCAACATGGGCTTATTTTGGCACATCTTTTCTCTTTCTCAAAGCAGCTCTTAAGTTTCTTTGATTCATGGGGATTTAAATATTTGTGTCCTCTGAAGAGTGAGCCTGCACCAGTTTCTGAGCTCTACTGGTACTGAATGCTTCTTTGGACTACATTTTCCATACGTTGGTCTCTACCAAAGGGAAATTTTCATGTCCTCTGGTTTCTTTTTCCCTTCTCTTGAAGAGCTTTAGTTGTGTTGTTCAGAAAATTATTATTTTCCTCATGTGTAGATAGCATTAATTTACTCTTCCAATATGCTAGCACTTGTAGCAGAAACATAAACACATTTGCTGATCATGATGATATTTCTTTTGCTGTTCATGTGGTTTGCAACCTCCCCACTGATCATTCTAGTCAAATTCACAATGTTTTCCCCATGTAACTTGCTCTGGTTCTAAGTTTCCAGAAACCATCTTTCTGAACTAGAACAAAAAAGAATAAAAAGAGGAGGAGGAGGGAGGAAAGAAATCATCTCCCTTTTCCAATCATCTCCCATTTCCTCCCACACAAAACTCCCTTGGTAAAGTCCTGCTTATTATCAGTTCACTTACTCGCTGAGATACTATGGAAACTGAATTTCTTGCACATCAGCAAGAGTAATACTCCAGTCAATCTGTAAGTCAGTCAGGGAGGCAAGCAGACACACACACACACACACTTTTTAAAAATACAGTAAATATATAGGAACCACAGGCTTGCACACATACCCAATATCCTTGCCCTTCAAGCTTCATCACACACCTTTATGTGTTCATGTAGTTGAGCTTCATGTTGACGAGAAAGTTGTTCATGCTGTCTCTGGAATTCTGCTATGAGGATCTGTCTCTGGATTTGTTGTTTTTGTTTGAGGGCTAACAATTCCTGTTGGAGCTGCTGTTCACGTAATGTAGGTTCAGTCACTGATATGGAGAATTGATGATCCAAGTGAAAATCCATAGGTGAAACTTGCAAAGGTACTGTTGCAGACACATCAACTACAAAAAAGAAAAAGTCCATTCACCTGCAATTATTATTCAGTAAGCTACAAAATATTTGTCTTATGACATATCAAATAGGGTTGTCTGGAATTTGAGAACCTAACAGTGTATAATAGTGTATAAATTTCAGACTAAAGCATATTTTCTGTCTTTTTTCCCCTTTTATTGTTATAAATCTTGATATTCTATTTTACTTTTATTTAAATGTTCACTTCAATAAAATGTATGTAATACATTTTATTGAAGTGTAATACATAACTTATTACAATTATATTATTTATAAAGCTTAAAGTATTGAAAATAATTTTATTATTATTAATCACATTTTAGAATGCCAATATTACAAGCATAAAATTATTTAACTTTTTATCTAAAATTGAATGTAGCATTAAAAAAAGCTGTTGCATTTCCCATAACATAGTAGATACATTGACAGTATTTTTGATTTGAGGTCTGTTTTTCAAATATTAAATTAAGTTGTCTGCTCTTTCAGCTAGTTACTTCTTCTCTCTCAGCTGGACAACAATCGCGAGGGAGGTGGTTGGAATGTCAGGGATAGGGTTGGAATGCCAAGACTTTGCAGATCGTGAGACCCTGCTGCTACCCTCCAATATCAGGCTGTGCAGGTGTTTTGAATGTAGACAACTTTTATAGGTAATTCATTCCCACATTTGCACAGATAGCATGGCCTATCGCAAACCTTTTTAAAGTGTGGGGGCGGGGGTGTAAAGCCGAGATCAAGTCAACCCTTGAATTGGACTGTCGAATGCCAATCGGCTTTGAAAAGCTAAGGAGACTTTTTGCTGCTGAGCCAGTCTTGAAACACTGAACCCAGATAAACTGTTAATGATCCAGGCAGACAGTAGTGACTCATGCTGGCTGCTCTGTTTCCCCCCTCCCCCATGCTATTAAAGGGGATTCTGCCTGATCTCTGGAATCCAAAGGGAAATGAGGAGAGAGCTGCCTGCAAAGTGGGGGGGGGGGGAGACAAATGGCAAGGAAAGAATTGAATTCCAGCAATCAGGCAGAATCCCCTTTAATAGCATGGGGGAGGGGGGGGGAAATAGCAGCCAGCATGAGTGAAAGAAACCTCTTTACTTGTGTCTTTGTCGCTTGTCTTTTGCCCGTGCAGGCAGCTCTCTCCTCATTTCCCTTTGGATTCCAGAGATCAGGCAGGATCCACTTCAATAAGACCTTGAATTTTCATAAAGGAAATTTCCTGAAGATGAGGAAACTAGTAAAAAAGAAGCTGAAAGGGAGAATTGAGAAAGTCCAAACACTCCATGAGGCATGGAGGCTGCTCACAAAAACAATAACAGAGGCCCAATTGGAATGTATACCTAGGTTCAAGAGGACTCCGATGTGGCTTACAGGAGCTATTTGGGAAGTGATCAAAAGCAAGAAAAGCTCATTTAAAAGATGGAAGACTTCTTCAACCGAGGAAAACAGGCAGAAACATAAATTCTGGCAGAACAAATGCAAGGCAACAATCAGGAAAGCAAAGCAAGACTTTGAGGAGCGTTTAGCTTAAAACACTCAAAGAAATAACAAGGACTTCTTTAAGTACATTAGAAGTAAGAACCCAACTGGGAAGGCCATTGGACCATTAGATTTATTTTGTTTTTATTTTATCCAATTTATATCCCGCCCTTCTCCAAAAGGACCCAGGGCGGCGATGACAATGGAAGGCAAGGGATTATTAAGGAGGAAACAGAGATTGCAGAGAGACTCAATGAATTCTTTGCTTCAGTATTCACTGAAGAAGACAGAGATCACATGCCCCAAACAGAGCCAATTTTCGTAGGGAGGGAAACTGAGGAATTAATCCAGATAGAAATAACCAGGGAGGAGGTCCTTGCATGTCTTGTTAAACTAAACACTAACAAATCACCAGGACCAGATGGCATCCATCCACGAGTTCTCAAGGAACTTAAAGATGAAATTGCTGATGTCCTTGCCAAAATATATAATCTTTCCCTCAAATCAGGCCTTGTGCCGGCTGACTGGAAGGTAGCGAATATAACACCAATCTTCAAAAAAGGATCCAGAGGTGATCCAGGAAATTACCGACCGGTCAGCTTGACAAGTGTCCCAGGTAAAGTGATGAAAACCATCTTAAAGGATAAAATTAATAGGCACGTGGAAGAGAAGGCGCTGCTGAAGGAGAGCCAACATGGCTTTTGCAAGGGCAAATCATGCCTCACTAATCTGCTGGAATTTTTTGAGAGTGTCAACAAGCACGTGGACAAGGGAGATCCAGTTGACATTGTTTATCTGTACTTTCAGAAGGCCTTTGACAAGGTCCCGCACCAAAGGCTCTTAAATAAACTTGCCAGTCATGGAATAAAGGGACAGGCCTTGTCCTGGATTAGCAACTGGCTAAGGGACAGGAAACAGAGAGTAGCATTAAATGGACATTTCTCCAGGTGGAGGGAGGTAAAGAGTGGGGTCCCCCAAGGTTCAGTACTGGGACCCCTGCTTTTCAACCTTTTCATAAATGATCTAGAAGTAGGAGTAAACAGCAAGGTAGCCAAATTCGCCAATGACACTAAATTATACAGGGTAGTAAAAACTGAGAGAGAATGTGAGGAGCTCCAGAGGGATCTCTTGACACCGGGGGAGTGGGCAAACCAGTGGCAAATGAGCTTCAACATTAGTAAGTGCAGAGTGATGCATGTTGGGGCAAAAACCCCAACTATATCTATAAACTGATGGGGTCTGAACTCCTTGCAACTAACCAGGAAAGGGACCTTGGTGTCCTGGTGGACAGCTCAATGAAGGTGTCAACCCAGTGTGCCGCATCAGTGAAAAAAGCAAACTCATTGTTAAGGATCATTAGGAAGGGTATAGAAAATAAGTCAGCAAGTGTCATTTTGCCTCTTTATAAATCTATGGTGAGGCCCCATCTGGAGTATTGTGTACAGTTCTGGTCACCATACCTTCAGAAGGATATTATGGAAATGGAATAGTGCAGAGGAGGGCAACCAGAATGATTAGGGGACTGGAACACCTTCCTTACCATCTGAGGCTGCAATGGCTGGGCCTCTTCACTCTAGAACGACGGCGCCTGAGAGGTGACCTGATTGAAGTCTATAAAATCATGCACTGTGTGGACAAAGTAGAGAAGGAAAAACTGTTTTCCCTATCACACAACACTAGAACTAGGGGGCACTCCATGAAACTTTTGGAAGCTAGACCTCAAACAAATAAGAGTAAGTACTTTTTCACCCAGAGGATCACTGGTCTATGGAACTCCCTGCCAGAAGAAGTGGTGACAGCTGTCAGCCTCGACACCTTTAAGGAAGGATTAGATGAGTTCATGGAGAAAAAGGGTATCAATGGTTATCATTATGGATGCCTAAGGACACCCTCCGGGATGGAGAGATAGGCAGGATATTTCTCAATGCCATTTGCAGGGAATCATAAGCAGGTAAAGACATCTGCCTGGGAATACCCTGAAGCAAATGGTGAGCCACTGTGTGAGACAGAATGCTGGACTGGATGGGCTGTGGCCTATTCCAGCCAGGCTATTCTTATATTCTTATGTTCTTATGTTCTTAACAGCATGGGGGAGGGGGGAAACAGAGCAGCCAGCCCGAGTGAAAAAAACCTTTTTACTTGTGTCTTTGTCGCTTGTCTTTCACCTGTGCAAGCAGGATCCTCTTTGATTGGGGGGGGGGGGGGGAGAGTTAGCAACCAGACTCACCTGCCAGAGTAAAAAGGTTTTTTCAGGCAGAGAACACTTGAGCATCCCCAACCCCCACCCTGGTCTCTGCCCATTTGTGGCAGAGCAACTTCTCCCCTTGCTGGGTTAGCCAAGGAGAAGCAGCCAGAGCAGAGAGTGGCAGGGAAGCCTTGTGCAAAAATGCACAGTCCACAATGGTGAGGCGGGGGGGCATTAAGTTATGTGAGTGGGCACTCGAGTGTGTGTGGTAGCACACACACTGGTGTTTTTGGCACCCAAGGCGAAAAAGTTTCGCCATCACTGCCATAGCCTATTACCACCTCCGTATGCCCCATTTTCATGCTCTGCATTGTCCCTTTTCCAGCCTCTGCCTGTTCCAGATGACAGGCATCATAATTGGTGGAAAGTGGGATGCACAGAGGCCGAAAATGGGCATGTGGAGGTGGCAACAGGTAATGGCAATCCCTGCAGCCTGAAAACAGCTGATGGTCAGGAGGCCAATCCAAGCAACAATCAGCTGCTTGTGCTAATCAAGCTGTGCTGAAGCTGAAACAGGCTGTTTACTATTTGCTGCAAGGAGGCAAATTACTGGGAACTAGAGGCCAAAGGGTGGCAGCTGGCGGGTGGGCGGGACTACATTTGGTGTATAAGATGCACCCAAATTTTTACCCTCTTTTTGGGGGGGGGGAGTGCATCCGATACTCTGAAAAATATGGTAATTGATGTTTAAATATATCTTTGGAGAAAGCGATAAAGAATCATTAAGAGAATACTACTATTTAAAGATAAAGAGATGAATATGGAAGAACCCCAAAAGGGGGGGGTGAGTATAAATTGGGAAAACAGTAGTATACACACACACACACACACACACACATATGATGTGTTTTTGTGCTGAAAAATAAATAAAGCAGGGAGACTAGTATAGATCTGTTTCAAGCTATTTAGCTCTCATCAGCTAGCCATACCATTACTGGGATTTGAACCAGGGCTGTATTACATGTTAGGCAGATATTTTAGCCACTAAGCCACTAATCAGGAGGAGAACCTGGTGGCTTAGTGGCTAAAACATCTGCCTAACATGTAATACAGCTCCGGTTCAAATCCCAGTAAGGGTATGGCTAGCTGATGAGAGCTAAATAGCTTGAAATAGATCTATACTAGTCTCCCTTATTTATTTATTTATTTATTTATTTATTTATTTATTTATTTATTTATCAGCACAAAAACGTATCAGAAATATAACAAAGGCAACGAAAAAATAGCTTTCTGCCTGGATGGTCTCCTGTGGTGAGCCGAAAGACAGAAAAGGGAAGCATTTCTGCTCCCTCCCTTAATTGGGGCTTACCAGGGTGTTGTGACACACACATACATACATATAAATAATAATATTTTATAATTATAATGAGTTTATTAAGGTTAGAAATTGGAAGACAAAAGCCATGTACATGCAATTTTTATTATCGTTAGCACTGTGTAAAAATGTATTGACCCAGTCATTACACTGTCCACAAAATATGTTAGTTGTTAAAGGAAAACTGTAAATAAAACATATACAAAAAAAATAAAGACTTAGAGAGGGAGATCAATGGAAAACCGCTTTTAACTGTCCACTCAGTTGTTTCCAGTTTAAAGTGCTTCCCTTTGGGCTGCAAGAGCAACCTGCAGTATTCATGCAGCTCATTATCCTGGTGCTGCATGACCAGCTGTACAAAGGGTTGCTGGTGTATTTAGGCAACATTTTTATCTTATTTATTTATTTATTTAAATTAAATTTATATCCCACCCTTCTACACGGAAACAAGAGCCAAGCATGTGAAACTGGTCAAAGCTATCGATATGTGAATTCCACCGACAAGATCGATTATTTGGGCTATCGAATTTCCCATGAGGGGGTTGAAATGGACCTGGAAAAGGTGTGAGCAGTGCTAGAATGGACCCCCCCCCCAACTTGCACTAGGAAGCAGCTGCAAAGCTTTCTAGAGTTCGCTAACTTTTACCTGTTGAAAATGAAGGGAGGGGACAAGCCTAAACCCAGCCAACCACTAAAATGGACTATGGAATGTCAGGCAATGCTTGAAAAGCTTAAGCAACTTTTCATCATCGAACCAGTGCTAAAGCACCCTGACCCCAAGAAACCTTTTGTCATCCTAGCTGATGCCAGTGATCTAGTGGTGGGGGCGATTCAGGAAAATGAGTAAGGACAGCTGCAGCCATGCACTTAAACTTCTAGAAAACTAACTGGATGTATCAGTGCTTTCATCATAGAAAGCCATAGTATTTTCCTATAGTTTTTTGTTTTGACTTTTTCGCATACTAAAAGTAATGCATTTCTTACATACTGTATTGGAAATATCTATGTATTTTATTCTTATCATACCACAAGAAACCATGCCGCCCCAATTGAAGATCGTGTCCCTCAAATAGTAGTAATCTTCTATGTCTTAGATTTACCCACTCTTTCAACCAAGTAAGTATGGATGCCTGATAATAAACTCCCAATCTGATAATTCAAAATCCCCATTATTTTTAGATTCTTGCAATATTTTCAATCTTATTCTTTTTTCCCTTGCCATATATATTTCAAAATCAATTTGTTCAATTCATTAAATAATTTTTTATCTAACATTATAGGAATTGTTTGAAACCAAAAAAGTAGTTTTGGCCATATATTCATTTTTATAGTTCCTACCATTGATAATTGGTTCTTCCATTTCTCCAAATACTGCTTAAAATTATGTTAGAGCTTGTTTTCTGATTGAGTCTTATTTTCAGGGAAACACGGTGTAAGATTCATAATAGGGAAAACGAACTATAGTCGCAATCTTAATAAGAAACGCAAAGGGGATATATTGAATTTGAATAATGACTCAAAGCCATCCTGTAGGGATGGTGACAGGAAAAGGCACATCCTACCGATCCCAGAGACACTGCAAAGTCTCTGGTTGATCCAGCAGAAGCCATTTTTGACGGCAGCTCCAAGGTGGCCATCAAAGCTGCTGAAACTGTTGACAGCCCTGGAATGGAAGGGCAGGAAAGAAGTGTGTCGCTTTGGTGAGAACTTTTTTTGTTGCTATTTGAGAGAACATCCTAAAAGACGCAAATGAAAGTTAAAATTGAAGACTGAAGAGAATAAGTGGCGAGATTAAGCCAAAGTCAAACTGAGTGGGGCTTTTTTTCCTCCTTTTTATTGCTGGAATTTGAATGGACTTTTACAAATGCAGTTTATGTTTTAAACCAGACTGATTTCTATTTCTTCTTTCTTTTTTCTTTTTCTTTTGGCTATACTGACATAACTAATTTTTATTGGTTGAGATTCTTTTCCTCCTATTTTTTCTTAATGCTTTATTGTATTTTTCCTTTTTTGAATTCTTTTCTTCTAAGAGTGAAAGGAAGTGAGTGAAAGTGGAGGAAATAAGTAACACCGCTACTTAGAGGCTTTGAAACATTGTTTCTTCTTTTGTATGAGTGTTTTGGAGAAAGCTGTTCATTTCAAGGACATATCACTTAGCCAAGGAATAATAGTGGGATGAGCATGGAGGTTTGTTTATACAGGTGTTTTCTGTGATACTATCAGTGCATGGAGTTTTGGCTTGAAAGAAAAATTGAAAATCAAAGAAAAAGTCTAGAGTGACCTTGGAAAAACCTTCACTTTATAAGTTTGGATTTTATTAATGGCAGTGTTTCCCTCCTATCTTTGCTTCTCTTTTTTTTTTAAATTTATTTATTTATTTATTTATTTATTTATTTATCACTTCCCTGCTCTTATCGCTACTTAGCTCTTTGCAGCTACTCTGAGGCCTTTTGTAGAAGAGGTTTGGCTACTCCCCCTTTTTTTTCTTAAAAAGTTGTGCTTTTTTCTGTTTTTTAAATTTTTTATCTCTTTTCTCTTAGATACACCTACTATTTTGCTTTACTGAATTGGATTAAGGGAGAACCTGAATATTTTTATTATTATTTCTTCTTTTTTTTACCTTTTGCGATTGCTTTACCAAACACTCTTCTATTTTTATCATCTCTTTTTTTATTATTATCTTCATTATTTTTCTTTTTTTTACAATTGGAATTAATTGGATTAGGGCATACAAGCCTCTGAATATACTTTTCAGTTTTTCTGCTTTTACCTTTCAAATATATAAATATATATACATACATATATACATACATACATGACTATTATCATGCTGGCAAGGGAGGGGAAATTCCATGCATGCTTTCGGCATGCAGAGTGGACTTCTGCAAGCTAGTTGGAGAATATGAGTTATGAAGCATGACAGAAGCGAGGGGATACAGGGGTAAAGTTCAAACGCAATGAAGTGAAAGCAGTTTTGGCTCCACTGATCTGCTGAAATGCAAGAGATGCACGAATACATAGACAAAAAGGGGGTTCATTGAGCCAGCCAAGCCACAGGTCGCTGCACCAGTCCTCTTCAAGGAGAAAAAAGACGGAACTATGAGATTGTGTGTGGACTTTCGAGGGGTAAACGGGGTGTACGTACACAACCTATACCCTCCCCCCCTCATGAAGGACATGCTATCTCATTTGGCCAAGGGAAATGTCTTCACCAAACTAGACCTTAGAGAAGCATACTACCAAGTACGTATCAGAGAGGGAGATGAGTGGAAAACACCATTCAACTGCCCCCTAGGGCAATTGAAAGTGATGCCTTTCGGACGGCGGTATTCATGCAGTTAATAAATGCGGATTTGCATGAGCACCTCTACAAGGGGGTCCTCGTCTACCAAGATGAAATCCTTATCTACACTGAGACCATTGATGACCATGTACCCCTGGTCCACCAAGTACTGGAAAAACTTCTGGCAGCCAACCTATACATCAAGGTATCAAAATATGAATTCCACCATGCACGCCTAGGCGACCAGGGTCACCGAGTGTCAAATGAGGGTATAGAGATAGACCCAGCCAAAATGAAAGCTGTCCTAAGCTGGCAACCCCCTCGCATCCAAAGACAGGAGCACATAGTGGATGCCATTATTCCTTCTACACAAATAGCTGCCCAAGTAACCACCAGGCGGCAACACCGTGACTGGCGAGGCCAACCTGCAAGCGACTTAACCACAAGACTCAAAACTGAGCTGCTAGCTGACCCCTGGTTCCCAAAAAACCAACACATCTTGACGAAAAGAGATGACCTTGCATGGAAGGGGACGAAACTCTATGTTCCAGAATCCCTACATATCCTAGTTCTCCAGAGGAGCCACGATGCCAAACCAGCAGGCCACTTTGGGTTCCTAAAGACGTTACACTTAGCCCAGAGGCAATTCTGGTGGGCTGGCATGAAGAAAGATGTGGATAGTTACATGAAAAGTTGCACCATCTGCGCCACAATGAAGAGAAAATCGGGAAAACCCCCCCGGACTGCTGCAAACAGTGGCAGAACCAAAGAAGCCATGGGAGGAGATTTCAATTGACTTTACAGTAGAGTTGCCAAAAAGTGGGGGAAACACAGTGATTTGGACTGTAATAGACCTGTTCTCCAAGCAGGCACACTTCATACCCTGTAGCAGACTACCTTCGGCTCATAAGCTGGCTAAACTGTTCGTGAAGCATATCTACCGACTGCATGGAGTACCTCGAAGAATCATCTCAGACACAGGGGTCCAGTTCACAGCTAAGTTTCGGAGGGAGTTCCTGCGGTCCATTGGGTCATCTCAGGGTCTTAGTTCAGCACTAAAGGGGCAGCAGAGAGACTGAACACCATGATAGAGCAGTTCCTGAGGTGCTACGTGAACTATCAGCAGTCTAATTAGGCAGACCTTTTATCTTTTGCCGAGGTTGCGTACAATAATGCTGTTTACAGTAGCACAGTTTACAGTTTACAGTGCTTTACAGTAGCACGACTTACGCCGTTCAAAGTAGTGAGCGGCATGGACTTTATCCCAATGCCTGAATATCCAAGGGACCCTCCCTCCTCAGTCAGTTTGACTGATTGGATGTCGATGCTGAAAGCAGCTTGGGAAAATGTCAAGAAAGCACTAGCCAAAGTGACACAAACCTACAAGAAACAGACAGATAAACACTGGGCTCCACAACGGACGTTCCAGCTGGAAGAGAAGGTTTACCTCTCCACAAAATACTTGAGACTAAGACTGCCTAGCAAAAAACTGGGGCCGAAATGTGTGGGGCCATTCCCCATAGTAAAATCCATCAACCCAGTCACAGTGATATTGAAACTACCTCGATTGCTGGGGAAGACACACCAATCATTTCATAGCAGCCTTTTGAAACCCGTGATCGGTTCCACTCTGAGACTACTGCCCCGGGCTTAGGGGCCAAACCCATTATGAAGTTCAATGAATTCTTGATTCAAGGTGGCACAGAAGGCAACTCCAATACCTAATCAAGTGGAAGGGTTACCCCTTATCGGAGGCATCGTGGGTGAAACAGAAACATCCAAGCTGATCTCCTTATAGCAAAATTCCATGCAGAAAACCCAAGCAAGCCTGGGGGGGAATGCCTCCCTAAGTTATACACCTGTATTCGAATTGTTTTGTTTCCCATAGTTTGCTTTCGGGAAGTGAGGGGAGCAGGATGTCAATGTTCCAGCATTGCCATAGTGATTATCAGAACTGCCCTAACAAAGTGAAAATTCTTCACATTCCTGGGGTCGGAAAAGGAATCTCAGGATGACCTGTGACTGTGCATGCATAGATTTACTTTTGATGCTAATTGGGGAACGTGATTTATGACAGGCAGAGGGGTGGGGACATAGGGGGGTAAAGTTTAGAAGCCATCAAATAACTTTCATTCTTGGCTACACAGAAGCTCAGGCAAGATGTGAATCCTAATAAATGGATTTTTTTTAAACTTTATCTTAAAGTTAATTAATTGGGGTTATCTCTTGGGAGCTTCACATATATACTTATTGCCCTAGCTCAGCTGATCAGGAGGAGAACTAGTGGTCTAATGGCAATTACAACTGTCTCACATGTAATACTTCTCTGGTTCGAATCCCAGTAAGGGTATGGCTAGCTGATGAGAGCTAAATAGCTTGAAATAGAGCTATACTAGTCTCCTTTGTTTATCAGCACAAAGATAACACAAATGTAAACAAAAGGCAATGAAAAAAATAGCTTTCTGTCTGCATGGTCTCTTGTGATAAGCCAAAAGACAGAAAAGGAAAGCAGCTTGCTTCCTCCCTTAATTGGGGCTTACTGGGGTGTTGTGACACAAGTATATACTTATTCCCCTGGCTCATCTGAGCAGGAGGAGAACCGTAACACACACACACACACACACACACACACACGTGTGTGTGTGTGTTAGTTTTATGAGCTGATCAATAAATAAATCAGGGAGACTAGGATAGATCTATTTCCAGCTTTTTAGCTCTCATCAGCTAGCCATACCCTTACTGGGATTCGAGGGTATGGCTAGCTGATGAGAGCTAAAAAGCTCGAAATAGATCTATCCTAGTCTCCCTGACTTATTTATTGATCAGCTCAAAAACGTAACACACATATAAAAAAAATTACACAACGGAATTAATGGCTTTCTTTCTAGATGGTCTTTGGTGATGAGCCGAAAGGCAGAAAAGGAAAAGCAGTATGCTTCCTCCCTTAATTGGGGCCCTAACAGGGTGTTGTGGAAACAATTTTATATATGTATGTGTTAGTTTTATGAGCTGATCAATAAATAGTAAACCAGTAAGGGGTATGGCCAGCTGATGAGAGCTAATAAGCTCGAAATAGATCTATCCTGGTCTCTCTCTAATTTAATTTATTGATCAGCTCATAAAACTAACACACATATCTAAAAAATCACACAACGTAATTCCTGGCTTGCTGTCTAGATGATCGCTGGTGATGAGTCGAAAGGCAGGAAAGGAAACAGTATGTCTCCTCCCTTAATTGGGGCCTAATAACAGGTTGTTGAGAAACAATTACCTATACTAATATACCCTGTCTCTGCTGATGCAATAAGGGGAACCGGCTTGGCTAAAGTGCTAGGCTACTTGCTTAGCATGCAACATAGCCCCGGTTCGAATCCCAGTAAGGGGTATGGCCAGTTGATGAGAGCTAATAAGCTCGAAATAGATCTATCCTGGTCTCTCTTTAATTTAATTTATTGATCAGCTCATAAAACTAACACACATATCTAAAAAATCACACAACGTAATTCCTGACTTGCTGTCTAGATGATCTCTGGTGATGAGTCGAAAGGCAGGAAAGGAAACAGTATGCCTCCTCCCTTAATTGGTGCCTAATAACAGGTTGTTGAGAAACAATTACATATATATGTGTGTGTTGTGTGTGTGTGTGTGTGTGTGTGTAATTGTTTCACAACAACCTGTTATTATTATCCCCCAATTAAGGGAGGAGACATACTGTTTCCTTTCCTGCCTTTCGGCTCATCACCAGAGACCATCTAGACAGCAAGCCAAGAATTACGTTGTATAATATTTTTGATATGTGTGTTACGTTTTAATTTATTGATCAGCTCATAAAAACTAACATATATATATGTGTGTGTGTGTGTGTGTGTGTTAGGTTTTTAAAGGCTGATTAATAAATAAGAGACCAGGATGGATCCATTTCGGGCTTATTAGCCCTCTTCAGCTGGCCATACTCCTTCTACTGGGATTTGAACCGGCACTCTCCAGCATATCAGGCAAGCCTTTTAATGCCTTGAGCTATCTTCCACAACACTTATTTATTGATCAGCTCATAAAACTAACACACACACACACACGTGTGTGTGTGTGTTTGTGTGTGTGTGTGTGTGTATATGTTAGATTTTTAAGTCTCCTCCCTTAAAGCTCCCTTTCACAGGAGCTGTGAAAATATTCTCTCATATATATAGATCTTGTCGAAACGTTGATCTTGTCGAAACGTTGCAATAACATCTCCATGCTATATACACGGGAAAATCCCCGAAGCCAGCAATGCCATATATATATATATATGGAATACCAAAGATACAACTAAAAACAGAGAATATTGAAAAGAGAATGGAGAGCATTGAAAAGAGAATCGGGAACATAGAACAACAAACATGGAATATTGAACAATATGGACGGTATAGATGAGGCATTTCAAGTCTATACAAGAGATGCACCAAGAAACGGTCTCCCAAAAGAAGTCCATATAAAATTTACTAAGAAAATAACTAAGACACAAATACTAAAGAAGGCAAGAGATAAAAAGAATGGAATACAAAGGCAAGGTGAGAGAATAATAATACATATGGATACATATGGATACATATGGATGGTACCATCTTTAAAGTGCTCCATGGCTTAGGACCTGGGTACCTACGAGATCGGCTTCTGCCACCGAGAGCCTCCCACCGGCCCGTACACTCCCATAGAGAGGGTCTCCTCATGGTGCCGTTGGCTAGACAATGTCAACTGGTGACACCCAGGGGGAGAGCCTTCTCCATGGGAGCACCTGCCCTCTGGAACGAATTGCCCCGGGAAGTAAGAACTATCCCTGACTTATGCACCTTCCGCCGCGGACTCAAAACCTTTCTCTTTCGACTTCCTGTTCCGCTTCTGGCGGCGACGGACAAACTCTGGGGTTCGTCTGCCGTTTTGTCCCTCTTTCGGCCCCTAACGGGGCGGGGCACCCCCTTTTTTTTCTTTTGGGGGGGCCCTCTGCAGGGCTGGCTTGCCTGGGCTGGTCCATCCTGGCGGCAGCTGGGAGGCGGTCCGGGTCTTCAGCCCAGGAGGAAGGGGGCATGCTGCGGGGGGCTTGGTTCCCTTCGCCAACGGAGGTTGGCAACAATTAACGAATTTGGAGAGAGCTGAAGGCGGGTCGGAAGCCTTCCGGGGCTTTGGCGGCGAGAGGGAAAGTGAGTGCTTTTTTAAACTATTTTTCTTTGCTGGCAGCCTGGACTGAAAGAACTGTGGAGGGGGGTGTTTGTTTGTTAAACCCCCCCTCAGTTTAACAGCGGCGGTTAGAAATGATTCCTCATTATGAGGGAGTTATTTTGTATCCGGCTTTTTTTCTAAGCAAGTGAAAGCAGTTTGCGGCTTGTATCTACAAATGTATCTAAGTCCGGTTGGCTTGAAACAATTGTATCTTTGACTTTCTCCGGCTGGTTCCCAGGCAGGGCGGCGGAAGATGGCTTCCCTTTGTTCCTGAATAGTTATTTTTGTTTGTGGAAAAATACCAACGTTTCTTGATGATTTGGACTGCCTCTCTCTACCAATGAAGAAATTTTTGGATTGATTGATTCCTTCTCTGGAGTGCCTCCTTTGTTTGAATAATCGATTTTGCAACTTGCTCTCTTTGGGGATTTTATAAACTTTCTACAACTTTGATTTGGACCTTGTTCTTCTGACTTGCCACAGCGACCCCACCCAAAAAACGCCATCTTAGTGGCACGGATTTTAACAGCTTACCATGGCTTCTATCACATCAGAAGTGGCAGGACTGGAAAGAAGAATGACAGCTCTGGAAGAAGTGTTACAAACTTTGGTGCAGGAAATTAAAGGACTAAGACAAGAAAATAAGGATTTCAGACAGGGACTTATGGAAACACAGAAACAACTAAAGGAGAATATACAGAAGACCGAGGAATTGGAGGGGGGGCTGGCTGGGGCAAAGGGGGAACTTAAAAATGTTAAAACTGAAGTTGGAGAATTAACTGGGCATATGTCAAGGATGGATTTTGAAAGAATGTCATACTTTTTAAGATTTCAGAACGTTTCTGAGGTAGATGGTGAATGTCTTCCTGATCTCATGAGTACAATTTTAGCAGAATATTTGCATAAACCCAAAGATGAGATCAGGGGGGATATTGACCTAGCCTACAGAATAAATTCTGCATATGCCAGGATAAATGAGGTACCCAGAGAGATACATATTAAATTTGTTAGGTCAACCAGAGAGGAAATTTTGAAGGTTCAGAGAGGTGGTCCGTTAATTTACCAGCAGAAAGAAGTCGCTATCTTGAAACAGATCCCTAAAAAGATTAGAGAGATGAGAAGGAAGTTTTCCTTCTTATCTAAAAAATTGTTTGACCACGGGATTTGGTTTAAGTGGGCGATGCCCGAAGGGATGTTGGTGTTCTGGGAAGGAGGGAGAGTTAGGATTAAAACAGTTGCTGAGGCGGAAGCCTTTCTTAAAAAACATTCCTCTATCCTGGGTGAAGATTTGGGAGGGGCGGGGGGGGGCATGGCCCCGCCCGCTGGGGGCCAGAAAGGAGCGCAGGAAGATGTAATTGCCAAGAGACTTAGATCTAAAAAATGAATTTGTTTGGTTTCTTTTTTTTTACTAGCCCAATGTAATTTTTTATCTGGATGTTTGTACATGTCTGCCAGCATAGAGTTTAGAATTTAGAATTTATGATGTATGCACTCACTTCCATCTTGTAGTATATTGAAAAATGTATTACCAATGTTTTATTAAGAGGCCCTGGAGGGGCCAACGATTCCGTCCTGAAAGTTCTCAAAATTTCTTTGCATTTTACCTTACCTATATCCCTTACCCTATCCTCTTGGAAAAATGTAAAAACTAATAAAACCTTTTCAATAAAAAAAATAAAAAAAACCTTTCTCTTTCAACAAGCCGGGCTGGCATAAAGCATGATTTTTAAATTTTTGAATTTAAACTTTTAAATTTAAATTTCTATTATTTTAATCAGGGTTAGTTTGGTTTTTTTCCATGTTTCAGCCAACATTTTAATTATATCTTTTAAAAGCTTTTAAAATATATAACTTTTATTAATTTGTTTTTATATATTTATATATCTCTTTTTATTTTGGCTGTACACCGCCCTGAGTCCTTCGGGAGTAGGGCGGTATAAAAAACCAATAAACTCTAAACTGTATATGGGTGGCTATATTCCTGTCTTGAATGTTTGATGGTGATGTGTGATGTGAGCTTTCCTCTGGCTTAGCTGAGACCCTCGGCTACACAGGCTAGAGGTTATGCAGAGGAATGATTCAAGAAGCAGAAATTTGATTTAGTTTCTCAGGTATGTTATGAGGCCCATTTTGTTAAGGATCCTGAGGAATGTGAAGAGGACATTCCTTCTATGTCCCTTTTATTCCCTCTTATTTCCCTTTGATAGAGGGGGGTACTGAGTAATATTGCGATAATATGACTGAGTGATGCACTGGGACTTGGCTGGAATTTGGGTTCCTGGAGCCAAACTAGATAAATGCCTAGAATAGGGTATTTGAAGAGAACATCTCGGGGGGAGATGGTTGATCCAGTGCTTGAAGGGAATAGAATTTGAAATGTTCATTACAGCTATTAGGCAATAATTGGAGTGAAGTCAAATTTATCTAAAAATGATTACTTTTTTTTAAATAATGTGATGTGATTGTTGTTAATTGTGTTCAGGATGCATATTTGTGCTTGAAGTTATGATATGTGTGATCTGCTGACAGATGACAGATTAGGCACATTTCTTGGCTTAAGTTTGGAACTGTGGGCCAATGATGTCATAATTTTTGATTGAAAGCCATGCCTGAAAGTTTTCCATTAGCCTGTGGGGTGATGCTGGTGTTGCTGGCTTGATTAGTTTACAGGAAACATAAGAGAAGTGATTTGGGACCTGTAAATGTCTGTGCTTGGTCTGTTGATGACTAATGTATAATAATAGATTTGAAAGGTTGTTGTAACGACATAGTTGGTGTTGGAAAGACAAAGGAACGGAAGACAATCTCAGGACAGTGGGAGATATCAGTGTGTTCAAAAGTTTTTTGAAAATGGCTTTGTTAAAATATTTTTTCCCTTCCCTCTCGTTTTCTTCTTCCAATGAGTTGCAGCAGCAGGAGGGGGGGGTGAGTGAGGGAGAAGAGGGGGAATGCGGCTTGTTTCCCCTTTACATATTTTTTCCCTTTCTTTGTTTGAGAGAGAAAAGAGGAGGGGTCAAGGGTGGCTGAAAAGCTGAACAGCTATGCAGGAACTACTCTGAATTGTGATCTTGATTTATGATTCCTGGAACTTTTAAAGGTGTTTAGATGCACTTATAACACGAAGAAGTTGACCTTAAAGTTAAAGCTAAATATATTTCAGAGTGGAGACTTGAGATATCTCATTTATTTATTTCTGTCCGCTTTTGGGGGCAGTTCATTTAACACCTTCATTTATGTTTTTATGGCTGAGCATAAAAACATCCCATTGCTGGAATGTAATGCTGAATGCTGGTTTGTAAACAAGCAGAGGCATGGATTTTAGATAGTTTAGTGTGCTAGGTTTGGAAGTGTTTTTTATCCATTTTTGCTTTTGAGTGGTTATATTTGAATACATATAGTAAAAGCTTTAGAAGTGGTGGGTACAACCACAGGGTTTTTCAGGAAGTCTGCATTTGTTAATTGCTAATGTGGAACAAGTGTTGGAGACTTTTACCCAGTTGAGAGGGTTGCAGATGTTGCAACATGTAGATGATTTGTAGTTGTTTGGAGCAAAGAAGGCTGAGGTTGAGGACAGTACAAATGCTTTGTTGAATTTTTTTTAAGGTGGTCAATACCCTGATACGTTGATTGAAGCATTGATGTGGCATCGCTTCAGGATCAAGGATCTCTGCTACCTTCAGATTATACTGGCTTTGTTCTTGCACTTCAATCCACCATTTCAAAAAATCCGATTAACAAGAGAAATCTCTCAGTTCAATTAAGTCTTATTTCAAGATTCAAGGCTTTAATAAAAAGAAAAATGGAATGGAAGCATAACTGCAGTCATGTACTCATACAGGCTTCCTCCCTATCTACATCCAATAAGGCAATCACTGTGAATTTCATTTTCCTAATGAACTAGGCCTCTCCCTTTTTAAGGTATATATGTGTAAAACAAAAAGGCTTACCCTTAAACTTCCAGGGTCTGTACTGGCTGTACATTCATTGGACACAACATAGATATCAACCACTCTGCCAATTCTTCTCTGAGCAAAAGCAAAAGCACGATAAAGAAATTTATTACCCCCCGCCAATAAGCAATTCCCACACCCAATGTTCTATAAGCTAAGCTAACGTTGGTCTTTGAAAAGCTTGCTTCAACGTTTCAGATGCATTTGGTAACTCAGTTTCTTTAATTTGCGTTGAAAGTGGTTGGATTATTTCTGATTTTTTTTTCTCTTCCTTTCAATTTACTCTACTTAAAATTTTGAAATTTGGATTACTTTTACAATTTTAATTTGGATATCCCCAAAAGAGTATCAGGAATTTGGATCCCAGCTTGACCGTCAAGGAGAAGAAAAGAGAAAAGGAAAAAAAAGGAGAAATCTCTCCAGGAATAAACCTGACATTTAAAAACAAACAATATGTAAGGATAGGAGCTGGTCAGCGTTATGATTTGACAGTTATATTGGATAATAAAGTGCCAAAAGAAGTTGATGAAAGACCCGGAAAAGGAAATAAAAAGAGATGGAGGCCACAAATAGCAGAAGAGACAAATTTAATCCACTACTGGAAAGACACTGGTTGATAAGGAAAATTCTATCCCTTGATGATTAATAACCAGTCAGACTGTGTTTAAAATATCATCAAAGGATTATTAGCTAATTGACAGTCAATAACAATTATAGACACTTACAATTATACTTTATATAAAAGGATGTTAAAATAACTAGTAAGATTAGGGTTGAGATATAAGAATTGTAACAATTGATATGAAAAATAAGTGATAACTATTGAAGAAATTATAGAAACTTGTGATAAATGGATACATTCTTAAAAATTGGTAACCTGTAATGAAAGATGGCTTTTTGATGTTTTTTTCTGTGAAGTTTGTATTATTTGTGTTTATGTAAAATAATTAAAAAATTATTAATAAAAGAAAAAACAGAATACAAAAAAAAATCATTGAGGAAGCCTTATTTTTCCCTAATGCTGAAATCAAAGTTTCCTCGAAGCTTATGTTTCTGTGTGGAGGTCTAGGCCCAACAGGTTTGCTTATGTGTGGAAAGGAAGGTGTGCAATTGGGTATGTTAAATTGCTCCCACGTATGCTTGCAAACCAAGGGAGGCAAAAAAGAAATATGGACCTTTGAAGCTGGGAAGTGATAAGCCTAGATCCAAGCAAAAAGGAAGGAAATGTCTCTTTGAATTTAATGCAAGATGCTTTAAATAACTCCTCTTTTTGTGTGAAAGGAGAGACTACCATCTCTGATAGAATGACGATATGTTTTGTGGGAGTACCAGTGCCTAAAGTTTTTGTTTGATGAGGCAAAAAGTATTATTGAACCCAATAATTGTAATCTTTCACATATAATCACTCTTTTTGGAAGTCCAAATAAGCCCAATGAGTAGACTGGTGATAAAACTGGTGATAGGGTTGAAAACAGTGTTACCTGCTTATGATTGTGTTCATTGCAAACATCCTGAAAAAGACAGGATAAAGTAATTTATGTGCAAGTGCCCACTGATCATGTTTTTGTTTGCTTTGAAGTGAGAGGCAGCAAGGCCAGGGGTAAAGTTACCTAGGGATAGTTTTTATTCTGTGGCTTACATGCTTATGCATGTGTCTTTTCACATGCCATAGGAGGTCCATACACTACTGAACACTTGACTTCTTATATGGTAATAACTCATGGTGATGATAAACTGTTTTTTATTATGAGATGATGAATCAAAGTACTTATCAAAAGACTAGAGAATCACTTAAATCACCTAAAAAGGTAATGCCTCTGCCTATACATCCTACACATCATGCACATGATGTACACGATACTCATCCTAAGCATGATACAGATGATATCACAGCAGGTACAGAATCTGTAGATGGAACTCATGCACATGAACATCTAGTTCATGCACCTGATGGTGGAAGGGAACATGAACATGTGGGACCACTTATAAGGGGGCAAGAGCCACATGTTGATATATATAGTCAGGTGCACATCCTGTACGATGGTCTATAACACCAGTGGATATTACCAGAAAAGGTGGTATAGGGGAAAATAGATGCATGTTTATGCTTGGTCATCTCACTTGAGCCTTGTCTCAGAGTGCATCAATGAACCTTCATCAGCGAGAGCTGATTTAGCTGATGAGATGGGCAAGACCAGAGTGGCAATTGATTAGGATTTTGAGCAATTTTGTTATGTCAAAGGTGGAGGCTGTTTCAATTCTGTGAAACAGCTAAGTTCAGCTGAGTTGAATGCTTTGCACAATATAACTACACATTGAACACATGTCACTGAAAGCTCTGCTTTTGAGAGTGTTTGAAATCTTTTGACTTCCTTGTTGCCAGACTCCTCTTGGCTGAAGGAAGCATTTGTGGGAATCATAATAATGATTGTGTTATGCTTAGTTATTTGTGTTTGCATCCTTTATGCTTAAAGTGTATCAAATGAAGCCAGTGCTGCTTGAGTTGCTTTAGAGGATCTAAGTCCGTGATTGCAAACCTATGCCACAGGTGGCACGCGGAACCATTTCTTAGGGCACGCGAGGCATTGCCGTCAGCTCCAGCACGCATGTGTGTGCTGGCCAGCTGATTTAGGCCTTCTTTTGAGGCTGTTTTTTGCCCTCTGAAGGCTTCAGAGAAGCTCCTGAAGCCTCTGGAGGTGGGGACAGGATGCTGTTTTCACCCTCCCCAGGCTCCTAGAAAGCCTCTGGAGCCTGGGGAAGGTGAAAAAAGAATGCCAAAAGCAGGGGGTCGCGCACATAGCATTATGGGTGTGGGATGCCCATGCACGACCCCATGCGCTCCCACCGCTTTTGGCACATGAGCCAAAAAAGGTTAGCCATCACTGATCTAGGCGCTCTAAGAAGAAGAAATTAAGCAATAAGGAGGCCAGAATTATGATGCAAGAGATTGAGAACTGAATTAATTCACAGATGCTACCCAAATAAATGTTATTAAATGGAAAAAAGGTGAATTGAGAGAACAATAATAATACCTCTGAATTATTTAGGTAAAATAGGTTCTTTGAGGAAACTGTTAGACTCCATGTCAGGTCTGCCTCTAACAATAACCAAGAAAGAATCCACTCAACTCCATTTGTAAGAATTAAGAATACTTTTACTGGTTATGAAAAGATAGCAGCGAGGTAAAGCAAGGTCTGACATCCAAGCACGCGAAATCATACATATCAATATATGTCCAACCCCCTTTCCCCAACAACCCCCACCCCATTGTCCAATGCGCAATCCCTTTAGGCATCATGTGGGTTGCATCTTCAGGAGCATCATCAGGATGGCATGCAAGACCGTTGACCTTGCCACCACATGCCCCAAGCCAGTGGTATGCAAAGTAGATGGTGAGAACATACTCCCTTCTCCAAATCTCCCTCCTGCACTATACAGTCCCATTCCCAATTACCAAAGCCCCTCCCTCCCCATTTCAATGGCAGCAAGCAACAAAGCAGAGGCTGACACTCCATTTTGGATGTCTGACAAGCAAGCAGGCTTTTCTGGAAAATCACAACTTGGAAAATCACAGGTTGGAGCATAATTTATATATATACATTACAGTTGGAAGGGACCTTGGAGGTCTTCTAGTCCAACCCCTTTCCTAGGCAGGAAACCCTCATACCGTTCCAGACAAATGGCTATCTAACATCTTAAAGACTTGCAGTGTTGGGGCATTCACAACTTCTGGAGGCAAACTGTTCCACTGATTAATTGTTCTAACTGTCAGGAAATTTCTCCTCAGTTCTAAGTTGCTTCTCTCATTGATTAGTTTCCACCCATTGCTTCTTGTTCTACCCTCAGATGCCTTGGAAAATAGTTTGACTCCCTCTTTTTTGTAACAACCACTGAGATAATGGAACACTGCTATCATGTCTTCCCTAATCCTTCTTTTTATTAAACTAGACATACCCATTTCCTGCAACCGTTCTTCATATGTTTTAGTCTCCAGTCCCCTAATCATCTTTGTTGCTCTTCTCTGCACTCTTTCTAGAGTCTCCACATATTGTCTACATCGTGGCAACCAAAACTGAGTGCAGTATTCCAAGTGTGGCCTTACCAAGGCATTATAAAGTGGTATTATCACCTCACGTGATCTTGATTCTATCCCTCTGTTGATGCAGACTAGAACTGTGTTGGCTTTTTTGGCAGCTGCTGCACACTGCTGGCTCATATCTAAATGGTTGTCCACTAGGACTCCAAGATCCCTTTCACAGTTACTACTATTGAGCAAGGTACCACCTACATTGTACCTGTACATTTCATTTTTGTTGCCTAAATGTAGAACCTTACTCTTTTCACCACTGAATTTCATTTTGTTACATAGTGCCCAACGTTCAAGTTTGTCAAGATCGTTTTGTATCTTAAGCCTATCTTCTGGATTGTTGGCTATTCCTGCCAGCTTGGTGTCATCTGCAAATTTGATGAGTACCCCATTTATTCCCTCATCCAAGTCATTGATGAAGATGTTGAAGAGTACTAGGCCTAAAACAGAGCCTTGGGGTACTCTACTGCATACCTCCCTCCATGTAGATGCAGTTCCATTGAGGACTACATGTTGAGTGTGGTTGGTCAGCCAGTTTCAAATCCATCTGGCGGTGATGCTGTCTAACCACATTCTTCTACTTTATCTAGTAATAGGTTATGGTCTACCTTATCAAATGCCTTACTGAAGTCCAAGTAAACTATATCAACGGCATTCCTCTGGTCCACTAATTTTGTCACATTATAAAAGAATGCAATAAGATTAGTCTGGCATGATCTGTTTTTGACAAAGCCATGTTTGCTTTTGGCTATTATTTGTTTGCTTCCAGGTGTTCGCTAATTCGTTGCTTGATTATTTTTTCCAGAATCTTTCTTCGTATTAGGTTTAGGTTTAGGTTTATTGGTTTTTTATACTGCCCTACTCCCGAAGGACTCAGGGTGGTGTACAGCCAAAATAAAAACAAATATATAAAAGTTAAAAAAGCTTTTAAAAGGCATAATTAAAAGACATCATTAAAATATTGGCCGAAACGTGGAAAAAACCCAAACTAACCCTAATTAAATTAATAAAAATTTAAATTTAAAAATTTAAATTTAAAATTAAAAAAACATGCTTTATGCCAGCCCGGTTTGTTGAAAGAGAAAGGTTTCGAGACCGTGGCGGAAGGTGCATAAGTCAGGGATAGTCCTTAATTCCGGGGGCAATTTGTTCCAGAGGGCAGGTGCTCCCACGGAGAAGGCTCTCCCCCTGGGTGTCGCCAGTTGACATTGTCTAGCCGACGGCACCATGAGGAGACCCTCTCTATGAGAGCGTATGGACCGGTGGGAGGCTCTCAGTGGCAGAAGATGATCTCGTAGGTACCCAGGTCCTAAGCCATGGAGGGCTTTAAAGATGGTAACCTACACCTTGAATCGCACCCGGAAAACCACCGGAAGCCAGTGCAGCTCACGCAGGAGGGGTGTTATATGGGAGCGTCGCGTCGCCCCCATAATTACCCGTGCGGCCACATTCTGGACCAGTTGAAGCCTCCGGGTGCTCTTCAAGGGGAGCCCCATGTAGAGAGCATTGCAGTAGTCCAGACAGGAAGGGACAAGGGCGTGAGTGACTGTGCGTAGGGCATCCCGATCTAGGAAGGGATGCAACTGGTAAATCAGGCGAACCTGATAAAAAGCCCCCCTGGCGACAGCCGTCATATGATCCTCCAAGGACAGCCGTGCATCCAGGAGGACACCCAAGTTGTGAATCCTTCCTGTGGGGGCTAAGGTCTCACCCCCCATAGCCAGTGATGGAACGAGCTGACTGTAACGGGATGCCGGGAAACACAGCCATTCGGTCTTGGAGGGGTTGAGCCTGAGCCTGTTCCTCCCCACCCAGATCCGCACGGCCTCCAGGCACAAGGACATCACGTCAAGGGCAACATTGGGGTGGTCTGGGGATGAAATGTACAGCTGCGTATCATCAGCGTACTGATGGAACTTTACCCCAAAACCCCAGATGTTGGAGGTTTCACATAAATGTTGAAAGAAGGGGCGAGAGGACTGACCCCTGGGGCACTCCACAAGTGAGGCACCTTGAGGACGACCTCTGCCCCCCTGTCAACACAAACTGCAAACGGTCAGAGAGGAAGGAGGAGAAGCACCGAAGTACAGTGCCCCCCACCCCTAACCCCTCCAACCGCCGCAGCATGATACCATGATCGATGGTATCAAAAGCCGCTGAGAGGTCTAATAGGACCAGGACAGAGGAGCAACCCCTTTCTCGAGCCCTCCAGAGATCATCGACCAATGAGACCAATGCCGTTTCCGTGCTGTACCCAGGCCTGAAACCCGACTGGTACGGATCAAGATAGACTGCTTCATCCAGGTACCTGGGAAGCTGTTGCGCCACCACACTCTCAACAACCTTTGCCACAAAGCAAAGGTTGGAGACTGGACGATAGTTTGCTAAAAGCACGGGGTCCAGGGAAGGCTTCTTGAGGAGGAGCCTCACCACCGCTTCTTTCAAAGCGGTGGGGAAGAAACCCTCTCTCAAAGAAGCATTGATAATACCCTGGAGCCAGCCTCGTGTAACCTCCCGGGTGGCCAGCACCAACCAGGAGGGACACGGATCCAATAAACATGTGGCAGCACTAAGCTTACCCAAAATCCTGTTTACATCCTCGGGAGTCACAGGGTCAAACTCCTCCCAGATAACAGTCTCAAGACCTGCCTCCATCACCCCATCTAGTCTTCCAGTCAGAGTCCAGCCCTTCCTGAATCTGAGCAATTTTGTCTTGCAGGTATTGTACAAAATCCTCAGCTTTACCCTTGAGGTCAGGCTGATGGATCTGTAGTTTCCTGGATCTAGCTTTTTTCCTTTTTTGAAGATGGGAACCACATCAGCTCTTTTCCAGTCCTCTCGTAGTTCCTCAGTGTTCCAGGATCTCTGAAAGATATAGTTCAGTGGTTCTGAGATCTTGTCTGCCAGTTCCTTCAAAACCCTGGGATGTAATCCATCCAGTCTTGTTGATTTGAACTCATCTAGGGTAGACAGGTGCTCACTATTTTCTTCCCAATTTCAACTTGTGTTCCTAATCAGATTTTTGTAGTGCTGTTTTTGATAGCTTGGACCGTTTTTTCCTTTTGTGTAAAGACAGATGCAAAAAATGAGTTTAACAGCTCTGCTTTCTCCCTGTTGCTTGTCACCTTCTTGTCACCTTCTCCCAGCAGTGGACCAATTGTTTCTTTAACTTTTTTCTTGTTTTTAACATGTTGGAAGAAACTTTTTTTGTTATTTTTTACTTTTGTGGCAAGTCTTTTTTCATTGTGAGCCTTAGCTTTCCTCACTTCCTCCCTACAGGCTCAGGCTATTTGTCTCTTTAGTGTCCCCATTAGGGTCAGCAAGGGCGCTGTATCTGTTATGCTGTGTCATAGCAAAAGCTGTTAATCAGAAAGTTACAATTACCTGATCAAAAATAGCTTGGAAACTTCCTTTGTAACAGGATATGTTATGCAGGAAACCTGTAATGATCTTATTGTTTAAGTTCTGTGAAAGCGAGGTCTTTTGGGGTCTCTGAACACGTATGCTTTCAGAACACTTGGGGAATTTCCCCAACACTTGGGGAATCGCTGATTGAACTCCCAGAGGAGTGTGAAGTTGGGACTTAGAAAGAAGAAGGTGCAGTAGGCGCCATTGACATTAGAGAACGAGAATCGAGATCTGCTAGAGTCGTGATGGCAAACCTATGGCATGCGTGGCACAGGTGGCACACGGAGCCATATTGAGTGGCATCCCAGTCGTCAGCTCCGACACGCATGCACGTGCCAGCTAGCTGATTTTTCATATTTCCGGAGGGCCAGAGGAGGCCTTTTCACCCCCAAACTTGATCACTTGCTTCTTCCATCCCGCCCTGGCCTGTCCCGTTTCTATTCTGCAGCTTGCCTGCCTGAAGTGCTGCACTCCTGCAAGGTAAGACTGCGAGTCGTGCCTTAGCTAGCTACCCCTTCCTCATGGCCCTGCCATGCTTCCCTGCCTTCCATGTGGCCTTACTGGCGGATCTCCATGCCCGCTAGCCTTCTGAGATCAGCGTCCAGCCCGTCCTGGCCCCCACACCTGCTGCAGGAAGACACTGCCTTCCACTCAGGCCTGCATGCCTCGGAGCAAGAGGCAGAAGCCACGGGTGGATGTATGGGGGAGCCCCTCACGTGGGGAGTGGGCCACGGCGGAGTCTCCTTCCCCCTGGAACTCCAGACTCCACAAACCAAGTTCGCAGAGTAGCACTGGTGGTCGTTCCTTCTCTTTGAGAGCTGCCTTGCAAAACGTCAGTAAATACCCTGTTTTGCAAGGGTAGGAGATTGTCAAGAAAACTTTATTCAAAGTAATAGCAGTGCAATGCTATATCTCAAAATGAGCCCATCTGGGGAAGAAATATTGAGGTCTATGAGATGGTAGGGATCACATCAACTTGCCTTGCAGAAAATGGTGGAGTATATGCATCAGAATGATCAAGCTCTCCAGAAACAATTTTGAGCGCATTCTCAAACTCAGAATTCAAAAAAGATGACTATTCTTAACATTAAACAGTATTCTTTCATATGTAGCACCTTTAATTGTTATGAGATATATTACAATGAAGTTCTATGTTAACTGTAAAAGCTACTAGTACTAGTAGTATATGTACTGTGATTATCATTTAAATAAAATGGATTATAAAATATGACAAAAAATCAGCAAGAAATATAAATTAAAGCTACTGCAAAGCTGATCACTAGATACTATTTTGAAGATTTGCTTGAAAAAACAAGTATCTCAATCACAGAATAATTCAACAAGTCAACAATGTTTAAAAAGCCTTACTCAGCTACTATTAAGTCTAACTCAAAAGCAACAAAGTATGTATAAGGAGGTGCACAAACTGGGATGTCCTATCTACTTCCAAGCCGTTACCATTCCATGTATTTATTTCTTTTGCAAAATAGGATCATACAAAATGATGGAAATAGTCAAAAGGAAAATATACTTGGATGAACCAGAAACTATAATAATTTGCAATGATAATGTTGTGAAAGAAAATAAACTTTCTTCCAATTTTGTTAACTCACTGCAAACAAACAAACAAATAAGAAAATACAATGCTTTCCCTCTTACCAGAACATGTAATATGATTTACTCTAGATGTGTTTAGCAATTCTACAGGCTGATCTCTGCTACAAAGTCCCCCTGAAAAGAGATAATCTTTCAGATTATCAGATAATCTTTGCAGACAATTATGATAAAGTTACTTAGAGGTTTGATGTATCAACTTACTGAATAATTAAAAAAGAGCAAAAAGTTTAAAAAAACCAATTGTGTCTCTTACATTGGATTTTAATCTTTGATTATGTTTAAATTAGTTTTTATATGGTATGTTTTATTTGAAACTTATAATTTGCATTTTATTTCTGAAAAACTATGATACTGACAAGAGAAAAATAGATTGAAAATTTAAAAAAAAAGATAGTAATACAGATAGTCCTCAACTTATGACCACAATTGAACCCAAAATTGTACCGCCTTGCTCACCTACCTTCTGATCCGGTTACATGGCGAGGCTCTGCCGCCTTTCACAGCAAGCCTCCAGCAGCCGATCATTTTCAGATGCATAGCAGGCTGTTATCCTGGCTGGGTCCAGCCATGAGCAACACTGGCAGGCAATGGGGAGCTGGCAGCAGAGTTGTATAGTGAGGAGGTTGGGGAGGAGCATGGGCCAATCTGGGAGGCTGGGGAAAGCTCAGATGAGGGCTCTGCATCAAAGGCAGAGACAGGCTAAGACCGTCTGGCAGTGATCAGGTGCCTAGGGAGCTAGACAGCAGTGAGGCAGAGGAACAGCTAGAGCCTGTTCCTGGTGTGCGCATGTGCAGATCTGCCAGAAGAACAACTCAGAAATCAGGGTCAACTTGGAAGTAAAGTCACAGGTGGAAGGTGATTGGTTCCTCCCATAGGAAATAAAAGAGAAGTAAAAGGGGCTTTTGCAGGAAATAATTTGGTCGGTCGGTCGCTAGATTCATTTCAGGAGTGTGAAAATCTGTGAATCTCAGAGACTCTGTGCTCAGTCTTTCCTTGCATAGCACTGCATTTGGAAAATATTTACATGGCAGCTATCCAAAATAGATAAGGTCTGTAGTCATAATTGTTCTTTTGAAAGACTGTTTGCCAGGCCTTGCTGAATATGAATGAGAGGAATTCACATTTCTTTAATATAAGGGGTTTTGTCGGGACCAGGACTTTGCTTCATGGTTTTTGGGGGAGCTTAGGCAAGAACAACTTTCTCTATTTTATGGTCCCACCAAAATCATTTGCTCACAGGCAAATGATATTTCTTGCAGATCTTCCAATGCGCTCTTCTTGCTACTTTGTTATGCTGCTGCTTGTAGTCAAGTTTGTGCAATCTTCCTGCAGCAGCTTACCAGGTGGTCCACTGCTTCTTCAGCTTCTTTGCATAGGTGTCGCTTATTGTCTGTTGCTGTCTCCTCAATTCTGGCTTTGTATACATTTGTCCTTAAGGCTTGGCCTTGTGCAGCCAGAATTAATCCCTTGGTCTCTTTCTTTAACTTTCCTGCTCTTATGCATTCCTAGATCTTGTTATTATCTGCTTCCCCGGAATTTTTTTTAATGTACTGGCCACGTAGTGTGTTGTCTTCCCATGCCTTCATTCTGTTCCTCATTTGGTCTTCCTTGTAGACCAGTTTGGTCTCTCCAGTAGTTAGCAATCTACCTAGCATACTAACATCAGTGCATTTTCTTGATTGTCCTTCAGATATTCTTCCAAATCCCATTTTTTTTCTTCAACTATCTGATATACTTGCAACATTCCATACCCACCTATTTGCCTTCATAGGTAGAATCTGTCAATGTTGTTGCGAGGATGAAGGGCATGATTCATTGTCATTATTTTTCTGGTCTTCCTATCAATTGCTTTGAATTCTGTTTGAGTCCAGTTCACTATTCCAGATGTATATCTAATGACTGGTATTGCCCAGGTGTTTATTGCCTTGATGGTATTTCCTTCACTCTCTTCACTCTCACCACTTTTTCTTGACTTCAGTATCCTTGATGTTGTCATCTTGAAAGGTATTTGTAGTAATCATTTTCATCTATTACTATTATTATTGTCATCATCATCATCAACATCCTGTGGCTAATCTTTGGTGAGATTCACAGCCTTTGGGGCTGGTTGGTAGCTCAACAGCTCGAGTCCTAACGAAGGACCTAGGAACTGTTAAGGTAACATCGGAGAATATAAGCTGTTCCAAGTAGGGTGGTTTTTTGTAGTCAGAATGTTCAAGTCCAGTAAATTTATAATTTCTAAATAGCGAGGTAGCCCTTTAAGTATTGCTCCAAGGGCTCCAATTACAATCGGGACAACACACAATTTCTTTTTCCACAGTCGCTCCACTTCAATTTGCAAGTCCCGGTACTTTGTGATTTTTCTTGCTGCTTATTTTCAATTCGTGCATCACCAGGTATTGCAATATCAATGAACCATACTTTTTTCTTTTCAACTCTTGTTATGTCAGGTGTGTTGTAGGCCAAGTGCCTGTCAGTCTGAATTCTGAAATCCCACAATATCCTGACTTTTCAAGTATTGGCCATGCATAACTTTGCTTTTCCAATTTTCAGCTC
This sequence comes from Rhabdophis nuchalis, assembly GCA_039707465.1. Lineage (NCBI taxonomy): Eukaryota > Metazoa > Chordata > Lepidosauria > Squamata > Natricidae > Rhabdophis > Rhabdophis nuchalis. The sequence goes on from CM077643.1 coordinate 215,173,436, forward strand.
ACTTCTCAAATACTTCTTTCTTGTATTCAGCTTTAGACTTAGTTGTCTTCAGAAGGCCTCCTGTCAACTTCTGAAGCATTACCATGACTATTATCAGGCTGGCAAAGGAGGGAAAATTCCATGCATACCTTCGGCCAGAGCAGACTTCTGCAACCTAGTTGGAGAATATGAGTTATGACGCATGACAGAATGGAGGGGACACAGAAGTAAAGTTCAGATGCCATTAAATGATTTTCAGTTTTGGCTCCACAGAAGTACTGCTAGAATGTTGATCCTAATAAATAATTAGGTCATTGAAGGTATAGAGGTAAGGCTATGTAAAGACATGCGTAGTAAGATACCATGATCTCAGTAGCTGGCTACCTTGAATACCTACGAGCTCACCTAATTAGTACAACCAGATATGGGAGGAAAGGTAAGGTTACGTACATTAAACTGCCATAATCACATTAAACTGCCATAATCTCAGTAGCCCTTTTTCTTTCAACCCATTATCTCACTGAGCAGAGACAGGCCGTCTTGGGGAGTTAGCTTTAACCTTGGCCTGGATAGCTTTCTGGATTCACAAAGGAAGGGAGTAAAACAAAGAACAATACAGTTGCTATATCTGTGCTCTATTCTGCTTTGCTTGTAAAAACTGTATAAAAGCCAAATAAACTCTGCGTAAGGCAGACAAACATTTTGGACACAAACTGCTGTGATGGATTTCTGAAACCTACATCTGGTGCTGAAAGACACCTTTCGAGGGAGCAACAGCCAACAACCTCCTGTCTGGAACAGACCCCACAGCACGCTTCTCAAGAGGTAAATATGGGTTGCAATCTGTCTTGCCAGCAGCAAACACATGTTCAAGAACTTAAATTCTTGCTACAGAAGTCAGGTGTTACTACACCTGTGTCAGAAATAAGGAAGCTAGTTGGTGAGAAAAGAAAACATTGTTTTTGGTACCCTGAATGGGGAACACTTCATTTAAGTGCCTGGGGAAAAATAGGGCAAACTTTACATCTTGAACCCAGGGCTCCAGTAGAAATATTGCAACTATGGTTTCAGTGCCATCATGCAGTGGAAAAATTTGGCTCTGAAGTTTTGGCAGAATATCAATTGACCACAGAGCCTTCACTTGGTTGTGATCAGGTAAAAATTCTTCCCCCAAAATAATCTTTAATTGAGCTTTCAGCTCCACATGCAGAGGAACAATTAGCAAAAGAGGGAGGATATAAGGAAGATATGTTTTCTGTCTGTTCGCCTAAATTGATTCCACAAGATCAGGAAGTAATTGGTTTAAAGGATTGCTTTTCTTCTATACTTCTTTGTCCCACTTTTCAGGAAAATTTTGACTGTACTGCTGGTCAGGAAAAGTCCGTTTTCTCTGTGCCTGCCACTTCCATCCCCCCACCTCACCCTCTTCAGGAACAGTCTGTGCTGGTTTATGGCAAACCTCAGCAAGGCATCTTTAATATCAGGCAGAAGGCTACTGAGTTTTATCCTGACTGTTAACAGATTGCAGGATGCATTAAAACAACATATAGATAACCCTAAGATTGCGATGGAGTTCTTGATGTTTTTAACAAAGGAGAATGCTACTTCTGAATATCGGAGAGCAATTATTGGTCTTGGGAACGATCCTGACTTGGTAGATATGATTAAAGCATGTCAAGATATAGAAACAGTCTCTTTGAAGTGTTGAAATCCAGGGGGTGGTGGTGGTTATGTCTGTAGCCTCCCGGAGCTCTTTCCATCCAGATTCGAAGCTAAAAGCAAAGTATCCAAAGTTACTTTATTTAGTCCTTCTTTGTGTCAGATTTATGTTGCAGAATTAAATCCTTTTTGTAAGCGTTATCCATTGGCTTTAGTAAATCATTACATGGATGATGTTTTAATTGGAACCCCAAAAGACAATACGTAATTGGCTTTCAGAAATGCAAAATGATTTATTGCTCAGAAAAAATACACTGTATGAAATGTTATAACTTTTTCTTCCTCTAGTTTTTTTCTTTGTTTAAATGTACACAAAAGTATTTTGCTAATTAATTTATGGCAGTTGCCTGGGACCCTTACTTGGGTTCGTCTATTTTTTTCTTGCCGGCACATTTATTTGATTTAGTGACCAAAGGAAAACAGTCCAGTGATTTCACTGAGAAGTTTTTTCTTTTTCACAGCCCTTGCCACAATTGAAGATTAATGAGATTTTAGCATTCCGTTTGTGGATCTTGTAAAGTGTCAGCTAACTCTTTTGATGTTTTTTAGAAGACCAAAAGATTCCTTTTAAAATGTTTTGCTGTTTATCCAGGCCGCTGCTGAATCAATGGCCTTGGGACATAGACATTGTACAGATTTCATTAATATTATTTTTTCTTTTCCAAAATCTGATTTTCAATTTTATTTTCAGAATAATTTATCTTTTCAGTGTGCTTTAACTGACTACGTGGGTTGTATTTCATATCATTTGCCTAAAGATTCTCGGCTTAGGTGTTTAATGACTTCTTCTTTCCCTGTTCCTCCATTGTTTTCGTTTCTTCACTTTTTTACTATTTTCGTGTGGAGGGCAAACGAGATGAGTAATTGCTTACAAGAATTCTCATGATAATACCTGGAAAGTTTCCTACCCTGCAATACAGTTGAGGGCAAACGAGAGGAGTAATTGCTTACAAGGACTCTCCTGATAATACCTGGAAAGTTTCCTACTCTGCAATACAGTTGTTTCCACAACGCTCAGTATTGTTTGCTGCTATTTTAACTTTCTAAATCTTTTCTCAACAGCTTTTAACTATATTTTTGACTCTCATTACATGTGCCAACTTATTTTTAATTTTCTAGGTGCTCTAGGTCCAGGATGGATTCTAATCTTATGGCTTTATTTTAAACTTTGTAGAAACTCTCACATACGTACTGTAATGTTACCAACATAATCTTTAAAGTATTCTTTTGTTCAAGCTCCTGTCTCTGTCTATCTGAGATACCATGATCTCAGTAGCTGGCTACCTTGAATACCTAAGAGTTCATCTAATTAGCACAACCAGATATGGGAAGAAATGTAAGGTTACGTACAGACATGGACATTAAACTGCCATAATCTCAGTAGCCCTTTGTCTTTCAACCCATTATCTCACCGAGCAGAGACAGGCCGTCTTGGAGAGTTAGTTTTAACCTTGGCCTGGATAGCTTTCTGGATTCACAAAGGAAGGGAGTAAAACAAAGAACAATACAGTTGCTATATCTGTGCTCTATTCTGCTTTGCTTGTAAAAACTGTATAAAAGCCAAATAAACTCTGCGTAAGGCAGACAGACATTTAGGACACAAACTGCAGTGATGGATTTCTGAAACCTACAGGTCAACTTCTGGGAACTTCACAAAGAGCCAAAACTGAAAATCATTTAAAAAAGTTTTCCAGGTTTTCTGAATCCCAGGTCTCCGAGCGCCTCCCCAATGTTTGGGCTGCTTAGAGGGAAAATCAGGCAACAAGAGATTGATTGAAGCTGGAGGTATGCAGTAAAGCCAAGCAGCGATAACTTTCTCAGAAGCAGAAGCAAGAGAAGATAAGTACTTTATTATTTTTTATTATTTATTAGATTTTATACCGCCCTTCTCCCTTACAGGACTCAGGGCAGTGTACAGGCAATGATAAAAATCAATAGTATGAAACATACATACGTTAAAAATATATTAAATGATTAGCCTGTCCTAAAACCCTACTAAAACCCCTACTAAAAACAATTAAAACTATGCTAGGCCGGCCACATGAAATAAATAGGTCTTCAAGGCCCAACGGAACAGGCGCAGGTCCGTGATCGTCCGTAGGTCAGGGGGTAGGTCATTCCAGAGGGCAGGAGCTCCCACAGAAAAGGCTCTCCCCCTAGGGGTCGCCAGCCGACATTGCCTGGCCGACGGCACCCTGAGGAGGCCCTCTCTGTGGGAGCGAACTGGTCGGTGGGAGGTGTTTGGTAGCAGGAGGCAGTCTTGCAGGTAACCAGGTCCCTTGCCATAGAGCGCTTTAAAGGTGGTTACGAGTACATTGAAGCGCACCCGGAAAGCCAAAGGCAGCCAGTGCAGCTTGCGCAGGAGAGGTGTCACGTGGGAGCATCTAGACGCTCCCAGAATCCCCCGCGCGGCCGTATTCTGAACTAACTGGAGCCTCCAGGTGCACCTCAAGGGGAGCCCCATGTAGAGAGCGTTGCACTACTCCAGACGGGAGGTGACGAGAGCTTGAATGACCATGTGTAAAGCATAACGATCCAGAAAGGGGCGCAACTGTCATATCAGGCGAACCTGATAAAAAGCCCCCCTGGCCACGGCCGGCATTTATTTTATTTATTTTTTTATTTTTCGAATTTATACCCCGCACCTTCTCCTAAAAAAGGACCCAGGGCAGCGAACCGGAAAATTTAAAAAAACAATACAAATATACAAAAATACCATTTTTTTAAAAAACTATTAAACCCATACCCTGTGCTAAAATAGTGTAAAATCCCCCTAATTAAAATCTAGCTAATAACTGTCAGGAACGGGAGGTTATGCTAGGCCGGCTTGTTGGAATAGGTGCGTTTTAAGATGCTGGCGGAAAAGGCGGAGGTCTGAGATGGTGCGTAGTTCGGGGGGTAAGTCGTCCCAGAGGGTAGGGCCTGCCACAGAGAAGGCCCTTCCCCTGGGTGTCACCAACTGGCATTGCCCGGCTGACGGCACCCTGAGAAGGCCCTCTCTGTGGGAGCGGATCGGTCGAAGGGATGTATGGGGCAGGAGACGGTCTCGCATATAGCTAGGCCCAGAGCCATGGAGCGCTTTGAAGATGGTCGTCAACACCTTGAAGCGCACCCAAAAGGCCACAGATAGCCAGTCCAGCTCGCGCAGGACGTGTTATATGGGAATGCCTAGAGGCTCCCATGATCACCTGCGCGAATGCATTCTGGACTAACTATAACCTTTGAGTGCACCTCAAGGGGGGCCCCATGTAGAGAGTGTTACAGTAGTCAAGCCGGGACGTCACGAGTGCTTGAGTGACTGTGCAGAGGGCAGCCCAGTCCAGTAAGGGGCGCAATTGGCGTATCAAGCGTACCTGATAAAACGCCCCCCTGGCCACGGCCGTCACATGATCCTCCATGGACAGCCGGGAGTCCAGGAGGAGACCCAAATTGCGTGCCCTCTCCACGGGGGCCAGTATTTCACCCCCAATGGCCAGTGTTGAACTTACCTGGCTGAACCGGGGTGCGGAAACCACAGCCACTCAGTCTTGGATGGGTTGAGCTTGAGTTTGTTACTACCCATCCAAACCCATACGGCCTCCAAACACCGGGACAGCACTTCGGCGGCATTATTGGGGTGGTCAGGGGTGAATATGTACAACTGAGTATCATCAGCGTACAAATGGTATCCCACCCCAAAACCACGGATGATCTTGCCCAGCGGCTTCATATAGATGTTGAACAGGAGAGACGAGAGGACTGACCCTGAGGAACCCCACATAAGAGGGGCCTCAAGGCCAACCTCTGCCCCCCTGCCAACACACATTGCAACCGACCAGAGAGGTAGGACGAGAACCACCGTAATACGGTGCCTCTCACCCCCAACCCCCGCAGTCGGTGCAATAGGATACCATGGTCGATGGTATCAAAAGCCGCTGAGAGGTCTAATAGGACTAGGATAGAGGAAACCCCTATCCCACGCCCTCCAGAGATCATCCACCAACGCGACCAATGCCGTCTCGGTACTGTGACTGGGTCGGAAGCCGGACTGGCGCAGGTCTAGATAATCAATTTCCTCTAGGTGCCGAGGAAACTGTTGAGCCACCACACTCTCTACAACCTTCGCTAGAAAGTGAAGGTTTTATTTATTTATTTATTTTTCATATTTATAACCCGCTCCCATCTCACAACAAGGGACTCGGGGCGGCGAGTTGGAGACCGGACGGTAGTTTTCCAACAATGCTGGGTCCAGGGAAGGCTTCTTGAGGAGGGGCCTCACCACCGCCTCTTTCAAGGCGGTAGGCAAGTACCCCTCACTCAAGGAAGCGTTCACGATATCCTGGAGCCAGCCTCGTGTAACCTCCCAGGATGCCAGTACAAGCCAGGAGGGACACGGGTACAATAAACATGTGGTGGCCTTGAGTCTCCTCGACAACCTGTCCATATCCTTGGTAGTAACAAAGTCAAACTCCTCCCAAGATGGTGTCTCAAGAACAGCCTTGGACAATCCGACCGGACTACTTTCAATGGAGGGCAACTCGTTCCAAATCTGAGTGATTTTTATCCTGCAGATATTCATCAAATTCCTCTGCTCGACCCTGTAGAGGGGCTTTCCGCGGCCTCTGGTGAAGGAGGGAGCGGGTCACCCCAAACAGGGCGGCAGAGCGGTTATCTGCGGATGCAATAAGTGTGGCACAATACTCACGTTTGGCCACTCTTATCGCCACTAAGTAAGTCCTAATATGGTCTCTTACTAGTGTTTGGTCAAATTTGGACTGAGAAGATCTCCATCTGCTCTCTCTTATGGCGTTTCATCTCCCTCAGCTCCTCGGTAAACCAAGGAGCCTGGGTGATTTGGTGCCGCATTAGAGGCCGCAAGGGCGCGACTCGGTCCAAGGCCCCGGTAGCCGCACTAAACCATGCGGCCATTAGGTCCTCAGTCGAGTCGCGGGGCAAGGCCACAGGTATTGGCCCAAGCTCCCTCTGGAACCTTTCTGGGTTGGAAAGCTCCCTCTGGAACCTTTCTGTGACGATTGGAAAGTCAAGCCGAAGGAGAGCGTGATCTGTCCATGACAAGGGTGAGATGAGTAAGTCCCCTATTCCCAGATCACTCCTCCACTGTCCTGAGACGAAGATTAAATCCGGGGTGTGTCCTCCCTCGTGAGTGGGGCCAAGAACTACTTGGGTCAGGTCCATAGCCGTCATGGAGGCCATGAACTTCCGAGCTACCCCAGAGGCCTCGCCTACCGGCGGCAGGTTAAAGTCCCCCATGACCAACAGTCTGGGGGTCTCAACTGCTGTCTCAGCTACCACCTCCAGGAGCTCGGGCAGGGCTGCTGTTACATAGCAGGGAGCCAGGTATACAACTAGCACGCCCATCTGCCTCCCCAGGCCCCACTTCACGTAGAGGGACACAAACCCGGTCGTCTGAGGGATTGTGGTCTCCTTCGGCTCAAGACCTTCCTTAACCATAATCGCCACCACCACCCTACCCCTACCTAGGGCCCTAGGCTGATGAAAGGCTCGGTAGCCTGGTGGGCACATTTCAACGAGGGGTAATCCTCCCTTGTGGCCCAACCAGGTTTCTGTTATACCCACCAGGTCCGGGTCCCCCTCTGACACAAGGTCATTGATGAGGGGGGCTTTGTGAACCATGGACCTGGCATTGCATAACATCAACCTAGGACCCCGGCTCTGTGATCCTTGACCTCCTAGCCTGCGAAGGGAGCTTGGGGGGTTGGGCCGCGTGACCGCCTGTAGCCAGCAGCCATGATCCTCCAACAGATAATGCACACCCCGTCTCCCACCGCCTCTGCCCCTCCCCAGGACCGATCTGATGGGAAATCCCTCTGTAGGATTGACCCCCCCATCCATTTCCCTACTTCCGCCGGCCGGCCCTATAGCTTGTCCCCCACCCGCCTGACTGACCCCCCCTCCACCCTGGAACCCCCTAAAAGCCGAATTAAAAATTTACATAGGAACCCCCTGAGCTTGCGACTTGCCCACCTCTCTGGATCTAACAATCCATCCTCGAGGTGGGCCCCAGATAGACAAGGGGGCCACAACTGCGAGAGGGGAGACTCTCGCAGACAAAGGAGATCTGTCCTTGAGTACGATAACAGCATGTAAACCGGCCCTGGCTCTACAAGGGGGCAGCATAAGCTGATACATAGCAAGTCAAATTAAAAGCAAAGGAAAAGCATACAAAACAAGTCAGATGGTAAAGTGGTAGATGGATGTTCCAGGAGTGGAAAGATCTAGCTGGCAGGAAGAGGGGGAGAGGGTGGGGGAGGAGAGGAGGGCTAGGGGTGGGATAATGGGGAAAGAATAAATAATACAGTGCGTGTCAGATGTCCAAATGGAAGGAATATGTCCAAAAGACCTCACATAAGTCACTGTCTCTCTAAGTGCCACTGCTTCTTCTTCCCTCCGATGGTCCGAATATAGGCTTCTTCTTCGGCCTCATAGGCCGTGCCATGTTAATATATCGCACGGCTCGGTGGAATGCCGCGCAGCTCGATGACAGTCTCACAGCCCTGGCCAGAAGGAATACCATCAAGTCCCCGTCAGATGTTGCATCCCTCGCCGCTTCCTTAATTCCTCAGTCACCAAGTTGTTCCACTGTTCTGCCCGTTCCTCCATGCCTCCACTCCTCGGCCTGATTATTGATAATAATCTCTCGCCGCCCATCGCCACCCCCTCAGATGTTTTGCTGGGGGGGTCTTTCGCCAGGCCTACCAGGCCACATCAGCACCGCTCCGAGCCACTCCAAGGCCGAGGCCTCTCGCCGCTCACCACTCGCCACCCCCCCGCGGGTGTTATTGCCGGGGTGTGTGTCTCTCGCCGGGCCTACCAGGCCACGTCGGCACCATTCCAAGCCGCTCCAAGCCGCTCCACCAGGGCCCATGCCTCTCGCCACTCACCGCTCGCCGCCCCTCGCTGCAGATGTTACTGCCGGGGGATCTTTCATCGGGCCCACCAAGCTGTGCCACGGCCACTCGAAGCCCAAGCCGCTCCGCTGGGGCCGGGGCCTCTACTCGCCACCCCCCAGCCATAGATGTTTCGCTGGGGGACGCTGGGGACGCTAGGGATGCTGGAGGACGCCGAGGACGCGCCGGGGCTGCGCCGGGGTGCTCTTACTGCAGGGCACACCAGGCCGCCAAGGCCGTTCCGCAGCGCTCCACCACTTTGGGGGCTTCTCCTGCTTCTCCTGCCTCAGTCGTCACACCATCCGGTGCCAAAATAGCCTCGGTGTGACGGCGGGTACCTAGACTTGCTGGGCTGGCCCTCCTAGTTGTTCAAAAGGGGCTGGCTGCATCCTCCGGAGCCAAAAGGAACCGCCAGTCGCCATCACACAAAGAATCCTCGCCATTCCTCGCGCATGCGAAATGCTCTCATATGGTCTTCTAGAGACAGCCAGGAGTCCAGGAGGACACCCAAGTTGCGAGCCCTCTCTGTAGGGGCCAATGACTCGCCCCCAATAGCCAGAGATGGAACCAACTGGCTATATCGTGACGCCGGAAGCCACAACCACTCGGTCTTGGACGGGTTGAGTCAGAGCCTGTTTCTTCCCATCCAGACCCACATGGCCTCCAGACACGGGGACATCACTTCCACGGCATCGTTGGGGTGGTCCGGGGTAGAGATGTACAGCTGAGTATCATCAGCGTACTGGTGGAACTCTACCCCGAAACCACGGATGATCTCACCCAACGGCTTCATATAAATGTTGAACAGGAGAGGCGAGAGGACCGACCCCTGTGGTACCCCACAAGTGAGGCACCTCAACGTCAATGTCTGCCCTCCTGCCAACACAAATTGCGACCGGTCGGAGAGGTAGGAGGAGAACCACCGTAAAATGGTGCCCCCACCCCCACCCCCTCCAGCCGACGCAGCATGATACCATGGTCGATGGTATCAAAAGCCGCTGAGAGATCTAACAGGGCCAGGATAGAGGAACAAGCCCTATCCCGAGCCCTCCAGAGATCATCCACCAACGCGACCAATGCCATCTCTGTGCTGTACCCAGGCCGGAAGCCGGACTGGCACGAGTCCAGATAGACAGTTTCCTCCAGCTGCTGAGGAAGCTGCCGCGTCACCACACTCTCAACAACCTTCGCAAGAAATCAGAGGTTGGAGACAGGACGGTAGTTGGGCAACACAGCCGGGTCCAGGGAGGACTTCTTGAGGAGAGGCCTCAATACCGCCTCTTTCAAGGCGGCCGGCAGAAACCCCTCACTCAAAGAAGCGTTGACAATTCCCTGGAGCCAGCCTCGTGTCACCTCCCAGGAGGCCAGTACCAACCAGAGGGGACACAGGTCCAATAAACATGTGGTCAAATGATGGAACAGAGATGGACCCAGCCAAAGTGCAAAGCCGTCCAAAGCTGGCAATCCCCTCAAACCCAGACAGCTACAAAGCTTCATAGGGTTCAGAAACATCTACAGGCAATTCATCACCTCCTTTACAAAGATTGCCAAACCCCTCACAGAGCTCCTGAAGACAGGGAACCCAGGAACAAAACCTCATCTGGGACAACCTGTCAGCTTCTGCTTTGCTGCTTGCTTCGGCTGCCATTCAAACAGGGGGGGGGGGGCTATGGTATTTGGGAATGGGACTATATGGTGCAGGAGGGAGATTTGGAGAAGGGAGTATGTTCTCACCATCTACTGTGCATACCAATGCCTTGAGAAGGTCAAGGCCAACCGTCCTGCAGACCAACCTGATGATGCTCCTGAAGATGCAATCCACATGATGCCTGACGGATTTGCAGATTGGCAATAGGGTGGGGATTGTTGTGGGGGATGGAGCTGGACATATATTGATATGCATGATTTCATGCGCTTGGGTCTCAGACCTTGCTTTACTTAGCTGATTTCTTTTCATAACCAGTAAAATTACTCTTAATTCTTCAAAATGGAATTGAGTGGTTTCTTTCTTGGTTAATGTCAGAGGCAGACCTGACAATAAGCAAAGTCTCACTTCGCACTCATCCTTGAGCACTCATCCTTGAGCTGTCAGAGGAGAGTGCAATATATAAAAACTTCAAAGATATGTCTAATCCCTGCAGGGATCAGGAGGAGGACGTGGGGGCTGCTGGATCGTCATGGATGGCAGAAACGGAACGGATGGTGGAATTGAATTTGGAAGAAATATCTGTCCACCCCAGGTAGTCGATGGGGGTTGGGCAAAAGTACCATCTTGAGGAAATTGCGCCTGGGATTACAACAAGCAGACATCGGCGACCAGCAATGGCTTAGCAGGAAGCCGAAAAAGAAAATCTCATTATGAACCAGGCCATGAGACTTTTCTAGGAAACGTGGGAGTAAAGGCGTTTCTGTGAGAGTACATCCAACAGAGAAGCTGAATTCCCTGAAGTAGAGGAGAGGCCTGCTGAGGATGAGATCCACGCAGGGGGGGGGGGAGCCCTGGGGGTAGATGGCAGAGCTGATCAAGGTGAGAGCCCAGCCAGCAGCAGTAACAACAGCGGCTAGAACCATTCCAAGGGGAGGAGGGGCACCCACAGACACCAAATGGCAAAAGTCCCCCCCTTGGCATGAAATATGGGGTTGATCTGAAGGAAATGGGATTTTTCCTGGTTCAAGTCTGGAATTTTATGAGACAATTCGAAATCGATCTCCCAAATGAAGAGAGCAAGGTGTCATTACCCTGGCATTAGAAGGAAAAGCGGCAGCTTGGATGGTGTCTTTGCATAACAATGACTCACCCTTATTGAGAAACTTTGAAAGATTTATGGCTGCCCTGAGAAAACACTTTGATGACCCGCTCATCGAGCAAAGAGCCAGAATTGGAATGAAAACCCTTACGCAAGGGAAAAATCCAGTGGCTGAATATATGCAAGAGTTCCGTGAGCTATCAGTTCACATGAGGGGGTGGTCAGAGGAAGCCCTAATGGACAGTTTTAGGGATGGCTTAAGCCAGGAGATATATCAGAATTATGTGAACAGGGGGGGGGAGATGGCCTGCAATGCTGGTACCATCTGGCAGCGGGTGTTGAAATTGATCTTGCCAGAGATAAATGCCTTGAAGACAGCAAGAAACAAAAATCCCCCCTCCCCCCCCAGAGGGATTTCAAAAGGAGGGAAAAGTTGGTCTGCAAGCAAGCCCCATGTTTCCGTTATGGGAAGGAGGGACACTGGGCTGTGTATTGCCAAGTCAAGCTAGGTCCAAGACCTTCGGCTACTGGGGAGAGGAAGAAGCCGGGTAAACATCCTGAGAAGAGGAGAGACACCACTATGAAAGGAATGGAGCCAGCAAAAGATTTTCCTCCAGTCCTGGAAGAGGAGGGCCCCTCCTCCCCGTCGGATGAAAGTGAAACAGACTCCAATGACGACAACCGTCTTAATTTTAAGTTCACTCAATTCTTCTCTATTAGCAATAAGTTTCATTTTCCAGAGTTTCATTGAAGTTTCCATGAATTTTTATATGTTGCTGCTGATACCATTTCCTTCCCTATTTCATTGTGCTCCTAATCTGATTTTTGTGATGCTGTTTTTGGTACGTTGGATTGTTTTTTCCCTTTGTGTAAAGACAATTGCAAAAAATGAGTTAAATAGTTCTGCTTTCACCCTGTTGCTTTCACCCTCTTGCCACTTTCTCCCAGCAATGGATCAATTGTTTCCTTGACTTTTTTCTTGTTTTTAACATATTGGAAGAAACTTTTTTTGTTATTTTTTACTTTTGTGGCAAGCCTTTCTTCATTGTGAGCCTTACCTTTCCTCACTGGGGCTATTTGCTGATATTCTTCCTTAATTATGTCCCACCTCTTTCCACTTTTTCTATTTATCCTTTTCGTATTATAATTTGTCAGAAAGTTCTTTATGCAGCCATGCTGGTTTCTTTTGGGAGCTGCTATTTTTCTTCTTCATTGGTATTGTACTACACTGGGCTTTTATAATCTCGTTTTTCAAAATTTGCCAAGCTTCTTGAGTTATTTTCCCCTTGAGCATTCTCATCCAAGGCATCCTTCCCAAGCTCTCTCTAAGTCTATTGAAATTAGCTCTCTTAAAGTCTAAGACTCTAGTTTGACTTTGCACCGCAATGGAGGACCTGGTGGCTGCGTGGAATACCGCGGCCATGGGGGCCTAGGACCGGGGCGCGCCCTTGCGGCTTCTCCTGTGGCGACGAGCCACCCAGGCTCCTTGGTTTACTGAGGAGCTGAGGGTGATGAAACGCCACAAGAGACACCTAGAGAGGAGATGGAGATCCACACGGTCTGAATCTGACCGAACACAGGTCAGAGCCCATTTACGGACTTACCTTGTGGCGCTGAGAGTAGCCAAACGTCATCATTGTGCCACTCTCATCGCATCTGCAGATAACCGCCCTGCCGCCCTGTTTAGGGTGACCCGCTCCCTCCTACAACAGAGGATGCGGGAAGCCCTTTTGCAGGGTAGAGCAGAGGAATTTGGGGAATATCTGCAGGATAAAATCCCTCAGATTCAGAGCGAGTTGGCCTCCATCAAAAGTGGTCCAGCGGGATGCCCCGAGGCAGATCTTGAGACAGTTTTGTGGGAAGAGTTTGACTCTGTTACTTCCAAAGATATGGACAGGTTACGTGGGCGACTGTGAGCTACCACGTTTATTGGACCCGTGTCCCTCCTGGCTTGTACTGGCATCCTGGGAGGTTACACGAGGCTGGCTCCAGGAGGTAGTGAATGCTTCCTTGGGTGAGGGGTCCTTGCCTACCATCTTGAAAGAGGCGGTGGTGAGACCCCTCCTCAAGAAGCCCTCTCTAGACCCAGCATTGTTGGTAAATTACCGTCCGGTCTCCAACCTTCACTTTTTGGCGAAGGTTGTAGAGAGTGTGGTGGCACAACAGTTCCCCCGTCATCTGGAGGAAATTGATTATCTAGACCCGCGCCAGTCCGGCTTCCGGCCCAGCACAGCACCGAGATGGCATTGGTTGCGTTGCTGGATGATCTCTGGAGGGCCAGAGATTGGGGTTTTTCCTCCATCCTGGTCCTATTAGACCTCTCGGTGGCTTTTGATACCATCGACCATGGTATCCTATTGCATCGGCTGGAGGGGTTGGGGGTGAGGGGCACCGTGTTACGGTGGTTCTCCTCCTATCTCTCCGGTCGATCGCAATTTGTGTTGGCAGGAGGGCAGAGGTCGACCTCGAGACCCCTCACTTGTGGGGTGCCTCAGGGGTCGGTCCTCTCGCCACTCCTGTTCAACACATATATGAAGCCGCTGGGCGAGATCATCCGTGGTTTTGGGGTAGAGTACCACTTTTACGCTGACGACACGCAGCTGTATATATCTACCCCAAACCGCCCCAACGATGCCATAGAGGTGATGTGCCAGTGCCTGGAAGCCGTGCGGGCCTGGATGGGAAGGAACAGACTCAGACTCAACCCGTCCAAGACCGAGTGGCTGTGGTTCCCGGCAGCCCGGTACAACCAGTTGACTCCATCTCTGGCCATAGGGGACGAACATCTAATCCCTGTGGATGGGGCTTGGGCGTCATTCTTGATGCATGGCTCTCCATGGAAGATCAGGTGACGGCCATAGCCAGGAGGGCGTTTTACCAGGTTCGCCTGGTCCGCCAGTTGCGTCCCCTATTGGACCGGGGTGCCCTTTGCACAGTCACTCATGCACTCGTGACATCCCGACTGGACTACTGCAATGCTCTCTACATGGGGCTCCCCTTGAGGTGCACCCGAAGACTGCAGCTTGTCCAGAATGCAGCCGCGCGGGCAGTTATGAGAACCTCCAGGTTCTCCCATGTAACACCACTCCTGCGCGAACTGCATTGGCTGCCTGTCATCTTTCGGGTGCGCTTCAAGGTGTTGGTCATCATCTTCAAAGCGCTCCATGGCACGGGACCTAGCTATCTGCAGGATCGCATCCTGCCCCATACATCCCTGTGGCCGATTCACTCCCACAGAGGGACTTCTCTGGGTGCCGTCCACTAGTCTATGCCAGCGGGTGACACTCAGGGGAATGGCCTTCTCTGTGGCGGACCCGACCCTCTGGAACGACCTTCCCCCCGAAATTAGAACAACTACGGACCTCCGCTCCTTCCATCAAAAATTAAAAACACATTTCTTCTGCTTGGCCGGCCTGGGGTAATTGAACTGTTTTTTAGGGTTTTTAAGGGTTTAGTTTTAGTTGGGATTTTAGCGCAGGGTTTTAGTTTAATTTATTTTAATATTGTATTGTGCTTGTGGTTTTATACATGTATTTTTAAATTCCCTGTGCACCGCCTCGAGTCCCTTCGGGAAGAGAGAGCGGTTTATAAATTATAATTATAATTATTATTATTAAATTATTATTATTAAATTATTATTATTCTACTTGTGTTTCCATAATGCTGAATTCCAATATTGCAGGATTGCTTGCCTTCAAGGTTCCTGTAGCTTCAACATCTTCTATCATTTTATCTGTGTTATGCCTGACTGCCCCTATTTTCTTGTACTTGTATGATTCGTGCACATGGTATGACACTCACTATTAAATGTTTGGTTTTGCTTGACAGCAGGAATGCTGATCTTACCCACACCAACATCTATGTTACATGCACTGATAACTGTATGAATTTTATATTGCTGGGAACAGAAATGTTCTATATCTATTAATTCTCTGTCCCCGCTGTTTAGTTTAAATGTTTATCAAGAAAATCTGTGAATGTAATGCCAAGAATTTAATGCCTTTCTTGGATGGGTTCAAACCATCTGTTTTGTACAGTTTTTCATTGGACCAGCTGCAGTCATCCTGACTAACAAAACAAAAGCCTTCCCTTTTACACCACTCCTTTATTTTTATTCTTATTTTTTTTGTTCGTACTTTTATACCGCCCTCTCTCCCAAATGGGACTCAGGGCGGTGCACAGGAATAAAAATATAAATATAAATATACAAACATCAATAAGTTTAAAATTAAATTAAATGAATTTGGCCCGTGCTAAAACTTAATTTAAAAACCCAGCTAAAAATTCAATAATATACATAGCTATGACAGGCCGGCCGCATGGAAGAAGTGTGTTTTAAGTGCTCGACGGAAGAGGCGAAAGTCCATGATTGTGCGGAGGTCGGGGGGCAGGTCGTTCCAGAGGGCTGGGCCTGCCACAGAGAAGGCTCTTCCCCTGGAAGTCGCCAGCCGGCATTGTCCGGCGGACGGCAACCTAAGGAGGCCCACCCTGTGGGAGCGGACAGGCCGAGTGGAAGTATGTGGCAGAAGGCGGTCCTGCAAGTAGCCAGGTCCGATGCCATGGAGCGCTTTAAAGATGGTCACTAAGACCTTGAAGCGCACCCGGAAAGCCACAGGCAGTCAGTGCAGCTCACGCAGGAGAGGTGTTATATGGGAGTATCTAGAGACTCCCAAAATCTCCTGCGCGGCCACATTCTGCACTAACTGAAGCCTCTGGGAGCACCTCAAGGGAAGCCCCATGTAGAGAGCATTATAGTAGTCCAGGCGGGAAGTGACGAGAACTTGAGTGACCGTGCGTAAGGCACCACGATCCAGAAAGGGGCGCAACTGGTGTATCAGGTATACCTGATAGAAGGACCCCTGGCTACGGCTGTCACATGGTCATCCAAGGACAGCCGAGAGTCTAGGAGGACACCCAAGTTGCGAGCCCTTTCTGTGGGAGCCAGTGTCTTCCCCTGATAGCCAGAGATGGAACCAACTGGCTATGTTGCGGTGCCGGAAACCACAGCCACTCGGTCTTGGACGGGTTGAGTCGGAACCCGTTCCTCCCCATCCAGGCTCGCATGGCCTTCAAACACCGGGACATCACTTCAACGGCATCGTTGGGGTGGTCAGGGGTAGAGATGTACAGCTGGGTGTCATCAGCGTACAGATAGAACTCTACCCCAAAACCACGGATGATCTCACCCAGTGGCTTCATATAAATGTTGAACAGGAGGGGGGAGAGGACCGACCCTTGCGGCACCCCACATGTAGGTCGACCTCTGCCCTACTGTCAACACAAATTGCGACCGGTCGGAGAGGTAGGAGGCGAACCACCGTAGTACGGTGCCTCCCACCCCCAACCCCCCCCCAGCTGGCGGAATAAGATACCATGGTCGATGGTATCGAAAGCCGCTGAGAGATCTAACAGGACCAGGATAGAGGAACAGCCTCTATCCCTCCAGAGATCATCTACCAACGCGACCAATGCCGTCTCAGTGCTGTACCCGGGTCAGAAGCCGGACTGACGCGAGTCTAGATAGGCAGTTTCCTCCAGGTGCTGGGGGAACTGTCCTGCCACCACACTCTCAACAACCTTCGCTAGAAAGCGAAGGTTGGAGACCAGACGATAATTAGATAACACAGGTGGGTCCAGGGAAGGCTTCTTGAGGAGGGGCCTCACCACCGCCTCTTTCAGGATGGTCGGTAAGAGCCCCTCACTCAAGGAAGCATTAACAATCTCCTGGAGCCAGCCTTGTGTGACCTCCCGGGAGGCCAGTACAAGCCAGGAGGGACACGGGTCCAATAAACATGTGGTGGCATTCAGCCGCCCCAGTCTCCTGTCCATGCTATCAGGAGTCACTGGGTCAAACTCAGCCCAAACAATAGTCTCAAGGCCTGTCTCCGTCACCCCATCTGGACCAACCCAATTGGAGGCTAACTAGCCCCGGATCTGACCAATTTTATCCTGCAGATAAGATCCAAATTCCTCTGCCCAACCCTGCAAAGGAGCTTCCCACGGCCTCTGATGAAGGAGGGAGCAGGTCACCCTAAACAGGGCGGCAGGGTGGTTATCTGCGGATGCGATTTGAGCGGCGAGATAGTCCCGCTTCGCCGCTTTTAGCGCCACAAGGTAGGTCCGCAAATGCGACCTTGCCCATGTTCGGTCAGGTTCGGCGCGGGTGGACCTCCCAGTGCTCTCTAGGTGTCTCTTCTGGCGTTTCATTTCCCTCAGCTCCTCGGAAAACCAAGGAGCCAAGGTAGATTGACGCCGAGTGAGAGGCCGCAAAGGTACAACCCGGTCCAAGGCCCCCGCGGCCACACTATTCCAGGCGGCCACTAGGTCCTCAGTCAAGTCGTGGGTCAGGGATTCAGGTATTGGCCCAAGCTCCATCTGGAACCTTACAGGGTCCATCAGGCGCCTGTGGCGGAACCATCTTATCTCTTCTGGTTCCGCCTCCCCGCGGTGGGGAGCAGCGGTTGGAAAGTCGAGCCGGAGGAGAGAGTGATCCAACCATGACAGGGATTCAATGACTAATTCCCCTAATCCCAGATCACTCAGCCACTGGCCGGAGGCAAAAACAAGATCCAGTGTGTCCCCCCCCTGATGTGCGTGGAGTCATGAATTACTTGGGTCAGGTCCATGGCCGTCATGGAGGCCATGAACTCCCGAACTACCTCAGATGATCCGCCTACCGATGGCAGGTTAAAATCCGCCATGACTAAAAGCCTGGGGGTCCCAACCGCCACCTCAGCGATCACATCGAGGAGCTCGGGTAGGGCTGCTGACACGTAGCGGGGAGCCAGGTACACTATCAGCAAGCCCAACTGCCTCCCATGCCCCCACTTCAAATAGAGGGACTCACAACCTGCTGTCTGCGGCACAGCGGTCTCCCTCGGCTCAAGACTTTCCTTAATAACAACCGCCACCCCCCACCCCGCCCCTGTGCCCGTGGCTGATGGAATGCCCGGTAACCTGGTGGGCAGATTTCTACGAGGGGAACTCCTCCCTCATGGCCCAGCCAGGTTTCCGTGATACCCATCAGGTCCGGCTCCCCCTACGACACCCTGGGTCCTGTTGGAGAAGGGCGGGATATAAATTGAATAAAATAAAATAAATAAGACATCAAATCATGTATGAGGGGGGCTTTGTTGACCACGGACCTGGCGTTACACAGCATCAGCCTAGGGCCCTGGCTCTGAGATCGCTGACCACCTGGGTTGCAGGAGAAGGTCTGGAGATCGGAGCACGCAACCGCTTGCAAACAGCGGGTGCGCACTCCCGACACTTGATATGGTCTCCAGCTCCCACCATATCTGCCCTTTCCCCAGACCGTCCTGATGGTAAAGCCCTCTGTTAAGCCACACATTACACATTTAGCCACACATTACACTCTGCTACATGCTGGCCCGTCCCTTTTTGTTCCTTATATACTGGTATAAGCTCTGAGTAGATAAGCCTACAACCTATACTACTACCTTTATATCCAAAGAGTGGAATATGGAAAGAGGGTTAGATGGCAAGATACAGAAGAGAAAAAAATAAAATAATTTATGGACATAGAGAAATTTTATTAATAAAACCATTGATAACACTGGCAATTAAAAACAAGCTGATCAAGGAAACAGAGAAAGGGTATCAAAATTACATGAGAGAATTAATAAGCAACGAGTTGCAAAGAGGAGTCCATGTAATCTTGATTAAGGAGACGATTAGAGGACTGATACCACATATGGCAGAAGACATGAGACTGTTTTGTTACTGGAAAGATACAGGTTGATAGATGAAAATCCTGGGTCCTTTTGGAGAAGGGCGGAATATAAATCTAATAAATAAATAAAAATAAAGTGTTTAATCTAAAACTAATGAAATTTAGTGACAATAGATATGGTTAAATAAAGAACTGAAAATGCTAATAATGTATACATATGCATTGGCATAAGTAGTAGTAATTGGATATGAATATTGAATGGTACCTATGAAAAGAAGATGAGAAACTGGTTACAAATAAAGATTAATAAAAAAGAATTAAATTATGATAATGGATATAGTCAAATAAAGGAGAGATAATGATAATAATATATGTGTGTGTATGGGTACAACATGAGGAAATTGGATGTAAATTGTAAACAGTGATTTGGAAAAGAAGATTTGAAATTTTTGTTACTAAATATTATTGATGTTTTAGCTAGAATAGGCTAGAATAGGCCATAGAGAATAGTGTTATTGGAGGATACTAGAAATAGCAAATGAGATGCCAGTATATCGTTATGTCTTGAATTTTGGTATGTTTTATGATGGACATTTAAACAATTATAGTCAAATGAGAATAGAGGTATGATGATGGTAATATGTATAAATATATTTGATTTGAGTTGGAGGGTGGAGCGAAGCCACACTGACACAATGCAGAATCTCAGCTCTCTGAGACCCGTGTTGAACTTTTGCCGCCTCTTGGTCCGTAGGTGACCTAAACCATCCTGGAGGGAGGGAAGGATGAGGGAGACAAAGCCTTGGTGGTCATAGGGGTATCGCAAACCCCTGTTTTGACACAAGGGAAGAGCTCCTGCAAGGCGGCAAAAAGGCAGCCCCCCCCCCCCGGGGAACATAGGTGTCGGCAAGCTCCGGAGGAAGGAAGGAAGCTGAAAGTGAAAGTACTGACCGAGAAGGTATTCTAACTTTTTTTTTTTTAATATTTTGCTCAAAGAAATTCTTTTTTTAGTAACTAAAGCCCTTAACTATGAAGTAAGCGGCGGAATTAAGTCAAAAGGCTTTGACCTGAGAGGTTTCCTTTTTTTATATTTATTTCTGAACTTATGGATTGAAGCACTAGAGCAAGGTTATTTTTCCCCCCTTCAGAAGCGATTGGACTATTTCTGGTTTTATTTCTTCTCTTTTTATTTCTTGCTATTTAAAATCTTGAATCTGGAACTCTCTCTATAATTAACTTTGAAGATTTATTGCGTATTTTTAAAACTAAACAAGAACTACATTTTCTACTTTTTTTTCTTAACAACAAAGGAAAAGATGTATGGAAAAGTAAAAATTTATTGCCACTGGAGGTTGCTAGTTTGTTCCTATGAATGTCAAGGCCACAAAAGCTGCCTTTTGATAACTGAGAATACCTAAATAAAACAAGCCAGAGACCAGGTGGCAGAACTAACTTTTATTATCGTTTGGATTTGTCAACATGGTTTATACTTTGATGAGAATACTCCAGAAAACCAGAATGCTTTGGCTGAAATTTTAAACTTCCTGAAACAAAATACTAGAAGAATAAACAATGCACTGTATAAAATTATGTCTGTTATACCAAATTATGACCAATTGGAGATTCCAGAAATTAAAGAGAAAGAAGAAAAGGAGGAAGATAAAGAGATATGTATTCTAGTTGAAGATAAAGATATTGATGGATTAAATGCAGAAGAAAATATAGAGAAGGGAATATTTAAAAGAGAGTTTGAGGAACCTGAGCCTCAGCTTGGTTATCAAGGGAAAGAGGGGGGGGGGAATGATTTGAAGATGGATGAAAGAGGAGAAACCTCTCCAAAAATATGACTGATATTTAAAAACAAACAATATCTAAAGAAAGGAACTGGACAACGGTATTATTGGAGAGTTATATTGGACAATAAAGTGTGAAAAAAAGTTTATCAAAAATCTGGGGCTTCCGGTTCCGGCTCCAGCGGCGACGGGCGAGCCTGGGGCTCGCTCGCCGCTTTGTTGCCTTTTCTGCCCCCCCACGGGGGCGAGACACTCCGGTTACTGGAGGTCTCCCGTAGGGTCGGCTCGGAGGAGACGTTTCTCCTCACGGCGGTGGGGAGAGCGATCCCCTCCGCGACCTAGGTGAGGAGGAACATGCTGCGGGGGGTTCTCCCTTCGCCAACGGCTGTCGGCGCCATTCACTTCAATGTAGAGGGCTGAGCGGAAGAGATCGGAAGGCTTGCCGAGGCTTCAGCTGCGAGGGAGAGTGAGTTTAAAAAGACTTTTTTTCCTTGCTGCCAGCCAGGCTGAACGGACTGGGAAGGGGGTGTTTGTTTTCAAAAAAAACCCCTCGGACTTAAGCGGCACTTAAAAATGGCTTCTCTGGAAGAGAAAGCGGAAATCTTAAATCCGGACTGTCTCTAACAAGGGAAAGTGGTATGCGGCTACTTGCAACATTGTTTCTAGGTCTGGCTGGTTAAAAAAAAATTATTTTTCTACTCTCTCCTCTGGGCTCTGAGATGGGTGGTGGAAAGTGGCTTTTCTTTGTCCCTGCCTGACTATTTTAACTATGGAAAATTCCCAGCGTCTCTTTACAATTGGGACTCTCTCTGGATATTAATGAAGAATTTTTTTCTTGTTGGATTTGTGATTCCTTTCTGGATTACCTTCGTTATTATAACTATTGAGCTGGAAAATTGTCTCTCTCTTGATTCCTGAATTTTACAACGTTTCAACCTTGATCTGAACTTTTGGCTCCCGGTTAGTCTCACCAACCCCACCCTGAAAACGCCATTTTGGTGGCACTGACTCTAACAGTTAAGATGTCTCACGAAACAGCACTGACAAGTTTAGAACAACGGATGGCTTCTCTTGAAACTGTTATACAAACTTTGGTAAACGAAATTCAGGCCCAGAGGGCTGAAAACATCAATTTCAAGAAGGAGCTATTGGACACAAGGAAGCAAGTGCTGGAAAACACACAGAAGACTGAAGAATTGGAAGGGGGGTTGGTGGGGGTTAAGGGAGAGATTAAAAATGTTACTAAAGAGGTTGGGGAAACAGATGGGCATGTGTCTAGGATTGATATGGAAAGAATGACATATTTTTTGAGATTTCAGAACGTTCTTGAGGAATCTGGTGAATGCCTCCCTGATCTTATGAGCACAATTTTAGCAGACTATTTACAAAAACCTAAAGATGAGATCAGGGGGGACATTGACCTAGCCTATAGAATTAACTCAGCATATGCCAGGATAAATGAAGTGCCTAGAGAGATACATGTGAAATTTGTTAGAAGGTCAACCAGAGAGGAAATCCTGAGGGCGCAGAGAGAGAACCCTTTAATTTACCAACAATTAAATCTTGAAGCAGATTCCTAGAAAGATTCGAGAAGCAAGGAGGAAATTTTCCTTCTTGTCTAAAATTTTATTTGATCATGGGATTTGGTTCAAGTGGGTGACACCCGAAGGGATGCTGGTGTTCTGGGAAGGAGGAAGAGTGAGGATTAAAACAGTTGCTGAGGCGGAAGCCTTTCTTAAAAAATATTCCTCTGCCCTGGGGGAAGATCCAGGGGGGACGGAGGGGGCCACGGCCCCGCCCGCTCGGGGCCAGGGAGGAGAAAAAGAAGATACAATAGCCAAGAGACTTAGATCGAAAAAATAACTTTGCCTTGATTTTTCTGAACAATTTTGCATAATATCTGTATCTGGATTTTTTGTAAATGTCTGACAGCATGGAATTGAGAATTTAGGTATATGTACTTGCTTTTACCTTGTAGTGTTGTGAAAAATGCTTTTTTTTGTTATCTTTTTATTGTGTATTTTGAGGTCTCGGAAGGGCCGACGACTCTGACGTGAATGCTCTCAAAATTTCTTTGTATCCCTTACCCTACCCTATAGAAAAATGTAAAACCAATAAAACTTTTTCAATATAAAAAAATCTGGAAAGAAGACTAAAAAGAGACAGGGGCCACAAATGGCAAAAGAGAAAAGTCCAACTCGCTACTGGAAGGACACTGGCTAATAAGGAAAGCTGTTATCCTTTAATGATTAATACGTTTAGAATATCATCAAAGGATTATTAGTTAATTAATAGTCATTTGCAATAAGATTAACTAACAATGTTGCAGTTTAATGATATATATTTATGCTTCTATGTATTTGTAGAAATCTATGAGATTAGATATAAACAAATTCAAGGCTATATTAGATATTATTGAAGAGCTACTAACATAGAAATTAGGAGCTATTCAGCAGAATAATTATAGTCCATATTGGCTGATAATGAAAATTGATATTTTGATGATTTTGATGATCAATAATTAGTTAGATGGTTTTAGAATATTATTGTATATATATGTGTACGTCTGTTGGGAATAGAAAATGGATCCTATTAGGTGGTTTTGTTTTAAAGACAGGTTCGAAGAAGATAGATTAAATTTGGAATATTAGATGAGTATAATTTATAAAATGAGATTATTTTTGAATGATAATTATTTTAGAGATGCACAGAAGTTATGTGAGACCGGTCGGTATGCTTTCTAAAAGATACAACCTAGAGCAGGGGTCTGCAAAGTCGGCTCTTTTAAGACTGGTGGACTTCAACTCCCAGAGTTCCCCAGCCAGCATAGCTGGCTGGGGAATTCTGGGAGTTGAAGTCCACCAGTCTTAAAAGAGCCGACTTTGCAGACCCCTGACCTAGAGTGATAACTTTTCCTTTTTATCTTTATTTTTAACTTTGTTCTTTTCTTTTTTTTTGGTCTGTTTTGCTGGTGGAATGCCATTCTATACTTTTACTTTACATATAGAAGGATGTAAAGACAATCAATTAAATTGAGATTGAAATATAATAATTGCAAAAATTGATATGGAAGAAATTTATGGAATTTTGGGATTAACTGATACAATTTTCATGATTTGTAATTTGTAACGGAAGATGGCTTTTTATGTTTCTTTTTTTAAAAATGTTTGCTTTTTCTGTGTTTCTTCAAAAATAAATAAAAAATTACGGGGGGAAAATAAAATACTTCAGTTAATATGAATTATGGGTGACTGGAAGAGATGCACGAAAACTTTTTGTAACCAACTGATACACTTTCTACAGTATGTAAAGAAGGAGGATTTTTTGTGTTGTGTCTGTTTTGAAAACTAAAATAAAAAAAACCCTTGTATTAAAAAAAAGAATACGCCTCTTGTCTCTTCTGGCAGTAGCACCTGACCTCTTTCAAAACCTCCGTATCCTTTCTTAAAATTTACACCTTACGATTGAATCATCAACCAGAAGGTGACTTCTCTTATTGGATAACTTGTCCTTCTTGTGTGACTGATATGTGATACCTGAATCACACTTTCACCTTTCTGAAGTTAAGTTCTTCATTTTGGACCATGATCCCCTGCTTATTTGAGTCATCATTATCACAACTACCTTGACCTGTCACTTTAGTGTCCCCATTAAGGTCAGCAAGGGCACAATATTTGATATGCTGGGACACAGCAAAAGCTTTCTTTATGGTTCACAGCTCTCACCCTGCCATATCCCACATTTTTCCAGACTGCTCTTCTGCAGGATCTTTGCGGTAAAGGGGGCTGGTAGCGTGGCATCTCCATAGAGTGGAATGGCCAAATTGGGCACCTAATTTCTGCTTGGAGAGCACAGATTAGAGACTCTAGATAAGTAATGTGTCTACGTAGTCTAGTAATTTCTTTACAAAGGAGACAGTAACCAAATTTGAAAAGAGTACTGCGAAAGACAGGTGCAAAACAACTATTACCTTGAACTAAGCCGGTCATTTTGAAATAAAATAAAATCACAATTTCAAGCACACTAACCCAGAATGCCTAATTCAGTTCCCTGTAATTTTAATTCCTGGTTTGTTTTAAGTTTTCCTTGCCCATCCAATAACTTGCTATATGTCAATATCCTATTCAAATTTATTACATTGGTGTAAATAATTGCTTCCATGGTTTATATCCATCTGGGAATTTTTGTGTCAAAGTTTCTTTTGATTTTCATCCATATTTCTAGTAAGGCTCCTCTTACCTGATGGCTCTGGAAATATTTATGGGCTTTACTCTTTCCCTCCCAGATGAAAGCATGCCAGCCCAGCTGTAAATCATGACCCTCTATCATCAATATTCTTTTATTATGAAATACTATCCATTCTTTGAGCCGTTACCGCTACTGCCTTATAGTAAACCTGGGAGGCCAAATCCTCCTTTTACTCTAAAGTCCTGTAGTAATTTTAATTTTATCCTAACATTTTCCCCAGCAAAATAAAATTTCAAATTATTTTATTTAGTTCCATGAAAAAAAAAATCCCTAGTTTTACTGGTAGAGTTCGGAATAGAAATAAAATTTTTGGCAGGATATTCATTTTTATGGTCGCATTTCTTCCAATCAGCAATAATTGTAATTTATCCCAATTTTCCAAATCCTTTCGCATTTGTTGTAATAATTTGGAATAATTGTCTTCTTTTATTGTAGAACATTTCGCCTAGCTAGATTCCAACATATTTTACATTTTTTATTTTTTTATTTACAAACATGTTAAATACACACACACAAAACTTAGACGTACACATTTATACAATACAGTACAAACAGGAGCTTCCTGTTCTTTCTATAAGCAATTGTCAATCAATACCATTTACTTTATATTATTTCCCCTACTATTATATTTCATTTGCATTTCATCATTCTTAACCCTCTTATTTTACTCATAACTACTATTTTTGAGTTTTGTTGTATTCCTTCATTGGTTCTTGTTTCTTTCCTCCATCCACCTATGCCATTTATCCCATATCTGGTAGAATTCTGATTCTTCTTTTCACTGAATTTCTTTAGTTAATTTGTCCATTTCAGCACAATCCATAACCTTTCATATTATTTCATCTTTGCTTGGAGTTAATTTGTTTTTCCATTTCTGGGCAAAGGCAATCTTTGCTGCCGTAATTATATGTACTATTTAAATGCTGGATTTCTTTTTTGTATTTTGCAGACATTATTCCTAATAAAAAAAAGTTCAGGTTTCCATTTTATTTTAACCTGTTATTGCCTCCAGCCAATTTTTGATCCTTTCCCAAAACATTTTAGCCTCCTCACAGGTCCACAATAAGTGGTAATATGTATTGATTCACATTTCCAAAATTTTTGGGAGGTATTTGTTGAGATTTTAGCTAACCTTGTTGGTGCCAGGTGCCATCTGTAAAACATTTTGTACTGGTTTTCCTTGTATGCAACTGATAGTGTCATTTTTTAGTTTGTTCCCCCAAAACTTTCCCATTTATCTAATTCAATATTATAGCCAAAGTTCTTTGCCCATTTTATCATTTGTTCTTTCACAATTTCCTCTTATATATTCCTTATATATTCTCCCTATCATCTTTTTATCTGAGCTTTGAATAATTTTATCCAATTCGTGTGGTTCTGTTTCGATATCATATAATTTAGTATAATTATTGTATTTAGTTTTGATTTGGAAGTAAGTTATCCAGTCAACTTTCATGTTTTCTTCTGCCAATTCTTCAATTGTTTTTAAATTTCTCTGTCTGTCAATTAGGTCTCTGTATCTTAGCATTTTGTTCATATCTATAAAATTTGGATGGATCATCCTTTCTATTGGTGATAGCGAATTCGGAATTTTCACATAATGGAATTTTTGATTTTGAGCCAATTTTGCAATAACACTCTTCAAATTAAATGTTTTTGAAAGTATTTGTGCATTTTATTTTTATCAACCCATAGGAATGTATACAAATCATGGCCTTCTAAGGTCAAATTTCTTTTATTCTTTAGCTCTATCTAATCCTTCACCCATGTTATTGTTACTGCTAATGCGTATAATTCCCAATTTGGTAATGCTAAACCTCCCCTCTCCTTGCTGTCTTGCATTGACTTTAGTTTAATCCTCACTTTTCGTCCTTGCCAAATGAACCTAGCGGTTATTTTCTTTAATTCTTTATTTATTTATTTATTAGTCAGATTTCTATCCCGCCCTATCTCCCCTAGGGGACTCAGGGCGGCGTACAGAAATATAAAAATATAAAACAATACAATACAAAACCATTTAAAAATAAATTAAACTAAAATCTGTGCTAAAATTTAGATTAAAAAAGGGTTAAAATCAAATCAAATTAAAACTATATCCATTAAAACTAAGCCAGGCTGGCCTCTTGAAATAGATGAGTTTTTAATTCCCGGCGGAAGAGGCGTAGGTCCATGATGATACGAAGGTCGGGGGGAAGATTGTTCCAGAGGGCAGGCCCCGCCACAGAGAAGGCTCTCCCCCTGGGGGCCACCCGTCGGCATTGTCCGGCAGATGGCACCCTGATGAGGCCCACTCTGTGGGAGCGGACAGGCTAAGGGAGGTATGTGGTAGGAGGCAGTCCCGCAAGTAACCAGGTCCCGTGCCATGGAGTGCTTTAAAGATGGTTACTAACACCTTGAAGCGCACCCGGAAGGCCACCAGCAACCAGTGCAGCTCGCGCAGGAGAGGTGTTACATGGGAGTATCGAGACACTCCCAAGATCCCCTCGCGGCCGCATTCTGGACTAGCTGGAGCCTCCAGGTGCACCTCAAGGGAAGCCCCATGTAGAGAGCATTGCAATAGTCCAGGCGGGAGGTGACGAGTGCTTGAGTAACTGTGCGTAAGGCGTCACAATCTAGATAGGGGCGCAACTGGCATATCAGGTGCACCTGATAGAAGGCCCCCCTGGTCACGGCTGCCACATGGTCATCCAATGACAGCCGGGAATCCAGGAGGACGCCCATGGTTAGATTGCGAGCCCTATCCGCGGGGGCCAATGACTCGCCCCCGATAGTCAGAAATGGAACCAGCTGACTATCGTGACGCCAGAGACCACAGCCACTCGGTCTTGGACGGGTTGAGCCGGCGTTTGTTCCTCCCCATCCAGACACACACGGCCTCCAAACACTGGAACATAACTTCGACGGCATCGTTGGGGTGGTTAGAGGTAGAGATGTACAGCTGAGTGTCATCAGCGTACTGATGGAACTCTACCCCAAAACCACGGATGATCTCACCCAGCGGCTTCATGTAGATGTTAAACAGGAGGGGCGAATTCTTGAAAGGTTTTACGTTTTTAACTATGTGCATTTCCAATACTCTCTCTAATTCCTCATTTTGCCTTTCTGTAAGATTTTTAGTAATTATCTTTGTTTTATTTTTATTTATGTTTAAGCCTGCAACTTTACCAAATTTCTCTCCTTCTTGAATTAATATTTTCCCTGTTTCAAGGAGGTCTTCTATTATAAAAACCACATCATCCGCAAATGCCTGTTTTGTATTCTTGTTTTTTAATTTTTAACCCTTTTATTTTCTTTAATCCATGTTAGTAAAACCTCCAATGAGAGGATAAATAAAAGAGGCGATAGTGGGCATCCTTGTCTAAACCCTTTATTTCTATTTGTCTGTTAGATCTCCACTTACCATTATTTTAGCTGTCTGGTTTGAATATATTGCCTTAATCATTCTAACAAATTTTTCTCCAAATTTCATAATAGCTAATTGTGTGATAAGAAACTGCTAAATTATCAAAAGCTTTTTGCGCATCTACCAATTAATGCCAATTGTTTTTCTGGATGAGCTTTATAGTATTCTAATACATTCATTATAATTCTTGGATTATTTCTTAATTCTCTCTTGGGTAGGAATCCATTTTGATCCATATAAATAATTTTATTTAATATTTTTAAGTCTTTCCGCAATGATCATCATAAATATTTTATAGTCAGCATTTAGCAGCAAGATTGACCTATAGTTTTGTATCAATTGATTATCTGTTTCTTCTTTTGGAATTAATGTTATAAATATAAATTTCCTGGAGCTGATTAGAGGCGCTTTTGGAGGGGGGATTTAAAGGCACAAAAAGGAACAGTAAGTAGTGGCTGTTTCATTTGAACTTTTCCTGGAGCTGATTGGAGGCTCTTTTGGAGGGGGAATTTAAAGGCACAAAACAGGAAAAAATAAGTAGTAGCTGATTCATTTGAACTTTTCCTGGAGCTGATTGGAGGCTCTTTTGGAGGGGGGATTTAAAGACACAAAACAGGAACAGAAAGTAGTGGCTGTTTCATTTGAACTTTTCCTAGAGCTGATTGGAGACTCTTCTGGAGGGGGGGATTTAAAGGCACAAAACAGGAATAGTAAGTAGTGGCTGTTTCATTTGAACTTTTCCTGGAGCTGATTGGAGGTGCTTTCGGAGGGGGGATTTAAAGACACAAAACAGGAACAGTAAGTAGTGGCTTACCATGCTGAATGGGGGTAGCCTGGAAGACTGCTATTCCAACCTTTTCTGCCTGAGCTGCTGCTGAAGAGAGCCAAACCAAGAGGAACAAGTGAGTACTGAATACTGCAATCCTTAAAATGGAGTCCAAGGGAGCAGCTGTAGTTATCTGCAACACTTGTGCCATGTTTCTGATTTTGCCCAAGAGCGTGGAGAAATACACCTGCAGTAAGTGCAAGCTGGTTGCACTGCTAGAAGAGAAGGTCCAGCAGCTGGAGGCACGTATATCTAACCATCAGCAAATTAAGGAGCTTGAGCTGTTCTTGGACAGGGCAGAGCAGACTATCCTGGACAATGAAGAGATAGGGCACAGCTCTTAGGAAGAGGTCATTTCACTAACTCAAGAGGTAGATCCATGGAGGAATGTCACTCGAAGAAATAGAAGAGCAAGGGATCGCTCTGAGAGTCTGAATTTACAGAATCAACTTGAGGGTCCTTCCCCCATCACACTTGATAAGGAATGCACAGACGAGCAACTGGTCCCACCCGAGGATCTCTCCTTCATCACACTTGATGAGATACAGGAAGAACAACAACAGGAACAAACTGAAGACCTCTCCCTTAATAAAGTTGATAAGGTGAATGAAGATGAACAGACTGCAGGAGAGAGGCTCCTTGTACTAGGTGATTCAATTATTAGAAACACAGAGAGATGGATTTGTGATGCGCATGACAACCGTGTAGTGAGTTGCCTACCCGGTGCAAAGGTTGCAGACATCACGAGAAATCTAGATAGTTTGTTAGAGAGAACTGGGAAGGAGCCAGTGGTCGTGGTACACGTTGGTACCAATGATGTTGGGAAGGCAAAGCAATCAGTCCTGGAAGCCAAATTCAGGTTGCTAGGAAGAAGATTGAAGTCCCGGACTTCCAAGGTAGCATTTTCAGAAGTGCTGCCTTTCCTCATGCAGGACCTACCAAGCAGGCAGAGCTCAGAAGCCTCAATGCGTGGATGAGGCGATGGTGTCGGGAGGAGGGCTTCAGATTTGTCAGGAACTGGAGAACATTTTGGGACAAGCCAAACCTGTTCAGGGGGGATGGGTTGCACTTGAACCATGATGGGACAAGATTGCTGGCACTCAGCATCAAAAAGGCTGCAGAACAACTTTTAAACTGATAACTGGAGGAAAGCCGACAGGAGCTGGACAGCATCCAGTTCGGGAAAGTGTTTACTTGAGTAGTGAGGAGGATGCAGTAATTACTGAGCATAGCGAGGAGCCAGTCACCAGCACTCTAGCAGAAGGATGCAAGAAGCAGTCTAAGGATGCAACTGGACTCAAAAGACTGCATCAGAAAAGTATATATAAATGCCTGCATGCAAATGCCAGAAGCCTCTGGAACAAAATAGGGGAGCTGGAATACTTAGCAATAGACAAAAATATTGATGTTATTGGTATCACTGGAACCTGGTGGACGGATGATAACCAATGGGATACAGTCATCCCAGGCTACAAACTGTACAGGAAGGACAGGAAGGGGCAAACAGGAGGTGGTGTAGCCTTGTATGTCAAAGAAGAGATAAAGTCATACGAATTGGCATATCAAGGTGATTTAGAGTCACCACTAGAAATTCTGTGGGTAAGACTATGAGGCCAAAAGAATGGTCTAACAGTAGGCATATGTTATCGGCCTCCGACCCAAGCCCCTGAGAGAGACTGGCAGTTGGAGAATGTTGTAAAGGAGGCATCAAAAAAGGGAAGCCTGGTTATAATGGGGGATTTCAATTACCCTCACATAGACTGGGCGAACTGTTGTTCAGCACATATAGATAAAGTTCCTAGATATGCTAAATGATTGTTCCCTGGAACAGATGGTTGAAGACCCAACTAGAGGTACAAGAATCCTTGACTTGGTTCTGAGCAATGTACAGGATCTGGTGCAAAATGTTAATGTGACTGATCCAATAGGGAACAGTGACCACAACACAATTATTTTTAACTTAATCATAGACTGCAAATCACCGATAAAATCTAACACAGAGACCTTAAATTTTCATAAAGGAAATTTCCTGAAGATGAGGAAACAAGTAAAAAAGAAGCTGAAAGGGAGAATTGAGAAAGTCCAAACACTCCATGAGGCATGGAGGCTGCTCACAAAAACAATAACAGAGGCCCAATTGGAATGTATACCTAAAAGGAAAAAGGGCACTGCCAGGTTCAACAGGACTCTGATGTGGCATACAGGAGCTGTTTGGGAAGTGATCAAAAGTAAGAAAAGCTCATTTAAAAGATGGAAGGCTTCTCCAAAGGAGGACAACAGGCAGAAACATAAATTCTGGCAGAACAAATGCAAGGCAACAATCAGGAAAGCAAAGCAAGACTTTGAGGACCGTTTAGCTAAAAACACTCAAAGAAATAACAAGGACTTCTTTAAGGTGTTAGTTCTCATCTTTAAAGCACTCCATGGCTCGGGACCTAGCTATCTGCGGGATCGGATTCTGCCCCATACATCTTCCCGGCCGATTCGCTCCCACAGAGAGGGACTTCTCCGGGTGCCGTCCACTAGACTTTATCAGCGGGCGACGCCCAGGGGAAGGGCCTTCTCTGTGGCGGGCCCAGCCCTCTGGAACGACCTTCTCCCTGACATTAGAACAACTACGGACCTCCGCTCCTTCCGTCAGAAATTAAAAACTCACTTTTTCTGCTTGGCCGGCCTAGGTTAGTCTCTACCTCAGGGGTTAGGGAATGTTAATTTTAAAATGGGGATTTTAGTGCAGGGACAGTTGATTTAATCTGTTTTTATTGTATTTATTTATGTATATATTTTATGTTGTTTTAATTTTCCCTGTGCACCGCTCCGAGGCCCCCTGGGGAGAGGACGCGGTATAGAAAAATAAAATCTATCTATCTATCTAAAATCTAAGTACATTAGAAGTAAGAACCCAACTGGGAAGGCCATTGGACCATTAGATGACAATGGAAGGCAAGGGATTATTAAGGAGGAAACAGAGATTGCAGAGAGACTCAATGAATTCTTTGCTTCAGTATTCACTGAAGAAGACAGAGATCACATGCCCAAAACAGAGCCTATCTTTGTAGGGAGGAAAACTGAGGAACTAACCCAGATAGAAATAACTAGGGAGGAGGTCCTTGCATGTCTTGTTAAATGCGAGACCGCCTCCTGCCCCATACATCCCTCAGACCAATACGCTCCCACAGAGAGGGCCTCCTCAGGGTGCCGTCGGCCGGACAATGCCGACTGGCGACACCCAGGTGGAGAGCCTTCTCTGTGGCAGGTCCAGCCCTTTGGAACGACTTACCCCCTGAACTTTGCACCATCTCTGACCTCCGCCTCTTCCACAAGTGTCTAAAGACACATTTGTTCCATCTAGCCGGCCTAGCATAGCCCCCTAAACTGACTTTTAGATAGTTTTTAAATTTGGGGATTTTAATCTGGTTTTAGCACAGGATCCATTGAATTAGTTTTTTAAATTTTATATGATGTTTTGTATGTATTTTAATTTTCCTGTGCGCCGCCCTGAGTCCGTTTGGAGAAGGGCGGGGTATAAATTGAATAAAACAAAAAACAAACAAAAAACTAAACACTAACAAATCACCAAGACCAGATGGCATCCATCCACGAGTTCTCAAGGAACTTAAAGATGAAATTGCTGATGTCCTTGCCAAAATATATAATCTTTCCCTCAAATCAGGCCTTGTGCCGGATGACTGGAAGGTAGCGAATATAACACCAATCTTCAAAAAAGGATCCAGAGGTGATCTAGGAAATTACCGACCGGTCAGCTTGACAAGTGTCCCAGGTAAAGTGATGGAAACCATCTTAAAGGATAAAATTAATAGGCACATAGAAGAGAGGGCACTGCTGAAGGAGAGCCAACATGGCTTTTGCAAGGGCAAATCATGCCTCACTAATCTGCTGGAATTTTTTGAGAGTGTCAACAAGCACGTGGACAAGGGAGATCCAGTTGACATTGTTTATCTGGACTTTCAGGAGGCCTTTGGCAAGGTCCCGCACCAAAGGCTCTTAAATAAACTTGCCAGTCATGGAATAAAGGGACAGGCCTTGTCCTGGACTAGCAACTGGCTAAGGGACAGGAAACAGAGAGTAGCATTAAATGGACACTTCTCCAGGTGGAGGGAGGTAAAGAGTGGGGTCCCCCAAGGTTCAGTACTGGGACCCCTGCTCTTCAACCTTTTCATAAATGATCTAGAAGTAGGAGTAAACAGCAAGGTAGCCAAATTCGCCAATGACACTAAATTATATAGGGTAGTAAAAACTGAGAGAGAATGTGAGGAGCTCCAGAGGGATCTCTTGACACTGGGGGAGCGGGCAAACCAGTGGCAAATGAGCTTCAACATTAGTAAGTGCAGAGTGATGCATGTTGGGGCAAAAAACCCCAACTATAGCTATAAACTGATGGGGTCTGAACTCCTTGCAACTAACCAGGAAAGGGACCTTGGTGTCCTGGTGGACAGCTCAATGAAGGTGTCATCCCAGTGTGCCGCAGCAGTGAAAAAAGCAAGCTAGAGATAATTAGGAAGGGTATAGAAAATAAGTCAGCAAGTGTCATTCTGCCTCTTTATAAATCTATGGTGAGGTCCCATCTGGAGTATTGTGTACAGTTCTGGTCACCATACCTTCAGAAGGATATTATGGAAATGGAAAAGGTGCAGAGGAGGGCAACCAGAATGATTAGGGGGCTGGAACACCTTCCTTATCATCTGAGGCTGCAACGGCTGGGCCTCTTCACTCTAGAACGACGGCACCTGAGAGGTGACCTGATTGAAGTCTATAAAATCATGCACGGTGTGGACAAAGTAGAAAAGGAAAAACTGTTTTCCCTATCGCACAACACTAAAACTAGGGGGCACTCTATGAAACTTTTGATAACTAGACCTCAAACAAATAAGAGGAAGTACTTTTTCACCCAGGGGATCACTGGTCTATGGAACTCCCTGCCAGAAGAAGTGGTGACAGCTGTCGGCCTCGACACCTTTAAGGAAGGATTAGATGAGTTCATGGAGAACAAGGGTATCAATGGCTATCATTATGGATGCCTAAGGACACCCTCCGGGTTGGAGAGAGAGGCAGAATATCTCTCAATGCCATTTGCAGGGAATCATAAGCAGGTGAAGACATCTACTTGGGAATACCCTGAAGCAAATGGTGAGCCACTTTGTGAGACAGAATGCTGGACTGGATGGGTTGTGGCCTGTTTCAGCAAGGCTATTCTTATGTTCTTATGTTCTCATGCCTCAGTCCATGAACTTGGTATTTTTGCTTGTTCTAGAACGTCATTGTACAGCTCTAACATGATTTCCTCAAAAGTTTCTTATAAATTTTTTATATATCTCTGTGGGAGTCCCATCTGGTTCTGGTGATTTATTGCTGTTTTTGTTTCTTAATGGCCTCCTTTATCTCTGTTAGAGTTATTTGTCCATTTAGCATTTCTCTTGCTTCCTCTGAAATACTTGGTAGGTTTCTCTCTTCTAAATAATTTTGGATTTCTTTTTCTGAGATATTTTCTTGACTGTATAGTTTGAAAAAAAAATTGGATTATACATTGTTTTTTCATCTCTTATGGAACAAATTCCCATGTTTATCCTGTAATTGCTGTATTAGCTTTTTGGGTTTTTCTTTCTTCAATTTGTGGGCCAGCCATTTACCTGGTTTATTTGTGTTTTGAAATAGTTTTGTTTCGTCATTTTTATATTATGTATCATTTCTTCATGAAGTGTTAGATTGATTTTGTGTTTCACCAAATCTCTCTCTTCTTTGATTTTAATATTTTGTGGTTCTTTCTGCAACATGGTCTTTAAGCTTCTCCTGTAATATTGTTTGCTGTTTCCTTTTTTCCTTATTTCTCCTTGCGGTATATGCTATTGTTATGCCCCGCACATAGGCTTTTGTGGTATCCCATAGATTTTGTAGTGTTGTTTGATTTTTCTTGTTTTCCTTAAAGAAAATATCTAATTCCTTATCCATCATTTGTATATATGGTTTTTCTTTTACAATTCTCTTATTTAGCGTCCATCTAAATTTTTTCCTCTGACCTTCCCATTTTACCATTAGTGGATTATAGTCTGCCCATGTATTTGGCGAAATCTCCATATCTTCTATGCTATTGGTCAATTCTGGGTTCATCCATGCCATATCTATTCACGACCATGAGTTATGCGAATAGGAAAAAAAGTGTACTGCCTTTTTTTTTTTAATCTGTCTCCATGCATCCCTTAAATTTAATTCTTGCACCATTTCAAAGAAGGTATTCGGTAGTTGTCGTCTTTTCTTTTATTTCTTCTTTGTATTCCTATAATCTATTTTATTGTCTGCCATTGCATTGAAATTGCCTATTATACAGACATTTTCCCAATCTGAGTCAATTATTTTCTTCTGTAATTTATTATAGAATTATTTTTGGTTTATATTTGGAGCATAGATTGTTACCAATAGAATTCTTTTTTGATTTGTTATTTCTGTCATTAAAAATCTGCCTTCTCTATTACTAAATATTTTCCTCAAATTTAAGCAATCTTTTGTGTAATTCCACTTTTGTTATTTTGTGCTATCATCAGATGCAGCTTATTACCATATATTACCATATTTTTCTTTGATATGGACTTCCTGTAGGCAGACAATATCCATATTCTGTCTTTTGAGTCTTGTTAATGTTTGTTTTTGCTTGGCCGGTGAGTTGATACCATTGATGGTCAAGGATATCATCTTTATTTCGTCTTCCATCTTATCTGTACATTGGCTTTGGTCCTTTCCTTGTTCTTGTCTCGGTTTGTGTTCTTGTCCTGGCTCCTCTACCCTGTCGTTCTGTTTCCCTTCGGTCCCTTATATCCTGCTCCGTAAGTTTTTCCTCTGATGTCTGTTCTTTCTGCGTCCTCTCTACTATCTTGTTCATCTTTTCCTATTATATAGTGTTCATAAAATTCCAGCGTCTTTTCCAGCAAGTCATTGCGGAATTTTTTTTCCTGCCAGGTTATTAGCATCACCTCAGGGATAAGCCATCTTAATATCACTCTGTATTTGAGCAGTTGGGTCAATAGGAAATGGTAGTTTCTTCTCCGTTCCATTATCCATTTTGATATCTGTTTTAATGTTATGATTTCTTTTTCCTTATAGACCAAAGACTCTTCTCTTGTTTTGCTGTAGACTTCATCTCTTGTCTTTCTTCTTGTAAATCTTACATGTATCTCTCTTAGAAGTTTATGTCTGCATAAATAGTTTGTATGGTCCAAGTCATTTTCCACTTCCTGCTTGCTTTTTTGCAGAAGTTCAGCCAGGAGTTTGGCCATTAACATTGGAATATCTTCCTCCTTAGTTTCCACTATATTTTGGAATCTAAGATAAAACATTGATCTCTCCATTTCTAAATTTATAATGGTCTCTTCTGTTTCTTTGTTTACTGCCATCATTTTACTTTCTGTTTTATTTAGTTTCTTTTCCGTTTGTTCCGTTCTAGTTTCCACTATTTTTATTTTTTGCTCATTTTGTATTATCTTTTCCTGCATTGTACTAATTTTATCATCTAGTTTGTGTATCTCTCCTTTCACCTCCCTCATATCACTCTTAAGTTCTTCAAGGCTTTTTGTTATTACCTCCTGCATCTTCATCATTGTCTCCTGAATTGATGTTAGGGTTGATTGCATGTTCTGTAGATTTATAGTGGAGGCTGATTTCTCACCTCGTAGCATGCTTTCCACCGAGCATGGTCCTGATGGGGATGCTATCATCGCAGTTGTCCTGCATTTCCTATTTTGGCAACTGTGGTGGTTGTACTCATCATTTTAATGTTTTTTAAAAAGGTTTTCCCCATTTCCCCCCATTATCTATCTATCCTTGTTTTTGTGTCTTTACCTCACTTCCTCACAATTCTTCTACCTACTTCACTAACTATTATTGGTGACCACAATATAGAACAGCCTATATTATAATACAATCAATACACTGTTTATACAATTGATCGATACAATTAATAATCTAATAATAAGCTAATGATGATCTAATGGTTTTGACTACTAACGAACAGTTATACTAATATTAATCTATTTTTCATTTAATTATGTAATATAAAAATCATAAATATTGCATTTACTATGAGTAATATTTATAATATAATACTTATATCGCAGGTTTAATACCTTAAATCTACTTATAAGAATATAAATATAAATAAATATATGTAATGTTTTTTTATTTGATTATTACATTGATTACATTATTAAAAATATCTAGGATATATAAATGTACTATATAAATATATATAAATATACTATATGTTTGCTTTCACATACACATATGTCTGCTGGGTATTATGTATAAGTATCTATAAGAATATATGAAAATATACAGTATGTATGAGAATATATATGTCAGAGAGTATAAAATATGAAGATTTTTAAAATAAACGAACTGCTATACGGTAAATAATACCTATACAGGATTTTATATAATTATATCAAGATTGCATAGATTTCTGGAAACTTAGTTCTTTTTCCTTGTTCTTACTGTTGCATCAGCTTTACCTCCCTTAAAGTCAAGGATGTTGTCTTCTATCTATTTAGCAGTCACTATTACAGTTCTCTCGCTTCCCCTGCCAGATCATATTTCCACTGTTTTCTTCCCAGGCAGAAGCTTCTTGTAGCTTGTTCTTTCCTTTTCTGCAATCCACAATGTTTAATCCCAGTCTAATCGCAATCTCAGCTCATGTTCCTTCTGCCTGTAGTAATTCTCCAGCAAGTTCTACCTGTCAGTACAATTCCTCCATTCTTTCTCTGAATGTAAACTCCATTTTATCAATCTTCCGCTCCCACCACTAAAGCCTCCAAGACTGGGTTTCCCCCCGTCTTGGAGGCTAGGCTATAGGGTTACACTTCCTGAGAGACACAGTACTTCATTCCAACTCCTCAAAATCCACCGACACTTTCATCTGTTTCTCTCTTTTCGCTTCCTTCTCCATTTAAAGGGCTGCTATGCCTCTGGATCCAGCCATAAAGGCCAGTCTCTCCCAACAGATTTGAGAGGTTTTTCCTACTATAACAAGGACTCGCACCTCTCCCTGTTATCCTCCGAGCTTCCTCTCTGTGTTGCTGATCCCTCCAAGACTCAGCTCTGCCTTTGCAAGCCTTCTAGCATGGGAAATCGGGCAGAAAGAACAGGGCTCTGTTTTTCTGCTCCACACCAGCATGACTCCACCCAGAAGCCCGCAGCTTGATTTTAATATTTTGCGGGCCCTCCTGATGTGTTGACTTTTTGACTTCTCCATTCAAGATATTATCTGCTTCCAATATGCCTAGGTACTTGTAACCATCATCCTTTGCTAATGTTTTCACTATGTTTCCATTTCCCAGTTCTATTTCTTCTATTTTTTCTCGCTGCATGAATAATATAGTACATTTTTCAAGTCAATCCAGCTCAGCCGGAGAGGGGGTGGGGGAAGCAACAGCCCCCCTCTGGCTGGCTTGCCCCCCTCCATCACATCCTGCACAAAGTCAACATTCCACAATCACAAATGTAAATGAAGCCTACCGAAACCCCCCCCCCCTCATTGCATGAGTCCTGGAGTCACTTTCCTCCTCGCAGCGGAGCCGAGCGGGTGCTCTCTGCCTCCTTGCCCAGTCCAACCCAACACTGCCTTGCCAAGGCAGGGAGAGGAGGAGGAGGGCGCCAAGGGATGAGTGTCCTTGTGGCCAGATGACCGATCCAGTGTCTCTTCTTGTGCACGAGGTCCACGGCAGTGTCAGTCCAGTGGTGGGGAGGAGAGAAATTTAAAGTGGAGGAGGAAAACCCACACCCAGGCGAGAGGATGGGAATCAGGGGATCCCAAACTGCACCACCAATTCTTCTTTCGCATCCACACGGATCTCGGAGAGGACACTGAAGGCATAGGCAGCTATCCGGGAGACCTGTTGCAGGTCTCACATACATTTTTAAGTCATCCATGTATAGTAGATGGTTTATCTTGCCATATTAGCTTGAGATTTTGTATCTCAGTTTTGTATTTCGTAGGATTATTGGCAGTGGAATTAATGCAATGGTGAACAGTAGTGGTGAAAGAGAAGATTCCTCTGGAAGATTCCTCGTCTGATGATGACTTCACCAATGTTCTTCCGATTTGCTGTTAGAACCTTTTTCCATTTTTGCATATTTGCCTTCAAAAATATACAAATATTTTTGCTGAGTTTTCTAGACAGGTGGCATAGTAAGTCAAATGCCTTCTTGTAATCAATCCACACCATATTTAAAAATTTTTATCTTCATTTTGCATTTTTAGTACCATTTTTTCAATGAGCAGCTAATCTTTTCCTCTTGGTTTTTTATAATTTCCTTTTTGTTCTACTGGATACATATTGTTTTCCATCAGATGACTAAATACTGAATTTGCCAGCATTCTTGTAAAACCTTTGAATGTTGTTGGCAGACAAATAATTGGGTGACAGTTGTTTGGTTCTTTGCCCTTTGGTTCTTTGCCCTTTTCTGGATCTTTCAAATACATTCGACTAGCTGTTAACAATTCTTCACTTGTTGCATTTTGAAGCATTTGATCAAATTGAATGGCCATGCGATGGTGGAGGCTGGTCAGGTGATTTAGCTAGTATAAAGTTCACCCAAGCCAGGTTCACTCCAGTTCTTGACCTTCTTTGCTTGCTTTGCAACCATGACAGTTTTTATTACAATATTTTCCATTTTGTTTCGTGATGTTTGTGGTTGAATATCTTTGATCCAGGAGGCAGTGTTGTTGTGTTCCACTGGGTTTTCCTACAATTCTTTCCAAAAGTTCAAAGGTTTTTCTTTACTGGGTGAACATTAGTTTGGACTCAAATTTCATCAAGGGACCAGTAGAAGAGGTTTTGGTTTCTTCTGAACTGGACATTTTTACAATATTGTTTTATTCATCCTTCGTATCTTTAAATTTTCTTTGCGGTTGCTATTACACATTGTTTTAGTTCTTCCATAATTCCCATTACTGTTTTTTTCCTCCAGGTTGTAGTTTTTGTGTAAACTATTTTTCAGCTTTTTGTTCTTCAGTTTTCCTTCTTTCAAGTATTTTAGATTGCTGACATCCCCTCATAGTTTTTTAATTTTATTTTCAAATCGAATTTCCCACTTTGGTGTTTGCATATTATTATTATTATTATTATTATTATTAT
Source organism: Rhabdophis nuchalis (assembly GCA_039707465.1). Taxonomy (NCBI): domain Eukaryota; kingdom Metazoa; phylum Chordata; class Lepidosauria; order Squamata; family Natricidae; genus Rhabdophis; species Rhabdophis nuchalis. The sequence continues at coordinate 215,213,893 of CM077643.1, forward strand.
TATTATTATTATTATTATTATTATTATTATTATTATTATTATTATTATTATTATTATTATTATTATTATTATTATTATTATTATTATTATTATTATTATTATTAATTATTATTATTATTATTAATTATTATTATTAATTATTAATTATTAATTTATTTATTTTATTGGATTTCTAGACCGCCCCCTCTCCCCGAGGGGACTCGGGCGGTGTACAGGTAAAATTAAAAACTATTAGAAACATGACAATACATACAAAGTTAAAATCAAATTAAATAACCCTGTACAAATTTATAAAAGTTAAAACTAAACCCATAAAACCGAATAAAATAATATAAATTACAGACTGGGGCGAGAAGCATATGTTAGGCCAAGCCGGCTTGATGGAACAGGTGAGTTTTAAGTTTCTGGCGGAAGGAGCAGAGGTCCGTGGTAGTTCTGATATCAGGGGGTAGGTCATTCCAAAGGGTCGGGCCCATCACAGAGAAGGCCCTTCCCCTGGGCGTTGCCCGCTGGCACTGCCTAGAGGACGGCACCCGGAGAAGTCCCTCTCTGTGGGAGCGAATCGGCCGAAGGGATGTATGGGGCAGGATACGATTCCGCAAATAGCTAGGTCCTGTGCCATGGAGCGCTTTAAAGATGATTTTGTAACCTAGTTCTGCAGTTAGAATGTGCTATACATTAGTTGATTGGTTTCAAATAGTGTGATGGATGGGATGGAAGGTAAAATGTTCTTCAGGGCAGTTAACAGATCTTTCACTCGTTTGCTATGTACATTGCAAATGGTAGGTAGTCTTTTTCTTTCTACGTTTTCTTTGATGTGATTTTCGATTTTTTTCTTTCAGTATTTTTGCTAGATCACTTAGCTCTACACTTTTGAGTAGCTGCACAGGAGGATCTTTATCCTGTATGTTGGGTTTTCCCAGTGGCTTGTTCACGTGTTGGAGCAGTTTCTTCAGCTTGTTCATCATTACTTATTGTTTTCTTTTTAGCCAGTATTTTTAGATGTTGCATTTCCACATCTGTGCAAACTTTATTATGGATGATGAAGTGTCTTTCATCCATTAATCTTTGTTCAGTTATCTCACTTTCCGGGTGTTTTTCCTTCCACAATTGCATCATTCTTTTTTTAAATCCCCTGTCTGTTGGTTCTGCCTGGTAGTAATATTTGAGGATTTGTCGATTTTCTTCGGTTATGCAAGCTTTGCGCTTTGATTCCAGTCGCTTTGGAGTTGCATGCCCTGGTTCCCTGGCAGTAAAAATTGAGCCCTGTAGCCCCTTTTTCAACAGATGTCCAGGAGCCATAGCATCTGATGTGTCCTTGATGAGCTGGGCAATGACCAACCTGATGTGGAATTTTGTTGATTTCTTCTCATCATTAGTGATGGTAGGTGCCTGGGTTGATTCTCAGTTGCTAAGCCACTACTGATCCAAAGATAATAATCCCATAACCGTAGGTGTCCAGGTCCAGTCATAGCAGGAAGTGGTCTACCTTCCTGTTTGGTAGTAGGAAGGCAGGATCAGAGGGGGGGATCGGGGGGGGGGGGGAAGCGGCCTACCTTCCAGTTTGGTGGTAGGAAGGCAGGCTCAGTAATAGGGGGGGAAGCGGCCTACCTTCTTGTTTGGTGGTAGGAAGGATCAGGAATGGTTTGAATATCAAAACTATCAACACAACTACCAACTCTGCATGCTATTCCTTTGTGGGAATGAGCAATATTATGCAAAGTGTAAAAAAGGGGTAATAAAAATAATTGTCCTTATCATTAGCAATAAATGCTACAATTAAGGCTGATAACACCTGCATTAGCAAATCTTCTCTATATTGCAAAAATCCACCAGATATGTGGATAAGAACATAAGAATAGCCTTGCTGGAACAGGCCACAGCCCATCCAGTCCAGCATTCTGTCTCACACAGTAGTACATTTTATCCTGTAAAACATTTGCAGCCAATGTAGTTCTTTGCGCAATGTGAAAACCTAAAAAACTATTCAGTACAGCCTCCCTGCTTTCAATGCCATAAAACAATTCTCCAAATTGGCTCAATCCTCTTCACTTCAAGTTTGCCTTCCTCTGTTCTCAAGCGTGTTCAAGAATCAGGCAAAATGGTGCTGTTGGGCGGGCAGTCCGTGAAGTCCGAGACAAAAGCAGCTGTTATTCAAATTAAGTTTGCAACGTCCAGAGAGAAAATAAAGAAAAAAAGAAAAAACTTTCCAAACAAAAACAGAAGGTTTCACAAGGGAGGAGAGCACCAAAAGACACCAGAGCAGGTCCTTTTCTTATATATTTTAAAGTTAATCTAATTTTTGTTGAAATAGAGGAATGCTTATTTCCCAAAAAAAATATTTCCTCCTGGGAATAAAGAGAACACCTTGCCGGCAGGGTGAGTAACACAAAAGTGGAAACAATCAATTTAAAATGTAGCAAGGCTCAGGATACATTGTGTAACATTGATTTCCTTTTTCAATAAATCCAACGGCTGTCACTTTCACTCTCTCCGCATCGCGGGACTCTTTCTCCAATGCCGCATTAGTTCCAGGAGGGTTGTTTCCAACTCCCCCCTATCTTCTCTTTCTGTAAAATTGAATGCAAAAAAGTCCAAATAAGGCACATACCATTTTTCTAATCCGGAGCCTCGGCGCAGCCATTCAGCCCCGGCGTTTCAGCTCCTTGTAAAATCCTCCATGTTCCAGCTCCTTCGGTGAAAGGGAAACTCCCCCCGCGAAAGTTACTCACCCCCTGGGGCGAAGCGGGAGCAGCCTCCCCCGACCGCCGTCGGGATGGGGGCCCTCACCGCAAGCCGCCCGTGTGGAGGGGGGGATTATGCCCATCCCCCCTGCACCCGAAGGCGCAGCTGAGGCAACAAGATTAAGTACAAGATAGGAACTATTGGAGGCACAAAGAGAAATAACAAATAATAAACAAAAAATTGTGGGGCTGGAAGGGGGGGCGGTTGAGATGAAGGAAGAGATAAAAGACTTTAAAAAAGAACTTACAGATATTACTGGTCAAATGTCTAAAATTGATTTTGAACGCATGTCTTTCTTTTTAAGATTTCAGAATGTTCCAGAATTACCTAATGAAAATTTAAAAAAGTTGATGGCTACTATGTTAGCGGATTATATTAAGAAAGATAAGGAATTTATTTGGGGGGACATTGATTTGATTTATAGAATTAATTCAGCATTTGCCAGAATAAATGAGGTACCCAGAGAGATACATATTAAATTTATAAGAAGGTCAACGAGGGATGAGATACTGAGAGCGCAAAGAGGGGGCCCTTTGATATATCAGCAAAACGAGGTGGCCATATTGAAGCAGATCCCAAAGAAAATACGAGATATAAGAAGGAATTGTTCCTTCTTAACAAAAAAATTATACAAAAAGGGGGTGTGGTTCAAGTGGTTGATGCCTGAAGGGATGCTGGTATTCTGGGAGGGAGGAAGAGTTAGAATCAAAACAGTAGAAGAGGCGCAGAATTTTCTTAAAAAACACTCCTCAATCCTGGATGATGGTGAGATGGGAACGGGAGGGGCCACGGGTCCGCCTGCTGGTGGGGGGAGGAGGCAGAGACTATAGCTAAGAGGCTCAGATCGCAAAAATAACTTGTTATCTTTTTTTTATGATGGTAATTCCTGTACGGATGTCAATAAAATAAACTAATTGAATGTATAAAATAATATGAAAATTTATGATGTTAAATGTATGTACCCCCTCCTTTTATTATTTTCTAATGGAATATGTACGAAGACTCGGAGGCGGTCATCAAACCCGATGTGGAAGCTCCAAAATATTATTCAACACCTTATTTACCCCTTTCCTGTTATAAATTGTTAAAACCAGTAAAACTTTTTCAAACAAAAAAAAAGAATCAGGCAAAATGTTACCAAACTATTATAGGCATTAGAAAGAGGTCTTCCATCTTCAGATCAAGAATTCCAATCAATCAGAATACATCTAAGTATATCTTACCACATGTGGAGGCACAGAAACTAATTGCTTAGTGGTTGTCATCCATTCAGATATTAACCAATGAGCTTCTTCTAAATGAGTAGTCTCATTTGGGTTTTGAGAGGTGGGCGAAGCGCGGCCTCGGGGTTTTTTTAGTTAGAAATCTGTTGTCTATTTTAGGGGGTACCAGGGAGGGGGGAGGGTATAGACAGGTTGAGACTAGCAAGAAGGGAACGGGCCGAGCCAGCAGAGTGCGGAAGGAGGCGGATGGATCCGCTAAGAGGGGGGATACACGGGTCGTTTCCATGGAGGGCCTACCCATCGAGAGGGTGGCAGGGAGAGGCAGATCCGATGGGAGACAAGTTCCATCCTCCCGGTTGGGGGCACGAGGCCGATGGCTGCAAACGGTCAGGTGCCACAACCCCCACAGGCTAGGTGGTCAGGAATTACAGGGCCAGGGCCTGCGGCTGATGTTTTGCAACGCCAGGTCTGTGGTCAACAAAGCCCCCCTCATGCATGACCTTGTGTCAGAGGGGGAGCCGGACCTGGTGGGAATTGCGGAGACCTGGCTGGGCCACGAGGGAGGACTCCCCCTCGTCGAAATGTGCCCGCCAGGTTACCGCGCTTTTCATCAGCCCCGGGCCCTAGGCAGGGGCGGAGGGGTAGCGGTTATTGTTAGGGAAGGTCTTGAGCCGAGAGAGACCATTGTGCCACAGACCACCGGCTGTGAGTCCCTCTGCGTGAAGTGGGACCTAGGGAGGCAGTTGGGCTTGCTGGTTGTATACCTGGCTCCCCGCTATGTAACAGCAGCCCTGCCCGAGCTCCTTGAGGTGATCGCTACGATGGCAATTGAGACCCTCAGACTGGTAGTCATGGGGGACTTCAATCTGCCATCGGTGGGCGAATCATCATTTCACTGAAAGCATACCATGCTGAGCGCTGAATGGTTGGCAAAACAGCATCTACCACAGCCTTCTTTTGCAGTCTGACGCGGCAGCTGGAGCAACACATGATGCAGGCCTTCAATCCCGAAATGTTTTATTTTGATATTGAACCAGCAAAGTTAGTACATACCAATGATGTATTTAATAGTGGAACTCTTAACTTTTAGAGAGTTTTACCTTTAAAAGCTATGTTTTGAAAGATGTTCAACAAAGCCTTTTTGCAGTTGTCAACCAGGGGAATTGCTGCTCTGAATTTTTTGTTTTCAGCATAACTTTAGTTGCATCTATATGGCCATCGAAGATGCATTTTATTTCGCCCTTCTTACAGAGCTCATCAAATTTTTGATCTAAGGACTTCATAATTTTTTCCTGCGCTCTCTTGACTTTATTGTGGTCAACTACAAGGTTCTTCTTCAGTGATCTTCTTCGTCTTCTTCACTGATCAAGCCAACATATATGAAGGTGGCTGTGGTAATGGCAGCAATGGCATGTACACCAATATCATATCTGCATAGCAACATTTGTTATTTCTAAACTATTGTATTCTGTCTTTTCTTTTGAAGTAGATGGCACATGTGTTTGGTCTAAAGCTTCTTCATAACTTCTATCACATTCTTCTTCTTCATCAGTTGTCTGTCCTTCATTTTTATCATAAGAGATAATTACTTTATTTGTTAGGATTGAAATAGTTCTCTGCTTATGTTTAGCGAGCCTTTGTCTCTCATTGTCTTGTTGCTTTTGTCTTTTGACTGGTTGTTTCTGCTTGGGCACACCTTGCAAACCAATCTAGTGTGATCCAACAGAACCAATCTTGTTTTTCTGACCTTTAACAAAAGCAAGTTCCTTCAATGATATCTTTGTCTCCTTAGGGCAGGAACAGTTAATGTGCATGTCTTTTTTGCAGCCAGCAGGGCAGCCAAATTCAGCACACAGAATGATTTGACACTTGCAGTTGAGTATGTCAAAGTGTATGTCAAGTTTCACCGTGACATCTAGCTTTCCTCTACCAAGAGATATTTTTCTGGCTTGATCCCAGCTCTCTTGGATCTTGTTCAAATTGTCACTCATGAATTTACAACAGGGGTCACAAAAGAACTGTTCCCACTTTTCAAGCACTTTTGGATATATGTCTCTTGCAAGACTGGCTGCTGGGTAGTTTCTAACACCATCACTACTTTGGTATCTTAGCAGTAGGCCATATCTGAGGATGTCTCGCAGTGTTGGGAGTTCAGACAGCAACAATTCTCTGCCAGTCCCAATTAGGTTGTTCTTATCAGTGAATGTTCCTGGTCTTTTTTTTAGAAGCCATTACATATCAGTTATCACACTCATAGGAAACGAGGCCAGCAGTATTAACACACTCAGAAAAAATAACATTTAACAAAAAAAGAAAGACAGCTGAACCTGTGAAATGAAACAAACTGTTAAAGTTATGATATTTATGTAGTTATTTGCCAAGCACATCTAAGTTATATTAAAGTAACAAAAATATCTTTACAATGCCCAAGACATGTCACAATTTTTCAGCACCCATAATGTTTAGATGTGCTTGGAAATTGAAAGCTGAAAAATTTAGTTTAGCAGATGTGTTCATATATTGGCAAACTTTATTAGAAGCTTTCCGCTTTTTTCCCTTGAGTAGATTTATCTAATTTCAGCCATATCTCCTATAATAAGTATTTCTCACTCTGTATCTCTGTAACAAATTATAAAAACTGATTTATAATCTATTGAGGAAGTGAAAAATATATTTAAAATTGTTCTTGTCTCTGTTTGAAGCATATATGGATACAAGTGTTTAAAATTTTGCTTTCTTTTCTTATTTTCAAGATTAGAATCTTTTAATTAATCAAAACTACCCAGGAAAATGATTCGCAAAATATAACATGCTTGGCCTTATTTTCGGGGGTGTCTTAAATCCCTTTCCTGAAAAGTTGCAGCAGGCCATCTCACCATCCATAAAACAGCTGATTTGTGGTTGCTGCTCAGCCCACCGCCTCCAGCAAGCATGGTTGCTTTTGCAGCCAATTGCGGCCACAAAAGCAGCAGGAGGCCAAGCAACATGCCCCACATGCCTTTCACCCTCCTTACTTGCCCGATCCCTGTACCTCTGAATAAGCACGCAGGCCAGTGCTCAGTAGGCCAAAGGCTGTAATGGGCTAAGCAGCACAAGCAGCACAGCTCCACCCACGATGCCAGCAGCAAAGGGCCAGCCACAACCAAGAAGAGTCCCAGCAGTAGCTGGCCAGAAGCTCCCTGCCCGCCAGGCATTGAAGCTTCCAAATAAAGAACAATTGGTAGGAAAATGGGGGGATTTTGCTGTAGCTTTTTTTTTATTTACCCAAGGGTCTCTGCTGCTTCTGCTTTTGGCTGCACACAAGGAAAGAAGCAGAAGCAGCAGATGCCTTTCTTTCTCTCCCCCAAACTCCACCAGAAATGAGTCTTTGTGAGACTCATTGTGCTGACAAAGCCTCTTGGAGCAGTATGCTGAGAAGTGTCCCAAGCAGTACTTGGGCTAGAAGCTCCCTGCCGGCCAGGCACTGAAGCTCCACTACTGCTGCTGGGGGGTGGGGGGAGAGACAGAGAGATCCAATCCAACCTCGGAGGAATGGCGACAATGTACTCTCTCTCACACCCACACACACACAGAGGTCCCTCACCACCCCCACCCCCTCAAGGCAGCCACATCCCTTCACTAACTTGCTTTCCAAGTTAGGCAAGGGCAAGAAGTCCGTGGGACTATGGTAAAAAAAATAGTTGAGACCTCCCAACTTTGCAAGATTTATTTTTCATGAGAAGTTGGAAGGTCTGAATTATGGTATATATATTTTTCACCATAGTCCCATAGACCCCTTGCCCTGAACGGGCAGCGGAAAACAGAGCTGGAAAGCAGGTTAGTGAAGGGCTGCCTTGGAGGGGGTGGGAGGGTGAGGGGGGGGGACCTCTCTGTATATGTGTGTTGGGGGGGGGAGAGTGTCCTACGATCCCAAATAAAGAACGATCATGGGGGATTGGAGGAAAATGGGGGATTTTCCCGCAGACTTTTTTTGGATTTTCCCAGGGTCTCTGCTGCTTCTGCTTTTGGCTGCATGCAAGGAAAGCCACAGAAGTCTTTCTTTCTCTCCCCCAAACTCCACCAGAAATGAGTCTGAATACAGTGTTTTTTGCCTCCCAAAACACCGCCCCCTTCACCAAAATGGCTGTGCATAGCCTTTAAGAGCCTTGCAGAATGCTCCTGCGGGCTAGGGAGGGCAGAAATGAGCAAAACACACACTGTTTTTTTCTCAATTTAGTTTCCCCCCAATCCCCAGGAGCACTCTGCAAGGCTCCTAAAAGCTATGCATGCACTAATTTTGACAAAAAATGGGCCATTTTTTGCTCATTTGGGTGGCACCCCCCAGTAGCACTCTACAAGCCTCCTAAAGGCTATTCATGCTCTTTTAAAAAAAAAAAATGGGCCTGTTTTTGCAAAAAACAGGCCATTTTTGGGAGGTCTGAGAGTGCAAAAAAAGTTTTTTTTAAATTTGCCTCTTCAAAACCTTGGTGCGTCTTATTCTCTGGTGCGTATTATACTCCGAAAAAATATAGTAATTTTTCTCTTTCAATGTATTGTCATTTTCTTGTTTTATGAATGTCTCTTGTAAAGAAACAATGTTAGTTTTTGTGTGTTTCAAGTTTGTTGGAAAAAATCCTGGGTTTGAATCCAGGCTAGGTCATTTTAAAGAACATACAGGGCAAGTTTCATGGAGCAGAGGTAGAGTTTATTTCAACAGTATATGTGTAGTACAGCAATAAAAAAGAAGGCTACAATGTCAGAATGCTAATAGTAACAATAAGCTTTGATCATGAGATAATATAATAATATTTATTGTCATTGTACTAAAATTACAATGAAATTGGTTAATTTAGATTTTATTAGATATATAAATTGAGGTGTTCTTGTCAGGGACACATGTGAAGTCCTTGTGGGGTGTGTTGAACTTAGATGTCTAATCTCTTCCTTGGTGATTTGGGGGGGGGGTTTAGCATTGGACAGTAATACTGCAATTTCCTTATCTCTGAGGGGGATCTTGCTTCCTGATTGATATGACAGTATTAGCTGGCTTTAGTATTGGCACTTTGTCAATTTCAGCCTCCATAAGATGAAGTGGCTTTAAATGATTTTTATAAATTTGTATGTGGTTCAGTGCCTCCATGTGGATAGTTGTGGAGGAGGGGCATGTGTATTCTGTTAAGATTGTAAGTTAATGTTAGGAGTAGACTTCTATAGTTGGGTAGACAATATATAGTCATTGTAGCTTTAAGGCTGATGTAATGTTAGAGTGCAATTATCTCTAACAATAAGAGAAGGCAAGGAGAGCGCATATCTCTCTCTCTGCTGGATTTGCTGTGTTTGATAACTGTTTACGTGAACTGCGATTACTGAAGAAGACTGAAGATTGTGTAAGATATTTGATATTATTGACTTTGTTGTTTGACTCAATTTTGACATCACTTATTATTGAGCAGTAGCTTAGTTTAGTAGTTTTTTACAACTATAGGTCCTGATTCTCTTGGTTCCTCTAGAATGAAAGCCAGATCATCTGCAGAGGCTTTTCACCTTAACCTCCTCCCGTCTAATCCTCAATCCCTTTATCTCATTATTCCATCTTACTTCTCTCAGTAGAGGTTCCAAAGTCAAGACAAATAAGAGCGGGGATAAGGGGCAACCCTGTCTTGTGCCACTATATATCTCGATATTCTCTGTTTGATCTCCCTCAATCAATACCCTTGCTGTTTGCTTCTGGTATATGGCCTGAATTGCACCTATGAATTTTGTGCCAAAATGCATATAATGCATCTGGGATATCATAAAGTCCCAGGAAACCCGATCAAATGCCTTTTGGGCGTCAACAAAAACTATGGCCATCTGTTTATCAGGGCAGGCCTCAAAATATTCCAAGTGTAATAATTATGCTCTGACCGATAGTGTGTGTTTTAGAAGTACTGGAGAATTCTGTTCAAGATCCAAAAGCCTCTGTTCTGATGTTCCTTAAGTGTATATCTTATCACCCATGCTTTTAAATGTGTAAAAAGTTTAAAACAAAACAATTTTGATATCAAAACTTTCTATTTTATTCTAAAGTATTAGAAAAGAAGAATGTTTCCCTTTTTATTTTAACAATTAATATTGCATGTTTGTAATAAATGTTTGCTTTAGCACATAAAGTATTAGTTCCTTTCTTCAGCTAAGAAACCTGCCTTTTCAATTGGCAAATGCCAAGCTTAGACTTGAAGGTAATCAGAATTCCTTACAGCTGTTTGTCACTCTTGGTTCATAGTATGCTGTAACACTTCTCTATATATTTATTGTAATAAAACATTCTGGCTGCTGTAAGCTTTTGTCCCTTATTTCATTCCAGATATTTAAAATCCAGAAAATAGATAACACCTAATTTGTTCTCAGGACATGTAATGTTTCCACACTTTTTTGGTTTTAGAAAAAGATTGATTTTTTAAAATCTTACCTGAATGATTTTGAGAACTCATTACTGGCAGAATCTAATATCTTTAATTAAGTATGACAAAGGCTGGCTTCCACAAAGACAATAATCTTGAAGAGCTTCAGTATTCCAGAACATAAAAAGTATACCCAGGAAGCAGATTCATCGTCATTAGGTAAACTCTTAGTCAGGAAAACATTTTATGCTGTAAAGCAATGCAATCCAGAAGAATAGTAGATTGTTCAAGTTGCTTTCAAAATGTATACCTGTAAAAATAAAGTTTTATAAATTTAAATGCTTACACAAAGAGAAATTGTGTATGCCACAATGCCACTCTATACTCACAAGTATAGAGATAATATCTGTAATCAGATAGAAAGTACCTGCATCCCTCCCTATAGATTCTACTTTTATTTTGCTCTTGCTCTTTCAGAATATGCCATGCTTTAACTACTCTCCCTCAATAAGGAAGAGCAGCATTGGAAGGGACTGACAGTAGCCAGTACTTTCTTTCAATGCTGTATTTCTTATATCTCTGTTATATTTCTTCCTGTTCAAAACAAAACAAATTATAGTTAGCCTTCCTTAATCTGTGATATCAGATTACAATTATCATTAGCCAAATGGAAGAAAATGATTTTTTAAAGATAATATTTTGAAGAAAACAATTTGTCCTAGAAAAAAACCCAAGCTATTTTAGATTTTATTTAATATTAATTATTGGCATAATTATATGGTAGTGCATACACATTAACTAGATAATGGTTTCACACATTAGTTATACTGTGCCACAGTGCATTGCTCTTCCACAAAGTAAATACTAGTTACCACACAAACATCCCTATGATGTGGACATTTTAAAAAAGTATTCTTCCAGCTAGTACTTTCAGATTTCATAGGCTCATCCTTGTATTTTTCTTGGCAACAATTCAAAAGTGATTAATCACCATCCTGTTCCATTTTTTAAAAGTTTTTTTCCGATTTAGCCTAATTTCTCCAAGATCACACTACCACCTTACAACATGCAATCAGCAATTACAAGAAATCTGAATGCATTGTTTTTACAAGGTAAATTCTTGAGACCACTACCAAGCAGAGCAGTCAACACCAAAAACTGAGAAAATGTGCTTTATTGCTTCTTGTCATTCACTGTATAAACATTATATTTATGAAAAAGGGGAAAAGCATATTGCTAAAAGCTTATTAACATGTAAAAACAGTTCATGGAATATTGTATTGTATTGTATACTTCAAATAATAATTGTGAAAATTACTGGAAGAATATTATGTTCTTTGTTATTAAGTATATTTTATCAGAATGGAAATAGGTGCCTCTTCTTTATTTCTTTTATAAAATTTTTAAAAGTAAGTTTCATGAAGATCACCTATTGTCAGCCTTTGCTTTTGCTTGCTAAGGCTGTCATATTGAAATTGGGGGGGGGGGGTTGGGGTTGCTAGGATACTAAGGGAGCAGGAGAGAGAGATAGCCAGAGTGTATTATCACCTCAGTTAATGGTCTGCATTCCATTCTGATGATGATCCTGGACAGGAAGTGCACCTGATGTCATGGCCGGCTTTGCATTGGACAATATGCTGGGGTCAAAGAGACTAAGGGTTGGGTTATAATTTGTTATGTATGTTGCGCGCCTAAATGTTTCATTCCTTGCTTGACTTTCGCTGCAGTCATATCATATTCAGTAAAAGTAGCCTTAAACTTTCCAAATGAGTTTAAGTGTGTTCTTTCTTGATTTATGATGGAAGCAGTCCTGACAAAAAGCAAGGAATCAAATATCTCATCTCTGAGCTAACCGCTTCAGCAGCGAGTGAAAAAAAATATAAAACTTCAAAATGTCAGACGCGGAGAAAGAAGATTTACTGGAGGCCACGGCTCCTGATACAGCCTCCGTTTCCAGTCCAGATATCCAGAAAACCGAAAATAAAGAAACCACACAAATCAAAGAGAAAACCAGGTTAGTCGTTGAACTTCTAAAGGATCTTAGCCTGGGAGGTGAAGCTGAAGATAAATCAGTTCGTCACCGATGGTCAGAGGGAGTGGGCAGGAAAGGAATGTTTGAAGAAACCCCTTGGGGAGTAAATACCAGATGCAGACGGGCCCTCCCCCCCCCCTCTGGGAGGTGCCAGATGAGGAATTTCTTCTAAGTCAAAGAGCACAGAAGCTAATTTCAGAAGCTGATAAATTGAAACGCAGCAGAGAGAGAGGGAAAAGACCCCCATGACCCTCTGGACTAGTTGTTAGCAAAGAGGGAGGAAGAGAAACCCCGAACGGAAAGAAACCTGACCGAGAAAGATGAGCATACACAGCGGCTAGCAACAGCCAGGGCAGTTTCCCCCCCACCCCCCCAACACCGAAGGAGGGAGGAAAGTCCTAGAAGGGAAGCAAGTCCACCCCCCACCCCCAGAATGACCACTGTTCCTCCATTGGGAGTTAAATTTGGGGGTGAAGCAAAGGAATTAGGAATTTTCCTTCTGCATGTCAGCAATTATATGAGGCAAGCTGCAACTGATTTGCCAAGTGATGAAGCAAAGATTAGAGTTGTTTGTCTGGCTTTGGAAAAGAAAGCATCAGATTGGATCATGGCTCTACACAATGATAACTCCCCTCTGAGGAGAAATTTCGACAGATTTATGTTTGCCCTCAGAAGGCGATTCGAAGACCCTCACATAGAATGGAAGGCCCGCTACGAAATGAGGACATTACGTCAGAATAATCAGCCAGTCCAAGAGTATTCCCAGCGTTTTCGGGAATTATCTGTTTATATGAGGGGTTGGAGTGAGGAGGCTCTTATCGACATTTTCATTGAGGGTTTACATCCTGATCTATATCAGAGCTGTATCAACAGACACAACCCGTGAATGCTCAAAGATTGGTACGACTTGGCTGCTGATGTAGAACTTGATTTAATCAGGCATACTAATATTCATTCCACTGATAGAGGTTTTAAAGCCCCCCCCCATTTTCTACACCCCGTCGCGACAGCGTGAGAAGGGTGGGGTGGACCCCGCAACAAACCCCGCAATACACCAGAAGACCTGACCTTCGTATCAGACCAGCTATGTCGGGAATGGAGCCACTTGACCTCACTACCACCTATGGCACACCAGGGGAGGAGCCGAATGACTGGGAGAAGAAGGCCGGATCTGACGACGAGACGGATAAACACTGGGTGAGTTCCCGGTCGGGCCCCATGACTATTCCCCTTAAACTGAAAACTCCCTCTAGTGGCCATTTCTCAGAATCATTAGCCCTCTTGGATTCTGGGTGTTCGCGTTGCCTTATAAGCCAAGATCTAGTACAAACGCCTAAAGACTTTGAAAATCCCTATCGCGTTTTGCCAAATGGATGGTTCGGTCGCGGGGGGGTGGTCCAGCACAATTTGTTACAGAACCTATTGAGTTAAGTATTGGCGATCACCATAGAGAAACCCTTCATTTCATTGTTGCCCCTATTGCAGATAACCCAATTATTTTGGGATTAACATGGCTAAGAAAGTGGAACCCAATCATAGATTGGAAGGAAGGGTGGATACGTCTTCCCCTAATTTCCCCACCACCTATGACTGTGGACCCCACCCCAACACCCATCAACCACAGTGAAAACGTAACAACGGACCAAGTGGCAACCGTTTTGGAACACATACCAGGGGAGGAAAAGATACCTAAAGAATATTGGGATTTAAAAGAAGTTTTTAGCGAGAAATATTCTGAAAAACTACCACATCATCGCTCCACAGACTGTACCATTGATTTCCTCCCTGGAGTACAACTACCTAAACCATGCATTTACTCCATGACACCAGGAAAAATGATGGAATTGCGCAAGTTTATTGACCAAAACTTAGCAAGAGGGTTTATTGGACCTGCTAGACCTCGAGTGGCGGCCCCTGTTAAGTTCAGAGAAAAGAAAGATGGCCAACTCCGCCTAGTGGTGGACTACAGGAACTTAAACACGATCTGCGCTGAAAATGTCTACCCTCTCCCCCTCATGAAAGACATGCTTGCCCATTTGGCGAGAGGTAAGATTTTTACGAAACTGGACCTGAGGGAGGCTTACTAAAGAATTAGGATAAAAGAAGGAGATGGGTGGAAAACTGCTTTTAACTGTCCGTTAGGTTGTTTTCAATTTAAAGTTCTGCCTTTTGACCTACAAGGAGCACAAGCAGTCTTCATGCAACTGATAAATAATGTCTTACATCAGCACTTATACAAAGGCGTTATCGTATATCTTGATGACATCCTTATTTACACAGAAACACGTGAAGAACATGTGAAGCTTGTCCGTTCTGTTTTACGCAAGCTGAGAGCAGTGGAACTATATGCTAAACTTTCAAAATGTGACTTCCATCAAGACAAGATTGATTATCTCGGATATCGCATTTCGTCGGAGGGTATTGAGATGGATCCTGCTAAAGTAAAGGCAGTGACTGAGTGGGCACCACCTCGTACCCATAAACAATTGCAAAGTTTCTTAGGTTTTGCAAATTTTTACCGCCAGTTCATCCCCTCCTTTGCTAGCATTGCTCTACCAATTACAAACCTGCTAAAAACAAAGGGTGAAGAAAAGCCACGGCCTAGTAAACCCTTAAACTGGTCTATGGAGTGCCAAGCAGCCTTTGAGAAACTTAAAACGTTTATTTGCAGCAGAACCGGTTTTGAAACAACCTGACATGGATGCACCTTTTATCGTACAAGCTGATGCCAGCGATGTGGCGGTGGGAGCGGTCCTACTACAAAACAACTCCAACGGGGAACTACAACCTTGCGCTTATACCTCTCGTAAACTCTCAGACACTGAAAGGAGATGGGCTATTTGGGAAAGGGAAGCTTTTGCAGTTCGTTGGGCCCTCATGACTTGGCGGCATTTCTTGGAGGGAGCTTCTCACCCGTTCAAAGTGTGGACTGACCATAAAAACTTGGAATCACTTCGGACACCTCGCAAACTTTCTCCCAAACAGGTACGGTGGTCGCACTATTTCAGTCATTTTAACTTTTCCATGAAATATATTCCTGGCGGGAAAAACTTTATGGCGGATGCGTTATCTCGCCTTCCACAATACAATAGCTCCAAACTTATGGTGGTCCAGCCAGTTATTCCGGTATGTAATTTAGCTGCTCTGGTAACCACTCGCAGCCATTCAACTCTACAGGCCGAAACCCCACCCGAGTTGATCTCTAAAATTAAGGATGAACTTCAAACTGGTAATTGGTTTGCTGCACACTGTGGAGACTGCACATTACGAGATGACTTACCCTGGGTTGGTTCTAAGCTTTACGTCTCCGCTAAGCTCCGTACTTTTGTACTTCAAAGAGCACACGACTCTCGTCTGGCTGGTCACTTTGGGTTCGTGAAGACCCTACACTTGCTTAAACGTCAATTCTGGTGGCCTTGTATGAAGAAGGATGTTGAATCCTATATTGCTAGTTGCCCGATCTGTGCTGCATGTAAACGCCCCCCTGGCAAACCTCATGGTCTCCACCAATCTGTAGCACCGCCGGAATCTCCATGGAAGGAGATATCTATGGACTTCATTGTAGATCTTCCAAATAGCCGTGGTTTCACTGTCATGGGTAGTGACTGATTTGTTTTCCAAGCAAGTTCATTTTGTTCCTTGCTCATCTATTCCGTCGGCTAAGGCTTTAGCGAAATTATTCCTGACTCACATTTACCAACTGCACGGAGTTCCCCGACGTATTATTTCTGATCGGGGAGTTCAATTCACTTCTCGCTTTTGAAAGGAGTTTTTGAACATGATTGGCTCCTCCCAAGGTTTAAGCTCCTCCCACCACCCTCAGATGAACAGAGCTTGTGAAAGGGCTAATTCCGTTTTGGAGCAATATCTCCGGTGTTTCATTAACTATCAACAAGATGATTGGGCTGACCTGCTAACACATGCTGAGGTGGCCTATAACAATTCCGTTCATAGCAGCACTGGTATGACTCCTTTCAAAGTTATTTATGGCCAGGACTTTGTACCTATTCCCGAGCTGCCTCAAGAGGCTCCTGCGTTTCCCTCCCTCTTGGATTGGAACAGTAAACTACTGTCATGTTGGCCTCTCATACGGAAAACTTTGGATGATGCTCCCCAATCTCATAAATTGTATGCTGATAGGAAACGGATTCCTCCTTCAGCTTATAAAGTGGGTGATCGTGTATTCCTGTCTACCAGGTTTTTGGAGAGCCCTCAAAAATGTAAAAAGCTGGGCCCGAAATTTGTTGCGCCTTTCACCATTGTTAAAATCATCAGTTCTGTGTCGGTCAAATTGGACTTGCCAAAGCCTTATCGTCGGCTTTACCTGATTTTCCATGTCCACTTATTGAAACCTGAACACACATCCTATCTTCGGCAACTGCAATATGAACCCCCACCACCTTTACTAGTTGCGGGTGAACCCCATTACGAAGTAAAAGACATTTTGGATTCTAGAGTATGGAGAAATATGGTCCAATATTTAGTATCTTAGAAAGATTTCCCCACCTCCCACACCGAATGGGTGGATAAGCGCCACATTTGGGCCCTTAAGATACTGAAGAAGTTTTATGCAAAATATCCTGACAAACCTTAACAACTATTGTTCTTTTCTGTGTGTATTTTCTATTTGTCTCTGTCCCTCTTGGTGTTTTGGTTTGCTTGTGTTTTATTCCAGGACTGACGTCGTGTTTTCTGGAGGAGGGCCGGATGTCAGCCTTTGCTTTTGCTTGCTAAGGCTGTCATATTGAAACGGGGGGAGGGTTGGGGTTGCTAGGATACTAAGGGAGCAGGAGAGAGAGATAGCCAGAGTGTATTATCACCTCAGCTAACGGTCTGCATTCCATTCTGATGCTGATCCTGGACAGGAAGTGCACCTGATATCGTGGCCGGCTTTGCATTGGACAATATGCTGGGGTCAAAGAGACTAAGGGTTGGGTTATGCTTTGTTACGTATGTTGCGCGCCTAAATGTTTCATTCCTTGCTTGACTTTCGCTGCAGTCTTATCATATTCAGTAAAAGTAGCCTTAAACTTTCCAAATGAGTTTAAGTGTGTTCTTTCTTGATTTATGATGGAAGCAGTCCTGACACCTATGTTCACTTGATGTCTTGCAGTATACAGTTCTAATTATTTTCTCATTTAAAAACTATTAATAACTTTTGTAATCAGTTATTCCAGGCATTTTTTATATTTTCATCTTTTCTTCCATTACCTCTAAAATTATTCAGTGTATTATAGCGGTTTAAAGTGCTAGACTAGGCCAGAGAAACCAGTGCAAATGCAGATATAGAAATTTCCTGTTTACTCTGGGCTACTACTCATTTTATTTCAGTCCAAAGCACAAATCTTTACAGGGAAGGAATAAACTACTGTCTTCAGTTGCTGAAAGAAAGACATGAAAGAAATCAAATAAATTATCATTATACTCCTTCATTCTCCTTACAATAATCAGCACCATTGTGTAAATCTGCAAATCTTTGTTCCCCTCCTGGCCTGCTAATTTTTCCTTTTGCTTTTTTTGGCTCATTCTCTACTATATATTTCTTTCCGGCTTTTTCCCAGCCTTCTTTTGTTCTAGTTTAATGCTTCCTTATCAGCCCTTCAGAGGCATATCAGGGATTTTATGGATGTTTTTTATTGTAGTAAAGAAGACTAGAAAAATCTTTAAAGCCTGTGCAAATTTCCCTGTGCTTAAACCATATCAAGATGGAGATAGTTTTTCTCAAACTTTTCCTTTATCTCAGGATTGTATAATCTTTTTTCAAAGTCTCTCAAGGACTCATTCTCCCTACACCTCTTAACAGCATTCTTATAACTTCCCCAAGGTTAACTTCATAAGTTTTTAAACACATGCTTTTGTCAGAATCAGCCCCTCATTCCATACATGAGGACAGGTCCAGTACTTAAATTAAGGACAATGGTAGAGAATCATACCTTATGATGATGTTCTCCTGGTAAATTGTCAAAAATGAGCTAAATCTTGGTATGATGGTAATTAACCAACAATGGGTCATTGCCCTTAATGAGGAGCAAAGGATGGAAAATCACATTGGTGCGATCTGGAGGAAATTCTACTGGCAGACCTCAGACAAACAATTTGTACTGAGTGTTCTGACTCAGCCTTTGCGAGTACTACTCAACTGCTGACTTATGAGGTAAACCCATTTATATTTAACAAGGCAGGAATAAACTGCATTCACAGAAAAAACACCAGGTAACAAGTCCTTAGATGTTTCAACAAGTAATAGTAGTCTTTGCTCACACCGGCTGAGCTAATTGCAATTCTCTGAGTTCCCTACAGGGCTGCTCAATTAGCATTTCAATCCCAACACAGAGTCCTGACCAACCTAGACATTGGCAAAGAAATCCTGGCAAGGAAATCTGATGAAGGTAAATCTCCTGTAGCCAATGGCAACTGGAGCCTCCCACACCCTTCCTCCTTATGTTCCAGCCAGGGAGGGGCTAGTTAACATTTTATTTTCCTGCCAAGCCAGCTGCTAGCCCTCCACTGCTGTACTCTCCTCTCTGCACATATGCACATCTGGGATGAGCACCACCTGTTCCTTCCCTTTGCTCAGCTCAGGCCCTGAAAACAGCTGTCTCTCTGCCTGAGTATGAGTAGATGGGCTCTGCTCTACATCTGGCTCTGAATCCTGTTGCTCCTCAGAGCCTTCTGCAGACCTCAATGTTAACCCAAACACCTCCTCTGCCTTGACTGCCAGGTCCACTGGCAGTCGATGAACCACAATACTATCCTGAGGCAGGGCATAAAGTGAGACCTGGTTGTTAAGAGTGAAATGAAGTGGGGTTGGACTGGATGACCCAGGGGGTCCCTTCTTAGTTCTACATTGTAACAATATTTTCTGAGCTGCAACAGGATGTGCCAAACCACAGAAGTGGCACCTGCTGGAGTTAGTCAGTAGGCCCCTTGCAAGGCAGACAAAGAGCATAACCACAAAAGCCAGAAGTTCAGCTTAGAAACAGCTCGATGCCTAGCGATAACAGGATGTGTTTGTGGTTTTCTTTTTTGACGACAATCTGTACCCAATCAGAGAAAGAGTAAGAATAGCCATGATGAACTGAACTATAAGACTGTGTATTTCTTTTCAGACAAATAGTTCAGAATCTTGCATGCTGGCTTTTGACTAGCTTTCTGAACCATGGCAGCCATAATAAACTTTTCCTGATCCTAAGAAGTCCAAGTCTCGTTATTTCCTGCAACATAATGGCGACGTCCGCCGGGACTTGGAGCGATATTTCGCCGAGAACAGCACGACCAAGACTGGACCAGGATCAGGACGTCAATAAATAACGCCTAGGACAAGTCAATAAATAATGCCGGCTGAAAGAAAAAGAAGACGCCTGCAGGCAAGTATTGTGGGAATTGTTGTAGCTCCACTCGGTTAGAGTGGAAGAGGGGGCCTGATCACCTCCCTGGGCCCGGGATACATCCACTTCCTAACGGAACCGGCCTATCCTAATGAGGCTCTAGAATTGTGTGGGTGATTAAGTCACCGCAGTTCCTGAAGGCGACCGTGATATTCCGGCACCCCAGGTCGGTGACAGTGTCTTAGAAATAGAACATGGGTGGTGAAGGAAGCGTTTGTCAAACGCCTCTTCAATACATGTTACTCTATAGGTTTGGATCTTTAAAAATAGCCCAGTAAGGTACTGGGAGATCCAAAAAATATATAAAAGAGAAGAAACGGAACACCCCAGAATCCCTGAACTCATGAACCCCCCAGAACAAAGAAGGAGAAGAAGAAAGGGTTGTAAGGTGTGTAGTCCAAGGTGGACAGAATACAACACTCTTAGAAAAAAACCCTGAGATATAGTCAGTTACCAAGGTGGGTAACAAACCTCGAGGAAAGAGGAAAGAAAAAGAAGGAGAAAAAAAGAGAAAAATAAGAGAAAAAGAAAAAGAGAGTATCAATGAAACATTTAGTTCCTGTGCTGTTTTAACTTGTGTGTTTGTCTTTGTTGATGTGTGTAAATTTTTTTGTTTTTGTCTTACAAAAAAGGAAAGAGAGTCTCTGACATCAGTGCCCTCCACCTATGTATCTTTGATATGAAATGGTTGACACTAAAGAAGTAGGAGACAAAAGGGAGAATCAAATATTGGTTAGAAAGAACAAACGGTCCCATTAGGTGGGGCCAGCAGGAAGGAAGCCAAAAAAAAAGGTTGCCGAAGGAACGGATCAAGTGGACCACAAACCCGGTCCAAGGGAGCAGTTGAGACAAAAACTCAAATTGCCCCTAAGGGAATTTTTATTGCCAGGAGTTGAGGGGGAGCAGCGTAAAATGTGAGTATATGCTCCATTCTCAATGGCTAATTTATATAATTGGAGAACTCAAATTCCTAATTATAGAGGAAATCCAGATGAGATGCATGTCATTTTTGCATCCATTTTTCTGAACTCACCCAGTCTACTTGGGCAGACATACAAAGTCTGATGGAAATTTCATAAACCCCAGAGAAAAGAAGCCTGGTGAAGGGAACCATGAATAAGCCTTTGCAGAAGGATCATGCAGAAAAATCCAGACTGGACATGGTTTCTGAAGGAACCAGATTGGGAACCTTAGTCCATTCAGCTGCAAAACTATTGGACCTTAGTTTTGATAGGACTCAAACAAAAGTTAAGAACTTAGGGAAGGTCTATCAAAATCAACAGAAACAGGATGAAAATCCAAGGGAAGTCCTAGAATGCATTTATTAAACCTTTGGGCAAAATACCAAATTAGATCCTGAGGTTGAAGAAAATAAGAGAATGGTCAATTTGATCTTCATTGGTAACTCTGCAGATGACATTAGGGCAAAAATTTACAGAAGACAAGAAGGGGGGCCACGAAAGGCAATTCGGAACTTGTGGAATTAGCATACACAATGTATATTAATTGGGCTCAAAATCTCAGAGAAGAAGGAACTTCAAAAGGCAAAGGAAAAACATTTTTTCCTCACTGAAGCTCTTAGACAGAGTGGGAGGCCAGGGGACCTGCCGGAAGAATTGTACGAGGAGGGATCAGTAGTTAGAATCTCATGCCTGGTTAGAGGACCAGCAGAAGGGGAAATGGTTAATGTCTACACAGACAGATAATAGTTTTACATTCTCATGGGGCTATTTGGAAAAGAAAGTGCCTGAATCTATTGTGCACAAAGCAACCTAAAGACAGGATGAAATAGATGCCAAATTTTTGCCAAACTATTCTATGAATCCACAAAGGGGGGTGAAAAAGAACCCTTTGTTTGGACAAAGGAACAAAAACAGACATTAGAAAATTAAAGTAAGCATAACTTACCAAAACTTGAGAAATCTTTCAATTTGTATGTGGAATCAAAAGGCAATACTACTCAAGAAAAGGGAAGTTATCAGCAACCTGAGATGATCAGAGCCACCCTCACATGACAGCGTATGCATTATTGGAAATGCAAAGGGAACTGAGTCCCAAATACTCTAAAGCAGGGGAACTCCAGGCAACTAGATTTGAAGTGACTAGAATCCTATTCAAGGACAAAGTGTGTCTTTTTTTTTTAAAGTTTTATTGGTTTTAACAATTTATAGCAGGAAAGGGGTAAATAAGGTATTAGATAATATATTGGAGCTTCCACCTCGGGTTTGATGACCACCTCAGAGTCTTCATACATATTCCATTAAAAAATAAATAAAAGGAAGGGGTATATACATTTTAAAATCATAAATTTTCATATTATTTTATACATTCAATTACTTTGTACTATTGACATCCGTACAGGAATTACCATCATAAAAAAAAGGAATATAACAAGTTATTTTTGCGATCTGAGCCTCTTAGCTATGGTCTCTTCCTCCTCCCCCCACCAGCAGGCGGACCCGTGGCCCCTCCCGTTCCCATCTCACCATCATCCAGGATTGAGGAGTGTTTTTTAAGAAAATTCTGCGCCTCTTCTACTGTTTTGATTCTAACTCTTCCTCCCTCCCAGAATACCAGCATCCCTTCCGGCATCAACCACTTGAACCACACCCCCTTTTTGAATAATTTTTTTGTTAAGAAGGAATAATTCCTTCTTATATCTCGTATTTTCTTTGGGATCTGCTTCAATATGGCCACCTCGTTTTGCTGATACATCAAAGGGCCCCCTCTTTGCGCTCTCAGTATCTCATCCCTCGTTGACCTTCTTATAAATTTAATATGTATCTCTCTGGGTACCTCATTTATTCTGGCAAATGCTGAATTAATTCTATAAATCAAATCAATGTCCCCCCAAATAAATTCCTTATCTTTCTTAATACAATCCGCTAACATAGTAGCCATCAGCTCTCTTAAATTCTCATTCGGTAATTCTGGAACATTCTGAAATCTTAAAAAGAAAGACATGCGTTCAAAATCAATTTTAGACATTTGACCAGTAATATCTGTAAGTTCTTTCTTAAAGTCTTTTATCTCTTCCTTCATCTCAACCACCCCCCCATCCAGCCCCACAATTTTTTGTTTATTATTTGTTATTTCTCTTTGCGCCTCCAATAGTTCCAATCTTGTACTTAAATTGTCTTTCTGGATTTGTTCCATTTCATTCATTATTTTTTGAAACATCTTCTCTAAGTTTAATGGCTGAGGGCTTGGTGACTTAGGATCCTCTACTTCTGTTTCCTTCTGTAACAAAGCTGAAATCTTTGGTTATGAGGATGGGCTGGGTTTTGTAGATGCTGGAGCAGAGCTTGGTTTCCCAGATGGGGGTTTCCTCGATGCCATAATTAAAGTTTTAAGTGTTGGTGCGTAGAGAAGAAAGAAAGAAAAAAAATGGCGCTGTTGGGCGGGCAGTCTGTGAAGTCCGAGACAAAAGCAGCTGTAGTTCAAATTAAATTTACAACATCCAGAGAGAAAAAGGAAAAAAGGAAAAAACTTTCCAAACAAAAACAGAAGGTTTCACAAGGCAGGAGAGCACCGAAAGACACCAGAGCAGGTCCTTTTCTTATATATTTTGAAATTAGTCTAATTTTGTTGAAATAGAGGAATGCTTATTTCCAAAGAAGAAAAGTTCCGTCCTGGGAACAAAGAGAACGCCATCTTTCAGCCTTGCCGGCAGGGTTGATAAGTCAAAAGTGGAAACAATCAATTTAAAATGTAGCAAGGCTCAGGATACATTGTCTAACACAGGGGTCTGCAAAGTCGGCTCTTTTAAGACTGGTGGACTTCACCTCCCAGAATTCCCCAGCCAGCTATGCTTGCTGGGGAAC
The DNA here is from genome assembly GCA_039707465.1 of Rhabdophis nuchalis. NCBI lineage: Eukaryota > Metazoa > Chordata > Lepidosauria > Squamata > Natricidae > Rhabdophis > Rhabdophis nuchalis. The sequence goes on from CM077643.1 coordinate 215,237,467, forward strand.
TCTGGGAGTTGAAGTCCACCAGTCTTAAAAGAGCCGACTCTGCAGACCCCTGATCTAACAGCAATCCCTTAGTTAACAAGAAATTTCCTTTTTCAATAAATCCAACGGAAGTCACTTTCACTCTCTCCGCATCGCCGGACTCTTTCTCCAATGCCGCTTTGATTCCAGGGGGGTTGTTTCCAACTCCCCCCTATCTTCTCTTTTCATCAAATTGAATGCAAAAAAAGTCCAAATAAGGCACATACCATTTTTCTAATCTGGAGCCTCGGCGCAGCCATTCAGCCCCGGCGTTTCAGCTCCTTGTAAAATCCTCCATGTTCCAGCACCTTCGGCGAAAGGGAAGCTCCCTCCGCGAAAGTTCCCCAGCCCCTAGGGCGAGGCGGGAGCAGCCCCCCCGACCGCCGTCGAGATGGGGGCCCTCACCGCAAGCAGCCCGTGCAAAGGGGGGGATTATGCCCGTCCCCCCCCCGCACCCGAAGGCGCAGCTGAGGCAACACAGTGGCGGACGTGTGAAATCCACGTCCGTCCGCGTCCGAAGCCAGAAACTATCTCCCAAGGACAAAGTGTGTCTTTTTTTAAAAAGTTTTTTATTTTTTATTACTGAAAATAAAAAGAAACATCATTCATTTCGTGCTTTGTACAACATGTCGTTCAGACAAACGCTCTGCGTGCCAGTGCTTAATCTCACAAAGATATTAATCTATATATCACTTTTGTATCATACAGTAACATTTCCATTTATGAAATCAATCTTTATCCCCTAACTCTTCAATATATAAACAAGATATTAAATAGAAAAAAAACCAACAGAATAAGAACAGAAAATCTTCGCATGTTATACCATTGTTTTCTAGAGGTAATTTTATCATACTAAAGTAAATTATTTTATCCTTCTAAAGACAAAAATTTCTTCAAGTTATATAATAATATGTGTATTGTTATATCCCTTAGTTTCCCCTTTTTTCCAGCCATTGATAAAATTTATTCCATATTTCATAGAATTGTTCACTGTCTTTCTCTCTAATTTCAAGCGTTAATTTACTCATCTCTGCACATTCCATAATTTTATAAATAACTTCTTCCTGTGATGGTAATTTATCATTTCTCCAATTTTTTGCAAACACGATTCTAACGGCTGTCAAAATATTTACAATTAGGTATTTCAAATTCTTGTCAAATATTTCTAATGTAAGTCCAAGCAGGAAGAGTTCGGGTTTAAACTCTATATGTTTTTCTGTTATTTTCTCCAACCATGTGTGGATCATACTCCAATAATTTTTGGCCTCCGAACAGGTCCACCACATATGGTAGTAAGTACCAGGCGTCTGATGGCATTTCCAGCATTTTTGGGATTTGTTCTTATTCATTTTTGCGATTCTCGATGGTGATAAGTGCCACCTGTAGAACATCTTATATAAGTTCTCTTTGTAGGCTGTTGACATCGTCATTTTATAGTTTTGTGTCCACAATTTTGGCACTTATCTAAGTCGATCCCATGCCCAAAGTTTTTTCTCCATGTTATCATTGTTTCTTTCACTTGCTCTTCCTGGAGTTTAAACTCTAATAAGTAGGCATAGAGTTTTTTAATTATTTTTTCGTCAACGCCTGTTAATATTTTATCTAATTCCGTCATTTTGTCATAAACCCCTCCTTTTTTTTGATCTTCCTTATATCTTGAATGTATTTGCGTGTATGTATACCAATTAATATCCATTCCTTCTTGTTTTAATTCCTGAATAGTTTTAAGATCACCCCTTGAGTTTAATAGATCCGAATATCTGGTTGTTTGTAACTTTTTGTGTATTCTTGTGTAAGTGAATGCTTCAGTAATTGATACCCAGACTTTTTTTTGTGTATTGTTTATTTTATTTTTGATATTTAGTCTAGCTTATACCCCTCTTCTCTATAGGGGATCCTTCTCATTTCATTTTTTTTTCTGTCTTACTCATCTTTTCTCCCTTTACTGTTTCGTTCTTTATTCTTCCTTTGATATTCTTCTTTTCTATTATTTCTCCTTTTTCTTCTCTCCTGTTTTTCTTTTTTTATTTTATCTTCCACCACTGTTAATTCTATTTTATCCTGTTCTTCTCTTGATATAAAGCACTACCAATATACTAACTTCTGATATCTTTTCTAAAATTTACTAAATTTACACCGGTAAATTAAAGAGTGTTCTAAAGAAGAAAGGAAAAGAGAAAGGGTAGAATCCAAACATGAGCAGGAAGATAACTCCGGCTGGCTCATCAATAGGGACCCCGACATCCTCCTTAACAGGGGGACAAAAAACAATACAAACAATACAACCAAGAAAAAGAAAAGCAAGAAAAGGAAAAGGGGGTAACACTTGATACACTACTGCAAGAGATAAGGATGGTAAGAGAGAGTACGGAGCGGAAAATTGAAAACATAGAACAAAGACTAGAGGCAAAAATGGAAAATACAGAGCGGAGGTTAGAGGCAAAACTAGAAGCACTCGATAAGAAAATAGAGAATATTGAAACTAAAACAGCCTTGACAGAAGGGAAAATGGAAAAGATACAGCAATGGATGATAAAACAGGAAGAAGCTATGGAAAAACAAGAAAAGTCCATAAACGAGATGAAAGGAAGATTGGACAAAAAAGATGAAAAAGAGGAAGAGTTGGATTCCAGGCTGAGCAATATGGAAAAAGAGAGTATGGGACTAGGATGGGAAACAGACAAGGCTGAATATTTTCTAAGGTTCCAAAATGTTATTGAGGAGAAAGGAGAGGACCTCCCTATAATAATATCAGAAATGTTAACAGAGATATTAGAAACTCCACAGGAATTAGTACGGGATGGAATAGATGATACGTTCAGAGTGAATACGAGATATACGACCAGAAATGCATTACCAAGAGAAATACACGTAAGGTTCACTAAAAAGATCCTGAGATTTCAAATAGTACAGAAAACAAGAGACAAAAAACTGGAATATAGAGGAAAGGAAATCACAGTGTTAAAGCAAATCCCAAGAAAAGTGAGGGAAAAGAGAAGAGGATACCAGTTTCTATCTACATTTTTTATAAGAAAAGGAACCCAGTTTAGATGGCTCATACCGGAAGGTTTGATATTTACATGGGAAGGACAGAGATATAGATTAGATACTATACGAAAAGCAAAAGAGTTTTACAGAAGACATGTCAATGGAACAACTGAGAAAGAGCATTCATTGTTAATAAGATCAGAGGGACCATTAGAAGGCGCAGTAGGTGGAGTGGTCACAGAAGAAGAGGCTATACCAGGACCGGAAACTAGAGAACAGAAAGAAATAAGAACAACTAGAGCTATAAATCCTCAATATAAAACATAAGATATGGAACAAAACTCAATTTTCTCAGTTAATATAAATGGACTTAACTCCCCAGTTAAAAGAAAAAAAGTATTCCAGAAACTAGAAAAAATAAAAACACAAATCATTTGTTTACGAGAGACACATATTCGAAAGAAAGATGCGTATTTATTAATACAACCCAAACTTGGGGAAAAAATTTCCTCATTGGCAGACTTTAAAAAAAGAGGTGTGGTTATTTACATTAAAGATAACATACCAACCAAGCAAATCTATGCAGATGAAGATGGAAGGATCTTGATGATTGAAATTACGGACAATAACAAAAAAATACTCTTAATAGCAATCTATGCACCTAATGAGAAACAGGATGAATTTTTTAAGAAACTACATGAAAAGATTCTGGAGTTATAATATGCAGACATTTGCATGATAGGAGACTTTAACGGAATTCCAAACCAAAGTAGAGACTATAAAGCAACTAGGACGTCTAAAAGAAAAAGAAAAATATTACCGAAGTCCTTTTTTAAGATGGCAGATGAAATGAATTTAAAAGACATATGGAGAGAAAGAAATCCAAATAAAGAACAATACACGTATTATTCTTATAGACACTTATCATTCTCAAGGATAGATATGATTTGGCTCTCTTCAGAGTTAAGTGACCTAGTTCAAGAAGTGGAAATAGAAGCCAGTACTTGGGCAGACCACAATCCAATGATAATTAAATGGAAAGGGTCAAAGATTAGATCCAGATGGACATTAAATAATACAATATTGAAAGAGAAAAACTTCGTAAGTAAAATGGAAAAAGAACTGAGGTGTTACTTTAAAGAAAACAAAAAAGAAGATACATCTATTCAGAATACATGGGATGCAATGAAAGCAGTTACTAGAGGTTTAATAATAGATTATACAAGAAAAAGAAATAAAGAGAGAAGAGGTCTAGGGAAAAGATTAGAGAAGGAATATAAAACACTGGAAAAAGAACTACAGAAATTACCACAGAGAAAAGATATTAGAATAAAAATGGATTTAATTAAACTTAAAATGGATATTCTAGAAAAAGAAGAATTGGCTCAGAAGATAAGATCTGCAAAACAGAATTATTTTGAAAATGCAAAAAAACCTGGAAGATGGTTGGCGTATAAATTAAAGAAAGAAAGAGAGGCAAGGAAGATTCAACAATTAAAAAATGAACAAGGACAAATACATTATTTAAATAAGGGGAAAAAAATTATTCAGGAATATTATACAAAACTATACGAAAAAGAAAACATACTAGAACAGGATGTTAAAAACTACTTACAAGAGGCAAACCTCCCGGTTATATCGGATGACAGTAGAAAGATATTAAATGCACAGATAACGATGATGGAATTAACTGAAGCTATTAAAAGATAAAAAAATGGGAAAGCCCCGGGACCGGATGGCCTCCCAGGAGAGTTTTACAAAACTTTGGAGGAAGTACTATCGCTTCCTTTATTAGAATTGATGAATGAAATTATGTCTGGTAGTAAAATGCCGAATTCCTGGTCAGGAGCCTATATTTCACTGATACCAAAGGAAGGAACAGATCTCCTGCAGGTAAAGAATTATCGACCAATTTCATTGTTAAACTCAGATTATAAATTATTTGCATCAATACTAGCAGAAAGGCTCAAAAAATACTTAAACAATTTTATACAACCAGATCAAAATGGATTCTTACCAAAGAGACAAATTAAAGATAACATGAGAATAATTTTGAAAACGTTGGAATATTATGAAGCACATTCTGAAAAACAAATGGCTTTGATGTTTCTTGATGCACAAAAAGCCTTTGATAATGTGAATTGGAAGTTTATGTTGCAACAGCTAGAACAAATGAAATTTGGCCAAAACTTTATACACGTTATAAGTACTATATATCACAACCAAACAGCTAAGATAATAATAAATGGAGAACTTTCAGATAACATTCAGATAAAAAGAGGTACAAGACAAGGTTGCCCACTATCACCTTTACTTTTTGTATTAACGCTAGAAGTGTTAAATAGAAAGATAAGAGAAGACGAAGAAATAAAGGGAATGACAATTAGGAAAGAACAATATAAATTACAAGCTTTTGCAGACGACCTAGTTTTTATCCTCGAGGAACCACTTAAAACCACGTCCAAACTGATAGGGAAAATTGAGGAATATGGAAAAGTAACAGGTCTGAAAATAAATAAAGATAAAACACAAATCTTGACAAAGAATATGACAAGACGACAGAAAGAAGAATTAACAGAAATCTTGAAAATTCAAATTACAAATAAGCTTAAATATTTAGGAATCTACTTGACGTCGAGATGCAGCACCCTTAAAAATGAGAATTATTCTAAACTCACACAACAAATAGAAGCAGATCTTACGAGATGGCAGAATTTACAACTATCATTATTAGGGAGAATAGCCACGATAAAAATGAATATTTTGCCTAAAGTATTATATTTATTCCAGACAATCCCAATTAGATTGGGCAAGGACTTTTTTGAAAAATTAAGGAAAATGGTCTTTTTTTTTTTTTTTTTAATTGAAATTTTTATACTGTTTTACAATATATCACCCAGTGCTGTACAAAACAAAAGGAAGAGTTGGTTTCAAGTATCATCTATTATCTTTAGGATCTCCAAAATCCACGTTCCCTCGGTACAGGCGTCGAGACGTCCAAAGTTCCAAGTGCATAGTCCACAAATGGCTTCCAAGTCTTCCAAAAGATATCGTTTTTATAAACCCCCTCTCTAAATTTAATATCACACGTCATTTTATCATTTAAGGCTAATTTCCACATTTCACAGTACCATTCTTCTATTTTAATATTTACCTCTATTTTCCAATATCTTGCTATTACAATTCTACCCATTATAATCATAATTCTAATCAGTTCTTTCTCATGTTTTGTTAACTCTGGTTCATTAATTATCAATAACAATATAGTTTCTGGTCTCAATATTATTATTCTTTTCATCATTTCACACATCGTTCTTTCTAATTGCTGCCAAAACTTTTTAATTTTCACACATTTATACCACATATGCTCATATGTGGTATAAATGGTCTTAAAGTTTATATGGCAAGGGAAAAAAGCTAGACTAAGATTAAAATTTTTACAAGATACTAAAATAAGGGGAGGTATGGGATTGCCTGATTGGGAACTATACTATCAAGCTGCAAATTTGACGTGGATTAAAGATTGCATTACATTAAGAAACACTAGATTATTAGAATTTGAGGGACATGATTTGCCATCGGGATGGCACGCAGCTCTATGGTATAGAAACACTAGGAAACATGGTCTTTTCAGAAGGCACTACATAAGAGAATTTTTGATTGTAAACTGGGAGAAGATCAAGAAATTGCACTATTTTTAAAGACAAAGTGTGTCTTGAAACTCACTTTAAATGGGTGGATGCCTTACCTTTGGCACTCTGGTCTGTGAGATGTACTCCACGGAAAGGAATTAAGCTATCTCCTTTTGAAATGATGTTTGGGAGACCCCCAGTTATAAGTACTAACTTGAAAAATCATATATAGCACTTAGATCAAATAGGAGCCTCATGGGTGAATCAAATGATGGGAGAATTAAACAAGCAAAAGAATAATAATAATAATAATAATAAATTTTTATTTATAGCCCGCTCTCTCTCCCCAGAGGGACTCGAGGCGGGGCACAGGAGAATTAAAAAACAATAAACACAAACAGAGTACAAAATTTAAAATCACAATTAAACATATCCTGCGCTAAAAACATCTATAAAAACTAAAAACTGTCCCTAAAACCCCTTAACACTATAACTAATTAAAATTACCCTAGGCCAGCCAAACGGAAGAAATGAGTTTTTAAAAGCTGTCGGAAGGAGCGAAGGTCAGTGGTCGTTCTTATTTCGGGGGGAAGGTCGTTCCAGAGGGTCGGGTCCGCCACAGAGAAGGCCCTTCCCCTGGACGTCGCCCGCTGGCACAGCCTAGTGGACGGCACCCGGAGAAGTCCCTCTCTGTGGGAGCGAATCGGTCGCAGGGATGTATGAGGCAGAATGCGATCCCGCAGATAGTTAGGTCCCGTGCCATGGAGCGCTTTAAAGATGGTAACTAACACCTTGAAGCGCACCCGAAAGACGACAGGCAGCCAGTGCAGCTCGCGCAGGAGCGGTGTTACATGGGAGAACCTAGAGGCTCCCATAACTGCCCGCGCGGCTGCATTCTGGACTAGCTGAAGCCTTCGGGTGCATCTCAAGGGGAGCCCCATGTAGAGAGAGTTGCAATAGTCCAGCCGGGATGTCACGAGGGCATGAGTGACTGTGCAAAGGGCACCCCGATCCAATAGGGGACGCAACTGGCGGACCAGGCGAACCTGGTAAAATGCCCTCCTGGCCACGGCTGTCACTTGATCTTCCATGGACAGCCGGGCATCAAGGAGGATGCCCAAGTTGCGTGCCCCATCCACAGGGGTAAGGTGATCGTCCCCTATGGCCAGTGATGGAGTCAACTGATTGTACCGGGATGCCGGAAACCACAGCCACTCGGTCTTAGATGGGTTGAGTCTGAGTCTGTTACTTCCCATCCAGGCCCGCACGGCTTCCAGGCACTGACACATCACCGCTACGGCATCGTTGGGGTGGTTTGGGGTAGATATATACAGCTGCGTGTCGTCAGCGTAGAGGTGGTACTCTACCCCAAAACCACGGATGATCTCACCCAGCGGCTTCATATATGTGTTGAACAGGAGTGGCGAGAGGACCGACCCCTGAGGCACCCCACAAGTGAGGGGCCTAGAGGTCGACCTCTGCCCTCCTGTCAACACAAATTGCGACCGACCGGAGAGGTAGGAGGAGAACCACCGCAAAACGGTGCCTCCCACCCCCACCCCCTCCAGCCGATGCAATAAGATACCATGGTCGATGGTATCAAAAGCCGCTGAGAGGTCTAATAGGACCAGGATGGAGGAGCAACCCCCATCTCTGGCCCTCCAGAGATCATCTACCAACGCCACCAATGCCGTCTCGGTGCTGTGCCCGGGCCGGAAGCCGGACTGGCGCGGGTCTAGATAATCAACTTCCTCCAAGTGACGGGGAAACTGTTGTGCCACCACACTCTCAACAACCTTCGCCAGGAAGGGAAGGTTGGAAACGGGACGATAGTTGGCTAATAAAGCTGGGTCCAGAGAGGGCTTCTTCAGGAGGGGCCTCACCATGGCCTCTTTAAGAGAGGCAGGCAAGAAACCCTCACTCAGAGAAGCATTGACAACCTCCTGGAGCCAGCCTCGTGTCACCTCCCAGGATGCCAGTACAAACCAGGAAGGACACGGGTCCAATAAACATGTGGTGGCTCGCAGTCGCCCACGTAACCTGTCCATATCCTCGGAAGTAACAGAGTCAAACTCCTCCCAACCAAGGCCCGCCTCGTGCAATCCCACTGGGCCATCAATGGAGACTAGCTCGTTCTGGATCTGAGCGATTTTCTCCTGCAGATAAATCACAAATTCCTCTGCTCTACCCTGTAATGGGCTTCCCGCACCCTCTGTTGTAGGAGGGAGCGGATAACCCTAAACAGGGCGGCAGGGCGGTTATCTGCGGATGCTATGAGAGTGGCACAATGATGGCGTTTGGCCACTCTCAGCGCCACAATGTAAGTCCGTAAATGGGCTCTTACCTGTGTCCGGTCAGATTCAGATCGAGTAGACCTCCATCTCCTCTCTAGGCATCTCTTGTGGCGTTTCATCACTCTTAGCTCCTCGGTAAACCAAGGGGCCAAGGTGATTCGCCGCCGCAAGAGAGGCCGCAAGGGCGCGACCCATCCAAGGCTTCCGCGGTCGCAGTATTCCATGCGGCCACGAGGTCCAACAATATTGTGTGTCCCTCAGTCCACCATTTCTGAGCACCTCTAGTAATAATATTCAGGTGGAAGACAAGTATAGGTAAAACTCTAAAAAGGAGAAGAATCTGAAATCCAAGTGGGTTTCATATACTGTGGTCAGGTGTTCTCCACTTGCAGTAAGAGTGTTGGAATCCAAGATTTGGATCCACTGAACTTGAGTTAAGCCAGCTGCTGCTGAGCCTTGGGGAGCAAACCAGGATGAAACCCATCCTTTAGTGGTACGCTTGAAGAAGCGCCCCCTATAACTTTCCTACCGGCAATGGGCAGGCTACATACGGGGCAGAAGAGGCCTTACTGAAGTCACCCCTGGAAGCTGACTTCTCGACATACAGCTGAAGATTTGGAGGAGGAAGACAACATTCCATTGGTTAGATATTAAGATGTATTAGAAAGTTTGAGCACCTGTCAGGGAATGGCAAGCCAAGTATTTGTAGTCATAACCTCATTATCTCTTGCCTTAGTGAGTGTTCTTATTGTGATTTACTTTTGGAATCTTCCCCCCTCCCTAGAAAGACAGGTGCTGTACCTAAAATCATTGATTGTGACAGAGAGCATTACGAAACCCCTGGAAATATGTTTGAGGAAACCAGGGAGTGGATTCTCTGTGGTGCTGTGTTAGTCCTAGGTCTGTGGACATTGTATGTTACAAACAAGGGATGGTTTTGTGGAACACCTAAGATTGATATTGCTCTTTCCCAAGTCACATATAACCCCTGCCTTCTCCCTAACGTGGTGATTCTGTAGGTTAAGAGAATTGTGTTTGGAGAAGTTCTGCTAAAGGACAATTTTGAGCTTGGCTGCTGTTGGCAATAAGTCTGCTGAGTGATTACATCCTGAACGATAATTCCCAGTGTTGTGAAAATGCCCAAGTAACCCCCTTTGCTCTTGAGGAAGGATCTGGGGATGTTGAAAAACTCAGGGAACAGGAAAGGATCAATGCACAAGGTTTAAAACCATTGGAGCAAAGCATTCCTGGACCTAAGCCAAAGCCAGCACCTAAAGTCAAACGTTTGACTGTCCCAGTAAACAGTGGGATAGAACAAAGAGGGAATGGACCCCTACAGCAGTTGAGAAAGGGAGACTATCTGTTAAGAATTTTGGAGTTGGGTCAAAGCCTTATCAACCAGACTGACCCTGCATTGAGACAGAAGTGCTGGTTGTGTTTGTCTACTGGCCCTTCATCCTATAATGCAATTCCAGTTGAGTCTGATCTTTGGGAAAAGACCAGGGCCACAGTAGTTCTTGAAAAGGGTGATAAGGGAAGAATCAAAGCAGCAGAAGCCAAGCTGCAAAGTGACTTTTATCATGCAATTAAAAGACTGGGAACAAGCCACCTTCCCATTGTTGGCCCCATAGCTGTTGGTGTGGAAATTATAGGGACACCCTCCTTTTGTGTCAGGAGACACCAGAGATCAAACGTACCTGTGGGCTCATTAACAGATGAACAATGTCCCTCAGAAATTTACCTTACCCCTAGTAAGAAACTTATGGTGTAAAATTAACAGGTGGTATTTCCCCCTCTGCTCACCGCCTGTTCCAATGGAAGGTCACCTTCTCATTACCCACGAATGTCTTAAGGAAGAAATGGGGAGGGTGGAATGCAACATGAGAAAAGTGCCCACGACCCTTCCAGCCACCACGACTCCCAATGGGGCTCAGCATTAGATCTCCCTCAGGCTTGTGTCTCTTGTTTCCCACCGGGAATACAAGTTCCCGGTATATTCTTGAGGGTCAGGTTCTAAGAGATAAGCAAAAAGACCCTGCACTCGAAGTCCCGTTGCAGCCGTTGGCAGGCATGACAATAGCGGGAACTCTGGAGGGGTGGACAAATGAATAGAACCAACGGACCCATGCCTTCTCCATAAACATAGATGTGTGTGTAGGGGACAATGGGGTCTTCTTTTTATGTGGGAAAAATGCATATTTATGTCTTCCAGCAAACTGGACACGGACATGGACTCTAGTACATCTTTTTCCTAAAATGGGTGTTGTCAGTGGAGAACATAACATCCCTGTTCCCCTCTTAGCCCATGTTCAGAAAAGAGTGCCTATCCTAATCCCACTGTTAGCAATCTTGGGAATAGGAACAGCAGTTGGAACAGGTGTAGGAGAAATGACACACTCCATAATACAATTCAGGCAGTTGTCAGAGGAGTTACAAGAAAGTCTAAATCAAATTGTTGGTACCTTGGTTGAAGTCCAAGACCAAATAGACTCCCTGGCAGCAGTGGTTTTACAAAATTGGCGTGCCATAGACCTCTTAACTGCTGAGAAAGGTGGAATGTGTGTGTTTCTGGGTGAAGACTGCTGTTTCTACATGAATAAATCAGGTGCTGTCAGAGAAGTAGCTAAAGATTTGCAAGACCGAGCGTCCAAAATTGGACAGCGATTACAAACAACAGACACATGGTTCTCATGGTTGCCTGGGACTGGTTGGATTCGACAAATGCTATTTCTGTTGTTATGTGGAATTGCAAGTTTGATATTCCTGCCTTGCGCAGTACCTACTTCATAACGCAATTGGTTATGAAGTCAGTAAGAGAAATACGGGTTGAAAAGAAATTAGTTTTGACAGAAAGACTTTTTGACCCTAGACCTGCTTCACGACCTTGTGACGAAGATGAGATTTCAGATGCAGGCACATATGTTCAACTTGCACCCTGGGGGCTGGAGAAGGTACCTTCAGAGAATAAGCCCTAAAAGTTATTTCATATGTATAACTTGTCTTTTTCTTCTCTGATATGTTTGCATTGCTAACATGTACTCCTGAGAAAATTAACCTTGCCATAGGCCATGCCAAGTATTGTATGCTTGCATTGTTGTCTTAAAAGTTTTGTAATAGGCTAGACTCAATTGTAGCTGAAAATAGAGTCTAGAAGGGGGGAAAATGAGGCAGGGCATAAAGTGAGACCTGGTTGTTAAGAGTGAAATGATGTGGGGTTGGACTGGATGACCCAGGGGGTCCCTTTTAGTTCTGCATTGTAACAATATTTTCTGAGCTGCAACAAGATGCGCCAAACCACAGAAGTGGCACCTGCTGGAGTTAGTCAGTAGGCCCCTTGCAAGGCAGACAAAGAGCATAACCACAAAAGCCAGAAGTTCAGCTTAGAAACAGCTCGATGCCTAGCGATAACAGGATGTGTTTGTGGTTTTCCTTTTTGATGACAATCATGTACCCAATCAGAGAAAGAGTAAGAATAGCCATGATGAACTGAACTATAAAACTGGGTATTTCTTTTCAGACAAATAGTTCAGAATCTTGCATGCTGGCTTTTGACTAGCTTTCTGAACCATGGCAGCCATAATAAACTTTTCCTGATCCTAAGAAGTCCAAGTCTCGTTATTTCCTGCAACAACCCACATACAGGACCCTTCCCTCAGGTATGACAGTCTGGATGCAGCCACGAAGGAAACTGCTCATGAAATGCCTGCAGGAGCATGCAGAGTGGCCACATCCTCCCACGTGAATTCCTCTGGTCCATAGCCCTTTCACTGGATCAAGAACTGCCTTTCAGACACTGGGAGTTTTGGATGCTGGTGACTTTGTACTTGAGAGAGCTGTCTCCATCATGTGGTTCAGGTAAGTTAAGTACTTATCAGGAGGGACGAATTTTCTAGTAGATGCCTTGTCCATATATGCATTCCACACACATATATATATAATGTGTTCCACAACTCCCTAGAAGAAAACATGCAGACACATAGAAAAGAAGCACCAACAAATATCTCTAATAAAGTAACACCATCAAATGCTTCTGTGATAGATAGAAAAACACTTCAAACCTCCCTAGGAAAAAAAAGGCAAGTGTTGATTATAGGAGATTCAATTCTCAAGGGAACCGAACCAGCCATCTGTAGGCCAGACAGACTTTCCAGAGGTCTCCCTAGAGCTAAAATCAAAGATGTGGCTGAGAACCTAACCAAAATAATAAAATCCACAGACTACCACCCCTTTCTACTAGTACATGTAGGGATGAATGACACAAAAAAGGACTTGAAAACAATATTGAGTGATTATGAACAGCTAGGCAAGAAAGTCAAGGAGTTAGGTGTACAAGTAGTTTTTTCATCTGTACTGCCAGCGAAAGGAAAACTTGCAGTAAGAGAATAGAGAATTCTAGAAGTGAGCCACTGGCTAAAGGGTTGGTGTTGCCAGAAAATTTTTGGATTCCTGGACCATGGTATGTACTACAAGATGGGATTTTGGCAAGGGATGGATTGCACCTCACAAAGATGGGGAAGAATTTTTTCAGAAAATGACTGGCTCAACTTATCAGGAGGGTTTTAAACTAAACTTAAGGGGGGAGGGTGGTAAATTCCCATTCTAGTCCCTCATCTAAATCATTTATTAAGATACTGAAGAGTATTGCGACCAAGACGGACCTTGTGGTACCCCACTGCTTACTTCCCTCCATGTAGATCTAGACCCATTATGGACTCCTCATTGAGTACGGTTTGCTGTAAAATTTGCAAATCTATCTAGTGGTGAAGCTATCCCACTTTTTTCTAGCTTACAAAGAAGTAGGTTGTGGTCTACTTTGTGAATGCCTTGCTGAAGTCTAAGTATATTATGTCCATAGTATTCCGCTGGTCTACTAATTTAATCACTATGTTGAAGAATGAAATAAGATTGGTTTGGCATAATCTATTTTTAACAAACCTGTGCTGGCTGCATGTTATTACTTTACTCATTTCTAGGTATTGGCAGATCTGTTTTTTATTATCTTTTCCAAAATCTTCCTGGGTGTTGATGTTAAGCTAATTGGTCGGTAGTTTCCTAGGTCAGTTTTCCCCCTTTTTTTGAAGATGGGAACCACACGTGGCCGCTAGTTACAAGTGGTCACACGCCCCAACCCCCTGAGCTCCCATCGCAGTCTAGGTGGTCAAGGATTACAGAGCCGGGGCCCTAGGCTGATGTTGTGCAACGCCAGGTCCGTGGTAAACAAACCCCCCTTATAAATGACCTAGTGTCAGAGTGGTGGGGATTATGGAGACCTGGTTGGGCCACGAGGGGGGATCACCCCTCGTGGAAATGTGTCCACCGGGCTACCGCGCATTTAATCAGCCACGGGCCCTAGGCAGGGGTGGGGGGGGTGGCGATTATTGTTAAGGAAAGTATTGAGCCAAGGGAGACCACTGTGCCACAGATCTCTGGCTGTGAGTCCCTCTACGTGAAGTGGGTCCTAGGGAGGCAGTTGGGCTTGCTGATGGTATACCTGGCTCCCCGCTATGTAACAGCAGCCCTGCCCGAGCTCCTTGAGGTGATCGCCGAGATGGCAGTTGAGACCCCCAGACTATTAGTCATGGGGGACTTTTAACTTGCCATCAGTAGGTGAGACATCCGAGGCAGCTCGGGAGTTCATGGCCTCCATGACGGCCATGGACCTGACCCAAGTAGTTCAGGGCCCCACTCACGATGGAGGACACAAACTGGATCTTATTTTTGTCTCTGGCCAGCGGAGGAGTGATCTAGGAATTGGGGATTTAGTCATCTTACCCTTGTCATAGACAGATCACTCTCTCCTCCGGCTGGACTTTCCAATCGCCTCACCCCACCGCGGGAAGGCAGAACCTGAGATGCCAAGATGGTTCTGCCCCAGGCGCCTGATGGATCCCGAAGGGTTCCAGAGGGAGCTTGGGCCATTACCTGTATCCTCGACCTGCGACTCGACCGAGGACCTAGTGGCCGCATGGTACAGTGCGGCTAGGGGGGCCTTGGACCGGGTCACGCCTTTGCGGCCTCTCACGCGGCGTCGACTCACCCAGGCTCCTTGGTTCTCCGAGGAGCTGAGGGAGATGAAACGCTGCAAGAGACACCTAGAGAGTAGGTGGAGAACTTCTCGGTCCGAATCCGACCGAACACTGGTAAGAGCCCACTTGAGGACTTACCTAGTGGCGATAAGAGTGGCCAAACGTAATTATTGTGCCACTCTTATTGCATCCGCAGATAACCGCCCTGCGGCCCTGTTTGGGGTGACCCGCTCCCTCCTTCAACAGAGGCCGCGGGAAGCCCCTCTACAGGGCAGAGCAGAGGAATTTGGAGAGTATCTGCAGGATAAAATCACTCAGATTCGGAGCGAGTTGCCCCCCACAGATAGTAGTCTAGAGGGATCGTCCGATGCAGGCCTTGAGACAATTTTATGGGAGGAGTTTGACTTTGTCACTGCCAATGATATGGACAGGTTGTCGAGGAAGCTAAAGGCCACCACATGTTTATTGGACCCGTGTCCCTCCTGGCTTGTACTGGCATCCTGGGAGGTTACACGAGGCTGGCTCCAGGATATACTAAACGCCTCTTTGAGTGAGGGGTTCTTGCCTACCGCCCTGGAAGAGGCGGTGGTGAGACCCCTCCTCAAGAAGCCTTCCCAGGACCCAGCATTGTGGGTAAATTACCGTCCGGTCTCCAACCTCCACTTTTTAGCGAAGGTTGTAGAGTGTGTGGTGGCACAGCAGTTTCCCCGCCACCTGGAGGAAATTGATTATCTAGACCCGCGCCAGTTCGGCTTCCGGCCCGGTCACAGCACCGAGACGGCATTGGTCGCGTTGCTGAATGATCTCTGGAGGGCACGGAATAGAGGTTGTTCCTCTATCTTGGTCCTGTTAGACCTCTCAGCGGCTTTTGATACCATCGACCATGGTATCCTATTGCGCCGACTGGGGGGGTTGGGGGTGGGAGGCACCGTTTTACAGTGCTTCTCCTCCTACCTCTCCAGTCGGTCACAATTCGTGTTGACAGGAGGGCAGAGGTCAACTTCAAGGCCCCTCACATGTGGGGTGCCGCAGGGTTCGGTCCTCTCGCCACTCCTGTTCAACACCTATATGAAGCCACTGGGTGAGATTATCCGTGGTTTTGGGGTAGAGTACCACCTGTATGCTGATGACACTCAGATGTACATATCTACCCCAAACCACCCAAACGATGCCGTCGAGGTGATGTCCCGGTGTTTCGAGGCCGTACGAATCTGGATGGGCAGTAATAAACTCAAACTCAACCCGTCCAAGACCGAGTGGCTGTGGTTCCCGGCGTCACGGTTCAGTCAGGTAAACCAATCGCTGACCATGGGGGGTGAATTATTGGCCCCCGTGGAGAGGGCGCGCAATTTAGGAGTCCTCCTGGATTCCCGGCTGTCCTTGGAGGACCATGTGACGGCCGTGGCCAGGGGGGCCTTTTACCAGGTCCGCCTGGTCCGCCAATTGCGCCCCTTACTGGACCGTGACGTCCTTCGCACAGTCACTCAAGCACTTGTGACATCCCGTCTGGACTACTGTAGTGCTCTCTACATGGGGCTCCCCTTGAAATACGCTCGAAGGTTACAGTTAGTTCAGAATGCGGCCGCGCGGGTGATCATGGGAGCCTCCCAAGCCGACACAACCGGGCTCCCTAAACTGCAGGGACCCGGCTGGAATTCGCCTCCCCCGTGATTCCATAAGGAATCTAAGCCACCCCGGAGAGGTGGTGATTAGGAGATAAATCTTCGCTGGGTGCAGGGTCCACGCAAGATCCCTGCACGACACGAAGCAAAATCTCTGAAGGGAGACGAATCGCATCCCCCCCCCCTTTCTGGAGGGTGGACCATAGGCGAAGGAGAATCTTTGAAACAAGAAAGGGAAAAATCTGCTGGAATACTTCGGGAAGGTACTTTATTTGGTCTCTGAAACACTCTGCTAAGAAATCTTTTTTTTTACCAAAGCTTTGAAGTTAAAGATAAGCGGCGAACTTAAATTGAAGTGTGAGATTCCTCAGCTTCACAGAATGTTTTGAAATGGCCGACTGAACTGATAATAGTTACTTACGTTTGCGCTGAAAAGGATTGGATTATGACTGACTTTTCTAATTCTTTTTTTCTGTCTTTTTGATTTATTTCACTCAAAACTTTGAAACTTGGAGCACTTCCACAATCCTATAATTATTTGGACACTCTATTGCGCATCTTTAAACTTAAATAAGGACCATATCTTATCTTTTTTTTGTCTCTGTTTTCCTTCCAACAAAAAGGACTGAAACACTTTGAAACTATTTAAACTATTTCATACATCGTATCGCTCTTGGAAAAACAGTGGGCGGACATACATGAATAGATTTACTGGAAATATTGTCTAGAAACAAACTAACAGAGATAAACTAAGTGTTAACAAGGTAATTGGAGCTACTTTTTCCTAGTTTGCAGATTTGCCAAAATGTCTACGCACATAGATATATACACTCCAGAAAACCAGGAGCTTTTGGCTGAAATCTTGAGGGAATTGAGAGAATTTCGTGCAATACTCGACATTACACCAAGTGAAGAAATTGAACAGATTAGAGAAATTAAAAAAGAAAAGGAAAACGAGGCTGTTTGTGGACTGGATTTAACTGAAGACAAGGGAGAAGATCCAGGAGAGGAGATAAGACCAAGATCCCATCAGAAATTTGAATTGCAACCTGTCTGGCAAAAGGAAGGAAAAGGAGAACAAAAGATAGAGGAAATCACATCAGAGATACACTTGATATTTGAAAATATCAAATCAAATTTGAGGAAAAGAATTGGTCAGCACTATGATTGTACAGCTATACAGGATCACAATGTGCCAATGGAAGTTTATAAAGAACTTGAGAAGAGGAAAAAAAGCCGATGGAGAATGTGGACTTTAAAAGAGGCAAATTTAATTCATCCTTGGAGAGACAACGGCTGAAAAGAGGAACTTTTATCCCTTGATGAGAAATAATTAGGCTGGGTTTAAATTACCATCAAGGATTATTAAATAATTGATTGTTAGTAATAACTATAGATGCTTATAATAAGATTAGGTTTTTGATAATGATATATATTAGTTTATCTATAGATGGGGAATTGGGCTATTTAGATGGTTATAGAAAAATGATGTGTCAATGAATGATATATATCTGCTTATCTATAGATGGGGAGTTATGCTACTAAGATGGTTACAGAATACTCTTGGTAAAGGTTTTGTTAATGATATACATTTGTTTATCTATCGATGGGGAACTATGCTACTTAGATGGTTAAAGAAAGATTACGTATTAGTGAATGATATATATTTGCTTATCTATAGATGGGGAATTATGCTATTAAGATGGTTATAGAATACTCTTGGTAAATGTTTTTGTTAATGATATATATTTGTTTATTTATTGATGGGAAACTATGCTATCTAGATGGTTATAGAAAGATTATGTGTTAGTGAATGATATATATTTGCTTATCTATAGATGGGGAAGTATGCGATTAAGATGGTTATAGAATACTATCACTCTTGGTAAATGATCAATCAATTAACAGCTACACAAAATTTTAGATAATTATATGGAATCTATAGAGATATGAGGGGATTAAATAAGGGATATTAATAGTAAATAGGATTTAAAGATATTATTAAAGAAAAAATAGATTGAGGCTAGAATACTTGATAAGACTTGTGGATACTGATATTGAATCACAGGATAAATTGTTAGATTTAAAATTAATAAAATGAGATAATCCATGAATAATAACCACTTCTGGAAGGCACAGAATTTATGGATACCCGATTAGGCCTTCTTATATTTAAATTTATTTAAATCTACTTATACTGTTTTTGGTTCTTTTTTGTTTGGTTTTACAAATAGAACATTATTATACAATTAGGCTTTACTTAAAAGGGTATTAAAACAACTAGCAAGATTTGGGACTGAGACATAAGAATTGTAATAATCGATATGAAAATTGAGCGATAAACCTTAAATCTGAAATTATAAATACCATCAACACAAAATAGAACTGGCTCCGAGGCCGAAATACACCAAGTAAATGGGACGAAGAGTGTGGAGTAGAAAGGTAAGGGAAGAAGAGAGAGAAAGGAGAGAGGGCAAAGAGGGGGAAGAGGAGAAGAGAAAGGAGGAGTGGAAAGGGGAGAGAGGAGAAGGAGAGAGGAAGGAGAAGTAGAGAAGGGAAGGGCGTCAGAGGGAAGAAAGGAGGTAGGGAGGAGGAGGAGAGAGGGGAAAGAAAATGATGGGTAAGGCACAAATATGGTGTATGGAGAGCAGAAGAGCCCTCTGGGAGTTTTCTGGGTGTTGATGGTAAAATGAAATGATGGTAAAATGGAATGATGTAAACATTTAATAATATAATATGATGTTGGCTAAGTAACAGTATATATGTTGTTATTTACTTTGAAAACCGAAAATAAAATAAAAATATCTATTAAAAAAAAAAAAAAGGCAGTCCCACATAACACCTCTCCTGGTCGAGCTGCACTGGCTACCTGTAACCTTTCGGGTGCGTTTTAAGGTGCTGTTGACCATCTTTAAGGTGCTCCATGGCACTGGGCCCAGTTACCTGCGAGACTGCCTGCTGCCCCATACGTCCCTTCGACCGATACGCTCACATAGAGAGGGCCTTCTCCGGGTGCCGTCGGCCGGGCAATGCCGGCTGGCGACGCCCAGGGGAAGGGCCTTCTCTATGGTGGGCCCTACCCTCTGGAACGACCTGCCTCCTGCACTCCGTGTTATCTCGGACCTCCGCCTGTTCCGCCAGCGCTTAACACATTTTTTCCAGCTAGCCGGCTTGGCGTGAACTACCTGATTCCGAACTGCGTATTAGTTTACCAAAGTTTTAATATGATACAATTACAATAGTATTCCAAATAAAATCATTTTTGCGATCTAAGTCTTTTTGCAATTGACTCCTCTTCCCTGTCCCCGAGCGGGACCGTCGCTCCCTCCGTTCCCCCGTCTTCGCCTCCCAACTGGAGTGAATGTTTTTTTAATAAATGCCTCCGCCTCACTTAGTGTTTTGATTTTTACTCTGCCCCCCTCCCAGAAGATCAACATTCCCTCTGGTAATAACCACTTGAACCATATTCTCTTTTTATATAATTTCTTAGACAAGAAAGAATACTTCTTATTTCTCTAATTTTTTTCGGAATCTGTTTCAAAATGATTATTTCTTTATCCTGGTACTTTAAAATTCCATCCCGTTGAGCGCTCAATATCTCATCCCTTGTGGATCTCCTAAGAAATTTAACATGAACTTCTCTTGGTACATTATGTATTCTGGCATAAGTTGAATTAATTCTATAAACCAGATCCATATCCCACCAGAGTTGATCTTTTTCTCTTTTAAGGTATTCTGCTAATATTGTACTCATAACATCTTTAAGATCTTCATTTTCTGACTCTGGTATATTCTGGAACCTGAGAAAAAAAGACATTATTTCAAATTCAATTTTAGTCATATTGGCTCCTAGTTCTAAACCCTCCTTCCAGATCTCTTTAACCTCTTCCCCTATCTCAGCCACCCCTTCCTCTAACTACACAATTTTTTGTTTATTTTCCATTGTGCTTCATTACGTTTCCCTAAGCTCTAATGTTAAATCTGACAATTCTTTCTGTATTTCATTAATATTTTCATTCATGCAGCTTAAACTGCGCATGCGCGAAAAGATGGCGGCGCGCCGCTGAGCTCCGTGCGGGCCGCGGAGGCCCGCTGGTGGAAAGGAGGTGCTACCCGACCCCATTTCCAGCTTTGGGGGTCGGGACTGGTAGGAGGACCACCTGGGCTTGCGATCGTGCCCTAGTTGGGGCCGCCCGGGTGGTTTTTTCGGCGCTGCGAGTCCGGCCGAGTGAGCCCGGTTGAGGAGAAGACGCCGGGCGGAAGGAGGGCGGAAGAGAACGCCGAGGAGGCCGAGGCCCGAGCCTGGACGCCGAGCCGATGAGAGCTACGGGGAGCCGGGCGTCAGAGGCTGAAGATTGGAGTATGGAGGACGCCTGGGAGCCCGGAGGACCCCCCGGATGGCCGGAGGAGCCCCTGAGGTGAACGGGAGGAGCGGAGGCCGGTCATTCGGGAGTGGGTCGAGGAACGGATGCCGGGCGAGGGCGGCATGGAGAAACGGGGGCCGAGCGGAACCCTGGAGGGAGCCCTGACGTATGTGGCTGAATGGCTGAATGTTAACCGAGGCCTGAGGGTGGCTGGAAGATCAGAGGCCTGGCGGAGGCAGAGCAGAGGCCATGTAGAAGACCGTAGGAGGTGAGGCCAAAGCGCAGGCCGAGTAGAGGCGAGGAGGGGTCGAAATGCCTGACTGGAGGCCGGAGCCAGGCTGGAGAAGCAGAGTTGGGACGAGCATGGACCCCCTGGGACCTCACCGTGGGGCTTCACCAGGGATATTATTCGTTGGGCTGGAGGATTTTGGACTCTGGACTTTATATGTCTATACCATCTACATTATTTATTTCATCTACATCATCTCCCGTTTATATTGCACATGGCCCGAATTTTATCTGACTTTCGAATTTGAATTCTGCCGAATTACCCTACTGGACTATTTTATATATTTAATATTCATATGTTTATATATTTATATATTTATATATGTATATTTATCTATTTATTACCATCTTTTGCACCTTATTTAATATCTTAACCTTTTATCCAGCGTGGTCTCTGTATTACCTAGCATGTACTCAAGGGCCTGCCTTCTCTTGCTGCGAGAGTCCCCCCTCTCGCAGGTATGGCCCGCTGTGTTATCAAGGGCACACTTTGATGAGGGACTAGTAAGTCAGGAGAAGTGGCGAAAGCGCAGGTGTAGGGGTTTTTTAGTAAAAAAGCTGTTGTCTGTTTTAGGGGGTACCAGGGAGGAGGGAGGGTTTAGACAGGTTGAGACTAGCCAGAAGGGAACGGGCCGAGCCAGCAGACGACGGAGGGAGGCGGATGGTTCCGTTAAGAGGGGGGAAACACAAGTCATTCCGGTGGAGGGCTTCCCCATCCAGAGGGTCGTGGGGAGGGGCAGGGCCGAGGGGAGACAAGTTCCTTCCTCCCGGTTGGAGGCACGTAGCCGTTGGTTACAAACGGTTGGGTGCCACAACCCCCGCAGGCTAGGTGGCCAAGGAATACAGAGCCAGGGTCTGCGGCTGATGTTTTGCAACGCCAGGTCCGTTGTCAACAAAGCCCCCCTCATTAGTGACCTTGTGTCAGAGGGGGAGCCGGACCTGGTAGGAATTGCGGAGACCTGGTTGGGCCACGAGGGAGGACATCCCCTCGTTGAAATGTGCCCACCAGGCTACCGCGCATTTCATCAGCCGCGGGCCCTAGGCAGGGGTGGTGGGGTAGCGGTCATTATTAAGGAAGGCCTTGAGCCGAGAGAGACCATTGTGCCTCAGACTTCCGGCTGTGAGTCCCTCTGCGTGAAGTGGGGCCTAGGGAGGCAGTTGAGCTTGCTGGTTGTATACCTGGCTCCCCGCTATGTAGCAGCAGCCCTGCCCGAGCTCCTGGAGGTGATCGCTACGGTGGCAGTGGAGACCCCCAGACTTATAGTCATGGGGGACTTTAACCTGCCATCGTTGGGCGAATCATCCGTGGTAGCTCGGGAGTTCATGGCTTCCATGACGGCCATGGACCTGACCCAAGTAATTCAGGGCCCCACCCACGAGGGTGGACATACGCCGGACCTCATCTTCGTCTCGGGCCAATGGAAAAGTGATCTGGGTACAGGGGATATAGTCATCACACCCTTGTCATGGTCAGACCACTCACTTCTCCGGCTCGACTTTCCGACCGCTGCTCCCCTCCGCGGGGAGGCGGAACCAGAGTCACCAATCTGGTACCGCCCCAGGCGCTTGATGGACCCGGATGGGTTCCAGACAGCGCTTGGGCCATTTCCTGTATCCCTGACCCGCGCCCCGATGGAGGACCTCACGGCCGCATGGAATAGTGCGGCCGTGGGAGCCTTAGATCGGGTCGCGCCCTTGCGGCCTCTCTCGCGGCGGCGAACCACCCTGGCTCCTTGGTTCACTGAGGAGCTGCGGGTGATGAAACGCCGCAAGAGATGCCTAGAGAGAAGATGGAGGGCTAGTCGCTCTGAATCTGACCGGACACAGGTAAGAGCCCATTTACGGACTTACATTGTGGCGCTGAGGGTGGCCAAACGTCATCATTGTGCCACTCTCATAGCATCCGCAGAAAACCGCCCTGCCGCCCTGTTTAGGGTGACCCGCTCCCTCCTTCAACAGAGGGAACGGGAAGCCCCGCTACAGGGTAGAGCAGAGGAATTTGTGATTTTTCTGCAGGAGAAAACCGCCCAGATACAGAGTGAGCTAACCCCCATTCATGGCCCAGTGGGATGCCACGAGAGAGATCTTGTTTGGGAGGAGTTTGACTCCGTTACTTCCGAGGATATGGACAGGCTACGTGGGCGACTGCGAGCCACCACATGTTTATTGGACCCGTGCCCCTCCTGGCTTGTACTGGCATCCTGGGAGGTGACACGAGGCTGGCTCCAAGAGGTTGTCAACGCATCCTTGAGTGAGGGTTCCTTGCCTGCCTCCCTAAAAGAGGCCATGGTGAGGCCCCTCCTCAAGAAGCCCTCTTTGGACCCAGCTCTTTTGAACTACCGTCCAGTCTCCAACCTTCCCTTCTTGGCGAAGGTTGTTGAGAGTGTGGTGGCACAACAGTTTCCCCGTCACCTGGAGGAAGTTGACTATCTAGATCCGCGCCAGTCCGGCTTTCGGCCCGGGCATAGCACCGAGACGGCATTGGTTGCGTTGGTAGATGATCTCTGGAGGGCCAGAGATGGGGGATGTTCCTCCATCCTGGTCCTATTAGACCTCTCGGCGGCTTTCGATACCATCGACCATGGTATCCTATTGCATCGGCTGGGGGGGTTGGGGGTGGGAGGCACCGTTTTACGGTGGTTCTCCTCCTACCTCTCTGGCCGATCGCAATTTGTGCGGGCAGGAGAGCAGAGGTCGACCCCGAGACCCCTCACGTGTGGGGTGCCTCAGGGGTCGGTCCTCTCGCCTCTCCTGTTTAACGCATACATGAAGCCGCTGGGCGAGATCATCCGTGGTTTTGGGGTAGAGTACCACCTGTACGCTGATGACACCCAGCTGTACATATCTACCCCAAACCACCCCAACGATGCCGTAGCGGTGATGTGCCAGTGCCTGGAAGCCGTGCGGATCTGGATGGGAAGTAACGGACTTAGGCTCAACCCGACCAAGACCGAGTGGCTGTGGTTTCCGGCTGCCCGATTCAACCAGCTCTCTCCAACGCTGGCCATAGGGGGCGAACATCTTGCCCCTGTGGATGGGGCGCGCAACTTGGGTGTCCTCCTGGATACCCGGCTGTCCATGGAAGATCAAGTGACAGCCGTGGCCAGGAGGGCGTTTTACCAGGTGCGCCTGGTACGCCAGTTGCGCCCCCTATTGGATCGGGACGCCCTTCGCACAGTCACTCATGCTCTCGTGACATCCCGACTGGATTATTGCAACTCTCTCTACATGGGGCTCCCCTTGAGGTGTACCCGGAGGCTTCAGTTGGTCCAGAATGCAGCCGCGCGAGCAATTATGGGCACCTCTAGGTTTGCCCATGTAACACCGCTGTTGCGCGAGCTGCACTGGCTACCTGTCGTCTTCCGGGTGCGCTTCAAGGTGTTAATTACCATCTTCAAAGCGCTCCATGGCTCGGGACCTAGCTACCTGCGGGATCGGATCCTGCCCCATACATCCTCACGGCCGATTCGCTCCCACAGAGAGGGACTTCTCCGGGTGCCGTCCACTAGACTTTGTCAGCGGGCGACGCCCAGGGGAAGGGCCTTCTCTGTGGCGGGCCCAGCCCTCTGGAATGACCTTCCCCCCGATATCAGGACAACCACGGACCTCCGCTCCTTCCGCTTAAAATTAAAGACGCACTTTTTTCGTCTGGCCGGCCTTGGGTAGTCTCTTTTTAGGTTAGGGTTTTTTAGGGGTACTTTTAGTTTAGTTTATGGGTTTTAGCGCAGGATCTATTTAATCTATTTTTAACTCTGTATTTTGTATTTGTTTGTGGTTTATTTGTATTTTTAATTGCCTGTGCCCCGCCTCGAGTCCCCTTGGGGAGAGAGAGCGGGATATAAATTAAAATTATTATTATTATTATTATTATTATTATGCTATTCATATTTTTCATTATTTCCCGAAACATTTCTATAACTGACGGATCCTTTGAGCCCTCTCCAGCGGGTTCTTTCTGTAAAAGTGTAGAAATCTTCGACTGTGTAGTCGGGCTGGAGATGGCTGAGGATGGGGCGGAAGTTGACTTTCCCATTGGTGGCTTTTTGAAAGCCATTGTGTCAGTTCTAATTTCTCAGTTGACAAAGAAATGGCGCCGGAGAAACAGACGACCGAGACAGTCCGAGGTATCAGAGAATCCGAGTGAGAGTTCAGTCTTAAGAGCTCACTTTAGAGAAAGGAAATCTTGTAATCCACAACCAGGAGTCCACGGATTGGGAGAGACTTGGGAGCCTCTGGGAGAAATGTCTAAAGTAAAAAGTTTCTAATCCTTCTTTGGTAATTATGGAGGGAAAAGCTTCACCACTGTAGGGGAGTTATAAGCAGAGAACAAAGAGAAGCCATCTTGCCCCGCCTTCTGACAGGAAGAAAAGTGAAAGTTCCATTTACTTTCTTTTTTTAAAGAGCTCCGTGAAAAACTGTTGCAAATGTGATACGATATAATTCTTTTCCATAGTTAGTTCAAATAGCAAGTTAATCCTTTCCTCTCTCCATTTCAAGTTGCCACTTCGTCCGAAGGGGGGCTGTTGAAAACTCCCCCCTCCAATCTCCATTCTAAGTTGATTGAATTGTCACTTACAGTGGCTTATTGCTTATCCTTCATCTGCAGCTCAGGAGATTAGGGACCGACCTTCACCTCCGGCGTTTCAGCTATGTGGGCGACTGCGAGCCACCACATGTTTATTGGACCCGTGTCCCTCCTGGCTTGTACTGGCATCCTGGGAGGTGACACGAGGCTGGCTCCAAGAGGTTGTCAACGCATCCTTAAGTGAGGGTTCCTTGCCTGCTTCCCTAAAAGAAGCGATGGTGAGGCCCCTCCTTAAGAAGCCCTCTTTGGATCCAGCTCTTTTGAACAACTACCGTCCAGTCTCCAACCTTCCCTTTTTGGCGAAGGTTGTTGAGAGTGTGGTGGTACAACAGTTTCCCCGTCACCTGGAGAAAGTTGATTATCTAGATCCGCGCCAGTCCGGCTTTCGGCCCGGGCATAGCACCGAGACGGCATTGGTCGCGTTGGTTGATGATCTCTGGAGGGCCAGAGATGGGGGTTGTTCCTCCATCCTGGTCCTATTAGACCTCTCGGAGGCTTTCGATACCATCGACCATGGTATCCTATTGCATCGGCTGGGCGGGTTGGGGGTGGGAGGCACCGTTTTGCGGTGGTTCTCCTCCTACCTCTCTGGCCAATCGCAATTTGTGTTGGCAGGGGGGCAGAGGTCGACCGCGAGACCCCTCACATGTGGGGTGCCTCAGGGGTCGGTCCTCTCGCCCCTCCTGTTTAACACATACATGAAGCCGCTGGGTGAGATCATCCGTGGTTTTGGGGTAGAGTACCATCTATACGCTGATGACACTCAGTTGTATATATCTACCCCAAACCACCCCAACGATGCCGTAGCGGTGATGTGCCAGTGCCTGGAAGCCGTACGGATCTGGATGGGAAGTAACGGACTTAGGCTCAACCCGACCAAGACCGAGTGGCTGTGGTTTCCGGCTGCCCGATTCAACCAGCTTACTCCATCGCTGGCCATAGGGGGCGAACATCTTGCCCCTGTGGATGGGGCGCGCAATTTGGGTGTCCTCCTGGATGCCCGGCTGTCCATGGAAGATCAAGTGACAGCCGTGGCCAGGAGGGCGTTTTACCAGGTTCGCCTGGTTCGCCAATTGCGCCCCCTATTGGATCGGGACGCCCTTCGCACAGTCACTCATGCGCTCGTGACATCCCGACTGGACTATTGTAACTCTCTCTACATGGGGCTTCCCTTGAGGTGCACCCGGAGACTTCAGCTAGTCCAGAATGCTGCCGCGCGAGCAATTATGGGGACCGCAAGGTCTACCCACGTAACACCGCTCTTGCGCGAGCTGCACTGGCTACCTGTCTTCCGGGTGCTCTTCAAGGTGTTAATTATCATCTTTAAAGCGCTCCATGGCTCGGGACCTAGCTATCTGCGGGATCGGA
Source organism: Rhabdophis nuchalis (assembly GCA_039707465.1). Taxonomy (NCBI): domain Eukaryota; kingdom Metazoa; phylum Chordata; class Lepidosauria; order Squamata; family Natricidae; genus Rhabdophis; species Rhabdophis nuchalis. Next base: position 215,264,652 of record CM077643.1, read on the forward strand.
TCCTGCCTCATACATCCTCACGGCCGATTCGCTCCCACAGAGGGGGACTTCTCCGGGTGCCGTCCACTAGACTTTGTCAGCGGGCGACGCCCAGGGGAAGGGCTCTCTCTGTGGCGGGCCCGGCCCTCTGGAACGACCTTCCCCCCAATATTAGAACGACCACGGACCTCCGCTCCTTCCGTCTTAAATTAAAAACTCACTTTTTCTGTCTGGCCGGCCTGGGATAGTCTCCCTGTCTTGGGGTTTTTATTGGGTAGCTTTTAGCATAGTTAGTTTTATGGGAATTTTAGCACAGGTTAAGTTTAATTTGGTTTTAGAACTGTTTGTATATTTTTTATTGTTCTTATTCTACCTGTGCACCGCCCCGAGTCCCCATGGGGAGAGGGAGCGGTTTATAAGTATTAAAATTATTATTATTATTATTATTATTACTCTTCTCTTTCTGCTCATTGTTCCAGGGATCCATCCCGCGAAGAAGCAAAGTTTCCCCCCCTTTTTGCTCGCCAGCTCCTAGAGTGAGGCTGGGGGTATGCACCGGCCGCCGCCAGGCTGGGGGCTCCCAGCGAGCCACCCCTACGGCAGAAGGCCCCCCTGGGATCTTCTGTGCTTCCGAAGAAGCCCACTGGTACAGCAAGCGGTGGAGTGGTAAAGCACGTCCGTCGCCTTCAGAAACCGGAAACGAAGATCACTTGATTTTGTTCTTGTTGTTTATATATTGGAAGAAACTTTTTTGTCAGGCCTGCAACCATCATTTCTTGTGGATCTCAGACCTGCCACACTTTCTATTGTTCTATTATGCATTTTCTATTGTGGGAAAATGGGAGGGGGGATTGTACTGAGTTAGATAATATGTACCCATGATAAAATTCTTTCTAGAAAGCCAAGTTCATCCTTTGTCTTTGCACCTCTGCACCTGACCAGAACTGGATGGCTGGAAGTTGCCAGCATAGCAGTCGAAGATTGGACCATGTGATGGACTTGTGGATGTGGGGGCAAGATCTTGAACTTTCAACTGGATGGGAAAACCGGGAAGCCTTTAGTCAGGTTTTCCCAGATGTGCCAACATGGCTCTCTTAATAAATTGGAACTTTGAGCAATACTTTGCCTTGGACTCTGATTTATTTTTGGATGCTTTTTGGAACCTGACATTTTTTTTAATTCTGTGACTTTTGTTGCAAGTCTTTGTTCATTCTGAACCTTTGCTTTCCTGACTTAGTCTCTGCAGATCCTGGCTATCTGCTGATATCTTGCCTTAGTTATGTGTCCCTCTTTCCATTTTTTGTACTTGTCCTTTTTCTCTTTCAATTTGTCAGAGAGATCTTTGTGCAGCCATGGTGGTTTCTTTTTGGATTTCTTGTTTTTCTTTCTCATTGATATTGTGCTGGTTTGGGTTTTTATGATAATATTTTTCAGAGTTTCCCAAGATTATTGAGTTGTTTCCCCCTTTAGGATTTTTATCCAAGGAATCTATCCCAAGTTCTGAGTTTATTAAAATCTAAGACTCTGGCATCATTATGTCCTATTGCTTGTGTTTGCGTTAAGTTGAATTCTAGTATGATATGGTCACTCTCTCCCAAGGTTCCTGCACTTTCAACTCCCTCTATCACTACTTCTCTGTTTGTAAGGATTAAGTCCAATATGGTTGTCCCTCTTCTTCCTTCCTCTACCTTTTGGACAACAAAGTTGTTAGCTAGGTTGGTTAGGAACCTATTTGATTTCTCACTTGGTGCAGAATTACTTTTCTAATTGATATCAGGAAAATTAAAGTCCCCGATTACTATTGTAGTGTGTTTCCTACATAGGTTTGTTAGTTGGTTGGCAAAAAGGATATCTATTTTTCCTGCTTGATTGGATGGCCCATAGTATACACCTATGGCCATGTCATTCTTTTGTGTGTGTGTGTTGATCCATTTGCATTCTAGAACTGTGATGACGAACCTATGGCACGTGTGCCACAGGTGGCACGCGTAGCCATTTGTTGGGGCACGTGAGGCATTGCCCTGTCAACTCCAGTGCACATGCATGCGTTGGCCAGCTGACTTCGGCCTCCTTTTTTAGCTGTTTTTCGCCCTCCAGAGGCATCAGGAGGCTTCCCTGAATCCTCCGGAATGGGAAAAACGGCCCTATGGGCAAACTGGAAGTAAGGGAACAGAATTCCGGTTTGCCAGTAGAGTCCTTTTTCGCTTTCAGGAGGCTTCTCTGAAGCCTCAGGAGGGTGAAAAACAGCCCTATGGGCAACCCGGAAGGTCAGGAATGGTGATGTAAAGCGTGATACATATTCAAGTTTGCACATTTTCCATTCCAAATTTTCCAGTTCAGCAAAAGTCCAGTTGATGATTCAAGCTCAGTTGTGTATCACTGCAACTGCCCATGTATTAATGGCTTTAATTATATTTCCAGCATTCAGCTTTCAATAATGATAATGATAATGATAATAATAAACCTTCCTTCCCACCATCAAACAGGCAGTTGGGCCTCATTCCTCCATCCCCGATTCCTGAACCTTCCTTCCTACCATCAAACAGGAAGGTAGGCCTCATTCCTCCCCCCCCCCCCCGCATTCCTGAACCTTCCTTCCTACCATCAAAAAGGCAGTTGGGCCTCATTCACCCCCCACATTCCTGAACCTTCCTTCCCACTATCAAACAGGAAGGTAGGCCTCATTCCCCCCCCCCCATTCCTGAACCTTCCTTCCCACCATCAAACAGGCAGATGGGCCTCATTCCCCCCCCCCCATTCCTGAACCTTCCATCCTACCATCAAACAGGAAGGTAGGCCTCATTTCTCCCCCGCCTATTCCTGAATCTTCCTTCCCACCATCAAACAGGAAGGTAGGCCTCTTTCCTGCTGTGGCTGGGCCTGAACAGCTACCTGGTGCAGTTCCTACAGCTATGATATTATCATCCTTGAATCAATAGTGGCTCAGCACTGAGAACCAACCCAGGAACCTACCATCACTAATGATGAGGAGAAATGAACAAAAATCCACTTTGGATCTTTCGTCGCCCGGGTCAACAAGGACCACGTTACATGCTATGGCTCCTGGACATGTCGAAAAATGGGCTACAGGGCTCAGTTGTTACTGCCAGGGAACCAGGGCGTGCAACTGCAAACCGACTGGAACCAAAGCGCAAAACTTGGACAACTGAAGAAAATAGACAAATCCTCAAATATTACTACAAGGCAGAGCCAACAGACAGGGGATTTCAAAAAAGAATGATGCAGCTGTGGAAGGAACAACATCCAGAAAGTGGTGTAACTGAACAAAGACTAACGGATCAAAGGCGCTTCATCATCTGTAATAAAGTTTTCACAGAAGTGAAAATGCAACATCTAGAAATATTGTCTAAAAAGAAAACAAGTGATGATGAACAAACTGAAGAAATTGCTCCAACACCTAAACAAATTGAAAAGCCAGTGAAGCAAACATACAGGATGAAGACCCTCCTATGCAACAACTTATTCCTTGTGCACCGCTCCGAGTCCCTTCAGGGAGAGGAGGCGGTATATAAATAAATTTATTATTATTATTATTATTATTATTATTATTATTATTATTATTATTATTATTATTATTATTATTATTATTATTATTATTATTATTAACTTGAAAGTGTAGAGCTAAGTGATCTAGCAAATTTGCTGAAAGAAAAAATTGAAAACCACATCAAAGAAAATGTAGAAAGAAAAAGACTACCTATCATTCACGAAGTACATAGCAAACGTGAAAGATCTGTTAACTGCCGTGAACAATATTTTAACTTCCATCCCATCCAGCACACTATATGAAACCAACCAATTAATGTATAGCACAGCTGCTGTTATAACTGCAGAACTAAGTTATAAAATGCCAAAAAAGAAACCCACTGGAACACCAAAGTGGAAAATTCAACTTGAAAATAAAATTAAAAAACTACGAGGGGATATCAGCAATCTGAAGTACTTGTCTGGTGAGGCTACTTCACCTCACAATTTAATCCCGTACTCCATAATTCATGCCCACACTTCCTCCATGCTCCTCACCTCCAAAAGCTGTAAATCCTTAGTTTAGATCAGCTTTTTTTTTAACTCTCTGCAATCGGGCTTCCTTCCCAAAATGGTGAGTCCCTGCTTCGGGGCTGCCATGTTCGGCGCCCTCTCCTTGCCTTCAGAGAATGAATGAGGATCTAGCCTTCAGCATATGGAATCGCCACATACACACATGCCCCAGCACTCCTCTTTCTCCCCGCTCCCTCGAGAGCAGTTTCGGCAGAAAAAAGAAATGCCGTCTGAGACAGGGAAAGGGTAGGACAGGAAGGGAGCTATTCCCAGACCCATCTTGTCCTTGTGCTGACGTCACTGGAACCCCACTGGACATCTATCTCCTCCTCTTCTTCTGTCCTTTCCATATCATTTTTATTGGGTTGTAGTCTGTCCATGTGTTAATCATTATATCTATCTCTTCTGTATCTCTTCTTAGTTCAGGTATCATCCAAGCCATATCTACCCTTGGCCATGATTTATGTCAGTTTGAGTAGAAAGTTTATTGTTTATTTTCTGTATTTATTTCCCTCCATGTTTCTTGTAAACTCCGTTCCTATACCATCTCAAAGAATGTGGTTGGTAACTTTTTTTTCTTATTTCTTTTATAGTCTTTTTAAATATCTGCTACTGCATTGAAGCCTATTAAGCATATATTTTCATATTCTGTTTCTGTTATTTTTTATGAACTTTCCTGTAAAATTCTTTTTTGTTTTGTTTGGTGCATATATTTCCCATGAAAAGTATTTGTTTTTGCTCTGTTTCTATCTCCATCATTAAGAGTCTTCCCTCCTCATCTGCTGTTTGGTTTTTAACCATTCTTTGATTTATATTGCAATTCCTCTTTTCTTTTGTTATGTTAGTGCTACATACAGTTTCCCTATTTTTGAATTTTCTAGTAGTTTACCGTATTGTACAAAAGCACATGATATCCATATTCAATCTTTGTAGTTTTATCAGGGTTTATTTTCTTTTCATAGGTGAGTTTAATCCATTTATGTTTATTGAAAGCATCTTAATTTATTCCTTCATTTTGCTATTTGTTTGCAGTTCCCAGTTTTCTCGTAGTCCTTGTCTCTCTTCATATTTTTATTCTTGCACCCTCTCGTTCTATTTAGGTTTAGGTTTAAGTTTTATTGGTTTTATATACCGCCCTACTCCCGAAGGACTCAGGGCGGTGTACAGCCAGAGTAAAACAAATATATAAAAGTTAAACAAGCTTTTAAAAGACATATTAAACAATTTGGCCTAAAAATGAAAAAAACCTAACCAACCCTGATTAAAATTAATAAAAAAAATTAATTTAAAAATCATTTTTATGCCAGCCCGGCTTGTTAGAAAAGAAAGGTTTTGAGAGCACAGCAGAAGGTGCGTAAGTCAGGGATAGTTTTAAATTCCAGGGGTAATTTGTTCCAGAGGACCGGCGCTCCCACGGAGAAGGCTCTCCCCCTGGGTGCCACCTGTCAACATTGTCTAGCCAACGGCACCATGAGGAGACCCTCTCTATGGGAGCGTACTGGCCGGTGTTCTCTTTCCTGTTTCCTTCCTTCTTCCTGTTCTACCTCCTTATCCTCTTCTTGACTTTCTACCTCCTCTCTACTCTTGTTCTTTTTCAACTGTGAAGTGGTGTTCAAAGAACTCATGTGCCTTATCTAATGTATCTATTTTAAATTTCTTCTCCTGCCAGGTGATCATGATTCCCTCCAGAATAAGGCATCTAAACATCACATTGTATTTTATTAATTGTGTGATTAGGAATTGGTAGTCTCACTCTCTTAGATATTTCTCTCAAAGTTTGTACTTCTCTTCCCTTATATGTTATCAGTTCCTCCCTCACTTTTTTATATACTTAATACCTTGTTGATTTTTTTGTAAACATGTATCTCCCTTGGCAATCTATCTCTCCTTACATAATTTGTGTGAATTCGCTATGTTTCATCAATATCTCTCTGTGTGTCCTGTTTATTTTTATTTGTAATGTATCTGCTAATACTTTTGCTATTTTCTCTCCTAAATCTTCCTCCTTGTCTTCCACTATATTTTGGAACCTTTAAAAATGCAGCTGTCTCCATCTCAAGAAAAACAATAATTTCTTCTAAGTCCCTGTTGGCTATAGACAATTTTTGTTCCAAGGTTTCCTTTTTTCTTTCCGTTTGTTCTACTTTTGTTTCTACCATTTGGATTTTTTGTTCGTTCTTAATAATTTCATTTTGTATATTTCCTATTTTGTCATCCATTCTTCTGCTATCTCCTTTCACTTCTCCCATCTCATTTTTATCTCTTCCTGGTTTTTTTTTGTTTCTTTGTGATTTTTTGCTGTTGTTTCCTGGTCTTTAACATTGTTTCTTGTATCATGAGTAATGTTGCTTGCATACTTTGTAGGTTTAAGGTTGAGTTGTTTTTTCTGTACCTGTTATACAGTACTGTGCAAAAGTTTTAAGCAGGCTTGAAAAAATGCTGTAAATAAAGAATGCTTCCAGAAATATAAATAATGATTTATTTGACAAAAATGTTTTTGTCACCCTGGGTCCTAACAAGGAGAAGGACGGGGTATAAATTCGAAAATAAAAAAATAAAAAAATATTTTTGTCAATTTTCAAAATGCAAAGTGAGCAAACAAACAAAAAGTCTAAATAAAACCAATATTTGGTGTGACCACTCTTTGCCTTCAAAACAGCATCAATTCTCATAGGTGCACTTGCACAAAGTCAGGGATTTTGTAGGATTATAGGCAAGTGTATGATTAACCAATTATACCAAACAAGTGCTTATGATCATCAATGTCACACGTAGCGTGAAACCCAGTCATGAACTGAAACAGAAATAGCTGTGTAGGAGGCTTAAAACTGGGTGAGGAACAGCCAAACTCTGCTACCAAGGTGAGGTTGCGAAAGACAGTTTCACATCATGGCAAGATTGAACACAGCAGCAATGTAGTTCTACTGCGTTAACAAGGTAGTTATACTGCATTAACAAGGTCTCTCCCAGACAAAGACTTCAAAGCATACAGGGGTTTCAAGATGTGCTATTCAAGCTCTTTTGAAGAAGCACAAAGGGGCAACGTTGAGAATCATAGACACAGTGGTTGGCAAAGGAAACTTAGTGCAGCAGATGAGAGACACATCAAGCTTACTACCCTTCGAAATTGGAAGATGTCGAGCAGTGCCATCAGCTCAGAACTGGCAGAAACCAGTGGGACCCAGGTACACCCATCTACTGTCCGGAGAAATCTGGCCAGAAGTGGTCTTCATGGAAGAGTTGCAGCCAAAAAGCCATACCTCCAATGTGGGAACAAGGCCAAGCAACTAAAGTATGCATGAAAACATAGGAACTGGGGGGCAGAAAAATGGCAGTAGCCATTTAGTAGAATGTCAAAATTTGAAATATTTGGCTGTAGCAGATGGCAGTTTGTTCGTCAAAGGGCTGGAGAGCGGTACAATAATGAGTGTCTGCAAACAACAGTGAAGCATGGTGGTGTTTCCTTGATCATTTGGGGCTGCATTTCTGCAAATGGAGTTGGAGATTTGGTCAGGATTAATGGTGTTCTCAATGCTGAGAAATACAGGCAGATAGTTATCCATTATGCAATACCATCAGGGAGGCGTATGATTGGTGCAAAAGCTATTCTGCAGCAGGACAAGGACCCCAAACATACAGCCAAAGTCATTAAGAACTCTCTTCAGCATAAAAAAGAACAAGAAGTATTGGGAGTGATGGCATGGCCCCTACAGAGCCCTGATCTCAACACCATCAAGTGCGTCTGGAATTACATAAAGAGACAGAAGGATGTGATAAAGCCTACATCCACAGAAGAGCTCTGGTTAGTTCTTCAAGATGTTTGGAACAACCTACCAGCCGAGTTCCTTCAAAAACTGTGTACAAGTGTACCTAGAAGAATTGCTGTTGTTTTGAAGGCAAAGGGTGGTCACACCAAATATTGATTTGATTTAGGTTTTTCTTTTGTTCGCTCACTTTGTATTTTGAAAATTGACAAAATAAACAATTATTATTTATATTTCTGAAAGCATTCTTTGTTTACAGCATTTTTTCACACCTGCCTAAAACTTTTGCACTGTACTGTATTCTCTATGGATCATTGGTTTGAGGGCGATGACGTTGCCGGTGCTTTTTTATTTACCTTGGTAATGGTTGTTGTGCTTGTCATCTTTACTGCACATACAATGTTTTTCAAAATAGATTTTCTCTTTAAGTCCCCACTTCCCACTTTCCAACCCAGTATGTATTTGATTATTTATCCATTATTCACTATTGTAAATATTTCTATAGTTATGCGAATTAATGTAATATAATAGATTAATTAAGTTGTTTAAAGTAAGTTAGGTTGATATATTTATTTTGACTTATATATTGTACATAGATCAAGCTTGGGGAGGTGGAGGAATCAACATCCGACTTTTAAACTATAAGTGAAAGTCTTTTACTTTAAGATTCTCAATGATACATTGTATCTCTGTCTGGCAACAATTGAAATGAACTTTCACTAGCTCTCCGCGAGGGCTTCCAGAGGGGCGGGGAAGATGGCGTTCCTTTGTTCTCGGCAAGAAATGCTTCCTTTTGAAACTTGCTGACACTCCCTCGTCTTCGGGACTGAACTCTTTAACAGTGGATTGATCTAATTGATTATTAGGACCTTTCCCAGATGTGCCTTTTTTTCTTTTTTTTTAATTTGATTGCTTTTAAAAATTGTTCTCTCTCTGGACTGTAAGCAAATTGAACTTTGAATTTGGATATTGACTTTTGCTCTCTCTTCAACTCACGGACTACCTCTCCAACAGACGCCATATTAGTGACAAGAACTTAATATTTTCATTATGGCTTCAAAAAAGCAGCCACATCAACCTAAGATTACTTCAATGTTATCCAAAGAAACAGAGGTGGAAGCTACACAGTTATCAGCAATAGAGGAAACTCTTCAAAACGTCATGAAAGAAATAAAAGAAATCCAGAAAGACAATGTTAGCTCAAAATTGGAACTTTTGGAGACACAGAAAGCACTAATGGAAAATAAACAAAGAATTGATGGACTGGAGGGGGGGGGACGGTTGAGATGAAGGGAGAGATAAAAAATTCTCAAAGGGAAATTGTGGATTTAGCTGGTCATATATCTAGGATGGATTTTGAAAGTATGTCCTACTTTTTAAGGTTTCAAAATGTTCCTGAAGTTGCCTCTGAAGATTTAAAAGATTTAATGTGTACGATGTTAGCAGATTACACTAAAAAGAGCAAAGAAGATATTTGGGGGGACATCGATCTGATTTATAGAATTAACTCAGCATATGCCAGAATAAATGAAGTACCCAGAGAGATACATATTAAATTTGTAAGAAGGTCAACAAGGGATGAGATTCTGAGAGCACACTTGATATATCAACAGAATAAGATTGCCATCTTGAAACAGATCCTGAAAAAGTTTAGAGAAATAAGAAGGAAATATTCCTTCTTATCAAAAAGATTATATAAAAAGGGTGTGTGGTTCAAGTGGTTGATGCCCGAGGGAATGTTAGTGTTCTGGGAAGGGGGGAGAGTAAGAATTAAAACAATTGCAGAGGCGGAAGCCTTTCTTAAAAAACATTCCCCAATCCTGGAGGATGAAAATGGGGGAGCGGAAGGGGCCACGGCTCTGCCCACTGGAGGTCAGGGAGAGGAAGATACAATTGCTAAAAGACTTAGATCTCACAAATGACTTTTTTCTATATAGTGTAACTTTTATCTGGATGTTTATAGAAATAATGATTGATTGCATGAATATAAAATGATATATTTGTATCTCTTTCCACTTTGTAGGGAAATGAAAAATGATTTGTATTATCTTATTTTTTTTTTTGTAAGAAGCCTCGGAGGGGGCCGACACCTCCGACATAGATGTCCTCAAAATATCTCTGTAACACCTTATACCTTTTTCCTATTTTTAAAAATTTTGTAAAAACCAATAAAACTTTTTTTTCATAAAGTAAGTTAGGCTGATATATTTATTTTGACTTATATATTGTACATAGATCAAGTAATAAATGAATAGATAAGTAGCTAGATATATAAACTAATATATAAATATATGTGCAAATCGAAATGTAAATTAATTAAATAACTTATTCACCTATACTTCTATTCTATTTTTATTTCTTATAGCCAATCAAATACAATCTTACAATTTTTTACATTCAATTCAACCTATTTATATATATAATTCTACATTAAATATTCAATGTTCATAATCCACTTTTTTTAACAAACAAATCACCTTTAATTTTTTTTACTTTCCAGGTATATTCAGATAAAGTCCATTAAGTTCTAAAGTTTTTCTTTCTTTCTTTCGTTTTCTTTCTTGCCTCAGCCACCAAATCTCCTAGACTCTTTTCCTTGTATATTGTCACTATTCAGAAAGTTGCATCAGTCACTTGTATAGTCTCTTTACTCTATTTATAACTCCTCAGGTCTCTAGATGGAGCTCTTGTTGTCTCTACTGTTTACAATTTAAGGTTTCAAATATCCAAAAAGTTTATATCGTTTGTCCACTATGTAGTCCACAAAGTTCTATTTTTTTCCTCAGTCCAGCATACTCACACTCCCAGTCTACATCTGATGCAAACAGTATTAAATGTAAATCTGGAGTTTTCCCCTTTCTCTCTTCTTTCTTCTCCTCCCAAAACTGTCAGCGGCCAAAGGAAATTATCAACTGCTCTGATCTCTTTATCGCTGCTGTTCTTTGGGCAGCAATCCTGCCCAACTCTTTAGAGCCTCAATTTATAGCTTACACTTTGAAACATAAATCTTTTACCATCTTTGGTTGCTGCTTCTCTCTCCGATGTCGTGTTGTATTCTATATTCCCTTCCTCATCTGCAGGTGTCACAGCTCCGGATCAGTCGAAAAGGCCGGATTTTTTTCCTGTTGGTTTCAAGGGGTTTCTCTCATCTGTTTGGGAGGTCGCCTATCTCCTTGACATCCTCAGAGCTTCCCCTCTCTCCTGTTGATCCCTCCAAGATTAACACTGCCCCTTTTCAGAGTCTCATGCAGAAAATTCAGGCAAAGTAAACAGAGTCGCCATTCCTTCGCATTGCTCCACCATGACATCACCACTGGAAGCCCCATTGTCTTCTAACCCAAATGGATGTTATTGCCAGGTTGCTTTAGCAGAGTAAGCAAGATACTCAGATATGATTCACACCCTGGTCAGTGTCTCTTCACACTTCTATGATCGGGCAGAAGACATTAAAGCATAGTCAGGCAAACAAATAGGTTTAAAAATAGTTTCTATCCTTGGGCTGTCAGACTCTTAACACAACCACAATCACTCCATGCACACGCAGAAACATATGACTAGTTTTTCTTTTTCTTTCTTTTTCTTTTCCCGTAATTACATGAATTGGGATTATTCTTTTTACTATTTATGTTGTTTGTATTTGTTGTCATGGATTGCTGCCGGGGACTAAAAAGGCATGGGAAAAAGAACGAACGGCCATGGCACCAGCCCAGAATTTCTCCCTCCAGTAAAAACTGAAAAACAACCAAGAATTGAGGAGCACTTTGTTGGCAAGAGATCTGTAAGTAAAACTAACTCTCCCCCACCTCCCATTTCCAAAAATCTTGAGAGATTAGAACGGGACTTGACAAGAGATTTGGCTACTAAAACAAAAGCTATTAGACTTTTCCAATCTAGGGGGGGGGGCAAACTGAAACCCAGCTGTTCTCATAAACAACTAGTCCAATTACATCCTATAAGGAGTCTGACATAAAAGCTTTAATAATAATAATAATAATAATAATAATAATAATAATAATAATAATAATAATAATAATAATAATAATAATAATAATAATAATAATAATAATAATCTTTATTGTCGTTGTAAAAATTACAATGAAATTGGTTTTAACTTCACTGGTGCAAAATTATAACAGAAACAAAAAAGAGAAAAGAAAAAAGAAAAACTAGCATGTGCATGGAGTGATTGCGGTTGAATTTAAAAGTCTCACAGCCCAAGAATAGAAGCTATCTTTAAACCTGTTTGTTCGGCTGGCTATACTTTGATATCTTCTGCCTGATGGTAGAAGGGCAAAGAGATACCAACCAGGGTGTGAATCATCTTTGAGAATCTTCCTTGCTCTGCTAAAGCAGCGAGATCTGGCGATGTTATCCAGTGATGTCAGAGGGCAACCGATGGTTTCTTGTGCCGAATTGATCACTCTCTGTAGTGCCTTCCTCTCCGCAACTGTTAAACCAGCATACCACACTGTGATACAATATGTGAGGACACTTTCTATGATGGACCGATAGAAAGAGGTCATCAGCCGTTGTTCCACCTGATTTTTCCGCAGGACTCTAAGGAAATAAAGTCTCTGTTGAGCTTTTCCAATCACCAGAGACGTGTTCTTTTTCCAGGTGAGATCTTGGCTAATAAGCACTCCTAAGAATTTAAAAGAGGAAACCCTCTCCACACAACCCCCCTCAATATACAGTGGAGCAGGTTCCTCTCTGTGCCTCCGGAAATCTAGCACCATCTCCTCTGTCTTGCTAGTATTTAGACCTAAGTTGTTTCTTGAGCACCATGCGGATACCTTCTGGACTTCTTCCCTGTATGCTGATTCCCTGTATGCTGTGCTAACATCACTCTCTAAGTTACATGATGCCATCGAGAGGCAGCAGCAAACTTACCCTGAGGGCGCTTTTATCGTGGCTGGGGATTTTAATCAAGCCAGTCTAAAGTCTGTTCTCCCTAAGTTTGTACAGTATGTTCGTAAAGTTTAAGAATAACAAGTTAATTCAGAGTATGGGAAGTTTACCACGGGAACATACAACAGAGTTTATGGCAAAGCAATGCCTTCTCATAGCACAAACAGTGGTTTCAATATTTCAACAACTAATAGCCATTCAACATGATTTAGAGGCATTGAGAAAATGACCATTGGATTACCTGAAGGGTCCTTTTCAGCACACCACGACAAGAGTCCAAAGCGATGGGTTATTTCAGTCTGGTTGCCTAGGGAACTGAGGAACTTTTTTCTTTCCTGGCCACGCCTCCCTTGGTGCACGTGCTTTCCAGTATCTCGACGAAGGACTTGACTATGAAGCCGGAAAAACCATCTAAACAGAACAGTTAACACAGTAAAGAAAAAACCAACAACAAGGGTAAACAAGACCCCAAAAAACGAAAACCACCTGGGAGGGTTTGGACTCTCGTCGCGGTGTGCTGAAAAGGACCCTTCAGGTAATCCAATGGTCATTTTCCAGCACACCGCTTTGAGAGTCCAAAGCGATGGGACATACCAAAAGTACATGGCACGAGGGCGGGTGAAATTAACTGTCCAGGGAACCGGTGGAAGAAACCACCCCCTGGAGAACCCTTCGGCCAAAAGAATCCACAGCCGAGGCGTAAGTGTCCAGTTTGCAATTCTTGACAAAGAGGGACGGTGAGGACCACGTGGCTGCCCTGCAGATGTCGTCTATGGAGGCATGGGTAGCCCAGGCAGCGGATGTAGCTGCGCTCCTTGTCGAATGAGCGGTGATATGCCCGGGAACGGTCTGAGACTGGGATTCATAGGCGGCAGAAATGGCGGCATGAAGCCACCGGCCGATCATAGAGGAGGACACCTTCTTCCCCAAGGATCCCGGTTGGAAGGAGATCAGAAGGGCTTCGGATTTGCGAAAGTCAGCCGACTTCCTGATATAGATGCGCAAGGCCCGTCACACATCCAGCGTGTGCCAGGCCTGTTCACGGGGATGTTTGGGATGGGGACAGAAGTCTGCCAACACCACCTCCTGTGTCCTGTGAAACAATGTATTCACTTTAGGGATAAAGGCTGGGTCCAAACATAGAACCACTCGATCTGGGTGGATAACACAAAGATCCTCCCGGAAGGAAAGGGCTGCCAACTCGGAAATTCTGCGCGCCGAAGTGACTGCAATGAGAAAGGCAACTTTGAGAGTGATGTGTTTGAGAGAAGTTGTGGTCAACGGTTCAAACGGAGGTTTCGTAAGGGCTTGCAACACCACCAACAGCTGCCACGAGGGGTAGCGATGGACCGGCGGGAGGCGCAGGTTGGTAGCTCCCTTAAGGAAACCCCGAATCCTGGGCAGTCTGCTAAGGGAATGCAGCTTGTGACCAGACCAGACGGTCGACAAGGCGGCCACCTGGCGTCGAAGAGTGCTGGGAGCCAGGCCCTTGGAGAGGCCCTCCTGCAAGAAGTCCAGGACACGTGGGACTGGGGCAAGGACGGGGTCGAGCCGTTGACGGGAGCACCAATGTGCAAAGGTAGACCAGGTGGAGTCGTAGATCCTGGTTGTTGAAGGACGCCTGGAGGCCTGGGTGGTACAAATGACCTCCTCCGACAGCCCCTCCTTTCCTAGGAGATCCCTCTCAAGTGCCAAATGGTTAACTGGAACCATTCGGGATCCGGATGGAGGATGGCCCCCTGGCTGAGAGCAATCTGATCCGGAGAGATGCGCCACGGGGCGGAGACGGAGAGACTGACCAGGTCTGCGTACCATGATCTTCTCGGCCAGTGGAGAGCGACAAGGAGAACCTCGGCCCGTTCCACGATGATCCTGTGAATCAATTGGGGAAGGAGAGGCAGAGGGGGGAAGGCGTACAGCAGCTCCCTCGGCCACGGACATCGTAGGGCATCCGTGCCCTCCGCTTCCGGAGTGTTGTAACGGGAGAAGAAGCGAGGGAGCTGGGCGTTCAATCGGGTGGCGAACAGATTGACTGTCGGAGTGGCAAACCAACGGCACAGCTGGCGAAACAGTGCAGGATGTAACCTCCATTCCGCACTGTCTATCGTGGTACGACTGAGCCAATCCGCTTGGGTGTTCTCCACCCCCGAGATGTGATCCGAGCGAATCGACTGGAGATGTCTCTCCACCCACCTGCACAGAGCTTCTGCCTCCGCCATCAACCGTCGAGATTTGGTGTCCCCTTGGCGATTGATGTGCCCCTTGGTGGTCACGTTGTCCGTCATCAATAGGACGTGGTGGTTGAGAATGTCCCGTGCGAAATGGCGTAGGGCGAGGCGTGCAGCCCGCAGCTCCAAGAGATTGATGCTGGACGCTGATTCCGTCACGCTCCATGTGCCCTGTGCCACCGCGTGCCCCATGTGGGCTCCCCAGCCGACGAGACTTGCGTCTGTTGTTATGACAAGTCAGGAGGGTTCCTTGAACTGAAGGCCCTTGCGGATCGATGGGGAGCACCACCACCGGAGGGAGCGTCGTAATGCAGGAGGAACTGGAACCTTCCTCGTCGAGTTGCTCCTGTTGGCTCTCTGGTGTGGGAGGAGAAGCCACTGGAGTTCCCGGGAGTGTAGTCTGGCCCAGGGAACGATGGCGATACATGAGATCATTTTCCCTAGCAGCTTGGAGAGGAGCAGCACTGGAGCCCGCCTCAATCCCTGCACCTCCCGAACAAGGGACACTAGGCTGTCTATTCTGTCCTTGGACAGGGACACCCTGCAGGAAATAGTGTCTATGACCGCCCCCAGATGGATGATTCTGGTGGACGGAACCAGATGGCTCTTGGCCACATTCACCGAGAACCCGTGGGATCGGAGGGTCCCCATGGTGATGCGGAGGTCCCGCACGGCCTGTTCCCTGGACGACGATTGGATGATAATGTCGTCCAAATAACATTGTAGCCGTACAGGCCGCCGGCGGAGATGTGCCGCGAGGGCGGACAAAATTTTGGTGAAGGTCTGGGTGCCGACGACAGGCCGAATGGAAGGGCCTTGTACTGGTAATGGATGCCGGCATAGAAGAACCTCAGGAACCTCCTGTGTGACGATCGAATTGGTATGTGGAGATAAGCCTCCTGCAGATCGATGGAAGTCAGGTAATCCCCTTGGCAGATCCCTAGAAGGATGGTTTGGAGGGACTGCATTTTGAATCTCCGGTATGTGACGTGCCTGTTGAGATTCTTTAGGTCTAAGATGGCACGCCAACCCCCCGAGTTCTTGGGGACCAGAAAGAGGATGGAGTAGAACCCCCTCCCCTCCTGGAGCGGAGGAACCTGTTCTATCGCATCGATGTCCAGGAGATGCTGAATCTCCTGGGTCATTCGCTGCTGTTTGATGGGGCAGAATGGGGTGGGGCAGCGTATGAAGTTCCTGGGAGGAAGAGACAGGAACTCCAGGGAGAGACCCTCCCTTATCGATTGGAGGACCTAAGAGTCCTCCGTGATCAGCTCCCATTGGGCAGAGAACAATTGGAGCCGACACCCTATTGGGGAGGACAGTGGATGGTCACATGGAGCGCCTGAAGGGACGGTTGGCAGCTCCCCCGCAGTTGAACTTGCGGGACTGGAATTGTTGCCTGCCCCTGTCCCGAAAGGACTGCCTGTCCTGGGAACGGTCATTATTCTGGAAGGATGACCTCCTAGTGGATGGTTGGTTGGGCGACGAATCGGAAGAACGAAAGGACTGGCGCCTGGAATAAGGAGTGGACCTCCGGTCCTGCTTCTTGGCCATGTTGGGAAGGATCTTCCGCTTGTCCTTGGATTCAATGAGAAAAGAATCAAGGAAGGACGTCTCCAAAAAGCTTAGTCCCTTTAAAGGGGGCTGAAGCTAACCTCCACTTATGCTTCTGGTCCGCTTGCCAATGGCGGAGCCAGACCAAACGGCGGGAGGTGACGTTCGAAGCGAGCGCCCGTGACGCAAATTTGGTGGCAGATAAGGAAGCGTCAGCGGAATACTGGGACGCAGCTATGATCTTGCATATGTCCTGATGGTGACAAACCTCCTCTTCAGGGAGCTTGGCCTGAGGCTCCCTGAGCCAAATGATGGAAGCCCTGTTGAAGAAGGATGCGGAGGAGGAGGCCTTAATGGCCCAGGCGGCTGCCAAATGAGTCTTGTGGCAGGCCTTCTCCGCCCTCCTATCCTTGGCCTTGAGCCCTTCCATCTGTTCCGCCGGGAGAACCGAATTAGTGGTGAGGGCCGCAACCGGGGGGTCTACCTCTGGGAGCACCAGGATGTCCTCCAAGGAGGAGTCCATCAAGAAGAGCTTTTTATCAGTGCCACTGGGGGCCGAGAGGGACCCTGGCTGGGTCCACTGTCGCTGGATGACGTCCAGGAAAAGTTCAGGGACTGGAACAATTTCCTGAGTCTCGGGAGGAACCTTAAACATAATCGCATTAGGGTTGACCTGCGGGGCCGCAGGTGTCCCCTCAGCAGGTAGGGGCTTAACACCTTCAAGGGTAGTGTGCTTAGCCTTGTGGAGGATGGACTTGAAAAGGGGGGGCCGAAAGAGCCCCTTGTATTTCGGGGTAGCTGGAGGAAGACCCTCATCTTCCGAAAGGCCAGCGTCCTCCTGGTCACCCTCCCCCATAAGGGAGGGCTCGCTGACCATGGAGGATTCAAGAGAAGGATGGCGGACCCTTGCGGCCGGAGCGGCAGCTGCAGGCGCAGCTGGAGCTGGCACCGTGGGGGCAATCACCTGGGGAACCACGGGAGGAGGCGCTGGCTGGGCCAACTCCTGCCGCAGAAGGCCCCCTGTGATAACATCCGAAATGGCCTTCGCTATGACTGCCTACATGTGAGGGGAAAGTTCAGGTTCCCGAGCCACAGGGGGAACAGCCACCGCCTGATCCTGAGATGTCTGGGTCAGGTGAGCAGGTGGGAGCTCCTCCAAGGGAGTCACCTCCGAGGTGAAGGATGGAGCAGGGGAAGCAGGACGGGTGAAGGACCTATCAGGAGACAGTTCCTCGGACGCCACCTCCTCCTCAACCACGCTAAGGGGGTAACCCCCCGAAGAAAGCCCGCTAGAAGTGCCCATACCCGACTCAGGAAGGGATGGGACATTGGCTGCAAGGCGCTGGGCCCTATCAAACTGCTTATTAACGGCCCGGTGTCTACGTGCCGCGTCCTTATCAGCAGCTTTGGAAGGAGGAGGGTAAGGATGGCTGGATGAGATAGCCGCAACCCCCCTTCTAGGCCTCTTCCCTTTCCCTTGAGTGGCTAACTGCTCAGGTTCTGGGGGAGGAACTGGTCTACTCTCACTAAGAGAGGAAGGCCCAGGCTGCTCCATATAGAAAGATCTGACCTGGATCAGCGTTGAGGAACTGTGCAGACTCGGGAGATGAAGGCCCAAACAGGCACTGAAACAAGAGAAAAAACAGAAAATATCAGATTCAAAGGAAACACAATCCAAGAATACACCAGAAAAAAAGGGCCAAGGATTAAAAGGCCCAACATAGGCCAGCAAGGAGGGCTCCACAACCGAAGGTTGGGAAAAGGCCTTGGCAGCAAAGGCAGAGAGGAAGTCTAGACCCCACGGGTCCCTCCCTGAGCTGGGAAACGGGGGCGATGCCCCCAAGAACCAGCACCGCCCATCAGGAAAAATAAAAATAAACTAGAGTGGTAGCAGCCCCTCTGGAATCACCCAAAAGGAACCGCGGACCACTGGGCAGCCTTCTGCAAGGAGCGGGGGTAGACCGGGAAGCCAGAGAAAAAGAGAGCGAAAAACGACCTCAAAAACATGGCCGCCGCCTGAAGGCCAGCAAAAAGGACATCCAAAATGGCCGCCGCCATTCAAACTGCATGGAAAAAAGGCCTCCAAAATGGCCACCGCAGGGCTATAGAGAAGGAGACCTCCTCAAAATGGCCGCCACCATAAGGGCAAGTCATGCTGCTTGCAAGCATGGCCACCAGCCCCGAAATGGCAGAGAAACGGCCCCGCAGAGACTTTAAATTATATAGGGCTGTGCTGCTGCCCCAAAAAGGGACGGACAGCCAAAAACGCCCCCCCCCCCCCCCCCACGATCGCTCCTACCTCTGAGTCCAGCAGTTCAGCAGTCAAGGAAAAGAAACTTCGAAAGCAATAAGTAATCAATTTGAAAGAAAGAAAAACAAAAAAGCCAGGAGAATGCAAAAAATAAGGAAAAAAACAACTGGGAGAGTCCAAATCAAAGGTGAATTACTGGAACTCCCAAAAAACAGAATTTATCTAGGCAAACTGAGGAGAGATACTGGAAGGCATGTGCACCAAGGGAGGCGTGGCCAGGAAAGCAAAAAGTTTCTCACTTCCCTAGGCAACCAGACTGAAATAACCCATCGCTTTGGACTCTCAAAGCGGTGTGCTGGAAAATATATAGCTGTATTTCTTCAAGCACAATATCGGGCTCCATGCACCCCCACTGAAGTTCTTACAGTAGACTTGGTTAACTCCTATACGAGGGATAAGGAAGAGGAAAAAGAGCAAAGAGCCAGGGAAACAGTTAAAGAACCTGCTAAAAAGTGACAGTCCACTCAGAAAAATAGTCCCTCCCAAGACAAGCCAACGAGAGGGGGCTGTATTAATAGAGAAGTTTCACTGGAAGCCAGTAAAGCATCTTCCCCCAACCCATTACAACAATCACATTGCTCACTACAAACACAACAGATTGCTCTTAGAATCCATATGAACAGACTTGGAATACCAAGAGTGCTATACTAAATTCCTTAAGCCAGCTTTTTCACTGCCACTGGGGGCAGATTGATCTCTGTGCTGTGGCGTGACTTCCTGAGGGCCCAAATTTGAAGCGGATTCTTTTGTCTTTCAAACAGCCCACCATACCACAAATGCTATTTAAGATGAAGGCACATTTAGCCTCCTTTCAAATCTTTCCCATCAGAATTTTCTTTGAAGAAATGGTTACATCCTTAATTGTTAGCATGTGAGCTCCCAAGGTGTCTGTCTCTTCCTCATTTTCAACCTTGGGAAAGGGAGAGAAAGAGGGAGAAGCTGATAGCGCTGAAACCGGTTGGGAAATAGCGGAGCTCTGCTGGGCTCTGCGAAAATCCAACTGGACAAACTGCTGCCAGGGACCTTTGGGTCAGTAGTGTTCTAGAGGAACAGGGAAAAAAATAAGAAATATCTTGATGACCAAAGAGGAACCAGCAGTTCCTCAAAAGGTCCGAGATAAAGTTCTTCAAACTAACAGTGGAAGCGGCAGCGGCCACACAAATGGCCGTTTCAAAGTCAGGGCAACTGGACCAAGCTACTTAAGCAGGAGCAGTGCTGGATCTGGGTGAAAGAGTGATCAACCCAAAGTAAAGAAATTTTAAAATTGGATTAAAAAAGAGACCCAGAGTGGAAATTAGTGGCTATCTGACAGAAGGGGGATTTAACAGAGGGAAAAAACTGTGGAGACTAAAACGGAAAGCCCTAGAAGATTTTTATTCCCAAATTTGGACTTGGAAACATTAAAAATAATAAAAGAACTCAGGGGGGGGGATTCTTTTCTTTTTCTACCTTTTTCTATTTTTTGTGGATTTAATACGGACTTTGACAGCTTTTGACACTGAGCGAACTAAAACACATTGCGTACAGCAGAGAGGAAGACATCGACTGGTGAGAAAACGATATTACACGACTCAATAAAAAATAACAGAGGAAAGTGCAGCTGTAGACCTGACCTTGACTGTAGCAATATAAAGACACATTGAAGCAGTGGGAAACAACAAGGAGGATTTGTTTTAGTAACAGTCCTGTGGATTGGACTTACTATTTTGGTGGAAGAGAAAAAGCAAAATAAAAGTGGAACTGAACTTTAGAAATTGGAAATAAGGAAGGAAAAAAAGAAACCAATTAATGAACTTTAAATTTAAGTAAATGTGATAGAGCAGAAAAAGTTTAAATAATTTGTTAAATTAACTAAGCAGACACTATGGAATCTTGAATGTATAATGAAATAGTTGACATGTTAAAAAATGCACGTAAAATGTTAAATGGGAAAAAAACAGTGGAAGCTCAGAGGGAACACTTAGAACAAAGAGAAGGAGAAAAGGAGAAAGAAAAGGGACTAGATGAAGAACAAGAACACAAAGGAAAAAGAGATTGGAAAAGAAAAATACTTAAGATGACTATATTGGGATTTACAGTTACAAATCAAAAGGAGACAAAAGGGAAGTGACCCCCAAAAAGTGAAAATTAAATAGCAAAGGTGGAATCAATGGGGAAAGATGGGGAGGGATTGGGGGAAGGTACTAAAACAAAAGAATTAAAAAGGAGAAGAAAAATTGGAAAGAAAAAATATAGAAATTACAAACACAAGAAAAAGAAAAAATTAGGCGAATGGGCAGAGAAGAGAATATAAGAGAAGTGAAGTTCCTGAAAAACTAAGAGAAAATGGCTGAAAGGAGGAAAGAAGGAAAAGGATTTACTATTAGAATAGAATGAAATTTGGTAATATAGTCAATGGTAAATAGCTAATACGGTGTGAGGGAAATAGATTAATACTATTAATTGTGAATAATTAACTAAGTGAAATGTTTACTATATAAAATTAAAATTGAAGATATATGTTTATTGAGAATAAAAAAGAATAATAGATGGAAATGATATGTTACATATGATTAACTTGGAGAGGCAATAAGGATATTCTTTATATAGTAAGAAGAAATTAAAGTTAAGCTGAATAAAATGGAAAGAAATTAAGATGACTGAAATGTGAAATGAAAATATGATGTAAAATGAACTATGTATAACAGAAGATGTAAAGAGGGAAAACCCGGACAACACTTTGTTTATAAAAGAAGTTAAAATATATAATAAAAAAATAAAAACTTCGTTTCAAAAAAAGGAAAGTGAGAGAAAGAAAGTGGGAGTCAGCCAGCCTTGTCCTGTGATGAGATTCTTAATGGCAAATAAACTGGCCTCATTAATGCTTTTGACGCTTTCCCAAGGAAAGAACAAGACAACATACTATTCAAGTTAGAAAATTTAAATAAATCCTTGTTGGTCACAATGGACACAGCAGAGCCACTTATAGATCTGGTCTCCCCAATAATTGAGCCTCTCACTTCTCCCCCAGAGGAAAAGGGATTGCATGAATATGAGATCATGGAAAACAGAAGCCAAGATCCAAAGGGGCCATTAGAGGTCCCAGTAGAGATGGAGATGCTACCATCCTTATGTGAATGATACCTGATATGATACCTTCAGCACCAAACCAAAAAATTGAGACATGATCCACGTCAGTGCCACCATCTCAAAGTCGAATGAAGCATAACCTAATAACTCCTTGCCCTACATGTATCAGAATGGCAAGTTTTGTTAGCTGGTGCTAAAACCTCTTAAACTGAACAAGTTCCTCAAGAGTCTAAACAGGACTTAGTTGGGACTCCTCTACTTTTAGAGAAGGTCAATTCTGTGTGTGACAACACCTCAATCCATTACAACAACCTGACAACTTCCCTTTGTATAAATCAAGTTTCCTGATGAGCTGCAAAAGATGACCCTTATAACCTGGAATATAGTCGGTTGGTCTGTTCCATCAAAAGACCAACTCTTTTTTGACTATATATCACAAATTGACATCCTCTTCTTATAGGAAACCTGGACCTGCACAGAGGTAGAGTTAGATGGTTATTGGGCTAACTCAATCCCGGCTGTTCCAAGCAAGGTGGGTGGGAGAGCTAAAGGGGGTATTGTGATATTAATTAATATATCCCTGCAATTTAAATGTGTATCACTGCTACCTTTCCAGCCATGGATTGTGACTATCTTACTCTTATTTAAACAGGTGCAGATTTTGCTTTTTAATATCTATATTCCTCCACTTAATAAGACTAATCTGATCAACAAGATTTGGGAGGGCATAGAAGATTTTATTCTTGGCTACTCAAATACCCCACAGCAGCAATAATTATAGAGGGGGGACTTAAACGCTAGGATAAACCCAAATGATCAACCATTATTTAATCAATTTAAGATCCATTTTGATGAGAATGTACCATGAGAACCCCTGAATTCCAGACAATTTAAAGACCTTAAAGCAAATTGGGCAGGTTTCTGTGTAAGACACATGACTGTACGTTTGGACCTTTGTATCCTTAATGGTTCCACATGGGGCGACTACCCAGCAGAATATACTTATCGGGGAGGAGGAAGAAAATCCACAGTTGATGACTGGATAACATCATATGACCTCCCAGAGTTCATACACAAGATGGAGGTAGACTGGCGACTGGAAAGCGATCATGATTCAGTAATTCTTACTCACATTACACCAGAAATCTCTAAGGGCAGGCTCAACCTATCTACCCAGGATAGCCAGCCAAAATACCCAGGTAAAAATTAAATGTAATGAGAAAAATGCAAAGGAAGTTACTAAATAGTGTTAGATCCAGAAACCATAAAACTACACACATCTCTACTAAGGAATAAGTTTGAAGGATCATACCTAGAGGAGTTTGAGATTTTATTTTAAAATTTAAAATCAGTTCTCACTAACAGAATACTAGCTCACTCCAAAAGGCCGGTTTCAAAGAATAAAAAATGGTTTGTTAGAGATTGTGTGCAACTAAAAAGGATATATAATATGGAGTACAAGAAAAGTAAAAATGCCCCCTTTGAGGATCACACTACTTAAAGAAGTTGAAAGCACAATATAAGACCCTTCTAAAAGAAAACAAAAGTGCAGCTATGAAGGAGTCTTAGCATAGATATAATCAGTCAGAACAAAAAATACATCCCTTTTTTGGTACATCATCAGAGGATTGGGGAAATCTCCCCTATCCCCAACTAATCAGGTTCTGATTCATGCCTGGAAAGAATATTTTAGGGAGCTACAGTATATACAGACCCGACTATATAACAAAGGAGAGCCAAATCAGTTTGGACCAAACTCCTTACTAACCTAAGGTGACCAGATATTCAAAGTCCCAAAGTGGGACACCGTTGACAGGCGGTGGGGGGGCGGTGCTCCGGCACGTCACGCGCCTGTGCAGAGGGCACCGGGGTCGGGTCGCGCTCCCACCCGCCCCCATGGGGCCCTCTTTAAAGGCAGCGGCGGCGGGCGGCCCAGCGGTGCTGAGAGCCACAGGCTCGGGCCGCCGCCACTGTCTTTAAAGAGGGCATCGTGGGGGTGGGTGGGAGCGTGCCCCCCACCCCGACGCCCTCTGCACAGGCGTGTGACATGCCAGAGCGCGCGCGACCCCCCTCCTCAGCCCCAACGCCCTCCCTGGCGCTCAGAGGCGCGCACCTCTGAGCGCGTACAGAGCACCCGCCGCCTGCCCGCAAAAAACAGGACATTTTGAAGAGGCGGCAGGGCATGGGACACCTGAAGGTGAACCGGGACTGTCCCGCCAAAAGCGGGACGTCTGGTCACCTTATACCAGTGGTAGGCAAACCGCGGCTCGCGAGCCGCATGCAGCTCTTTGGCCCCTTGAATGTGGCTCTTCAGTCTCTCTCTGATTCCCTCCCTCCTTCCCTCCGTCTCTCTCTCTCTCTCTGTGTGCCTCTCTCTATCTGCCTGTCACTGTCTCTGTCCACAGAATACCCCCTCGGTCCCCCTCGCGTTCCTCCTCTTCCCCGATGGCGTCTGGAGTGATCAGGGACCGTGCAGGAACTCGGCGCTTTTCCACGGTGTGGAAAAGATAGGCGCATGCAGGTCCTACGGAATTACAGCGCAAATTCCAACTGCTACGAAGTCTCTGAGACTGTAATCGGGCGGAGCATGCGCGCAGAAAAGATAGGCGTACGCATGCCCTGCCCGATTACAGTCTCGGAGACTTCGTAGCGGTTGGAATTTGCGCTGTAATTCCGCAGGACCTGCATGCGCCTATCTTTTCCACACCGTGGAAAAGCGCTGAGTTCCTGCACGGTTCCGAGCCTTGCAACGCGCAGCTCCCACCGCCCAAGGTCGCCCGGCAGGTCGCCCGGCTGTATGTCTGTCTCTCCCTCTTTCCCCCGTCTGTCTCCGATTCAATCCCTCCCTGTGTCATTCTCTATCTGTGTCTCTCTCCATCTCTCTCCCTCCCTCTCTTTCTCTCTGTCTCTGTCTGTCTCTCTCTTTCCCTCCCTCCCCCTCTGTCTCTCTCTGTGTCTGTCAGGAACTCCCTCTCTCCCCTCTCCTCCGCCCCCACCCCGGGGAGCAGCAGAAGGGCCGGCATACGGACGCCTCCTCCCGCAGCGGGCGAGGGAGCAGGCGGGGCGAGCACTCAAGGCTACCGTCATCTTAAGCACCACCGAGGCTGTCGCCCGCCAGGTCACCCGGCAGGGGCGTCAGGCAGGGAAGCCGGTCTATTGTGGCTCCCTTCGGCGGCCACCACGGCGCACGTTCTGGGGCCGCGCCACGCAGCCCCAGAACATGTGCCGTGGTGGCTGTCGGAGGGAGCCGGTTGAGACGTGCCCGGCTTCCCTGCCCGACGCCCCTGCCGGGTGACCTGCCGGGTGACAGCCTCGGTGATGCTTAAGATGATGGTAGCCTTGGGTGCTCGCCCCGCCTGCTCCCTCGCCCGCTGCGGGAGGTGGCGTCCGTAACCTCCGGCATGCCAGCCCTTCTGCTGCTTCCCATGGTGGGGCGGGAGGAGAGGGGAGAGAGGGAGTGACTGACAGACACAGAGAGAGACAGAGGGGGAGGGAGGGAAAGACAGAGAGACAGACAGAGACAGAGAGAAAGAGAGGGAGGGAGAGAGACGGAGAGAGACACAGATAGAGAATGACACAGGAAGGGATTGAATCGGAGACAGACAGGGGAAAGAGGGAGAGACAGACATACAGAGACAGAGAGAGGGAGGGAGGGAGAGAATCAGAGAGAGTGACACACACAGAGACAGGGATAGACAGAGAGAGGGAGGGAGAGACAGATAGAGACTGATTAAGTGAGTGAGAGACAGATAGACAGACACACACACAGAGTGACAGAGATGGGCGGACGAAGGAGAGGGAGACAGAGATAGAGAGAGAAAGAAAGAAAAAGAAAGAAAAAGAAAGAGAGAGAGAGAGAGAAAGAGAGAAAGAGAGAAAGCCAGAAAGAGAAAAAGAGAGAAAGAGAAAGAGAGAGAGAGAGAGACTGAAAGAAAGAGAAAAAGAGAAAGAGAGAGAGAGAGAGAGAGAAATGGAGAGAGAGAGAGAGAAAGAGAGGAAGAGAGAAAGAAAGAAAGAAAGAAAGAAAGAAAGAAAGAAAGAAAGAAAGAAAGAAAGAAAGAAAGAACTTATGACCACAATTGAGCCTAAAAGTTTGGTTGCTAACCAAGACCGTCGTTAAGTGAGTTTCACCACATTTTCCAAGTTGGCCACGCCCACCTAGTCACATGACCGCTGAGCCACTCCCACAAAACAGGCCACACCTTCCGGCTCTCAAAAGAAATTTCAATCGTGGTATTGTTGATATTTGGCTCTGTTGACTATTGAGTTTGCCCACCACTGCCTTATACTAACCCTCCTGTTACACCATAAGAGATATCCCGGTTGATCGGAGTCCTCAAGGCTAATAAGGCACCTGGTGCTGATAATGTCCTGCCAGAAATAATAAAAAAGAATGCCAATTGGTGGGCCATATGCCTAGAGATTGGGGATTAGCAATTATCCTACCAATTTATTAAAAAGGTAATAGAAATGATCTAGGCAATTAAAGCCCCATTAGTCTTCTGAGTGTTATTAGTAAATTGTATGCCAAACACCTAAACTATAAACTTCAGAACTAGCTAATTTTAGGGGGGAGATAATCAAAGACGAATAAGCCAGTTTTAGAGAAGGAATATCAACGGTGGATCATATCTTGGTACTCTAGTAATCTAGTACAAAAAATACACGTATAAAAAAAAATCCTCTCTTTTCGTGGCCTTCCTTGATTTTAAGTAGGCCTTTGACTCAAAATCAAGAACACCCTCTGGAAGAAATTACAACGCACTACTATCGATAAACGCCTCCTTTTCCTCATACAAAAATTGTATGCCAATTCCACCTTGAAAGTGAGGTATAATCCTCAAGGGACTTTAACTGGCCCAGTAAGGGTATGAAAAGGTGTACGGCAGGGTTGCCTCCTGATCAATCTTTTACAGAACTCTGATCTGCATCCTCCTAATCTAGCACAACACAAAATTTGATTATCCTATATGTCGACGATGCTGCTATTACTTCACAAACTCCTGAAGGACTGAAATAATTAGGGCAACACTTGGCTATTGCAGACAGAATGACAGTTGGTCTTAACTGAACCGTTATTTTAGGAGAGTTGCAGGATGACCCAGGATTGAGTACTGTCACGTCCAATCAGCCTTGAGACTGAGTTAAACTGAAGCCATGGCTCTGTGCTCCTTCCTTCTGGCTCCCAGTTTCAATGAATTACTTCCTCTGAAAATACCTGCAAACAGGGCACAAGGGAACACTCCCTAGCCCCTGACCCCACCCCCAGATGACCAATCCCAGAGTGGGACCTGGATCATCCTGCAATATTTCTAAAATAACAGTTTAGGTAAGACCAACTGTCATTTTCCAGTGGGTTGCAGGATGATCCAGGATTGGGACATACCCAAGTTAACGTCTCTCGGGAGGGTGGGGGGCACTATTGGTCCCTTCTGATGCTAATACTTGTAACATCATGTGACCAAAGGACGCGTCAGCCGACACGTATGCATCCAACCTGTAAAGTCCATGAAGGAAGACAGGGAAGCCCAGGTCGCAGCCCTGCAGGTATCAACAAACGTCGCCTGTGTTGCCCAGGCCAACGAGGTGGCAGCACTCTTGATGGAGTGTGCCATGATTCCCTGTGGAACTGATAGATGTTTCGCCATATATGCTAACGCGATAACCATTTTAATCCATCTTCCAATCGTGGAAGAAGAAACCTTTTTATCCAAGGAAAATGGGCGAAAGGAAATGAACAAAGTGTCGGTTTTCCTAATGTGTCTAATGTGTGGGCTTTCCTAATGTGTCTCGGGCGTCTCAGATAGATACGTAGGTCACATTTGACATCCAGCCACTGCCAAAGTTGCTCCCTATCATGGGTAGGGGTCAGACAAAAATCCGGGAACATCACCTCCTGAAACATATGGAATAGAGTGTTTACCTTGGAAAGGAAAGTTGGGTCGTTGAAGGATGACCCAATTATCGTGAAAGGTACAAAGGTGCGACCCACAACTCAGAAATGTGACGGGCCAAGGTGACCATAACCAGGAACATGACCTTCAAGATCATCAACTTGAGGCTGACTGACCTCAAGGGTTCAAACGGTTCACCTGTCATCACCTGAAGCACCATGGGAAGGCTCCACATAATAATAATAATAATAATTTATTATATTTATAAACCGCCCCCTCTCCCCAAAGGGACTCGGGGCGGTGTACAGGAAAATTAAAAACCATCTAAAAACATACAATACACACGTTAAAAACGAATTAAACTACCCCGTACAAAATTTAAAAACCATTAAAATTACCACCCATTAAAACCCAATAAACAATTTGAGAAAACAGACTGGGGCAAGAAGCGTAGATTAGGCCAAGCCGGCCTGATGAAACAAATAGGTTTTTACTTTTTGGCGGAAGGCGCGGAGGTCCGTAGTCGTTCTGATATCCGGGGGTAGGTCGTTCCAGAGGGTCGGGCCCATCACAGAGAAGGCTCTTCTCCTGGGCATCGCCCGCTGGCACTGCCTGGTGGACGGCACCCGGAGAAGTCCCTCTCTGTGTGAGCGAATCGGCCGAAGGGATGTATGGGGCAGGATACGATCCCGCAAATAACTAGGTCCTGTGCCATGGAGCGCTTTAAAGATGATAATCAACACCTTGAAACGCACCCGAAAGACCACAGGCAGCCAGTGCAGCTCGCGCAGGAGTGGCGTTACATGGGAGTATCTAGTGACTCCCATAACTGCCCGCGCGGCCGCGTTCTGGACCAGCTGTAGTCTCCGGGTGCATCTCAGGGGGAGCCCCATGTAGAGAACATTACAGTAGTCCAGACGAGACGTCACAAGCGCATGAGTGACCGTGCGAAGGGCGTCCCGGTCCAATAGGGGATGCAACTGGTGCACCAGGCGAACCTGGTAAAATGCCCCCCTGGCCACAGCTGTCACATGGTCTTCTATAGACAGCCGGGAATCCAGGAGGACGCCTAAGTTGCGTGCCCGCTCCACGGGGGCTAGATGTTCGCCTCCTATGGCCAGTGATGCCGTCAACTGGTTGAACCGGGGCGCTGGTAGCCACAGCCACTCAGTCTTGGGACGGGTTGAGCTTGAGTCTGTTCCTTCCCATCCAGATCCGCACGGCTTCCAGACACCGGGACAGCACTTCGACGGCATCGTTGGGGTGGTTTGGGGTAGAGATGTACAGCTGGGTGTAATCCTCGTACAGATGGTAATCTACCCCAAACCCACGTATGATCTCACCCAGCGGCTTCATATATGTATTGAACAAGAGAGGCGAGAGGACCGACCCCTGAGGCACCCCACAAGTGAGAGGCCTCGAGGTCGACCTCTGCCCCCGTCAATACAAATTGCGATCGACAGGAGAGGTAGGAGGAGAACCACTGTAAAACGGTACCCCTCACCCCAATCCCTCCATTCGATGCATGGTCGATGGTATCGAAAGCCGCTGAGAGATCTAATAGGACAAGGATAGAGGAACAACCTCTATCCCATGCCCTCCAGAGATCATCCACCAACGCGACCAATGCCGTCTCGGTGCTGTGACCGGGCCGGAAGCCGGACTGGCGCGGGTCCAGATAATCAATTTCCTCCAGATGACGTGGAAACTGTTGTGCCACCACATTCTCTACAACCTTCGCCAGAAAGTGAAGGTTGGAGACCGGGCGGTAATTTACTAACAATGCTGGGTCCAGGGAAGGCTTCTTGAGGAGAGGCCTCACAACCGCCTCTTTCAAGATGGTAGGCAAGAACCCCTCACTCAAAGAAGCCCTCACTATTTCCTGGAACCAGCCTCGTGAAACCTCCCAGGATGCCAGTACAAGCCAGGAGGGACACGGGTCCAATAAACATGTGGTGGCCCTCAGTCTCCTACGCAACCTGTCCATATCATCGGAAGTAACAGAGTCAAATTCCTCCCAGAATGGTGCCTCAAGACCCGCTTCCGACGCCTCTTCCGGACCACTGTCGGTGGAGACCAACCAACATGAAACATATGCACCACTGGCAGGGGAAGGTTACTAGTGCCCTTCAGGAATCTCTCTACTACAAGAAGTTGAGGCAGTGGTAGATCCCTATCCCCTAATACAACTGTGGACAAAGCCACTACCTGTCTCTTAAGCATACCATGGGAGAGCCGTTTCTCCAACCCATCTTGGAGGAACTCCAATACCTGTGGCACCAAAGCTGAGCGGGAGTCTGACACCAACTTGCAGCACCAGGACACAAAGGTTACCCAAGTGGAGCTATAAATCCTGGTCGTGGAACTCCTTCGCAAAGTCTCAATGGTAGACATTATCCGTTGGGAGAACTGGGCATCCCTTAGATGTTCCCCAGCAGACTACAAAGCATCGCTACGGGAACAAAACGTTGGCTTCTAACCTAACTGTGGTCTGGTGACAGAAAAACCTTGCCCAGGTGGGAATCCATCACTGTGCCCAGGAGCAAAATTTGGGTGGATGGAACCAAGGTACTGTTCTCTAAGTTAACCCAAAACCCCAACTGCTGTAAGGTGTCCACCAACAGCAAGACGTCGCTCTGCGCGTTGTCAAATGACACCACCTAGACCAGGATATAATCGAGATAGCACTGGACCAGGATAGAGTGCTCCCGAAGAGAGGCGGCCACCACCACCACCACCTTTGTAAAGGTTCTGGGGTCTGATGCTAACCCAAACGGTAGTGCCGTATACTGGTAGTGGATGCCTAGATATGAGAATCTAAGGAACCTGCAATAGTCAGGGAAAATGGGAATATGGAGATTCGCTTCCGAAAGGTCAATGGAGGCCATGTATAAAACCTCCTATCATTACTGCTAGGGTTGGCAAAGGACCCAGGTTTAGCCCATTGCTTCTTTACTACCTCAAAATAATTTTGGAGCAGGGATCTCTTCCTTCACTGCAGTGGGCTCAGAAAAGTCCGGTCCCCCCAGTTTCTTGGCAGGGACCCCTTCCTTGCCATCTTCCACCTCACCCAGCTGCGCAGTGGCCTTAGCCTTACACAGCAAGGACTTGAACAAGTCAGGTGGAAACAACCTTGAAAAAGCTGGGGGATCAGGAGCAGAGGTATCCACATCATCAGACATATCTACCTCTCTCTGAACCTGTTCTCCGACAATAGATCCCTCACTAGCCAGGGAAGGTGACATTCGTCTCTGCACACTTGGATTAGATGGCCTAGGTCAGATTTGGTGCGATCCCGGGACCGCACCCCTGCTTGTAGAAGGGAATACCTTCTGTTGCAGTCCAGTTGCAATTCCGTGCGAAATTGCAGAAGTGATGAGCCTTTGGACAAAATCTAGAAGCTGTTCCACATCCATGGGGAATATGTCCTCTCCCCCTGCAGACCCCCTAATGACTGGGTGAGGAGCTAAGGTGGGCCTGACTGGTGCTTCACTGGTGAAGGAACCCCTGTGGTGAAACGGATCCCCCTGGTATGGGCCCTGATCCTCAGTGGAAATGGGAGGAGGAGGAGAAATATCCCCCAAAACCCTCGATTAAGCTGGGAGATCCATGCCTGGAGGCAGGGCCAGAAATAGAACCCAGGTGGGATCATGACTTAATGCACAAGCTTTCCCCTCTGCTCAGCCCTGGAGACCTGCTTTTCCAGGGCCCTGTGCCTGTGTTCCTCATCCCTTTGCATGGCTCTAGAAGGTCTATCAGCAGCCAGAGACTTCTTCTGCCTGCCAGAAACTGTGGGTCTAATCCGAACCCTGCTGGATGTTCCCTCTCCTGGTGATAAAGGAGGGGAATCAGATCACTCCTGGTCTTCTGCCATCTTGCAGCCTCCACGCTCCTCAGATAACTGTGATCCCAGGCAGCCTAGGCTGTGTCCCACCTGGCTAGGCAGGTTGTAACCCCCAGGGAAGCAATCGTGCAGTAGACCGGTGCCTCCTGTCCTCCTCTGATCACTCCAGTACTCCACCAATTTGTGCTATCATTGCAGCTTCTGGTGGCACCACATGGTGTGGCGCACAACTTGGAAAGCTCCATGCCTCTCGAAGAACTCCTTCGCTTTCCCCAGTAGTTAGCAGCCTTCTTGGAGCTTTTCAGTCACTGCTGCAAGAGAAAATGACCGTTGGCTTACCTGAATGGCTTTTCTCAAGGTGCTGCGGGAGTGTCCAAGCATGGGTTAACTTCAGCTTGCTGCCCAAGGACTGAGTTCGAATCTTTAGTGTAGCCACACCTCCAGTTTGAAAAACGAAGGTGTGGAGTCCAGAAGATGTCGTGAGAGGGAGCACAATGCTGGCAGGAGAAATGACTCGGTTCCACCGTCTTACCCCAGGGTGGGGTTGGACATTCCCACAACACCTAGAGAAAGACCATTCAGGTAAGCCAATGGTCATTCTCCTAAGCGCTGCTTGGAGTGTCCAAGCATGCGACATACCCAAGCTATGTAGTCCCAGGCTGGGAAGCAGAAAGGTCCTGTTGGTCTGGAGCTGTCAGAACCTGTTGCAAGACTCTCCTCCCGAAGGAGGCCTCCACAGATGTGAAGGAGTCCAATTTGTAGCTACAAAAAAACGGGGATGGCAAGGCCCAGGTAGCTGCCCTGCATATTTAAGCAATGGGCACCTGTGTTGCCCATGCAGCAGTGGTTGCGACGCTCCTTGTGGAATGGACGATGATACGTGCAGAAACCAGCCAGGCCTGATGTTCGTAGGCCAGAGTTATGCAAGCGTGCAGCCATCGACCTATGGTTGACAAGGTAACCTTCCTGCCCATAGAGGCAGGTTGGAAGGACACAAAGAAGGATTCGGACCTGCGGAAGGAGGTTGTTCTCTTGTATATGCGTACTGCTCGTCTGACATCTAGCTTGTGCCAAACCCGCTCCCTGGGATGTCTGGGGTGAGGGCAAAAGTCCAGGAGTATTACTTCCTGCGCTCTGTGAAACAGGGTGTTAATCTTCGGGAGGAAGGATGGGTCGAGATGGAGAATGACCCTGACCGAATGCACCACTAAGAGGTCCTCTCTAACCGACAGGGTGGCCAATTCAGAAATTCTGCACGCCGATGTGATAGCAATTAGGAAGGCAGTCTTAAGTGATGTGGCGTAAGGAGACCGAGCAAAGTGGTTCAAATAGGGCAGCGGTGGGAGACTGCAAGACAAGTGCCAGGTCCCAAGTCGGATACCTGTGAACTGTTGGAGGGCGTAAAATGGTAGCGCCCTTGAGGAAACTACGTACCTTAGGGTGTCTACTGAGCGGAATCGAGTTGTCTCTGGACAAGATGGTGGCCAAGGCGACTGTCTGCCTCCAAAGGGTGTTAGGAGCTAGCCCGTTGTCCAATCCGTCTTGAAGGAAGTCAAGAATTTGTGGAATAGTCGCTACGGTGGCCACAATTTGACGCGATAGACACCAGGATATAAAGGCAGCCCAAGTCACATCATAGATATGTACCATGGAGGGCTGTCTGGATGCCTGGATGGTGCTGATGACTTTGTCCGAGAAGTTGTGTTTTCTCAGGATATCCCCCTCAAGTGCCAGATAGCCAACTGGAGCCACTTGAGATCCGGATGTTGAATGGCCCCCTGGCTGAGGGAGATCTGATCCTGAGGAATGCACCAGCATTTGGTCACTGACAGCTCGACAAGGTCCGAGAACCAGGATCACCTCGGCCAATGAGGGGCGACCAGCAGCACCTCAGTGCCTTCCAGTAAGATCTTCTTGATCACCTGAGGTATAAGGTTGAGAGGCGGAAAGGCGGAAAGAAGGCCCAGGGGCCAGCGGCATCGAAGGGCGTCTACCCTGTCCGCACCGGGGCTCCGGAACCACGAAAGGAATCAGGGAAGCGGCGTGTTCAACGGACTGGTGAACAGGTCTATTACCAGAAGACCAAATCTCTCCGACAGCTGACGAAAGAGGGGCGGGTGAAGACGCCATTCCGAGTTGTTGATTGTTTTGGATTTTTTGAAAAGTATTTTATTGGTTTTCAAAAAATTTACAATGGAAAAAGGTGTAGGGTAAAAAAACATTTTGGTAGCTTCCCTGCCATTGGTGGTGGCTCTCTCAAAACTTCATAAGTTTACAATTTTAAAGGTAAAGGATAAACATATAAAAAGATTACATTGTAAAGTCTATATATTCAATCATCCTTTTTTTTGCCATTTTATCTTGTATCAACAATTACAATAGTATTTCAAATCAACTCATTTTTGCGATCTAAGTCTTTTTGCAATTGACTCCTCTTCCCTGTCCCCGGGCAGGGCCATTGCTCCCTCTGTTCCGTCTTCACCTCCCAACTGGGGGGAATGTTTTTTAATAAAAGCCTCCGCCTCAGCGTTTTGATTTTTACTCTGCCCCCCTCCCAGAAGATCAACATTCCCTCTGGTAATAACCACTTGAACCATATTCCCTTTTGATATAATTTCTTAGGCAAGAAAGAATACTTCCTCCTTATTTCTCTAATTTTTTTCAGAATCTGTTTCAAAATGATTATTTCTTTATCCTGGCATTTTAAAATTCCATCCCATTGATCCCTCAATATCTCATCCCTTGTGGATCTCCTAAGAAATTTAACATGAACTTCTCTTGGTATGTTATTTATCCTGGCATAAGTTGAATTAATTCTATAAACCGAGTTGTTGATTGTTGACCTGCTCAACCAGTCTGCAGTTGTGTTTTCTTCCCCGGAGATGTGATCCCCCCTCAAGAACTTAAGGTGTTGTTCAGCCCAACGCCCCAGAGCTTCTGCCTCCAGCATCACAGCCTTTGATCGAGTGCCGCCCTGATGGTTGATGTACGCCTTGGTGGCAATGTTATCTGTCAGGATGAGGATTTGAGCGCCCTCGACCTGCCTGTGGAAGTGACGTAAGGCCAGTGACCGCCCTGAGCTCCAGCCAATTTATATTGTGAGTGAGCTCCACTGGGACCATCTGCCCTGAGCGATGTGATATTGAAGGTGGGCACCCCAACCATACAGGTTGGCATCCGTCGTTATCACCAAGCGTTCTGGATCTTTGAAGAGGGGGCCCCTCTGCAGAGCCAGCAACTGCCACCATCTGAGTGATGTGATGATTCTCGGGGGCACCTTCACGATCCTCCTGGAGTTGCTGGCCTTGCGATGTTGTATTGGAAGCAGGAACCACTGGAGCTCCCGTGCATGCATGCAAGCCCAGGGCACTACTGCGATGCACAAGATCAGTTTCCCCAGAAGATGGGATAGAGTCATGATGGAAACTGACCTCGAGGTCCTGATGCGTCATGTCAGAGCGGTTTTGCTGTCCACTCATTGTTGTGTGAAAAAGACCTTTCAAACGTTGGAGTGGATCACTGTGCCCAGATGCTGAATTCTGGAAGTCAGGATCAGGTGACTTTTCTCTTGGTTGATGGAAAAACCGTGTCTCGAGAGAGAGTGAATGGTAAGACTGAGGTCCCGATGGGCCTGCTCGATGGATGACGACATCAGGAGAATGTCATCTAGATAACTTTAAGACTCACTTCTTTCAACTAGCCGGCCTTGCGTAACCCCAGCACAGCCAATTATAAACGAGGGTTTTAAAAACGGTTACAACACAGGCATCTAATATCTATGTATTTGTATTTTGTATTTATTGATTTAATTCTATGTTCGCCGCCCCGAGTCCCTTGTTGTGAGATGGGAGCGGGTTATAAATATGAAAAATAAATAAATAAATAAATAACAGACGAGATGTACAGGGAAAGATTGGAGATTTGCTGCGACAGCAGCCAGAAGCTTTGTGAACGTCCTTGGGGCCAAGGAGAGGCTGAAGGGAAAGGCCCTGTATTGATAATGATGGTCAGCAAACTGGAATCTCAGGAACCTGCGGTGCGCCGGATGAATGGGAACATGGAGGTACGCCTCCTTCAAATCAATCGATGTCATGCGATCGCCTGTCTGATGCAAGTCAAGATGGTTTGAAAAGACTGCATCTTGAAGCGCCGGTATGCCAAGTGGACATTGAGAACCAATATTGCTCTGACTCCTCCCGATGCCTTTGGTACCAGGAAGAGGATCGAGTAAACCCCCTGCCTTCCTGACCCCGGGGCACCTGCTCTATGGCCGCTATCTCCAGTAAATGATTGATCTCTGCCTGCATCATCTGGAGCTTGAGAGGGGATTTGGGAATAGGGCAGCAGATGAGAGTCTCCTCCCACTGGTCGGCATACCACGGCAGCCGACCCCTGATGGGAGGGGACCAGTGACAGTCACTTGGTCCGCCAAAAGGAGCAGTTAGAGTACCTCCCTCGGAAGGACCTGCGGTTGCCCTGCTCTTTGTTCTTGGGAATGAGGACCTCTCATGGGAGCGGTCCTGAGACTGGATGTAGGATCTGGAGTATCCCCCGGAGGTAGAGGGGGCCTCCGAGGAATGAAAGGGCTGCCTTCGAAAAAATTGCTGCCCTTTCCGTTCCAACTTTTTTGTCTTAGTCAGTAAACTTTTGCGCTTATCCTTGGACTTTATCAGGAGTCTAAGGCCTCCCCAAAGAGCTTGCCTCCCTTGAACGGAGTGGAGGCAAGCTTCCACTTAGCATTTAAATCTGCCTGCCAGTGCCAGAGCCACAACAAGCGATGGGAGGTCACATTGGAGCCGAGGGCCCTGGCAGAGAATTTGGTGGCATTTAGGGATGCGTCGGCCAAATATTCAACCGCTGCGATTATTTTATTAACAGCCTGCCGCGACCTAATGTCGGTGACCGGAAGATCTGTCAACAACTTGCGCAGCCAAAACAGGGCTGCCCTGCTGAAATAAGATGAGGAAGAGGAGGCCTTCATGGCCCAAGCAGTGGCCCTATGTGTCTTGTGACAGGCGTTCTCCGCCCTCCTGTCCTCAGCTTTGAGCCCTTCCAGCAAATCCGCTGTTAGGGAAGAGTTCTAAATCAGGGACACTATGGGGTCATCAACCTGGGGAATCTTTAAGATATCCTCCATGCCGGCCTCCATAGAGTAGAGCTTCTTATCCACCCCACTGGGATTGGCCATAGATCCGGGCTGGATCCATTGATGTTGTATAATGTCTAAGAATAACTGTGGGGCAGGGACTAGCTCCTGAGGGGATGTGTGGATTCCTTAAACAGCCCTGCCCCCAGATCCTGTGCCTCCCTGTTCCGTAGAGGCCTTATCAGATTGGGCAGGAAGCCCCATCTGAATGGAGGAGGCCTTGGCCTTGGTTAGAATGGCCTGAAACATGGAGTGCTTGAACAACCCCGAGAAGGGAGGAACTTCAGGGGCTGGATTCTCATCCTCTGACAAGTCCAGGGCGTCATGGCCTCCCTCCTCCACATCAGAAGCTTTGCTGACAGCCAAAGAGGCAGGGTGGTGGAGACTCTTATCTTCCTACTGGGGAAGCTCTGCTACATTTGCCCTGGCTTTGATTCGGCCAGCAAGGGGTAAGGAGAGACCCAATTGTTGTATGTCATCAGATATCCCCTGAGATATGGCCCTGGCAACCACCTCCTTCATGGCTGGAGACAGTTCAGGAGTAGAACTCTGGTTCTGGGGCAACTCCCTGGTCACAGGCTCAGGATGGGGAATTTCTTCCTCCATTATGGAGCAATCCTCCTCCATGCCTTCCTCCTCTAGGGATGAGGCTAAGGAGCTGGCAGTTTCTCTAGAGGGATTAGGGGAGAAGCCAAAATCACCCTCCTCCTCTGGGGATTCCCCTGGTGGAAGCTCCAAGGGAAGGGGACTAGTTGGAATCTCAGCAGGCCTGGGATTTTCCTTCTCAATTCCTTGGTCACTTTGAGCCCTTTGAAATTGTCTCTCTAGGGCTCTCTCAGCCAGCCTCTCTTCAGCCTTGAACATTTTCTTTGTCTTGGGCTGCTTGCCTTTAGAGGAGCATGCTGCACTATTCCCCTTGGTAGCAGGATTGGGCCTGCTGCGCTTGCTGGAAGTGGGTCCAGCTTGTTCTGCAGATTTCTCCATCTCCCTGTTGGCCATGGTGAACTATTAGCCCCCAAACCTCAATATCCAAGGTAGATGCCTGGAGAAGAGCGTCTGTGAAGAAGTCCTGAGGCCACGCTTCAGCAGGAGGCAACAGCAACTTGGCGCCAAGAGAAAAGTCCCAGTCCGCACGCAGATCCGCGCCAAAACCCCAGAACAGGAAATGACCAATTAGTCAAAGTTCCTGAAGCCGCAATGTAAGCTCTTCGGGGGAAGGGTAGGCCTGCCTGGCAACCCAGAGCAAGACCACTTGCAAGTACCCCTTCCCAGCAGTGATCTGCTAGGAGACCAGGCTGCAGCACAGAAAAGCGGGGGGAAATGACTTGGCTTTAAAGCGCGCACTTTATTTCCCTTCCAAAATGGCTGCCGCAACTTTTGGAACCTCACCGGGCTACTGTCGGCACTCTGGAGCGCTCAGTAGAGCCTCCGGAGCTAAAGGGGTTGCCAACAGCCCACAAGGGCACCTAAGCTCTCCTACCTTGCCCCTAACTGCTGGCGAGCCACCCGGTGTTGCCAAATCCACGCGGAAGCGCGGAAGGTTGGAAACGCTCCAGCAGCCTGGTCAGCACGAGAGGAAGCCTTCAATTAAGCTTGAAAAGGGAAGACAAAAATAATAAACCTCTACCCTAGCTAAGGCTAAATTATAAAAACAACAAATGGCTACACTAGAATAAAATGGGAGACCTCCAGCTTGCTATCCAAGGACTGGAAATCTCAAAGACATCCTTTTAGGGTAACTGAGTTTGTCAAACTGACCTCCAAGAGGAACTGGAGGCGTGGCTACATTAAAGATTCGAACTCAGTCCTTGGGCAGCAAGCTGACATTAACCCATGTTTGGACACTCCAAACAGCGCCTAGGAGAAGCAACCTGAGGTGAGCACGAGACACTGCTGCAGCCTCCACTGATCCTCTCCACGTGGCAAGATAAACAGGCCTCAAAATGGCTGCCGCAATGGTGTCCGGCCCCAAAAACCCCAGTAGAAAAAACCAAAATCTTTATTAGTGGCCGGGAGCCTCCACACTCAAGGAAGGTTTCAGGAGAAGAATCCAGGGGAAGGATAGGAAGGCAAGGAGGGAGGTCCAGGTAAGGAATAGGATGAAGGAAATTTTTTTGGGAGCCAAAAGAACTTGTCCTTCTCAGGCCAGACTGAGTTGAAACTGGGGGCCAAAAGGAAAGAGCACAGAGGCATGACTTTAGTTTAACTCAGTCTCGAGGCCAATTGGACCCAATCTTGAATCATCCTGCATCCCACACACATGTATACTATTACATACCCAACATCATATTGTATTGTTAAATGTTTACATCAATTCATCTTACCAAGAACTCCTAAACACCAATTATTGGCTCTTCTGTTCTCCATACACATATTTGTACTTTATCCATCACTTCCTCCTCCCTCTCTCCTCCCCCTCCCTACCTCCTTTCTTTCCTCTATCCTTCTCTTCTCAACTTCCCCTTCCTCTCTCCTTCTTCCTCCCTTTACCACTCATTTCTTTCTTCCTCTTTTCCCCCATTGCCCTTTCTCCTATCCCTCTCTTCTTCCCTTACCTGTCTCCTCTACTTCACACTCTTCATCTCATTTACGGTGTATTTCAGATTCTGAGCGAGCTCCATTTTGTATTTATAATTCCTTTTCAATATACATATTTAATTTTAACATGTACTCTCCTCCTTTTAAAAAAAATAGAACAAGAAAGTATACATATACAGTCATTGTGCTTTTAAATCACCACCACCCAGCCTAATTTTGGCCAAGATGTAGACCTGGTTACAATTCCCAGCTATTCTCATCATTATCTTTATATCTTACATGCCTCCAATTTGTGAATCTGTCTTTAAATCTCAATAGTTTCCCATTGTAGGTGTATTTCATTTTTCCATATCTTGGATAAGATTAACCTTGTCTATAAATTGCAATCCTCGCTGTTCAATGTTCATTACAGTTCCCTTAATCTATTATATAGAATAACAAGCGGTAAACATCTCACTTTATTCATCATCTTAAACATTCTATATGTGTCCATGTTTCATATATTTAAACCCATGCTTAGTTGTCCTTCTATTGTCATATTCAATCAATTCGCAACTCAGTTTAATTATCATGTATAAAAGTGAATCACAAATTTCTGCTTTACAACCTCCCCATATCAGCTTCATATTTATCCATATTCCATATATTTTAACCTGTGTTTAGTTACTTTCCATTATTATATTCAACCAGTTAGCAATTCCATTTTGTTGTCATATTTCGGAATAAAACCCTTATCTTAGCGTTTTATTTTCCCATATAACAGTTTCTAGTTGTTGGATTTTTTTCCTAGTAAGCTTTTTGTCCCACTTCTCTGTTCCTATCTTCTCCCTTTTCTTTGTTTTGATACATTCCACTCTCTTCAATTCTCCCCAGGCCACCATCAAAAGGATATTTTATATTTCTCTTTGTTGGGGTGTAATTTCCTACTTCAATTTCCTTATGCCACTAACAAACTCCAAAACCTCTTTTGTCTGCTTTTTATTCCCTTTTGTTGGGACACCTCCCCTTTTTACAGTTTTCCATATACCACTGCCAAGACCAATGGAATTTTTGTTTGCTTTTTATTTCCCTCCATTTCTACCCCTTCGTTGTCTTGCCCCCCTTCTTCTTTGAATTCTTCTTTCGATATCTGCTTATCCGGTTTCAGAATTCTATTTAAGCTTGATTTTAATGATTTATGCATATTTTTATAATTTTACGTAGTTCTTCAAATTCCCAGTTTTCCATGATGTCCAGTTCCAAAGTTACAGTTAGTTATACAGTTCTTATTTCAAAGTTCTGATCTTTATCTACTTCAGCTGCTGCGGGGAAGAGCGATGGGAGCCATCTTGGTCTTTTGTTCTTCCTTAATGTCCAGTTCCAAAATTGCAGTTAGTTATACAAGGCTTATTGTGAGGTTCTGGTACACCTTAAATTTAATTAAACTACTGTGAAACTGGAAGAGAAGGTTTGCAGAGAAAAAAAGGATGAAAGAGAAAAAAAAAACCTCTCATTTCCCAGTTCTTGACTCTGTTATTATTCTTTCCCTTGCCACCTTTCACCTCTCGTCAGTTATAGCTGCTCAAAATACATCAATTGGAACAAACTTACAAACAGTCAGATTCGGGTACGTTTCTCTTTTGCCTCCTGCTTTTCCAAATTCTGACTTATGGCAGTTGGTTAATTAAAACTTCCTGCACATTCAAGGTTAGGTTATTAGTTATCAGTGAGAAGAAGTGCTTTTTTCTTGATTTTTTTGGAATTGCTTAAGATATATTAGTTGGAAGAAGTTCAAACGAAGTAAATCCTTCGGAATGTTTGGTTTCTATTTCAAATCCAAAACCAAATTTAGAGTTTATATTTGACTGGGTTTGTCACTTCTCTGCTTTCCCCCTTTCTGTCCAAATTTGTTTCAAACAAATAGCTTTGGGGGGGGGGGCTGGTGTTTCAACCCTCATTTTTCCTTTTCTTTCTTTCTTTATGAAAAAAATCTGATCTGACCATCAATATTATTTATGCTCTCAAGATTTCTTTGACTTTTCCAGGTTTGATTTATGGCTGTGGGTTAGATAAATGTTCTTACCAGTCTTTCATCTCTTCTACACTCTCCTGTTTATTTGCTTTGACTGGAAGTCAGCATCTTGTCAGCCATATTGCAGGCTGCCACCCCCACTCCGATTCAGAGGGCAAATCTCTGACCTATGAGAGACCTGTTGCCTCCCTCGGGGTCTGATGAGACACTGACCCTTCTTTGCCCCCCCTCAAGGGGGGTTCTCATTCAAAAAGGATCCCTGGAATTGGTTTGTCAGACATGGTTCATGTGAGGCTCTTCACAGCTCATATCCCCCACATCTGTCCAGGTGAAGAATTTCCTGTCAAATCCCTAGTTATCCCTCATTGGTTTTGTAATGGACCTTGTATATCTCATAAAAGTCATCTTCCTTTCTCTCTCTAGTCTGAAAACTCAAAATGTATCTAGAAGTTTTTGGTTGCTTTACTTGGCTGCACAAAAGGTATGCTAAACTTAAAATCTCTTCAGCTTGGTGAGGTAATGTAGATTTCCAAAAGTAAAACAGCAAATGTTGCCATGGCAACTGTGATTCAGCACTGACCTGAAATAACCTGAAGCTTGTATATAAACAATCAAGCTTATATAATGTTTTAAAACATGAGGCTCAGAAGCAGTAACTAATCTTTGATCTTGGAATTCCATTGCAGGTTGCCACTGTTCCCATGTTGCACTGAGAGTTTACTAAAACTTAGAACTGTATAATCTAATATAATGAGTAAAGGATGAAACATGGTATTCATTGATACAACAACAAATTATAAAGACTGCAATTCCAGGCCTACTTTCCAGGGAGCTTCACTGAACCAAAGAGCTGGATCTTTACGTTAGTATTTTCATGACAACGTAAATCAGTAAATGAATATACTAAGGGATATAATAGATGTAGATGTAACAAATAAAGATGTAGTGAATGTGATGTACAATGTATACCATTAAACAATAGGTCTTCTCATTAACCTTCAAAAACAATCACTTAAGGCAGCACAGAATTTCATCTAGTACAATTTCATCCATATACTGGATTTATTTTATTTATTTTATTTTCTAAAATTTATACCCGGCCCTTCTCCTAAAAGGACCCAGGACGGCGCACAGACATCATTAAAAAAACATACAAAATGCAAAAGTCCAAAATTTTTAAAAACTAATTAAATAATTCCCGGTGCTAAAAGTGACTGTGCGCAAAGCTCCCCAGTTCAGTAAGGGGCGCAACTGGCGTATCAAGCGTACCTGATAAAACGCCGCCCTGGCCACGGCCGACACATGGTCCTCCATGGTCAGCCGGGAATCCAGGAGGACACCCAAGTTGCGCGCCCTTTCCACGTGGGCTAGTTGGACGCCCCCAATGGCCAGTGTTGGACTAATCTGGCTGTACCGGGGTGCTGGAAACCACAGCCACTCGGTCTTGGACGGGTTGAGCCTGAGTTTGTTGCTACCCATCCAGCCCCGTACGGCCTCCAGACACCGGGACAGCATCTCGACGGCATCGTTGGGGTGGTTTGGGGTGGATATGTACAGCTGAGTATCGTCAGCGTACAGATGGTATTCCACCCCAAAACCACGGATGATCTCGCCCAGCGGCTTCATATAGGTGTTGAACAGAAGTGGCGAGAGGACCGACCCTTGCGGAACCCCACATGTGAGGGACCTCGGGGCCGACCTCTGCCCTCCTGCCAACACCCATTGCGACCGACCAGAGGTAGGACAAGAACCACTGCAAAACGGTGCCTCCCACCGCCAACCCCCCCAGTCGGTGCAATAAGATACCATGGTCGATGGTATCGAAAGCCGCTGAGAGGTCTAATAGGACTAGGATAGAGGAACAACCTCTATCCTGAGCCCTCCAGAGATCATCCACCAACGCGACCAATGCCGTATCGGTACTGTGACCGGGCCGGAAGCCGGACTGGCGCGGGTCTAGATAATCAACTTCCTCTAGGTGTCAAGGAAACTGTTGGGCCACCACACTCTCAACAACCTTTGCTAAAAAAGGATAATGCCGCCAGCTCAGAGATTCTGCAGGCCGAGGTGATGGCCACTAAAAAGACAGTCTTGAAGGTCAGTCGTTTCAGGTCGCAAGTACATAACGGTTCGAATGGCGGATCAATCAGAGCCCTAAGAACTATATGAAGATCCCAGGTCGGGTACCTGTGGATGACTGGGGGGCGAAGGTTGGCAGCCCCTCTCAAGAAACTTCTCACTCTGGGGTGACGAGCCAGGGAGGAATAGGATTCAAAGGCCAGAACAGTGGATAGCGCAGCCGCTTGACGGAGAAGCGTGTTGGCTGCCAGACCCTGGTCAAGACCAGTCTGAAGGAATTCCAAAACATCAGGAATGGAAGCTGAGATGGGGTCTACCTGACGTGGGCCGCACCAACCGACGAAGGTTGACCAGGTTGCATCGTATATTCTGGTAGTTGAAGGGTGACGAGAAGCCTGTATGGTACTTATGACCCCCGTGGAAAGGTTAGCTCTCTCTAGGAGCATCCTTTCACACGCCAAGCGGCTAGTTGCATCCATTGTGGCTCTGGGTGCGAGATGGAGCCCTGAATGAGCGATATCTCCTCCAGAGGGATCCTCCACGGCTTGACGACAGATAGGCTCACAAGATCCGCGAACCACGACCTCCTGGGCCAAAAGGGAGCCACCACTATCACATCTGCTTGTTCTGCAAGGATTTTCCGTATCAGGCAGGGTAGCAGGGGCAGCGGCGGAAAGGCATACAGAAGACCTGGAGGCCAACGACACAGGAGGGCATTGGTGCCCTCCGCTCCCTGACACCTGTACCTGGTGAAGTACCTCGGAAGCTGCGCATTCGGCGTGGAGGCGAACACGTCGACTGCTGGCTGGCCGAACCTCTGCAATATCGTGAGGAACAGGTCCGGATGTAGCTGCCACTCCAAGTTGTCAATAGTGGCCCTGCTTAGCCAGTCCGCCTGGATGTTGCTCTCCTCTGAAATGTGCTCCGCCCTGATGGAGGCAAGATGCCTCTCCGCCCAAAGGACCAGCCGTTCGGCTTCCTCCATCAACAACTTGGAGCGAGTGCCCCCTTGGTGATTGATGTGGGCCTTGGTGGAGACATTGTGAGCAGCAGAACGTGTTGGTTCTGAATG
The DNA here is from genome assembly GCA_039707465.1 of Rhabdophis nuchalis. Classification (NCBI taxonomy): domain Eukaryota; kingdom Metazoa; phylum Chordata; class Lepidosauria; order Squamata; family Natricidae; genus Rhabdophis; species Rhabdophis nuchalis. The sequence goes on from CM077643.1 coordinate 215,309,108, forward strand.
ATCGGGCGGAAATGTAGAAGGGCTAGACGAGCCGCTTTCAACTCAAGCCAATTGATGCTGTGTTTGAGGTCCTTGGGTGACCACTTTCCTTGTGCTACCTGGTTGTTCAGGTGAGCTCCCCAGCCAAAGAGGCTGGCGTCTGTGGTGATGATGACTCGGTCTGGTTCGCGGAAGAGACATCCCTTGGCTAGGGATGTCGCTCGCCACCACTTCAGGGATGAACGGACCTTGGCCGGAACTGGAACATGCCTGAGTGAGTCGCTGTCCTTGGCGCACTGGAAAGGCAATAGGCACTACTGTAGATGACGAGAGTGCATACCGCGCCCTCGGTACTATTGAGAGGCAGGAGATCATCTTGCCGAGGAGTTGCGACAGGAGAACAATGGGGGCGGTCCTGGATGACCGCACCTTCTGCACAAGGTGGAGTAGACTGCTTACACGTTCTGATGACAGGTAAACTTGACAAGAGATGGTGTCTATGACCGCTCCCAAGTGAATCAGACTGGTAGTGGGTGTCAGGTGGCTCTTTTTCAGGTTGATGGAGAACTTGTGGCGTTCGAGGGTCTGCATGGTCAGCCGGAGGTCTCTGAGCGCTTGATGGTGGCAGGACGATTGAATGACGATGTCATCGAGGTATGCTTGTAGCCAGACTGGGCGTGACCTGAGGGATGCTAGAACTGCGGCTAGAACCTTCGTGAACGTCCTCGGAGCGGAGGACAGGCCGAAGGGGAGGGCCCTGTACTGGTAGTGTTTGCTTGCGTAATAGAACCTGAGGAACCTGCGGTAGGCCTTCCAAACCGGGATATGGAGGTAGGCCTCCTGGAGATCTATGGATGTTAACAGATCCCCCGGCCGAATGCAACTGAGGATTTTATTTTTATTTATTTTATTAAATTTATACCCCGCCCTTCTCCTTATTAGGACCCAGGGCGGCGCACAGGCATTATTAAAACCACAAAATACAAAATCGATTAAAATATATTAAATTATTAGACCCGTGCTAAAAACCCATTTTAAAACCATACCAAATTAATTTTAAATTTAAAAGTCAGAAGTAGGGGCTATCCTAGGCCGGCTTGTTGGAATAGATACGTCTTAAGACGTTGGCGGAAGAGGCAGAGGTCCGAGATAGTGCGAAGGTCGGGGGGTAGGTCGTTCCAGAGGGCCGGGCCCGCCACAGAGAAGGCCCTTCCCCTGGGTGTCGCCAGCCGGCATTGCCCCGCTGACGGCACCCGGAGAAGACCCTCTCTGTGGGAGCGGATCGGACGAAGGGATGAATGGGGCAGGAGACGGTCTCGTATATAGCTAGGCCCCGAGCCATGGAGCGATTTAAAGATGGTCGTCAGCACCTTGAAGCGCACTCGAAAGGCCACAGGCAGCCAGTGCAGCTCGCGCAGGAGAGGTGTTACGTGGGTTTGCCTTGAGGCACCCATAATCACCCGCGCGGCCGCATTCTGTACTAACTGTAGCTTTCGAGTGCACCTCAAGGGGAGCCCCATGTAGAGAGCGTTACAGTAATCCAGCCGGGATGTCACAAGCGCTTGAGTGACTGTGCGAAGGGCTCCCCGGTCCAGTAAGGGGCGCAACTGGCGTATCAGGTGTAACTGATAGAACGCCCCCCTGGCCACGGCCGTCACATGGTCCTCCATGGACAGCCGCGAATCAAGGAGGACGCCCAAGTTGCGCGCCCTCTCCACGGGGGCCAGTTGTTCGCCCCCAATGGCCAGTGTTGGACTTATCTGGCTGAACCGGGGTGCCGGAAACCACAGCCACTCGGTCTTGGACGGGTTGAGCTTGAGTTTGTTACTACCCATCCAGATCCGTACGGCCTCCAGACACCGGGACAGCACCTCGACGGCATCGTTGGGGTGGTTTGGGGTGGATATGTACAACTGAGTGTCATCAGCGTACAGATGGTATTCCACCCCAAAACCACGGATGATCTCGCCCAGCGGCTTCATGTAGGTGTTAAACAGGAGTGGCGAGAGGACCGACCCCTGAGGGACCCCACATGTGAGTGGCCTCGGGGATGACCTCTGCCCTCCTGCCAACACCCATTGCGACCGACCAGAGAGGTAAGACGAGAACCACCGTAGAACGGTGCCTCTCAGCCCCAACCCCCCCAATCGGTGCAATAAGATACCATGGTCGATGGTATCAAAAGCCGCTGAGAGGTCTAATAGAACAAGGATAGAGGAACAACCTTTATCCCGTGCCCTCCAGAGATCATCTACCAACGCGACCAATGCCGTTTCGGTGCTGTGACCGGGCCGGAAGCCGGACTGGCGCGGGTCTAGATAATCAACTTCCTCCAGATGTCGGGGAAACTGTTGAGCCACCACACTCTCAACAACCTTCACTAAAAAGTGAAGGTTGGAGACGGGACGATAGTGCTCTAATAAAGCTGGATCCAGGGATGGTTTCTTGAGGAGGGGCCTCACCACCGCCTCTTTCAAAACGGTGGGCAAGTACCCCTCACTCAGAGATGAATTCACAATGCCCTGGAGCCAGCCTCGTGTCACCTCCCAGGATGCCAGTACAAGCCAGGAGGGACACGGGTCCAATAAACATGTGGTGGCTCTAAGGTTCCTCCGCAACCTGTCCATATCCTCGGTAGTAACAAAGTCAAACTCCTCCCAAGGTGTAATCTCAAGACCTGCGCTGGACGCCTCGACTGGACCACAAGTGGAGGGCAACTCGTTCCGAATCTGAGTGATTTTGTCCTGCAGGAATACTCCAAATTCCTCTGCTCGACCCTGCAGAGGGGCTTCCCGCGGCCTCAGATGAAGGAGGGAGCGGGTCACCCCAAACAGGGCGGCAGGGCGGTTTTCCGCGGACGCGATAAGAGTGGCACAATACTCACGTTTGGCCACTCTTAGCGCCACTAAGTAAGTCCTAATATGGTCTCTCACTAGTGTTCGGTCAGATTCGGATCGAGAAGATCTCCACCTACTCTCTAGGCGTCTCTTGCGGCGTTTCATCTCCCGAAGCTCCTCGGTGAACCAAGGAGCCTGGGTGACTCGGCGCCGCATGAGAGGCCGCAAGGGCGCAACTCGGTCCAAGGCCCCCGTGGCCGCACTATACCATGCGGCCACTAGATCCTCAGTCGAGCCACGGGGCAGGGACACAGGTATTGGCCCAAGCTCCCTCTGGAACCTTTCCGGGTCCATCAGGCGCCTGGGGCGGAACCAACTCGGTGTCTCTGGTTCCGCCTCCCCGCGGTGGGGTGTGACGGTTGGAAAGTCTATCCGAAGGAGAGAGTGATCTGTCCATGACAAGGGCAAGATGACTAAATCCCCTGTTCCGAGATCACTAATCCAGTGTCCAGAGACAAAAATCAGATCCAGCATGTCCTCCTTCGTGAGTGGGGCCCTGAACTACTTGGGTCAGGTCCATGGCCGTCATGGAAGCCATGAACTCCCGAGCCACCTCGGATGTTTCGCCCGCCGACGGCAGGTTGAAGTCCCCCATGACTACAAGTCTGGGGGTCTCAACCGCCATCGCGGCGATCACCTCGAGTAGCTCGGGCAGGGCTGCTGTTACATAGCGGGGAGCCAGGTATACAACTAGCAAGCCCAACTGCCTCCCTAGGCCCCATTTCACGAAGAGGGACTCACAGCCGGTCGTCTGAGGCACAGTGGTCTCCTTCGGCTCCAGACTTTCCTTAACAATAACCGCCACCCCCCCACCCCTGCCGAGGGCCCTGGGCTGATGAAATGCACGGTAGCCTGGTGAGCACATTTCCACGAGGGGTAAACCCCCCTCGGGGCCCAACCAGGTCTCCGTAATTCCCACCAGGTCCGGGTCCCCCTCTGACACAAGGTCATTTATGAGGGGGGATTTATTCACCACGGACCTGGCGTTGCAGAACATCAGCCTGGGACCCCGGCTCTGTAGTCCCTGACCGCCTAGCCCACGAGCGGAGTACAGGGGGTTGGGGCAAGCGACCGCTCGTAACCAGCGACCACGAGCCCCCAACCCATGATGGACATCCTGTCTCCCGCCGCCCCTGCCCCTTCCCAAGACTGGAGGACTGCATCTTGGAGGATGGACTGGAGGGACTGCATCTTGAAGCGTCTGTACGCCAGATGCTGATTCCGGTGTTTTAAATTTAAGATCCCCCTCCAGCCTCCCGAGTTCTTGAGAACAAGGAACAGGATTGAGTAAAAACCTGACCATTCGTGGTTTACTGGCACTGGCTCTATGGCATTTATTTCCCTCAGGTGTGCTACCTCCTGCTCCATGAGGGACCTCTTGAGTGGGGAGGATGGGATGGGGCAGCGAATGAATCGCCTGGGGGGAAGGGAAAGGAATTCCAGGGTAAGACCTATCCGGATGGTCTGTAAGACCCATTGGTCTGATGTGGTCTCCTCCCAGGCCGCCTGAAAGAGGGGGAGACGGCCTCCTATGGGAGCAGTTGCCAGAGTCACTTAAATTTACAGAAGGGTCTGGAGCCTGAGCCTCCTCGAAAGAGATGGTTCGAGAAGGATTGTTGTCGGCCCCTGTCCCAAAAGGAGTGGCGATCCTGACCCCTATCAGATCCCTGATTATAGGGACGGTGGTATTGTCCTGTACTGGTGGAAGGTTCGGAGGTACGAAAGGACTGCTTCTGAAAGGAGCCAGAGCCTTTACGCTCTGCCTTTTTTGTGACAGAAGGCATAACCTTCTTCTTGTCTTTGTTCTCAACGAGAACCAGGTCAAGTACCTCACCAAAAAGCTTCCCCCCCTTTATAGGGAGCAGAAGCGATCTTCCACTTGGATCGCATGTCTGCGTTCCAGTGGCAAAGCCAAAGAAGTCACCTAGTGGTCACGTTGTCTGGCAAGGCGCGAGAGGCAAACTTGGCAGAACTCAGGGTGGCGTCGGCGGTGTAGGAAATACCCGCCATGATCTTCCTCAGCTCCTGCCTAGACTTAGAATCACCTGCTGGGACTTTTGCTACAAGTTGCCGGAGCCACTTGGGGGTTGCCCTGGACATGAAGGAAGCTGAGGTGGCAGTTTTAATTGCCCACGCAGCCGCCAAGTGGGTCTTGTGACAAGCCTTCTCAGACCTTTTGTCCTCTGCCTTAAGACCTTCCAGGAGGTCTGGAGGCAGCACTGATGTGGAAGTAAGGGCCTGTACTGGAGGGTCTACTGGAGGAAGCTTTAGCAAGTCCTCCAAGGGAGCGTCCACTGTGTACAGCTGTTTATCATTATTGCTGGGCGTAGCCGCGGTGCCTGGTTGGGCCCACTGGCGCTGAACTATGTTTAAAAACAGCTTGGGCACAGGAACTATTTCCTGAGTCTCCTCTGGTTCATCAAACAGGACCTCATCATGGTCAGAGGCCACTTCAGTGGCAGGTTCAGGGGTGGAGACCTTCATGTGGGTGGAAACCTTAGCCTTGTTTAGGATGGTTTTGAAAGCAACGGAAAAGGCCCTTGAAGGCAGGCTTCTCCGGGGCAGCTTGCTCATTCCCCGAGAACTCTTGCTCAGGGAGCAAGTCGTCCTCCACAGTGGATTCCCCACTATCCAGAGATGAATGCGGTGAGGGGGACCTACGGTCTGACTGGTGATCAGAGGCCCTGGAGGCACTAGGCCTCCTTGACGAGTATGTGTTAGTTGCGGGATTAAGGATAAACAAAGAAAAAACCAAGGTGTTAACTAAAAATATGAAAGAAGATCAAAAGAAAGAATTGAGAAAAGTGCTGGGGGTCCAAATAACAAAACAAGTCAAGTATCTGGGCATTCTGCTGACCAATAGATGTTCTTCAATTTTGGAGGATAATTTTGGCAAACTGGTGAAACAGATAAAGCAGGAGTTGGAAAGATGGAATTCCTTGCAACTTTCGTTGGTGGGTAGAATGGCGGCGATAAAGATGAATATATTATCCAAGATTATATTTTTATTTCAAATGGTACCCCTAAAATTACAGGGTAAGCATTTTCGAGAGTTAGATAAAATCTGTGGAACGTTTATGTGGCAAGGAAAGAAAGCACGAATTAGGTGGAAAATCCTGCAAGAACCAAGAGAAAGAGGCGGGTTTGGTTTTCCAAATTGGAAACTCTATTACCAAGCTGGGATGCTAGCGTGGTTAAAAAATTGGATGAGCTTAGAAGACAAAAGGATGCTTACTTTAGAAGGTCATGATTTGCAGAAAGGATGGCACGCCTACATGTGAGGGGAGGGTCCCCCACTTGGAGGCATCTTCCAGAGGCATTATGTGAGGGAAATTTTATTAGCGGTCTGGAAGACGGCAAAATTGAAATATTATGAAAAAATTCTTCTTTGGGCGTCGCCAACGGAGGTGACAATATACCCAAATGTTCTTGCCGAGGGCTACAAATGGACTTACAAGGAGATCCTAAACTCCAGGGGGGAATTGAAGTCAGAAGAGGAGCTAAAAAGACAGGGGCTAAAAATAAATTGGTGGCTGTATTTACAGATGCTGGTTCCTTTCTCGTGTCGTTGGCGCGTAGCCCACTGTCAACTTTTGTTGCTACTCAGAACCACTCAGAGTCGATTTAGGATGTTGCAGTATGTGGTTACTTGGGCAATTTGCTTGTCCAGGCTCGTTCTGAAAAAATGCACGAGCAGCAACTCTGGTAAAGGGGGTAACTTTCCTATGACCCTCCTAAATTCACGGATGTGCTGTTTAATGTGGCGGCCCCTCTGCTTTAGGTTGCCGAGTTCCTGTTCCGCATATAGGTCCTCCTTTTCCTCCTCCTCAAATCTAGCCTCTAACAGTTGCAGGAAGTAATCTATGTCTTGCAGTTGGGGGGCTCTCCTCTTGTGGAGGACTGCTAGCCATTCCTTTGCTTCTCCCTTTAGACCCTCTGCGATGGCATTCACTATGGCTCTGGGGATGGGTAGAGGTGCCCATAGTGTTCTAGGTGGATATCAGCTGAATCAATGAACAGAGGTAACTGGTCTGAGTCCCCATCAAACTTTCCCCTGAATTGGGGTGGGTCGTTCAGCCCTACTCCTCCACCCTCCTGTCGGTCTTTGTATGCTTGTGCCTGATATGGCTGGTCATTCTGTTCACCTCTAGTAGGGAGAGAGGGTGGGAGTTGCCTGCTCTTGGCAGCCTGCCTGCTGCATGGGAGAGGCACTGGTTGCCGATTTGGGCTCCTTCTATTGGGTGGGGAAGGGGGAGCTGCGCTGCAGTCTGTGTCTTCTCCCTTCAGCAGGATCAGATGTCACTCCCCTCTCTTTTGGGTGGCATGATGGCCCCTTGTCATGAAGGGTGACTCAGTCAAAGTCCTCCCTCAGTTGCTCTACTGCACCCTCCAGGAATCCCACCTGGGGCTTTGGGAGCCTGGCTTGTTCCTAGTCCTACATCCAGTCCACCCTTGCCAGTTCGCTTGAGACCCTTCCCTTTATTTGGGAATTGGGGTAAGGAAACTCAAGCTCAGCCGCTTTAGGGCTAATTTCCACCAGCACTCATTTTTTCTTGCTTCTGCCACTGGGAAAGGCATCGCAGGTTGGAAGTCTGGAGCTCCGCTGTCCATGCGGACTGGCTGACCTCCTCCAGCTGAAATGAGGCTTTCTTCCGATAATCTACCTTCTACCATGGTAGCCTGATTTTCCCTCCAAGCACTCCAAATATCGGGCAATGACTGGAGGGCTCGGGATTCAGGCAGCCCAGAAATCTTTTATATATATATATATATATATATAATTTTATTGTAAATTAGTAACAGAAAAAAGAACATAAATAAGACATTGACAAAACTACATAGATATAACTGGGAGTAACTCACCCCCTATATGTATACAGTTACCAAGTAACATCATATACCATCTTACTACATTTCCAGATATTCTAGCTATTTCTATTTGTCTATATCTTACATTTATCAATTCCCCATAACTGCCACTGCTCCATACATTCATTTTATTTACTATCTACATATCTACATTGTATAGCCTTCCCTATCACTCATCCCGTAATCTCTTTACCTCCATCCATCCAGTCATACCATTTTTCCCAACTTTGATAAAATATTGCTCTTCTTGCAGGACATGCTGGCTGGCACTGCTTCAGAGAGCCCCAGCCACCAGCTCATCCACGTGCAACCCAGCTCCCAGTGCTGCCAGCTGTCAAGTTCCCAAGAAAAGACCTAATTATTTTAAGAGCCTCGAGACAAAGTACAAAAAACATCCATTTATTACGATCGACATCTTGGCTTGAACCTCTATGGAGCCAAAACTGAAAATCATTTAATGGTGTCTGAACTTTATCCCTGTGTACCCTTCCCTCTGCCTAAGTCATAAATTACATTAACCAACAAGAGGCTGTAGTAGGGTCTGGACATGCACATTCACAGGCCAGCTTTGAGATTCTACTCTGACCACTGGTATGCATGGAATTCTCCTCTTTTATCTATGGCAGCTTGCTAGTAGTCATGGAGATGCTTTACAAGATGACACCAGCATCCCGTCCGGTGCCCGTCCTCGGCAGCGCGGTCCATGCGCCTGCCCCACTACACCTCCCTACCTCTCCACCGCTGGGAGCACCTGAGCCCCAGCCACACTGCTGGAGAGGGCGGAGGAGTGGCGCTGGGCTTCCTGCTGGCCGGCCCCGCACGAGGGCCCCACAGGGGAAGGAGGGGAGGGCAGACCACACCAGGGTCTCCAGCCGGGGTGAGCAGGGAGCTGCCCAGTGGCAGGGTGACTTTCTTCCCTACCAAGCGCCTCCCGAGACTGGAGCATTTGCAGGTAGCCACTTCCCCCAAACGTTTCCTCAGACATGCATCCCAGATAGCGGAGGCCATGTTCACATAACCACTCTACAGGTTCATTTCGGTTCCGGCTCAAACCCCACATCAGCACTGTGCAAGAAAAGTGGATCTGGAAAATAAATGCATTACACAAAAATACCATCGAGTGGCCCTCTCGGATGACTCCTACTTTGATTTAAGCATGATTTCTTGATGCCCCACAATTGTCTGGGTTCACCCACAAGTTCATGTCTAATCTTAGCAGGCCAGTTTCCTCGGGGCGATAAGACAAACAAACAAACAAATGATAGACTATAAAATCTAAGGTCATTAGTCAGAGACTTTACAGCTATAGGGTAGAGGAAGGCTTGTCTTAAAGGTAAAGGTCGGCTGCTTGGATTGAAAAATTGCGAATTTACGGGGAAGAGAGAGTACTTTTGATAAGCTTTGAAAAGTTTGGGCTTCTTCTTGGAAAAAGAGATACATTTAAGCACAATTATGGGACAATGGGTGAGAACTAAATTGACCTGTAGGTTTGCTATGAATGCTAGCAATACAGATATTTGCTTGGCACCCTTTAAATGGTTATATAGACACTTTCAAAATAAATGAGTGATTTCAGTAAGACTACAAAAGCTGATTAATGGATTACAGTTAGTAGGTAGATAAAAAATGAGGTGTTAGATATAGAGCTAGTTGTAACATGTACCATAACTCTATGAATTATAATTACTTGTCTTGATGCATCATGTTTTAGTGAATGTAGTTGTCAAAATAATCTGCATTGATATTTTGGGAAGAGCTTCCCTCCCTCATCTCTATGCTCTGAGGTTAAATTTCCCAAAATGAAAAGCAGACAAAATAAATAAAAAAGTATTCTAAAAAAGCAATTAAAAATCATGCAAGCAGTAAAAATCACCATGAGCATTATCTAACATGTACAACCTATCTAAATAAAGATGCAGTGCCACAGGCTGATAGCTTCCATGCCACGCCACATTGAGGCAGTAATTGCTGCAAACGGGGCCCAAACCAAGTACTGCATGCTTATACTTTTCAGAGGTCCGATATTGTTCTATATATAATCCTTGTTTTACTGATTGTAATATTCTAATTTTCTGATATTGTGGATTTGGGGTTTTCATAAGCTGTACCCTATAATCATCACAATTATGACAAATCACAGCTTGAACTACCTTGCTTTGCATGTAATGAGTTTTATCTTATATATTCATTTCACCTTATAAGTTGCATAACTGAAATAAATGAACTTTTGCATGATATCTAATTTTTCGAGTTTCACCTGTATGTATACTTTTCTGTTATATAACTTTTTTTACTAAAAAAAGAAAAATTAAATATGCATATTGAAAAAGAATTATAAATACCATCAACCAAAAAGGGAGCTTGCTCAGAAACTGAAATACACCAAGTAAATGAGATGAAGAGTGGGGAGTAGAGGGAGGTAAGGGAAGAAGAGAAGGGTAGGAGAGAAGGCAAAGGGGGTAGGAGAGGAAGAGAGAGATGAGGAGTGGTAAGGGGAGGGAGAAGGTGAGAGGAAGGGAAAGTTGAGAGGAGAAGGATAGAGGGAAGAAAGGAGGTAGGGAGAGGGAGGAGAAAGTGATGGATAAAGTACAAATATGGTGTATGGAGAGCAGAAGAGCCAATAATTGGTTTTTGGGAGTTGGTAAGATGAAACATTTTGGTAAACATTTAACAATACAATATAGTTGGTAAACATTTAACAATACAATATAATGTTGGTTATGTAATAGTATACATTTGATTATATGTTATGAAAATGGAAAAATAAAAAACGTCAATCAGAAAAAAGTGAAATATCTAGGTATACATTTATCAGCGAGGTGAGTGTCCATCAAAGAAGACAACTATACTAATTTGATCAATAAAACTAAGCAATACTTAGGGAGGTGGAAACACCTACAATTGTCCCTGATGGGTAGGATCACAGTCATAAAGATGAATGTATTACCAAAATTTCTTTTTCTGTTTCAGAACATTAAATTAGAAAAAGGTTTTTTAAAGATTTTAAATCAATTGGTTTCTAAATTTATATGGCAGGGGAATAAAACCAAGAATAAAACTCAAAGCTATGCAAGATACTAAGGAAAAAGGAGGATTTAGCATACCAGATTGAGAATTTCATTATATTGCGGCCATTCTAACATAGTTAAAAGAATAGATAATGTTGAGAAATAAAAGATTACACAAATTGGAAGGTCATGACTTCCAAACAGGATGGCATGCCTTCCTATGGTATGAAAAAGGATCTGCACATAAATATTTTTATAGACACTACATCAGATAGTCTCTGTTATTAGTTTGGAACAAAATTAAACATGATCACTACATTGAAATACCCATTTGGCTATCTACGATGAAAGCATACATACATCCAAATTTAATTAAAATGGGAAAAATTGTTACATACAAAGAGTTATTGAACAGACAGGGGGAGATAAAAACTAGACTAGAATTGGCATCACAAGGGGTACAACTAGAATGTTGGTCTTATTTACAGATACAATCAAGGTTTGCACAGGATAGAAAAAAGGAAGGTGTTGCCAAAGATTACACAATATTAGATAAACTTCTGATAGAAATAGAAGACAGGTTGATCAAACTGCTGTATAGATTTTTGCTGAAATATAAACTTGAGGAAGAACATGTCAAAGAAACGATGGTTGCCTCGGCGAAAGTTTGGTTATATGTGGATTTGGATAAATGGGAAAAACTTTGGATACTTAATCAGAAACTAACAATGGCCACGACTTATAAAGAAAATCTGCGTCTTCCCCCAATACGGCTCTCCAAAATGTTTTAAAATTTGGTCCCAAATTGTTGGAAGTGCAAAAAAGCACCAGGCACTTTTTATCATATGTGATGGACATGCAATGAGGTAAAAACATACCGGAAAATGATACAATCATGGTTGGAACAAATGGTGGGAGAACAACTTTTGTTCAAACCAGAAATTTTTCTCCTAGCCATAATAGCAGAGAGGTATAAGAAAGATACACTTTATCTAATTATACATGTGCTAACTGTGGCACGTATAACTTATGCACAGTATTGGAAAAAAGAAAATACACCACCAGAGTTTGATATACTTAGAATTTTGGCCTGTGCGGAAGCAGATAGGCTCACCCTTGAATTAAAAAATAAAGGGAAATCAGAATATTTTGTAGTCTGGAACAGATTCTATTATTGGTATAAGACAAGGTGACAAGATTGGAACAAACTGTAAATAATGTGATTGGATAGAAGGATAGGATGTTATCTAACAGTTACTGGATGAGATTATTTGTATATAATGTTATTGTATGGTCACTTTGACTTCGGGTGCTGCACTGCTTTAAATGTAAAAACAATAAATATAAATGTGAAAAAAGAATTGGACTAGTGATGATTCACAACGTCAATGGTTCCATGCTTTGGAAATGGTGAATAATGCAATGATGCAGGATCATAAAGGCACAGTGGTGCTAATAATGCCTAGTGCTGGAAATAATATTTATTACTGTTGTGAAAACAAATGTTTCAAATATATGAACACGAAGGGAGTCGGGTGGTGTTACCTTGCCAAGTTGGTGCTAGTAATGGAGGTTCAGGATGAAAAACCAGAACATCCCAGGTATTTGTTAAATAGAAGAAAAAAGGATGACTTATTTGGAGCAGCAGATAAATGATGGGCCTTAGCTCCCTCCTTTACAGGATGGGGATGGGAAAAGAATAAATAATTACACCAATATTATGGATGAGATAATAAATATTACTGAAAGTGATATAATGTTACTAAGTGAAGAATTAAAAATAATAAGGACTACTTTGTTAAAACAAGAGTTAGAAATTGAAAGTTTAGCAGCTACTTTGAGTGGGCTGTGTGCAGAATGGATTTATTATAGTTGTTGTACCTTGATACATAATACTAGTGAAGAGGTACCTGATAATAATAATAATAATAATAATAATAATAATAATAATAATAATAATAATAATAATAATAATAATAATAATAATAGTTTTATTTATAACCCGCTCTCTCTCCCCGAGGGGACTCAAGGCGGGGCACAGGGAATTAAAAAACAGTTAAAAACAGGCAAAATACAAACATAAAAACAATAAATATAAAATTAAAAGGCAGATTAAATAATTATCCCTGCGCTAAAATCCCCCAATTAATTAAAAAGAGACTACCCTAGGCCGGCCAAGCGGAAAAGATGTGTTTTTAATTTTAGACGGAAGGAGCGGAGGTCCGTGGTTGTTCTAATGTCGGGGGGAAGGTTGTTCCAGAGGGCTGGGCCCGCCACAGAGAAGGCCCTTCCCCTGGGCGTCGCCCGCTGACAAAGTCTAGTGGACGGCACCCAGAGAAGTCCCTCTGTGGGAGCGAATCGGCCGTGAGGATGTATGGGGCAGGATCCGATCCCGCAGATAGCTAGGTCCCGAGCCATGGAGCGCTTTAAAGATGACAACTAGCACCTTGAAGCGCACCCGAAAGACGACAGGCAGCCAGTGCAGCTCGCGCAAGAGCGGTGTTACGTGGGTAAACCTTGAGGTTCCCATTATTGCTCGCGCGGCTGCATTCTGGACCAGCTGAAGTCTCCGGGTGCACCTCAAGGGGAGCCCCATGTAGAGAGTTGCAATAGTCCAGTCGGGATGTCACGGGAGCATGAGTGACTGTGCGAAGGGCATCCCGATCCAATAGGGGGCGCAACTGGCGTACCAGGCGAACCTGGTAAAACGCCCTCCTGGCCACGGCTGTCACTTGATCTTCCATCCACAGGGGCAAGATGTTCGCCCCCTATGGCCAGCGATGGAATCAGCTGGTTGAATCGGGCAGCCGGAAACCACAGTCACTCGGTCTTGGTCGGGTTGAGCCTGAGTCTGTTACTTCCCATCCAGCTCCGCACGGCTTCCAGGCACTGGCACATCACCACTACGGCATCGTTGGGGTGGTTTGGGGTAGATATATACAGATGAGTATCATCAGCGTAGAGATGATACTCTACCCCAAAACCACGGATGATCTCACCCAGCGGCTTCATGTATGTGTTGAACAGGAGAGGCGAGAGGACCGACCCCTGAGGCACCCCACATGTGAGGGGTCTCGAGGTCGACCTCTGCTCTCCTGCCAACACAAATTGCGATCGACCAGAGAGGTAGGAGGAGAACCACCGTAGAACGGTGCCTCCCACCCCCAACCCCCCCAGCCGATGCAATAGGATACCATGGTCGATGGTATCAAAAGCCGCTGAGAGGTCTAATAGGACCAGGATGGAGGAGCAACCCCCATCTCTGGCCCTCCAGAGATCATCTACCAACGCGACCAATGCCGTCTCGGTGCTATGCCCGGGCCGAAAGCCAGACTGGCGCGGGTCTAGATAGTCAACTTCCTCCAGGTGACGGGGAAACTGTTGTGCCACCACACTCTCAACAACCTTCACCAAAAAGGGAAGGTTGGAGACGGGACGATAGTTGGTTAATAAAGCTGGGTCCAAAGAAGGCTTCTTCAGGAGGGGCCTCACCATAGCCTCTTTAAGTGAGGCAGGCAAGGAACCCTCACTTAGGGAAGCGTTGACAACCTCTTGGTTGTCAGCCTCGTGTCACCTCCCAGGATGCCAGTACAAGCCAGGAGTGACACGGGTCCAATAAACATGTGGTGGTTCGCAGTCGCCCACGTAACCTGTCCATATCGTCGGAAGTAACGGAGTCAAACTCCTCCCAAACAAGATCTGCCTCGTGCAATCCCACTGGGCCATCAATAGGGGCTAACTCGTACTGTATCTGAGCGATTTTCTCCTGCAGATAAATCACAAATTCCTCTGCTCTACCCTGTAATGGGGCTTCCCGCACCCTCTGTTGAAGGAGGGAACGGTTCACCCTAAACAGGGCAGCAGGGCGGTTATCTGCGGATGCTATGAGAGTGGCGCAATGATGACGTTTGGCCACTCTCAGCGTCACAATGTAAGTCCGTAAATGGGCTCTTACCTGTGTCCGGTCAGATTCAGATCGAGTAGACCTCCATCTTCTCTCTAGGCATCTCTTGTGGCGTTTCATCACCCTTAGCTCCTCGGTAAACCAAGGAGCCAGGGTGGCTCGCCGCCGCAAGAGAGGCCGCAAGGGCGCGACCCGATCCAAGGCTCCCGTGGTCGCAGTATTCCATGCGGCCACGAGGTCCTCCATCGGGGTGTGGGTCAGGGGTACAGGAAGTGGCCCAAGCGCCGCCTGGAACCCATCAGGGTCCATCAGGCGCCTGGGGCGGAACCAGATAGGTGACTCAGGTTCCGGCTCCCCGCGGTGGGGAGTAGCGGTTGGAAAGTCGAGCCGGAGAAGTGAGTGGTCTGACCATGACAAGGGTGTGATGACTATATCCCCTATACCCAGATCACTCTTCCATTGGCCTGAGACAAAGATGAGATCCGGTGTATGTCCACCCTCGTGGGTGGGGCCTTGAATTAATTGGGTCAGATCCATGGCCGTTATGGAAGCCATGAACTCCCGAGCTACCTCGGATGATTCGCCCACCGATGGCAGATTAAAGTCCCCCATGACAAAAAGTCTGGGGGTCTCAACTTGCCATCGTAGCGATCACCTCGAGGAGCTCGGGCAGGGCTGCTGCTACATAGCGGGGAGCCAGGTATACAACCAGCAAGCCCAACTGCCTCCCTAGGCCCCACTTCACGCAGAGGGACTCACAACCGGTGGTCTGTGGCACAATGGTCTCTCTCGGCTCAAGACCTTCCCTAATGATAACCGCTACCCCACCACCCCTGCCTAGTGCCCGGGGCTGATGAAAAGCGCGGTAACCTGGTGGGCACATTTCATCGAGGGGGAGTCCTCCCTCGTGGCCCAACCAGGTCTCCGCAATTCCTACCAGGTCCGGCTCCCCCTCTGACACAAGGTCATGGATGAAGGGGGTTTTGTTGACCACGGACCTGGCATTGCAAAACATCAGCCGCAGGCCCTGGCTCTGTACTCCCTGACCACCTAGCCTGCGGGGGTTGTGGCACCTGACCGTTTGCAACCAACGGCCACGTGCCCCCAACCGGGAGAATGAAACTTGTCTCCCCTCAGACCTGCCTCTCCCCACGACCCTGTGGATGGGTATGCCCTCCACCGGGACGACTCTTATTTCCCCCCTCCCGTCGGAACCTTCCGCTTCCCTCCGCTGGCTGCTGGTCCGGCCCTTTCTTTCTTTCTCCGTCTCTACCTGTCTATACCCTCTCCCCTCCCTGGTACCCCCTAAAATAGACAATAATTTACGTATTAAAAACCCCCTAAAACCACGCTTCTCCCACCTCTCCGGATTAATAAATCCCTCATCAAGGTGGGCCCTCGATAGAGCGGAGGGCCAAACCTGCGAGAGTGGGGACTCTCGCAGTCGCAATAGTTCAGCTCTAGAGCACATTTCATATAAATTGACAATTAATATAAATAATTATAAATAAATATAGAATGTAAAGGTAAAATTCATACATGGGTCATGGATATTAAAAGCATCGTTG
Source organism: Rhabdophis nuchalis (assembly GCA_039707465.1). Taxonomy (NCBI): domain Eukaryota; kingdom Metazoa; phylum Chordata; class Lepidosauria; order Squamata; family Natricidae; genus Rhabdophis; species Rhabdophis nuchalis. The sequence continues at coordinate 215,325,333 of CM077643.1, forward strand.
ATCACAGATTTAAAATAAGATGTTATAAATAGATGTTATAAATAGATAAATAGGTAGATAAATACTGAACTAATTGAAAAAATAACAAACAAATAAATAAGTTACAAGAAAAGACTAGGGTCATAGGGAGGGAGGGATGGAATCACTTGAAAGGACTCAGTGATTGGGTGGGTAAAACAATTGGTGATGTTGGGGATTTTAATATTGATAATTGGAATGATGATTGTGTTGTTATATGCAACTTGGACCAATAATGATGACTTCTTGTAAAGACTGTATAGTCTTTAGATCTGTAGATCTAAAGACTATACAGTCTGTAGATAGAAAGTAAAAGATGAGAGTGAAGAAATTTAAAAAATGTTGCAACAATTTGAGAAAAATGAATGTAGAAATCAATATTGATTGTGAAAAGAAAGTAGAGGGAATGGGGAAACAGTTGTATTGTTTTTATGGAATTGTAAGAAGACATGTCGGCCTTTGAAGAAAATAAATTGTATATGTTTCTAATTCTATGAGCGATGCTGAAGCTTGAGAATTGTACTTAGGAGCTACAATCAGAGGCCTCTGCTATCCTAAAAAACGGCCACAACCAGAATTAACTTATATGACACTGTAGAGACAATTCCTAGGAACTAGGACCATAAAAGGAAATTCATAAATAATAACAGGGAAAGATAGAATTAGAGTAGTGGGAGATGGAATCAGGGGTAGAGATAATGTATTCACTTTACACACTTTGGATAGGTGGTGACATCATTATTACTAAGCCAATGAAGAAGAGGTGGAAGGCAATTTGTAACAGTACTAGAGAATGTAAGGCAAATGTACTGATGATTTGATTAAAAAAATAAAAAAAATCAGATCTTTTTTTATTTAAGTTGGATTTTTTTATATAAAATGCTTTTTGAGGAAAATATATTACCATCCAAAGGTTATTCCATCATGAAATAATGATTAGTTTTTTAATTATGTAGAATAAGGCTGTATATGTTTCATTTTTTTCAAAACTGAATTTGACTCAGCAGAGATCACATGCCTCTTCTTCACAGCAAAAATGTTATAACATGAACAGAGTTGAAAAAAAGATCTTAATCCTAACTTCTACAAACCTATGAATACAGAATCAACCCCTTCAGTGCTAAGTTTCAAGAAGTTCAGTGAATAGAATAGAAACAATATTTTTCTGATTGTTTGGAGTGGAATAGATCTGCACAAGAAGAAAGTGAAACTAAGTGTGAGGAGGAAGGAGCAAGCAGACAAGCAGTACTACAAAATGAAAGTGAAACTTTCTGAGCACAATACTGCACAGCCACAGACAGACAAGTCTTTGGATCTTTTTGTGTGTATGACCTGAGGTTTATCACATTCTTTCCTTGGAGGAAAAAACCTATAATGGCATCAGGCCGTAAAAGAGACCCAGTTGGGAATATTTTAACGAAGTTCCTTTACCTATCAGTAAGGCAGGCATGCGTGCAAAATGCAAACACTGCAACAAAGAAATGCAAGGCCTGGTGGCCCGAATGAGGCAACATCATGAGAAGTGTTGTGATGAAGATGACCAAAGAAACACATTTTGAGCAGACAGGATCTTCAGGTTGGTAAACATTTTTATTGAATCATATTTCTAAAGACTGCCTTGAACTGTCATGTTTGAGCAAAATTATATTTCTTATTATCAAATCAAATCAAATTTTATTTGTATACCGCTCCCTCTCCCTGAAGGGACTCGGGGCGGTGCACAGGGGATTATAAAACATACAAACATAAAACAATATAAATATCTAAAATCAGATTTGTGGCAGAGGGGCCAGGGACCCCAATTCCTGGACCCTGGGTCAACCCTGACCCCTTGGGAGATTTGCCCGCTTGCCCTTTGGACAGCTTGGGCAAGATGTGTGGGTGTACTTCTCTGTTCTTAAAAGTTCTCAAATATTACAAATATTGCTGAAACCTTGCTTCAAGAGATCGAAAGAGGAAGTAACTGGGGGGAGAAGGGGAGGTGTAAACCCTATATGGGAATTTATAGGACATGTATTAATTTTTGCTATTAACTTCTGTTTCTGTACTATTCCAAAGTTAACTTCTGCTTTTATCCATATGTGTTTCTGTATTAAGGACGAAGGTATAAAACTAACTCCCTGGGCGTTGCCCAGGCAGTTCAGTCTTCAGTGCGAGAGCACTCTGAACTCTTGACATGTCAATAAATCCTGTTTCTCTATTACCTTTGTGGTCTCTCGTTCCTTCTTTAGAACCAGTCTGTGGTGTGCCTGGTTTTTGCCGCTACAGATTAAACTACTATAACCCTGCGCTAAAGCCTAAAATCCTAAAACCCTAAAAAACCCTAAAAACCCAGTTAAAAATTTAAATATTCAGACTGGAGGCAGGAAAGATAGATTAGGCCAGGCCGGCCTGCTGGAAGAAATAAGTTTTGAGCTTTCGGCGGAAGGAGCAGAGGTCCGGAGTTGTTCTGAGGTCGGGGGGTAGGTCGTTCCATAGGATAGGGCCTGCACCAGAGAAGGTCCTTTCCCTGGGTGTTGCCTGCTGGCATTGCCTAGTGGACGGCACCCAGAGAAGTCCCTCTCTGTGCGAGCGAATCGGTCGAAGGGATCTCTGGTTCCGTCTCCCCGCGGTGGGGTGTAGCGATTGGAAAGTCGAGCTGGAGAAGTGAGTGATCTGACCATGACAGGGGTACGATGGCTAAGTCCCCTACACCCAGATCACTCGTCCACTGACCAGAGACAAAAATCAAATCCAGCGTGTTACTGTCATTTGGTACAGTTATGAAGAAAAGCAAATATTTCTTTTGGGGCAGTGCTGTGTACAATAAGCAGAAATTGTATAAACAATAAAAAAACAGCATTGACTTTTTTGTTTAGAGGAATTCATGGATTCTGGAAACTATCCACCTTCAAGATCACCAACCTCCTGTTCTACAGTTTTAGAGTTATCCATCCAAGACAGTGCTTCATTAGCATCATCATCATCAGACATCCACAGCCACATATCACTATCACCTAAAAGAAAGAAAAAACCCTTCCCTTCTGGAACCACCATAGATAGGTTTGTGATAAAACCTAGCAGATTAGAAAAAGAGTTAATTGATGAAAAAATTGCCCAGTTTGTTTATGCAACGAACTCTTCTTTCCGTCTGACTGAGAACCCACATTTCATTAACATGGTTCAGTCACTGAGACGAGGATACAGTCCACCCAGCAAAGCAGATGTTGCAGGGAAACTGCTGGATAAAGTGCATGACAGAGAAATGGAGCAATGTGCAACAACTCTGGAGGGTAGAATTGTTAACCTAAGTATTGATGGGTGGAGTAATGTCAGTGGTGGGTTTCAAATTTTTTTAGAACCTACTCTGTAGGTGTGGCCTATTATGTGGCCGTGGCTTGGCAGTCATGTGACAGGGTGAGAGTGGCCAATGTGGTGAAACTCATTTAACAACGGTCTTGCTTAGCAACCCAAATTTTGGGCTCAATTGTGATGATAAATTCTCTCTCTCTCTCTCTCTCTCTCTCTCTCTCTCTCTCTCTCTCTCTCTCTCTCTCTGCATTCCTTTCCTTTCCTTCCCATTGGGTTACCGGCAGCGGCAGGCCAGACTTACTTCTGGGTCCGCCGGTGGAATCCCCTCTCACCGGCTCTCTAAATTTCACCATCCGGCTCTTGCGAGTAGGTGCAAGCCTGCAGAAACCCACCACTGAGTAATGTCCACAATGGTCTTATTGTATGTGCTTGTATAACAACAGAAGAAGGGAAAGTCTTCCTTGCACAAACAATTGATACGTCAGGAAATGCACACACAGCAGAATACTTACAAGAAGTGGCAGTAAAAGCTATAACAACATGTGAACAAAAATTCAAATGTCTAGTATGCAGTTTGGTCACAGACAATGCTGCAAATGTATCCAAGATGAGAAGAAATTTAGAAGAGCAGGAAGGGAATACAAAGCTAATAACATATGGTTGCAGTGCTCATTTGCTGCACCTCTTAGCCAAAGACTTAAGTGTTCTAGAAATAAAGACTAATGTTGTTGAAATTGCTAAATACTTCCATAACAATCATTTTGCTGTAGCAACTCTGAAAAGGATGGGTGGAACCAAGCTAACGCTCCATCTTTTTAACGACCATCTTTAAAGCGCTCCATGGCTCGAGGCCTAGTTATATGCGAGACCGCCTCCTGCCCCATACATCCCTCAGACCGATACGCTCCCACAGAGAGGGCCTCCTCAGGGTGCCGTCGGCTGGACAATGCCGACTGGCGACACCCGGGGGAAGAGCCTTCTCTGTGGCGGGCCCAGCCCTCTGGAACGACTTACCCCCTGAACTCCGCACCATCTCCGACCTCCGCCTCTTCCGCAAGTGTCTGAAGACACATCTATTCCATCTAGCCGGCCTAGCGTAACCTCCATTACTGACTATTAGACAGTTTTAAACTTGGGACTTTTAATTCGGTTTTTAGCGCAGGGTTTATTTATTAGAATAAGTTTTTTAAATTTTATATATTTTATATATTTTGTATGTATTTTAACATCCCTGTGCGCCGCCCTGGGTCCATTTGGAGAAGGGCGGGGTATAAATTTAATAAAATAAAATAAATAAATAAACTGGCCTATTCTGATGACAGTTTGTGAAGAAAATCAAGATAAAATAGATGGCACTGTCACGGCCAAAATCCTCAACATTGGGCTTAAGAGAAATGTTGAACATATGCTGAGCATCCTGAAATCCATCTCTGAAACTTTAAACAAAATACAGAAAAATAGCTGTTTTATTGCTGATGCTGTTGAAATTTGGAAGGAACTGGGTGAACACTTAAAAACAGAAATACACATGGACAGAATTAAATTACAAGCATTAAAAAAACGAATGGGACAAGGACTGTCTGAAGCTTATTTTTTGGCAAATATTGTCAATATCCAGTATCAGGGTCAAAACCTAAGTCCTGAGGAAGAGGAGTTAACAAATTAGTTAACAAACATGGATGTTTGTTTAAGCAAATAACATATGCTGTAATGTTATTGTTTCAGTTGAATAAATCTATTTAAATTCTTATTATTAAGGTAATGATTATTTTTCTCCTTCCTAAGTACAACAGAAAAGTTGTCCAAATATGAATGATTAACCTATTAAACTGGGAATAAAAAACTAATATGAAAAGTTGTTATTCTAAAAATCTTCATCTTCTTGCATATTATAAGTTATACCAGCAAGAATTAGTCTTTATGTAGAAAACTATGATTTAAATCAAGCCTTACTGACTAGTGATTTAAATCATGATTTAAATCAGTTTGATTTAAATCAAATCCACCCTGCTCATTGAACTGATCTAATCAAAGCTGGGTACTCCACAAGCAATTACATCAACAGACACATTGACCTCCAACCAACCTACAAAACACCTCATAATCCAAATCAACAGCACACCCAACAACAGACGGCACCAAACCTCCAACCAAACCACGCAACTCCCCATCAGTTCACCTTCCAATGACCCTAGGCTGATGTAATCTCCCTATCACAAGACCCACAATAAGACTCTCCCTGATGACTCACACAAGACCCATCACAAGACCATCACTTGACACACCCACACCTGAGGCCATTATAAACAGAAGGGCATTGACACTGACATCCCCTAAACTCTATTGAAGATGTTATCTAGCCTGGTAACAAAACATTTGGAAACCAACCCACAGGTTCAGAAAATGAACCTACGCCCTCATTCAGATCTATTTTTCCCAGTTTCATGTATTTGGTATATTTTTATATTACTGCCCTCTAAATTAAAAAACATGGTTTTCAAGCATTAGGCACAGAATAAAACATCAACAGAATTAATATAAACATAAATATTTCAATTAAAACCACAACTGCATTCCAAAATGTTTTTATATGATGCACTAATCTTTATCACAGAATGTTTTAACACACCCATTTTGTTCTTATGTATGTATATATATATAACCCCACCATTTCATTACCAAGAAAGCCTGTTCCCCTCTGGTGAAATTGTGACTTCTTTATGCCTCTTTAACAGAATAATAGTTTAAATCATTGTACCAATTTACAGGCAAGTTTCTCATCTCTGAGATAAGCATTATACTAAAGTTTACATTAAGGAGCTAAAAGCCAGAATGCACCACATATTAATAACTTTCTCTCACTAATTCCTGTGTTTTTTTGACAATACACATTTACCAGAGTTCCATTATCTTAATAAATTCTGTAGATAATCTAGGACTGAGCCCAAAATGTAATGGGATACTAGATATAGTCAGGCCAGAAACCTCCCCAACTATATATGTAACACATATTTCACACTGAAAATATTCTACAAAATCTAGTAGTTAAGGGCACCTGGCTAGAATCTGGAAAACTGGGAGTTCTAGGCTTCTTTTAATAATTGTTTGTTCCCCAATCACTGGGTTGACATGAATGACTATAGAAAATAAATGAGAGAAAGGGAGGAACAAAACAAAAATTTCTAAAATTGTTAGAAATAACTTTTCTTTCCCTATTGGATTCTTCTTTGTCAGCGGGCGACGCCCAGGGGAAGGGCCTCCTCTGTGGCAGGCCCTGCCCTCTGGAACGACCTTCCCCCCGACATTAGAACAACCACGGACCTCCGCTCCTTCCGTCAAAAATTAAAAACATACTTTTTCTGCTTGGCCGGCCTAGGTTAGTCTCTACCTTTAGGGCGTTAGGGAATGCTAGTTTTAATATGGGGATTTTAGTGCAGGGACAATTAAATTTAATTCGTTTTTATTCTATTGTATTTATGTATGTTTTATAATGTTTTAATTTTTCCCTGTGCACCGCTCCGAGTCCCACTGGGGAGAGGACGCGGTATATAAATATTCGCTTCGCTTGCGCGAAGAATGGCGGCCTAGTCTGGAGCTCCGTGCTGGGTCATGGAGGCCGTTGGCCCTTTTTAGGTGCCCCAGCCCTCCCGTTTAGTTGGGAGGGCGTGGGATCGATGAGGAATCCACCCGGGCACCCCCGGGTGAGGTTTGTGGGCGCTGGGCGCTGGGGGTATACGGGCGGCGCTACCGGCAGTGAGAGCGTCGGAGCGCCAGAGCGGAGGTCGGCGTCTCGGCGTTTGCGTGATGGCGCTGGACGCCGACTGTACCGTAGACCCCCCGACGAGTATGGGACTCTATCCATGGAGTGGAGGCCAGCGGTGAGAGCGCTGGGAGGACGGCGGTGAGGACGGCGGAGGGTGGAGAAGGAACGGCGGCGGTGGGAGCACCGCGTGAAAAAGATGGCGGCGGTGAGAAAGCCGAGAGAGAGAGAGGAGGTCAGTGCCGGGAGAGGGCGATGCGGGAGATGGCGACGGTGAGAGCGCCGAGATGGTTGCCGGACGCCGGGCCGGCCAAGGCCACGGGATGGCACGGATGTTGCAGATGGTGGCGAGAGTGGTGGCCTGCAAGCAGCAGCGGCAGCGGAGGCGGAGACAGAGATGGAGGTGAGAGCTCCGGCCCAGAGGCTGGCGTCCCCGGCGTCCTTTTCGATGGCGGGGCCGCTGACCAAGCAGTCTGTCGCAGGGCGGGCCGGCGATGGCCAGTAGACGCTGATGATTGTTTTCTGCCGGGAGAGGAAGGGATGATACCCCATGGCTTGCTGATCGGCCGATGGGAGAGGCCTTACAAACCAGGCCCGGGGCTGGAGAGTGGGATGTTGGTGTCTCCGGCCGGCTGGGCCGGGCTGGGCCAAGAGGTGGTAATATGGCCGGCCTGGGCCTAACCAACCTACCCCTCCTGGGCCTGAAATTCCATCTGGGAGAATGGACTCCTGTTTAGCACAACTGACATCTGTGTGAAGATCTTCAGCGGACTTAAGACTCTTAAGACTTTTAAGACCTAGTCTCAGATGCAACCCATAAGAACTTTTAAATCCTCCTCACTATGATTTGTTAGACTTTGTAGATCTATGTCCCTTAGAGACCTTTGTAGTCCCATGGAAAGACCTATGGATTGAAACAGCGGAACTGCTACCCCTGACTACTCCTCATCGATGCATTTTAATTTCATCCTTATTTACCATCTATTTATGAAATTTTATATCTTAAATGAAGGCCAATGATGTTTTTAAAATCATTTTACCCATGACCTACTTATGAATTTGATTCTTACATTGTATATATATTTATAATTATTTAATTATTTATTATATCATAATGTACTCCAGAGCTGACCTACTACTACTGCGAGAGTCCCCGCTCTCACAGGTTTGGCCCTCCGCTCTAAGAGGGCCCGCCTTGATGAGGGATTTATTAATCCGGAGAGGTGGGAGAAGCGCGGTCTTAGGGGTTTTTTAATTGGTAAATTATTGTCTATTTTAGGGGATACCAGGGAGGGGGGAGGGCACAGACAGGTAGAGACGGATGAGGGTAGGAAGGGCCGGACCAGCAGCCGGCGAAGGGAAGCAGAAGGACCCGATAGGAGGGGGGAAACACGAGTCATTCCCACGGAGGGCATATCCATCCAGAGGGTCGTGGGGAGAGGCAGGTCCGAGGGGAGACAAGTTTTATCCTCCCGGTTGGGGGCACGTAGCCGTTGGTTGCAGACGGTCAGGTGCCACAACCCCCGCAGGCTAGGTGGTCAGGGAGTACAGAGCCAGGGCCTGCGGCTGATGTTTTGCAACGCCAGGTCCATGGTCAACAAAGCCCCCCTCATCCATGACCTTGTGTCAGAGGGGGAGCCGGACCTGGTAGAAATTGCGGAGACCTGGCTGGGCCACGAGGGAGGACTCCCCCTCGTTGAAATGTGCCCACCAGGTTACCGCGCTTTTCATCAGCCTCGGGCCCTAGGGAGGGGTGGTGGGGTAGCGGTTATTGTTAGGGAAGGTCTGGAGCCGAGAGAGACCATTGTGCCACAGACCACCGGTTGTGAGTCCCTCTGCGTGAAGTGGGGCCTAGGGAGGCAGTTGAGCTTGCTGGTTGTATACCTGGCTCCCCGCTATGTAACAGCAGCCCTGCCCGAGCTCCTCGAGGTGATCGCTACGATGGCAGTTGAGACCCCCAGACTTTTAGTCATGGGGGACTTTAATCTGCCATCGGTGGGCGAATCATCCGAGGTAGCTCGGGAGTTCATGGCTTCCATGACGGCCATGGACCTGACCCAATTAATTCAGGGCCCCACCCACGAGGGTGGACATACACCGGATCTCATCTTTGTCTCAGGTCAATGGAAGAGTAATCTGGGTACAGGGGACATAGTCATCACGCCATTGTCATGGTCAGACCACTCACTTCTCCGGCTCGACTTTCCAACCGCTGTCCCCCATCGCGGGGAGGCGGAACCTGAGTTGCCTATTTGGTTCCGCCCCAGGCGCCTGATGGACCATGACGGGTTCCAGGCGGCGCTTGGGCCACTTCCTGTACCCCTGACCCGCGCCTTGGAGGACCTTGTGGCCGCATGGAATACTGCGACCACGGGAGCCTTGGATCGGGTCGCGCCCTTGCGGCCTCTCTTGCGGCAGCGAGCCACCCTGTCTCCTTGGTTTACCGAGGAGCTAAAGGTGATGAAGCGCCACAAGAGATGCCTAGGAGAAGATGGAGGTCTACTCGTTCTGAATCCGACCGAACACAGGTAAGAGCCCATTTACGGACTTACATTGTGGCGCTAAGAGTGGCCAAACGCCATCATTGTGCCACTCTCATAGCATCCGCAGATAACCACCCTGCCGCCCTTTTAGGGTGACCCGTTCCCTCCTTCAACAGAGGGTGCGGGAAGCCCCATTACAGGGTAGAGCAGAGGAATTTGTGCTTTATCTGCAGGAGAAAATCGCTCAGATACATAACGAGTTAGTCTCCATTGATGGCCCAGTGGGATGCCACGAGGTGGACCTTGGTTGGGAGAAGTTCAACTCTGTTACTTCCGAGGATATGGACAGGTTACGTGGGCGACTGCGAGCCACCACATGTTTATTGGACCCGTGTCCTTCCTGGCTTGTACTGGCATCCTGGGAGGTGACACGAGGCTGGCTCCAAAAGGTTGTCAACGCCTCTTTAAGTGAGGGTTTCTTGCCTGCCTCCCTTAAAGAGGCTATGGTGAGGCCCCTCCTGAAGAAGCCCTCTTTGGACCCAGCTTTATTAGCCAACTATCGTCCCGTCTCCAACCTTCCCTTTTTGGCGAAGGTTGTTGAGAGTGTGGTGGCACAACAGTTTCCCCGTCACCTGGAGGAAGTTGATTATCTAGACCCGCGCCAGTCTGGCTTTCGGCCCGGGCATAGCACCGAGACGGCATTGGTCGCGTTGGTAGATGATCTCTGGAGGCCCAGAGATGGGGGTTGCTCCTCCATCCTGGTCCTATTAGACCTCTCAGGGGCTTTTGATACCATCGACCATGGTATCCTATTGCATCGGCTGGGGGGGGGTTGGGGGTGGGAGGCACCGTTCTACGGTGGTTCTCCTCCTACCTCTCTGGTCGATCGCAATTTGTGTTTGCAGGAGAGCAGACGTCGACCTCGAGACACCTCACATGTGGGGTGCCTCAGGGGTCGGTCCTCTCGCCTCTCCTGTTCAACACATATATGAAGCCGCTGGGTGAGATCATCCGTGGTTTTGGGGTAGAGTACCATCTCTACGCTGATGATATGCAGTTGTATATATCTACCCCAAACCACCCCAACGATGCCGTAGCGGTGATGTGCCAGTGCCTGGAAGCCGTGCGGAGCTGGATGGGAAGTAACAGACTCAGGCTCAACCCGGCCAAGACCGAGTGGCTGTGGTTTCCGGCTGCCCGATTCAACCAGCTGATTCCATTGCTGGCCATAGGGGGCGAACATCTTGCCCCTGTGGATGGGGCGCGCAACTTGGGTGTCCTCCTGGATACACGGCTGTCCATGGAAGATCAAGTGATAGCCGTGGCCAGGAGGGCGTTTTACCAGGTCCGCCTGGTACGCCAGTTGCGCCCCCTATTGGATCGGGATGCCCTTTGCACAGTCACTCATGCCCTCGTGACATCCCGACTGGACTATTGTAACTCTCTCTACATGGGGCTCCCCTTGAGGTGCACCCGAAGACTTCAGCTGGTCCAGAATGCAGCTGCTCGAGCAATAATGGGGACCGCAAGGTACACCCATGTAACACCTCTCTTGTGCGAGCTGCACTGGCTGCCTGTCGTCTTTCGGGTGCGCTTCAAGGTGTTAGTTATCATCTTTAAAGCGCTCCATGGCTCGGGACCTAGCTATCTGCGGGATCGGATCCTGCCCCATACTTCCTCACGGCCGATTCGCTCCCACAGAGAGGGACTTCTCTGGGTGCCGTCCACTAGACTTTGTCAGCGGGCGACGCCCAGGGGAAGGGCCTTCTCTGTGGCGGGCCCAGCCCTCTGGAATGACCTCCCCCCGACATTAGAACAACCACGGACCTCCGCTCCTTCCGTCAGAAATTAAAAACATACTTTTTCTGCTTGGCCGGCCTAGGTTAGTCTCTACCTTGCAGGGTTCAGGGAACATTAGTTTTAAAATGGGGATTTTAGTGCAGGGACAATTGAATTTAATTTGTTTTTATTGATTGTATTTATTCCTGTATATATATTTTTTATGTGTTTTAATTTTTCCCTGTACACCGCTCCGAGTCCCCTTGGGGAGAGGACGCGGTATATAAAAATAAATTATTATTATTATTATTATTATTATTATTATTATTATTATTATTATTATTATTATTCCTTGAGGCGCTTCTCCATCCAGTTTTGTTCCTCCCTTTCTGTCTCCTCTCCTTCTCTCTACAGCTTATCGAAAAAAAGTATCTCATTTCCACTCTTGGTTTTTTGTTTTCTTCTCTTTTCAAACTGTTGCTTCTGGAAGGAGGGAAGGGGATGCATACAAGTGGCACAGGGCAAGATTATCTTTTCTTAAAAACATACACTCATAAAAGCTGACTGTGTGATTTTGGGCCAAACTCATCTCACAGGGATTTTATTCAGGGGAAAACAGGAGGAAGAAAGAATATTAGATATATTCCTTGTTTTGAGTTATACATAAAAACAATAAAGGTGGGACACAAGGAAACAAACAAGGAAATATGATTCAGGAATTTTCAAATTGACAGTCCAAGAAACTCAAAACTGTTGTGCGCTACTATGTATTAATTTTATTAGACTGGTACATCAAAAGCATCCACTCAATTTTAAATTTAAAAATATACATCTGAAAATCAATTGAAATACAATAATCCTTGATTTATTATCATAATTGCGACCAGAATTTCCATAGTTAAGTCTGTGGGGTCATAAAGTGAATCATCACCTAACCACCCCCATTTAAATCCAAGACACTACTGCAGTTACAAATGCTAACTGGTTGCCAAGCACCCAAATTACTACCACATAACTGTGGAAGTGGTGCAATAATAATAATAATAATAATAATAATAATAATAATAATAAATTTTAATTTATAGACCGCTCCCTCTCCCCATGGGGACTCGGAGCGGTGCACAGGGAAATTAAAAATACAATAAATATACATAAATACATAAATAAAAGGCAAATTAAACGATTATAACTGAGCTAAAATTCCAATTAAATACTAAAATCCACTAATAAAAGAGACTACCCTAGGCAGGCCAAGCAGAAAAGATGTGTTTTTAATTTTAGAGGGAAGGAGCGGAGGTCCGTGGTTGTTCTAATGTCGGGGGGAAGGTCGTTCCAGAGGGCTGGGCCCGCCACAGAGAAAGCCCTTCCCCTGGGCGTCGCCCGCTGACAGAGTCTAGTGGACGGCACCCGGAGAAGTCCCTCTCTGTGGGAGTGAATTGGCCGTGAGGATGTATGGGGCAGGATCCGATCCCGCAGATAGCTAGGTCCCGAGCCATGGAGCGCTTTGAAGATGACAACTAGCACCTTGAAGCGCACCCGGAAGACGACAGGCAGCCAGTGCAGCTCCCGCAAGAGTGGTGTCACGTGGGTAAACCTTGAGGTTCCCATTATTGCTCGCGCGGCTGCATTCTGGACCAGCTGAAGTCTCCGGGTGCACCTCAAGGGGAGCCCCATGTAGAGAGAGTTACAATACTCCAGTCGGGCTGTCACGAGAGCATGAGTGACTGTGCGAAGGGCATCCCGATCCAATAGGGGGCGCAACTGGCGTACCAGGCGAACCTGGTAAAACGCCCTCCTGGCCACGGCTATCACTTGATCTTCCATGGACAGCCGTGTATCCAGGAGGACACCCAAGTTGCGCGCCCCATCCACAGGGGCAAGATGTTCGCCCCCTATGGCCAGCAATGGAATCAGCTGGTTGAATCGGGCAGCCGGAAACCACAGCCACTCGGTCTTGGTCGGGTTGAGCCTGAGTCCGTTACTTCCCATCCAGATCCGTACGGCTTCCAGGCACTGGCACATCACCGCTACGGCATCGTTGGGGTGGTTTGGGGTAGATATATACAGCTGTGTATCATCAGCGTAGAGGTGATACTCTACCCCAAAACCACGGATGATCTCATCCAGCGGCTTCATATATGTGTTGAACAGGAGAGGCGAGAGGACCGACCCGAGGCACCCCACATGTGAGGGGTCTCGAGGTCAACCTCTGCTCTCCTGTCAACACAAATTGCGATTGGCCAGAGAGGTAGGAGGAGAACCACCGTAGAACGGTGCCTCCCACCCCCAACCCCCCCAGCCGATGCAATAGGATACCATGGTCGATGGTATCGAAAGCCGCCGAGGTCTAATAGGACCAGGACGGAGGAACAACCCCCATCTCTGGCCCTCCAGAGATCATCAACCAACGCGACCAATGCCGTCTCGGTGCTATGACCGGGCCGAAAGCCGGACTGGCGTGGGTCTAGATAATCAACTTCCTCCAGGTGACAGGGAAACTGTTGTGCCACCACACTCTCAACAACTTCGCCAGAAAGGGAAGGTTGGAGAATGGACGATAGTTGGTTAATAAAGCTGGATCCAAAGAGGGCTTCTTAAGGAGTGGCCTCACCATAGCCTCTTTTAGGGAAGCAGGCAAGGAACCCTCACTTAAGGAAGCGTTGACAACCTCTTGGAGCCAGCCTCGTGTCACCTCCCAGGATGCCAGTACAAGCCAGGAGGGACACGGGTCCAATAAACATGTGGTGGCTCGCAGTCGCCCACGTAACCTGTCCATATCCTCGGAAGTAACGGAGTCAAACTCCTCCCAAACAAGATCTGTCTCGTGCAATCCCACTGGACCATCAATGGGGGCTAACTCGTTCTGTATCTGAGCGATTTTCTCCTGCAGAAAAATCACAAATTCCTCTGCTCTACCCTGTAATGGGGTTTCCCGCACCCTTTGTTGAAGGAGGGAGCGGGTCACCCTAAACAGGGCGGCAGGGCGGTTATCTGCGGATGCTATGAGAGTGGCACAATGATGATGTTTGGCCACTCTCAGCGCCACAATGTAAGTCCGTAAATGGGCTCTTACCTGTGTCCGGTCAGATTCAGATCGGGTAGACCTCCATCTTCTCTCTAGGCATCTCTTGTGGCGTTTCATCACCCTCAGCTCCTCGGTAAACCAAGGAGACAGGGTGGCTCGCCGCCGCAAGAGAGGCCGCAAGGGCGCGACCCGATCCAAGGCTCCGGTGGTCGCAGTGTTCCATGCCATGGGGTACAGGAAGTGGCCCAAGTGCCGCCTGGAACCCATCAGGGTCCATCAGGCGCCTGAGGTGGAACCAAATTGATGACTCAGGTTCCGCCTCCCCGCGGAGGGGAGTAGCGGTTGGAAAGTCGAGCCGGAGAAGTGAGTGGTCTGACCATCACAAGGGCGTGATGACTATATCCCCTATACCCAGATCACTCTTCCATTGGCCAGAGAAAAAGATGAGATCCGGTGTATGTCCACCCTCGTGGGTGGGGCCTTGAATTAATTGGGTCAGGTCCATGGCCGTCATGGAAGCCATGAACTCCCGAGCTACCACGGATGATTCGCCCACTGATGGCAGGTTAAAGTCCCCCATGACTAAAAGTCTGGGGGTCTCAACTGCCACCGTAGCGATCACCTCCAGGAGCTCGGGCAGGGCTGCTGCTACATAGCGGGGAGCCAGGTATACAACCAGCATGCCCAACTGCCTCCCTAGGCCCCACTTCATGCAGAGGGACTCACAACCGGTGGTCTGTAGCACAATGGTCTCTCTCGGCTCAAGACCTTCCTTAACAATGACCGCTACCCCACCACCCCTGCCTAGGGCCCGTGGCTGATGAAAAGCGCGGTAACCTGGTGGGCACATTTCAACGAGGGGGAGTCCACCCTCGTGGCCCAACCAGGTCTCCGCAATTCCTGCCAGGTCCGGCTCCCCCTCTGACACAAGGTCATGGATGAGGGGGGCTTTGTTGACAACGGACCTGGCATTGCAAAACATCAGCCTCAGGCCCTGCCTCTGTATTCCCTGACCACCTAGCCTGCGGGGGTTGTGACACCTGACCGTTTGTAACCAACAGCTACGTGTCCCCAACCGGGAGGATGGAACTTGCCTCCCCTCGGACCTGCCTCTCCCCACGACCTTCTGGATGGGGATGCCCTCCATCGGAACGAGTTGTGTTTCCCCACTCCTAACGGATCCTTCCGCTTCCCTCCGTCGCCTGCTGGCCCGGCCCCCACTTTCCTCGTTCGTCTCTACCTGTTTATACCCTCCCCCCTCCCTGGTACCCCCTAAAATACTTGTAAGGTTGTAAGTCACTTTCTCTGAGGCCACTGTAACTTAGACTCTAGACCAGACCAGACAATAGAAGGAACAGCTTCCCTGAATCAAGGCAATACCTATCAACTTCAAGTTGTTCATATAAGTAAATAATTTATCATTACATTTTTACTAACATTTCTATCATAATTTTTTACAATTTCATCTGCTTGCCTTAATTTTTATACCTTCCACCCATATTTAAACGTGTAGTACTGTTTTTTTAAGCACACATTTCTAATTTATTGAAAGATTTTACTATCCAAGATGAATAACAAGGAAGCCAGGGCCTATAAATCATGAAGGAAGACAAATGATATAATTCAGATATTAAACTATAAGTGTAGTTAAACAAATATTAAAGAAGTGAGATTAGAAAGCTGAAAAAAAATATTTTCTTAGGAATTGTTAAGTTCGGATTTTGCAAAAGTGAATACATCCTGGGTTTTTTTAATTATAAGTAAAATAGTACAGTATTTGTATATTCTCAGTGTTTACGATTACAATTTCTGTAATAGTGAAACTTGTGTTAAAAATATGTATGGTATCAGATCCCTACAGTACCACTCTCAAATCCATGGACAATAATGCAATTCTTCTTCTAAGGAAACCAACACTAATTTGCACAAGAAAAGTACACTTTTTAAATAAATGCTTATTTCCAATTATTTACATTTTTATTTCCTCTTATTAGATGCAGAGAGCACTGAATGTGGACTGCACTTCAGCTGCAATATTGAAATTGCCAAGAATGCTATGCATTTTATATTATTTATTTTCTACAACAAAACCATTTTTTTCAAAAAGCTAGCTTAGTTTTCATTGATTTTCAACTTCCAATATCTTGTCCTTTTTAGGCAAGCCACAGACTACATGGAGAAGATGAACTGTGGGGGAAACTTGAAGAAAGAGAAGAATTAAGATACCCAAATATAAGAAAAAGATAATGTGAAGTTGTGAAAAACATCTGTTAAAATCACTGAAAGGATAAAAATTCAAATAAACTCTAAATTCAAGTAGGACATCTTTAAACACAACAAAGGACCCTAATGAAATTAATTTGGCAAAACGGAAACCATTCAATACCCTAAGCAGTATCCAAATTACTGTGGCATGAGCTTTTACAGTCAACAACAAAATTCAGAGTAGATGATAAAAACAGGTAATAGAAATACCAATATATATGCACACATATACTGAGCATAATATTTTCTTAAATTTTCAAGTGGAAAGTGTACCATATACAAAAATATCATTTGCAAATATTACAAGTTTCAAACATATCATTATCATGTTCAGTGCTAAACTTGCTTGCACCTCAGTGTTTCATAAACAGTTATACATATATGCGGACAGATATACTCGTTTGTATCAACAATAGGTTTAAATGAAGTACCATTTCTAATTATTGCACCAATCCAAGAAAACAGTAGAAGGAATGCAATTACTCCTACATGCAAACACATATAATAGCATTTATCAAAGAGAAAAAGAGCATGGGAATATATAAAGATATATTAATAAATACAAAATTGTCTTACATTACATCAGAATGTTTTACCTTACCCGCTGTTAGTGTTTCTCCAAAAACACGACATACCCCAATAATAAGCCCTACCCTAATTTTTTGAGGTTGGGGCTAATATTACTCCTACCCCTACCATAAGCCTGGGGGATGGGAGTGGCCAGCACGAGTGGGGGGGGGGGAAACTGTCCAGCTGCAGCCCGCTAGCCCCTTGGGGCAGCACGAATACCGCTTTTGCCTTTCTCTTTCTGGGCACAGCGCTTCTGCTTTTCGGGCTAATTCCCTGAAGCCAGCTTCTCCACAGCCAGCTGTTTTGCTTTTTCCCTTTTTGGGAGGCTTGTGCAGAAGCAGCAGCGGCAGCGGCATGGGAGAGGCAGGCAATCTTCAGTGCAGCTGCAGGCAAACCAAGAGACAGGTGGACAAAGAGGCCAATGCACTGGGATTGCCTCTGCCTCTGCCTCCCCCATGCCTCTGCCTCTACCTACTGCTAGTGCCACCACTCAATCCTCCCATGAGGAAAAAGAGGGGAAAAGCAAAGCAGCTGGCTGCAGAGCTGCCGGCTTCAGGAAGCAGCCCAACAGGCAGAAGTACCGCACCATCGAAAGTCTGTAGGAAAATCCCCCTCCCCTATTTTCCTACCAATTATTCTTTATTTGGGATTGCAGGACACCCTCTTCCCTTCCCCCTCACACACAAACACACACAGAGGTCTCAAACGCACGCGCGCGCACACACACACACACACACACACACCCTCCCTCCAAGGCAGCCACATCCCTTCACTAACCTGCCTTCCAGCTCCATGCTCTGCTGCACGTGCAGGGCAAGAAGTCTGTGGCAATATGGTCAAAAAAATAGTTGACACCTTCCAACTTCGCAAGATTTTTTATTTATGAGAAGTTGGTCTGAACTACCGTACAAGTCTGAACTACCGTACGGGGTTCTTTAAGACTCATTTCTGGCGGAGATTGGGGAAGAGAAGTTATCAGCCAAAACAGAACTTTATGTACATGAAGGATTCATTCTATCAAAGATATAGCTATATACAGATAGTTCTCAATGAGCCCAAAATTTGTTGCTAAATAAGACAATTGTTATATGAATTTTGCCCCATTTCATGACCTGTCTTGCCAGTTGTTAAATGAATCATTGCAGCTGTTAAGTTAGTGAAACATTTTGGCTTCCCCATTGACTTTGCTTTGCAAAAGGTTGCAAAAGATGGGCACATGACCTGAGGACATTGCAACCATCATACATATGAGTCTGAATTTTGATTACTTGACCAACGATCGTGTGAAAAATAAGTCAAATTTTTCAGTGCTCTTGTAACTTTGAACGGTCACTAAATGTCCTGTTGCAATTCGAGGATTACCTGTACTGACAAGAAACTAGAAAGATATCAATATAGCTAAGATCTATATGTGAGCCCTGTTAAGTTGCAGATAACCTCCTAGCAATAGCTGTCAGAGAAACTTGTTATAGTATGTTCTCAAATATCAGATTACATTTTAGATGAACAAGGTGTTATATTTATCTGGTAGATGTGTCTGCCACATAATATAGAAAAAATACTACAAGTAGTGCAATAAGCAACTGTAACAACAGTACCTTCATAGTGTCCATTATATTATATTATTATTATATTTTTTATGAAAATGATTAAACTGTTATCTCACTCTTTCTCCAAAAATGTAACTCCCCCATTCTTTCAACTGGTAACTTTTGGCAACAGGATTGGGCAAATGAGCCCCCATCTCCCATGCACGGAGATTTCAACCTTTCCAGTCCAATACATAGCCTGAAAATGCTCTCATATATATCCAATTATACAATTATGCATCTGAGTGAAGCAAACACTACCCATTTAAAGCGATCCTAAATCTGTTACTGTGTAAAAAGGTCCACATTTTTCTTTGTAACTGCTGTCCTCGCTGCGGTAGATTTATCGTGGTCCCTCTCCATTCCTTGGCAATACCACTTTTTAATCTTACTAGTGTGGCAATCTGTATTTAAATGAAAACGGTTAATCCCAATATCTCCGTTCTACGAGAGAATGCGAGATAGATTTACGGCCTATCCTCCGCAGTGAGTTGGCTGGCCGCACGGCCGAATGTCCTTCATAGTGCCTCGACCGTTCCTTCCTCCACCCGCTTCGCCTTCGCCGCCGGGATTGTTGGGAGGGACACCACCCAGCCTCACCCCAAGGGGAGTTTTCATGCTTAGCTGCATGTTATTCCCATCCCACACTCACCCGTCCAGCCATTGCTCATTCAGCCCCGGTTAAGCAGGAGGGAATGGGTTCCTTAGAGCGCTAGACGGGTGCGGTTCTTGGATCCACCCGCTTCATTCACAAAAAAATGCAACTAAACAGACGTCGCTTAAAGGACAAGCTTCCTCGAAGCCGAGAAGGTGGCACTGGCAACTCACGGCAAAGGGAGGGGAGAGGGGAACAAGATGGAACCAGTGTCGATGAATGCTCTAAGTCCCGCCTTCCACTCTTTGGTAGGCACGATCTGCTAAAAAAGCACAACCCCACCCTGGCTTCAACGGCTCCCACAGAACCGATGTCCGAAAGTGGGGATGAGTCGGAGACAGCTCAAAACCACCCACCAGCCTTCGAACAAGGCCCCGATTGGTGCTCTTAAAGCGCCAGTCATCTCATGTACCTGAATATTCTGCTCCTTCCCCCTGCTCCAATCCTCCCCAGTTATCTCCGAGGGGATGCATTCCCAGCCCCAAAGGCGCAGCAGGAGACCATTCAGCCGCAACCTCCCCCCGTGGTTTAAAATAAAGGTGCCATAATGATTGGGCAATAATTGCCATACCGCGATCTTCCAGGAAGCCTCTGCGCCAGATACTTACCTGGGTTTGAAAAGAGAAGAAGAAAACAAGAATAAGAAACCAATGACCACACGGAAGTTGTCGTTGGCGAGGAAGAGGACTAGAACAGCCCTCGGCGCTACCGCTACGGTGCGCGCGCCACCAACGAAGTCAGCTCATGACGGAACGCGCCATCTTGGAATTTTCACATAGTAACCCACGTGGTACAGACCATTTTTTTTCTTGCTCCCTTTAAGCCAATCGGAAAACAAAGCTATTAATAGATGCACTCCGATTTTTCCTGGTCACAGTGCCTCGCGGCACGCTTCCCTCCCACCCACCCCCTTAAGAAGGGAAAGGGAGACAAGTTTTGTAGGCTTGGGATTGCACAATATTTGGAAGATTTCGGAAGCAGGACGTCCGTTTCTTAATCGATATAAATTCTTCGCATTACTTTTCACACGATTCGGGGGAAGCAGCGGTCTGCCGTCCTACGCATATGCTAAATACGTTAAAACATTTCAAAATTGACTGAATTCCTATGATGTATGCTCTGGAACCTTGTATTCTCATTGGTTTAAAAAACATTGATTTAAAAAAAACTGCTGAAGTGACTAGCGCAGTCTTTAAACAGTATTTACAAATAAGCCAATTCCAATGGACCTCATGAAAATTATTTATTTATTTATTTATTTTTACTTCTTTGATTTGTCAATCATTTACAAAATAATAGGTATAAGAATAAACATATGAATGAAATGGGTACGAATAAATGGGAACAGTAGGACAGAGATAGTAGGCACGATGGTGCGGTTGTCCCCAATTCGGGTCTGAGCCTGGTCCTGAAGCCAATGATGAACGCCAGACACGAGGTGCAGGTTTTCTGATTGCTTTTTATTGGAGTACTCCAAGGAAAAGGGTTCTTGGTCAAAAGGCCAAGAACCAAGAACAAAGGATTAAGAAAGCTTTATACATTTTCAGTAAAGAAGAAGGCAGGACAAGATGAAACAATAAGAAATATCCTCTAATAAACATTTTAGCACTAATTCTACAATTTGTTCTATTGGTCTATAGCTGTACCATTCCTAAGCCTTGGCTAATGAATGCCCCAGGAGTTATCTAATAGACATTTCATTTGTTGTCGTCCATCTCTATTCCTAACTTTTAGCTGAGGTCTGCAAATTGTCTAATTCGTGTTGCCTTTTATCAACTTTCCAACTACCCATAATTGCTACAAGCTTTACACATACATATTTCCTGATGATAAGCATTCTTTGTTCTTGAGACAGAGAGACAGACTCCCTCCCCCCCATTACAGTCTTTCTGATTTATTTTAAAGTGTGTGCCATGACCTTGCTTTAGCAGCCAGTCCCTCAGTGCACTTATGCACCCCCCTTCTTAGGAATGGGGTGAGGTCAGCAGTAGACAGTTTAAGATTAAAGTTATGGGGATTTGAAGATATAACAACAGAGTCAGGTAGTGCATTTCAGGCATTGACCACTCTGTTGCTGAAGTCGTATTTTCTGCAATCAAGCTTGGAATGGTTTACATTGAGTTTGTCTCTGTTGTGTGCTCTTGTATTATTGTAGTTGAAGCTGAAGTAGACATTGACCAGTAGGAGGTTGCAGCAGATAATTTTGTGTATTATGCTTAAATCTGTTCATAGGCGGTGTAGTTCTAAGTTGTATAGCTCAAAATTTCAAGCCTGATGATGTAAGGTATTCTGTTGCGAGCAGAGGAGTATAGTACTCTTTTCGTGAAGTACTTCTGGACTTGCTAAATTGTATTAATGTCCAATATACAGTGCCGATTCCAGACTGATGAGCTATATTCGAGAACTAGTCTAGCAAAGATTTTGTGTTTTTCCTAATTAGCAATACAATATTACCAGAGGAGAAGCTTCGTAAAATTAGGTTAACAACTCTTAATGCCTTTTTGATGATGCTCTTACAGTGAGCTCTAACACTTAAATCGTTTGATATGAGTACTCCAAGGTCCTTGACAGAGTGAGGGTCATCTACAAGGTCATATCCTCTTAGCTTGCATTTGGTGTTCTGATCGTTTTTACTAATGTGTAGGACAGAGCATTTGTTGGTTGAGATTTGGAGTTGCTACTTTTTGACCATTCAGACACAAAGTCAAGGTCACTTCGAAGGCAGTAGCATTGTCAGTGGTGTTGAATAGTTTTATGTCATCAGCGAAGAGGACACAGTTGCTCATAAGATGATCGTAAAGATAATTTACGTAGAGTATAAAGAGTGTGGGTCCTAGAACACTGCCTTGGGGGGACGCTGCTGTTAACTGGTGCAGGGTTTGATACAGCACTCCCTATTTTGACTATTTGTTGTCTGTTTGACAGAAACGTAGCAATCCACTTATGATGGGATCCAGAAATGCCGTAAGAATTTAGTGTTAATAGCAGTTTATCATGTACCACTGAATCAAAGGTTTTGCAGAAGTCAATGTAAAATGTGTCTATTGCTTTACCCTGGTCGAGTTGAGTAGTCCATATGTTTTTGCAATGTAGGAGTTGCAGATTGCATGACAATTTTTTTCTGAAACCAAATTGTTTTTTAGAGAGTAGGTTGTTTGTCTCCAAGTGTAGGGTAATGGATTGGTTAATGATTGGTTCCATGACTTTGCACGTGAGGCAACACCGTGAGATTGCTCTGTAATTTTCAACTAGGCTGGGGTCTTCTTTTTTGAAAATAGGGATGACAGTTGCTGAGGACGATAGGTTGGGTAGGGATCTGGTTCTGAATGTTATCTCATAGATTTTGCTTAGGGGTTCTGCTATGGCAGTGGAGAGCTTTTTTAAGATGTAGGCACATAATCCATTGGAGCCAATAGATAGGGATGGTTTTAGGTTACATAGTGCCTTTTCAACGTTATCTTCAGTAAAATTGATATGAAGTAGATTATTGCAGTTAGTTGTGGTACTACTAGGAAATGTGGACCATGAGCTATTGCTGTTTACAAAAACTGAATTGAAGAATGTGTTGAAAGGGTTGGCTTTAACGGCTTCATCAATACATTAGGTCCTTTTATGGGTGGGATGGTTCTTGAGTTTTTACGTTTGGTGTTTACAAAAGTATAGGAGGTGCAGATGGATTTTGTGTGTAGGAAGTTTTCCTCTTGTCAGCAGTGATAATTGGTGCATTCTGCCTTTATCTGGTGTTATATCGGCTTATAAAGTTTGCTAAGTAGGTTGGTTTTTTTCTTTTTTTGCCAAAGTGATTTTGGGGGGGATTGAAGCTTCCTTATTGTTATGGCAATTTGTGTTTTTTTGTTTGTTTTTGTTTTGGAGGTGTTTAATTTTACGTAGAATTTAACGACTCTTTCAACTTTGAGCAAGAAAATGTTATAATGGTCTTCAGTAGTATTACAGCCAGTGAACAGAATGTGCCAATCAAGAGATGATAGGTCGGCAGCTATGAGATCATTGTTGGCTTTTTAAAACTTATTTCTTCATAAGGGAAAGTCGATAAAAGAGGAATCATTAAACAAGACATGAATTAAAGTGATACTAAATTTTAGTATCACTTTATTTTTTAACTAACCCATAGTGAATCATAGATTGTACCATTGAAAGTCCAGTTCATGGTGGATTTTGACAACTGCAACACACTAGAAAAATGTCAAGGAATTGATACCTATTATAGTTAGGTAATCAGTGCAAGTTTTCATTGCTTAACAGTTTCTTAAGGGACTTTGATTAACTTTAAGGGTTTGCTATTGACCTTAAAAGCTCTAAGTAATTGGCTTAGGGCAGGGATCCTCAAACTTTTTAAACAGGAGACCAATTTATGGTCCCTCAAACTGTTGGGCAGCTGGACCTGCTGGGTGGGCGTGGCTATGTGGTCATGTGACTAGGTGGGCCTGGCCAAGTCCATTAAACAATACACACAAATTAAAGTTTAATTTGTTTTGCTCCTGCGGATGTCTTTTGGCCTCTAGTAGCACTCTGCCGGCCAAAAACAGGACACATAAAAGACTCTCAGGGCATCCAAGCACCCTGTTCTTGGCCTCCCCCCACCTCCAGTAGCACTCTGCTGGCCAAAAATGTTGACCTTACTGTCCAGTTCCAGCCCATGGGGCTTGTGAAGGTAAGTCCTGCAATCATCTGAAGGGTGGGGGCCAGTGGGTGGGTAAGACAATCTCATGGTCCTGCATGGGCCATATTAATGACTTTGGTGGATTGTAGTTTGAGGACCCCTGGCTTAGGGCCTGATTAGCTAAAAGGCCTCCTAATATCCTGTCTGATTGTGTTGATCAACAGAAGAGGGCCCTTTTGCAGATGCTCTTGCTGCCAGATGCTTGGACATCTGGTAAACAGATGACCTCATCCAATGTCAGTTCCAGGGTAAGGAATGTACTCCCAAAATAAGATGATGTATTTGGCACCATTGACACAATACTTGGAAAATAACAATATAGCATTTTTTCCTACATTTTAATAGATTATACTTTTTTTTTTAAATTCTGTTGTCAGGCTTTGTATCTTGTATTTTTTGAGCTACTTTGAATTTTTATGTAATTAGAAATACTGTTCTGACCCAGCCTTAGCAGAACCAATACACAAACTCCTTGTCCAGAAAAAACCCTCTTTATTTAATTACTGTGAATTCATGGCATTCACATACAGAAAAGTCCAGGCAACAATCTTTCCAAGAGTTAATTGCAATACCAGGCCTTATCAGTCCTTGGATAATTGCCAGGCCGAGAGCTTCCAGTTGCAAAGCTGTAAATTAATTCCTGGCAATAAGTTTCTGACTCATGAATCAAGATAAGCAAGTCTTCCTAAATAAATCCGAACAGTTGTGTCCCACAACGCCACTCCCCTTTTGCTTTTATTTATTCCTCAGCCATGGAGGGGGCCATTCAGCATTCACATATGCCAGTGGTGTCCAAACTTTTTTCAAAGAGGGCCAGATTGGATGAAGTTCAGGTGGAGGGCCGAACATTTTTCCGAACATTCTTTGAACCATTACAATTAAATGCAAATAAATTATTTTATGCCAAGTTAATTGCAAATGACATACTTTTCATTTCATAACATTAAGATCAACTGACAGTTGAGTTTTCACAATGTATTGAAAATAAATTTTAAAAAAACTTACCTACCTCTTTCTCTCTTTCTCTCTTTCTTCCTCTCTCTCTCCATTTCTCTCTCTCTTTCTCTCTTTCTTTCTCTCTCTCTTTCTTTCTCTCTCTCTCTCTCTTTCTTCCTCTCTCTCTCTCTCTCTCTCTCTCCATTTCTCTCGCTCTTTCTCTCTTTCTTTCTCTCTCTCTTTTTCTCTTTCTTTCTGTCTCCCTTTCTCTCTCACTCTCTCTCTCTCTTTCTCTCTCTTTCTTCCTCTCTCTCTCTCCATTTCTCTCTCTTTCTCTCTTTCTTTCTCTCTCTCTCTCTTTCTCTTTCTTTCTGTCTCTTTCTTTCTCTCTCTTTCTTTCTCTTTCCTTCTCTTTCTCTTTCTCTCTTTCTCTCTTTCTCTTTCTCTCTTTCCCTCTGTCACTCTGTGTGTGTGTCTGTCTGTCTGTCTGTCTCTCACTCACTTAATCAGTCTCTATCTCTGTCTCTCCCTCCCTCTCTCTGTCTCTCCCTGTCTCTGTGTGTGTCACTCTCTCTGATTCTCTCCCTCCCTCCCTCTCTCTGTATGTCTGTCTCTCCCTCTTTCCCCATCTGTCTCCGATTCAATCCGATTCCGATTCATTCTCTATCTGTGTCTCTCTCCGTCTCTCTCCCTACCTCTCTTTCTCTCTGTCTCTGTCTGCCTCTCTGTCTTTCCCTCCCTCCCCTTCTGTCTCTCTCTGTGTCTGTCAGTCACTCCCTCGCCACTCGCAGCGGGCAAGGGAGCAGGCGGGGTGAGCACCCAAGGCTACCGTCATCTTAAGCACCACCGAGGCTGTCGCCCGGCAGGGGCGTCAGGCAGGGAAGCCGGTCGTGTCTCCCTCGCGGCTCCCTCCGGCAGGCACCACGGCTTACGTTCTGAGGCCGCGCATCCGTCTTCCCTGCCTGACGCCCCTGCCGGGTGACCTTGTGCGGCGGGAGCCGCACGTTCTGGGGCTGCGTGGCTGGGAGGGAGGTGAACGCGTCAAGCGGACGTTCTGGGGCTGCGCGTTCACCTCCCTCCCATCTTCGCAGCCCCAGAACGTGCAGCGATGGAGGCGCGACCGGCTTCCCTGCCTGACGCCCCTACCGGGCGACAGCCTCGGTGGTGCTTAAGATGATGGTAGCCTTGGCTGCTCACCCCACCTGCTCCCTCGCCCACTGCGGGAGGAGGCGTCCGTAACCTCCGTCCACCTCCCTCCCAGCCACACAGCCCCAGAGACAGAGGGAGGAAGGGAGGGCCACATTTACACAGAGCAGGGAGGGCTGTTGGAGGGCCGTATTAAACCGACCCCCGGGCCACAAATGGCCCCCGGGCCTGACTTTGGACATGCTTGACATATGCCTTTCTTCCTGAGTTGGCTCCTGATAATCAATTGTTCTCTCCTGACAACTCTGTGCATACACACATCGGGAACAGGCCCCAGCTGTTCCTCTTCCCTGCTTATCTCCGACTCCGAAGGCATCTCGGGAATGTCATGGCTCCATTTCTGCTTCTGTTGCAGAGCTTCTCCAGACTCCAGGACTGGCCCAAATTCCTCCCCAACCTCCTCATTGTCCAAGTCTGCTGTTATGGCATGCCATAACAAATACCAGGTAGATATTTAACTACAAATTTAATTTTTAAAAAATTCAGGCCATAATCTCTTCGTTTGCTTGAGTTTTTCTTGTAATTCACCATGTGAAAAACTGCGGCTTGTACCAGATCTGGCCAAAGAGCATTTGCAAGATGACAAGATTTGGGGGCAGTGAAATTGCTTTGCTTGAAGCCTCCCATCAGCTTGAAAATGCCTTTCGCACTGTTGCAGGCTCAGCACGAAGAGTGTTTGCAAGCTGATGGGAGGTCTTGTTGGTTTGCAAACACTTTTCATGCCGAGATTGGGACAGAACAAAAGATGTTTGAAAGGTTGAAGCAAGAGATTTTGCTCCTCCAAAGTCTTGTTGGCTTTCAAATGCTTTTCATGCCATTACAATCTTCTTCCCTGCTCAGGAATATTTTTATAAAATAAAAAGGCCAAGAAGTATTTGTGTAATTGGCAAATGGGGGAAACCCAAAGAACTCAAAAAACTCGCAAACAAACAATGATTTTCGGGAGAAAATAGCATTTTTTATGTGTATTTTAAACTCCCTGGTTATTTTGATCAATTAGCTGTACCTTATATGGAATAGAAATTCAGAGTGCCATCTACTGGAGAGAGATAAAGTGCTACAAAGTTTAGCAGATTTGGTAAGCGGGATATACAGTATGTTAAAACAAATAAAACAAGAGCTGGAAGATTTGACCTTGGCTACAAGGAAGAAGATAATTTTCGACATAGTGAGAAAATATAAGGAGTGCTTGTGTTTCTCTTTTGTCCTTTTTTTGCTCTCTCTGAAGAAAACTAATTGTTAAGTGGATTTGTCTAATTTTGGAATTGGATTACTATTGCACTATATTAATATAGCAGAATACCCTACCTTTGAAGAGAATAATCGAAGAAAAGAAAAAAAAACAAAGAAATTAAACAGACTTTAAATTTCAACTAATTGTGAAGAGAGACAATTGGGGAAGTTTTAAAAGAGTTTTAGATCATTCTAAAATGGAATTTCAGATATATGGAGAAATATTTTTGATGTTAAAAGAAGCATGTGAATCTTTGATAGATAATAAAGAAACAGAAAATTTGTTTAAACATACAGAAAATAAAATGGGAAGAATTTGAAGGGGGAATGTAAATGAAATACAAGAAGCTAAAAAACGATAAGAGGAAGAAGTAAAAGATAAAAACCAACTAGATAAAAACCACAGAAACCAATAGAAAGGTAGAAAGAGTAGAGAGGAAAAGGGGAAAGCTCTCCTCAAAAAAGAAAAGGAATCAACTAAAAGACAAAAAGGGACATATTTTGCAGAGACAAATTGCATAATTTCATAATTAAATATTTTGCCAAATTCAATCAATACTGCCTCTGATTCTGCCCATGGATTGACTACCTCTTCAATGTTCCAGTAATCCAGCTCCAAATATGTGATAAAGTGTAATTTGTTTGCATCTGGCAATTGGTTACCTGTTTTTTGATGGTCGCAATCCATCAGCCTTTTCTTTAAATTGGTGATGATGCTTGCCAAAAGATTTTCATGAGGAAGGGCAACAAATTGTTGATTTGGAACTAATTTTATGTTTTTGAAGGCTTCTGAAGCTAGTATTCTGTCAACATTTTTTTCATATAGGCTCTTTCCCAGTTTAAGCATTTCAAATGCTTTAATTGATCGCAATATCAACTTTTTGGCCTTTATGATATCTGTGTTTCTCCCCTGCAGGCCATTTGACAGAAAAGAAAAGAAATTTCATTTAGAATATCAATCATGAAGGCCAAATCATTCAAAAAATTCAAAATTTCAAATTGGGAAGCCATGCCTGGGAATCTTTCATTCCCCAGAAAAAACTAATGTAACGCTTGATAAGCACACCACACAGCTATGGTTAATAATTAATTAATAATAATTTATTAAATTTATAGACCGCCCCCTCTCCCCGAAGGGACTCGGGGCGGTGTACAGGAAAAATTAAAAAACATCTAAAAACATACAATACATACATAATTAAAATCGAATTAAATAATCCTGCACTAAAATTTGTGAACATTAAAAATTGTATCCCATTAAAACCAAATAAACAATTTAAATTACAGACTGGGGCGAGGAACATAAATTAGGCCAAGCCGGCCTGATGGAACAGATAAGTTTTGACTTTTTGGCGGAAGGAGCAGAGGTCCGTAGTAGTTCTAATATCGGGGGGTAGCTCGTTCCAGAGGGTCGGGCCCATCACAGAGAAGGCCCTTCCCCTGGGCGTCGCCCGCTGGCACTGCTTAGTGGACGGCACCCGGAGAAGTCCCTCTCTGTGGGAGCGAATCGACCGAAGGGATATATGGGGCAGGATACGATCCCGCAAATAACTAGGTCCTGTGCCATGGAGCGCTTTAAAGATGGTAATAAACACCTTGAAGCGCACCCGAAAGGCCCCAGGCAGCCAGTGCAGCTCGCGCAGGAGTGGTGTTACATGGGAGTATCTGGTAGCTCCAACAACTGCCCGCGCGGCTGCGTTCTGGACCAGCTGTAGTCTTCGGGTGCACCTCAAGGGGAGCCCCATGTAGAGAGCATTGCAGTAGTCCAGACGGGACGTCACAAGCGCATGAGTGACCGTGCGAAGGGTGTCCTGGTCCAATAGAGGACGCAACTGGCGCACCAGGCGAACCTGGTAAAATACCCCCCTGGCCACGGTGGTCACATGGTCCTCCATCAACAGCCGGGTATCCAGGAGGATGCCTAGGTTGCGTGCCCGATCCACAGGGGCTAGATGTTCGCCCCCTATGGCCAGTGATGGCATCAACTGGTTGAACCGAGGCGCCGGTAGCCACAGCCACTTGGTCTTGGACGGGTTGAACTTGAGTCAGTTCCTTCCCATCCAGATCCGCACGGCTTCCAGACACCAGGACATCACTTCAACGGCATCGTTGGGGTGGTTTGGGATAGATATATACAGCTGAGTATCATCAGCATACAGATGGTAATCTACCCCAAAACCACGGATGATCTCACCTAGGACCGACCCCTGAGGCACCCCACAAGTGAGAGGCCTTGAGGTCGACCTCTGCCCTCCTGCCAATACAAAATTGCGATCGACCGGAGAGGTAGGAGGAGAACCACCATAAGACGGTGCCCCTCACCCCCAACCCCTCCAGTCGATGCAATAGGATACCATGGTCGATGGTATCAAAAGCCGCAGAGAGGTCTAATAAGACCAGGATGGAGGAACAACCCCCATCTCTGGCCCTCCAGAGATCATCCACCAACGCAACCAATGCCGTCTCCGTGCTGTGTCCGGGCCAGAAGCCGGACTGGCGTGGGACCTTAAACTTTGGAACCTAAACCATCTTGGTCCCAAAACTCTGCCAATCTTCACAATTTCAATGCCCAGTTGTTCAGAGATTTGGAAAAAGTCATTCTGGCTCTTGCAGGATTTCTGGAGATTGGTGTGTACCTTGTCAAAGAATATCTTGAAGTGGTTCAATTGTTTTATTTCATTTATCACATCATCCAGCACAAACAAGTTGGAGGTGGTGGTTCAAGCAGTGCTAGATTACAATGTTTGGGAAGTCTTCAGCTATCCTGGTGCTGACTCCAGATTTTCTCCCAAGCATAGCATTGGCACCATTGGAGCAGAAAGCTATTAAATTCTTCTGCAGATATTTGGTGGTAAACCCAACTTTACGTAAGCTTCTCATTGCTGCAGAACATATGGTCTCCGCATCTTGTTTCTCTAATTCCAACAGCTCAATGAAAATGGTTGCTGGGCATTCTGAATCCTCAACTTTAACAAAAACTATCAGAACTGTTTTCATTGATAGTGTTGAGGCTTTCAATTCTGAAATAAGTGCACTTTAATCTAACAGGGACAGCTTGGATCACAAAATGGAGTCGTTTCTAAACTTTCCAGATGCAGGTGACTATGTGTGTCTTTTTGGAATCAGAGATCTGGTTCAAAATATGTTTCCTGGATGAATTGAGTTCTATCGCCAATTCTGAGATATGCTTTAGCGTAACTCTTCAGGGAAAACAGCACCCACCAATCAAAATAGCACAAATGTTGACTAAATAATGTAGAACATTTCCAAATAGACCTGTGGGTAACCAAGCCCAAAAGCTTTCCCACCAAGATCCTAAAGTATCAATTTTCAAATCAGAGACCAAATTGTATAAAACATTGAGTTGGTGCCAAATGGTTCTTGATTCATCTAAAAGATTAAAACAACACATTAATTACTAAAATAGCTAAAAAAGTAATATTATTTTTTTTACCAAATTACACAGAACAGCATTAATATTAAAATAAACGCAATCAGCAAGCACTGGCACACCCACTATAAATATAGCCAATGCTACATATTCTACTTTATTAAGCAAAGCTGTCTCAGAATCATAAGTACTGAGTGAAGTTGCTGCTTGGAAAGCAACACAAGAATTAACCAGCTAAGGCAACATTGTGCTTCACTAATATTAGCAGGAATGTAATTAAAAGTTTCTTGTCTACATGTAAAAAAACATCCTTGCAAAAGCCAAACATAAGCAAAATGAAAGAAAATCTCCACAAAAATTGTACAATTTAAAGTACGTGAAATAATAGGAGGACAGTGGGGCTTTTACTTGAAGATGTACAATTAACTATTTTTGTGCATGTTCTATTCTCAGGAACTGCTACTATTGGGGTATACAAAGCAATTACATCAGGGGGCGGATCATAGGCAATCAACACCCAACTAGATATAGTCTTATAATTAAAGTTTTCATTCAATAGCAAGCTACTCAAACCAGTGAAGTTTTGAATTACTGCAGGCAGGATACAAATAGGGACCAAAAAAGCAAATTTTCCATGTCATACAATTCAAATAAGCAAGAGACATCAGTGTGTAATATTAGCTAGCTGCACCCATAGATTTTGTTTTTCAGTCTCTGTTCAAATGAGTTTTTGGACAGCATATCCTCGTCCCCTAGAGGGGGAGGCAAACACACTTTTGTAATCTTTTATGTTACCCACACCAAATTAGCCAAATTGGGGTATGCTGAATTCACAAATTCAACAAATGTATTGATTGGGTATCCAAGAGCCCAAGAACCCTCCTTTTGTATTTGTTTGGGAAGATAGTCCTTAAAGGACCAATTAGCACATTCCACAATGGCTTTACCTGTAGAATTGCAAAAAAGCCCAAAAATTAAAACAATCTTTCAAGTTGTACAAAATTGCAAAATGGCCGACGACATAAAGCCTGGGCCATTGTCAGTTTTTAAAGAAGAGGGTTTACCTAAAGCAGTAATAAATGAAAAAAGATGAGAAATAACATGAGTAACTGTTTATCCTCATTGTGGTGTGGCCCACAGCACTCCTAAATTAGTATCAATAGAGACATGAATATACTTCCAGGGAGCCAGAGAGGGAACATGGATGACATCCATTTGCCATAGTTGATTAGAGGCCAAACCATGGGGATTAACTCCCGTGTCCCCAGAGGGGGGTGCTGCAGAACACTGGGGGCAAGATGAAACAATCTGCTTGGCTTTGTCGATTGGAATATGGCAAGTTTGTGCCAGCCCTCTGACATTTTGACGGAAGAAGGAATAACTGAAGAATAACTGAGGAATAACTGAAGAAAAGAGATTAGGTAAAACATGGACAGCAGCATCTGCTTGACTGTTACCTTCAGAAAGAAGTCCAGGAAGAGACGAATGACTATGTATATGAGAAACAAAATATAAATGTTTTCAGTCTTATAATAGTTGCTGCAAAGTTAAAAACAAAGCCATAAGATTAGCATCAATCCTGGATGTGATGTAAGCATCTAGAAAATTAAAAATAAGTTGACACACATAATGCAAGTCAGAAATTTAGTTAAAAAGCTGTTTAGAAAGCTAAAATAGCAGCAAACAATTACAACTAGGAAGCACACTACAATAGTAATGGGAGATTTTAACTACCCTGACATCAATTGGGAAACAAACTCTGCACCAAGTGGAAGATCCAACAGGTTCCTAACAAACCTAGCAGACAACTTTGTTCCCCAAAAGGTAGAGAAGGGAACAAGGGGATCAGCAATATTGGACTTAATTCTCACTAACAGAGAGGAAATGATAGAAGGTGTAGAAGCTACAGGAACTTTGGGGGCAAGCGATCATGAAATAATAATAATAATAATAATAATAATAATAATAATAATAATAATAATAATAATAATAATAATAAAAAATTTTATTTATATCCTGCTCTCTCTCCCCAAAGGGACTCGAGGCGGGGCACAAGGAAATTAAAAAACAAATTACAACAAGACAAAATACAAAGCTAAAATCAAAGTAAACTGACCCTGCGCTAAAACTTCTATAAAAATATAACTATCCCTAAAACCCCTTAATAATTTAAAATTAAAATTAAAATTACCCTAGGCCAGCCAGCTGGAAGAAGTGAGTTTTTAATAGCTGTCGGAAGGAGCGAAGGTCTGTGGTTGTTCTAATTTCGGGGGGAAGGTCATTCCAGAGGGTCGGGCCCGCCACAGAGAAGGCCCTTCCCCTGGGCGGCGCCCGCTGGCACAGCTTAGTGGACGGCACCCGGAGAAGTCCCTCTCTGTGGGAGCGAATCGGCCGAAGGGATGTATGAGGCAGAATGCGATCCCGCAGATAGCTAGGTCCCGTGCCATGGAGCGCTTTAAAGATGGTAACTAACACCTTGAAGCGCACCCGAAAGACGACCGGCAGCCAGTGCAGCTCGCGCAGGAGCGGTGTTACATGGGAGAACCTGGAGGCTCCCATAAGTGCCCGCGCGGCTGCATTCTGGACTAGCTGAAGCCTTCGGGTGCACCTCAAGGGGAGCCCCATGTAGAGAGCATTGCAGTAGTCCAGTCGGGATGTCACGAGGGCATGAGTGACTGTGCAAAGGGCACCCCGATCCAATAGAGGACGCAACTGGCAGACCAGGTGAACCTGGTAAAATGCCCTCCTGGCCACGGCTGTCACTTGATCTTCCATGGACAGCCGGGCATCAAGGAGGACGCCCAAGTTGCTTGACCCATCCACAGGGGTAAGATGATCGTCCCCTATGGCCAATGATGGAGTCAACTGGTTGTACCGGGATGCCGGAAACCACAGCCGCTCGGTCTTGGACGGGTTGAGTCTGAGTCTGTTACTTCCCATCCAGGCCCGCACGGCTTCCAGGCACTGGCACATCACCGCTAGGGCATTGTTGGGGTGGTTTGGGGTAGATATATACAGCTGTGTATCATCAGCGTAGAGATGGTACTCTACCCCAAAACCATGGATGATCTCACCCAGCGGCTTCATATATGTGTTGAACAGGAGTGGCGAGAGGACCGACCCCTGAGGCACCCCACAAGTGAGGGGCCTAGAGGTCGACCTCTGCCCTCGTGTCAACACAAATTGCGATCGACCGGAGAGGTAGGAGGAGAACCACCGCAACACGGTGCCTCTCACCCCCAACCCCTCCAGCCGATGCAATAGGATACCATGGTCGATGGTATCAAAAGCCGCTGAGAGGTCTAATAGGACCAGGATGGAGGAACAACCCCCATCTCTGGCCCTCCAGAGATCATCTACCAATGTGACCAATGCCGTCTCGGTGCTGTGCCCGGGCCGGAAGCCAGACTGGCGTGGGTCTAGATAATCAACTTCCTCCAGATGACGGGGAAACTGTTGTGCCACCACACTCTCTACAACCTTCGCCAAAAAGCGAAGATTGGAGACCGGACGGTAATTCACCAATAATGCCGGGTCCAGAGAGGGCTTCTTGAGGAGGGGTCTCACCATCGCCTCTTTAAGGGAGGCCGGCAAGAACCCCTCACTCAGGGAAGCGTTGACCACCTCCTGGAGCCAGCCTCGTGTAACCTCCCAGGATGCCAGTACAAGCCAGGAGGGACACGGGTCCAATAAACATGTGGTAGCTCGCAGTCACCCACGTAACCTGTCCATATCATCGCAAGTAACAGAGTCAAACTCTTCCCACAAAACTGTCTCAAGATCTGCCTCGGGGCATCCCACTGGGCCACTCTCGGTGAGGACCATCTCGCTCTGAATCTGAGCGATTTTATCCTGCAGATAAATCCCAAATTCCTCTGCTCTACCCTGCAGCGGGGCTTCCCGCACCCTCTGTTGAAGGAGGGAGCGGGTCCACCTAAACAGGGCGGCAGGGCGGTTATCTGCGGATGCAATGAGAGTGGCACAATGATGACGTTTGGCCACTCTCAACGCCACAAGGTAAGTCCGTAAATGGGCTCTCACCTGTGTTCGGTCAGATTCGGACCGAGTGGATCTCTCACCGCTTCATCTCCCTCAGCTCCTCGGTAAACCAAGGAGCCAGGGTGACTCGTCGCCGCAAGAGAGGCCGCAAGGGCGCGACCCGGTCCAGGGTTCTGAAGGAACTGGCAGACGAGATCTCAGAACCACTGAATTATATCTTTCAGAGATCCTGGAGCACCGGGGAACTGCCAGAAGACTGGAAAAGAGCTGATGTGGTTCCCATCTTCAAAAAAGGAAAAAAAACAGATCCAGGAAACTATAGACCCATCAGCCTGATCTCAATACCAGGAAAGATTCTGGAAAAGATAATTAAACAACAAATAAGTGAACACCTAGAAGCAGACAAAGTAATAGCCAAAAGCCAACATGGGTTTGTCAAAAACAGATCATGCCAGACTAATCTAATTGCATTCTTTGACAAAGTGACAAAATCAGTGGACCAGAGGAATGCTGTCGATATAATTTACTTGGACTTCAGTAAGGCATTTGATAAAGTAGACCATAACCTACTATTAGATAAAGTAGAAAATTGTGGGTTAGACAGCACTACCACCAAATGGATTCTCAACTGGCTGATCAACCGCACTCAACGTGTAGTCCTCAATGGAACTGCATCTACATGGAAGGAAGTATGCAGTGGAGTCCCCCAAGGCTCTGTTTTAGGCCCAGTACTCTTTAACATCTTCATCAACGATTTGGATGAGGGGATAAATGGGGAACTCATCAAATTTGCAGACGACACCAAGCTGGCAGGAATAGTCAACACTCCAGAAGATAGGCTTAAGATACAGAAGGATCTAGACAAACTTGAACATTGGGCACTATCTAATAAAATGAAATTCAGTTGTGAAAAAAGTAAGGTTCTACATTTAGGCAAGAAAAACAAAATGCACAAGTACAGTATAGGTGGTACCTTGCTGAATAGTAGCAACTGTGAGAGGGATCTAGGAATCTTAGTGGACAACCATTTAAATATGAGCCAGCAGTGTGCAGCAGCTGCCAAAAAAGCCAACACAGTTCTAGGCTGCATAAACAGATGGATAGAATCTAGATCACGTGAAGTGTTAATGCCACTGTATAGTGCCTTGGTAAGGCCACACTTGGAATACTGCATACAGTTTTGGTCGCCACGATGTAGAAAAGACGTGGAGACTCTGGAAAGAGTGCAGAGAAGAGCAACCAAGATGATTAGGGAACTGGAGACTAAAACATATGAAGAACGGTTGCAGGAGCTGGGTATGTCTAGTTTGATGAAGAGAAGGACCAGGGGAGACATGATAGCAGTGTTCCGATATCTCAGAGGGTGCCACAAAGAAGAGGGAGCCAAACTATTCTCCAAGGCACCTGGGGGCAGGACAAGAAGCAATGGGTGGAAACTAATCAAGGAGAGAAGCAACTTAGAACTAAGGAGAAATTTCCTGACAGTTAGAACAATTAACCTCTGGAACAGCTTGCCTCCATAAGTTGTGAATGCCCCAACCCTGGAAGTCTTTAAAAAGATGTTAGATAGCCATTTGTCTGAAATGGTATAAGGCTCCTGCCCACGCAGGGGGTTGGACTAGAAGACCTACAAGGTCCCTTCCAACTCTGCTATTGTATTATTGTATTATTGTATAACTATATTGCAGTATAGGACAGCTTAGGCAATCACTCCTCCTATTCACCCTCCATCTGAAAAAACACAGTAAAAACTTGCGAAAGCAGAGAAAACTAAAGCCATGAATGAACAGGGAAAGAAGAAGTAATTAAACACGCAAACCAAAGATTTTTAGGCAAATGCTATGAAATACAGCCCACGTATTCAGTTAAAGCACACTGGAGAGATAAGTTATTCTGAAAATAAAATTGAAAATCAGATTTTGGAATAGGAAGAACAATATTAATCAAATCAGTCCAACTTCTATGTCCCAAGGCCATCAATTCAGCAGCGGCCAAGCTGGCAGGAATAGCCAACACTCCAGAAGATAGGCTTAAGATACAGAAGGATCTTGACAAACTTGAACATTGGGCACTACCTAATAAAATGAAAGTCATTGGCGAAAAGAGTAAGGTTCTACATTTAGGCAACAAAAATGAAATGCACAGGTACAGTATAGGTGGTACCTTGCTCAATAGTAGTAACTGTGAAAGGGATCTTGGAGTCCTAGTAGACAACCATTTAAATATGAGCCAGCAGTGTGTAGCAGCTGCCAAAAAAGCCAACACAGTTCTAGGCTGCATAAACAGAGGGATAGAATCAAGATCACGTGAAGTGTTAATACCACTTTATAATGCCTTGGTAAGGCCACACTTGGAATACTGCATTTAGTTTTGGTCACCACGATGTAGACAATATGTGGAGACTCTAGAAAGAGTGCAGAGAAGAGCAACAAAGATGATTAGGGGACTGGAGACTAAAACATATGAAGAACGGTTGCAGGAAATGGGTATGTCTAGTTTAATAAAAAGAAGGATTAGGGGAGACATGATAGCAGTGTTCCAATATCTCAGGGGTTGCCACAAAGAAGAGGGAGTCAAACTATTCTCCAAAGCACCTGAGGGGAGAACAAGAAGCAATGGGTGGAAACTAATCAAGTAGAGAAGCAACTTAGAACTGAGGAGAAATTTCCTGACAGTTAGGACAATTAATCAGTGGAACAGCTTGTCTCCAGAAGTTGTGAATGCCCCAATACTGCAAGTCTTCAAAATGATGTGGGAGGAGCGTCGGCCGCGATACTGAGGTTTCTCCAGGGGCTCCTGGAGTGCCTTTGATCCTTCGACGCTGGGATGGTCTAAAAATAGACCCAAGCCACAGAGACGGCATGACAAAGGGGATTCCTGAAGACCCCAGAGGTGACCGCAAAGTCTCTGGAGGTGAGGGAGAAACTCCTGTTTCCCAGTGTTGAAGCGTCACCCCACTTTCCGGAGGGTGAGTGGAGCGACTGACACCTTTGAGAACAATGAATCAGCATGTCGTTCGGTGAGAGAATTCTTTTTTCTCAATAAGGGTGGAGATAGCATCCATGTATGGGTTAAACCTATCCACACTCTGATTGGACTGAGTTATAATATTAAATAATTAATTAATTAGGCATGGTGTATAACCCCCTACGGAGTAGCCACACCCAGTTTCCGACTCAGTCCAGCTCTGGGACTGTTCGGTGTTCTAACTCTTGGTGTTCGGCCTTCTGTGCTTATTTCTGTCAGGATTGGTGGCATTGTGAGTAGACAGGGCCCCCCACACCTCAGCAGCAAGCAGGACTCAGGTTTGCCTGTCATTGGCAGCCACGGGCCCAGGCCTTCGGTTGTCAGCCACCCCTCTAGCCTCCTGCCTGAGTCCTTCTATTGCCCTTGCCACGTCTTCTGTCTTCCAAAGCTGCTGCTGTCAAGCCAGGTGTGGGGGAGGGAAGATTTATGGCGCTCAGGAGGCGGGCCGCTCCCACAGCCCAGGCTGTTAGGCCTTGTTCGGGTGAAGAATATTAATCGATTCTGCTCTACTTACCCCTCAGGGGTAGCGTGCAGGCTTTCCCACAACTGACAGGCCTCTGTCAACTGTGAGGGCTGTTCCACTGGGCCTAAATAAATTGTGCCTCTTTATTACCCCTTTTGGAAAAGAACAGAGTCAAGTCAGCTTCTGAAGGCTGTTTTGGAGAAGGGGACAGGTGTGCGGCAGCTCTTTGCAGCAAAGCCGCTCTTTCACTTTATATTCAAGCCTCTGTCAGGGGCCCTTGGCATGAACGGCCATTTTGAAGCCTGCCTGAATCAAGAACCAAAATGGGGGATGCTTGGCATATTTCGCAGATTGTTGGGACTCCTCTACCTCCGATGCGTCGGTACAATCAACTATCAGATCTCAAATAACCCTACTCGGAGGCGACTTATGCAGGAAGCCATTCAACACCTATTGGACATTAGGGCTATCCAACTGGTGCCTCCAGTTTAACAGGGTCAGGGTTATCCCAAAGGCTTGGGGAGGCTGGAGAACTATTTTTGATTTGAAATAGTTTGACCACTATGTGCATTATCGCAGGTTTAAGATGCATTCACTGCACTCAATATTAGAGGGTATTAGGCAGGGAGATGTCCTCACATCCATAAACCTTACTGAGGCCTACCTGCACATACCTATAGCCCCTGAATACCGACAGTTTCTCAGGTTTTGTTACCTTGGGCACCACTTCCAGTACCGAGCCTTACCCATTGGGTTGTCATCTGCGCCTCAAGTCTTCAGGTAGGTGATGGTGGTATTGGCAGCGTTCCTGAGATAGGTACATGTGCAAATCCAATGCTGCCTAGATGACCTGTTGCTACAGTCCTCTTCTGTAAGTGGTGCCCCAAGGGACTTAGACATTACCATGTTGACCCTGCGAGGCCAGGTGGTTTCGATCATTCTGGCCAAAAGCTATCTATGGCCTACTAGGCTGATTCAAACTAGTTTGAGAGAGTTGGTTTTCCAGGTTCTCAAGGAACGTAGTGTATCCTGAGCTACTTTGTCCAAATTGTTAGGCACTATGGTGTCTGCCATTGGCATTGTTCTCTGGGCGCGCCTTAACAATAGAGACCTTCAATGGTTTCTTTTGCCATTTCAGCAAAGGCTCATGAGCTGCTCCTAGATCCAGGTTCTGCCAGCGGAAGTCTCCTGCTCTTTGATTGGTGGACATCATCTACCATACCCAAGGGGGAATTCTTCAGGATCCCAGACCAAGTCACGGTCACTTCACACACCAGTTAAAATCCCAGTAGGGGTATGGCTAGCTGATGAGAGCTAAATAGCTTGAAATAGATCTATACTAGTCTCCCTTATGTGCAGATGGAACAGGGACAATGGAGCCAAGTGGAACTAACTCGCAACATAAACTGGTTGGAACTCAGGGCGGTCCACTGGCTCTCAAACCATTTCGCTTTTTAGTCAAGGGCAGACATATTCTGGTCCTCGCAGACAACATGGCCACCAAGGCTCATATAACAGGTAGGGGGGACCAGGTCAAAATATTTCATGCTGGAGGCCAGGAGCTTGGGTCTTTGGGCCAAGAGGAGTTTGCTCTCAATAACCACAGAACATATAGTGGGGGTGGACAATGTCAGGATGGCAGCTGCAGCTGGCTATCTTCCAGGCAATTATGGACCTTTTTGGCCGCCCAGAGGTTGACCTGTTTGCAACTCCCCTCAATACTCAGCTCCCAAGATTTTATTCCCAGTTTTCTTCACAGAATGTAGAGGGGGTGGATGCTCTCCACTGTCAATGGCCTCTGGGGCTCCTTTATGCCTTCCCGCCTTTGCCCCTGATTCCCAGTCGTTCAAAAGATCTTGCAGGAGGGGATGGAGGTGGTGATGATCGCCCCACATTGGCCACAGCAGCCCTGGTTTGCCAGCCTTTGATCTCTATCAGTGGACAGGCTCTGGAGGATTCCCCAAGAATTGATTTCCTTCAGCCAGGGGTCGCTGGAGCATCTGGAGCCTCAATGGCTCCAGTTGACGCCTAGCACTTGAGTGGAGCGTCCTGTGACGAGACAACTTTTCCTCCAGGGTCATTCAGATTATTCAGGCTTCCTGTCCACCTTCCATGCAGCTCATATACAGTGCGACCTGGTGCGCTTTTTGTAAGTGGTGTTTGACGAACCACTTTGACCCAGTTCAAGCCACTATCCCACAGGTCCCGGACTTTCTTCAAGTGGGCCTGGGCAAAGGGTTGGCTCCTAATACCATTGAGAGACAGGTATCAGTAGTTTCTTCTGTACTTTTGTGCGGTAGGTCACAAACTTTGACTCAACGTCCTAGGGTCAAGAGATTTCTCAAGGGTGCTTTGGTGCTCCTTTACATAAGGTATTGGATGCTTTGACAAGTGCCCTCTCTCGACACTGTGGAATGAGATTTTTCGGATTTGTGCAAGTTTTATGCGGACAGGGTTGTCCTACGTCTGGATCCCTACTTTGTCCTGAAGGTGGGGTCTTGGTTCCATCAGGCTCAGGAGGTGGTCCTCCCCAGCTTTCCTGCAGAGTCTGCGCAGACCTCGGAGGACCGGTGGCACTTGCTGGATGTCAGCCGTGCCTTGCATATGTACATTGATTGTACGGCTATTATTTGCAGGTCGGAGTCTCTTTTTGTCTCCTTTCTGCCAAGTTCCCTGGGTAAGAAGGTGTCTGTCTCCTGTGTGGGACGATGGGTTCGTCAATGCATTGAGAAGGTCTATGCGGCTTGTGGCGAGGCAGTTCCTTGAGGAGTCACAGCACATTCTGCATGCAGGGCAACAATGACTTCGGCCTGGGCGACGCAAGCTTCTGTGGGAGAAATTTGCAGGGCTGCAGCGTGGTCTTCTCCATCCCTTTTCATGCAGCATTATAAACGGGACACGTTTGCCTTGGCTGAGGTCGACTTTGGCTGCTGGGTTCTGCAGTCTGTCCGTCCTCATTCATTGGGGCAGGTCTGATCTCGACCCTCCCGTGGGTCCTTTTCAGGGCTTTGGTATGTCCCATACATGGATGCTATCTCCACCCTTATTGAGAAAGAGTGTTGGTACTTACCTGATACGCCTCTTCTAATAAGGGGGGAGATAGCATCCGGCCCATCCCTTTCTCATTCAGCCCTGTCTGTGTTTGGTGTCTGGCTCTTGTTGTTCTTGGCAGGGTTACTGTTGGATTTTTCTTGCTAAAGGAGTTGGTTCGTACCAGTGAGTCTGTATTCTTTTCTTCGTCGAAAACTGGGTGTGGCTACTCCGTAGGGGGTTATATACCATGCCTAATTAATTAATTATTTAATATTATGACTCAGTCCAATCAGAGTATGGATAGGTTTAACCCATACATGGATGCTATCTCCCCCCTTATTAGAAGAGGTGTATCAGGGAAGTACCAATGCTCTTTTTACTTAAAGCTACTGCTGTATAAGAGATCATCCAGAGACGGAATTTAAAGTTAAAAAAGAAATAACCTGAAGTGAAGCGACGGTTAATAACTGTTAAAAGCCCTTGTTTCTGTGTATCCTTTTTTAAAAAAAAATGTTGGACTGGACTTTCACTAAAAGCGAATGTGAATTGCCGGCTTGGAGTCTTTTTTACTCTGATTAGAAAGAGCGGAAGGACTTTCCTTTGTTTAAACAGAGACTACCTTTCTTCTTTAAGTTACTACCCTTTTAAAAAAAATTGTCTTTAGTGTTTTTAATTTTTAGATTGCCTCCTTTTTCTCAGAATTGAAATTTTTATTTTATCCTCCCCCCCCCTTTTCCCCTTAAAAAAAACAAAACTTGATGACTGGGCTGGCTTAGGGAAAACTCACTGTTCAAGGTCATAAGGCTGGATTACTAATAGAATTGTTTATTTTAGCTCTCCAAGTGGACTTTGATTATTTAGCTAGGAGAGTGAACAAGAGGAATTACTACTGTGCAGAAGCTGGAGTGACCTTGGAGAGACTACATATTAAACTAGAAGAAAGTTCTTTTGAAATCCTTTTTTTATATCTTGGATTGCTTTGACTTGGTTGTGACCTAGGATTACTGCATTCAAGGTTCCCCCCTCCCCCCTTTTTTGTTGCTGTTTGCTCCTCCCCCTCTTTTTTCTTTTCTTTACCAATTATACCAATTAAATTATTTTTGCAATAATTACTTTCACCCCTTTTAATTTTTATTGTAACCTGATCTTTTTTTCTTTTTGAACAATACATTGTGGAATTAATTGGTTTTTTATTTTATTTTTTTAAAAGGAAAACACTTTTTTCTCCTCTCTCCTTTCTTCTTAGTATCCTTTTTCCTCCCTATTTTCCCTTTTCTCTCTTTTCTCCTTTTCTTTTTTTAATCTTCTCTTTACCATCTTTTTTCTTAATTAATAGCGATCTCTTCTTATCTACTCTAAAATAATTGACTTTCTTACCAGACTCTAATTTAACTTTAAAAAGACAGAATAAAATTTGGAATATGAGTAGAAAGACGACACAGGTTGGCTCAACAACAATGACTTCAACACCCTCTGCGTCAGGAGGGCAAAAGACAATACAGACTATGCTACACCAAAAAAAAAACAAGAAAAGGAGAAAGGCATAACACTTGAGGTACTCTTCCAAGAATTATGGATGGGAAGGGAAAGCACAGAACATATGGAACGGAAATTAGAGGACAAATTGGAGAATACAGAACAGAAACTAGAGGCAAAGCTTG
Source organism: Rhabdophis nuchalis (assembly GCA_039707465.1). NCBI lineage: Eukaryota > Metazoa > Chordata > Lepidosauria > Squamata > Natricidae > Rhabdophis > Rhabdophis nuchalis. The sequence goes on from CM077643.1 coordinate 215,368,398, forward strand.
ATGCACTGGTAAAGAAATCTGTGAACATGGAAAAAAAATAGAGAATATATAAAATAAAACGGTATTGACAGAAGGAAAGTTGGAAACGATGCAGTAATGGATGATGAGACAGGAAGAATCTATGAAAGAACAACAAGAAGCCATACATGAGATGAAAGAGAGATTGGGAGAGAAAGATAAAAAGGATGAAGATCTTGATTCTAGATTGAGCGATATAGAAAAAGAAGGTATTGGAATAGGATGGGAGATGGACCGAGCTGAATATTTCCTAAGATTTCAAAATATAATAGAAGAAAAGCGAGAGAATATGCTTTTAATAATACCTGAACTTTTGGCTGAGATTTTGGAGATGCCTCAAGAATTAATAAGAGATGCTATAGATGATGCATTTTGAGTAAATGCAAGATATGCAACTAGAAATGCACTCCCAAGAGAAGTACATGTAAGATTCACTAAGAAAATACTGAGATTCCAAATATTGCAGAAAATAAGAGACAACAAAACTCGAATACAGAGGAAAGGAAATTACAGTTTTAAAACAATTCCCAAGAAAGGCGAGAGAGAAGAGAAGAAGATACCAATTTCTGACTACTTTCTTGGTTGGAAAAGGTGTCCATTATAGATGGCTCATACCGGAAGGCCTAATATTTACCTGGGGAAGACAGAGATACAGAATAGACACCTTAGAAAAAGCATCAAGCTTTGTGTTTGCATCTTTCTTTGTACTCCTTCTCCTCCTTGTTCTCATTCTCAGTATTTCTCTGTAGTCTTATAGAATAGCAGGATGGAGGGAAAGATAATAATAATAATAATAATAATAATAATAATAATAATAATAATAATAATAATAATAATAATAATAATAATAATAATAATAATAATAATAATCTTTATTGTCATTGTAAAAATTACAATGAAATTGGTTTTAACTTCACTGGTGCAAAATTATAACAGAAACAAAAAAGAGAGAAAAGAAAAAAGAAAAAACTAGCATGTGCATGGAGTGATTGCGGTTGAATTTAAAAGTCTCACAGCCCATGGATAGAAGCTACCTTTAAACCTGTTCGTTCGGCTGGCTATACTTTTATATCTTCTGCCCGATGGTAGAAGGGCAAAGAGATACCAACCAGGGTGTGAATCATCTTTGAGAATCTTCCTTGCTCTGCTAAAGCAGCGAGATCTGGCGATGTTATCCAGTGATGTCAGAGGGCAACCGATGGTTTCTTGTGCTGAATTGATCACTCTCTGTAGTGCCTTCCTCTCCGCAACTGTTAAACCAGCATACCACACTGTGATACAATATGTGAGGACACTTTCTATGGTGGACCGATAGAAAGAGGTCATCAGCCGTTGTTCCACCTGATTTTTCCGCAGGACTCTAAGGAAATGAAGTCTCTGTTGAGCTTTTCCAATCACCAGAGACGTGTTGTTTTTCCAGGTGAGATCTTGGCTAATAAGCACTCATAAGAATTTAAAAGAGGAAACCCTCTCCACACAGCCCCCCTCGATATACAGTGGGGCAGGTTCTTCTCTGTGCCTCCGGAAATCTAGCACCATCTCCTTTGTCTTGCTAGTATTTAGATGTAAATACTAAATAAATGAATGCCAGCCTCTTTGAGGAGATGTATTATTGCTTTGCCCAATCAAGGATAATGCTCTGAGTTTGATGCATTGGATGTAGCCAGTAAATCAGAAATTATCTAAAAGATAAATCCACGTTCTAACGATCCTTGATGGATTATAGAAGCAGTGTCTGTCGTCCCCCCCACTTCATATAAATGGAGAGCCTGTTCATGGAAACAGCAGCTAAAACCCATCTATTTAAGCCACTCAGGTTGCTCCTAGGTCTATCAGATGCTTTAGGGTCAGAAACACCAAAGTGTCTGATTAATTTTATTAATTTTATTTTATTTTATTTTCATGTATTTCTATACCACCCTCTTTCCCTGACGAGACTCAGGGCGGTGCACAGGGATAATAAAAAAATAAATACAATAAAAATAATTTAAAATGAATTAAATCGAATTTTGTAAACCCATGATAAAAGACATAATTAAAACTCAGACTAAGATCAGCCATAACAGCTATGCCAGGCCGGCCGCAAGAAAAAAGTATGTTTTTAATGCCCGATAAAAGAGGCAAAGGTCCGTGATTGTACGGAAGTCGGGGGGCAGGCCATTCCAGAGGGCGGGGCCTGCCACAGAGAAGGCTCTTCCCCTGGGAGTCGCCAGCCGGCATTGTCCGGCGGACGGCACCCTAAGGAGGCCCTCCCTGTGGGAGCAGACAGGTCGACTGGAGGTGTGTGGTAGGAGGCGGTCCTGCAAGTAACCAGGTCCCATGCCATGGAGTGCTTTGAAGATGGTCACTAGTACCTTGAAGCGCACCCGGAAGGTCACAGGCAGCCAGTGCAGCTCGCGCAGGAGAGGTGTTACATGGGAGTATCTTGAGGCTCCCAGAATCCCCCGCGTGGCCGCATTCTGTACTAACTGGAGCCTTTGGGTGCATCTCAAGGGCAGCCCCATGTAGAGAGCATTGCAGTAGTCCAGACGGGAAATAACGAGGGCTTGAGTGACCGTTCTTAGGGCATCACGATCCAGAAAGGGGCGCAACTGGAGTATCAGGTGAACCTGATAAAAAGCTCCCCTGGCTACGGCTGTCAAATGGTCATCCAAAGACAGCCGAGAGTCCAGGAGGACACCCAAGTTGCGGCCCCTCTCTGCAGGAGCTAATGACTCGCCCCCGATAGCCAGAGATGGAACCAACTGGCTATGTCGTGACGCCGAGAACCACAGCCACTCGGTCTTGGACGGGTTGAGTCAGAGCCTGTTCCTCCCTATCTAGACTCGCACGGCCTCCAAGCACCGGGACATCACTTTGATGGCATTGTTGGGGTGGTTAGGGGTAGAGAAGTACAGCTGGGTGTCATCAGCGTACTGATGGAACTCTACCCCAAAACCACGGATTTTACCAAAAGTTTTTTTTTATTGAAGTTTTTATAATATTTTACAATATTTCACCCAGTGCTATACAAGACAAAAGGAAGAGTTGGTTTCAAGTGTCTTCTGTTATCTTTAAGATCTCCAAAATCCACGTTTTCTAGGTACAGGCGTCAAGGCATCCAAAGTTCCAAGTGCATAGTCCACAAATGGCTTCCAAGTGTTCCAAAAGATATCTTTTTTATAAACCCCCTCTCTGAATTTAATATCACACGTCATTTTATCATTTAAGGCTAATTTCCACATTTCACAGAACCATTCTTCTATTTTAATATTTACCTCTATTTTCCAATATCTTGCTATTACAATCCTACCCATTATAATCATAATTCTAATCAATTCTTTCTCATGTTTTGTTAACTCAGGTTCATTAATTATCAATAACAATATATTTTCTGATCTCAATATTATTATTCTTTTCATCATTTCACCCATCATTTTTTCTAATTGCTGCCAAAACTTTTTAATTTTCACACATTTATACCACATATGTTCATAAGTTCCCACTTCCATATTACATCTCCAACATTTATCGCTCATTTTTTTATCTATCAATGATAATCTTAATGGGGTCCAATACCATTTCCAAACAACCTTAAAATTATGCTCTTTAATCCTTATAGACAAAGTCCTCATGATTCGACTCTTCCAGTTCTCATTCCAATCCAAATCCAATATTTTAATCTTAAAGTCTTCCTCCCAGTTCCTTTTCATTACCATTTGTGGATTTCCATCAAAATTTATAATCTTATATATCTTACTAATGAGTCCTTTTAACCCAATTTCGTCTTTAATAATTTGAGATACTAAACTTTCAAATGTAGTTTTACTTCTATCTATTTTACATATTCCCTTTACTTTCATAGTCCATTTTTCTACCTGTATTTTTTCGAACCAATTCAACTCCAATCTTTGGATTACTTTTTTTTTCCTACTCTCAATTCCTAGAGCTCTTAACCAATTTACTATATTTCCTATATTTTCATCCTCAATTACTTTATCCCGACTTATATTAGTTTTAATCGGCCAACTTTCAGTTGTCTTCCCCAAGAAAGCTATATCCGGGATCAATTTTTTAACAAATTTATTCCAAATTTTGCTCAGCCCCTTTAACCAATAACTATTAATTGCCTTTGTTTTTGCTCTATCTAGAAACCATATAGACCCAAATCTCTTAATATCTTTTAGCTCCAGATCGCCCCAATGACCATCTCCACCTTTGAGTATTTTTATCACGGTTCAAATATTATACGCCCGATAATAATTAAGTAGATTGGGAATTCCCAATCCACCCTCTTTTTGATTTTGATACCACATTTTCTTCATTATTCTTGGTTTTTTCCCACCATTACAGAATTTATCCAATTTCTTCTGATATTCTTCTATATCTTTCTCTATCAAATTTAGTGGTAGCATCTCAAACAAAAAATTGAACTTTGGTAACAACATCATTTTACACATTGCAATTCTACCAAACCAAGACAGCTTTATCTCTTTATACTTATCTATCTTTCTCTCTACTTCCTTCAACATCACCTCATAATTAATTTTTTTCAATTCTCTAACTTTAAGTGAAAGTGTTATCCCCAAATATTTCAATGTATTCTTAACTCTTATCCCAAATTGTTCTTGCATATTTTCCCAATCCTTACCATCTTTATTCATTAGTAGTTCAGATTTTAACCAATTTACCTTTAAACCTGTCATTTCTTCAAATTCTATCAAATGTTTATTTATCCTCTTTAAATCTTTCTCTATATCTTTCAAAATAATCAAGGTATCATCCGCATACAAATTTATCTTATATCCCTTGTACCCTTCCAATCCTTCATCTTCTTCTATCAATTTAATCAAAACCTCCATAACTAACAAGAATAATGTTGGGGACAAGGGACATCCCTGTCTCGTACCTGCTTCCAATTTAATCTCTCCCGTCATTGTTCCATTCACCTTTACCTTTGCACTACTTTTTTGATATAATTTTGAAATAACATGTATAAATTTATTACCAAAGCCTAATGCCTCAATAATTACCTTAATAGTATCCCATTGTACAGAATCAAAGGCTTTAAAAATATCTAACGATATTATACCTATTTCATCACCATTATTTTCAGCAACATCTATAATGTTCAATACTCTTCTAATTATATCACTCATATATCTACCTTTAACAAAACCTACTTGATTATAACTTATATATTTATCTATAAAACTATTTAATCTATTACTTATAATAGCTGTAAATATTTTTGCATCCTGGTTGATTAAAGAAATGGGTTGGTAGGACTCGATCCTCTCAAGATCTTTATCGGGTTTAGGAATTATAGATATTACTGTCTTATTCCATGACATCGGGACTTCTCCACCATGTAAAATTCCATTAAATAGTTTTTGCAGTCTTGGTGTTATTAGTTCTTTAAATTCTTTATAAAATTCAGCAGGTAATCCATCTTCTCCTGGGGTCTTCCCTAGTTTTAACTCTTGTATTATTTCGTTGATCTCCTCCTGTGTTATATCTTTTTCCATCAAATCTTTATATGTTGGATCTATTTTTATAGCATATTTTCCAAGATGATTCTTCAATTTTTCTAAATTGATTGGTTTCTTTAAATATAATTTTTGAAAAAAATTCCTAGCTATTTCACATTTCTCCAATCTCTTATAGCACCTTGTACCTTTTTCATCTATCAGAGAACCAATTTCTCTCTTTTGAGTTTTATTTTTCGCCATCTTTGCCAATAACCTAGAATTTTTATTACTAAATTCAAAAAAGTCCCTATTTAAATACCTTAATTTTTTTTTAACTAATTCAATATCTTCTTCTATCAATTTAGTTTTTAATAAGTTCAATTCCTCCAAACATTTTTTATCTTTCGTAAGTGAGAATTGGTTCTCCAATATCTTAATTTGTCTTGTATCCTGTTCTATTTTAGTTTTATATTCCCTATATTTTCTACTTGACAATTTAATACTTTCTCCCCTAAATATTGCTTTCATCGTATCCCAAACAATTTCAAATTTGACCTCTCCATTATCATTCAATCCCCAACTTTCTTCCCATTTTTTGAATATCCATATTTTATCCTCTTCCTTTTTATACAATTTTTCATCATATCTCCAACCTCTTTCCTTTTTCTCAAAGTTAAAATCTATTTCCATCATAACTTCTGCATGGTCAGAATCCTTAAAAATTCCCACATCTACTTTATCTACATTATTCAACAAATCTTTAGAAACAAAAAAATAATCAATTCTTGAATAAGTATTATATACCTTAGAACAAAAGGTATACACCCTTTCAGAACCTTTCAACTCCCTCCAAACATCAACCACACTATTTCGAAGCATCCATTTGTTTAAAATTTCCCCTTTATTTGTTTGTCTAAAGCGAGTAGGATTATTACTATCAATTCTATCCCTAATTAAATTAAAATCCCCCGCCACAATTACTTTCCCTACACTTTCTATTTCCAAAATCTTAGTAATTTTATCAAGAAATCCCTTTTGTTTTTCATTCGGTAGATATAAGTTAACCAATGTCACTTTTTGCTCATTAATATTCCCTATAATTATTAAATATCTTCCTTCTTCATCTCTAATTACTTGTTTTTTCTCAAAGTATACCCTATTTGATATCAATATCGCAACTCCTCTAGCTTTAGAAGTCCCAAAAGATTTTTCATAGATCTGCATATCTTTAATATTCATTCTATTAAAATCCTCCGATTTTTGATGAGTTTCCTGCAAAAATAATACGTCAGGTGAGTCCCTTTTAATTTTAAGCTCCAATCTTTTTCTTTTTATATGATTGCCTGTACCCTTCACGTTCCATGTCATTATTTTTATAAACCGCATTTAAACAGTAACTTTTTTAATCCTGACCCCTCCTCTTCCTTTATGTGCACACCCAACACCAGACAAAAAAGACATACAAAAAACACAACAAAAACAAACTTAAGACACAACCACAACAAATAACAATTAATCTTCACCCCCCACATCCTCATTCGAGTTACGCCTCCATATAAAGAGTGTGTGGGGGGGGGAACGTGCCCATGGTCGGGTCATTTCTTTCGGGTTATTTTGTTTTCCACTTTCAAAAAAAGAAGATGCTCCTATAATCCGTTCAAATTCAGAAGGCTGTTGAGTCATCGTGTCAAATCAGTAATCTCTTTTTTTTTTAAATTTTTTTAATTTAAACCTGCCAAGAGGGTCTTTAATGAAAAAAAAGCAGAAACCCAATGAAAAATAGCTGAGACGGCTTTTAAAAACACCAAGAAGCCAAATTAAAAGTAAAAAGGCTGGAATCCAAACTCATAAAATACAAAGCCTGTATCTTTTTTTTTTAGGCTTGCCAGAAGCTCTCGCTACATCCAGCATAAACAACCCACTTAAGTTCAACAGTTTGCAGTCCACATAACTCTTTCAATGTGTTTATGTCTTGTAGCAGATAAAAGAAACTTACAAATCACAACGCTTGTCAAAGCAGAGGCAAGCTGCCAACGCCGCTTCGATCAAACCTTTGTTCTTTGTTCTCCACGGAGAAACAAAACTTTGAAATTCAAGCAGTCCGGTTTGATCTATCGGTGTAAAAATCAGTCAACACAGTCCTCTGCCTTTCCGACCCCGTTGTTAACAATCTCGGCTTCTAACGGTGCATTTAATCACTTTTAATCCACAGTTTATTAAAAAAAAACAACCCTACGAAATGGAGGAATGTCCTCAGCTACTCGGCCATAAGCCACGCCCCCGGATTTTACCAAAAGTTTTATATCTATTTCAGACAATTCCAATTAGATTGGGCAAGGATTACTTTAAAGATTTGAATAAAATAGTCTTATATATTTATATTTATTCAATTTATACCCCGCCCTTCTCCAAACGGACCCAGGGCGGCGCACAGGAAAATTAAAATACATACAAAACATCATATAAAATTTAAAAAACTAATTCAATAGAACCTGTGCTAAAACCAGATTAAAATCCCCAAATTTAAAAACTATCTAAAAGTCAGTATAGGAGGCTACGCTAGGCCGGCTAGATGGAACAAATGTGTCTTAAGACACTTGCGGAAGAGGCGGAGGTCAGAGATGGTGCGAAGTTCAGGGGGTAAGTCGTTCCAAAGGGCTGGACCTGCCACAGAGAAGGCTCTCCCCCTGGGTGTCGCCAGTCGGCATTGTCCGGCCGACGGCACCCTGAGGAGGCCCTCTCTGTGGGAGCGTATTGGTCTGAGGGATGTATGGGGCAGGAGGCGGTCTCGCATATAACTAGGCCCCGAGCCATGGAGCGCTTTAAAGATGGTCGTCAGAACCTTGAAGCGCACCCGAAAGACCACAGGAAGCCAGTGCAGCTCGCGCAGGATAGGTGTTATGTGGGAGTGTCTAGGCGCTCCCGTAATCACCCGCGCGGCTGCATTCTGGACTAACTGCAGCTTTCGAGTGCACCTCAAGGGAAGCCCCATGTAGAGAGCATTACAGTAGTCGAGTCGAGAGGTCACGAGGGCCTGAGTGACTGTGCGAAGGGCAGCCCGGTCCAGTAAGGGCCGCAATTGGTGCATCAGGCGTACCTGATGGAAAGCCCCCCTGGCCACGGCCGCCACATGGTCCTCCATGGACAGCCGGGAATCCAGGAGGACACCCAAATTGCGCACCCTCTCCACGGGGGCCGGTGTTTCGCCCCCAATGGCCAGAGTTGGAATAATCTGGCTGAACCGGGGTGCCGGAAGCCACAGCCACTCAGTCTTGGACGGGTTGAGCCTGAGTTTGTTACTACCCATCCAGATCCGTACGGCCTCCAAACACCGGGACATGACCTCGACGGCATCGTTGGGGTGGTCTGGGGTGGATATGTACAACTGAGTATCATCAGCATACAGATGATATCCCACCCCAAAACCACGGATGATCTCGCCCAGCGGCTTCATGTATGTGTTGAACAGTAGGGGCGAGAGGACCGACCCTTGAGGTACCCCACATACGAGGGGCCTCGAGGCCGACCTCTGCCCCCCTGCCAACACATATTGCGACCGACCAGAGAGGTAGGAAGAGAACCACCGTAGAACGGTGCCTCCCAGCCCCAACCCCCCCAGTCGGCGCAATAGGATACCATGGTCGATGGTATCAAAAGCCGCTGAGAGGTCTAATAGGACTAGGATAGAGGAATATCCTCTATCCCGCGCCCTCCAGAGATCATCAACCAACGCGACCAATGCCATCTCAGTGCTATGCCCGGGTCGGAAGCCGGACTGGCGCGGGTCTAGATAATCAACTTCCTCCAAGTGTCGCGGAAACTGTTGGGCCACCACACTCTCAACAACCTTCACTAAAAAGTGGAGGTTGGAGACGGGACGATAGTTCTCTAGTAATGCTGGATCCAGGGACGGCTTCTTGAGGAGGGGCCTTACTACCGCCTCTTTCAAGACGGCAGGCAAGGACCCCTCACTCAAAGATGCGTTGACAATGCCCTGGAGCCAGCCTCGTGTCGTCTCCCAGGATGCCAGTACAAGCCAGGAGGGACACGGGTCCAATAAACATGTGGTAGCCCTAAGTCTCTTTGACAACTTGTCCATATCCTCGGTAGTAACAAAATCAAACTCCTCCCAAGATGGTGTCTCAAGAGCAACCTCGGACCGCTCAGCTGGACCACTGTCGATGGAGGGCAGCTCGCTCCGAATCCGAGTGATTTTCTCCTGCAGATAAATCCCAAATTCCTCTGCTCGACCCTGTAGAGGGGCTTCCCGCGGCCTCTGTTGAAGGAGGGAGCGGGTCACCCCAAACAGGGCGGCAGGGCGGTTATCTGCGGATGCAATAAGAGTGGCACAATACTCACGTTTGGCCACTCTTATCGCCACCAGGTAAGTCCTAATGTAGGTTCTCACTAGTGTTCGGTCGGCTTCGGAGCGAGAGGATCTCCATCTGCTCTCTAGGTGTCTCTTGTGGCGCTTCATCTCCCTAAGCTCCTCGGTGAACCAAGGAGCCCGGGTGGATCGTCGCCGCAAGAGAGGCCGCTCGGGCGCGACTCGGTCCAAGGCCCCCGTGGCCGCACTTAACCATGCGGCCACTAGGTCCTCAGTCGAGTCGCGGGGCAAGTCCACAGGAATTGGCCCAAGCTCCCTTTGGAACCTTACCGGGTCCATCAGAAGCCTGGGGCGGAACCATATAGGAATATCCGGTTCCACCTCCCCGCGATGGGGTGTAGCGATCGGAAAGTCGAGCCGAAGGAGAGCGTGATCTGTCCATGACAGGGGTGTGATGACTAAATCCCCTATTCCCAGATCACGACTCCACTGTCCCGAGACGAAGATGAGATCCAGGGTGTGTCCACCCTCGTGGGTAGGGCCCAAAACTACCTGGGTCAGGTCCATGGCTGCCATGGAAGCCATGAACTCCCGAGCTGCACCAGAGGTTTCGCCTACCGATGGCAGGTTAAAGTCCCCCATGACCAGAAGTCTGGGGGTCTCAACCGCCGCCTCGGCTATCACCTCTAGGAGCTCGGGCAGGGCTGTTGTTGCATAGCGAGGAGCCAGGTATACAACTAACACGCCCAACTGCCTCCCTAGGCCCCATTTCACGAGGAGGGACTCGCACCCGGTCGTCTGGGGGATCGTGGTCTCCTTTGGCTCAAGACCTTCCCTTAAAGTTTATATGGCAGGGAAAAAGAGCAAGAATAAAACATAAAATCTTACAAGATACCAAAACAAGAGGTGGTATGGGACTACCAGATTGGGAATTATATTATCAAGCAGCGAATTTTATGTGGATCAAAGATTGGGCAATGTGAAGAAACTCTAGGCTTTTAGACTTAGAGGGACATGACTTACTACTGGGCTGGCATGCATTTTTATGGTACAAAGTGTCAGCCTCCGCTTTTTGCCTGCTTCGGCTGTCATTTTGAAACGGGGAGGGGGAGCTGTGGGTTGCATATTAAGTGAGTTGGAGAGAGATGGAGCCAGGGCCTGTTATCATCAAGGCTAACGGTCTTGCATTCCACGGTGATGATGCTCCTTAGCAGGATGCGCACCTGACATCGTGAACGACTCTGCATTGGATAGTATACTGGGGTCAAAAGGGCTTAAGGGCTGGGTTATGCTTTGATACGTATGTTACGCGCCTAAATGTTTCATTCCTTGCTTGACTTTCGCTGCGGTCTTATCATATTCAGTAAAAGTAACCTTAAACTTTCAAATGAGCTTAAGCGTGGTCTTTCCTGATTTATGATGGAAGCAGATCTGACATAAAGCAAGGAATCAATTCACACTCATCTCTGAGTTAACAGCTTCAGCAGTGAGTGTAATAAAACCATCACGCATCAAACAAATGTTGGACCCTGGAAAAGAAGAATCTCTGGGAGCCGCCGTATCTGATGCAGCCACCACTCCTAATGCAGACGTCCCGAAAACAGAAAAAAAAGATTCCAGGTCAGTCATTGAACTCTTAGAGATTAGCCAGGTGGATGAACATGAAGATAAATCAGTTCATCACCGTTGCTCTGAGGGAGTGGGCAGAAAAGGAACATTCGAAGAAATCCCTTGGGGAGTAAATACTAGATGCAGGCGGGCCCCCTCCCCCCCTTCTGGGAAGTACCAGAAGAGGAATTCTTTTTAAGACAACAGGTGCAGAAGCTAATTAGGGAAGCCGATGAGCTGAAACGCACCAGAGAAAGCAAGGAGAAAGGAGCTCTCGAGATTGGTTATTACCAAGGAGGGAGGAGGAAAAACCCCTAATGGGAGGGAACCCTATCCAGAAAGATGAACATACACAGCGTTCAGCAACAGCAAGGCCAGCTTCTCCCACTGAACGCCGAAGGAAAGAAGCAAGCCCTAGAAGGGAAGCAAGCCCCCCAGTACGCAAAATAGCAACTGTCCCTCCTTTGGAAGTAAAATTTGGGGGCGATGCTAAGGAATTAGGATTTTTCCTACTGCATGTCAGCAACTTTGTGAGGCAAGCTGCGTTGGATTTGCTGGATGACGAAGCAAAAATTAGAGTTGTTTGTCTTGCTCTCAAGGCCAAAGCTGCAGATTGGATTGTGGCTCTGCATAATAACAACTCCCCTTTGATGAGAAACTTCAACAGATTTATGTCCGCCCTGAGAAGGTGTTTTGAAGACCCCCTCATAGAACGTAAAGCCCGCCTGGAAATGAAGACTTTACATCAGGGAAATCAACCAGTCCAAGTATACTCTCAACGTTTTCGTGAATTATCTGTTTACATGAGAGGTTGGAGCGAGGAAGCCCTCATTGACAGTTTCACTGAGGGTTTGCATCCTGATATATATCAGAGCTGTATCAACAGGCGTAACCCACATACGCTCGAGGGTTGGTACAATTTATATGCTGATGTGGAGATTGATCTAATCAGAAAAGCCAATATTCATTCAGTTGAAAGGGAGATTAAAGCATCCCCACTTTCTACACCGCGTCGTGATAGCCCAAGAGAAGGGAGGGGAGGAGCCCCCAACAAACCCTGCGGTACGGCTTGCTTCAAATGTGGGAAGAAGGGGCATTGGGCGAATGCTTGCACAATGAAACCAAAGCCCCGCCCCAAGCCACCATCTGAGATGAGCAGAGGCGCCAGAAGACCTGATCTACGTACCAGACCAGCGATGTCAGGGATGGAGCCACTAGACCAACCAGGGGAGGAGCCGAATGACTGGGAGAAAGAGGCCGGGTCTGATGAGGAGACGGACAGACATTGCGTGAGTTCCCGGTCGGGCCCCATGACTATTCCCCTTAAGCTAAAAACTCCCTCTAGTGGTCATTTCTCAGAATTACTAGCCCTCTTGGATTCTGGATGTTCACGATGCCTTATAAGCCAAGTTCTAGTGCAGTAACTAGGAATTCGCCTTAAGACTTTAAAAGTTCCGTTCGCATTTTGTCAAATGGATGGATTGGTCGTGGGGAGAGGTCCAGCACAATTTGTTACAGAACCAATTGAGTTGGTAATCACCATAGAGAAACCCTAAATTTCATTGTTGCTCCTATCGCAGACAACCCAATTATTTTGGGATTGACGTGGTTGCGAAAGTGGAATCCTATAATAGACTGGAAAGAGGGTTGGATACGCATTCCCTAAGTACACCCCCCACCCCCAAGTGTGGACCCTGCTCCAATGCCCCCCAACCCCAATAACAACGTAACAACTGACCAAGTAGCAACCGTTTTGGAGCAGATACCAGGGGAGGAAAAGATCCCTAAAGAATATTGGGACCTGTAAGAGGTTTTTAGCGAGAAATCTTCTGACAAGCTACCATCCCACCGCTCCACAGACTGTACCATTGATTTCCTCCCAGGGGTGCAACTATCTAAACCACGCATTTATTCTATGACACCAGGAGAAATGGTGAAATCCCGCAAATTCATTGACAAAAACTTGGCAAGGGATTTTATTGAGCCTGCTAGACCTCGAGTAGCGGCTCCGATTATGTTCAGAGAAAAGAAAGATGGCCAACTACGCCTGGTGGTTGACTACAGAAACCTCAACACGATTTGCGCTGAAAATGTCTACCCCCTCCCCCTCATGAAGGATATGCTCGTCCATCTGGCGAGGGGTAAGATTTTTACAAAACTAGACCTCAGAGAGGCTTATTATAGAATTAGAATTAAAGAAGGGGATGAATGGAAGACTGCATTTAATTGTCCTTTAGGCTGCTTTCAATTTCAAGTTTTGCCGTTTGGCCTACAGAGGGCACCAGCAGTTTTCATGCAATTGATAAATAAAGTCTTACATCAGCACCTGTACAAAGGCGTCATCGTCTATCTTGATATCCTTATTTACACGGAAACACGTGAAGAACATGTGAAGCTTGTCCGTTCCGTTTTGCGCAAATTGAGGGCCGCTGAACTATATTTATTTATTTATTTTATTTATTTTTCACATTTATAACCCGCACCCATCTCACCATAAAGGGACTCGGGGCGGCGAACAGAGATTTAAAATCAATTATACATAAATACAAAATATTATTAAATAATAACGAAATTAAATCAATATCCTGCTTAACTTAAAATAAGTTTAAATTTAAAACCCAAATTACAGTTTTGATTTGTTATAAAATAATGGGTGTGGAGTAGATCATGCTAGGCGGGCCAGATGAAAATAATAAATTTTTAGGTGCCGGCGAAACAAGCAGAGGTCTGTGATGGAACGGAGGTCGGAAGGTAGGCCATTCCAGAGGGTAGGGCCCACCACAGAAAAGGCCCTTCCCCTAGGAGCCGCCAACCGGCATTGTCCGGTCGACGGCACCCGGAGAAGACCCTCTCCCTGGGAGCGAGTCGGTCGAAGGGATGTATGGGGCGGAAGACGGTCTCGAAGGTAGCTAGGCCCCGTACCATGGAGCACCTTGAATATGGTCATCAAAACCTTGTAACGCACCCGGTAGGTCACAGGTAGCCAGTGCAGCTTGCGCAGGAGTGGTGTTATGTGGGAATGTCTTGAGATTCCCATGATCACCCGCGCTGCCGCATTCTGGACCAACTGCAGCCTCCGAGTGCATCTCAAGGGGAGCCCCATATAGAGAGCGTTGCAGTAGTCCAGACGAGAAGTCACGAGTGCTTGAGTGACTGTGCGAAGGGCATCCCGGTCCAGTAAGGGGCGCAATTGACGGACCAGGCAAACCTGGTAAAATGCCCCCCTGGCAACGGCTGCCACCTGATCCTCAAGGGACAACCGGGAATCCAGGAGGACTCCTAAATTGCGCACTCTATCCACGGGGGCCAAATTTTCATTCCCCATGGCCAGCGATGGTGTCAACTGGCTAAACCGGGAAGCCGGTAACCACAACTACTCGGTCTTGGACGGGTTGAGTTTGAGTTTGTTACTGCCCATCCAGATCCGTATGGCCTCTAAACACCGGGACATCACCTCAACGGCATCGTTGGGGTGGCTTGGGGTAGAGATGTACAACTGGGTATCATCAGCGTACAGATGGTATTCTACCCCAAAACCATGGATGATCTCACCCAGCGGCTTCATATACGTGTTGAATAGGAGTGGCGAGAGGACCGACCCCTGCGGTACCCCATATGCGAGGGACCTAGAAGTCGACCTCTGCCCCCCTGTCAACACGTATTGCGACCGATCAGAGAGGAAGGAGGAGAACCACCGCAAAACGGTGCCACCCACCCTCAACCCCTCTAGTCGGTGCAAAAGGATACCATGGTCGATGGTATCAAAAGCCGCTGAGAGATCTAACAAGACCAGGATAGAGGAACAACCCCTATCCCGGGCACTCCAGAGATCATCTACCAACGCGACCAATGCCGTCTCGGTGCTATGACCAGGTCGAAAGCCGGACTGGCGCGGGTCTAGATAATCAGTTTCCTCCAGGTGACGAGGAAACTGCTGTGCAACCACACTCTCTACAACCTTCTCAAGAAAGTGAAGGTTGGAGACCGGACGATAATTAGCCAATAATGCTGAGTCCAGGGAAGGCTTTTTGAGGAGGGGTCTCACCACCGCCTCTTTCAAGATGGTAGGTAAGGACTCCTCACGCAGAGAAGCGTTCACAATGGCCTGGAGCCAGCCTCGTGTCTCCTCCCAGGATGCCAGTACAAACCAGGAGGGGCAAGGGTCTAATAAACATGTGGTGGCCTTTAGTCTCCTCGCCAATCTGTCCATGTCCTTGGCAGTAACAAAGTCAAAGTCTTCCCATAAAATAGTCTCAAGGCCTGCATCGGATACTTCCACCGGACCACTATCTGTGGAGGGCAACTCACTCCGAATCTGAGTGATTTTATCCTGCAGATATTCTCCAAATTCCTCGGCTCGGCCCTGCAAGGAGGACTCTCGTGGCCTCTGTTGAAGGAGGGAGCGGGTCACCCCAAACAGGGCCGCCGAGCGGTTCTCTGCGGATGCGATGAGGGTGGCACAATACTTGCGTTTGGCCACCCTCATTCCCACTACGTAAATCCTCAAATGGGCTCTTACCAGTGTTCGATCAGATTCAGATCGAGAGGATCTCCACTTACTCTCTAGGCGTCTCTTGCGGCGTTTCATCTCCCTCAGCTCCTCAGAAAACCAAGGAGCCCGGGTGGGATGACGCCGTGTGAGAGGCCGCAAAGGCACGACGCGGTCTAAGGCCCCCGCGGCCGCACTATACCATGCTGCCACTAGGTCCTCAGCCGCGGCACGAGTCAAAGATACAGGTATTGGCCCAAGCTCCTTCTGGAACTTTTCAGGGTCCATCAGGCGCCTGGGACGGAACCATCTGGTGTCTCCGGCTCTGCCTCCCCGCGGTGAGATGAGGCGATTGGAAAGTCCAGCTGAAGGAGAGAGTGATCTGTCCATGACAAGGGTGAGATGACTAAGTCCCCGGTTCCAAGATCACTTCTCCACTGGCCAGAGACGAAAATAAGATCCAGCGTGTGTCCTCCATCGTGAGTGGGGGCCTGAACTAATTGGGTCAGGTCCATGGGCATCATGGAAGCCATGAACTCCCGAGCTGCCTCCGATGCCTCGCCCGCCGATGGTAAATTAAAGTCCCCCATGACTAGAAGTCTGGGGGTCTCCACTACCACCCCGGCGACCAACTCAAGGAGCTCGGGCAGGGCTGTTGTTACATAGCGGGGAGCCAGGTATATAATCAACAAGCCCAACTGCCTCCCTAGGCCCCATTTCACAAAGAGGGATTCACAGCCGGTAGTCTGAGGTACAGTGATCCCCCTCGGCTCTAGACTCTCCTTAATGATAATCGCCACTCCTCCACCCCTGCCTAGGGCCCGAGGCTGATGAAATGCTCGGTATCCCGGTGGGCACATTTCCACGAGAGGTAAACCACCCTCGGGGCCCAACCAGGTTTCCGTAATTCCCACCAGGTCCGGGTCCCCCTCTGATGCTAGGTCATTTATGAGGGGGGCTTTATTTACCACGGACCTGGAGTTGCAGAGCATCAGCCTGGGGCCGCAGCTCTGTAAACCTTGACCACCTAGTCTCCGGGGGGAGCACAGGGGGTTGGGGCAAGAGACCACTTGTAACCAACAGCCACGATCCCCCAACTTCAGATGGACACCCTGTCTCCCACCGCCCCTACCCCTCCCTAGGACCGTATGGATGGGAAATCCCTCCGCAGGAACACCCCTCCCCTCCCTCCTCGTTAGACCAATCCTTAATCTTACTCCTAATTTTGTTTTTTTGTTTTTTAATTTTTTTATATTTTTATTTTAATAAACACTATAACAAAAATAACATATACAATACAATATTTCACCCAGTGCTATACAATGGAAAGGAAAGTTTGGTTCTTCAAAAATAGGTATCTTCAAATATCTTTTAAGTTCTCCAAAATCCGCGTTCTCTGGGTACAGGTGTCGAAGCATCCAAGGTCCCAAGTGCATAGTCCACAAATGGCTTCCAAGTCTTCCAAAAAACATCCTTTTTATAAACACCCTCTCTAAATTTAATATCACATGTCATTTTATCATTTAAGGCTAATTTCCACATTTCACAATACCACTCTTCTGTTTTAATATTCGTCTCCATTTTCCAATATCTTGCTATTATAATTCTGCCCATTATAATCATAATTCTAATCAATTCTTTCTCATATTTTGTTAATTCTAATTCCTTAATTATCAATAATAATATAGTTTCTAATCTCAATGTTATTCTTTTCTTCGTCATTTCAAATATCGTTTCCTCCAATTTCTGCCAAAACTTTTTAACTTTATCACATTTATACCACATGTGTTCGTACGTTCCCAATTCCATATTACACCTCCAACATTTATTACTTGTTTTTTTATCCATCAATGATAACCTCAATGGAGTCAGATACCATTTCCAAACCACCTTAAAGTTATGCTCTTTAATCCTTATGGATAAAATCCTCATGATTCGACTCTTCCAATTCACATTCCAATCCACGTCTGATATTTTAATCTTAAGTTCATCCTCCCAGTTCATCTTCATTGCCATTTGTGGTTTCTCGTTAAAATTTATAATCTTATATATCTTACTAACGAGTCCCTTTAACCCAATTTCGTCCTTAATAATTTGAGATACTAAGTTTTCAAATTCAGTTTCATTTCTACCTATTTTACATATTCCCCTTACATTCGTAGTCCATTTTTCTATCTGTATTTTTTCAAACCAATTTAAACCCAATTTTTCCATTATTTCTTTTCTTCTACTTTCATTTCCTAAGGCTTTTAACCAATCTATTATACTTTCTATATTTTCCTCTTCCAGTACTTTTTCACGGTTTATGTTGGTTTTAATCGGCCAGTTTCCAATTGTCTTTCCCAAAAAGGTTATATCTGGGATTAATATTTTAACAAATTTATTCCAAATTTTACTCAATTCCTTTAACCAATAACTATTGATTACCTTTTTTGACTTTGCTTTATCTAAAAACCATACAGGACCAAATCTCTTAATATCTTTTAACTCTAAATCTCCCCAGTGTCCATCTCCACCTTTAAGTATTTTTACCACAGTTCTGATACTATAGGCCCAATAATAATTAAGTAGATTGGGAATTCCCAATCCACCTTCCTTTTGGTTTTGATACCACATTTTCTTCATTAACCTAGGTCTTTTCCCACCATTACAGAATTTATCTAATTTCTTCTGATATCCTTCCATATCTTTCTCTGTCAAGTTTAATGGTAGCATCTCAAATAAAAAATTGAATTTTGGTAGCAACATCATCTTACACATTGCAATTCTGCCAAACCAAGACAACTTTATCTCTTTATATTTGTCTATCTTTTTCTCTACTTCATTCAACATCACATCATAATTAATTTTTTTCAGTTCCTTAACTTTAAGTGAAAGTGTTATTCCCAAATATTTCAATGTATTTTTAATTCTTATCCCGAATTGTTCTTGCATGTTCTCCCACTCTTTACCACTTTTATCCATTAATAGTTCAGATTTTGACCAATTTACTTTCAAACCTGTCATTTCCTCAAATTCTTTCAAGTGTTTATTTATCTTCCTCAGGTCCTTCTCTATATCTTTCAGAATAATCAAAGTATCATCTGCATACAAATTTATCTTATATCCCTTGTACCCTTTCAATTCTTCGTCTTCTTCTATCATTTTAGTCAATATTTCCATAACCAATAAAAATAATATTGGAGACAAGGGACATCCTTGTCTCGTACCTGCTTCCAGGGTAATCTCTCCCGTCATTATTCCATTTACCTTCGCTTTTGCACTACTTTTTTGGTACAATTTTGAAATAACATGTATAAATCTATTACCAAAGCCTAATGCCTCAATAATTGCTTTAATAGTTTCCCATTGTACAGAATCAAAGGCTTTAAAAATATCTAGTGATACTATTCCTATTTTATCACCATTATATTCAGCTACATCTATAATATTTAATACTCTTCTAACTATGTCGCTCATATATCTACCTTTAACAAAACCTACTTGATTATAACTTATATATTTATCTATAAACCTACTTAATCTCTTACTTATAATGGCAGTGAATATTTTTGCATCCTGATTAATTAAAGAAATGGGTCGATAGGACTCAATCCGCTCTACATCTTTGTCTGGCTTAGGAATTATTGATATTACTGTTCTATTCCATGAGGTCGGAACTTCGCCACCGTATAAAATTCCATTGAATAATTTTTGTAATTTTGGTACTATTATTTCTTTAAAATCCTTATAAAACTCAGCGGGAAGTCCATCTTCGCCTGGAGCCTTTCCTAATTTTATCTCTTGTATTATTTCCTTAATCTCTTCCTGTGTTATATCCCCTTCCATCAAATCCTTATAGGTTTGATCTATTTTCACTACATACTTTTTAAGATGATTTTCCAATTTTTCCAAATCAATTGATTTTTTTAAATATAATTTTTGAAAGAAAGTCTTAACTACTTCACATTTCTCCGCTGTCTTATAACATCTTGTACCATTTTCATCTATCAAAGAGCCAATTTCCCTCTTCTCACTTTTATTTTTCGCCATCCTTGCTAATAGCTTAGAATTTTTATTACTGAATTCAAAAAAATTTCTATTTAAATATCTTATATTTTTTTTGACCAATTCTACATCATCTTTAATCAATTTATTTTTTAGTAAGTTTAATTCCTCCCAGCACTTTTTATCCTTCGTAAGTAAAAATTGACTCTCCAATGCCTTAATCTGTCTTATATTCTGTTCCGTTTTATTTCTATATTCTCTATATTTCCTACTTGATAACTTAATACTTTCCCCTCTAAAAACAGCTTTCCTAGCGTCCCAGACAATTTCAAATTTAACCTCTCCGGTATCATTCAATCTCCAGCTTTCTTCCCATTTTTTAAGTATCCATTTTTTATCTCCCTCATTCTTATATAGTTTCTCATCATATCTCCAACTTCTTCCTTTCTTCTCAAGGTTAAAATCTACTTCCATCATTATCTCTGCATGATCAGAATCCTTAAAAATTCCCACATCTATTTTATCTATATTATTTAACAAATCTTTAGAAACAAAAAAATAGTCAATTCTTGAATATGTATTATATATCTTAGAGCAAAAAGTGTATACCCTTTCCGTCCCTTTCAACTCCCTCCAAACATCTACAACATTATTCCGAAGTATCCATTTATTCAAAATCCCCCCTTTGTTTGTTTCTCTATAACGAGTAGGGTTTGTGCTATCTAGTTTGTCCCTAATTAGGTTAAAATCCCCAGCCACAATAACTTTCCCTACCCTTTCAGTTTCCAAAATTTTAGTTATTTTCCCAAGAAATTCATTTTGTTTATCGTTCGGTAAATATAAATTAACCAGTGTCACTTTTTGCTCGTTGATATTTCCCACAATTATTAAATATCTTCCTTCTTCATCCCTTATTACTTGTTTTTTTTCAAAATATACCTTATCTGATATCAATGTTGCAACACCTCTTGCTTTAGAAGTCCCAAAAGATTTTTCATAAATTTGCATACCCTTTATATTCATTCTATTTAAACCTTCAGATTTTTGATGAGTTTCTTGCAAAAATAGTATATCTGGTCGGTCTCTTTTAATTTTGAGCTCCAACCTCCTCCTCTTAATTTGATTCCCTGTTCCCTTCACGTTCCATGTCATTATTTTTATAAACCGCATTTAAACTGTGATTTTCTTAATCTTAACCACTCTTCTTCCTTTCCGTGCTCCAATCCCACCACCAAATAAAAAAAAACAAAGACAAACATAAAACACAACAACAACAAATAACAATTAATCTTCATCCCCCACATCCTCATTCGAGTTGCGCCTCTATATAAAGAGTGTGGGGGGGGGACATGCCCATGATCGGGTCATTTCTTTCGGGTTGTTCTTATATTCCACTTTCAAAAAAAGAAGATAACGCTGGCTTGTCCCCGCACTCGGCTTCCTGCTTTCTTCTAAGATCCTCCTCCTTAGCTGACGCTCGCTTGGTTTCTTCACGGGTTTTCTTATGTTCGGACATTGCCGGAGAGATTTCTTTCCGTTTTAAACTTTTAGGATCTTGGCCACCAACTGCTCCTTTTTCCTCCAATGTTGGAGATTCCACTTGTATTCCACCCATCTTAAGCATATGATCTTTAATTTCTGTTAAATCCTCGTCTTTCTCAATCAGCCCGAGCTCCCGTATTAGTCTTATTGCATCCGTTTCCGAAGTAATAGTTTGCATTCTCCCCTTGTAAAAAAATTTCAACTGCTGTAGTGGTCTCCAATTATACTTAATATCATTGTCTCTCAAGACTTTTGTGATTGGTTTTAAAAAGAATCTCCATGCTCTTTCTTCTCTAGATATATCTGGAAAAACTTGAATTTCCTTCCCCTCAAATTTTGGGGGTCCTCCCAGGTCCCTTATTTTTCCCATAACTTCTAGTTTATCTCCAAGGTTTGCAAATCTCACTAGAACATTTCTATTAGCTCCGCTTTGTCTCTTATAACCAACTCTAAAAACACTTACTAGGTCTGCTGCCGTATATACAATTGATGCATCAAGTTCATTCAGCCATTTTAACATTCTTTGCTTCAAATTATCCACCCTATCCTCCAAAATTCCACGAATAACAACATTATATTTTCTTGCATCTTCTTCCAAAAGACTAATTCTCCTATCTTGTTGCTGATTTTTAAAAAAGATCCCCTCAATCTTATGATTAGTCTGTGCCTCATGTACATGAATCTGTTCAATTTCGTCCTTCATGAATTTAATCTCCACGTTCTGCTTTGCAAAATTAATATTCATTTCGCTTATCTCCTCTTTGGTTTTTTGAATTTCCAATGTCATGTTATCCATACGGTCAGTTAGAACAGTTAGTTTTTCCCCAATTGTATTTAATGCCCCGATGATTCGTTCGAGTTCAGAAGGCTGTTGAGTCATCGTGTCGAATCAATAGTCTCTTTTTTTTTAAAAAAGAAAAGAAATAAACCTCTCTGCCAAGAGGGTCTTTATTGAAGAAAAAGAGCAAAAACCCAAGTAAAATAAAGCTGAGACGGCGTTTAATGCACCAAAGAAGCCAAAACAAAGGTAAGAGGGCTATAATCCACAATTCAAAAGATGCAGTATTTCTATCTTTTTTTTAGGCGTTGCCCAAGAAACTCACTCGCTACATCCAGCATAAACAATCCACTTAAAAGATTCAAAAGTTCAAAAGACTTGCAATCCACATGCCTCAGCTAATCTTCCGCTGTTTACTTAACTTTCAAGCCTGTGTTTATGCCTCGTAGCAAGTAAAAAAAACATGCAAATCACGGTGTTTGTCAAGACAAGGGCAAATTGCCTCCTACCTCGGCCGCTTTCGGTCAAACCTCTGCCTTCCCACGAAGAAACGAAACTTTAAAATTCAAGCAGTCCGGTTTGACCTATCGCTCTAAAAATCAATCTGCTCACTCCTCCGCCTTTCCAAACCCGTTGTAAACAATCTCGGCTTCTAACGGTGCATTTTAACCACTTTTAATCCACATTTTTGTTGAAAAAAAACCCTACGAAATGGAGGAACGTCCTCACTCTACTCGATCATTAGCCACGCCCCTCTTACTTCATATACGTGTTGAATAGGAGTGGCGAGAGGACCGACCCCTGCGGTACCCCATATGCGAGGGGCCTAGAAGTCGACCTCTGCCCCCCTGTCAACACGTATTGCGACCGATCAGAGAGGAAGGAGGAGAACCACCGCAAAACGGTGCCACCCACCCTCAACCCCTCTAGTCGGTGCAAAAGGATACCATGGTCGATGGTATCAAAAGCCGCTGAGAGATCTAACAAGACCAGGATAGAGGAACAACCCCTATCCCGGGCACTCCAGAGATCATCTACCAACGCGACCAATGCCGTCTCGGTGCTATGACCAGGTCGAAAGCCGGACTGGCACGGGTCTAGATAATCAGTTTCCTCCAGGTGACGAGGAAACTGCTGTGCAACCACACTCTCTACAACCTTCTCAAGAAAGTGAAGGTTGGAGACCGGACGATAATTAGCCAATAATGCTGAGTCCAGGGAAGGCTTTTTGAGGAGGGGTCTCACCACCGCCTCTTTCAAGATGGTAGGTAAGGACTCCTCACGCAGAGAAGCGTTCACAATGGCCTGGAGCCAGCCTCGTGTCTCCTCCCAGGATGCCAGTACAAGCCAGGAGGGACAAGGGTCTAATAAACATGTGGTGGCCTTTAGTCTCCTCGCCAACCTGTCCATGTCCTTGGCAGTAACAAAGTCAAAGTCTTCCCATAAAATAGTCTCAAGGCCTGCATCGGATACTTCCACCGGACCACTATCTGTGGAGGGCAACTCACTCCGAATCTGAGTGATTTTATCCTGCAGATATTCTCCAAATTCCTCGGCTCGGCCCTGCAAGGAGGACTCTCGTGGCCTCTGTTGAAGGAGGGAGCGGGTCACCCCAAACAGGGCCGCCGAGCGGTTCTCTGCGGATGCGATGAGGGTGGCACAATACTTGCGTTTGGCCACCCTCATTCCCACTACGTAAATCCTCAAATGGGCTCTTACCAGTGTTCGATCAGATTCAGATCGAGAGGATCTCCACTTACTCTCTAGGCGTCTCTTGCGGCGTTTCATCTCCCTCAGCTCCTCAGAAAACCAAGGAGCCCGGGTGGGATGACGCCGTGTGAGAGGCCGCAAAGGCACGACGCGGTCTAAGGCCCCCGCGGCCGCACTATACCATGCTGCCACTAGGTCCTCAGCCGCGGCACGAGTCAAGGATACAGGTATTGGCCCAAGCTCCTTCTGGAACTTTTCAGGGTTCATCAGGCGCCTGGGACGGAACCATCTGGGTGTCTCCGGCTCCGCCTCCCCGCGGTGAGATGAGGCGATTGGAAAGTCCAGCTGAAGGAGAGAGTGATCTGTCCATGACAAGGGTGAGATGACTAAGTCCCCGGTTCCAAGATCACTTCTCCACTGGCCAGAGACGAAAATAAGATCCAGCGTGTGTCCTCCATCGTGAGTGGGGGCCTGAACTAATTGGGTCAGGTCCATGGCCATCATGGAAGCCATGAACTCCCGAGCTGCCTCCGATGCCTCGCCCGCCGATGGTAAATTAAAGTCCCCCATGACTAGAAGTCTGGGGGTCTCCACTACCACCCCGGCGACCAACTCAAGGAGCTCGGGCAGGGCTGTTGTTACATAGCGGGGAGCCAGGTATATAATCAACAAGCCCAACTGCCTCCCTAGGCCCCATTTCACAAAGAGGGATTCACAGCCGGTAGTCTGAGGTACAGTGATCCCCCTCGGCTCTAGACTCTCCTTAATGATAATCGCCACTCCTCCACCCCTGCCTAGGGCCCGAGGCTGATGAAATGCTCGGTATCCCGGTGGGCACATTTCCACGAGAGGTAAACCACCCTCGGGGCCCAACCAGGTTTCCGTAATTCCCACCAGGTCCGGGTCCCCCTCTGATGCTAGGTCATTTATGAGGGGGGCTTTATTTACCACGGACCTGGAGTTGCAGAGCATCAGCCTGGGGCCGCAGCTCTGTAAACCTTGACCACCTAGTCTCCGGGGGGAGCACAGGGGGTTGGGGCAAGAGACCACTTGTAACCAGCAGCCACGATCCCCCAACTTCAGATGGACACCCTGTCTCCCACCGCCCCTCCCCCTCCCTAGGACCGTATGGATGGGAAATCCCTCCGCAGGAACACCCCTCCCCTCCCTCCTCGTTAGACCAATCCTTAATCTTACTCCTAATTTTGTTGGTCGGCCCTATGCCCAGATCCCCTACTGACTGATTAGGCCCTCCCCCCACCCTGGGACCCCTTAAAAGACAAATTAAAAATTTGGACAAAAACCCCCTAAGTTTGCGCTTTGTCCATCTGTCCGGAACTATAAGTCCTTCTTCGAGATGGGCCCTTGTTAGATTAGAGGGCCATGCCTGCGAGAGGGGAGATTCTCGCAGGCGCAGGAGATCTTGCCTCGAATAAATGATAGGGTAAGGTAAAGTTGTGAGGGGGTACATTTTTGGCCAGGGAGGGAAATTTCATAAGCACGACTTTAATTAATTAGAGAGGGTAGAGTGAGGTGTAAATCAGATGACATATAAAATCCATTTGGTAGGGAAGAATTAAGATCTGTCCGAAAGACTGATGAGGGGGGAATAGAAGATAAAAAAATGAACATAACAGCCTTCAGTCAGCGTGGGTGTAGTGTGGTCAATTGATGTGTTGCACTGTTTGGTGGTTAACGTCTAGGCCCGTGCTATCTCAGTTTATGCCTTCCCTGCCATAATGGACTCACTGCACGGATCTTCCTGGGCTCTCCTTGGTTACTTTTTAAATATGTTTTTAAATATGTTTGTATATTTATTGTTTTTTATTTTCCCTGTGCACCGCTCCGAGTCCCTATGGGGAGAGGGAGCGGTCTATAAATTAAATTTTATTATTATTTATTATTATTTATTATTACTTGGCTCCTAGAATTCTCGACCTCATGGCCCTGTTGTCCAGCCCATTTCTCCAACCTTTCAGTTCCTTCTACTTTCTCTGTATTCTTTACTGTATTCTCCATCTTCAGAATTCTCCAATTCTTTTCATCCTTTCTTTCCTTTCTCTCTTCCTTCTTTCAATTCCTTCCAACTTACTTTGGACTTTCATTTTCCATCCCCCCCCCTCTCTATTTCCTCTTCTTCCTGACATATCCCGTCTCTATTTCACCTCCTCTATGATCCAACCAAGTTCATCTCGGTTTCAACTCCTCCATGCTCATCCATGTTCATCTTCATTCCAACCCTTCTATGCTCCTCCACATTCTTAAAACATACTGGTTTTTCCTCCATTTCAAACTGCTCCCACCATTTCTTGTCGCTTTTTTCCAACTTTTATCTCCTTTCTCTCTTCTTTCTTTCATTCCTTTCATCTTTCTTCGGATACGTTCTTTATCCAATCCCCCCCACTCTCTCTTTAACTAATTTTTCTTACTTTCCTTCTCAAATTTTAGCTCCTCACTGCTCCTCATTTGCTCTTTCTTCGGAAAAATGTTCTTTATCCATCCCCCCCTCTTTCTCTTAATTCCTTTTACTTTCCATCTCCATTTCAGATCCTCTCTGCTTCTCCTTTCATCTTTATTCAGAGATGTTCTTTCTCCATCCCCTCTCTCTGTCTCTTATTCATTGTTTTCCTTACTCTGTTTTCCTTCTCAAATTCATTTCCTCTCTGCTCTTAATTTCATCTTTCTTGGAAACGTTCTTACTCCAATGCCTCTCTCTCTCTCTTTCTCTTATTCCTCTTTCTTTCTTTCTCCATTTCAGCTCATCTCAGCTCCTCTTTACATCTTTCTTGGAAATGTTCTTTCTCCAATGCCTCTCTCTTTCTCTTTCTCTTATTCCTCTTTCCTTCCTTCTCCATTTCAGCTCCTCTCTGCACCTCCTTACATCTTTCTTTGAAAACGTTCTTCCTCCAATGCCTCTCTCTTTCTCTTTCTCTTATTCCTCTTTCTTTCCTTCTCCATTTCAGCTCCTCTCTGCACCTCCTTACATCTTTCTTTGTAAATGTTCTTTCTCTTTTTTTTATATTGAAAAAGTTTTATTGGTTTTACATTTTTTCTATAGGGTAGGGTAAGGGATACAAAGAAATTTTGAGAGCATTCACGTCAGAGTCGTCGGCCCTTCCGAGACCTCAAAATACACAGTAATAAAATAACAAAAAAAAACATTTTTCATAACACTACAAGGTAAAAGCAAGTACATATACCTAAATTCTCAATTCCATGCTGTCAGACATTTACAAAAAATCCAGATACAAATATTATGCAAAATTGTTCAGAAAAATCAAGGCAAAGTTATTTTTTCGATCTAAGTCTCTTGGCTATTGTATCTTCTTTTTTTCCTCCCTGGCCCCCAGCGGGCGGGGCCGCGTCCCCCTCCGTCCCCCCTGGATCTTCCCCCAGGGCAGAGGAATGTTTTTTAAGAAAGGCTTCCGCCTCAACAACTGTTTTAATCCTCACTCTTCCTCCTTCCCAGAACACCAGCATCCCTTCGGGTGTCACCCACTTGAACCAAATCCCATGATCAAATAAAATTTTAGACAAGAAGGAAAATTTCCTCCTTGCTTCTCGAATCTTTCTAGGGATCTGCTTCAAGATAGCAACCTCTTTTTGTTGGTAGATTAATGGACTACCTCTCTGCACTTTCAGGATTTCCTCTCTGGTTGACCTTCTAACAAATTTCACATGTATCTCTCTAGGCACTTCATTTATCCTGGCATATGCTGAGTTAATTCTGTAGGCTAGGTCAATGCCCCCCCTGATCTCATCTTTAGGTTTTTGTAAATAGTCTGCTAAAATTGTGCTCATAAGATCAGGGAGGCATTCACCAGATTCCTCAAGAACGTTCTGAAATCTCAAAAAATATGTCATTCTTTCCATATCTATCCTAGACACATGCCCATTTGTTTCCCCAACCTCTTTAATAACATTTTTAATCTCTCCCTTAACCCCCACCAACCCCCTTCCAATTCTTCAGTCTTCTGTGTGTTTTCCAGCACTTGCTTCCGTGTGTCCAATAGCTCCTTCTTGAAATTGATGTTTTCTGCCCTCTGGGCCTGAATTTCTTTTACCAAAGTTTGTATAACAGTTTCAAGAGAAGCCATCCGTTGTTCTAAACTTGCCAGTGCTGTTTCTTGAGCCATGATTAACTGTTAAAGTCAATGCCACCAAAATAGCGTTTTCAGGGTGGGGTTGGTGAGACTAACCGGGAGCCAAAAGTTCTGATCAAGGTTGAAACGTTGTAAAATTCAGGAACCAAGAGAGAGACAATTTCCCAACTCAATAGTTATAATAACGAAGGTACTCCAGAAAGGAAATCACAAATCCAGCAAGAGAAAAATTCTTCATCAATATCCAGAGAGAGTCCCAATTGTAAAGAGACGCTGGGGATTTTCCATAGTTGAAATAATCAGGCAGGGACAAAGAAAAGCCACCTTCCACCGCCCATCTCAGAGCCCAGAGGAGAGAGTAGAAAAATAAATTTTTTTATCCAGCCAGACCTAGAAACAATGTTGCAAGTAGCCGCATACCACTTTCCCTTGTTAGAGACAGTCCGGATTTAAGATTTCCGCTTTCTCTTCCAGAGAAGCCATTTTAAAGTGCCGCTTAAGTCCGAGGGTTTTTTTTGGAAAACAAACACCCCCCTCCCAGTCCGTTCAGCCTGGCTGGCAGCAAGGAAAAAAAGTCTTTTTTGAACTCACTCTCCCTCGCAGCTGAAGCCTCGGCAGACCTTCCGATCTCTCCGCTCAGCCCTCTACATTGAAGTGAATGGCGCCGACAGCCGTTGGCGAAGGGAGAACCCCCCGCAGCATGTTCCTCCTCACCTAGGTCACGGAGGGGAGCGCTCTCCCCACCGCCGTGAGGAAGAACGTCTCCTCCGAGCCGACCCTACGGGAGACCTAGGCTCGCCCGTCGCCGCTGGAGCCGGAACCGGAAGCCGTAAATGTTCTTTCTCAACCGCCTCTCTCTCTCTCTTTCTTTCCTTCTCCATTTCAGTTCCTCTCTGCACCTCCTTACATCTTTCTTTGGGAACGTTCTTTTTCCAACGCCTCTCTCTTTCTCTTTCTCTTATTCCTCTTTCTTTCCTTCTCCATTTCAGCTCCTCTCTGCACCTCCTTACATCTTTCTTTGGAAACGTTCTTTCGCAACCACCTCTCTCTCTCTCTTTCTTTCCTTCTCCATTTCAGCTCCTCTCTGCACCTCCTTACATCTTTCTTTGGGAACGTTTTTTCTCCAACGCCTCTCTCTCTCTTTTTTTTTTATTCCTCTTTCTTTCCTTCTCCATTTCCACTCATCTCAGCTCCTCCTTACATCTTTCTTTGTAAACGTTCTTTCTCTAACGCCTCTCTCTCTCTCATCCATTTATTCCTCTTACTTTTCTTCTCCGATTCAGCTTCTCCACGATCTTTGGACATACCAGGTTTCTTCACTTAAGCCGCCTGAGTCGAGCGGGGGCCGCGCGGTCCGATTGTATGTTGTAACGGACCCCCAATGGCCTGGAAACGCCTGCCTAGCTTCTTCACTGACGCGTCCAGGCCGCACCAAGCCGACCTGGGCCCCTTCCATCTCTCGAAAGTTTTTTGCCTCGCCGCCACAACTCCGGCTCCAAAAATAGCCCCCTTGTGGCGGCTGGCATATCTACGTGCTGGGCCAGCCCGCCTAGATGTTTAATGAGGGCTGGCGATGTCCTCCCAGGCCAAAACGGCCCTCGACTCCTTCATGGTGCTCAGTGATCGGTCTCCATACTTGCGCATGCTAAACTGTCAAAGTGTGACTTTCATCAAAGCAAGATCAACTATCTCGGATATCGTATTTCTTCAGGGGGTATTGATATGGATCCTGCTAAAGTAAAGGCTGTCACTGAATGGGCCCCACCTCGCACCCGGAAACAATTGCAAAGTTTTTTGGGATTTGCCAATTTCTACCGCCAATTTATCCCCTCTTTTGCAAGTATTGCTCTACCTATTACGAACTTACTGAAAACAAAGGGTGATGAAAAACCATGACCTAGTAAACCCCTGAACTGGATTATGGAATGCCAAGCAGACTTCAAAAAACTTAAATGCTTATTTGCTGCAGAACCGATTTTGAAACACCCTGACATGGACACGCCTTTTGTCGTACAGGCCGATGCCAGTGATGTTGCAGTTGGAGCTGTTCTACTTCAATACAACTCCAGCGGAGACTTACAGACCTGCGCTTATACCTCTCGTAAACTCTCCGATACTGAAAGAAGATGGGCTATTTGGGAAAAGGAAGCTTTTGCAGTGCGTTGGGCCCTTATGACTTGGCGGCATTTCTTGGAGGGGGCGTGTCACCCGTTTGAAGTATGGACTGATCCTAAAAACTTGGAATCTTTACGAACACCTCGCAAACTTTCTCCTAAACAGGTCCGTTGGTCTCAATATTTCAGTCGTTTTAATTTTTCCCTGAAATATATTCCGGGAGGGAGGAACTTTATGGCGGATGCCTTATCACGCCTTCCCCAATAGAATAGCTCTAAACTTAGTGTCATCCAACCTGTTATTCCAGTATGTAATTTAGCTGCTCCAGTTACTACTCGAAGCCATTCGACACTGCAAGCCGAAACCCCACCCGAATTGGTCTCTAAAATTAAGGAGGAACTTCAAGCTGATGAATGGTTTGCTGCACATTGTGGAGACTCTACGTTGCAAGATGATTTACCTTGGGTGGGTTCTAAACTTTACGTCCCAGCAACGCTCCGTTCTTTTGTACTCCAAAGAGCACATGATTCTCGTTTGGCTGGTCATTTTGGATTCGTGAAAACCCTACACTTACTTAAGTGACAATTCTGGTGGCCTTCTATGAAAAAGGATGTTGAGTCTTACATTGCTAGTTGCCCAGTTTGTGCTGCATCTAAACGTTCTCCTGGCAAACCTCAAGGTCTCCTCCAATCTGTGGCGCACCTGGAGGCTCCTTGGAAGGAGATATCTATGGACTTCATTGTGGATCTTCCAAGTAGCCATGGTTTTACTGTCATATGGGTGGTTACTGATCTGTTTTCGAAACAAGTTCATTTTGTACCATGCTCAGGAATCCCATCGGCCAAAGCCTTAGCAAAATTGTTCCTGACTCACATTTACCAACTACACGGAGTTCCTCGACGTATTATTTCTGATAGAGGGGTTCAGTTCACTTCTCGGTTTTGGAAGAAATTTTTGAAGATGATTGGCTCCTCCCAGGGCTTAAGCTCCTCCCACCACCCTCAGACTAACGGAGCTTGTGAGAGGGCCAATTCTGTCCTAGAACAATATCTTCGACTTCCTTTACTTGATCATAATCAGGTGGAGGCTTTGTGGTCAATTGATGTCCTGCCAAAACTTTAGAGCCAAATTTTTCTACTGCTTGATGGCACTGAGACCACGGATGTCCTATCTTCCAAGGACTTTGTTTCCCTATCTCTCCACCCAGCTTCCTTATACATGCCTCAGGTGCTGCAACACCTGACTCCTGTATCAAGAATCTGAATTCTTGCACATATTGTTGCCGATGAGACAGATTGCAACCCATATTTACCTCTGAGGGGTCTCATAAGACAAAGCGCACTTTGGGGTCTCTTCCAGATGGGAGGTAAATATGTTGGCTGTTGCTCCCTGGAAGGATGTCTTTGGTCCCGGGTTTCGGCACCAGATGTAGGTTTCAGAAATCCATCATGGCAGGTTGTGTCCAAAATGTCTGTCTACCTTATGCAGAGTTTATTTGGCTTTTATTCAGTTTTAACAAGCAAAGCAAAAGCAGGGGTAGCAACAGCATCTTATTGGTACATTTTACTTGTCAATATCTAAGTCCATACTAGCCAGAGTTGAAGCTTCACATATCTCCCTGGTATGGCCTGTCTCTGCTGGGTGAGATCATAGGTTAAAAGGTAAAAGCCACTGAGATCATGGCAGTTTGCTGGGCATGTCTTTACGTAACCTTTCCTCTCATTCCTACATAAGCTTTCCTGATGCAGGTGTACATCAATATGTGTTTCTTTTTGCAATCTTAGATTTGGGTCAAAACTCATGTTTTCTGGGTGAATTGAGTTCTACAACCAATTCTGAGATGCACTTTGGTCTAACTCCTCAGAGAAAGCTTGGATTACAAAATTGAGTGGTTTTTCAGTTTCCAAGACACAGGTGAACATCAATATGTGTTTTTTTAAATGCAAGATCTGAGTCAAATCTACCGTTTCTGCCTGAATTGAGTTCTATCGTCAACTCTTTTTTTTTTATAATATAAGTTTTTATTTTCAACATTAAAAACAAATAAAAACATTCAATCATTTTCAGCTTTATACAACATGTTGTTCGGTCATAAAATGTTGTGCATCGGTCTTTAAAATTGCAAACATACTTATTAATTTTCCATCCAATGTTTGTGTATAAAATTAAAGCTTTCATATCACCTTATTCTCTACATAATGACAATTAATATTTATCCAGTGGTTATTCAACAATTAAAAAGAAAGGTATAAAATTCTCCCTAGATTCCTGTTTTGTAACATTATTCTCAATTATCTTTGTGAAATACATTATTATTATAAAATACATAACCATATTATTTTCTCTATATAAAACCAAGAATTTATCCAAGTTTTCCATTATGGATACATCTTATTAGTATTTTAGTATTCAAAATATCTTTCTAGTATAACATAATCTCAATTTATCACCATTTCTACTAATCCTAATAGTTAAGTTCTATTTCTGAGAATTATTTTATATATTAAATCCCCTGATTTCTTTTGTCTAGCCATTGATAAAACAAATTCCATATTATATAAAATTGTTCATCCTCTTGTTCTCTAATTTCAAATGTTAGTTTACTCATTTCTGCACAATCCATAATCTTACGAATAATTTCCTCTTGAG
Source organism: Rhabdophis nuchalis (assembly GCA_039707465.1). Lineage (NCBI taxonomy): Eukaryota > Metazoa > Chordata > Lepidosauria > Squamata > Natricidae > Rhabdophis > Rhabdophis nuchalis. The sequence goes on from CM077643.1 coordinate 215,401,174, forward strand.
AAGATAATTTCTCATTTCTCCAGTTTTTTGCAAATACAATTCTAGCTGCTGTTAAAACGTTCACAATTAAATATTTCAAATTTTGATCAAGTGTTTCTGGTGTGATTCCAAGTAAAAAAAGTTCAGTTTTAAAATCTACATGCTTGTGTGTCATTTTCTGCAACCATATGTGAACTGTAGTCCAGTAATTTTTAGCCTCCGGGCAAGTCCACAACATATGGTAATAAGAGCCAGGCATTTGGTGACATTTCCAACATTTCTCAGACTTATTTTCAGACATTCTTGCAATTCTTGCTGGTGATAAGTGCCACCTGTAAAACATCTTATACAAGTTCTCTTTATAAGCAGTTGACATTGTCATTTTATAATTTTGTGTCCACAGTTTTTGCCACTTATCTAAGTAAATCCCATACCCAAAATTTTTCCCCAAGTTATCATAGTTTCTTTCACTTGCTCTTCCTGAAGTTTAAACTCTAATAAGTAGGCATAAAGGTTTTTAGTAACTTTTTCATCAAGGCCTGTTAAAATTTTATCTAGTTCCGTCATTTTTTCATAGACACTTTCTTTTTTTTGATCTTCCTTGTGTCTAGAATGTATTTGCATATAGGTATACCAACTCATTTCTATTCCTTCCTGTTTTAAGTCTTGCATAGATTTGAGATCACCCTCTGAATTTAATAACTCAGCATATCTAATTGTTTGTTCCTTTTTATATATTATTGCATGTGAGAACGCTTTAATAGTAGATATCCAGACTCGGATTTTAAGATAATGTATCTTAAAAAAAGGAGGGCAGAGGTCGACCTCTAGGCCCCTCACTTGTGGGGTGCCTCAGGGGTCGGTCCTCTCGCCACTCCTGTTCAACACATTTATGAAGCCGCTGGGTGAGATCATCCGTGGTTTTGGGGTAGAGTACCATCTCTACGCTGATGATACACAGCTGTATATATCTACCCCAAACCACCCCAACGATGCCGTAGCGGTGATGTGCCAGTGCCTTGAAGCCGTGCGGGCCTGGATGGGAAGTAACAGACTCAGACTCAACCCGTCCAAGACCGAGTGGCTGTGGTTTCCGGCATCCCGGTACAACCAGTTGACTCCATCACTGGCCATAGGGGACGAACATCTTACCCCTGTGGATGGGGCGCGCAACTTGAGCGTCCTCCTGGATACCCGGCTGTCCATGGAAGATCAAGTGACAGCCGTGGCCAGGAGGGCGTTTTACCAGGTTCGCCTGGTACGCCAGTTGCGCCCCCTATTGGATCGGGATGCCCTCTGCACAGTCACTCATGCCCTCGTGACATCCCGACTGGACTACTGCAATTCTCTCTACATGGGGCTCCCCTTGAGGTGCACCCGAAGACTTCAGCTTGTCCAGAATGCAGCCGCGCGAGCAATAATGGGAACCTCAAGGTTTACCCACGTAACACCGCTCTTGCGCGAGCTGCACTGGCTACCTGTCGTCTTTCGGGTGTGCTTCAAGGTGTTAGTTATCATCTTTAAAGCGCTCCATGGCACGGGACCTAGTTATCTGCGGGATCGGATCCTGCCCCATACATCCCTGTGGCCGATTCACTCCCACAGAGAGGGACTTCTCCGGGTGCCGTCCACTAGGCTATGCCAGCGGGCGACGCCCAGGGGAAGAGCCTTCTCTGTGGCAGGCCCAGCCCTCTGGAACGACCTTCCCCCTGAAATTAGAACAACTACGGACCTCTGCTCCTTCCGTCAAAAACTTAAAACACACTTTTTTTGCTTGGCCGGCCTAGGTTAGTCTTCCGTCTTTTAATAGGGCTTAGGGGATTTTAGTTAATTTTAAAATTGGGGATTTTAGCGCAGGGATAATCATTGTTTAATTTGACTTTTATTAATCTATTTATGTATATTTATTGGTATTTTTAATTTCCCTGTGCACCGCTCCGAGTCCCTTTGCGGAGAGGAAGCGGTCTATAAATAAAATGTATTATTGTTGTTGTTGTTGTTGTTGTTGTTATTATTATTATTATTATTTCACTTTCTCCCAGTTTAAAAGCAAAGAGTCTCTTATATAATGTCTTCTAAAGTAACCATGCTCCTTAGTCCCTTTGTACCACAGAAATGCGTGCCATCCCAATAGTAGGTCGTGTCCTTCTAAGTCTAAGAGCCTAGAGTTTCTTAATGCTATCCAGTCTTTGATCCACATCAGATTTGCTGCTTGATAATATAATTCCCAATCCGGTAGTCCCATACCACCCCTCGTTTTGGCATCTTGTAAGATTTTGAGCTTTATTCTTGCTCTTTTCCCCTGCCATATGAACTTTAAGACCATTTTATTCAAATCTTTAAAGTAATCCTTGCCCAATCTAATTGGGGTTGTCTGAAATAGATATAGAACTTTTGGTAAGATATTCATTTTAATTGTGGCTATTCTCCCTGTCAATGATAAATGTAGGTTCTATCATTTCATTAAATCAGATCCTATTTGTTGCTTCAATCTAGAGTAATTATCCTCTTTAATTGTACTGCATCTGGCTGTCAGATAAATCCCTAAGTATTTGACCCTATTTGTGACTTGAATTTTCAAGATTTCCGCTAACTCCTCTTTTTGTTTTGCTAATATATTCTTTGTCAATATTTTAGTTTTATCTTTATTTATTTTCAAACCTGCTACTTTCCCATAATCCTCAATTTTTTCTATCAATTTAGGTGCGGTTTCAAATGGTTCCTCCAGAATGAAAACTAGGTCATCTGCAAAAGCTTGCAATTTGTATTGTTCTGCTTTAATTGTCAATCCCTTTATTTCTTCATCTTCTCTGATCTTTCTATTTAGAACTTCTAATGTTAAAACAAAAAGTAAAGGTGATAATGGACAACCTTGTCTTGTGCCTTGTTTTATATCAATATAATCAGTAAATTCTTCGTTAATCATTATCTTGGCGGTTTGTTTATAGTATATAGTACGTATAGCACGTACAAAATTTTGGCCAAAGTTCATTTGTTCTAATTGTTGAAACATAAATTGCCAGCTGACATTGTCGAAAGCTTTCTGTGCATCAAGAAACATCAAAGCCATTTGTTTTTCAGGATGTGCTTAATAATATTCCAACGTATTCAAAATTATTCTTATGTTGTCTTTAATTTGTCTCTTTGGTAGGAAACCATTTTGATCAGAGTGTATAAAGCTATTTAAATATTTCTTGAGCCTTTCTGCAAGTATTGATGCAAATAGCTTATAATCTGAGTTTAATAAGGAGATTGGTCTATAATTTGTAACTTGAATAAGGTCAGTTTCTTCCTTTGGTATCAATGAAACATATGCTTCTGACCAGGAGTTTGGCATTTTATTACCATTCATCACTTCAAGTAAAGGGAGGGATAGTATTTCCTCCAGGGTTTTATAAAACTCTGCTGGTAGACCATCTGGCTTTCCCATTATTTTGTCTTTTGATAGTTTCTGTTAATTCCGTCATTGTTATTTTACTATCTAACATTATTCTGATATCATTGGGTACAATAGGAAGTTTGTAAATATAAATTATTTACAAACTGTAAATATTGTTTGACATCTTGTTCTACTACATTTTCTTGTTCATATAACATAGTGTAATAAATCTTGAATTATTTTCTTTTTTCCATTGATTGTGTTGTCCATTTAGTGTTTATTTAAATTCGCTTTCATTCTAATATTTTTTCTTTGTGGGAATTTCTGTAACTCTTTTTCTAGTGTCCTGTATTCCTTCTCTAAATCTTTACTCATACGTCGTTTCTTAATATTTCTTCTCTTGTATAGTCTATTACCAAACCTCTGGTAACTGCTTTCATTGCATCCCAAAGATTCTGGGTAGATGTATCTTCTTTTTTGTTTTCTTTAAAGAAGTATTCCAATTCTTTTTTCATTTTAAATACAAAGTCCCTTTCTTTCAGTATTGTATTATTTAATGTCCATCTGGGTCTGATTCTTTGCCTGTTCCACTTAATTGTCATTGGATTGTGGTCTGCCGAGGTACTGGATTCTATTTCCACTTCTTGTACCAAACCACATCTTCATCTGCATAGATTTGTTTCGTCGGTATTTTGTCTTTAATATAAAAAACCACTCCCCTCTTTTTACAGTCTGCCAATGAAGTAAATATTTTCCCCAATTTGGGTTGAGATAATAAATGCGCATCTTTTCTTCGAATATGTACTTTTTGCAAACAAATTACAAGTGATCTTAATTTTCCCAATTTATGAAATATTTTTCTTCTTTTGATTGTGGAATTAAATCCATTTATATTAACTGTGAATATTGTGTTTTCTTCCATGTTTATGTTTTATATAGAGGTTTTATAGCTCTAGTTGATCTTATTTCTCTTTATTCTCTAACTTCTGCCCCTCCAAAGGCCACTCTTTCTATAGCCACTCCACCTACAGCACCCTCTAGTGTCACATTGCTAAGAGTGGATCTTCTTTGTCGGTCTTCTCCATTGTCCATTGTCCCTTTGGAGTGTTCTTTATAAAAAGCTTCTGCTTTTTTTAAAGTGTCTATTCTGTATCTCTGTCTTCCCCAGGTAAATATCAAACCTTCTGGTATGAGCCATCTATACAGGACGCCTTTTCCAATCAAGAAAGTAGTCAGAAATTCGTATCTTCTTCTCTTTCTTGGGATTTGTTTTAAAACCATAATTTCCTTTCCTCTGTATTCAAGTTTTTTATCTCTTATTTTCTGCAGTATTTGAAATGTCAGTACTTTCTTAGTAAATCTTACGTGCACTTCTCTTGGGAGTGCATTTCTAGTTGCATATCTTGTACTTATTTGAAAGGCATCATCTATACCATCTCTCACTAACTCTTGAAGCATTTCCAAAGTCTCGGCCAAAAGTTCAGGCATTATTAAAAGCATATTCTCTCCCTTTTCTTCTGAGATATGTTTTGCCGTAACTCTTCAGGGACAGCTGGTTCACAAAAAGGAGGGGTTTCTAAGCTTTCCGATGCAGATGAATATGTGTCCCTTTTTTTTTAAAATTGAAAAAGTTTTATTCAAACATGTTTTCCCCCTTTTTACCCCCCCCATATAATATAAATCACATACAAATAGTATACCCCTCCCCTCCCCTCATCTTAGAATAAAATTCTCATTCAGATATTGGATATTATACCCCCTCGCCTTCCGACAAACATGATATAAATTTCTCTTAGTATAATATATATCAATCTCCCATTAACACCATCTTCTAATTTAATTAAACATGTGTAAATCATAGTATAACCATGTCCCATTATTCCCATCTCTATGTTACTTATCCACATATATTTCCCCACCCTCCACCCTAGCCCACCCCCACCTCCCACTCAATCCCACCCCCCTGACTTCCGCTATACACCACTTTAAAGATTCCAAACATCCCAAATGTTATTTACTCTGTTCACCTAACAATCCAAACATTCTTACCTAAAGGCTACATGGTATTTCCCAGTCTGGTATTTATTCTGTATATAATTAATCCATTTTGCCCATTCCTGTGTATAATTCTCCTGCTTCTGATCTTTTAAGAAAGCTGAAATTTTTGCCATTTCCGCAAACCCCGCCACTTTCTGAGTCCATTGATCAATTGTCGGTAAAAAATCTTTCTTCCAATGTTGAGCAATCAACAACCTAGCTGCTGTGACCATATACAAAAACAATTTTGTTTCCCCTTTAGTAAAATCCTTAGTTATACCCAGTAGAAACATTTGCGGAGTAAATTGCATTCTTTTCTTAAAAACATTTTGCATAACCCACCATATTTTTATCCAAAAGGCTTTAACCTTAGTACAGGTCCACCATACGTGAAAAAAGGTAGCATCTAAACACCCGCACCTCCAACATTTTGGTTGAGTATTAGGATACATACATGATAATTTCTTAGGATCCAAATACCATCTATAAAACATTTTATAAAAATTCTCCCTTAAATTTTGTGACTGCGTGAATTTAACATTCTGGACCCATATTTTTCCCCACGTATCCAACATAACCGATTCGTCGAAGTTTTGAGCCCATTTAATCATGCAATCCTTGACCAATTCACTTTCTGAGTCCCTTTCTAACAATACATTATATATTCTTTTAACATGTTTTGGGCCAGTCTCTTTTATCTGCTTGATCAGCTCCACTTCTTTGTCCATAAAGCCGACCTTACGATCTTCTTTCCATCTCTTCTGTAGCTGTGTGTAATGTAACCAATTTAAAGTAATTCCTACATCCAACAGTTGTTCCAAAGTTTTCAACTGCCATTCGACCCCGTCAAAAATAAGCACATCTTTATATAAACACCCCCCGAGTGACTTAGTATTTGTAATCCACATGGTGTCTGCAAGATTCAACCAAAGTGGTATTTTATAATCCCAATTGGGCCGGTGCTTCTTCCATATTCTCATCAAGGCACTTTGGAGAATGTGATTGTTAAACGCTTTATCCACCTTATCTTCATAAAACAGATATGCATGCCATCCCAGAACAAGGTCATGACCTTCTATATTCAATAGTTCAGTTTTTGTTTTCCCAAACCAGTCTGCCACATACGTCAATGCCGCCGCTTCATAATACAGTCGAAGGTTTGGGAGTCTAAGGCCACCTCTTTCACGAGTATCTTGCATAATCTTCATCTTTACTCTCGGTTTTTTCTCCTTCCAAACAAATTTGTTTAATGTTGTTTGCCATTCTAACAAAATTTTATCTGATTTAAGCACCGGTATCATCTGAAATGAGAAAATGAATCTAGGTAGAATATTCATTTTGATTGCTGAAATCCTTCCAAGCAAAGATAGTTGTAGCTTTTTCCAAACTTGAAGATCATTCTGTATCTTTTGCCACAACACTTCATAGTTATTTGAAAAAAGTTTTGTATTTACTTCTGCAATTTGTATTCCTAAATATTTGACTTTAGAAACTATTTCAAAACCTGCCAAACTTACAAGTCTCTTTCTCTGAGTCTCTAGCATATTTTTAACCATCATTTTCGTTTTATTTTGATTCAGTTTAAACCCAGACACCATGCCAAATTCTGCTATGATATTTTTCATCTGGATTATTGAGTTCAAAGGATGTGAAAGGGTAACAACCAGATCATCAGCAAATACCCTAGTTCTGTATTCCTTTTGTCTAATAATTATACCACTTAAAGAGTTTGAGTCCCGAATTGTATTCAACAAGACTTCCAGAGTTAAAATAAATAACAATGGAGATAATGGGCATCCTTGTCTTGTACCTTTTTGTATCTCGAAAGTTGTAGACAAATTTCCATTGATAATAAGTTGTGCGTTTTGTTGCTGGTAAATTGCTCCAATCGCATGTCGAAATCGTGGTCCCATATCCATCTTTTCCAAAGTCTTGGTTAGAAAATTCCAGTTCACTCGATCGAAGGCCTTCTCCGCATCCAAGAAGACCAGCACTGCAGAGATCTGCTTATTCTTATCAAGATAGTCAATTAAATCTATAAGTTGCCTTACATTCTCCTTCATGTGTCTACCTTCAATAAATCCTGCTTGGTCATAGTGAATAACCTCTTGGATAACTGGCATCAATCTGTTGGCGAGTACTTTAGCATATATTTTATAATCTGTGTTTAGAAGAGATATCGGTCTGTAATCCTCTGGTTTCTTAGGGCCGTCTTTGTCTTTGGGTATCAGTGATATAAAAGCCGCTTTCCATGAAAAAGGTATTTTACCTCCTTGCTGTATATTGCAAAATAGTTCTGTAAGATATTCAATCATTTCCAATTGTAAAGTTTTATAGTAGATTGCAGTCAAACCATCAGTCCCTGGAGCCTTCGCTAATTTAAGTTGGTTTATAGCTAGAGTAATCTCGTCTGCAGTTATCAAGCGTTCCAAATTTGCCTTTTGAAGCACGGATATTTTGGTAACCCTTTTTCCTTCCAGAAAGTCATCTATTGAGTTATTCTGTATATTATCCTGTAAATATAACTTGGTGTAATAATCCACAAATGATTTTTTAATCAAATCCTGTTGATATACCGTTTTCCCTCCATATTCAATTCTATCAATAATTCTATTCGTATTCTTTCTCAAGGTGTAGGCCAACCACCTACCAAGTTTATTAGCATTGGCAAAGGTGTTATGTTTGGCAAATTGTAAATTGGTTGCTGTTTGTTCTGATATAAGCATTTGAAATTGATCTTTCAACAGCTTTATCGCCATCTTCCGGTTTGCTGTGAAAGAAGATGGTGGCTTAGTCTGGAGCTCTGCATGGTCATGGAGTTCGTTGGCTTTGCTTTCGTGCCCCCAGCTCCCGTTTTACCTTTCTGGAGGGCTGGGATCAGTGAGAGATCCACCCTGGCTTATCAGGGTGAGGTTTGAAGCTGCTATAGGAGCGTAGACGACACCGCCGGCGGTGAGAGAGCCGGAGCTGGGGGGGGGGCGTCCTCGGCGTCCTCGGCGTTTTCGCGGGGGCGGTGGACGCCCTGCCGCGTCGGAAGCCCGAAGGGAGAGAAACGGCCGGACGATGGCTGGGGATGGCCGGAGAGGGCTGTGAGAGCTGGGATGGCGGTGAGAGCATCTGGAGACCAGCAGCAGCAGCCTGGTGGCGAGCCGGGGCGATGGAACGGTGGTGGGAGCACCGAGAGGTCGGCGGCAGCGGCGGCGAGGAGGCGGTGGTGAGAGCACCGGAACGGTGGGTGAGGTCCTCGGCGTCCTGGGGGCCAGAGGGGCAACGATGGACACCGGCCGGGCCGCCGGAGACGAGGCTGGCCTGACGGTGGGAGCGTCGCGAGGCCAGCGATGGAGGCGGTGGCTTGAAGGTGGGGGTGAGAGCCCCAAGATGGCGGTCGATGCTCGCGTTGCCCTCGGCGTCCTAGGGGCAGTGATAGACACCAGCCGGGCCGCAGGAGCCTTAAGACCTTTCATTTCCTCAGAGACTTGTAAGACCTCTCGCCCTATGGGTCCTTTAAGACCCTCGAAGACCTCCCCGAAGTCCTTTTAAGATCTTGAGACTTTTAAGCCCTTTCGCCCTATGGGCTTTGTTAAGACCTTGAAGACCTCCTCCTTGATAAGATCTTGGAATGTAACAGCAATACAGAACTGAACTGAACTAAAATGGAAATTTGTCCTCACTGAAGCACTGAAGCACTTTAAAGCAATCTGATTTTTACCATCTATTTATTCATTTTTAACAACTATCATGAATTTATTTATATCTATTTTTTAGCCAACGATGTCTGAAACAAAATCAATTTTAATTCATGACCAATGCATGTATTCCATTCTTACATGTCATATGCACTTATAGTTATTTATTAATTATTTAATTGTTTATGCCTATGCCAATGTATTCCAGACTAGACCTATTATAGCTGCGAGAGTCTCCGCTCTCGCAGGTTTGGCCCTCCATTCTATCGAGGGCCCGCCTCGATGAAGGATTCATTGATCTGAAGAGGCGGGCGAAACGCGGCCTAAGGGGTTTTTTAGCGGGTAGATTATTGTTAATTTTAGAGGGTACCAGGGAGGGGGGAGGGTATAATCAATCAAACAGAGAGGGCCAGGCTTGCAGTCGACGGAGGGAAGCGGAGGCCGATAGGGGGGGGGACACACAAGTCGTTCCAGTTGGGGCATACCGATTCAGAGGGTCGTGGGGAGAGGCAGGGCCGAGGGGAGACAAGCTACATCCTCCCGGTTGTTGGCGCGCGGCCGTTGGTTAAAAACGGTCGGGCGCCACAACCCCCGCAAACTAGGTGGTCAGGAAGTACAGAGCCAGGGCCTGCGGCTGATGTTTTGCAATGCCAGGTCCGTTGTCAACAAGGCCCCCCTCATTAGTGACCTTCTGTCAGAGGGGGACCCGGACCTGGCCGGAATAGCGGAGACCTGGTTGGGCCACGAGGGAGGACTCCCCCTCGTTGAAATGTGCCCACCAGGCTACCGTGCTTTTCATCAGCCGCGGGCCCTAGGCAGGGGTGGTGGGGTAGCGGTCATTGTAAAAGAAGGTCTTGAGGCGAGAGAGACCATTGTGCCACAGACTACCGGTTGTGAGTCCCTCTGTGTGAAGTGGGGCCTAGGGAGGCAGTTGGGCTTGCTGGTTGTATACCTGGCTCCCCGCTATGTAGCAGCAGCCCTGCCCGAGCTCCTCGAGGTGATCGCTACGGTGGCAGTGGAGACCCCCAGACTTTTAGTCATGGGGGACTTTAATCTGCCATCGGTGGGCGAATCATCCGAGGTAGCTCGGGAGTTCATGGCTTCCATGACAGCCATGGACCTGACCCAAGTAATTCAAGGCCCCACTCACGAGGGTGGACATACACCGGATCTCATCTTTGTCTCAGGCCAATGGAAGAGTGATCTGGGTATAGGGGATATAGTCATCACGCCCTTGTCATGGTCAGACCACTCACTTCTCCGCCTCGACTTTCCGACCGCTGCTCCCCTCCGCGGGGAGGCGGAACCAGAGTCTCCAATCTGGTACCGCCCCAGGCGCCTGATGGACCCGGATGGGTTCCAGACGGCGCTTGGGCCATTTCCTGTATCCCTGACCCGTGCCCCGATGGAGGACCTCACGGCCGCATGGAATAGTGCGGCCGTGGGAGCCTTGGATCGGGTCGCACCCTTGCGGCCTCTCGTGCGGCGGCGAAACACCCAGGCTCCTTGGTTTACCGAGGAGCTGAGGGTGATGAAACGCCGCAAGAGATGCCTAGAGAGAAGATGGAGGTCTACCCGATCTGGATCTGACCGGACACAGGTAAGAGCCCATTTACGGACTTACATTGTGGCGCTGAGAGTGGCCAAACGCCATCATTGTGCCACTCTCATAGCATCCGCAGACAACCGCCCTGCCGCCCTGTTTAGGGTGACCCGCTCCCTCCTTCAACAGAGGGTGCGGGAAGCCCCGTTACAGGGTAGAGCAGAGGAATTTGTGACTTTTCTGCAGGAGAAAACCGCTCAGATACAGAACGAGTTAGCCCCCATTCATGGCCCAGTGAGATGCCACGAGGGAGATCTTGTTTGGGAGGAGTTTGACTCCGTTACTTCCGAAGATATGGACAGGTTACGTGGGCGACTGCGAGCCACCACATGTTTACTGGATCCGTGTCCCTCCTGGCTTGTACTGGCATCCTGGAAGGTGACACGTGGCTGGCTCCAAGAGGTTGTCAACGCATCCTTGAGTGAGGGTTCCTTGCCTGCTTCCCTAAAAGAGGCGATGGTGAGGCCCCTCCTTAAGAAGCCCTCTTTGGATCCAGCTCTTTTAAACAACTATCGTCCTGTCTCCAACCTTTCCTTTTTGGCGAAGGTTGTCGAGAGTGTGGTGGCACAACAGTTTCCCCGTCACCTGGATGAAGTTGATTATCTAGATCCGCGCCAGTCCGGCTTTCGGCCCGGGCATAGCACCGAGACGGCATTGGTCGCGTTGGTGGATGATCTCTGGAGGGCCAGAGATGGGGGTTGTTCCTCCATCCTGGTCCTATTAGACCTCTCGGCGGCTTTCGATACCATCGACCATGGTATCCTATTGCATCGGCTGGGGGGGTTGGGGGTGGGAGGCACCGTTTTGCGGTGGTTCTCCTCCTACCTCTCTGGCCGATCGCAATTTGTGTTGGCAGGGGGGCAGAGGTCGACCGCGAGACCCCTCATATGTGGGGTGCCTCAGGGGTCGGTCCTCTCGCCCCTCCTGTTTAACACATACATGAAGCCGCTGGGTGAGATCATCCGTGGTTTTGGGGTAGAGTACCATCTATACGCTGACGACACCCAGCTGTATATATCTACCCCAGGCCACCCCAACGATGCCGTAGCGGTGATGTGCCAGTGCCTGGAAGCCATGCGGATCTGGATGGGAAGTAACGGACTCAAGCTAAACCCGACCAAGACTGAGTGGCTGTGGTTTCCGGCTGCCCGATTCAACCAGCTCATTCCATCGCTGGCCATAGGGGGCGAACATCTTGCCCCTGTGGATGGGGCGCGCAATTTGGGTGTCCTCCTGGATACCCGGCTGTCAATGGAAGATCAGGTGACAGCCGTGGCCAGGAGGGCGTTTTACCAGGTTCGCCTGGTACGCCAATTGCGCCCCCTATTGGATCGGGACGCCCTTCGCACAGTCACTCATGCCCTCGTGACATCCCGACTGGACTATTGCAACTCTCTCTACATGGGGCTTCCCTTGAGGTGCACCCGGAGACTTCAGCTAGTCCAGAATGCAGCCGCGCGAGCAATTATGGGTACCACAAGGTACACCCATGTAACACTGCTCTTGCGCGAGCTGCACTGGCTGCCTGTCGTCTTCTGGGTGCGCTTCAAGGTATTAATTATCATCTTTAAAGCGCTCCATGGCTCGGGACCTAGCTACTTGCGGGATCGGATCCTGCCTCATACATCCTCACGACCGATTCGCTCCCAGAGAGGGACTTCTCCGGGTGCCGTCCACTAGACTTTGTCAGCGGGCGACACCCAGGGGAAGGGCTCTCTCTGTGGCGGGCCCAGCCCTCTGGAACGACCTCCCCCCCGATATTAGGACCACCACGGACCTCCGCTCCTTCCGTCTTAAATTGAAAACACACTTTTTCTGCCTTGCCGGCCTGGGATAGCTATTCCTCTGTTTTTAGGGTTTTTTGGGGAGTTAGATAGTTTTAATGGGTATTTTAGCACAGGTTAATTAATTTAATTTATTTTTAATGAAATATGTATATAGCCATTGTTCTTATTTCTCCTGTGCACCGCCCCGAGTCCCTGTGGGGAGAGGGTGCGGTTTATAAGAAATAAATTATTATTATTATTATTATTATTATCTGGAGTGTCGCATCTTTTGGGGTTGCTATAAGTAACTGCTCCTTTTTTTTAATTTCATTTTCGAATTCCATTCTCTTTTTCTGTCTACTTTGTTTATGTTTAAAATTCATATGTATCAGGATCCCACGCATATAAGCTTTACTTGCATCCCATACTATTTCAATAGGAGTACCTTTATTCATGTTAAAACTAAAAAATTCCTTCATGTGTTTTTTAAGTTCATCAACATTTTTTTCATATCTAAATAAATTTTCATTTACTCTCCATGACCTTCTTGACCTCTTCCCTAGTTCAATCTCTAACCACACCGGGCTATGATCAGTTAATGTCCTGGGGAATATCTTAGTTTTCTTAGCTTTAGGAAGTAAATCCGGTGTTAACAAAAAAAAATCAATCCTTGAGAAAGATTTATGCCTATCTGAATAAAAAGAAAAGTCCATCTCGTTTGGATGTTGTATCCTCCAAACGTCTTTTAGTTCCAAGTCATCTTTTAAATAAAAAAAAAACCTGTGGTAGCTTGGTGGTAACTTTAGTCATTGTTCTCTTGTCTATTCTTGGAGAGATCACTCCATTCCACTATCTACCACTATCATCGGCCTCTATAATTTTAGCTGAAAATTTTTTATTTATATATATCACCACTCCATTTTTCTTTACCAAACTGGAGGCTGCATAAAATGTTCCCAATCTTGGATTCATTAAATACTTCTGATCTTGCAGCCTAATATGAGTTTCTTGAAGGCAGACCACATCATTATTAAATTGCTTCAAATAATAAAATATTTTTTTCCTTTTTTGTGGAGAATTCAATCCATTCACATTCCAGGATAATAGTTTAAACATCTTTTGGCCTAGTCTGAAACATTGAGAGCATTTGCTGAAGATCTCTCTCCACCAGACTAGTCTTCGGCTCTGCTCTGCTCTGCTATGTGTCCCTTTTTTGATTCAGAGATCTGGTTTTCTGGCTGAATTGAATTCAATTCTGACATATGCTGTGGCGTAACTCCTCAGGGAAAGCTTGGATTACAAAATGAAGTGGTTTTTAAGATTTCCAAGCAGGTCAACATCAATATGTGTTTATTTTTGGAATCTGGGATTTGGGTCAAAACTACTATTTTCAAGCTGAATTGGGTTTCTGCTGTCAATTCTGAGATGCGCTGAGGGAACAACTGAGGGAAAGCCTCTATCACAAAAGAAAGTGGTTACTAACTTTTCAAGCCCAGGTCAATATCGGTATGTTTCTTTTTGGAATCTGAGATCTGGGTCAAAACTACTGTTTTCTGGCTGAATTGAATTCTATCTCCAATTCTGAAATGCAAAATCACAAAATGGAGCGGTTTCTAAGCTTTCCAGCAGGTGAACATCAATATATGCTTCTTTTTGGAATTTTAGATCTGGCTCAAAACTCATATTTTCTGGCTGAATTCAATTCAATTCTGACATACGCTTTGGCGTAACTCTTCAGGAAAAGCCGGATCACAAAATGAAGTGGGTTTTTTAAGCTTTCCAAGCAGGTCAACATCAATATATTTTTATTTTTGGAATCTGGGATTTGGGAAAAACTACTATTTTCTAGCTGAATTGTGTTCTACCAATAATTCTGAGCTTCTATTAAAAAATGAAGTAGTTGTTAAGTTTTCCAGGCGCAGGTCAATATCAGTATGTTTCTTTTTGGAATCTGAGCTCTAGTGAAAACTACTGTTTTCTGGCTGAATTGAGTTCTACTGCCAATTCTGAGATGCGCTTTAGTCTAACTAAAGCCTAGGGTTTAGCCTAGGGCAGTGATGGCTAACCTTGTTTGGCTCTTGTGCCAAAAGCGGGGGGAGCGCAGGGGGGTCATGCATGGGCGTGCCACACCCATAATGCTATGTGCGCGACCCCCTGCTTTTGGTGTGCTTTTTTCGCCCTCCCCAGGCTTCAGAGGCTTTCTAGGAGCGTGGGGAAGGTGAAAAAAGCCTCCCCTCCCCACCTCCAGAGGCTTCAGGAGCTTCCCTGAAGCCTCCAGAGGGCGAAAAACGGCCTCAAAAGAAAGCCTAAATCAGCTGGCCAGCACACACATGCGTCCTAGTCAGGGGTGGGTTTCAAATTTTTTAGAACCTACTCTGTAGGTGTGGCCTATTTTGTGGGCGTGGCTTGGCAGTCATGTGACAGGGTGGGAGTGGCCACCTTTTAAAATGTGGTGAAACTCATTTAACGACGCTCTTGCTTAGCAACCAAAATTTTGGACTCAATTGTGATGATAAATTCTTTCTTTCTTTCTTTCTTTCTTTCTTTCTTTCTTTCTTTCTTTCTTTCTTTCTTTCTTTCCTTCCTTCCTTCCTTCCTTCCTTTTTTCCTTCCTTTCCTTTCCTTCCCGTTGGGTCACTGGCAGCGGCGGGCCAGATTTACTTCCAGGTACGCCGGTGGAACCCCCTCTCACCGGTTCTCTAAATTTCACCAACCGGTTCTCGCAAGTAGGTGCGAACCTGCAGAAACCCACCCGGTCCTAGTGCTGACAGGGCAATGCTTCGCGTGCCCTAAGAAATGGTTCCGTGTGCCACCTGTGGCACCCGTGCCATAGGTTTGCCATCACTGGTCTAGGGTTTAGTCTAGGGTTTCTAAGCTTCCCAGATGCAAGTGAATATGTGTCCCTTTTTTGAATCAGAGATCTGGTTTTCTGGCTGTATTGAATTCAAATCTGACATACACTTTGGCGTAACTCTTCACGGAAAGCTTGGATCACAAAATGGAGTGGTTTCTAAGCTTTCTAAGCCGGTCAACATAAATATGTGTTTCTTTTTGGAATCTGAAATCTGCGTAAAAATTACTATTTTCTGGAGGAATTGAGTTCTCCTGCCAATAAGGGGGGTAGATATAGACAGATGGAGATTGAAACAGTGATCAATAGTAAGGGCCAGGATAGCAGTCGACGGCGGGAAGCGGAAGGCGAAAGGAAGGGGGATACTCGAGTCGTTCCACAGGAGGGCATACCATAGGGGGCGAACATCTTGCCCCTGTGGATGGGGCGCGCAATTTGGGTGTCCTCCTGGATACCCGGCTGTCTATGGAAGAGCAAGTGACAGCCGTGGCCAGGAGGGCGTTTTACCAGGTTCGCCTGGTTCGCCAATTGCGCCCCCTATTGGATCGGGACGCCCTTCGCACAGTCACTCATGCCCTCGTGACATCCCGACTGGACTACTGTAACTCTCTCTACATGGGGCTCCCCTTGAGGTGCACCCGGAGGCTTCAGTTAGTTCAGAATGCAGCCGCGCGAGCAATTATGGGGACCACTAGGTTTACCCACGTTACACCGCTCTTGCGTGAGCTGCACTGGCTACCTGTCGTCTTCCGGGTGTGCTTCAAGGTGCTAATTATCATCTTCAAAGCGCTCCATGGCTCGGGACCTAGCTATCTGCGAGATCGGATCCTGCCCCATACATCCTCACGACCGATTCGCTCCCACAGAGAGGGACTTCTCCGGGTGCCGTCCACTAGACTTTGTCAGCGGGCGACGCCCAGGGGAAGGGCTCTCTCTGTGGCGGGCCCGGCCCTCTGGAACGACCTTCCCCCCGACATCAGAACGACCACTGACCTCTGCTCCTTCCGTACGAAATTGAAGACCTATTTCTTTCGACTGGCCGGCCTTGAATAATTCTCTCTGTCTATTGATTCCAAATGCATTTTAATGGGTTCTTAATCATTTTTAGCACGGGTAACATTGTTTAATTATGTTTTAAAGTATGTATTTTGTATTTATTGTATATTGTTTTTAGTTTCTCCTGTGCACCGCCCCGGGTCCCTGTGGGGAGAGGGTGCGGTCAATAAATCCGAATTTGATTTGATTTGACTGTATTAGGAAGTATTCAGATTTATCCATTTCCCATCCTATTCCCATGCTCTCTTTTTCCATGTCACTCAATCTGGAAACAAAGTCTTCATCTCTTTTATCTTTTTGCTCCAATTTCCCTTTAATCTTGCCTATGAATTTTTGTTGTTTTTCCATGGGCTCTTCCTGCTTCATCATCCATTGCTGTATCTTTTCCATTTTCCCTTCTGTCAATGCTGTTTTACCTTCAATACTCTCTATTTTCTTATCCAGTGCCTCTAATTTTGTCTCTAATTTCTCTAATCTCTGTTCTGTTCTCTGTTCTGTATTTTCCATTTTTCGCTCCATGCTTTCTCTTCCCATCTGTATCTCTTGCAAAAGTGTTTCAAGTGTTATAGCCTTTTCCTTTTCTTGCTTTTCTTTTTCCTGATGGAGCGTCATTTGTATTGTTTTTTTGTCCTCCTCGGGGTCCCTGTTGATGAACCAGCTGGGGTTGTTTTCCTGCTCATGTTTCAGATTTTATTTCTTTCTCCTTTTTTGAGTCACTCTTTAATTTATTAGTAAAATGTTAGTAAGTTTTAAAGATAGTATCAGAAAATTAGTATATAAATACAGCTTTGCATCAAGAGGAAAAAGAGATAAAATGGAGTAAAAATAATGAAAGGGAAAGAAGGAAAGAAAAAAAGGGGGAAGGAGGCTGAAGGACTAGGAAGTAATGGGGTATCAAAAACAAAAAAAACAAAAAAACAAAAAAACAAACTAAAGAAAAGCAAAGAGCAAAAGAGTAAAGAGAGGAAGGCAAGAGGTGGGCACAAAAATAAAAGTAGAAATCAAAAAGAGGATAGGAAAAAAGAAAAAAATCTCTTGATTCTCTTTAAAAAAGAAAGAGGAGGGACAAGAAAAGTATTTTTTTTAAAAAAAAGTAAAAAAAAATTAAAAATCAAATAATTCCGCAAAAATAGCTGTATATATTATTCAAAAATTCAAAACTTCCACTCTATACAAAGAGAAAAAATGATAACAAGATTGCTGTATATATATAAAAAAGAGAATAGAAAGAAGTAAACAAAAAAGCAGTAATATCTCTTTAAAATAGCAATCTGCAAAACAACCAATCCAAGATATCCCAGAAACCCAGAAAACAAAAGTAAAAAAAGGGACTCCTTTTCTTCTTTAATGTATAATCAGTTCAAGATCAGTCCAACATCTGCTTGATAATTCTTCTCATTCACTCTCCCTATTGCTTTGCCAATCATTAGGGGGAGCTTGAGTAAATAGAAACAGTCAGTCTTGTGACCATAAATAGTAAAGTTTCACTGGAACAAACCAACCATCAAGGGGGGTGGAAATGAATGAATTAAAGTTTTTTTTCCACTAGTAAAATATAAAAAAATCAATTTCCAACATTTAAGCAACTAAGTCCACTCTATTCTTACCCACACCTTCCGTCTAAATAGAGAGAGAGGGCTTCACGCTGCCAATCCACAATTGCTAATGAAAGTCCAGTCTGGTTTTTTAACTAGCGGGGGGGGGGGGAAGGAAGTGCAGGTTCCTGGATGTTTCTAATTTAAAAAGCCGCTGCTTCATTCAGGCTGTTTTGCTTTATTTTAATATAAATCCATCTCAAGGCGATCTCTCTGAAAAGTTATAATTTTAAAAGAAAAAATGGCTCTCACTGAACGACATGGTGATTCTTTGTTTCACTTCTCAGGCAGTCAGCTGCTTGGTTCACCCACTTAAAGGGGGGAGTCACTTAAGTGATGGACTGCAGGGGGTTCTGCTTTGACTCCAGAGACATTGCGGGTGTCTCTGGAATCTCCAGGGGTTCCCGTCTTACTCACCGCCTCTACGGGGCAGCTGGGTATATTTTTAGACTGATCCAAAGCTCAAGGATTGGAGATATTCCGGAGGCCCGGAAAACCCCCGTGTTGCGGCGATGCCACCTAGTGGTCAGGTTTGAGGAGGGGAGGAGGACCCGTATGCGGAAGAGGAGCTCAGCAACCTAAAGCAGAGGGGCTGCCCCATCAAAGAGCACATCCGTGAATTTAGGAGGGTAATTGAAAGACTACCCCCATTACCAGAACGAGCCTGGACAAGCAAATTGCCTAAGTAACTGCGTACCACAACATCCCAAATCTAGTAGGTTTGAGTGGTTTTGAGTAGTAACAAAAGTTGACAGTTGGCTACACACCAACGACATGAGAACGGAACCAGACACAAAAGAGAGAGGTTAAACTAACCTGGAACCATCCCGCCAACAGGGAGCCATGGCACCACAGTGGGACCTGAGACCAGCCCTCCCTCAAAGTCCACTGAAGTGTTACAGATGTGGGAGGATGGGCCACATGATAGCTGCATGCCCAACCCCAGCCCCAAAACTGAGACCAGACCCACCATCCAGGGCACAACCAGAACGAGGCCCCAGACAGGCCATCAACATGTTCTGGAGAGCCCTTCATGCTGCAGGGGGGCCCTCCCCCCAGGCAAAAGCAGTGGAAACCCAGGCAATGACGACCAGTCGCTCAAACCCTATGACAGCGAGGACAAGGGAAAAGATGACCCAATGGTGTGTGAATTAATTCACCCCTTCCTTTTTCCAACACGCCTCACAGCTCCAAAAACAGGAAACCAGGGGGATTTTCAAGCCCTAATAGACTCAGGCTGGACTAGGTGCTTAATCAACCTAACCACAGTTCTCAAACTGGGGATCAGAGCAAAAAGACTGGCCCACCCGATATGGTTCGAGCAGGTCAACAGGTCCCTAATGTGGGGAGCTTATGCCACACATCTGTCTGAACCAGTGAGGCTAGAGCTAGCGGATCACTGGGAAGTAATTCCATTCATAATAGTCCCCAAAATGACAGATGCAGTCATACTGGGACTCTCCTGGTTAGACAAGTGGGGACCAACCATCTGGTGGCAAGGGGGAATCTGCAGACTTAGGATATCAAGAGGCCCCCAACCCCTCCCCCACCAGCAAGCAGAAACTCCACTCACACAGGAACCTTCCCCAAAGAACAACTGGCAACCACATCCGACAAAACCTCAGAGGCCAAACTGATTCTGATGGAATATCAGGACCTACAGAAGTATTTAGTGAGACTGAGTGTGATGTTCTGCCTCCTCACTGTGAGACGGACTGTGCTATGGTAATCATCCCCGGCGCAAAACTACCCAAACCCAAGCTGTACGCCATGACGCCCTGGGAAATGCAAGAGATGTGCAAATACATAGACAAAACCTAGCAAGAGGTTTCATTGAGCCAGCCAAGCCACAGGTCGCGGCACTAGTCCACTTCAAAGAAAAAAAAGATAGAACGATGAGATTGTGTGTGGACTTTTGAGGGATAAATGAGGTGTACATACACAACCTATACCCCCTGCCCCTCATGAAGGACATGCTGTCTCATCTGGCCAAGGAAAAGTCTCCATCAAACTAGACCTCAGAGAAGCATATTACCGAGTATGTATCAGAGAGGGAAATGAGTGGAAAACATTGTTCAACTGCCCCCTAGAGAGCTTTCAATAAAAAATGATGTCTTTCGGGCTGCAGGGCCCCCCAGCAGTATTTATTTATTTATTTATTTATTTATTTATTTATTTATTTATTTATTTATTTATTTATTATCAAATTTATATCCCGCACCTATCTCCGGATTGGACTCAGGGTGGCGCACAGGAAAGGAATAAAATGTAAAAAAACAATAAATACAGGATATTAAAAATAAATTAAATTAAATTGCACCCGGGCTAAAATTGCCAATTAAAACCCATTTCTAAAATAATATTAAAATTTAGAGCTATGCAGTCCAGCCTCGTGAAAGAGATATGTTTTTAGAGCCCGGCGGAAGAGGCGCAGGTCCGTGATCGTGCAGAGGTCGGGTGGTAGGCCATTCCAGAGGGCAGGAGCTGCCACAAAGAAGGCTCTCGCTCTGGGGGCTGCCAACTGGCATTGTCCGGCACATGGCACCCTGATGAGGCCCACCCTGTGAGAGCGGACAGGTCTAAGGGAGGTATGTGGTAGAAGGCGGTTCCGCAGATAACCAGGTCCCATGCCATGGAGCGCTTTGAAGGTGGTCAGTAACCCCTTGAAGCACACCCGGAAGGCCACAGGCAGCCAGTGCAGCTCGCGCAGGAGAGGTGTTATATGGGAGTATGTCGACACTCCCAAAATCTCCCGCACGGCTGCGTTCTGGACTAGCTGGAGCCTCCGGGCGCACCTCAGAGGGAGCCCCATGTAGAGAGTGTTACAGTAGTCTAGGCAGGAGGGGATGAGGGCTTGAGTGACAGTGCATAGGGCATCACGATCTAGAAAGGGGCGCAACTGGCGTATCAGGTGAACCTGATAAAAGGCCCCCCTGGTCACGGCCATCAGATGGTCATCCAACGACAGCCAGGAATCCAGGAGGATGCCCAAGTTGCGGGCCCTTTCTGCGGGAGCTAGTAACTCGCCCCCGAAAGCCAGAGATGGTACCAACTGGCTATATCGTGATGCCGGAAACCACAGCCACTCGGTCTTGGACGGGTTGAGTTAAAGCCTGTTTCTCCCCATCCAGGCTCACATGGCCTCCAGGCACCAGGATATCACTTCAACGGCATCGTTGGGGTGCTCAGGGGTAGAGATGTACAGCTGGGTGTCATCAGCATACTGATGGAATTCTACCCCAAAACCACAGATGATCTCACCCAGGGGCTTCATATAAATGTTGAACAGGAGGGGTGAGAGGACCGACCCCTGAGGCACTCCACATGTGAGGGACCTAGACGTTGACCTCTGCCCTCCTTCATGCAGTTAATAAACAAGGTGTTGCATGAGCACCTCAACAACAGGGTCCTCATCTACCTAGATGACATCCTTATCTACACCATGGATGACCACATACCCCTGATCCGCCAAGTATTGGAGAAACTTATGGCAGCCAACCTATATGTCAAGGTATCAAAATGCGAATTCCACCGTGCACGGTTAGACTACCTGGGTTACCAAGTGTCAAATGAGGGAATAGAGATGGACCCAGCGAAAGTGCAAGCCATCCTAAGCTGGCAACCCCGTTGCACCCGCAGACAGCTACAAAGCTTCCTAGGGTTCATGAACTTCTACAAGCAACCCATCCCCTCCTTTGCGAAGATTGCCAAACCCCTGGCAGACCTCCTGAAGACAGGGAGCCCAGGAACAAAACCTCATCTGGGACAACCCCTACAGTGGGACCTAACCTGTCAAGAGGCGTTCGAAACACTAAAAGGAATGTTTGCGAAGGAGCCGGTGCTGAAGCATCCTGACCTCGAACAACCCTTTGTGATCCAGGCAGATGCCAGCTACATGGCAGTGGGAGCAGTGCTACTCCAAAGAAACACCCAAGGAAATTTACAGCCCTGCATCTACATCTCCTGCAAGCTCACAGACACAGAGAGACAATGAGTTGCATGGGAAAAGGAGGCTTTCACAGTGAGATGGGCACTGCTAACCTGGAGACACCTGTTGGAAGGGAGCCAGAAACCATTCGAAGTCTGGACTGACCACAAAAACCTGGAAGTACTTAGGATCCCACGGAAATTATCACCCAAACAAGTCCGATGGGCTCAATACTTCAACCATTTTGATTTTATCTTGAAGCACATTCGAGTCAGGAGGAACTTCCTAGCCGATGCCCTATCCCGCATGCTTCAGTACAAATGTGAACAGGAGCATGTAGTGGATGCCATCAGTCCTTCTATGCAAAAAGCTGCCCAAGTAATCACCAGCTGACAAGGTCATGACTCACAAGGCCGACCCGCAAGTGACCTAACCACAAGACTCAAAACTGAACTACTAGCAGACTCCTGGTGCCAAAACAACCAACACATCTTGACGAAAAGAGATGACCTAAGAAACAGGCAGATAAACACCAGGCTCCACAACGGCTGTTCCAGGTAGGAGAGAAGGTTTACCTCTCCACAAAATAATTGAGATGAAAACTGCCTAGCAAAAAACTGGACCCAAAATTTGTGGGACCATTCCCCATAGTAAATATCATCAACCCAGTCACAGTGCAATTGAAACTGTCTCAATTGCTGGGGAAGATACACCAATCGTTTCATAGCAGCCTTTTGAAACCTGTGATCAAATCCACCCTGTGACCGCTACCCTGGGTGCCTCCAGGCCCTATGGTCATAGGGGGCCAAACCCATTATGAAGTTCAAGAAATCCTAAATTCAAGGTGACACAGGAGACAACTCCAATACCTAATCAAGTAGAAGGGTTACTCCTTATCAGAGGCATCTTGGTTGAAGCATAGAAACATCAAGGCTGATCGCCTTATAGCAAAATTCCATGCAGAAAATCCGAGCAAGCCTGATGGAGGAATGCATCCCTAAGTTATATACCTGTACTCAAACTGTTTTGTTTCCCATAGGTTGCTTTCGGGAAGTGAGAGGAGCTGGATGTCAACTCGCAAAACATCACCATGACTACTATCAAGCTGCCATAGAAAAAACGAGGATTCCATGCATACCTGTGGTCAGAATGGAATCTCAAGCTGGCTGTGAACATGCATGCCTAGATTCAAATACAATTTCTTGTTGGTTAATGTAATTTATGTCTTAGGCAGAAGGGAGGGGACACAAGGGGTAAAGTTCAGACAGAACATTAGCAACGCCAGAATGTTGATCCTAATAAATGATTGGATTTCTTTTGAACTTTGTCTCGAGGATCGTAAATTTGTTAGGTTTTCTTCTGGAATCTTCACATCCAATGTGTTTCCACCCCCGCCCTTCCCTCCCATGTAAAAGAGTCCAATGTGTTTCCACCCTCACCCTTCCCTCTTGTGTAAAAAAGAGTCCAATGTGTTTCCAACCCCACCCTTCCCTCCCATGTAAAAAAGAACCTGCCCCAAAAAGAGCGGCAAGGCAAGCAATACGACCACACACACACACATGCCTGCTCCCTCTCATGCAAAAACACCGCTCACCTTGCCCCAATGGTAAAGGCAGCCTGCCTGGTTCCCT
The DNA here is from genome assembly GCA_039707465.1 of Rhabdophis nuchalis. Classification (NCBI taxonomy): domain Eukaryota; kingdom Metazoa; phylum Chordata; class Lepidosauria; order Squamata; family Natricidae; genus Rhabdophis; species Rhabdophis nuchalis. The sequence goes on from CM077643.1 coordinate 215,424,685, forward strand.
TCCCCACCGTCCCTTTAGCTAGGAATGAGATGTGGGGGGTTGAGAAGCAAGACACGTCTCTTATCTGTTTAGCCCCACTGTGTTCCTCACCCTTTCATCCAGTGAATCCCCTTGTAAAAAAAAAACCCTCATGAGTTCAACTCGCAGGGTATTTTTTTTACAAGGGGATTCACCCAGGGGCCTGCAAAGTTGGCTCTTTTAAGACTGGTGGACTTCAATTCCAAGAATTCCTCAGCCAGCCAGGCAGGCTGGGGAATTCTGGGAGTTGGAGTCCACCAGTCTTAAAAGAGCCAATTTTGCAGACCCTTGCAATGCTATGAAGCTGTCAATCTCCAGTAGCGCTAGGACGCAAGTGTCGCATCTCCCTGCCCCCCCAAACCTGCCACCCTCCTCTACATTGATAAGGAAGGAAGGGAAAAGAAGGCAGAGGAAAGAGAAAAAAACAGAAAAGGGAAAGAATGAGGAAAGGAAGGCAAAGGAAAGAATGGGGGGGGGGGAAGGAAAAAGAAAGAAACAAAATGAAAAGAATGGGGGGAGGGAAAGAGACCCATTTGCCACACGAAGGGAAAACACAATCACAAACCCTGAACCCACGGAAACCCTAAACCCATGCACAGCAAAACCACAATGCCTAATCCCAACCACCAGACCCGAGGATTTGCATTAATGGATTTAATGATCTAAAATGGCTTTTATTTTGACCCCCAGATAAGATGAGTTCAAAAAGAAAGAGCTACTCTGTGGAATTTAAGAAAGGAATTATAGAGGATTCTCAGGGCAAGAATCTGGCAGCTTCCAGAACTTGAAGACAGCATCTCCGACTGGATCGCTGACAGGAGAGCAAAGGCTTTGGTCGTATGCAGGGCTGATATTCAAAATGGCACCAGAGTTACAAATTCCGCAGGAACAATTTAAAGCCCGTAAACATTGACTGGATAACTTCCTTCAGTGACATGAACTCTCTCTGAGGAGATCCACTTCGCTGTTCAGGCTGGAAGATGGTGAACTGATGAAACGGGTTGAGTCATTTGTTGATGGCATTGACTTTGCCAAGTACCAGCTATCGAACATTATTGCAATGGATGCAGCAGTGTTCATGGGACAAGGGGCTCAAACTACCATTGACCAAAGGGGTGCCACATCCATCTATATTTCTGCCACAGGGTATGAAAGCACTCAAGTAACATGTATCCTGGCCATCAGAATGGATGGTACCCTATTAATAAACAAGGGAAAGAAGGACAAAGTAGAGAAGATTGGAGGGATTTATATTCTGGAAACAGAGAAAGCCTAGTGCGCCCAGGCAACAATAAGAAAATGGGTGTAGATAGTTTTGCCACTTGTTCTAAGAGGTGGACAAAGATTCATGGTTGTGTGGGATGCAGCCAGCACACACTGGGCCAAGGAAATGAAAAGATTTCTTGCACAACGCAGGATAGATCAAATAATGAGCCCTGCAGGGATGACTGGCAACCTGCGGACATTGGATATAGGTATTTATAAGCCATTTAAAGACAATCTGCACATCCAAATAAATGTCTGTATTGAACACCCAATGATAAGGAACAACAGAGGAAATTTTGTGAAGCTTGGCCTGCCAGAATTGATAAATTGGGTGAGGAATGCGTGGGACCAAATTTCTGATGAATGTGTGGCGAACACCATAAGAGCAGGGTATATGGACAAAAGGTACTCCTTTAAAGACACTGCTATTGCAAAATATGAGCGCTTGGGACCAATGGTAATGAAAGAATTGTAGTCACAAGAAGCACAGAATGTAAATCAGAATCTGGAGAGTTATGATGATGCTATAGAAGAAGATGACATGACTACCATATTGGAATACATTATTGAGTTGAGTTTGAAAATATTGTTCATTTTGAATAAACTGTTGTACCATACATGAGCATTGTGGTTTCTGTTTGTGTGGGTTGGAATCAGGGTTTGCAACCATATGTGGCAAATGGGTCTTTTTCCCTCCCCTCCCTCCCTCCCCTGTTTCTTTCTCTTTCCTTTCCCTCCCCCAATTCTTTCCTTCTTTTCTTTCCCTCCCTCCATTCTTTCCTCCTCTTTCCTTTCCCTTCCTTTCCCTCTCCCCATTCTTTCCTTCTCTTTCCATTCCCTTCCCTCCCCCCATTCTTTCCTTTCCCTTCCCTTCCCTCCCCCATTCTTTCCTTCTCTTTCCTTTCCCTTCCTTTGCTTTCCTTTCCCATCCTTCCTTATCAATGTAGAGGAGGGTGGCAGATTGCGGGGGGAGTGAGGCACGCATCTTATCTGTCCAGTCCCGCTGCGTTCCTCATCCTTTTGTACAGTGAATCCCCTTGTAAAAAAAACCTCACGAGTTGAACTTTTTTTCCCCATGGGTTTCCCTGGACACAATAGCGAGGAATGCAGTGGGCTGCACAGGTAAGAGGAGCACCTCGCTCTCCTCCCCCCAATCTGGCACTCCTCGGTAAAGGGACGGCAGGGAAGAGAATTGGGGCAAGATTGACGGAGTTGGGACATGAGGCGCACCTCTTACCTTTCCAACTCCACTGCGGTCCTCACCATTGTGGCCTGGAAGCCCCTGGAAAAAAACCCCCTTCTCGCGAGTTCAATCAAACTTCTTGAACTCACGAGAAGGGGGGGGTGTTCATGGGCTTCCCTGGACAGAATAGCGAGGAACGCAGCGAGACTGGACAGGTAAGAGGGGCGTCTCATTCTCTCTCCCCAATCTGTCACTCCTTGGTAAAGGGACAGCGGGGAAGAGAATTGGGGTCGGGTTGGGATGTGAGACGCGCTTCTTACCTTTTTTATTTTATTTTATTGAATTTATACCCCGCCCTTCTCCAAACGGACCCAGGGCGGCGCACAGGCATATTAAAAAACATACAAACATATAAAACTTTTTTTTTTAAAACTTATTCAACTAAAAAACCTGTGCTAAACCCGAATTAAAATCCCCATTTTAAAACTATCTATGAGTCAGAATTGGAGGCTACGCTAGGCCGGCTAGTTGGAATAGGTGTGTCTTCAGACACTTGCGGAAGAGGCGGAGGTCGGAGATGGTACGGAGTTCAGGGGGTAAGTCGTTCCAAAGGGCTGGTCCCGCCACAGAGAAGGCTCTTCCCCTGGGTGTCGCCAGTCGGCATTGACCGGCCGACGGCACCCTGAGGAGGCCCTCTCTGTGGGAGCGTATCGGTCTGAGGGATGTATGGGGCAGGAGGCGGTCTCGCATATAACTAGGCCCCGAGCCATGGAGCGCTTTAAAGATGGTCGTTAGAACCTTGAAGCGCACCCGAAAGACCACAGGAAGCCAGTGCAGCTCGCGCAGGATCGGTGTTATGTGGGAGTGTCTAGGCGCTCCCGTAATCACCCGCGCGGCTGCATTCTGGACTAGCTGTAGCTTTCGGGTGCACCTCAAGGGAAGCCCCATGTAGAGAGCATTACAGTAGTCGAGTCGAGACGTGACGAGTGCTTGAGTGACTGTGCGTAAGGCACCCCGGTCCAGTAAGGGGCGCAATTGGCGCATCAGGCGTACCTGATGAAACGCCCCCCTGGCCACGGCTGCCACATGGTCATCCATAGACAGCCGGGAGTCCAGGAGGACACCCAAATTGCACGCCCTCTCCACGGGGGCCAGTGTTTCGCCCCCAATGGCCAGAGTTGGAATAATCTGGCTGAATCGGGGCGCCGGAAGCCACAGCCACTCAGTCTTGGACGGGTTGAGCTTGAGTTTGTTGCTACCCATCCAGATCCGTACGGCCTCCAAACACCGGGACATAACCTCGATGGCATCATTGGGGTGGTCTGGGGTGGATATGTACAACTGAGTATCATCAGCGTACAGATGATATCCCACCCCAAAACCACGGATGATCTCACCCAGCGGCTTCATATATGTGTTGAACAGTAGGGGCGAGAGGACCGACCCCTGAGGTACCCCACATATGAGGGGCCTCGAGGCCGACCTCTGCTCCCTGCCAACACACATTGCGACCGACCAGAGAGGTAGGACGAGAACCACCGCAAAACGGTGCCTCCCAGCCCCAACCCCCCCAGTCGGCGCAATAGGATACCATGGTCGATGGTATCAAAAGCCGCTGAGAGGTCTAATAGGACTAGGATAGAGGAATATCCTCTATCCCGCGCCCTCCAGAGATCATCAACCAACGCGACCAATGCCATCTCGGTGCTATGCCCGGGTCGGAAGCCGGACTGGCGCGGGTCTAGATAATCAACTTCCTCCAAGTGTCGCGGAAACTGTTGGGCCACCACACTCTCAACAACCTTCACTAAAAAGTGGAGGTTGGAGACGGGACGATAGTTCTCTAGTAATGCTGGATCCAGGGACGGCTTCTTGAGGAGGGGCCTTACTACCGCCTCTTTCAAGACGGCGGGCAAGGACCCCTCACTCAGAGATGCGTTGACAATGCCCTGGAGCCAGCCTCGTGTCGTCTCCCAGGATGCCAGTACAAGCCAGGAGGGACACGGGTCCAATAAACATGTGGTGGCCCTAAGTCTCTTTGACAACTTGTCCATATCCTCGGTAGTAACAAAATCAAATTCCTCCCATGATGGTGTCACAAGAACAGCCTCGGCACGCTCGACTGGGCCACTGTCGATGGAGGGTAACTCGCTCCGAATCCGAGTGATTTTCTCCTGCAGATAAGTCCCAAATTCCTCTGCTCGACCCTGTAAAGGGGCTTCCCGCGGCCTCTGTTGGAGAAGGGAGCGGGTCACCCCAAACAGGGCGGCAGGGCGGTTATCTGCGGATTCAATAAGAGTGGCACCATACTCACGTTTGGCCACTCTTATCGCCACTAAGTAAGTCCTAATATGGTCTCTCACTAGTGTTCGGTCGGCTTCGGAGTGAGATGATCTCCATCTGCTCTCTAGGCGTCTCTTGTGGCGCTTCATCTCCCTGAGCCCCTCGGTAAACCAAGGAGCCCAGGTGGTTCATCGCCGCAAGAGAGGCCGCAAGGGCGCGACTCGGTCCAAGGCCCCCGTGGCCGCACTTAACCATGCGGCCATTAGGTCCTCAGTCGAGTCGTGGGGCAAGTCCACAGGAATTGGCCCAAGCTCCCTTTGGAACCTTATCGGGTCCATCAGGAGCCTGGGGCGGAACCATATAGGAATGTCCGGTTCCGCCTCCCCGCAGTGAGGTGCAGCGATCGGAAAGTCGAGCCGAAGGAGAGCGTGATCTGTCCATGACAGGGGTGTGATGACTAAATCCCCTATTCCCAGATCACTACTCCACTGTCCCGAGACGAAGATGAGATCCAGGGTGTGTCCGCCCTCGTGGGTAGGGCCTACAACTACCTGGGTCAGGTCCATGGCTGTCATGGAAGCCATGAACTCCCGAGCTGCACCAGAGGTTTCGCCTGCCGACGGCAGGTTAAAGTCCCCCATGACCAAAAGTCTGGGGGTCTCAACCGCCGCCTCGGCTATCACCTCTAGGAGCTCGGGCAGGGCTGTTGTTGCATAGCGAGGAGCCAGGTATACAACTTACACGCCCAACTTCCTCCCTAGGCCCCACTTCACAAGGAGGGACTCGCACCCGGTCGTCTGAGGGATCGTGGTCTCCTTTGGCTCAAGACCTTCCCTAACCATAATCGCCACCCCCCCCACCCCTCCCTAGGGCCCTAGGCTGATGGAAGGCTCGGTATCCTGGTCGGCACATTTCTACGAGGGGATGTCCTCCCTCGTGGCCCAACCAGGTTTCCGTAATGCCTACCAGGTCCGGGTCCCCCTCTGACACAAGGTCATGGGTCCCCCTCTGACGACTATGTCGCCGCCCTGCAAATGTCCTCTACTGATGCCTGTGCCGCCCATGCCGCAGACGTGGCAGCGCTCTTGGTGGAATGCGGAACGATGCGTCTGGGAGTTGGACGAGAACGGCTGTCGTAGGCAAGGGCATTTCCAGGTCCGCCACACCGGTCCTCGCCAGTGTCCAGGGAAGCCGCTGGTTAAAATAAAGAGAGAAAACCTTCTCGTGAGTTCAAGAAGTTTGATAGAACTCCCAAGAAGGGTTTTTTTTTTTTTTACCAGCGGCTTCCCCTGGATACAGGGTGTGGAATGCAGACGGATTTGGAAAGTTAAAAGGCGCGCCTCGCTTCTCGCCTGCTCCAGAAACTAATAAGCCCTCCCCCTCTAATAAGCCCAAGGGCATAATTCGTGTGTTAAAAAAATATAAGATCTGTCTTATTTTGGGGAAAACGTGGCAACAACTCAGGGACAGCTCGGATCACAAAATAGAGTTGTTTCTAAGCTTTCCAAGCAGGTCAACATCAATATGTTTCTTTTTGGAATCCGAGATCTGGTCAAAACATATTTTCTGGTTCAATTGAGGTCTACCGCCAATTCTGAGATACACTTTGGCATAACTTCAGGGAAAGCTCGGATCACAAAACGGACTGGTTTGTATGACTGATCTTAGGTCTGGGTCAAAATTCATGTTTTCTGGGTGAAACATGAATGAAACAAAACTCATGTTTAATGGGTGAAACATGAATATGTTTTTTTAATCAGAGATCTGGTTCAAAACATATTTTGACTGAGTTGAATTCTATTGTCAATTCTGAGATAGGTTTGGTCTAACCCTAAAGCAAAAAATACCCCACCTTATTTTTTTCCTGAGGAGTTAGCCAAGGCATATGCTAGATTTGGTGATAGAAGTCAATTTAGCAAGAAAACTTGATTTTTGTCAAAGAGCTCAAATTTGAAAAAGAATCATATATTCGTGTTCCCCTTTCTCTGGAAGACAGAAAACCCACTTCATTTTCTGATCCGAGGTTTCTCTGAGGATTTAGCTCAAACCATATCTGGAATTGGTGGTTGAACTCAACTCAGTACTTGATTTCTGACAAAGCTCAAATTAGGAAAAAAAAACACATATTAATCTTCTTGCTCTGGAAAGCAGAAAAACAATTTTTCTCTGAGGAGTTAGCTGGTGGCATATCACAGAATTAGTGGTAGAACTTAATTCAGCCCAAAAACTTGATTTCTCCCAATGAACTCAAATTTGATTGAAAGCAGAAAAAACACTCCCCCCCCGAAGAGTTAACTGACGACACATAATTCAAATTTGATTTAAATTGAGTTCCACCACCAATTCTGAGATATGATTTAGGCTAACTCCTCGATCTGAAACCTACAATCTAAAAATGTCAGGGTTATCTGCTTTCCAAAGGAAGGGGAATGTGAATATGTTTTTCCTTATCAAATGTGATTGTCTCGAATGTCATGTTTTCTTGCTAAATTGAGTTTTATCACCAATTCTAATATATGCCTTGGCTAACTCCCCAGGGAAAAATGAGGTGGTTTTCTTCTTTCCAGATTTCGGGGAACATGAACGACCGTTGACTTACCTGAACGGTCCTTCTATGTGTGCTGCGAAGGGGAATCCAAACCATTGGTTTAACATAGCCCTCTAGCCTAGAGACGACTGAGTTATTTGAATTGATGGCCACACCTCCTCCTTCCGCACATGCTCAGTTTATTCATACGAAGGTAAGCTGTCCAAGAGCACAACAGGCCTGATCGACAATGAGACAAGTCCGGTGATCAGTCACAAGTCAGGTAAGGAAGGTTCCGAACAGCCGAAGCTGAGCGGGCGGGGTTGGATTCCCCTTCGCAGCACACATAGAAGGACCGTTCAGGTAAGTCAACGGTCGTTCTCCTGTGTGCTGCTTTGGGGAATCCAAAGCATGGGACATGCCAAAGCTGTAACCTTCAGGGGCGGGAGCGAGGCTGTTCAGGAGCTGTAGGTGTGGCCACAACCCTCTGGAGCACTCTCCGCCCAAAGGCAGCCTCTGCCGAGGCAAAAGAGTCAATCCGGTAATGACGTATAAAGGGCGAGGGCGACGACCATGTCGCCGCCCTGCAAATGTCCTCTACTGATGCCTGTGCCGCCCATGCCGCAGACGTGGCAACGCTCCTGGTGGAATGCGTCTGGGAGTTGGACGAGAACGGCTGTCGTAGGCAAGGGCAATACAAGCCTTGATCCAGCACCTTATCGTGTTGGATGACACTTTCAGACCCATGGAGGCTGGCTGGAATGACACGAACAGGGCCTCTGACCGACGGAAGGCAGCTGTACGTTTAATATAGAGGCGAAGCGCCCTACGAACATCCAAGTGATGCCATTGACGTTCCTGTTGCCGTGAAGGTTGCGGACAAAAGTCCGGCAGGATCAGCTCTTGTGCCCTGTGGAATGGCGTGTTGATCTTCGGAAGGAAGGCCGGGTCAAGACGAAGTACCACTGTGTTCGGATGGAAAATGCAAAGGTCTTCGCGAATTGACAACGCAGCCAGTTCTGAGACCCTCCGTGAGGACGTAACAGCCACAAGGAACGCTGTCTTTAGGGTCAGCAGTCGAAGACTGACAGTTCTAAGTGGTTCGAACGGGGACGCAGTGAGGGCCTGGAGCACGAGTGGCAGATCCCATGTGGGATAGCGATGTACAACGGGCAGGCTGATGTTCGAAGCGCCCCTTAGGAAGCCGCGGATTCTGGGGTGACGAGCAAGAGATCGAGACCCACTGCAGACCAGCACTGTAGACAAGGCCGCCGTCTGCCGATGGAGCGTGTTGGGTGCAAGTCCTTTTTCCAGGCCCATCTGGAGGAAATCCAGCACTTGTGGGATGGTAGCCCGCACGGGTTCCACGTGTGCTGTGTGACACCAAGAACAAAAGGTGCGCCAGGTGGCCTCGTATATGCGAAGTGTGGACGGGCGTCTGGCTGCTTGTATTGTTGCAATGACTTTGTCAGAAAAATGTTGTTTCAGGAGGAGAGCCCGCTCACATGCCACACGGCTAGTTGCAGGAGTTGAGGGTCTGGATGGACTAGAGGCCCCTGGGACAGGAAGATCCGGTCATCCGGTATGCGCCATGGGGGAGACACGGACAGATGCACCAGATCCGCATACCATGGGCGTCGGGGCCACATTGGCGCGACGAGGAGGACCTCCGCTCGTTCCGCCAGGATCTTCTGTATGACGACTGGCACTAGAGGAAGTGGAGGGAAGGCATAAAGTAGTGTCTCCGGCCATGAACATCGGAATGCGTCTGTGGCCTCCGCTCCTGGCGTTCTGAACCTGGTGAAGAACCGCTCCAGCTGCGCATTGTGAGGCTGAGCAAAGAGATCCACTTGCGGCTGGCCGAACCTGCTCGATAGTTCCTGAAAGAGGGAGGGGTGCAGTTGCCACTCCCCCTGGTCGACCGTTGCCCTGCTCAACCAGTCCGCTTGCGTGTTGGAGACCCCCGAGATGTGCTCCGCCTTGAGGGACAATAGATTCCTCTCCGCCCAGTGAAGGAGGAGGTCCGCCTCCTGCTGTAGAGTCATGGAATGGGTGCCCCCCTGGCAGTTCACATGTGCCTTGGAGGCTACATTGTCCGTGAGGACCAGAACGTGGGCGCATGACACCATCAGGTGGAACTTGCGGAGGGCCAGGCGAATGGCGCGGAGTTCCAGCCAGTTGATGCTGTTGCGCAGTTCCTAGGGTGACCATCTGCCCTGCGCCACCAGGCCTTCGGAATGGGCCCCCCAACTGAATAGACTTGCATCGGTCGTCACCACAATTCGTTGTGACTCCTTGAACAAGCACCCCTTGATGAGGCTGGAAGACGTCCACCATCGCAGAGACCGCAGCACCTTGGGTGGAAGGCGCGTCTTGGAGTTGGAGTGGCTGGTGTGGTTCCGCTGGAAGGGAAGCATGAACCACTGCAGCGGGCGGGTGTGAAACCGGGCCCACGGGACGATATCGATGCAAGAGACCATTTTCCTGAGGAGCTGTGACAGTGAGGCCAGGGACGGTGACCTCTGGCGGAGAATCTGCAAGACCAAGGTCTGGAGGCTTCGGCGCCTGTCCTGTGACAGGGAGACGATGCAACTGCTTGAATCGATGACCGTACCCAGATGAAGGAGTGACCTGGTCGGTTGTAGGTGGCTCTTCGGGAAGTTCAAGACGAACCCGTGGGCCTGAAGGGTCTCGATGGTAATCTGGAGGTCCTGATGAGCCTGATGTTGAGACGACGAAAGGACCAAGATGTCGTCCAGGTAACAATTGACCCTTACCAGCACAGACCGTAGGGAGGCCGCAACCACCGCCAGTAATTTGGTGAAGGTGCGCGGGGCCGACGAGAGACCGAACGGAAGGGCCCAATACTGATAATGGCGACCGGCGAAGTGGAATCTGAGAAACCTCCGGTGGGCCGGATAGATGGGCATGTGGAGGTAAGCTTCCTTGATATCTATAGATGTCATGTAGTCTCCCTGACGTATTGACATTAAAATGCTTTTTAACGACTGCATCTTGAATTTGCGATATTTTAGGTAAAAATTGAGCAGTTTCAAATCGAGAATAGCTCGCCATCCCCCCGAGCTTTTTGGCACCAGGAACAGGATTGAATAGAAGCCCAATCCCGCCTGCCCTTGAGGCACCTGCTTGATGGCAGCGATGTCCAAGAGATGTTTGATTTTGGCTTCCATGAGCTGCTGCTTGGACGGGCACCTGGGCACCGGGCACCTGATAAAACGTCTCGGGGGGATAGAGAGAAATTCTAGGGTGAGACCCTGGGTCACAGTTTGAAGGGCCCAGGCGTCTGAGGTAGTGTCGGCCCATTGGCGAGCGAACGCTGACAGGCGCCCGCCAATAGAGCCTGCCCCTGGGGAGTCATCTATAGCGGCGAAAGGACCGATTTCCGGATCCACGAAATGGCCGCCTGTGCAGGGTCTGATTGGGCTGCTGCCTGTTCCGGTCCCGATTTGCGGGCCGGTCCTGACCCCTGTCCTGCGCTGGGGTATAAGCCCTAGCATAGGGTTGGTTGTAGGGGGCTGCCTGAAACCCCGAGTCTTCCGACCAAAAGGACTGCCTCCTAGGGTAAGGCTGGTGCCTGCACTCAGGGCGCCTAGCCATGGAAGGAAGCACCTTCCGCTTATCTCTAGTTTCAATTAGGATAGGATCCAAGGCCGCTCCAAAGAGGGACCCCCCTGTGAAGGGGGTAGAGGCCAGGCGCCACTTGAAGCGGACATCAGCCTGCCAGTGGCGAAGCCAAAGAAGCCGGCGGGAAGCCATGTTAGACGCCACCGCTCTGGAGGCGAACTTGGCCGCCGTGAGGGTGGCATCCGCAGAGAACTCCAGGGCCGCCACCAGCTTGTTGACATCCTGGTGTAGGCGGAGGTCCTCAGGGCCCAACCTATCCTGCAGCTGTCTAAGCCAAAGAAGGGAGGTTCTATTAAAGAAAGAGGCTGCAGTAGCAGCCCGCAAGGCCCACGCAGCAGCCTGATGAGTTTTGCGGATAACTATCTCAGCCTTACGATCCTCAGCCTTAAGGCCCTCAGAAATCTCTGAGGGAATCAATGCCGGGGAGGCCAAAGCCGCCACTGGTGGATCAACGTTGGAAATTGCAAAAGGTTGTCCAAATCGGTAGCGGGAGCATAGTTTCCTGTCCCCATTACTTGGGGGAGAAATCACAGTGGGGTGTTCCCATTGCTTCTGGACAAGATCCATGAAAAGCTTAGGGCATGGGACCAAATCTTGCTCCTGGACCTGTTCTGCAAAAACACGATCCGTTGCTTCCAATCCCACATCAGTGCTGGCCTGGGAGGAGGCTCCACCCATATGCGCCATGGCCTTGGCCTTAAAGAGCAAAGATTTAAACAAGGCCGGGCTGAACAGGCCAGAATGAATAGAAGAGCCCTGATCCAATCCCTCATCTTCAGAGAGATCATATTCAGGGAGCTCACCTTCCTCCACCAACTCAAGTCCCTCACTCAGCAGGGAATGGCTAGGAGAATTGGGCTCAGCAGGGGAAACAGAATGTTCCCTACCCAAGGCTGAGGGCGTGGGACGGTGGGCCCTGCGATTCAACTCCGCATCCACGCCCTGTGAAATCGCGGCCTCAATCATACTGCGAATGCTGGGGGAGAGAGTTTCTCCTGAAGCCTCAGGCCCCCGAAGGCCCGCAGCCGTAGGAGTAAAGGTGGCCGAAACGGCCGGCCTAGAAGGCCCAGGCCCAGAAGGGGCCTGGGTAGGCCCGGAACCCCCAGGGAGCACAGGATCAACGTGCTCAGGCCGGGCCTCCAGCATCGGCTGGGTATCTGGGGACCACCCCCGCACCGGAGGGGGGCCATGGGCACAGACGGGGCAGCTACCTCGGGCAGGAGGACTGGTGGGGCCCTCGGGATCATACGAGCAGTCGCGCTTGATTTACTCCTATCCGGGCGCTTAGCGGCCTTCCCGGAGGTTGCGGCCGAAGCACGCGGTGGCAGGGAAGAGGCCCTAGTCGCGGCCCTACTCCCCCTAGAGGTGGATGGAAGGGGAGGTGAGGGAGGAGGGGCAGGACTCCCACTGGCAGCAGATTGCTCAGTCATAATACGATTTGAAAAAGCTCAATCGATAAACCAGCAATGCAACCCAATTGGAAACAATCAGCCAGCCGCAGCAAGGCCCTATAGTCACGTAGCGGAGAAGCAAGAAGGCGAACCAGCTCTTCCGACGGCAGGCGCAACAATGAGGCTGGCCGAGCGGCAATCCGGAGCCGCGCCTGCGCAGAACCAATAGGCGCGAAAGGCAACTACCAATGGCCGCCGCAAGGACGGAAACGGCGGCAAATTCAAACGACCGGCCAAGATGGCCACGCCCAAATGCGCTTCAAGCTCCGAAGGCGTCAGCGCGAACGGCCGCTCCAGGAAGGGCCGCCAAAGTTCGCTCGCTGGCCGATGGCGCCCAACGAGCGGCGGCGCCGAAACCCAAATTTTCGCCCAGCCGCAGCCGTGCGGAAGCGGGAGGCCGGCAGCAAGGCGATCTCCGCAACAGCCTGCCTCGGCTGGCTAACGCCCGAACGCGAAGCCGGCGAACCTGCCTTCTACAGGGGGGGAAGTTTGCAGGCGGCGCACCAGCCTGATCAAGGAGCTGACTTGCAGTCAAAGAACCCCCCCCCCTTTTTGGCCGCTGGAGCCGTAAGGGGAAAGGAAAAAGGTAGCAGACACTTACATTCAACGAAGACACTCAATAATCCAACCGGAGAGGAAAAATCAGACAGAAAACCAGAAAAAAACCAAAACATAAATTAAATCCTCCTGGAGAGGAGTTAAACGTGTCTCTTTAGGCTGGACTGAGTTAATAAACTGAGCATGTGCGGAAGGAGGAGGTGTGGCCATCAATTCAAATAACTCAGTCGTCTCTAGGCTAGAGGGCTATGTTAAACCCATGCTTTGGATTCCCCAAAGCAGCACACAGGAGAACATGTATTTCTTTTTCAAATTTTAGCTTTGTGTCAGGACTCATATTAATATTTAATTCATCTATGATTTTGCTTACATATACTTCAAAAACTGCAAGTAGCAGATTTCAGCAAAATTATCTATTGTTTGCTTGTTGAATTACCTCAATCCTTCAATCAACTCCAAGCAGTGTGTAGCATATCAATACAATAAACAATAAAACAAGTAACAAACAAATAATAAACAATTAATATACATTGGGGATATGGTGTACAATATACAATACAGTACTACAATTTTCTTTTAAAGGAGACCCCACATCTAGCTGCCTAGATCACAAAAACAGTTCAAATTTAAAATTTTGTCTGGCTTGCTAATAGTTATGTTTATTTTTATACAGCAATGTTTAATAAAGTGACATGTCTTCTGATTTTCAACTGATGCAGTCCCAAACAAGGAATAAAAATCTTCCATCTTTTAAATATAGCCCAATACTGTAAATTTTTGAAGATCTAATCTGCTATTGGACAAACATACATTATTATTGCATAATCTGTGTGATAAAGGAGGGAGGTAGCAGTATAAATGGCATCCATTAAGGTTTATAAATTTTTAATAATTTTTTTTAGGGATTTTGCTTAACTCTGCTTTGTTTCACTTAGATCTAAAGCACACAAGAATGAAACACATCTTTCATATGAACACTAACTTGTAATGCTAAATTCTGGTTTAATAAACATCAGCTACAAGTGTGCTCCTATTTTCTAAGAAAAATAGTTTACATAAAATGAAATAATACAGAACTGTTTCATTGATGACAAGATCACAAAAGATGCTGGAGTAAGAATTGAAAGGCAATTCTCACAAGAACACATTAAAATCCAAATCCTACAAGGAGACATATTTGTGCTTCTCTATATCAATGATTCAAAATGATAATTTAAAAAGAAGTAAACATGGAACACACCATGTTATGTAAAAATGACAATATCTTCATCAAAATGATTTGAGATTTCAGTCTGGTAATGCCAAATATTTTTTAAAAGGTATTATTTTAAACATAATGAAAGTTGCCCAGTACAGAATATAGAAAAGACTTTGGAATCTTCTGCAAAGAAGAAAAGAAAAACTATTTTTTTAAGCTTAGGAATCATGTTCCAAACTTTGGCTATTCAGAAGTGCTTTTTCTTGAACTGATGTAATAACAAATAAAACCAGACTGCATGAAGCTAAACTTCTCATCAGAGGGCATAATCATCATATTCTTCTTGTGGGCTAAAAGCAGCTGCTCGCAATATTTCCAAGGAATTTACTAAAATTAGGGTGCCAGTCAGATGTTTCCAATGTTTTGTAATAGGATTCTTCATCTTATCAAGTCCAATGTGCAGCTCTTGGGTAACATCACGATAACTGTCTCCCATCTGATTACTCCATGTTAGCATGAAATCATAGGCTGGTTTCCACATTGCCTGTCAGATAGAAACCAATGTTAACAAGGACTGTTTACCATTAATTCTTATATGGTGGTGAAAAATCAGAAACAATCTGGCAGCAATTTTTCAATTAACAAATGTTATTAAAAGATTTGCCTTGTTTGATTACTTTTTGCAAGACTAGCATGGGGGAGTGTAACCTTCCCAGTATTGTTGGATATGTCTCTGCCTTCAATACCATCAACCTACAGGACAAGCACATTGCATTTTGGAGGTTTGGGCGCGCACACACGCTTTGGGCACTTTGTCTGGAAAGGTTAGCCATCGCTGGTATAGGAGATCCTGACTCAGTGCCTGGAGAAGAAATGCAGGTACAGACATTTATGAAATGTAATTCCAATTTTCAACAAGGGGAAAAAACAGATCCAGGAAACTCCAAGCCAGTTAACCTGACACCAATACTTGGGGAAAAAACTGGAAAAGATAATCAAGCAGGTTTGTGAGCACCTAGATATTAATAATACAATTACTAGAAACTAACATGGATTGGTTAAAAACAGATTTTGTCAGAAAAACCTTATTGCCTTTTTTGTTAAACCCACTAAATTAGTGGATCAGGGAAAGGCTCAGTATATACAGTAGTTTATTTGGACTTCAGTAAGGCACGATGAAGTAAATCACAACCTACTTCTTGGATAGTGGTGTTTATAGTGTTTATAAATCTGGTGGGTGAGTGGGGGGAGGAGAGAACAATGGGAAGGAAAGAGTGGGAGATAGGAAAAAAATGCAGGCAGAAGCAATGGAGAGTGCAAGCAGGGAGGGAGGAAAGTTCACCCAATCCTGGCTCAGGATAATTGGGGGGGGGGGGGAGGGGGAGGAACTGGCTGCAACACCCAAAAACATCCCCAGGTACGGTGTGGGCCATGGAGGGAATTGTAATACATTGGGGAAGCTTGCAGATTTATTGAATCTTAGAATCATAGGCCTGGAAGGGACCTTGGAGATCTTCTAATCCAGGGGTGTCAATCTTGCATCGTCATGGTGGCATCACATGATGTATCGTGACTTCCCCTTTACTAAACAGAGCATGGCCAGCACATGATGCATCCAGCCCACAGTTTGACAGCCTGTTCTAATCCAACCCACTATCCAAGAAGTAGGTTGTGATTTACTTCATCGTGCCTTACTGAAGTCCAAATAAACTACTGTATATACTGAGCCTTTCCCTGATCCACTAATTTAGTGGGTATAACCCCAATTATCCTGAGCCAGGATTGGGTGAACTTTCCTCCCTCCCTGCTTGCACACTCCATTGCTTCTGCCTGCATTTGTTTCCTATATCCCACCCTTTCCTTCCCATTGTTCTCTCCTCCCCCCACTGGCCCACCAGATTTATAAACACAGGCATGGCCTCTGGGCTGCATAGTTGAATGTTCAATTCCTTCTAGGAAACTTATGGCTTTTCCACACCCTATATCCTTTGGCAGTCTATTTTTGGGAGCTTTTCCCCTCTCTTCCCCATCCTTCCCTCTGTTGGAGTCCAAAAAAAATTCGACACCGTTATGGTGGACGTGGCTTGGTGGTGGGGTTTTCTCATGTGATTGAATGCACATGAGTGATGTCGAATTGATCACACCCACTCAGTCACATGTCCCCCCCCCCCTAGCCATTCCCACAGAGCCGGTACTAGTAAAAAAATTTGAAACTCACCCCTGTGCTAAACATGAATGTGTTAAATTGATCCATTTTGTGTGCATGACATGTCTATGATCACAGAAGGAGCTCACAATTTCTAGGTATAAAATCTGTGCTGATCTTGGAAGAAGGACTGCATATTTTACTGCAGTGGCTATACACACAGATTCCTTTCTTTCGTTAGGTTGGCTGTCTTTATTTAAGAGAAGAAAAGTATGTTGAACATAGTATGAAATTCATTTTCCAAGCTACTGAGCTAATTTGGTCTTTCAGGATGGCCTGAACACGATGTATTTTTTTACCTCACTATCTACTGCACCATTCTTATCCTGATGAGGAGCTTCATAGGCATCCATTTGTTGCTTAGAAACTTTAGCCAATTTCTCAGCAAGTTCTCTCCAGCGCTGAGATACTTCTACAGCTGTAGTCAGAAGAACAAAATCCTGAATTAGCTTGACAACCAAGCCTTGACAGTCCATTTTCAATAATGCCTGAGAAAAGAGAAAAAACAAAAGTCATTGAAGTTCTGGAGAATTTGCTGTAATCTGGTAATTGGCAAGATACACCCACACACACACCTGTTTTGTTTATATACCTTCCTATACAAATGTACTTTAAAAAAAAATTATATGAATAGCAAAACTATGCAGTGTTCTAGGAATGGTAGTCATGTATTATTGAAAAATAAATAATTTAGTTTAGAAAAGACAGCTGATTGATGCAAACTTTAGTAAACAAAGCCTGCATAATATAATTTGAAAAAGCCAAAGGTTTTTGTAGAATTGTTTGGAGTTGTCCCAAATGAGAGGACAAGAAACAGTGGATTTAAATCACAAGCAAGGAGATGTTGATTAGACATCAGAGAACATTTTCTAATGATAGTAGCTGATGAACTATCTCAGGAAGTGGTGTATTTTTACTGGAGGAATTGAAACATCAGCTAGGTGGTCAAAAGTTGGTCAAATAGCATGTTCCCCTGGAACCCCCCCCCCCCCCCCAATAATTACTTGGCCTTATTTTGGAAGAGGTCTTATTATTTTTGAGATGCAGGAGGAGCAACTGAGGTCACCTCATGGCTGCTGATGTGTTGCAATATTTTCGGGGAGGGCTTATTTTCGGGGAAGGGCTTATTTTAGCACATGTGCTCAAAAGCCCAATTGGGCTTATTATCTGGTTATTTTGGGGAAACAGGGTAGTGGAATCATAACCTGGTCAAGGTCACTTACCGGAAGAGACAGCTCCCTTGTGCTACACTTGCTCCCTGCTGGAAATGTCTAGGTTTAGTTTGGATCTGGGGCCCACAAAGGAGCCGCTCAGCTTCATCAAATTCCTGCAATGGGTAAGTTGAGCGGTGGTGATGGGAGGTGCCCAGCCAAGCATGGCCTAGGCGGGCTGCACGTAGCCAGGAAGAGCCATAAGTTCTCTAGAAGGAATTGAAGCATTCAATTTTGCTGCCCAGAGGCCACACCTGTGTTTAAATCTGGCAGGGGGGGGGGGGAGAGAACAATCAGGTGGGAGATAGGAAAAAATAAAAAATGCAGATGGAGGCGCTGGAGTGTACAAGCAGGGGGGGAGGAAAGTTCACCTGATCCTGGCTCAGGACAAGTGGGGGAGGAACGAGCTGCAACCCCCAAAATACCTCCAGGCATGGTGGGAGCTATGGGGAATCAGAGAGCCCCCACCCCGGGTTCAACCTTTTGCATTCTGTTTTCATGCCTTCGGGTGGAGCTCAGCGCACAGCCATAATGCCATGCAGAGCCTGCTTCCCTCTACCCAGAGGCATGAAAATGGAACGCAAAATGAGGAATCTAGGGTGGGGTGGGAGTGCCACTGCAGGGCAAAAGTGTGCATATGCAATCCAGTGTTGCGCTCACCCACCCTGGGTTCCTGTTTGTATGCTGTTTTGAAGCAGACCCTGCATGTCATCCTGGCACTGCACTCTGTTCCACCCAAAGGCACGAAAACAGAAGGCAACAGGATGAACCCATGGTGGGGTTGGGCACCATGCGCAACTGTAGGGCAAAAGTGCGGGCATGAAATCTGGTGTCAAGTCCGGAGATGGTGAAGAGAGAGAAATGGAGAGGTCCATCTTGCTGGTGGAAGGCTCCCTGGTGCCCACACCAGCCAATCCTCAGCTTTTTACAGGTGGTGGCACAATCCACAGCAGCAGCATGTTCAAGAACAGCCACTCGTCAGCTGCGGAGTCTGAAATGTGACCAGAGGGTGGCCGATTGTCAGGGCCATGCAGGTGAGCAAAGTGAGAGCTGCAGACTCCAACAGCGCTTCTCTACAGAGAAGGGCTTCTAGAAAACCGCTTCTCTACTGGTGGGGTGGGGAGTTTTGATATCTAGGGTCTGCAATTTCCCGCCATGCCTGATGGTGTTTTTGGCAGTTGCAGCCAGTTCCTCCTCCCCATTGTCCTGAACCAGGAACGGGTGAACTTTCCTCCCTCCCTGCTTGCACAGTCCAGTGCCTCTGGCTACATCTTTCCTATCTCCCATCCTTTTCTTCCCATTCTCTCCCCTCCCTTCTTCGCTCACCGGATTTATAAACACATGTGTGGGCATGGCTGCAAAGTTGAATGCTTCAATTCCTTCTAGGAAACTTATGGCTTTTCCACACCCTAAATCCTCTGGCGGTCTATTTTTGGGAGTTTTTCCCCTTGGTTGGAAGGAAGTCCCAAAAAAATTTGCCACCATTTTGGTGAACGTGGCTTGGTGGCGTGGTCATGTGACTGAGTGCACATGAGTGACATCAAGTTGGCCACACCTACTCAGTCATATCCCTCCACCTAGCCACATCCACAGAACTGGTAGTAAAAAAATTTAAACCCAGGTCCACGCAAAATGTGTAAAATCTGGTACAATTCTTGTTGCCATTGATTTTGAATCTATATTTCTCTAACAGATCTATATACTTTTATTTAAAATATTTATTCCCATTAAGCAAAACTTGAAGCAGTTTACAATTAAAGCTGCATGCACAATCAAAATTTCATTTCAAAATTTTCAAATATTATTATTTGTTAGTTATGTTGGTGATTCCCGTGTGTGTAAATAAAAAACAACCTACATCTAGGATGGAGCTAATGTTATAAATCTGATAAAATGTGATATGATGTTTCTCAAGAGAAAAAAATATGTTTATGAACCAAATTTATTATGAGAAGCTACTGTATAAAAACATTGTAAACAAGTGATTGGCAGAGTAAATCTCTGTTTTACTGACAGTAGTCTGGTACATTCATGTGCTCTGTCTGGCTTCTGTTTCTAATTCCTCACTCTGAAAAAACTAATTTAAATTGTATTTGGATGAATATTTGAAGAATTTAAGAATTCTCTGCTTTTTAGCTAGTGGTGCCGGAACTCTCTGAGCAAAGTCTGGCAGGGAATTGGAAGGAGAAAATTGGAACATTTAAAATGTTCCACTTTCCTCCTTCCAATTCTATCATTGGTCTATACATCAAGCAAACCTTTCAGCAGTACAACTATATTATAAAAATGCAAATCCCTGTTCCCTTTGAATTCCATTGCCAATGAGATTTTCTCATTGAGTTGTGGTGGTGCAGTGATTAGAATGCAATACTGCAGCACTAACTCACTGCTCACTCCAGGAGTTCGATTCTGAGCAGCTCAAGGTTGACTCAGACTTCCATCCTTCTGAGGTTAGTAAAATTAGCACCCGTATTGTTGGGGTCCTTATGCCGACTCTGTAAATCATTTAGAGAGGGTTGTAAAGTACTGTGTATATAAGTCTAGGTGCTATTGCTAATTCTACTAACTTGATTAAAATGTGCTTTTTATCCAAGATGTGTTTCATTAAAACTAATGCATCAAACATAGCCAACCAAACAAATAGGTTTAAAGATAGTTTCTATCCTTGGGCTGTCAGACTTTTAAATGCAACCACAATCACTCCATGCACACACTAGTTTTTTTCTTTTTCTTTCTTTTTTCATTTCTGCTATAATTTTGCACCAGTGAGGTTAAAACCAATTTAATTGCATTTAAGTACAATGACAATAAGGATGATACTTATTAAATCTTCATTTTCCTCAGCTATGTATTACTATTAGTATTATCAAGACAAGGATAGCTGTCCTAAGGGCCTCCAGATTTTTATGGTCAGTCCAGATTTTGAATGGTCTCTGGCCCCCTTCGAGCAGGTGGTGCCAATTACCAGTGCCCATCTCACCATGAAAGCCTGATTTTCTCATGTGGCCCATCGTCTCTCTGCAACTGAGCTTGCGGGAGGGGTAGACGTAGGGCTGTAGGTTTCCTTGGCTATTTCTTTGGAGTAGCACTGCTTCCACTGCCACGTCACTGGCATCTGCTTAGGTTGTTCAGGGTCAGGATGCTTCAGTACTGGTTCCTTTGCAAACATTTCTTTTAGTGTTTCAAATGCCTGTGGGCAGGTTAGGTCCCACTGTAGAAGTTGTCCCAGGCAAGGTTTTGTCTCTGTGCCCCCTGTCTTTAAGAGGTCTGTCATGGGTTTGGTGATCTTTGCAAAGGAGAGGATGAATTGCCTGTAGAAGTTTGTGAACCCTAGGAAGCTTTGTAGCTGTCTGCGGGTGTGAGGGGGTTGCCAGTTTAGGACGGCTTGCACTTTGGCTGGGTACATCTCTATTCCCTCATTTGACACTCGGTAGCCTAGATAGTCTAGTTGCTCATGGTGGAATTCACATTTTGACAGCTTGACATACAGGTTGGCTGCCAGAAGTTTTTCCAGTACTTGGCGGACCAGGAGTATGTGGTCATCAATGGTCTCCGTGTAGATAAGGATATCATCTAGGTAGATGAGGACCCCCTTGTAGAAGTGCTCATGCAGCACCTCGTTTATTAACTGCATGAACATTGCTGTGGCTCCTTGTAGTCCAAAAGGCATCACTTTGAATTGGAAGCTCCCTAGAAGGCAGTTGAATGCTGTTTTCCACTCATCTCCTTTCCTGATCCGTATTCTGTAGTATGCCTCTCTTGGCCAAGTGGGAGGGGGTATAGGTCGTGAACACACACATCATTTATCCCTCGAAAGTCTACACACAGCCTCATAGTTCTGTCTTTTTTCTCTTCGAAGAGGACTGGTGCCGCAACCTGTGGCTTGGCTGGCTCGATGAACACTCGTGCTAGGTATTTGTCTATGTATTTTCACATTTCTTGCATTTCCCGGGGCGTCATGGCATACAGGGTTTGGGGAGTTTGGGAGTGGGGGGAGAATGTTGCATTCTGTATCGCTGAATACTTCTGCAGGGTCCTGATATTCCCCTGGGATCTGTTCGGTCTCTGGGGTTTTGTTGGATGTGGCTCCCAGATGTTCTGGTGTGCTCTTTTGGGGGGTTTCCAGCATGGGTGGCATTTCCGCTTGCTGGTGGGGGAGGGGTTGAGGGCCCCTTGATATCCTAAGTCTGCAGGTACCCACTTGCCACCAGATGGTCGGTCCCCACTTGTCCAGCCAGGAGAGTCCTAGTATGACTGCATCTGTCATTTTGGGGGCTATTATGAATCGGATTACTTCTCAGTGATCCACTAGCTCTAGTCTCACTGGTTCAGTCAGGTGGGTGGCATAGGCTCCCCCTATTAGGGACCCGTCTACCTGTTCGAACTGGAGTAGGTGGGCCAATCTTTTTGCTCTAATGCCCAGTTTCAGGACTATGGTCAGGTTGATCAAGCACCTAGTGCAGCCTGAGACTATTAGGGTTTGAAAATCCCACTGGTTTCCTGTCTTTGGGGCTGTGAGGTATATTGGGAAAAGGAAAGGGTGAATTGGTCCTCTAACCATTGGATCATTTTTGCCCTCATCGTCACTCTCATAGGATTCTGGTGACTGGTCATTGTTGCCTTGGGTTCCCCTCCCCCTTCATCTGGTTGGGAAGGGACCTCTGCAGCCTGAAAGGCCTTCCATTTGGGACTTTGGGGGCCTGGCTTGATTCCAGTCCAGCATCTCCTCCACTCTTCCCAGCTCGCTTAGGGCCTTTCCCTTTTTCTAGGCATAGAGGTGGGGTGGGAGCTCAGGTTTAGCTGTTTTTAGGGTTACTTATCTCCTTTTGCTTTGCTCATCTCGGCTTTGATGTCTGATGGCTGCTTTCCAGTTCACATTTTGCCATGGTCTTCTGAGTTCCGTTGGCACCCCCGATATTTAAAAGCAAAAGATGGCTGACTGTCAAGTACCCTAACGATGCCTGCTTCATAATAAACGACCCAATATTATAATACAAAAAGCAGTGATTTATTAACAGCTTCATTAGGCATTCTTCATTAGGCATTTCTTATTTGCAGCCATCTTTTTTGCTTTCTTTATTTGCTTCTGAACTTTGCTCGCATTACTGTCCTCTCTTCAGCCTTTGTCATAAATCACATTAGACAATGAGAGATGGTAGTTTAGACATGTGCATTCACAGGCCAGCTTGCAATTCCATTCGGAACACAAGGTATGCATGGAATTCTCCTCTCTTTGACAGTTTGATAGTAGTCATGGAGATGTTTTACAAACTGACAGGTTGTGTATAAACACACTTTATCCCCCTAAAGTCTCATAGTTCCATCTTTTTTGTCTTTGAATAAGTCTCATAGTTCCATCTTTTTTTTTCCTTGAATAGGACTGGTGCTGCAACCCTTGGCTTGGCTGGGTCGATGAACTGCCTTGCTAGGTTTTTGTCTATGTATTTGCGCATTTCTTGCATTTCCCAGGGTGTCATTGGGCTTGGGTAGTTTTGCTGTGGGGATGATTTTGCTGGTGCAGTTTGTCTCAAGGTGGGGAGGCAGGATGTTGAACTCGGCCTCACTGAATATTTTTGCGAGGTTCTGATATTCCCTCAGGATCTGTTCAGCCTCTGGGGTTTTGTCGGAGATTGCTGTCAGTTGTTCTGGTGAGCCCATTGGGAGGGTCCCCTGAGTGGGCAGTGTTTCTGTTTGCTGGTGTGAAGGGATTGGGGTCCCCTTGCTATACTCAGCCTGCGGGTGCCCCCTTGTCTGGGGTTTCCCTCCTTTGGCTGGATGGGGAGAAACCTCTGCAGCTTGGAGGACTTTCCGGGAAGTGTTGGGGCTCACTCCAGTCGTGCCCTGGGTGGTGGCTCTGGCCTTGGTTTCGGGGCTGGAGTTACCCAAGCCGATGCCATGTGGCCTATCCCCCCACATCTGAAACATTTCAGCAAACTTCATGGAAGGGCTGGCTTGGAGGCCAGCTGTGCCTCCCTGTCGGCTGGGTGGTCTCTGGTCTGGTTGACCTCTTTCTTTAGTGTCCAGTTGCTTTCTCATGTCATTGATGCACAACCCACTGTCAACTTTTATGGCTACTGAGAACCACTCAGAGAGGTGGTTCGTGATGTCCCAGTAGGTGGTTACCTGGTCAACTTGCTTGTCTAGATTTGTTCTGAAAAAGTACACTAACAGCCACTCTGGTATAGGGGTAATTTCCAATGATTCTGCTGAATGCATGGATGTGTTCCTTGATGGGTCGCTCCTCTGCCTTAGGTTTCTGATTCATCTTCCATGTATGGGTCTTCCGCCTCCTCAAATCTGGCCTCTAACAATCGTAGGAAGTCATCTACCTCTTGCATTTGGGGGCTTTCCTCTTGTGGAGAGCTGCTAGCCATTCCCTTGCTTTTCCTTCTAGACCCTCTACAATGGTATTCACCATACTCCTAGGGGATGGGTAAAGGTATCCATAGTGTTCTAGGTGAACCTCAGCCGAGTCAAGGAATAGAGCTAGCTGGCCTGAATCGCCATCAAATTTTCCCCTGAAGTGGGGTGGTTCATTCAGCACTGCTCCTCCATTCTCCTGTTGGCCTGCCCTTGATGTGGCTGGCCCTCTTCCTCGGCTCTAGTTCAGAGAGCGCGAGGGGGTTACCTGTTGCGTGGAAGTGACACTGGCTGCAGTCTTGGGCTCCTCCTTCTTCTGGTGGGGGGAGAAGGGGGCTTCATTCCACTCTGTATCTCCTCACTTCCAAAGGATCAGCTGTCCCTCCCCTCTCTTTTGGCTGGCATGACAGCCCCTCCTCACAAATGATGCCTCGGTTAAATTCCTCCCTCATTTGCTATATGGAACTCCCCAGGGGGTTCATTAGGGGCTTTGGAAGTCTAGCTTGTGCCAAGCCCCATATCCAATCCACTTTTCCCAGCTTGCTAAGGGATTTCCCTTTTTCTGGGCATTGGATTGGGGGAACTCAACCTCAGCTGCTTTAGGAATTATCTTCCACCAATACTCATCCCTTCTTGCTTTGGTCATCTCAGCTTTGATGTCTGGGAGAGGCTGCCCTCCAGTTGCAATAAGGCTGCTGGATCCTGAGATTGCTTGATTGGAGATAATCTCTGCCTCACTTTGGGTAGCTTGCAGCAGGCATTCTTTGGATAGCTCGCCCTCTGCCATGGTTGTCTGAGTTTCTCTCCAAGTGCCCCAGATATCAGGGAGCAATTGGAGAGCCCGAGGTTCAGGAGCCCGGTAATGTTGATTAATTTTAAAAAGAGCGTAGGCTTGCTGCCAAGGTTCCGACAGATGTTCTAATTAACTCACAAGTCTCGAGCCAAGTTTCAAAAGAAAACCAGTTAATTATTAGGAGCAGCATGTTGGCATCTACTCGAGTGAGGTCAACTCTGTTGCGCGTAGTTTATGGTTCAACTTTGACCCTGTTTCCCCCTCTCCTCTCAGTCTGTGTCATAAATCATGTTCTCCAACGAGGCACTCCCGCGGGCTGTAGAAGTCCATGTCTCACAAGCTGGCTTTGGTAAACTGAGATCCGACTCTGGAAGAAGGTATGTGTGGATTGTACTCTCCCCCACTTGCTGCTCATGGCGACTCGAGAGCAGACTAGAAATGCTTTTGTGAGTTGACAACATCTTTGATATATCTGTGAAATGTCAGCAAAATCAAGGCCATTTGTATCTGTGCCATGGTGATGCAGTGGTTAGAATGCAGAATTGCAGGCTAATTCTGCTGAATGCCAGCTGTTTGATTCTCACCAGCTGAAGATTGACTCAACCTTCCATCTTTAAGAGGTGGGTAAAATGCCCCAGATTATTGAGGGCAATATGCTGACTCTGTACACTGCTTAGAGAGGGCTGTAAAGCACTTTGGAAGTGGTACATAAGTCTAAGCTATTGCTATCTAGGAATGGGAAGAGATTTCATAAAGTAGGTGCTGTAAGTGAGAGGATCTGTCAATTGGTTTATACCCTATAAAATTGTAAAGAAGAAGGCTCTACAATAGGCCTCTCTTGATCATCTAACTCAAAGAGGCAATTTGATTAAAGATTCTATTAATTCATTTCATTTAAGTTTCTTTGTAGATGATTTACCACAACTTTCTCAAGGTCACTTCAAAAGATTGGGAAAGTTGGAAATGAACATTATGTTCTCAAAACAGCTGGTTCCAAGGAAGATTTTTTCAAGAGAAGGTATACTATTGCCCATTTTAAAGTAGACATTATAATCTTCCATAAGGAAAAGCTGGTAATGTTTTGGTACCATGGTGGCACAATCGTTAGAATGCAGTATTTCAGGCTAACTCTGCTTACATCCAGGAGTTTGATCCTGACTGACTCAAGATTGACTCACCCTTCCATTCTTCTGAGGTCAGTAAAATGAGGACCCAGATTGTTTGGGGAATATGCTGACATTGCAAATTGGCCAGAGAGTGCTGTAAAGCACTATGGAACTGAGTGGTATATAAGTCCAAGTGCTCTTGCTATTGGAACTCAAGCCATTCTTGGCCATCCCAAGGGACTTAGATTAAGTTTGCATATGGCAAAATTCAAACCATAGAGGGTCCTATCCACTTGTTTATTTTCCATAAATTGCAAAGAATATCTCAGACTGTGATGCAAAATACTGCCTCATTCACCACAGTAGACTCTGGTGTCCAGTCAAGAATGCAAAATGGTTACTTTATCTAGCAAAAAATGCAATTAAATAAATTATGCCATCACGAACGTCCCCAAAAGTTTCTGAATTATTTTGAACAGGGCTTGCTGAGCAAGAATATGCAGATTTAATATATATAGCCAATTTATATTTCATCCAATTTATTTAGTTTACTAATTGCACAGACACACAAACAGTAAACATAAGAACTGATACTTTGCCTGTGCAAGCTAAAGTTATATCAGGTTAGACTAAAATAATGCACTGGGGAAAATGTATCTTGAACAGCTATTTATTATACTGCATATAATGTAGTGCATACATACAAATTACTTTGATGAAAGTGCTTTTTAAGAAAGAAGTGCCAGCGTTGTTGTTTTTTTTCAGATCAGCAACTTGGAACACTTCAAGGAATTGCTATAGTCCTTATATATCAATTGATATAGTCCTTAGTAAACACAATTTTGTCATGTCACAAACTATTTTCTATATTCTTCAGAAGTGACATTGTTATCTAGCTGTAGGACAAGTAGTCTTCTTTTAGCAATTACTTCATTTTGTTCATAGTTACTCATGCAGGTAAGTTGCCAGGAATCAACCTTGACTAGAAGACACAAAAAAGTGACATATAAAACTTTTTCATTTGACTAGTCAGTCAAATTTTTGTTGATGATACTGTTCAAAGGGAAACTGGTATATTTTAGAAAAAGCATCAGGAAAAGTATAACAAAATGCTTAATATGTTCTTTAAAAAAACAACCTGTTCTTTTTAGCTGAATTATTTTAGAAGCAATCAATAAGTGCTGCCTTGGTTGCTAGAACTTATATTCATAGTTAAACACTACATAGAAACTGCTAAACCCCAGTTATTATTTCCTCATTCTTTTAACTGTACTTTTAAACCAACAAGAAGCTAAAACAATGAACAGTGAAAATACTTACCAACATCAGTTCTTTCTGGAAAGATTTCTTATCTTTACTTTCTGAATTATTACAGTCTTCTTTCAATTTCTCCAACACAGAAGCAACACATTCTGGCTCACTGTCCAATTCTGCTCGACAGAAAAAAGCAAGTGGCAAGTTCCCATATCCCAGAGCATCTGCAAAGGCACGCCAGCTGCTAACATTTTCCATTAGTAAAGTCCTTACTGAAGCATAGATATAGGTAAGAAATTTGCAAGGTCTTAGAATTTGCTCCAACAACATACTTGTAGTAAGCTCAGGTCCAAAGAAATAATTTGGTTTGACTTTTCCAACAATTAAAACATTTTTAGTATGGACTAGGCCAATTTTACCATGATAGTATCCAATGTACCATTCCTTGGTCCAGAGCTGACCTTTCAATCTGATTTTCTCCTCACTTAGCAAAGCTATAGCATCTCCTTTCTTATACTCCAAGAGATAATGGTTCTTATTTTGCCTCACTACTGTTTTCAGCATTTTGCCATATTTTAAACAGGTGACAGTCCGATCTTGGAAAACAGGATATTTGCTGGTGGTCGCAAGGGGAGACAAAATTATTTTCCCAATTTCATTTTTTTTCAGAAACCTGCGCTGTCCAGTGCACTTAGCAGCATTTTTAAGAGGTGGTTGAGGTGTCTGTACACAGAACTGAGCAAGCATAATATCTTTGTCATCTTTGACTTGTATTCTTAAAGTAAAATCAGACAGCTCATTAGGATCATGTGATATGATGGGGAAAATGAGGCGACTGACTTTGCCAAGTTTCATTTGGAATCCTCTAACTATTTTTGTCTGATCACTGGTTTTCACCTCATAATTAGGCATATTTGAAAACATACAAAGTTTTAAATCTTGTGGTCTTAGTAAGAAGAACTGGTGCTTTCCCCACAAATGCAGCATCACAGGTGCTACACTATGTACTTGACGTGTAACTTCATTCACTAGAAGATTCTTTGGTGCACAATCATGTCCAAGAACAGCAACTACGGTTTTAAATGAAGGATGTATGTGTTTTGGACCATAGACCCCAATTGTAATTTTTTTACTGATATAATCCCAAACCGTGTAAGGATATGAAATGTTCTGTCCTTGGGCTACGATAGCTATATACATGCAGGGTTCTAGGTTCTCCAACTGAACCTTGATTGTGCCTCCATAACAGTAACTTAGCGCCATTGGAGTATATGGGCCTTCCTTCACATCACTCCTCAAGCACCTTATTGCTACTAAATTCTTGCTCACATTGTCATTGTTAATTTCTGCTGAAATTTTCATTTCTAATATAATGGGCATTCGGATTTCCATGTTGCTCAGCTTAATTTCTAGCACAGGACTTATGGTACTGCATATGTCACTGTTGAGTTCCAGTGGGGGATCCAACAGAGCTTTCAGAGAGATCTGTTGTGCATCTCCATCAGCCACATGTCCTTCAGGTACATGAATATTAATATTTGTATCTGGAAGCTGAACTGCACCACCTGAACTATCCAGTTTGCAAACTATGTTGGTCTCCACAGGCTGCGTCTGCCCCCAACCAGGGTTCTGACCCAGCAAATCCAAATCATGGCATGACCTTGTTAGTTTCCGATGACTTAGCCATGCAACCCTAAAATCTTCTCTACTTTGGAATTGCTCTGGAGTAGGAGATTTCAATCCAGTAAAGAAACCTGATGAAGATGGGCTTTCTGATTTTGCCTGAAGTATAGAGAGCTCTGATAAACTATATGAGCGTTTGCTTCTAAAAAAAGGATTGTCTCGTCTGTTTGCTTGTTCAAAATCAAATCCATTTACTGATGGCACTTTGTCAAGAAAACTGCTATTTGCTACAGAACTTGACCCTGTAAATGTAGGCACTGTATCAAAGAGTAACAAATCCATTGTAATGTGGGGGGAAACCTCTTTGCTTTTTTCTGGCATTTCTTTCATATTTCCATTCAGAAAATGGTTAGTAGTTTGAATACGGTTCAAAAAAGGATTGTTTTTAGCTAAGTTCCACTTTGCATCTGACCAGTCGCCAAGCAAATCCAACTCTTTTGCTCCTTCATCAGAACTTTCAAGGAGATAGTCTATCATTCCACTGTCAGTTAATGAAGAGTTCCAATAGTTTATGGGCTGCACATAGGAGGATGGAATATAGCCCATTTCTGTGGTATTGTGTGCATACCACCACTCACCTCCTGAGGTATCTAAGATATAGAGATGGTCCCCTTTGGAAAACTTCAATGTAGTAAAGTTGTTTGGACAATAGTCTTTAATTGCTACAACTTCCTTTGCAGTTCCCAATGATGCAAGACTATCTGTCATCAAGGCACCAGGAGAAGGCACTACAAAGAAAATAGTGCACTAAAAATAAGGGATGGCAAACAACATAATCAATATATACTACACAAGGTACATCAAACAATGAAGTACTATTAAATTAGGATGAAAAACTGAAGACTCAAAGGCTTCATGTGAACCTTGAAAAACCTGGATGTACTGTACTTCCCAAAATCCCTCTCAAGACCATCATTAAATTGTATTTGATATTATATTACAAAAGATGTATATGAGGATAATCACATTAATTTTCATCTAATTTAAATTAACTAACAATACAATGGTCGCTATTTTGTCTAGTTCCCTTTCCCCCAAATATATCTCCCCGCAAAATAAAATGCAAATTAGCCCCCAAACCTTGGGATTTTATAAACATATGATTATTATCTACACATTTCTTCATTGGGGTTTAGAAGCAAGCACGTACATAGCTTCCTGAGGACATATTATACTATAGAATTATTTTTGTTAATATGCGAAGAAATTCTTACAAGAAATTGTAGATTATCTAGTCATTAGATTATACTCAACTATTCACTGAATTCAATAGGAGGGTCTGTGACTTCTGAATAGGAATGTACAAGATTTTTTACTTAGAAAATTATGCACAATTTGTGAGGAATATGAAATTTTGATAAGAAACAAAGACATCAAAGGAAAAATAAGACTGCCTTAGCCAGAAAATGATTCTAAGCTATACTAAGCTATATATGTATTTGTAAATACCAAGTAACAGTGATTTTGATGTAGGAATTGGATTAGACTGAGAAACTGTCATAGAAATGAAGTTATATGGGTCATTTTGGGCCAGTCACACTCTCTTAGCCCTAGGAATGGCGAAATACATAGATTGTACATACATACTGAGTGACACAGTAAGACTGCCAGGCTCTCCATGGATCGTTGTTTGGCCTAGGAGGCGACGAAGAGAGCGGAAGCAGAAGCGGGGATGCAGAGCTGGTTTGCTAGTTCAGTTACGGAAGCAGCCTCACAGACCAGCATTACCAAGCATTTTCCTAACCAACTCTAGATCCTTTGTCCACAAAACTGATGAACTAGAGCTATGGATGGCAACGAATAAGCTCATTCATGACTGCTGTGTGATGATCATCACAGAGACCTGGCTTCATCCACTTGTACTGGATGCGTCTGTGGAGCTAACTAACCGCACCACACACCGCTTTGACAGAAACAACAACTCTGGTAAAAGCAAAGGTGGAGGACTGTGTATTTACACACATAATAACTGGTGTACTAACAGTAGAGTTGCTTACACACACTGCTCTGCAGACTTGGAATTCTTAACTGTCATTTGTCGGCCATTTTATTTATGGAGAGGCAGCAGCAAACTTACCCTGAGGGCGCTTTTATCGTGGCTGGGGATTTTAACCAAGCCAGTCTAAAGTCTGTTCTCCCTAAGTTTGTACAGTATGTGCAGTGTACCACCAGAGGTAAGAATACTCTAGATCATATGTACTCAAACTTAAGACAGGCATATAGAGCAATCCCCCTCTCCCATCTGGGTACGTCTGACCACAACTCTCTGCTGCTGTGCCCAAAGTATATCCCCCTCAGGAAAAGGATACGACTAGTCTTGAAAACTGTCAAAATCTGGCCAGAGGGAGCACTCTGTCAGTTACAGGACTGCTTTGAGACTACTGAGTAGAGTATATTTGAACATTTGGAGCCGCAAGAATTCACTGACACTGTATTCTCATACATTAAAACATGTACAAATAATATAACAGTGAATAAGCGTATCGTATTTACAGCAATCGTAAACCCTGGATATCAGCAGAGGTACAATCACTGCTGAGAGCCCGAGACTCCACCTTCAAAGCAGGAAACAAAGACAAATATAATGAAGCCAGGGCAAACTTGAGAGGAGGCATTAAGGCGGCTAAACAGGAATACAAGCAAAAGGTAGAGAAGTATCTGGAAGATAATAACTCAAGACAGGTGTGGCAGGGACTACAACACCTAACCAACTATAAGGGCAATACAAAAAAAATAGCCAATGCTGATGCCCTGCTAGTAGAGGAGCTAAATAGCTTCTTCGCCCGCTTTGAGGTAAAAGATCAGTCTCTGTGGCTTTAGCCCAAAGGCCCTCTAACATCCAGCCACTCACCCTGGATGAACATCAAGTGAGAGCTGAGCTGAAGGCTGTAAATCCCAACAAAGCTGCAGGTCCAGACGGAGTGTTGGGGAAAGTGGTAAAAACCTGTGCTGACTAATTAGCAGGGGTTCTGACAAGGATTTTTAACCTCTCCCTGAAACAGGCTAGAGAACCATCATGCTTGAAAGCAGCCACCATTATCCCAGTTCCAAAGACAGCAGCCATAAAAAGCTTGAATGATTATACACCCATTGCACTGACGTCTATAGTGATGAAGTGCTTTGAGAGACTGGTCCTACAACACCTCAGGTCCTGTCTTCCACCAGGTTTTGATCAACACCAGTTTGCGTATAGAAACAACAGGTCGACAGGGGATGCCACCACCACTGCTCTACATATCACACTGAGCCACCTTGAGAAATCTAGGAATTACATCAGAATGCTTTTTATAGACTATAGCTCGGCCTTTAACACCATCCTACCAGGCATTCTCATTGAAAAATTGACTGACCTGAATTTCCCTCCCCTTACTTGTGAATGGATCAAAGACTTCCTGACCGATCGTGCACGAACAGTAAGGGTTGGATCCTTTACATCTTCCACACTGAAGCTCAGCACAGGCTCCCCTCAGGGCTGTGTGCTCAGCCCCTACCTCTACTCACTGTATACATATGACTGCATATCCTCTGATCCATCCAACATCACAATAAAGTTTGCAGATGACACAACGGTGGTGGATCTCATAACTGGAGGGGACGAATCAGCATACAGGGAAGAAGTCCAGAAGGTATCCGCATGGTGCTCAAGAAACAACTTACGTCTAAATACTAGCAAGACAAAGGAGATGTTGCTAAATTTCCGGAAGCACAGAGAAGAACCTGCCCCACTGTATATTGAGGGGGGTTGTGTGGCGAGGGTTTCCTCTTTTAAATTCTTAGGAGTGCTTATTAGCCAAGATCTCACCTGGAAAAACAACACGTCTCTGGTGATTGGAAAAGCCCAACAGAGACTTCATTTCCTTAGAATCCTGCGGAAAAATCAGGTGGAACAATGGCTGATGCCCTCTTTCTATCGGTCCACCATAGAAAGTGTCCTCACATATTGTATCACAGTGTGGCATGCTGGTTTAATAGTTGTGGAGAGGAAGGCACTACAGAGAGTGATCAATTCGGCACAAGAAACCATTGGTTGCCCTCTGACATCACTGGATAACATCGCCAGATCTCGCTGCTTTAGCAGAGCAAGGAAGATTCTCAAAGATGATTCACACCCTGGTTGGTATCTCTTTGCCCTTCTACCATCAGGCAGACGCTATCAAAGTATAGCCAGCCCAACGAACAGGTTTAAAGATAGCTTCTGTCCTTGGGCTGTGAGACTTTTAAATTCAACTGCAATCATTCCATGCACATGCTAGTTTTTTCTTTTTTCTTTTTTCTTTCTGTTATAATTTTGCACCAGTGAAGTTAAAACCAATTTCATTGTAATTTTACTACAATGACAATAAAGATTATTATTATTATTTCTCCTGACAGTCATCAGGAATCAAGAATGACTAAGGCATACACACACACAAAAGCATCAAATTGTTGACTTCCGGTCCTTGCCTTAGGAAGTAAGGACCATGAGCTCCATGGGCCTTTTCCAAGCTCTCTCCATTGGAGGGATCAAATCAAGCCACAGCCACCCTGGAGGGGTGGTGAAGTAAAGGGGGACTGACATGCAGGTGGAAGAGAGCCGCATCTCTTCTCCCTGATTCGAAAGCCCCCTCATCCAAAGAGCAGCAGCAGCCCAAAATGGCTGCCATGAAGCCATTTACCCCAATGAAGCCATTTACCCAACCTGAATACCCAAGACTGTGCTGGTGCAGAGAAAGTGAATGGTGTGTGAACTGGGTGATAAAATATTTTTTGTTGGAAGTTGACCCCAAGAAATCTAACCGGAAGTATATTTAGAACTATTTGTTGAAGCGGCAAAAAGAAAATTACTTTTAAAAAAATAAATAGAAATTTGGCTTCTCAAAGTTAAAAGACATGGTATTGAGAGCATTTTAAAATGCTGGAATTAAAGTCCCAAATTTCTCTTTACTAATATTGCTCAATTATTGGATTTATAACTTAAAAAATCAGAACTGTCAGCAAAATTGCAGAAAGGCTGAAGCAGACAGAAGTGAAAGCGCCATCTGCTGATGAAAAGGGAACTATGCAAACTTGGAAATGATTATTTAAAAATATTGAAAATATTTGGTGGACATGGTTCTACTCTAAGACCACCACAGGTTTGATTATTAACTAAGAACTTCAGTTAAGAGTCCCCTGAATATTACTGAACATATAAAAGTGACTTAAAGAGGCATGGATAATCCCCTGGTGAATTTAAATTGATTGGACTGATTACTGATGAGACGTTTAAAATTGTGACTTGGAAGTGGGTTTTTTTGGGGGGGAATTAATGAATCCTGGACAGCTGACCGAAAAGGAGAACTACTAAACACAAATGCAATACAAGATGGAAGTGAAGGGGAAGTGAAACGAAATGGAGCTTTTTCAAAGCGTTAAGGAAATATTTGACTGTATAGACCAAAAACTGGAAAATATAATACAAGGGATAATGGGCAAAGACCAGGACAACGAAGAAAGAATGGAGCCAGCAGAGGAATAGAGGGGAAAGTGGAACTGAGAAATCATCAAGAAGAAGCTAACAAGAAGAAGATGTTACTAAATAGTGATTAAGGAACTAAAAAAGGAGGAACATACTGTAAAAAACTTAAAAAGTGAATGGGAGAAACAGGAAGAGAACTGGGGAAAAGAGATAGGATGTGGAATAGACAGTTCTGAAATTAGACAACGGGTAGAAATGGAAGAAAAAGCTAGATTGCATAGTCAAATAGATGGAGTAAAAGATTTAAGGGACCAATATGAGAAGCAAGTCAAAAAGAAAATAAGATTAAGCTTCGGATGCGGGCAAGAGATGATGGATAAGGGAAAAAAGAGTAAAATAGTATCATGAATATATTTTACTAATGTGTACTAATATTAGAATTATACATGTTGGACAATTATTTTATATGTACTGTGATAGATATTAGGATAATCTATATAAATAAAAATGTAAAATAGTTTGTGCAAAGCTGCTAATCTCAGAAAGTACTGCACTGATCGACACCAAATTTTCACACAATGTTCCCAAGGACTTCCGATGCAATCATACATACGTTTTGTGTGGCTGGCACACGTGTGTCATGTGCAAGCAGCACAAATGTAAAAGGTACGCACTTCTCAGGTTTTCACCTCCCTGTAGCTCCTCCCATCCGGCTGCTTCTTATGATACATCACGCACACGCCCCACACATTTCCAAAAGTCGTTTCCTCAGTAACCGAATAAACCTCTTAACGTTCCCACACTGCATGGAGACCTACTACGCCCAAAACTAGGCATGGTGGGTAGCACACTCCCAGATGGCCCATTTTTGGTCCCAGGAGGCTGCATGGTAGGTAGGTAGAGGGATAGAGAGAGAGAGGGAAAAATACAGTAGGTAGGTAGGTAAGTAGAGGGATAGAGAGAGAGAGAGAGGGAAAATACAATAGGTAGGTAGGTAGATAGGTAGAGGGATAAAGATAGAGAGAGAGAAAATACAGTAGGTAAGTAGGCAGAGGGATAAAGAGAGAGAGAGGGAGAAATACAGTAGGTAGGTAGAGGGATAAAGAGAGAGAGAGAGGGAAAAATACAGTAGGTAGGTATGTAGGTAGGTAGAGGGATAACGAGAGAGAGAGGGAAAATACAGTAGGTAGGTAGGTAGGGATAGGGATAGACAGAGGGAGGGAAAAATATAGTAGGTAGGTAGGTAGGTTGGGGGTTATACGGTGGTTGTGTATACGTGTTTGTGTGTGCAGGTGTAGATCTACACACAGATTAGTTGGTCATTTAACCAGACTGGACCACAGCAACACATGGCTGGGTACAGCTAGTATCAATATAAATAGATATGAAGAACTGGAAAATTAGATTTTGAATTTCAGTATTATTAAATATATATAAAATATGATTAGCAGTGAAATGTTAGAATTAAACAATAGGTGATTAGACATGTGTGTGTGTATGTGTGCATTAATAGTAGAATTATATGGATTGAATAACTGGAAAGAATATGAATAGATGTACTTTAAATGATTGTGATTGGTACTAAAACTGAATACTGAGACATTGAATAATGAAAGAATGAAGGATGAAATTTTGATTTAACTAAGGAAATATAAACAACAAAACAGGTGAAAAATACGTCTTTGAATATTACAGCAATATGAGCAGGGGAAAGTTAAAATAAGGATAGAAATTAGAGGGGAATAATAGTATATATTAATATGTTAAGATATACAAAAGAACAGAAAGAAGGTTTAGAAATAAAGGGTAACAGTAAAAGGCATGTATAAATAATATGAAATAATGGAAATGAAATGTAATATCTAGGAGTAATAAATATATGTTTATGTTTATTGAAATGTATGATACCCAGATTCATGCAGTATAAAGAATATAAAATTAAAAATTGATTTTAAAAAGCATCAAATTGTCCTTATGTAATTATTTTTATACAGTATTTGTCAATATTGTCACAATTAGTCTTGGGAATATGAATGTAGACTATGCCTGAATATAATTTAGATAAGAGAAAATTTACCATGGAATTCTTTGTATCCATTATTATGAAGGAAAATAACACTGAGAATTACAAGTCAAAGCAAAATAAAAGAGATTTAGATATTAATACTGGAATTTTAAACTTTACAGTGCTGTTAATGTACTCAAAGCTGAAGTACTGAAGTACTGATATGCAGCTATTTCTCAAGTAATGATAGCAACTGGAACTGAGATTCCTTTTGGTAAGCAATTTGATTGTAAAAGTTGGTAACGCATGATCACATCACTCAGTGATGGCAATGCAGGCAGTCCTGGAGACATTGTTTGTTAAATGGGAAGTGGAGGGAGTTCCAGGTAAGGAGAGTGGGAGTACTGATGAGGAGTGGGAAGCCTCTAGAAGTTTTGATGCAGACCGTGGGTGAGTTGGGTGGTGGTGCAGTGTTGTATAAATTTAGGGAGTGTGGAGAAATATATATATAACAATTGGGAAGTTTCTCTCCTTAATTCCAGATTGCTTTTCTCTTGATTGGTTTCCCACCATTGTTTCTTGTCCTTCCCTCTGGTCCTTTGAAGAATAATTTGACCCCCCTCTACTTTGTGGCAGCCTCTCAAATATTAGACCATTAGCCGTTCCCGGCCACATGTTGCTGTGGCCCAGACTGGCTAAATGGCCAACCAATCTGTGTGTAGATCTACACCTGCATACACAAACACGTACACGCAACCACCATATAACCCCCAACCTACTGTACCTACTGTAATACCTACTGTATTTCTCCCTCTCTCTCCCTCTGCCTACCTACCTACTGTATTTCTTCCTCAGAGTATTTTATGTCATAAAGGATGGACCTGTGGCCCACTGCTCTCTCTAAATCCATCTACCTACCTTTTTAACAATTTTTTACTTTTCCATTGCGTGTAGGTGGCACAGGTGAGACATTTACACAATCAATTTCTCCCTTTTATTTTATTATTAGTTTTAGTTTGGTTCGTTTAAAGTTTTGTTGGGGGATGGACATATGCTGAACGTGCATTTTTAAAAAATTAATGCACATTAATTAAAAAAATAGGGCTTAACTGCATGGTTGAGGCCGCCATCTTGATTTTTTTGACATCTCCGGAGTTATGCAAGCCTTGAATTTGGCCCTCCAGCTCCTTTCTTCCCTCACTACCCTTCTTTCCACTCCCTTCCCGGATAACCACTCTTGCCAGCAAGGACGCCTTCCTCCTCCTCCCCCCCCCCAGTTCAGGTAGACTGCCTCTCCACCTGGAGGCTCCGATTGGGGGAGAGCCCTGCCCCCGAAACTCCGCTCCCTTACCCAGTACACTTTGAACAGGGGACTGATGTTGTACACCCGCCCCAGATAGGAGACCCACGGGTCCCACGGCCAGTTGTGCACCGACACCTCCTGCGGCGTAAAGAAATGCTACCGAGTGGAGCCTTCCATTATCCTTGCCCGGGGAGGTGCATGTGCCACGTCCCACGCTGCCCTTGGCAATGCACTGCCACCAGGGACCCGGGAAACACAGTCTCCCTCGTTTGCAGCCCTGCCAGGAGAAACCGGACGTGGTATGCATGCATGAGTCTGCGCGAGCGTATATGTCTCACGTCGCCAGGGCCACAGGGCCTTGTCGGAAGGATAGTTCATTGAGCAAGATGGCGGCGCCGCCAGCCCAAGAGCTGATGCTGAGGCTGCCGCCACCGCCTCCCCCGCCATTTCCTTGGAAGTCGGACGAAAACGGCTGCGGACACAGTGCCCCCGAGGTGAGGGACATGCTGGGGCTCGGGAAGGAGTGGGGGGGAGCCTTCCTTCCCCTCGAGGGGCTTCAAGCCCCCTCCCATCAACCTGGGACTACAAAACCCATCTGCCAAGGAATGCGACCATTATGATGACGTAGAAGCATGGGGGAAGGGCGTCAGCGCAGTGTTACACATGTATGTGATGCAGCAGAAGAAGCGGACGGGTGGGAGGAGCCACTAAAGGGAGGGAGGGAGCGAGTGAGGGAAAAACTCAGAAGAGCCGCACTTTTACATTTGCGTGGCGTTCACCTGGTACAGGTTCGACATCTACACAATCTATACATATCATTGTTGTTGTACTTCAAAGGAACATTGTGTGAAAATTTGGAAGCGATCGGTGCAGTACTTTCTGAGATTAGTGGTTTTGAACAAACTATTGTTACATTTTTATTGATATAGAAAAGATAGATTGCTATCATGTCTTTTCTTCTCTAGACTAGCCAAACCCAAATCCTGCAACCACTCTTCATATGTTTTAGTCTCCAGGTGTTTGGTTACCTTGGTTGCTTTTCTCTGAACTTTTTCCAAAGTCTCAACATCTTTTTTGTACTGTGGTGACCAAAATTAGTTGCAGTATTCCAGGTGTGGTCTTACTAAGGATTTATAAAGTGGTACTAATACTTCACATGATTTTGATTCTATGGCTCTGTTTATACAACACAGGATTGTATTAGTTTTTTTGGCTACTGCCACGCAGTACTGGCTTACATTCAAGTAATCATCCACTAAGACTCCAAGGTCCCTCTCACAATTACTGTTTTTGAGCCAGGTCTTACCTAATCTGTACTTTTACCTTTGGTTTTTCCTGCCTAAATGTAAAAGTTTGCTCTTCTCCACATTACCATTCATTTTATTGAATAGGGCCCATTGTTCAAGCCTGTCAATATGTTTTTGGATCCTGAGCTTGTCTTTTGTGGTGTTGGCTATTCCTGCCAGCTTCTTTAAATTTGTTTAGTTCCCTTCTATTCCCTCAACTAAGTCATGTATTGAAGAGTACTGGGCCTATGATGGAACCTTGTGGTACCTCACTGCTTACTTCCCTCCAGGTGGATGTAGTACCATTAAGGACTACTCATTGAATATAGTTTGTTAGCCAGCTACAAATCCATCTGGTGGTGATATTGTTTATTTCATATTTTTATAGCTCACCAAGAAGTAGGTTGTGGTCTACTTTGTCGAATGCCTTACTGAAATCTAAGTATACTACTGTATTTCCCCAAAAACAAGACAGGGTCTTATTTTCTTTTGATCCCCAAAATAAACGTGGCCTTATTTTTGGGGAGGTCGTATTATTTTTGAGGTGCCAGAGGCCGCAAGCGTGGTCACCTCATGGCTGCTTCTGTGTTACAATATTTTCAGGGAGGGCTTATTTTAGTGTGTTTGCTGCATTTAACATTGAATTCTGTGGCGGAGACAATCCAAACGTTTCTCTCTCCATTCACAGCAGAGCTGCTGCAGCCTGTCCCTTTAAGATAGTCCAGGGAGGGAGTGGGGTGGGGAGGACCATAAATGGAGCAGCAGCTCTGCTACGAATGGAGGGAGAAATGTTTGGATTGCCTCTGCTGCATTTAACGTTGAATTCTGTGGCAGAGACAATCTGAACATTTCTCCCTCCATTTGAAACGACCTCCGGGAAAACCTCAGGGCCTTCTTCAGACTGTTGCACGTCCTGAGGCTCCATGGAAAGAGATTTCTATGGAGGCCTGACAGCCTCGGTTACACTGTAATCTGGGTTGTTACTGACTTGTTCTCCAAGCAAGTTCATTTTATATCTTGTTCCAAAATCCCGTCGGCCAGGACATTAGCTAAATTGTTTGTTTCACATATCTATCGGTTGCACGGAGTACCGAGGCGCATAATTTCTGATAGAGGAATTCAATTCACCTCCCACTTCTGGAAGGAGTTCCTGAAGTTGATTGGCTCCACCCGGGGGTTAAGCTCCGCCCACCACCCTCAAACTAATGGGGCGTGTGAAAGGACTAATTCCGTTTTAGAACAATATCTATTGGGGTATGGGACTGTATGGTGCAGGAGGGCATTTTGGAGAAGGGAGTATGTTTTCACCATCTACTTCACATACCTCTGGCTGGGGCTGTGCAGTAGTCAAAGCCAACGGTCTTGCATACCATCCTGATGATGCTCCTGGAGATGTAACGCACATGACACCTAAGGGGATTGCGCATTGGACAAAGGTCGGGGTTGTTGGGGGAGGGGGGCTGGACACATATTGATATGTATGATTTCGCGCGCTTGGGTCTCAGACCTTGCTTTACCTCATTGCTATCTTTTCATAACCAGTAAAAGTACTCTTTAATTCTTTTCAATGGAGTTGAATGGTTTCTTTCTTGGTTATCGTTAGAGGTAGACCTGAAAGTTAGTCTTCCCTACTGGAAAGAGATTCAACTAGAACGATCAGATCAGAGCAAGTTAACCCACCTTATCCCCATACTTCTAGACATCCATAGATTAACCGTGTCTTCAAATTGGCTGGTTTGGTCACATCTTGACCTTTCCACAGTAACTGTTCAGGTTAGTTCCCACATAACCCTTTATATAAAAGGAAGGACAAAGAAGAGAGGATGGGAGAAAAATGCAATCATGATAGATATGGAAGTGGCAACAAGTAGCAGTGCAGAAGCAGCCATGTTTTGTCCCAATTGGGGACAAGAGGGTAAGCAACTTGATCTGGGAGAACTGAGTTTTCTCTCTTTCCCTGTACCTGTCCCCATCTTAAACATTTGTTTTTAGCAGCAAAACTGCCCAAACATGCCTGGAGCTCAGGCTTAGAACTGAGCAGCAATTCTATCTGGGAACTCTGCTTGAGTGCTTAGCAGCAATATTTTTCCAAAAATTGATGGCTGTAAACAGCTTCAAGGAAGCAGAAAGTTCAGTGCTAATCAAGACCAATAGCAAAAACTGCACCAAACCAGGAATAAACCCTAACTGGATCCAAATCAACTCATGCACAAAAACTAAAGCAATCCTTCTACCTCAAGTTTTACTTTTTTGCTAGAAGAGGACTATTGAAAATGCAATATGTGGAGGACAACAAATGGGAAGGAAAAGGAGAAAGATAGAGAAAGTGAGTTCATGGGAAAAGGCAGCCTATCACAATCTAGTGAGGTCAAATAAACCAAAGGGAAGACAGAATTCATTACAAGGAGACAATGCGGGCTTATGAGTAAAACATGATGAAACTTCCAAATAAAGGGACCTTTTCTTAATTATCTGGCAAGCCTCTCTCCAAAGTAATTAATGATTCAGAACTTTCAGAACTTTTGTTCTAATTCATTGAATATGGGGGACATATAGACTTTAGTCTGCCTTTATTTAGTTAAGACAGCTGCAGAACCTAAGTGGTTGGGGTAGCACCTAAACAACTTTTTATAATTACTAAAATGTAGAGGTTTTTTTCCTTCTTATTCATAATTTACATGCCATGAAGACTCATCTTCTAAAGGTAGGAATAATCACTTGAGCACAAGCCTGAAAGTGGGCATACTATAGTGCCAAAGCTTTAATTTGGTTTTTAAGTGCTAGTAAACAATTTATAGTATGATCTGTAGAATCTGCAATATGTATGTCATAATCTATTCTCTTCCCAGCATCTTCATTCTGATTGAATATCATAGGATCTATTTTTAACAGAAAAAAAACTCACCTTTGACAGAACTGAAACTGGTTTCTGAGAATTCTTCATTCAGGTCTATCAGCATCCCCTCAGATTTGCATCGTGAGAGGCAACTGGCATTAGCAGCACGAATCCTCTGGGCTGCCATTTTAAGATGGCGGTTGTGTTGTTTCTCAAGAAATCAGAAAATCTAATGGGTCATCTTCTCTAGTAAAGATGTGACAAATTCTGTGACATTTATTTTCAATGGTTGCAATTACCAATGTCATTCAATAGTTTCTTCTACAATATATATCTGAAGAGAAAAACAAACATAATAAGCATCTTTGTATGACTAAATTACAGAAATGTTATTTATTTATTTGACTTACTAGCCATTCCCGGCCACACGTTGCTGTGGCCCAGTCTGGTTAAATGGCGAACCAATCTGTGTGTAGATCTACACTTGCACACACAAACACGTACACACAACCACCATATAACCCCCAACCTGGACCGGGTCGCGCCCTTGTGGCCTCTCATGCATCGCCGATCTGCCTTGGCCCCTTGGTTCTCCGAGGAGATGAGGGCATTGAAGCGACGCAAGAGATGCCTGGAGGGCATTTGGAGATCCACTCGCACCGAATCTGATCGAACACACGCTAGGTTCCACTTGAGGACCTACCTCGTGGAGATAAGGGCGGCGAAAAGTAATTATCTCGCCGCCCTTGTCGCATCCGCAGATAACCGCCCTGCTGCCCTGTTTAGAGTGACCCGCTCCCTTCTCCAACAGGGGCTGCGGGAAGCTCCTTTATAGGGTCGTGCAGAGGAGTTCGGACAATATCTGCTGGATAAAGTCACTCAGATCCGGGGAGAGCTGGTCTCCAATGAGGTGGATCCGGGCGGGCAATCGGAGGCAGGTCTTGAGACCGTTTTATGGGAAGAATTTGACTTTGTGACTCCTGATGACATGGACAGGTTTTTGGGACGACTGAATGCTATCACATGTTTATTGGACCCATGTCCCTCCTGGTTAGTACTGGCCTCCCGGGAGGTTACACGAGGCTGGCTCCAGGAGATAGTGAATACATCTCTGAGTGAGGGGTCTCTTCCGGCCACCTTGAAACACATATATGAAGCTGCTGGGCGAGATCATCCGTGGTTTTGGGGTGGGATATCATCTGTACGCTGATGACACTCAGTTGTACATATCCACCCCAGACCACCCCAACGATGCCGCCGAGGTGCTGTCCCGGTGTTTGGAGGCCGTACGGATCTGGATGGGTAATAACAAACTCAAGCTCAACCCGTCCAAAACTGAGTGGCTGTGGTTTCCGGCACCCCGGTTCAGCCAGATTACTCCAACTCTGGCTATTGGGGGTGAAACACTGGCCCCCGTGGAGAGGGTGCGCAATCTGGGTGTCCTCCTGGACTCTCGGCTGTCTATGGAGGACCATGTGGCAGCCGTGGCCAGGGGGGCGTTTCATCAGGTATGCCTGATGCGCCAATTGCGCCCCTTACTGGACCGGGCTGCCCTTCGCACAGTCACTCAAGCTCTCGTGACATCCCGACTCGAATACTGTAACGCTCTCTACATGGGGCTTCCCTTGAGGTGCACTCGAAAGCTACAGTTAGTCCAGAATGCAGCCGCGCGGGTGATTACGGGAGCCTCCAGATGCTCCCATATAACACCAATTCTGCGCGAGCTGCACTGGCTTCCTGTGGTCTTTCGGGTGCGCTTCAAGGTTTTGACGACCATCTTTAAAACACT
The DNA here is from genome assembly GCA_039707465.1 of Rhabdophis nuchalis. Taxonomy (NCBI): domain Eukaryota; kingdom Metazoa; phylum Chordata; class Lepidosauria; order Squamata; family Natricidae; genus Rhabdophis; species Rhabdophis nuchalis. The sequence continues at coordinate 215,468,083 of CM077643.1, forward strand.
CCATGGCTCGGGGCCTAGTTATATGCGAGACCGTCTCCTGCCCCATACATCCCTTCGGCCGATCCGCTCCCACAGAGTTGGGCTTCTCAGGGTGCCGTCAGCTGGGCAATGCCGTCTGGCGACACCCAGGGAAAGAGCCTTCTCTGTGGCGGGCCCTGCCCTTTGGAACAACCTACCCCCTGAATTGCGTACCATCACGGACCTCCGCCTCTTCCGCCAGTGTCTAAAGACTCGTCTTTTTCAGCAAGCCGGCCTAGCCTAACCCTCCCGTCGAGACTATTTAGATAGTTTTAAATTGGGGGTTTTAATTTGATTTTAGCATAGGATTAATTTAATTTAATATATTTTTAAATTCTGTATTTATTGTATTGTTTTGTATGTTTTTAAATTCCTGTGCGCCGCCCTGGGTCCTTTGTGGAGAAGGGCGGGATATAAATGTGATTAAAATAAAAAATAAAAATAAGAAGCCTTCCCTGGACCCAGCATTACTGGTTAACTACCGTCCGGTCTCCAATCTTAGCTTTCTTGCTAAGGTTGTAGAGTGTGTGGTAGCTCAACAGTTCTCCCAACACCTGGAGGAAACCGTCTATCTAGACCCGCGCCAGTCCGGCTTCCGTCCCGGGCACAGCACGGAGACGGCATTGGTCACGTTGGTGGATGATCTCTGAAGGGCCCGAGACAGGGGTTGTTCCTTGTCCTGGCCCTATTAGACCTCTCAGCGGCTTTCGATACTATTGACCATGGTATCCTCCTGCACCGACTGGAGGGGCTGGGATTGAGAGGCACTGTATTGCAGTGGTTCTCCTCCTACCTCTCTGGCCGGTCGCAGTGTGTACTTACAGGAGGGCAGAGATCGACCTTGAGGCCCCTTTTATGTAGGGTACCTCAGGGCTCGGTTCTCTCACCCCTCCTGTTTAACATCTACATGAAGCCGCTGGGCGAGATCATCCGTGGCTTTGGGGTAGAATACCATCAGTACGCTGATGACACTTAGCTCTACATTTCTACCCCTGGCCACCCCAACAATGCCGTGGAAGTGCTGTCTCGGTGTCTGGAGGCCGTGCAGGTCTGGATGGGGAGGAACAAACTCAGACTCAACCCGTCCAAGACCGAGTGGCTGTGGTTTCCGGCATCTCGATATAGCCAGTTAATTCCATCGCTGGCTATAGGGGGCGAGTCATTGGCCCCCGCAGAAAGGGCTACCTACCTAATCTCTCTCTCTCTCTCTCCCTACCTACCATATTTCTCTCTCTCTCTCTCTCTCTCCTTCTACCTACCTAACCTACCTACCTACACACACACTCTCTCTCTCCCTACCTACTGTATTTCTCTCTCTCTCTCTCTATCCTTCTACCTACCTACCTACCCACACACACACATACTCCCTCCCTACCTACTGTATTTCTCTCTCCCTCTCTATTTCTCTCTCTCTCTATCCCTTTACCTACCTACCTACTCTCTCTCTCCCTACCTACCTACTGTATTTCTCTTTCTTTCTCTCCCTCCCTCTCCTTCTATCTACCTACCTACCTACTTTTTTTTGTAATTTGCCTCTTCAAAACCTTGGTGCGTCTTATACTCCAACGGACAGTAACCCGTAACCAGTTAATTTGGGTTACTTATATGTTTCTTTCGTGCTATGATGGCAAATATGTTTAAAATTATGTTTTTTACAAGAATAAATAAAAATGTAAAAATTTAAAAAATCCCAATGTGCGGGTTTATATTATCATATGTGGTGGACGTGTGCAAAAGCAAGGAACTATTGAATTAAAATAAGAACATAGTTAGAGAAAATGTTACAGCAAAATATAGAGCTTAGGCCAGAGATATTTTTACTGGGTATCCTTCCAGAGAAATATAAAGAAGAAGATACATATTTGATCATACATGTAATCACGGCAGTGAGAATTGTATTTGCACAGAATTGGAAATCAGAAAAGATACCAACAGAAGAAGAGATAATAAAAAAAATTAGTTTGTGCAGAGATGAACAGATTAATTTTGAGAATAAAGGATAAAGAGGAACCGGTGTATTTCAAGACATGGGAAGATTTTATGATTAGTTAGAATAAGGAATCTAGAAAAGAAAGCAAGAGAGAGATATAGAACCCAGATGAGACACTATTAAATGAAAAAGGGGGGGAAGAAGGGGGAAAATAGAAAAGAAAGTATTAATATATAAGTATGAGATACAGAGAAAAAAATATTTAGGACATGATGATGAAGGAAAGGGAACAGGAAAGGATAAGCATAAAATTATAACACAGTTTGCCGGAATATCATCCCAAAAATACATCAGTTCAGGGTTGAAAAGAGATAACTATAGTAACAGAAATGGAAAGAAAGGGAGCAGGAGAGGAGAAGAGAGGGGAGAGAAAGAAGAAAGAGGAAAGGAGAAGAAAGAGGGAAGGGATAGAAAGAGAAGGAGAGAGGGTAGGAGGGGGAAGAGGAAGAGAGTAGGGGAGAGGAAAGGGAAAGGAGAGGAGGAAGGAAGGAAGTAGAGAAGGGAAGGAGGGTGGAAAGAAAAGAAAAAACAGGGTGGTGATAATACAAAATAGGTGTATGAGACGGTAAGCAAAGCAATCCAGAATGTATATTTTAACCTTTTATATGGAAAAACAAATATAGTGATAAAGATAAATAAGAACAATAACTATGTGAATGTATGCCTGTAACTATATATAAGAGAATAAAAATTAAAAAAAACTTTTAAAAAAATAGTTTTTTTAATTTTAATTTTTGAATAAACATAAACAAACACAACACAAAAAATCCTTTCTTTACATACTATAGAAAATGTGTCAGTTGCTTACAAAAAGCTTTCGTGCATTTCTTCCACAGTCATCACCTATAATTCATATCAAATCATATATTTTAAATCAAATATATTTATACATATTGCTATCATGATACCTTAATTTTCATTAGACTATAATTGTTTTAACGTCCTTTTGCATAGAATATGGGGTAGAGTTCCTGGCCATCTCCCTTTCCATATTCCACATTTCCAACCACAGTCCATTCACCATAGATGTCAACAGATTTCTTATCTTTGTGTTCGTTTTTCTCTTCAGTTTTTAGAACTCTAACCTCCACTTTTTCCAATTGATAAACATCTCCAAATTCTCCATCATATTTTGCTGTTATATGCTCTATATTTTCCAGTTTCTTCTCGATTCTCTCTGATACTTCTAGTAATTTTTGGACTTCAAACATTATCTTTTGCAATGTTAAAGTTTCTTTTTGATGTTGATATTTTGCCATTCTTCCAACTCATAGACAGGGACCACTCAAAGCTTTTCAAAGCTTTTTATTAGATTAACCACAAATTCATTTATAATCTTTCAAAATAAGGTCTTGTTTTCACTTTTCTCCAGTTTCCAATAAGGTTCAAAAGAACACCTGCATAAACATTCCGTGCTCTTCTTCTTAACACTCCTTGAAGTGTAAAGTCAAAATGATCAAAGAAAGAAATGAAAGTACAATGTTTCCAAGGCTCAAAACTCAGCCTCCAAGTTGCAGTGTTACTTCCTTTCCCTCTAATGTTGCAACCTTCTTTGTACTCTTTTTGTATCTTTTTTATATTCCAAGTTTAAAAGAAGTAAAATTCTTGAATGAGATAAAGTAGAAAAAGGAAAAAAACTCATGTAAAAATGAAAAAAAGGATTTTAATCCATAGGTTACAAGAATAAAAAAAGTAGAAGAAAGACTAATCCGTTTGCTTTAAAAGACTTGCGCAAATTCCATCCATAAAATAGCATTTAAAAAGAAAGATAACCCACTGTCCCATACAATCCAAATGTAGCTTAATTTTGCCGCTTATTTCTTTTGTTCTCAAGTCCCTTCGGGGAGAGGGGACGGTTTATAAATTTAATAATAAATTATTATTATTATTATTATTATTATTATTATTATTATTATTATTATTATTATTATTATTATTATTATTATTATTATTATTATTATTATTATATTTAATTTAGCTTTAAGGTTTTTTTTGGGCAGTCTCTTTTAAAACATTAAAATTTCCGCACCAGCTGTAAACACTTTCTCTTTCTGTTTCCTTCCATTCCGGAGCTCTCCCAGCTTCATTAGCTGTTGGCTGTACTTTTGTCACTGGCTAGAACTTCTCTTGGATGAATCAGGGACTTTGCCGGGTCCCTGAGATCAGCAAGACATATTCTTTCCGATCACCGTCTCTGCAGGACAGTTTAGGTCCATACGGACAGTCCAGCGGCAAAAGTATCGACTATGATCTTGGGACCTCAAGATCGCAAGTCATGTTGTGACGTTGGCTCCTCCCCTGTGTTTTTCAGATTATAAGGTGCACTAGACTATAAGATGCAGCTAGATTTACAGGAGGAAAACAAGAAAAAATAGTTTTTGGGCCCACATATCCCATTTTCACCCCCTCTGCCCCCAGAAGCACATTGCATGCCAAAAACACGGCCAATTTTGGCCTGCAAAGTGCTTCTGGGGGCTGGGTAGGGCAAAAATGGGACCAAAAGAGGCCTCTGGAGGCCAAAAATGGCCTCATTTTTTGCCTGCAGAGTGCTTCTGGATGCTGAGGAGGGGAAAAAATGGGATGCACCCTCCGTGGTTTGGGAGACCAAAAATGGGCTCATTTTCACTGTATATGATGCACAGACATTTCCACCCACTTTTGGGGGGGGGGGGAATGCATCTTATACTCTGAAAAATACATTAATTGTGTATTTTCTTTTATCAAAGTAGTCAATTTAGCCATCTCTGCTAACTCCATCAACTCTATTCGTTCATTGTGGGAATGACCATTGGCTTACCTGAAGGGTCCTTTTCTGTGTGCTGTGAGAGAGTCCAAACATGGGTTAAATTAGTCTGGTTGCCCTAGGACTGAGGTAATCTTTTTCCTTAGCCATGCCTCCTGGTCCTCCTAAATGCCAGATTTTTTAAAAGTTCTGGAACCGAAGAAGGCTGATGATGTGATGAAAAAACTTGGAGTTGATGTGATGGCCCCAAATCCCTGCACCCAAAGACCCTGGGCAGGGTTGGACTCTCCTGAAGCACACAGAAAAGGGATGCTTCAGGTAAGCCAATGGTCATTTTCCTGTGCGCTGCTTGGAGAGTCCAAGCATGGGACATACCCAAGTTAATTGTCACTAGGGTGGAAAGAAGGTCTGTCCTGGGAGTCAGTCATGGAAACAACCTCCTGCAGAACCCACCTGCTGAATGATGCCTCGGCTGAAGCAAACATGTCCAATTTATAGTTTCTGACAAAGGGCAATGGAGATGATCACGTTGCCGTTCTGCAGATTTCATCTATTGTAGCCTGGGTTGCCCAGGCAATGGAGGTGATGACGCTTCTTGTAGAGTGAGCGGTAATATGTCAAGGAACTGCTTTGACTGGTGCTCATACGCAGCCGTGATGCGTGCCCTGAGCCATCTGCCCACAGTGGAAGATGTTACTTTTCATCCCAGGGACCCTGGCTGGAACAACACAAAAAGGTCCTCGGACCTGCGGAATTCCGCTGTCCATTTAATGTATCTACACAGGGCCCGTCTGACGTCCAGAGTATGCCAGACTCATTCCCTCAGGTGTCTGGGGTGCACCCTGTGGAACCATGTGTTAATTTTTGGGATGAAGGCCGGGTCCAGATAAAGCACAACTCTGTCCAGATGTATGATACATAGGTCCTCTCGGACAGACAAGGCTGTCAGTTCCGATATTCTCCTTGTAGATGTTATAGCAATAAGGAAGACTGTCTTAAGTGTGAGGTGTTGGAGAAAAGTCGTGCAAAGAGGCTCGAGGGGAGCTGAAGTTAGAGTCTGTAGGACAACCGATAACTGCCAGGTCAGGAATCGGTGGACCACCAGAGGGAGCAGATTGGAGGCACCCTTGAGAAAACAACGAACCTTCGGTAGTCTGCTGAGGGGCTGAGCCGAATCTCCAGACCAAATGGTGGATAATGCAGCAACCTGATGGCAGAGGGTATTGGGAGCAAGCCCCCTATTGAGGCCCTCCTGTAGAAAGTCCAATATACAGGGAACTGGTGCTGTGACTGGATCAAATTGGTGGTTGTCGCACCACCTGGCAAAGATGGTCCATGTTGAGTAATAAATTCTGGTCATCAAGGGTTACCCGGATGCCTGGATGGTATGTATTACCTCTTCCAATATGCCGTCCCTCCTCAGGAGATTCCCCTCAAGTGCCAGATGGCCAACTGGAGTCACTGAGGGTCTGGATGGACGATGGCCCCCTGGCTGAGGGAGACCTGGCCCTGAGGGATTCGCCACAGGCTGGACACTGAGAGGCAGGCTGGACACTGAGAGGCTGACGAGGTCGGCATACCAGGACCTCACGGGCCAGTGGGGTGCCACAAGACGCACCTCCACCCTCCCTGTGATGATTTTTCGGACCACTTGTGGTAGAAGGGGAAGAGGTGGAAAAGGGTATAAAAGTCCCTGAGGCCACTTGCAGCGGAGGGCATCCATCCCTTCCGCTTGGGGTGAAGCAGAAGAAATGATGTAGCTGCGCGTTCTCCTGGGTGGCAAACAGGTTGATCACAGGGGTGCCGAATCTGTGGGACAACTGGAGGAAAAGGACCAGGTGCAGGCACCATTCTACATTGTCTATGGTGGTCCTGCTCAATCAGTCTGCCTGGGTGTTGTCCACCCCCAAGATGTGATCGGCTCAGATGGATTTGACGTGATGCTCTACCCAACTGCCCAGGGCCTCTGCTTCCACCATGAGCTTCCTGGATCTTGTGCTGCCCTGGTGGTTTATATGTGCCTTGGTGGCCACATTGTCCACCATCAATAGTACATGCCCTGTGTAGAATGTCCTGCTGGAAATGACGTAGGGTGAGTCTCGCTCTAGCAGTTGATGTTGCAAGCAGCTTCAGCTGGAGACCACTTGTCCTGAGTCACGTGTTGTCCTATGTGGGCGCCCCAGACAAATAAGTTGGTGTCCGTCGTGATGAGTACTCTCATTGGTTCTTTGAAGAGGTGTCCTTTTAGCAAGGCTGCTGATTGCCACCATCTCTTCACAGTCAGTGGAAGTTGGACTTTTGTCGTGGAATTGTTTCTGTTGGCTCTCTGATGGGGCAGGAGGAACCACTGCAACTCCCACGAGTGAAGTCATGCCCCCAGAACTATCGAGATGCACGAGATCATCTTCCCTAATAATTGCAAGAGGAGCAGCAAGGGAACCTGCCTCAACCTCTGAACCTTTTAGACTAGGGTGCGTACATTGTTTATCCTGTCCTGGGAGAGAAACATCTTGCAAACTGAGGTGTCGATCACCGCCCCCAGGTGGAGGAGCTTGGTGATCAGTGTGAGATGACTTTTTTCAGGTTCACAGAGAACCCATGGTTCTGGAGGGACCTCATGGAGATCTTGCAAGGCTTGTTTCCTGGATGACTGGATTAATATGCTGTCCAGGTAACACTAGAGCCTTATGGGTGATGACTGACAGAATTTTGGTGAAGGTCCTAGGGGCCGACGAGAGGCCAAATGGTAAGGCCCTGTACTGATAATGTTGGCCCATGTAGAAGAACCGCAGGATCCTTCGATGTTGTGGTTGAATTGGGATATGTAGATATGCCTCCTTCAAGTCTATGGACATGAGAAGGTCCCCCTGGCGAATCCCTGCCAGGATGGTTTGCAGGACTGCATTTGGAACCTCCTGTATGCAAGATGGTAATTGAGGTTCTTCAGGTACAGTATTGCCTTCCACCCACCTGAGCTCTTGGGTACCAGGAAAAGAATTGAATAAAATCCCTTCTGCTCCTTGTCGGATGGTACCTACTGTATGGTATTGATCTCCAGGCAATGATGGATCTCCTGGTACATGAGCTCTCTCTTGATTGGTCAAGAGGGGGTGGGGAAGTGGATGAAATTCCTCAGGGGATGTGAGACAAACTCTAGAGAGAGCCCTTCCCTCCTGGTCTGCAGGACCCAGGAATCCTCCGTGGTCTGTTCCCACTGGGAGACAAAAGGTTGGTGTCATCCCCCGATGGAAGGGGTTCTATGGTGGTCACTTGGTTTTGCAGAAGGGCCTGTGAGAGGCCCTGCTACAATTTGGCCTGCGGTAGCTGTATTGCTGCCTACCCCCGTCCCGAAATAACTGTCTGTCCTGGGACCTATCGGTTGATTGATTGAACAGTCTGTGGGCCGTGGAGGAGTTGAACAAGGACTCGTTCACACAAAAGGACTGCCTCCTAAAGTAGAGAGTAGACTTGCGATCTTGCTTTTTATTCAGGGTAGGAAGGATCTTCCGCTTATCTTTAGATTCAATTAGGAAGGGGGTCTAAGACCTCTCCAAACAGTTTGATCCCCTTGAAGGAAGCAGAAGCAAGCTTCCACTTAGCTTTCTGGTCGGCCTGCCAGTGGCAAAGCCAAATGAGGCACCTATTAGAAGCTAGTGCCACTAGAGGCAAATTTTGCTGTGTTAAATGAGGCATCAGCTGAGTACTGAGCTGCTGCTATGATTTTGGTCACGTCCTGACGGAGGTGTGCATCCTCCGCTGGGAGTTTAGACTGTAGCTCACGTAACCAAATAATGGAAGCCCTGTTGAAGAACGATGCGGAGGAAGACGCCTTAATGGCCCAGGCTGCCGCTTGGTGAGTTTTATGGCAGGCATTCTCCGCCTTTTTCTCTTCTGCCTTTCAGCCCTCCATTAGGTCTGCTGGAAGAACAGAGTCAGAAGTGAGGGCTGCTCTCGGGGGATCTACCGAGGGAAAGGTCAAAATGTCCTCTAGATTTGATTCCACTGAATATAGCTTCTTGTCCCCAACACTGGGTGCGGTTAGGGAACCAGGTTGGACCCATTGCAACTACGTCCATGAAAAGACTGGGGACAGGAACAAGGTCCTGTGGAGGGGCCTGTATCTTAAACATGCTGTTGTTACAGTTGGAGATGGTAGAGTCTGAAGAACTCTGGCCTGCTTGGGCTTCAGTACCCAACTGGGTAATGGCCTTGGCCTTGTGCAAGATGGATTTAAATAAGGTGGGCTTGAAGAGGGCAGAGAAAGCAGGGGCGTCTTTGAGAGCTCCTGCTCCTTCTGCTGTGGGTCCTTCCAGGCAGAGACGTCACTGACCACTGAAGATTCCAGAGAAGGATGGTGTACCCTACGGCTAGCACCAGATGCTTCCTTCCTGAACCAGAGGAGGCTGAATTATCTGGGACTTGATCCCTCTTCTGAAGCCTCTCTGCTATGCCCTGGGAAATGGCACAAGCAATGACCGCTTGCATTTGGATGGATAGTTCAGGCTCCTGATCTTCCCTGGGCCTCTCCCCGCCCTTGGCTTTGGAGGAAGAAGGTCCATGTCCTTCAGAAGATGGAGCTGGAACACACATACTCCATGAAGCTTTATCTGGTTCCTTGAATCAAGTTCAGAGACAGAAGGCGCGGGGGAACTTGGATTCCTCAGGAAGATATCAGGAGACAAATTCTGTGATTCCACCTCCTCCTCAATGACTCACAGGGGGTCCCCAATAGGAGAGGGAGGAATGATTAATTCAACCTGCACAGTGGTCTGCAGATTGGTCTTTGCAGCCTGGCATTGGGCCTGCTCAAATTGCTTGTTGAGAGCCTGCTGACGGCATTCAGCATCCCTATCCATGGCCGGGGATGATGACTGGTAGGGATGACTGCCCTTACTTGCCACCCTGCCCTTCCTGGTCTGCTTGCCCTTGCCTGAGGCCTTGGCTGACTAGGGGATTGGGAGGGGCCTGGTCTACCATGGTACCTGGAAGATGGGCCTGACTGTTCCAAAGCTGCAGAGTCAGAGGTTTCAGCCATCTCAATCCAGGCATGAAGGGATGACAGTCAATGATGCAATGCAGGTGGCTTTGGGGCTGGAGATCTCTTGCTGCAGCTGGAGTCTTCAAGTAAACAGTCAATCAATTGAGAAATTAAATCCAGGAGTCGCGAACCAGGGAAGTTGCCAGGCCTAATAGATCAGTCAGAGGGGGGCAAAAAAAGGTAAATCAACCCTCTCTGTGCCGGTGTATGACAACTAGGCGGCCAAACACACCAGCACTGCCTGATGCAGTAAAAGGTGAGTGGCAACGACCCTACTGGGTCAGCTGGCCATTCGGTGGCGATCTGCACTGGAATGGAGTGGCTTAGGCAAGCCTCAAAAAGGCCGTGAAATGATCCTTTTTAAAATGGCCACCACTCCAGTGTGAGGGTGTAGGAGGAGAAAATGGTGGCCACAACTTTTAAAAGCAGTTGCACACGTCTCTGCATCTAGGCAGCAAACAGAGTCACTAAAAATTGAACAGCCACCCGCTCCAGGCAGCTGTGAAGAGCTCCGCCGCCAGTCTGAGAGAAAACTCTCCAAACAGATCTTCACTTGCATCCGCAAGCGGCGCAATAAGCAGAGTCCCCCACCCAGGTCCTCTCCTGCCTCAATCTAGGTGTCTGAAACAGGAAAGTTAAAAGACAGGTCGAAACAATAAGAAATGGAGAAAAAAATACCTAAGGCTAAAAAATACAAAGAAAAAACAAAACAAGGAAAAAGAGAAAGAAACCTAATAGAGGAGGGTCCAAGCCTGTGTTAAAAGTAGAAGCTGGAGCTCAAAAGTATAATTCCTTACGGGCCAGACTGAGGAAAAAATCTGGCATTAAGGAGGACCAGGAGGTGTGGCTAAAGAAAAAGATTACCCCAGTCCTAGGGCAACCAGACTAATTTAACCCATGCTTGGACTCTTCAAGCAGCGCACAGGACAATCAAAATGTCCTTCCATTTTTGTGCATAAAGTAATTTTGTTGCCATCAACATATATAACATCAAAGTTATAATTCCCCCACCAGGTCTCTTTCCATTAAATCCAAAACAAGAGTTTCTGGTTTTACCTTTATACTCACTTTAAGAATATTCTGTATTAGAATATGGATCCTACTCTGATATTTATTTATTTATTTGCTTTATCACATGTCCACCATAAATGATAAAAAAGTCCCTTTACATTTGCATTTCGAACATTCATTTGAAATAACTTTATATATTCTTTATAACTTGTCTGGTGTTAAATACCAATGATACATCATTGTATAAAAACTTTCTTTTAAATTGTAAGTTGGTATAACTTTTAATCCTTGTCTACAGATACTCCCACTGTTCAAGCATTACATTATATCCAAAGTTCCTTGCCCACTGAATCATACAATGCTTTTACATATTCACTTTCCAAATTCAAATTCAATAACATTTTATAGACCTTATCAATAATATATTAATCACTACCAGACAGTAGGATTTCCAATTCATTTTTAATTTGAGGAAACGATCACAAAATTAAAATATATTATTTTACCATAAATCCACCAGTCTGGGTTTGCCACCATTTCTTTTCTGAAAAACCTCTGGGGGTGGGGGCACCGAAAGAGGCATTTTCAGAGATGCCTCTTATATTACATTTATTCCAAACATTTAGAATCACATGTTTAACAAAGTGGTTGCTGAAATCAACATTTTCTTTAACTTTGTCATAACATAAATAATCGTGGCATCCAAATCTTAATTCATGACCTTCTGGCTCAAGTAGACAGCATACTAAAAAGCAGAGACTCTGCCAAAAAAAGTGCGTATAGTCAAGACTATGGTTTTCTCAGTTGCAATGTATGGCTGCAAAAGTTGGACCATAAGGAAGGCTGAGCACCAAAGAATTGATACCTTTTTTAGTGCTGGAGAAGACACCTCCAAGTCCCTTGGACCGCAAGGCGATCAAACCGGTCAGTCCTAGAGGAGATCAACCCTGACTGCTCTTTAGAAGGCCAGATCCTAAAGATGAAACTCAAATATTTTGGCCATCTAATGAGAAGGAAGGACTCATTGGAGAAGACCCTAATGCTCGGAACGATTGAGGGCAAAAGAAGAAGGGGACGACAGAGAATGAAGTGGCTGGATGGAGTCACTGAAGCAGTCCGTGTGTGCTTAAATGGACCCTAAGGAATGGTAGAGGACATCTGTTTGCTGCAAGAAGGCAAATTGCTGGGAGGCAGAGGTAGATTTTCCTCCTCTTGTTTTCCTCCCCAAAAGCTAGGTGTGTTTTATACTTCAGCGTTTTATACTCTGAAAAATACAGTATATGCTTCAATAAGAAAGCAGAGAGACTAAAAAGATACTTGAATGGATTTATACATCCAGATCAGAAAGGATTTTTGACAAAGAGACAGATCAAAAATAATACAAGAATGATTCTAAACGCATTGCAGTACTATGAGATACACCCTGGAAAACAAATGGCATTGATGTCTTTAGATGCATAGAAAGCATTTGACAATGTTAATTGGCAATTCATGTTAGCACAACTAAAACACATGGACTTTCAGGATAAATGTATTAATATGATTAAAGCAATATATTGTAAACAATCAGCAAAGGTGATAGTAAATGGAGGCATGACAGAGAATTTTGATATCAAGAAAGGCACCAGACAGGGACGTCTGCTGTCTCCACTGCTATTCATATTGACTTTAAAAGTGTTAAATGGAAATATTCAGCAAGATGAAGAAATAAAAGGAATAAAAATAAAAAAGAGAAATACAAGCTATAGGCATTTGCAGATGATCTGGTCTTCATATTAGAAGATCCCCTAGAAACTGGACCCAAGCTAATTAAAAAAATAGAAGAATATGGGGAAGTAGCAGGATTGAAAATAAATAGGGATAAGACAAAGATTTTATTTAAGAATCTTACAGATGCACAAAAAAGAATGTTGACAGAAATAATTAATATACAGATAGTTTAAAAAAGTGAAGAATGCATAACAATCAAAGAGGATTATTATATGAAACTGATAAGTCAAATTAAATAAGATCTGAAGAAATGGAAAGATTTTCAATTTTCATTATCAGAAAGAATAGCTACTATACAAATGAACATTTTGCCAAGATTACTATACATTTCAAACCATACCAATAAAGCTGGAGAAAAAAATACTTTGAAGAATGAAACAAAATCATATTAATATTTGTTTAGTTAGGGAAAAAGCAAGAATAGGCTTGAAAACGTTGCAGGAAATAAATAAAAAAAAAAGGGGGGGGGGGCTTTGCCTACCAGATTGGAAATTGTACTACCAGGCCTCTGTACCCACATGGGTTTTCACCCATGTGAAACAGGTGAAATGGATTAGCTAGAGAAAGATGCATACACCTTTAATAAAGAGTTAACAGAGTTAGACCAGATATTAACTGGAACAGATGATAAATGATAAAGAAATTATATTGTCATATACTACCGTATTTTTTGGAGTATAACTCACCTTTTTTCCTCTAAAACAGTGGTGTCCAAACTTTTTTCAAAGAGGGCCAGATTGGATGACGTGAACATGGTGGAGGGCCGAACATTTTTCGGAACATTCTTTGAACCATTACAATTAAATGCAAATAAATTATTTTATGCCAAGTTAATTGCAAATGACATACTTTTCATTTCATAACATTAAGATCAACTGACAGTTAAGTTTTCACAATGTATTGAAAATAAATTTAAAAAAAACTTACCTACCTCTTTCTCTCTTTCTCTCTTTCTTCGTCTCTCTCTCTCCATTTCTCTCGCTCTTTCTCTCTCTCTCTTTTTCTCTTTCTTTCTGTCTCTCTTTCTTTCTCTCTTTCTCTCTTTCTTCCTCTCTCTCTCTCTCCATTTCTCTCTCTCTCTTTCTTTCTCTCTTTTTCTCTTTCTTTCTGTCTCCCTTTCTCTCTCACTCTCTCTCTCTCTTTCTCTCTCTCTTTCTTCCTCTCTCTCTCTCCATTTCTCTCTCTTTCTCTCTCTCTCTCTCTTTCTCTTTCTTTCTGTCTCTCTTTCTTTCTCTCTCTCTCTCTTTCGCTCTTTCTTTCCCTTTCTCTCTCTCTCTTTCTTTCTCTCTCTCTTTTTCTCTTTCTTTCTGTCTCTCTTTCTGTCTCTTTCTTTCTCTCTCTCTTTCTTTCTCTTTCTTTCTTTCTTTCTCTTTCTTTCTTTCTCTCTTTCTTTCTCTTTCTCTCTTTCTCTCTGTCACTCTGTGTGTGTGTCTGTCTGTCTGTCTGTCTCTCACTCACTTAATCAGTCTCTATCTATCTGTCCCTCCCTCCCTCTGTGTGTGTCACTCTCTCTGATTCTCTCCCTCCCTCCCTCTCTCTGTATGTCTGTCTCTCCCTCTTTCCCCGTCTGTCTCCGATTCAATCCCTCCCTGTGTCATTCTCCCTGTGTCATTCTCTCTATGCCGGAGGTTACGGACGCCTCCTCCCGCAGTGGGCGAGGGAGCAGGCGGGTTGAGCACCCAAGGCTACCGTCATCTTAAGCACCACCGAGGCTGTCGTCCGGCAGGGGCGTCAGGCAGGGAAGTAGGTCACAGGTAGCCAGTGCAGCTCACGCAGGAGTGGTGTTATGTGGGAATGTCTTGAGGTTCCCATGATCACCCGCGTGGCTGCATTCTGAACCAACTACAACCTCCGAGTACATCTCAAGGGGAGCCCCATATAGAGAGCGTTACAGTAGTCCAGACGAGAAGTCACGAGTGCTTGAGTGACTGTGCGAAGGGCCTCCCGATCCAGTAAGGGACGCAATTGGCGGACCAGGCGAACCTGGTAAAACGCCCCCCCCTGGCCATGGCCACCACTTGGTCCTCCAGGGACAGCCGGGAATCCACGGGGGCCAATCTTTCACCCCCCATGGCCAGTGATGGTGTCATCTGACTAAACCGGGAACCATAGCCACTCAGTCTTGGACAGGTTGAGTTTGAGTTTGTTACTGCCCATCCAGATCCGTACGGCCTCTAAACACCGGGACATCACCTCAACGGCATCGTTGGGATGGTCTGGGGTAGAGATGTACAACTGAGTATCATCAGCGTACAGATGGTACTCTACCCCAAAACCACGGATGATCTCACCCAGCGGCTTCATATACGTGTTGAATAGGAGTGGCGAGAGGACCGACCCCTGCGGCACCCCGTATGAGAGGGGCCTAGAAGTTGACCTCTGCCCCCCCGTCAACACGTATTGCGATCGACCAGAGAGGAAGGAGGAGAACCACTGCAAAATGGTGCCTCCCACCCCCAACCCCCCCAATCGGTGCAAAAGGATACCATGGTCGATGGTATCAAAAGCCGCTGAGAGATCTAACAAGATCAGGATAGAGGAACAACCCCTATCCCGGGCCCTCCAGAGATCATCTACCAACGCGACCAATGCAGTCTCAGTGCTATGACCGGGCCGAAAGCCAGATTGGCGCTGGTCTAGATAATCAGTTTCCTCCAAGTGACGGGGAAACGGCTGTGCAACCACACTCTCTACAACCTTCGCTAGAAAGTGAAGGTTGGAGACCGGACGGTAATTAGCCAATAATGCTGGGTCCAGGGAAGGCTTCTTGAGGAGGGGTCTCACCACCGCCTCTTTCAAGGCGGTAGGTAAAAAACCCTCACCCAGAGAAGCACTCACAATGGCCTGGAGCCAGCCTCGTGTCTCCTCCCAGGATGCCAGTACAAGCCAGGAGGGACAAGGGTCTAATAAACATGTGGTGGCCTTTAGTCTCCTCGCCAACCTGTCCATGTCCTTGGCAGTAGCAAGGTCAAAGTCTTCCCATAAAATTGTCTCAAGGCCTGCATCGGATACTTTCTCCGGACCACTATCTGTGGAGGGCAACTCGCTCCGAATCTGAGTCATTTTATGCTGCAGATATTCTCCAATTTCCACAGCTCGGCCCTGCAAGGAGGACTCCCGCGGCCTCTGTTGAAGGAGGGAGCGGGTCACCCCAAACAGGGCCGCCGGGCGGTTGTCTGCAGAATCGATGAGGGTGGCATAATACTCACGTTTGGCCACCCTCATTGCCACTAGATAAGTCCTCAAATGGGCTCTTACCAGTGTTCGATCAGATTCGGATCGAGAGGATCTCCACCTACTCTCTAGGCATCTCTTGCCGCGTTTCATCTCCCTCAGCTCCTCGGAAAACCAAGGAGCCTGGGTGAGATGACACCACGTGAGAGGCCGCAAAGGCGCGACGCGGTCTAAGGCCCCCGCGGCCGCACTATACCATGCTGCCACTAGGTCCTCAGCCGCAGCACGAGTCAAGGATACAGGTATTGGCCCAAGCTCCTTCTGGAACTTTTCAGGATCCATCAGGCGCCTGGGACGGAACCATCTGGGTGTCTCCGGCTCCTCCTCCCCGCGGTGAGATGAGGCGATTGGAAAGTCCAGCCGAAGGAGAGAGTGATCTGTCCATGACAAGGGTGAGATGACTAAATCCCCGGTTCCAAGATCACTTCTCCACTGGCCAGAGATGAAAATAAGATCCAGCGTGTGTCCTCCATTGTGAGTGGGGGCTTGAACTAATTGGGTCAGGTCCATGGCCGTCATGGAAGCCATGAACTCCCGAGCTGCCTCAGATGCCTCGCCCGCCGATGGCAAGTTAAAGTCCCCCATGACTAAAAGTCTGGGGGTCTCCATTACCATCTCGGTGACCAACTCGAGGAGCTCGGGCAGGGCTGTTGTTACATAGCGGGGAGCCAGGTATATAATCAGCAAGCCCAACTGCCTCCCTAGGCCCCATTGCACGTAGAGGGACTCACAGCCGGTAGTCTGAGGTACAGTGATCCCCCTCGGGTCTAGACTCTCCTTAATAATAATCGCCACTCCTCCACCCCTGCCTAGGGCCCGAGGCTGTTGAAATGCACGGTATCCTGGTGGGCACATTTCCACGAGGGGTAAACCTCCCTCGGGGCCCAACCAGGTTTCCGTAATTCCCACCACATCCGGGTCCCCCTTTTGCACTAGGTCATTTATGAGGGGGGCTTTATTTACCACGGACCTGGCATTGCAGAGCATCAGCCTGGGGCCCTGGCTCTGTAATCCTTGACTGCCTAGTCCCCGAAGGGAGCACAGGGGGTTGGGGCGAGTGATTGCTTGTAACCAGCGGCCACAATCCCCCAACTTAAGGTGGACACCCTGTCTCCCACCGCCCCTCCCCCTCCCCAGGACCGTATAGATGGGAAATCCCTCCGTAGGAACGACCCGCCCCTCCCTTCTCGCTAGACCAATCCTTAATCCTAATCCTAACTTCGCTGGTCGGCCCTGTGCCCAGACCCCCAACTGACCGATTAGACCCTCCCCCACCCTGGGACCCCTTAAAAGCCGAATTAAAAATTTGGACAAAAAACCCCTAAGTTTGCGCTTCGCCCATCTCTCAGGATCTGTAAGTCCTTCTTCGAGATGGGCCCTTGTTAGACTAGAGGGCCATGCCTGCGAGAGGGGAGATTCTCGCAAGCGAAGGAGATCTTGCCTCGAATAAATGATAGGGTAAGATAAAGTTATGCGAGGGTTCATTTTTGGCCAGGGAGGGAAATTTCTTAAGCATGTCTTTGATTAAGTAGAGAAGGTAGAGTGAGGTGTAAGTGCAAATCTGATGTAGTAGAAAATCCAATATTGCAAATATGATGTAGTAGAGAATCCAAATAGGATAGGGAAGAATAAAGATCTGACTGAGAGACTGATGAGGGGGGAACAGAAGATGACATAATGATCAAAACAGCCTGCAGTCTGCATGGGTGCAGTGTGGTCAGTTGATGTGCCGCACTGTTCGGTGGTTAACGCCTGGGCCCGCGCTGTCTCGGTTTGCGACTTCCCTGCCGTAATGGACACACTTCATGGATCTTCCTGGGCTCTCCTTGGTTCCTTGGATCCTAGAATTCTCGACCTCAAGGCCCGGTTGTCCATTTCTCCAACCTTTCAGTTCCTTCTTTTTTCTCCATACTCTCTTCTGTATTCTCCATTCTTTTTCCATGTTTTCTCTCCTTTCTCTCTTACCTTCCTCCAATTCCTTCCATCATTCTTTGGAACTTTCTTTCTCCACCCCCCCCCCTCTTTTTCCTCTTCTTCCTCTCATTTCCCTTCTCCATTCCACCTCCTCTATGCTCCATCCCGTTCATCTCCATTCCAACTCCTCCAAGCTCCTCCACGTTCATCTTCATTTCAACTCCTCCATGCTCCTTCACAATTCTTCTAACATACTGGTTTTCCTCCATTTCAAACTGCTCCCGCCATTTCCTGCCGCTTTTTTCCATCTTTTATCTCCTTTCTCTCTTCCTTCTTCCATTCCTTTCATCTTTCTTCGGAAACGTTCTTTCTCCATCCCCCCCTCTTTCTCTTAATCCTCTTACTTTCCTTCTCCATTTAAGCTCCTCCCTGCTCCTCCACGTTCTTCAGACATACCAGGTTTCTTCTATTTCCAACTGTTCCTGTCACTTCTAGCTGCTTGAGTCGAGTGGGGGCCGCGCGGTCCGACTGAGTATTGTAACGGACCAATCACCCCCAACGGCCTGGAATCGCCAGCCTAACTCCTCCTCTGACGCATCCAGGCCGACATGGGCCCCTCCCTTCTCTCAGTTGTTTTTCGCCTCGCCGCCACACCTCCGGTTCCAAAAATAGTCCCCGTGTGGTGGCTGGCATATCGACGTGCTGGGCCAGCCCTCCTAGATGTTCAATGAGGGCTGGCGACATCTTCCCGGGCCAAAACGGCCCTCGACCCCTACACGGCGCTCAGAAGACGATCTTCATACTTGTGCATGCGCAAACGAAATTTGTGGTGGACTTGCCCAAAAGCTAAAAAATACTGGATGAAAATATATACTTGGTTGGAAAAAATGATAAAGCAGCATATAGACTTGTAACCAGAGACATGTTTGGGGGGCATCCTACCAGAAAAATATGATAAAAATTTATCATCTTTATCTGGTTTTACATATACTAACTGCAGCCAGAATTGTATTTGCACAACAATAGAAAAGCATACAGTGAGTGTGAATAAAAGAGGGCAATGAGTGGAAAACTGCCTTTAACTGTCCCCTGGGCAGCTTCCAATTTAAAGTGATGCCCTTCAACTACAGGGAGCTAATAAACAAGGTATTGCATGAGCCTGTACAAAGGAATTCTCATGTACTTGGATGACATTCTTATCTTCACTGAGGCTCTAGAATCCTGGTGGTGAACCTATAGCATGAGTGCCAGGGGTGGCATGCAAAGCCCACTTTTGGGCAAACGCACCGTCACCCCAGCACTGAAACAAGTAATGGGCAAAATAGAGCTCTGATAGGTGGATACGGTTTTTTTTCATGGCTCCCATTGATAGACAGCTGGGGGCCTGTTTGCGAATGGTCCCCGCTCCGCTCCTTCTGTTTCAAAAAACCCTCTCCAGTCTTTCGCTTTTTCCACCCTCGATTCCCTCCGGTAGTTGTCATTTACTTATCTTTTTTCAAAAATTACAGATACACAAGCAAATAATCTGTGTGTTGATGAGACCTAATTGCAAAGAATGTGTGTGTGTGTGTGTGTGTAAGACTAGACTAGAGAGATCTTGCACACCTCTCTCTATCTCTGTAGCAATAATGGATCCGTCAATGCCCACCTCCTCAGCCCATGCTTGGTCCCCTTAGTGTATTCTTTTCCTGTGGCAGGATTGTATCAGATCATGTGCAGAGTGCCTTTACCGTTCAATGTCCCCCAAGGTTTAGACTAGGATTAGGCCTTTCAAATCAACCCCTGCAAATTTTCACCCCTCACCAAAGCAATTAGAAAGGAGAGGAGGAGAGGAGGACTCTTTAGCTTCACCATTCTTTGGTCTGGCTCCCTCCCACCCTCCTGTTTCACAGTGACCCTTCACACTCACCCATTTCCCTGCCACATTCCTATGAGAACCGTTCCACCCTTTCGGGAGCCTCCCTTCTGAGGCTAGCCAGGCTCTGCTGCTTCCTCTTACCCTCCTCCTACTCCCCACACCAGCAGCAACAAGGGAGGTCAGCTGCCTTGGGACTTTGGCAGGGTGCCTGGAAAAGGTCTGGCCTGGGGAGGGGAGGACAACTATAGGATCCCTGCAGATGCTGAGACCTTCCCTCACCAAAAGGGCCTTGCTGACTCAGTGCAGGGATGAGGACAGGGGAGGCATTGCGGGGTGATGTGTGAATGTGTGTGTGAGAGAGGGGGAGGGAAAGAGAGAGAGAGCGAGGAAGGGGAGGAGAGACAGAGAGAGAGAGAGAGAGAAAGGAGGGAAAGAGAGAAAGAGCAGGAGGTTGGGAGGGAAAGAGAGAGAGAGAAAGGGGGGGAAATAGAAAATAGAAATGATATTAGAAAAGTTTTTTTTATTATTGCTAAATGTAATATTTCAAAAGCAGAAAAAAAACAAAGGGGCATAAAGTGCATTAATCACATTTTTCTGTCTCGTTTATCATTATTTTAGGTAATAAAACCTTAGTATTCAGGTTAATTTGCCATGCTGGCACTTTGCATAAATAAGTGCGCTTTGGGTTGCAGTTTGGGCACTCAAATGAGGGAATGGAGATGGATCCAGCAAAGTGAAAGTGGTCCTAGACTGGTAGCCACCACTAACCAGAAACAGCTTCAGAGCTTCCCAGTCTTTGCTAACTTCTACGGGCAATTCATCCCATCCTTCACTGATATGCAACAACTACAGCCAACCCAACCCTTAAACTGGACTTTAGAATGTCAGCGGGTATTCGAGACGCCAAAGACCCTATTCGCCAAGGAGCTAACCTTCAGGCACGTGGAATCAGAACAACCCTTTGTTGTCCAAGCCGATGCCAGCAACGTGGCCGTCATGGCAGTCCTTCAGAAAAATGCCAACAGTGGCTTACAACCCTGCATATACACCTCCCAAAAACTAATGGAGACGGAAAGGAGATGGGCAGTATGGAAAAAGGATTACCACCTCATGTCCTCTACCTCAAGGTTGGGTTCCAATCATGCTGTTACACAACCCTGCAAAACCACGCAATGGCATTAGGCTTCAAGTGGTGTAGAAACACATAATCGAAGCCACAATTTTCACAGGTGTCAATCAGGGAGAAACCATTTTCATACCCCGAATACCAGTGGTGGGTTTCCATTTTTTTTACAACTCACGGGCACCCAGTTCAATTACTACTGCGATGCTTATGCGCAGAAGCATCCAGGCAGGTGGGTGGAGCCTCCTGCTGCTGCCACTACCGGTTCACCTGATCCGGGCCGAATTGGGAACAACCCTTCTCTGCTCTGATCCCATCAGACTACCACTTCAAGTTCAAACATCTACAATTTCCAGTTTAGGTGTGATATGACATCACCATCAATAAGGCAAAGGGATAGACTTTGAAAGTCTGATGTGCATCTGAGGAATGACTGTTCCTCTCATGGCTAGTTATATGTGGCATGCTCCAGAGTTAGTTCACCTGACAGCCTGGTCATCCTCCAGCCAGAGAGCAGAACCAGTAATGTTGTTTACAGGAAGGTCCTGAGCAACTCATCTGAGGGAAGAATTGAAAGTTTATGCTATGCGAGTTATTAGCCTGGTTAGGTAGACAAAAAAGCCAGGATTGCTGGTGGGATCAAAGGTCTTAAGCCCATCTATTTTATTGCTGTTAGAATTACAATAATGTCTTAATCTGTAACAGAAACTTGGTTTGCCATCTCTAGCGAAATAATAGTGCCTTTTAAAAAAACTCATTAATTTTCAAGTTTTAAGTGTCAATTTATCAAGCCTGATCATATAGTTTTGTAGCAAAGCATGGGTATCCAGCTAACACCCTGATAAAGTGTTTCATCCAATCCACATCCTGACAGACTACCAATACTGACAGCATCTTCTCTCCAACCTGGGGCAAATAATTATCAGGGATTAATGCATGTAGGCCACTAAAGAACAATGGTGATAAGAACCCAGATTGCTTCCTGATGCCAGAAAGCAACCAGAGACTCAATAGGTTCATGATAAGATTGCTTGGAATTTGGCAATTGTGCCTGCCAGAATTCATCATCATTCATGAAGGCAATAGGTGGCAGTCAATGTTATCTGAAGCAGGAAATGATTTGACATGGCAATGAATTTGCCCCTCCGTATCCACATCTCAGCACAATTGATCTGAGAAAAAGACAAGGTCCAAAATGTCCATCCACACCTATCAGGCTGGGGATTACCTAGGAAAAGCCTATGGTTCTCAGGGAAGCCAGGCAATCTCAGCCTCCCCAAAATATGAAGGTTGAAGTCATCCAATATCAGCCCAATGCAGTCTACCTAGGCAGCCGGGCAGCCTCAGGGGCAGTGGGGCAGCCCGGAAAGCCTTCCCGAACCTACTAGCATCTCCCAAAGCCGCCAGCAGGGAAGGGGGCAGCTGCAACACCAGCGGCTTTGGCAGATGCTAGCTGGGGGGGGGGGGGCAAGCTTCGTAGCCACATGAAGAGCTGCCAGCATTGCCCTCCTGAATGGCCTGCCACCACCTTCGCATTGGCCCGCTACTGCAGGTTCAAACAACCTGCCACCACCACTGCATTGCAGACTCAAACTGCCTGCCGCCACCGGCGCATTGCCAGTGGGACTGAGTTCAGTCCTCAGAGGAGAAGAGTGCTTCAGGGTATTTCTCCTTGCTCCTTCCTCCTCCTCCTCCCCTTTCCCAAGGCAAGGGAGAAGGCAAAAGCAAAGGAATTCCAGCCCCAAAGCTGGTTAGTTGGGTGGGTTCAGCCTTGCCTTCTCTAGGCAAGGCTGAAAAGGAATAGAGATGGGACGGGCGTGGGAATGAATGGCAGAAAAGAAAAACTTAGGGGGATGAGGAAGGGAGAAGAAATGAAGGAGAGGGTCTCTGTTCTCCCAGACAGGCCACAATGTTGAAAAACTTCTGATTTCTCTCTCTCTCTCTCTCTCTCTCTCTCTCTCTCTCTCTCTCTCTCTCTCTCTCTCTCTCTCTCTCTCTCTTTCTTTTTCTTTCCTCCCGTTCATCTTTTTCTTTTCTTTCCACCTGCGGAGTCTCCCATGCTGGCAAAAGAAGTAAGGAGCAAACTTGCTCCAAATGCCATCTCCGAACAACTTGCCTGGGGGCGGGATGGGAACCCAGGAGTCTTGCTCCAGGACAATCAGGGAACGAGTGAGTGAGTGGCAATCTCTGCATCTCGGCTGATGCACCAGCCATGGCCCCAGGGAAGGACTGTCATCACCTTACTCTCCACTGCGGGGAATTCCAATGCACAGTGTAAACAAGTTACTCACACACACACACACCGCCACCAGAAAAAAAGGGAGGGATGGAAGGAAGGGAAAGAAAGAAAGAAAAAGAAAGGAAGGAAGAAAGATAGAAGAGAGGGAGGAGAAAGGGAATGAGATATAATTGAATTGATGGAGGGAGGGAGGAAGAGAGAGAGAAAAGGAGAGGACACAAACCCTGGTTTCAGAAGACTCTTTGAAACAGCGCAGCAATCTAGGGCTGGAAGGGATCTCGAAGGTCATCTAGTCTAGCCCCCTGCTCCAGCAGACCACCTTATATCATCTGGATTATTTGGGTGCCTCTAACAGAGAGGAAAATTTGCCAGGACAAGGTTGCCATGCAGAGGAAGGGAGAAATAGTCCTTCACTTATGACCACAATTGAGCCCATTTTGGATGCTAAGCGTTGTATAATGAGTTTTGTCACATTTTACTCAATCCATGACATCTCCTTGGTCTATCAGTCATTTGCAGCAGTGGTGGGTTCTGGCAGTTACTACTGCCAGTTCACTCAGAGATGCGCCATGTACACGGGCATTTGATGCATGCTGCACATCTTGTTTTTTGCCTTTTGCGCATATAGAGAGCAATTTTTGTTATTTATTTAATTAGATTTCTAGACCGCCCCCTCTCCCCGAAGGGACTCGGGGCGGTGTACAGGTAAAATTAAATTATCAAAAACCACAACAATACATATGCTAAAATCAAATTAAATAGTCCTCTGTACACATTTATAAAAATTAAAACTAGACCCATAAAACCGAATAAAATAATTTAAAAATTACAGACTGGGGCGGGAAGCATGAAGTTAGGCCGCGCCGGCTAGATGAAACAGGTGGGTTTTGAGTTTCTGGCGGAAGGAGCGGAGGTCTATGGTTGTTCTAATATCAGGGGGAAGGTCATTCCAAAGGGTCGGGCCCATCACAGAGAAGGCCCTGTCCCTGGGCGTCGCCCGCTGGCATTGCCTAGTGGACGGCACCCAGAGAAGTCCCTCTCTCTGAGAGCGAATCGGCCGAAGGGATGTATGGGGCAGGATACGATCCCGCAAATAACTAGGTCCTGTGCCATGGAGCGCTTTAAAGATGATAACCAACACCTTGAAACGCACCCAAAAGGCCACAGGCAGCCAGTGCAGCCTGCGCAGGAGCGGTGTTACGAGGGAGTATCTGGTAACTCCCAGAACTGCCCGTGCGGCTGCATTTTGGACCAGCTGCAGCCTTTGGGTGCATCTCAAGGGGAGCCCCATGTAGAGAGCGTTGCAGTAGTCTAGACGGGACGTCACAAGTGCATGGGTGACTGCGGAGGGCGTCCCGGTCCAATAAAGGACGCAACTGGCGCACCAGGCGAACCTGGTGAAACGCCCCCCTGGCCACGGCTGTCACATGGTCGTCCATTGACAGCCGGGCATCTAGGAGGACGCCCAAGTTGCGTGCCCGATCCACGGGGGCCAGATGTTCACCCCCAATGGCCAGTGATGGAGTCAACTGGTTGAACCGGGGTGCCGGTAGCCACAGTCACTCAGTCTTGGACGGGTTGAGCTTGAGTCTGTTCCTTCCCATCCAGATCCGTACGGCTTCCAGACACTGGGACATCACTTCGACAGCATCGTTGGGGTGGTTTGGGGTAGAATACCGGACATTCCATCAGCCACGAGCCCTAGGCAGGGGTGGGGGGGTGGCGGTTATTATGAGGGAGGATCTAGTTCCGAGATCGCCGACTGTGAGGCCTTGGGTGTGAAGTGGGGCCTTGGGAGGCAATTGGGCTTGCTGATTGTGTACCTGGCTCCCCGCTACGTCTCAGCAGCCCTGCCTGAGCTTCTCGAGGTGATAGCCGAGATGGCAGTTGAGACCCCCAGGCTTTTAGTCATGGGGGACTTTAATCTGCCATCGGTAGGTGAAACCTCTGAGTTAGCTCGGGAGTTCATGGCCTCCGTGACGGCCATGAACCTGACCCAAGTAATTCAGGGCCCCACCCACACCGGAGGCCACACGCTGGATCTTGTCTTTATCTCCGGCCAGTGGAGGAGTGATCTGGGAGTAGGGGACTTAACGATCACTCCCCTGTCATGGTCAGATCACTCTCTCCTGCGATTAGACTTCCCAACCGCTACTCCCCACCGTGGGGAGGTGGAACGGGATATTCCACAATGGTTCCGCCCCAGGCTCCTGATGGATCCGGAGAGATTCCAGGTGGAGCTTGGGCCAATCCCGGGAACCCTGACCCATGACTCGACTGAGGTCCTGGTGGCTGCCTGGAATAACGCGGCCACTGGGGCCCTGGACTGGGTCGCGCCCTTGCGGCCTCTCACGCGTCGCCGATCTGCCCTGGCCCCTTGGTTCTCCGAGGAGCTAAGGGCATTGAAGCGACGCAAGAGATGCCTGGAGGGTATTTGGAGATCCACTCGCGCCGAATCTGATCGAACACGCGCTAGGTCCCACTTAAGGACCTACCTCATGGCGATAAGGGCGGCAAAACGTAACTATCTCGACGCCCTTGTCGCATCCGCAGATAACCGCCCTGCCGCCCTGTTTAGAGTAACCCGCTCCCTTTTGCAACAGGGGCCGCGGGAAGCTCCTTTACAGGGTCGTGCAGAGGAGTTCGGTCAATATCTGCTGGACAAAGTCGCTCAGATCCGGAGCGAGCTGATTTCCAATGAGGTAGATCCGGGCGGGCAATCAGGGGCAGGTCTTGAGACCGTTTTATGGGAAGACTTTGACTTTGTGACTCCTGATGACATGGACAGGTTGTTGGGATGACTGAATGCTACCACATGTTTATTGCAACCGTGTCCCTCCTGGCTAGTACTGGCCTCCTGGGAGGTTAAACAAGGCTGGCTCCAGGAGATAGTGAATACATCTCTGAGTGAGGGGTCTCTTCCGGCCACCTTGAAAGAGGCGGTGGTGAGACCCCTCCTCAAGAAGCCCTCCCTGGACCCAGCATTATTGGCCAACTACCGTCCAGTCTCCAACCTTAGCTTTCTGGCTAAGATTGTAGAGTGTGGTAGCTCAACAGTTCTCCCGACACCTGGAGGAAACCGTCTATCTAGACCCGCGCCAGTCTGGCTTCCGTCCCGGGCACAGCACGGAGACGGCATTGGTCGCGTTGGTTGATGATCTCTGGAGGGCCCGAGACAGAGGTTGCTCCTCTGTCCTGGCCCTATTAGACTTCTCAGCGGCTTTTGATACCATCGACCATGGTATCCTCCTGCACCGGCTGGAGGGGCTGGGATTGAGAGGCACTGTATTGCAGTGGTTCTCTTCCTACATCTCTGGCCAGTCGCAGTGTGTAATGACAGGAGGGCAGAGATCGACCTTGAGGCCCCTTTTATGAGGGGTACCTCAGGGCTCGGTTCTCTCACCCCTCCTGTTTAACATCTACATGAAGCCGTTGGGTGAGATCATGCGTGGCTTTGGGGTAGAATACCATCAGTACGCTGACGACACGCAGCTGTACATTTCTACCCCTGGCCACCCCAATGATGCCGTGGAAGTGCTGTCTCTGTGTCTGGAGGCCGTGCGGCTCTGGATGGGGAGGAACAAACTCAAACTCAACCCGTCCAAGGCTGAGTGGCTGTGGTTTCCGGCATCTCGATATAGCCAACTAACTCCATCGTTGGCTATCGGGGGCGAGTCATTGGCTCCCGCGGAAAGGGCCCGCAACCTGGGCGTCCTCCAGGACTCACGGCTGTCCTTAGACGACCATGTAACGGCCGTGGCCAAGGGGGCCTTCTATCAGGTTTACCTGATACGCCAGTTGCGCCCCTTTCTAGACCGAGATGCCCTACGCACGGTCACTCAAGCCCTCGTTATTTCCCGCCTAGACTACTGCAACGCCCTCTACATGGGGCTCCCCCTGAGGTGCACCCGGAGGCTCCAGCTAGTGCAGAATGCAGCCGCGCAGGGGATTCTGGGAGTCTCTCGTTACTCCCACGTAACACCTCTCCTGCGCGAGCTGCACTGGCTGCCTGTGGTCTTCCGGGTGCACTTCAAGGTCATAGTTACCATCTTCAAAGCGCTCCATGGCTCGGGTCCTGGTTACTTGAGAGACTGCCTCCTACCACATTCCTCCCTTCGACCTGTCCGCTCTCACAGAGTTGGCCTTCTCAGGGTGCCTTCAGCCGGTCAATGCCGACTGGCGACCCCCAGGGGAAGAGCCTTCTCTGTGGCGGGTCCGACACTCTGGAACGACCTCCCCCCCCCGATATCCGTACCATCACGGACCTACGACTCTTCCGTCGGATGGTAAAAGCTCATTTCTTTCGTCTTGCCGGCCTGACATAGATTAGGGACTATTTTAATTCGTTATTTATGGTTTTAACTATTTATTCAATTTTAGCACAGTTGTATTGGTTTAATTGTTTTTTAAATTTTGTATATTGTGGGGTTTTATCTTTCTGTGCACCGCCTGAGTACCTTTTGGTGAAAAGGGCGGTATATAAATTGAAAATAAAATAAAGTAAAAGTAAAGTAGAGATGTATTGCTGAGTATCATCAGCATACAGATGGTAATCTACTCCAAAACCACAGATGATCGCGCCCAGCGGCTTCATATATGTATTGAATAGGAGAGGCGAGAGTACCGACCCCTGAGGCACCCCACAAGTGAGAGGCCTCGAGGTCGACCTCTGCCCCCCTGCCAATACAAATTGCGATCGACAGGAGAGGTAGGAGGAGAACCACTGTAAAACGGTACCCCTCACCCCAATCCCTCCATTCGATGCATGGTCGATGGTATCAAAAGCCGCCAAGAGGTCTAATAGGACCAGGATGGAGGAACAACCCCCATCTCTAGCCCTCCAGAGATCATTCACCAACACGACCAATGCCGTCTCCGTGCTGTGGCCGGGCCAGAAGCCGGACTGGTGCGGGTCCAGATAATCAATTTCCTCCAAGTGACGTGGAAACTGTTGTGCCACCACACTCTCTACAACCTTCGCCAAAAAGTGAAGGTTGGGGACCGGACGGTAATTTGCTAACAATGCTGGGTCCAGGGAAGGCTTCTTGAGGAGCGGCCTCACCACCGCCTCTTTCAAGACGGTAGGCAAGAACCCCTCACTCAAAGATGCATTCACTATTTCCTGGAGCCAGCCTCGTGAAACCTCCCAGGATGCCAGTACAAGCCAGGAGGGACACGGGTCCAATAAACATGTGGTGGCTCTCAGTCGCCTACGCAACCTGTCCATATCATCGGAAGTAACAGAGTCAAACTCCTCCCAGAGTGGTATCTCAAGACCCGCCTCCGACGTCTCCTCCAGACCACTTCCAGTGGAGAACAACTCGCTCCGAATCTGAGTGATTTTGTCCTGCAGATACTCCCCAAATTCCTCTGCTCTGCCCTGTAGAGGGGCTTCCCGCGGCCTCTGTTGAAGGAGGGAGCAGGTTACCCCAAACAGGGCGGTTATCTGCAGACGCAATAAGAGTGGCACAATACTGACGCTTGGCCACTCTTAACGCCACAAGATAAGTCCTCAAATGGGCTCTCACCTGTGTTCGGTCAGATTCAGAGTGTGTGGATCTCCACCTCCTCTCTTGTGGCGCTTCATCACCCTCAACTCCTCGGAAAACCAAGGAGTCTGGGTGGTTCGCTGCCGCAAGAGAGGCCGCAAAGGCAGAACCCGGTCCAAGGCCCCAGTGGCCGCACTATTCCATGCAGCCACTAGGTCCTCCATCTGGGCGCGGGTCAGGGCTACAGGTTCCATCAGGCGCCTGGGGTGGCACTATTCCATGCAGCCACTAGGTCCTCCATCTGGGCGCGGGTCAGGGCTTTCAGCTTCCATCAGGCGCCTGGGGTGGAACCATCTTGGAAATTCCGCCCCGAGTCCCTTTGGGGAGAGGGGGCGGTCTAGAAATCAAATTAAATAAGTTAAATAAATAAATAAATAAATAATTCCGGTTCCGCCTCCCCGCAGTGGGGAGTAGCTGTTGGAAAGTCGAGCCGGAGAAGTGAGTGATCTGACCATGACAGGGGTACGATGACTAAATCCCCTACTCCCAGATCACTCCTCCATTGGCCAGAGACAAAAATGAGATCCAGTGTGTGTCTTCCTTCGTGTGTGGGGCCTTGAATTACTTGGGTCAGGTCCATGGCCATTATGGAGGCCATGAACTCCCGAGCTACCTCGGATGTCTCACCTACCGATGGCAAGTTAAAGTCCCCCATGACCAACAGTCTGGGGGTCTCAACCGCCATCTCGGCGATCACCTCGAGGAGCTCGGGCAGGGCTGCTGATACATAGCGGGGAGCCAGGTATACAATCAGCACACCCAGCTGCCTCCCTGGGCCCCACTTCACGCAAAGGGACTCACAACCGGTTATCTGTGGCACAGTGATCTCTCTCGGCTCAAGACCTTCCCTCACGATGACTGCTACCCCTCCACCCCTACCTAGGGCCCGTGACTGATGAAATGCACGGTAACCTGGCGGGCACATTTCCACGAGAGGAAGTCCTCCCTCGTGGCCCAACCAGGTCTCCGCAATTCCTGCCAGGTCCCCCTGAGACTGCGCCTCGCCTGTGCATTCACAGTACAACAAAAATTGAAGCCAAAAACAAGATGGCGGCCCCTACGGTGCTAATGGAGAACCAGTTCAGGGCATGGCAGGCCTGAGCCAATGCCGGTTCCAGCAACCCAGGCCGCCAAGCTACTACCGGTTCAGCTGAACCAGTCGGAAACCACTACTGATGTGTAGGCTAGAGAAGTAAATCTGAAGGCATGTGTAATGTTCTAATGTACAGAAGTTATAGTTAAATGTGTGGCAGAAAGTGGACTCTGGGTATATTTTTCCAAATGCAGTAAGTGAGGTTGAATGTGTAGTTTTAGAAGAGGTAGGTGTGTGTGTGTGTGTGTGTGTGTGTGTGTGTACATACATATACAGTATATATAGTAGATAATGTATCTTTTTGTGTGCCTACACACACACTATATTCATGATGGCGAACTTATGGCAGGCATGGAGCCATTTCTTAGGGCACGCGAGGAGTTGCCCTGTCAGCTCCAGTGCACACATGTGCGCTGGCCAGCTGATTTTGGCCTTCATTTTCGGCTGTTTTTCGCACTCTGGACGGTTCTCTAAAGCCTCCGGAGGGAGGAAAATAACCTAATGAGCAAAGCAGAAGTTCAGGAAATGACTTCCGGTTTGCACATTGGGCAGTCAGCATGCATGTGGGGAGGGGGGGCACATGTGTGTATAACCACCACCCCCGCTCCCCCCGCTTTTGGTTTGCAATGGCATCACTGCACTATACTATGTAATATGTACCGTATTTTTCAGAGTATAAGACACACCGGAGTATAAGACGCACCAAGGTTTTGAAGAGACAAATTACAAAAAAAAAAAAGATAGGTACTGTAGGTAGATAGAAGGATAGAGACGGAGAGAAAGAAAGAGAAATACAGTAGGTAGGTAGGTACAGAGAGTAGGTAGGTAGGTAGGTAGGTAGATAAAGGAATAGAGAAAGAGAGAGAAAGAGAGGGAAATACAATAGGTAGGGAGAGAGACAGAGTGTGTGTGTAGGTAGATAGGTAGGTAGGTAGAAGGATAGAAAGAAAAATAGAAAGAGATAGAAATACAGTAGGGAGAGAGAGAGAGAGAGAGAGAGAGAGAGTAGGTAGGGAGGTTGATGTTTCCAGGTGTATTTATCCATGTCCCGCAGAAGGAAATTGCTGACAAATCTTAAGGCTTTGTTTCTGCTGGCACAGAAACACTTAAAGAGCCTTCCGAAAAAAAGCCTTTGCACTCTGCAAACCTCCCCCAATGCGTTTTCCCCCAATGATATCAGTGAGGTCGCTGGGCGTATGTCGACCGCTCGCCAATTCCCAGGAGGGCCTTGCCTTCTAATGTAGCCGGATCCGCTTCCAGTATAACGGCCTTTTCTTCTTAGGCTTTTATTTTATTTTTATTTGTAAGATATTTGTATACTTTATTACTTTTTCTTTTTAACTACCTGGTCATAAACCATATTTACTATTATGTAAATGAAAACTGTCTTCATTCTGAAAAGAAGTTTTATCTCTTCCAGTCATTATTTTAAAGATGATCTCAAAGTGTTGCATTAATTCTTTATTATGCAACAAAAATCCTACGTGTAAAATACATCTTTGTAGATGGGTTTCAGAAGGGGAAATTGCTTATCTCTGGCAATTTCTCCATACACATATACATTCCAAATAACTGCCATAGCTCACAATTCTAATTTAGAAGAATGCAAGAACATTTGGGATATTTTGTTTTAAAGGCCATTTTGCTATAGTGGTTAAGGTCTACAAACCAGGAGATGATGACTTGTAGTCCAGTCTTAAGCATGAAAGCAGACTGGGTAACTTTGGGCCAGTCACACACTCTCAGAAAGTAAGACAAGAAACAATGGGTGGAAATTAATCAATGAGAGAAGCAGTCTGGAATTTAAGAAGAAACTTCCTAACAGTGAGAACAATTAACCAGTGGAACAGCTTGCCTTCAGAAGTTGTGGGTGCTTTATCACTTTTTTTAAAAGAGAGTTGACAGTCACTGGTCTGAAATGGTAGTCTCCTGCTTGAGGTTGGACAAGAAGACCTGCAACGTCCCTTCCAGCTTTTCATTCTGATTGATATACAGAAAATGAAATCTGATTCAAGGAGATACCACTAAGACTTATACAGGATACCAGTTTATACAACTGGATATTGGTAATTGTTTTCTGGGCCTTTCAAAATGTTGTAAATTTGAAAATCAAATGCAATCATGACACATCTAGCAATATATATAATTATTTGAATACATATTTATAAAAATTGCTACAGAAAATTTTAATCAGGAATTCAGTAATATGTATTACTCTTGGATGAAAAGCTAATATTTCCAATACCTGAAATTAGAAACTTGTTTATAATTTTTATTTTGATGTAAATAAAGATTTTTCCTTATTAAAATTGGGAACGCATTTATTATATAGTTTGTATTTCCCTCCATTTTCTCAAGAATGCATTAATTCTGGGATTAAACAGTTAATATTAGAAAAAACAAATGTAAATCTTATTTTAAAATATGATGAACAAGGTTGATTTTCTTTAGAGGCTAACAGCTTAATGGTTGGTCCCATCTAGACTTAATTTGAAGAATGGTTGCTGCCTCATCAAACTTAAAAGGCTATATAGACTAATTTAAAATTCATACCTATGACAAATGTGTACATTCCACAAGGATTTCCTGTTTCTAAATAAATTAAAGATAACATCCTTTTCACATAGCAATACCAGACATTTTGAGTTGCAATTCGGCTTTCCACAATGCTGGTCTTTCATATTTACCAAGGAAAAATATACCAAATACTAGGTTTACTTTGGGAAGAACTGACCACAGTAGAAAGCAAAGCACGAAAGTCATTGCTCTCATTTTTTCATTGAGAAGAAACAAAATGCAATATTACAACAGCTAACCACCGGAAACGCTTAAAAAGAGGGGGGAAATTCAAGGCAAGCAATTGGAGCTCTTTCGAAAGAAGTTTCGCCTTTAAATCTGTCTTCTCGTTTTATAACTAAATTATTCCCTTATCCGAACTCTACGGATCATTTATTGGTAGCAATTACAGTAAACATAATAGGAATTCTAAACGTGCTCCATATCCACTATCCCATCACACTGGTAGATGCTTCACGTTAAATGGATGCTTCTCCTTCAAATAACAAGACACCAAAAAAGGAGTATTTTTCCTAATCCTCAACCAGCTTCATTTTCCTCCTTGTCCTTGCAGGCTTCTTAATCCACGTTCATGAAAATTAGGCGTAACTCCTGAAATAGCCGGAATGGGTAAATCGCTGTCGTGAGGTACAATAGCATTTATACATATTTCCTCCACCAGACTTAAAAACGTTGTGTTTAAAACCTGCTCGTTCCGAATTGGTCTTTTCTCCATTCCAGGGAGTTTTACGTTATCCTTATGTTGTGAGACCAGTGCAGAAGACGTGTATTATTAAAGCCCAGAAATCCGAAGTTTTCTTACCTTTCTCTCTACAGTTGTTTTCCCTCCGTCGTTCTGTCCACGCCAGGGCAACGTTATTAAGGTGTAGCAACCCCAACTACCTCCGCCGCAGCAAATAGCGGGTTTCGCGGGCCTCTCCCTCTCGTCCGTTATACTGGAAGCGGATCTGGCTACATTAGAAGGCAAGGCCCTCCTGGGAATTGGCGAGCGGTCGACATCCGCCCAGCGACCTCACTGATATCATTGGGGGAAAACGCAGGAGGGAGGCTGTCAAAGTGGTTGCAGTGAAGAAAGGGGCGGAGGCGGATTACTGTCAAGGGAAGCCGAGAAGGGGCTGTGAGGGTTTGTATGGACACAGAGCACAAACAAAGCTTTGGTTAGTTCCCCAATCAGGCATGTTTTACAGTACTTTCCAGAATGTGGGAAGGAATAGAAATTATTTCCTATTTTTATCTTGATCTACTTTACATCATCCTATCTCTATATTTCTTATCTCTATGCTTCAGACCGTGGATGGGATCTGGGAAAACAGAGTTACTTGCTAAGTTTGCATTGTCTGAACCAAATGCCTCTATGTAGCCTCTTTCTTTCTTTTCTTTCTCTCTTGTGGAGCTAAGGCGAATGTTGGAAGGCTTCCTTCGTATTTATCTGTGCTTGAACAAATAGGTCTACAAAGAAGTAAGATTTTTGCTTTCTCTGAGAAATATGTTTCTCAAAAGTAAGCGATCTTTAGCAGTTCCTCTGCCGCTCTTAAGAGAACAGATTTGGCTCAATTGAATGTTGCAATCCTGGACAGATTGAGGGTATCCGTTTAATTTATCCCCTTTCAGGCTAGTGTTTACAGCTAGCTTTTGTAGGATTCAAAGTAGTATCGGCTACTTCTCCAGGTTGAGCTCCTATTGTAAGTTTTAGGAAAAGAAGGCTTCCTGTGTAATATTTGTTTCCCTCTGATGAAACAATACTCCCTGTCCCTGCTCTGTTCCTTTTGTTGCTTATGAAGTGTTTCTCTCCTTACTAACTTCAGCCTCCTGTTGTTGTTTTTGGGGTGGGGGGTGGACTTAGTGTTACCCAACCTAGTGTGAAAAATTCTGGATCTGGTGAGTCCCATGCCACTCCTCACTTTTGAAGTAGTTCTGTGTCCTTTCTGCCACATTTCTGACCCATCCCTTGCCCACACGATGGTCCTCTCTTTCAGCTTCCACACACAACCTTGTATTAGGTATGGTTATAAAAAGAGAACTGTTGAATCACTTTTCTCTCATTGTATGACAACGTATCAGGGAGATGTGGTGGGAGAAGTAGAGCAGGGGTCCCCAACCTTTTTTGCACCAGGGACCGGTTTCATTTTAAAGAAAATTCTGCGGACCGGCTGGCCTAGAGGCTGAGGAGAGGAGGGGAAACAGGCGGCGCAAGCGCACGCGGGGAGGGGGGGAGGGAGAGTCGGCTCACTTGGCCCTCTAGGGCAGTGGTGGGCAAACTTATTAGTCAATAGAGCCAAATATCAACAGTACCACTACTGAAATTTCTTTTGAGAGCCAAAAGGTGTGGCCTGTTTTGTGGGAGTGGCTCAGTGGTCCTGTGACCCGGTGGGTGTGGCCAACTTGGAAAATGTGGTGAAACTCACTTAACGGTCTTGCTTAGCAACCAAAATTTTGGCCTCAATTGTGGTCATAAGTTTTTTCTTTCTTTCTTTCTTTCTTTCTTTCTTTCTTTCTTTCTTTCTTTCTTTCTTTCTTTCTTTCTTTCTTACTTTCTTCCATTCCTGGCTGGTCTTTGGTCTTCTGAAGATGGTAAAAATGGATTTATGGGCACTCGTTATATATAAAGGCAGCCCATGACTCTTTGGGATGCTGGTTTGAATCCAGGAAATGACTCAGAGGATGTGATTTCTTTGAAATGACCACTGGGAGAAAAATAGATCTTTAACCTGGTTAACCAAACAGGTAGCTTGAGGTGGAAGGAAATAGGAAAATAGATTTCTTCCTTTCCTTTCTTTTCCTTTCCTTCCTTCCATTGCCTCCCTCCCCCTTCCTCCCTTCTTTCCTTCCCTCCCTCCTACCCTCCATCTCTCTTTCTTTTTCTTTCTTTCTTTCCTTCCCTTCCTTCTTTCACCCCTCCCTTCCTCCTCCCTCCCCCTTCTTTCACTCCCTCCCTCCCACCCCCATTCATCTTTCTTTTTCTATTTTTCTTTCTTTCTCTTTCTCTGTTTTTTTGTCTCTCTCTCTCTCTCTCTCTATCTGTCTCTCTCTCCTCCCTCCACCCATCTCTGTCACTTTGTGTGTGTGTGTGTGTATGTGTGTCTGATTCCCTCTCTCTATTTCTGTCTCTCTAAGTCTGTCTCTCTGTGTGTCTGTCATTATCTCCCTCCCTCCCCCCCCTCCGAAGCAGCAGAGGGGCCGGCTGGAGAGGAGGAGGAGGGAGCAGCCCCCTGGGCAGAGGATGGCCGAGCGCGCCTCCACCAGCTCCTTCCGACGGCCACCGCGATGCACTTTCCGGGGCTTCCCGGAGGGGCCGGCATGTCATCTGAGGAGGTAACGGCTGCCTCATCCCACAGCGAGCGAGCGGGCAGAGGACTCGAGCCTGCGACTACCTTAAGCACTGCCGAAACCGACCGGGTGCCACACAGGGCTGGAAGGGAGGTGGGCGTGCTTAAGGTAGCCGCAGGCTCGAGTCCTCCGCCCGCCCGCTCGCTGTGGGATAAGGCAGCCGTTACCTCCTCAGCTGACATGCCGGCCCCTCCGGGAAGCCCCGGAAAGTGCGCCGCGGTGGCCGTCGGAAGGAGCTGGTGGAGGCGCGCTCGGCCATCCTCTGCCCAGGGGGCTGCTCCCTCCTCCTCCTCTCCAGCCCTGCGGCCCGGTTCCTATCAGGCCGCGGACCGGCACCGGTCCGCGGACCGGGGGTTGGGGACCCCTGAAGTAGAGGATACAACATACTGAGCTATCCTGTTCTATAACAGTAATGTGGCAGAAATTAGATGCATTTTTTCTTGGGGAAAGTCAAAGTGTTTAATTCATAAAACCAGAGACATAGGATTGGGATCTTGGAGATCTGTAGTTAATCCCCCTACCAAAACAGGAGTCCTCATACATCATGGACAAATTATCCAATTTTGTCTTGAAAAACTCCAGCGATGAAGCACCCACAATTCTGGGACCCAAGCTGTTTGCTTAATATTTCTAACTGGCAGGACATTTCTCATTTCCAGGTTGGATTGATTTCTGACAAGCTTCCACCCATTGCTTCTTGTCCTATTCTCAGGTACTAGGGAGGAAAAAAAATAATAAACAGCCACTTCCCAGTGGCAGTCTATGGGAAGAGTGTTATCATGTTTCCCCTTAGCCTTTTCTTTGTTAAATTAAACATACTTACTTACTGAAGAGTTCCTTCAGCCACTCTTCACAGGATTTAACCTCCAGACTCTTTGTTGCTCTTCTACATTGTTTTTAGGCCTCTGCATCTTTTTTGTATTATGGTAACCAGAATATTGAAGCAATTATACTTCTTTTGCTGCCTTGGACATGAAGCAGGAGACTAAAAGGACCACTGAAGCTAGTCCTTAACAACCATTCATTCAGCGTTTGTTTAAAGTTACAATGACACTGAGAAAAGTGACTTGCAATCAGTCTTTGCACTTACGACTGTTGCAGTGTCCCTGCAATCATGTGATTACAAACTGGGTGCTTGATAACCAGCTCACACTTATGACAATTACAGCATTTTGCAGTCCTATGATCAGCATCTGCAACTTTTCCAACTGGCACATTTCTGCCATATAAGGTATCTTGTTTTATTTTTAAATAAATTTATTTAAATAAATAAATTTAACTTTTGTCCAACAGTCCAAGAACACTCTATTCAGCCCTTAAATTGCCCTTCAAGGAGTGCACTAATCCCAGTTCTTTGTATCCTATGGATAAACAGTCAGTTCCATTTAAATAAACCCAAAAGTTATCCAAAGCCTCTTTGCATCCCCTTTAAAGGTTCGATCTTCTAGCATATCATTCAGGGAATCACTTTAGTTGAAAGAAAACTTCCTTATTGTTATATCATGGTCTCCAGTGGTCATAGAGTAATTAAAAATAATCCAATATGTATTTTCCTGCCGGTCCTCCAGGCTTGTAATTTTCCCTTTCATCAGCAAGTGACACTTTCAGCTTAAGTTTCAGTATTGCCACTAGTCAAGCATTCTTTTGGTTATGGAACGATTGTGAAAGCAGAATATGTTTTGTAAGTAAATGATTCCAGCATTTTTAAATGCCTTCCCAGTACCACTTCTCCCAATTTTAAGAGTCCAATTTTCTGTATCTTTCAAAATGTATTATTTTTCTCTCCCACATCCCTCACTTTCGGTCTGGTAAATTCTCAAAATGCTTGGATACTACTTTTACAGATAATTCTGAGCAAATAGTTCCAAATCATTTCTTGGGGTTAAATTTAAAGAAAATCCTCTCCCCAGATCCAGCCACTGTTCCCTTGCTTCGCTCCAGCACCAGTCTTAGATTGTCAGCGGTTGTCATAACTTTATAGCAGCCATCTTTAGCTGCCTCTTCTTGCCGGGACTGAGAGGGAAAGTAAATCCTAGGGTTCTAGGAGGACTTAGACTCTCCTCGAGCTCACAGTGTCCCTCTTTGGTTCACCACCTCTCCAGGGTGGCTTTGGCCCCTCATGAAGCTCACAAACAGGAAGAATTCAGCACAGGGGACAGAGCCCCATCCTCCTGCATCTGAGAAACACCATGGTGTCAACCGGAAGTCCTCCTTGATTAGTTTTCATTGATTGCTTCTTGTCCTGCCTTCTGGTGCTTTGGAAAATAGATTGACCCCTCAAATATTGGAACACTGCTATTATGTCACTCCTAGTTCTTCTTTTTACTAGACTAGACAGACCCAATTCCTGCAACTGTTCTTCCTATATTTTGGCCTCCAGCCCCCTAATTATCTTTGTTGTTCTTCTGTATGTTCTTTCCAGAGTCTCAACATTTTTTTTAACATTGTAGTGACCAAAACTGGATACAATATTCCAAGTGTGGTCTTACCAATGCATTATAAAACAGCACTAGAACTGCACTTGATGCTATCCCTCTGTTAATTCAACCTAGGATTGCATTGGCTTTTTTGGCGGTTGCAGCACATATTGTAATATTGCATTTGTGCTACAATGAGCTGTTACATGAAATAGCACCCCACTGTAAGTATAACTCCTATAAGTTGTTTCTTTAGATATAAGTGTTCTTCTACCATGACAGAGTGGACTGAGAAAAGAAAGGAGCTGGCATTTTAGCAGGAGTTTATTTTCTATTTGTGCAGCATATTTCTCCTCTCGTTTACTATTATTAGTGACTATTTTGTCAGCATTTTTATAGCACCTACAAGATGTACTTGTTAAAGTCTGAAATAAGGTCTTAGGAAGTAATTCCAGTGCTATTTGTGTGAAGTGTGTTTCATTGTTACAGTACTATCATAGAGTAATTCAAAAATATTTTTGACTACTTAGAATTGACAAATATGAGATGGGAATGAAGGCAAAGATTTAAACACTACATTTAAAGTGATATAAAACTTTATATATCTGAATGAGAGAGATATTCAGTTCATAAGGTAATGTTGATTTCAAGCAGCAAAATTGGGATCCAGATAGGAGAGTGATTTGCAATAAACAGGAATTTCTCACTGTCTTGTTTATTTAAATAAATACACTGTAACTGATTTTCAAGGCTGATTTTCAAAAGCACCAGTCCTCTCATTCACCAAGTCAATTGGTCAGCCATCCAATTAACATATTGTTGTCACTGAAGTTTCTGGAAATCAAATAAACAGATACCTTCTTTCCTTGTAGCCAGCCTCCATTTTATTTCTAGCATTTTTCTCCTGGTTTGGAACCAGCTGGATTTTTCTTCCCATACTCTGTTGCCAGCTGGTTCCAACTCAACGTGCAGCTGTTGTTTGCTGCACTGCTGTTTTGCTGATGTTTTCCTCCTTACCCCCACTGTCTTCTTTGTCTTTTTCCTTTCTATCTTCCTTATCTAACTTTCT
The DNA here is from genome assembly GCA_039707465.1 of Rhabdophis nuchalis. NCBI lineage: Eukaryota > Metazoa > Chordata > Lepidosauria > Squamata > Natricidae > Rhabdophis > Rhabdophis nuchalis. Next base: position 215,507,053 of record CM077643.1, read on the forward strand.
TTTTTCCCTCCTTTTCCCTTCCTACTTAATTTAGTAACTTCTCTCCCTGTGACCTGATGCTGCTTCCTCCACTGCCGCCTTCTTGGACTCAAATCTTTATATATGTCAGGCCTGTTTCTTCGAATACTTAAGAAAGATCACGCTTAGACATTATTTGAAATGAATAAGGCTACTTTTACTAAGTAACGATAGTTAACAGACCAAGTAAAGCGGAGAGTGAATAGTTTAGGCGCGAACATAGAGTATTAAGCTTAAGCCCATCCCAATCCCCAAACCCCCCCCTTAGCATTGTCCAATATACTTTCTTCTCCACCATCAGGTGGGCAGGTCTTCACCAGCCTGGAATGCGGGACCGTTAGCCGAGAGATAACACCAGCCGTCAACATCGTCCACCAGCAGAACAATTGTATCCCAACGCCCCCCACCCTCCCTGTTGCCATGGCAGCTAAGCAGAACAAGCGAAGGCTGACATCCGGACCTCCTCCAAGAACAGCGAGAAAACCCCGGACATCTTGCGGAACACGAGATGCTACACCTGGAAAACAGACAAGAAAAGACAAAACAACATATAGGAGAGAGGGAAAGGGTCAAGGTTTGTGTGGATACTTGGCATAAAACTGGCGTACCAGTTTAGGAGCCTTGAGGTGCTCTTTATCCACCCATTCGTTGTGAGAAGGGGGAAAGTCTTTCCACATGACTAGGAACTGAGTTTTATTCCGACGGACTCTGGAATCCAAAATGTCATGAACTTCATAATGCTGGTGACCGTCCACCATGGTAGGTGCAGGGGTATCAGGCAAAGGTTTGCGGAGATGTGAGGTGCGTTCAGGTTTCAGTAAATGAACGTGGAACACCGGGTACAGGCGCCGGTAGGTCTTTGGGAGATCCAAACAGACGGACACAGAGCTGATGATTTTGGTTATAGTGAAAGGACCAACAAATTTGGGACCTAGTTTCCTGCATTTCTGCGGGCTATCCAAATGCTTCGTAGACACATAAACTCTATCACCAACTTTGCAGGCCGGGGGAACCGCTCGTTTCCTATCAGCATACAATTTATGTGAATCATGAGCATCGTTCAAAGTCTTGCGGATGATTGGCCAAACCGAAGACAGCCTAGAGGACCAATCGGCCAAAGAGGGAACTGTCGGTGAGTCATGAGGCAATTCGGGGATGGGTACAAAGTCCTGTCCATAGATGATTTTAAAAGGGGTCATATTTGTACTAGAGTGAACAGAGTTATTATAGGCCACTTCGGCATGTATCAGGAGATCAGCCCAATCATCCTGTTGAAAATTTATAAAACAGCGCAAGTATTGTTCCAAAACGGAATTGGCCCTCTCACAAGATCCATTCGTCTGGGGATGGTAGGCGGAGCTTAAGCCTTGGGCGGAGCCAATCAGTCTCAAAAATTCCTTCCAAAAAAGAGACGTAAACTGAGTGCCTCTGTCTGAAATGATACGCTGGGGAACTCCATGAAAACGGTAAATATGGGTAACGAACAATCGAGCCAAAGATTTGGAAGAGGGACTCTTTGAACAGGGGACAAAGTGAACCTGTTTGGAGAAGAGATCGGTAACGACCCAAATGACGGTGTAGCCTTGACTGGGCGGAAGGTCAACTATAAAGTCCATTGAAATCTCTTTCCAAGGTACCTCTGGTGTCGCCACGGACTGGAGGAGGCCACGCGGTTTTCCCGGTGCACGTTTAGAAGCCGCACAAACAGGGCAACTGGCAATATATGATTCAACATCCTTTTTAAGTGAGGGCCACCAGAACTGTCGTTTAACAAGGTGTACAGTTTTAACGAAACCGAAATGGCCAGCCAAACGTGAGTCGTGTGCGCGTTGCAAAACAAAAGGCCGTATAGTACTAGGGACATAAATCTTAGAGCCAATCCAGGGAAGATTGTCCCTAATAGTACAGTCACCTGAATGTGCGGAATACCATTCGTCAGTAAGCAGTTCATCCTTAATACGAGAAATTAGGTCAGCAGGTGGAGTAGTTTGGACTGTGGAATGGCTTCTAGTAGATACTGGAGAAGCCGGCAAAGTAAGTGGCATGATGGGCTGTACAATAGTAAGTTTAGAAACATCATATTGTGGTAGTCTGGAGAGAGCATCAGCCATGAAATTCTTGCCGCCCGGAATATATTTAAGATGGAAATTGAAGCGATGGAAGTAGTGAGCCCAACGAAGTTGCCTCGGGGACAATTTTCGAGAGGAGGTAAGAGCCTCCAAATTCGTATGGTCCGTCCAGACTTCAAACGGATGGGGAGCACCCTCAAGAAAATGACGCCAAGTCATGAGAGCCCAACGAACAGCAAAAGCTTCTTTTTCCCAAATGGCCCAACCACGCTCGGATGTAGAGAGTTTCCGAGAGGTGTAGGCACAAGGTTGTAATTGCCCACGGTGGTTGAGTTGTAATAAGACTGCACCCACAGCGACATCACTGGCGTCCGCCTGAACTACAAACGGGGAACCAACATCGGGATGTTTAAGGACAGGTTCGGCCGCAAATAAACGTTTAAGCTTTTCGAAAGCGGCTTGGCACTCCATGGTCCATTTGAGGGGAGATCCTGGTCGAGGTTTACTGTCTCCCTTCGTTTTAAGAAGGTTTGTAATGGGCAAGGCAATGTTGGCGAATGACGGAATAAATTGGCGGTAAAAGTTTGCAAATCCCAAAAAGCGCTGTAATTGTTTGCGAGTTCGGGGAGGAGCCCACTCCGTCACCGCTTTAACCTTCGCAGGATCCATCTCAATTCCCTCAGAAGAAATGCGGTAACCCAAATAATCAATTTTTTCCTGGTGAAACTCACATTTGGACAGTTTGGCGTATAGCTCAGCGGAACGTAGTTTTTGAAGGACAGAACGCACCAGTTTAACATGCTCGTCATGTGTTTGTGAGTAAACAACGATGTCATCAATATAGACTAAAACGCCTTTGTAAAGGTGCTCGTGGAGAACCTCATTAATCAGTTGCATAAATACAGAAGGAGCACCCTGAAGACCAAAGGGGAGGACCTTAAATTGAAAGCATCCAAAGGGACAGTTAAAGGCGGTTTTCCATTCGTCCCCCTCTTTAATTCTGACCCTATAATAGGCCTCACGTAAGTCCAGTTTAGTAAAAATTTTACCAGTAGCCAGGTGAGCAAGCATGTCCTTCATAAGCGGGAGTGGGTAGACGTTGTGTTCGCAAATGGTGTTGAGATAAGAGTAGTCTTGTACTAGTCTAAGAGTGCCATCTTTCTTTTCCCTAAACATAACAGGTGCAGCTACACGTGGCCTAGCTGGCTCAATGAAACCCCTTTGAAGATTTTTATCGATGAACTTACGCAATTCCTCCATCTCCCGTGGGGTCATGGAGTAAAGGCGAGGTTTTGGCAATTGCACCCCATGGAGGAAATCAATTGAACAATCAGTAGCTCTATGACAGTGGTGTCCAAACTTTTTTCAAAGAGGGCCAGATTGGATGAAGTGAACATGGTGGAGGGCCGAACATTTTTCCGAACATTCTTTGAACCATTACAATTAAATGCAAATAAATTATTTTATGCCAAGTTAATTGCAAATGACATACTTTTCATTTCATAACATTAAGATCAACTGACAGTTGAGTTTTCACAATGTATTGAAAATAAATTTAAAAAAACCTTACCTACCTCTTTCTCTCTTTCTCTTTCTTCCTTTCTCTCTCCATTTCTCTCTCTTTCTCTCTTTCTCTCTCTCTCTTTTTCTCTTTCTTTCTGTCTCCCTTTCTCTCTCACTCTTTCTCTCTCTTTCTTCCTCTCTCTCTCTCCATTTCTCTCTCTTTCTTTCTCTCTCTCTCTCTTTCGTTCTGTCTTTCTTTCTTTCTCTCTCTCTCTCTCGCTCTTTCTTTCCCTTTCTCTCTCTCTCTCTTTCTTTCTCTCTCTTTCTCTTTCTTTCTGTCTCTCTTTCTGTTTCTTTCTCTCTCTCTTTCTCTTTCTTTCTTTCCCTCTTTCTCTTTCTCTCTTTCTTTCTGTCACTCTGTGTGTGTGTCTGTCTGTCTGTCACTCACTTAATCAGTCTCTATCTATCTGTCTCTCCCTCCCTCTCTCTGTCTCTCCTTGTCTCTGTGTGTGTCACTCTCTCTGATTCTCTCCCTCCCTCCCTCTCTCTGTATGTCTGTCTCTCCCTCTTTCCCCGTCTGTCTCTGATTCAATCCGATTCCGATTCATTCTCTATCTGTGTCTCTCTCCGTCTCTCTCCCTCCCTCTCTTTCTCTCTGTCTCTGTCTGTCTCTCTGTCTTTCCCTCCCTCCCCTTCTGTCTCTCTCTGTGTCTGTCAGTCACTCCCTCGCCACTCGCAGCGGGCGAGGGAGCAGGCAGGGTGAGCACCCAAGGCTACTGTCATCTTAAGCACCACCGAGGCTGTCGCCCGGCAGGGGTGTCAGGCAGGGAAGCCGGTCGCGGCTCCATCGCGGCTCCCTCCGGCAGGCACCACAGCTTACGTTCTGAGGCCCGCATCCATCTTCCCTGCCTGACGCCCCTGCCGGGCGACCTTGTGTGGCGGGAGCGGCACGTTCTGGGGCTGCGTGGCTGGGAGGGAGGTGAACGCGCCAAGCGGATGTTCTGGGGCCGCGCATTCACCTCCCTCCCAGCTTCGCAGCCCCAGAACCTGCAGCTCCCGCCACACAAGGTCGCCCGGCAGGGGCGTCAGGCAGGGAAGACGCTGCGGGAGGAGGCGTCCGTAACCTCCGTCCACCTCCCTCCCAGCCACACAGCCCCAGAGACAGAGGGAGGAAGGGAGGGCCACATTTATACAGAGCAGGGAGGGCTGTTGGAGGGCCATATTAAACCGGCTCCCGGGCCACAAATGGCCCCCGGGCCGGACTTTGGACATGCCTGCTCTATGAGGAGGAAGGGAATCACAAGATCTCTCACTGAAAGCCTCCTTTAGGTCCCAATATTCTTTGGGAATCTTCTCCTCGCCTGGTATGACTTCAGGTGAAGGAAAATCTAATAAGGGCCCAGCGGGTTCAGTTTTAAGAGGTGAGTTACTGGGTGGGAAGTGATTGTCCTCTGATGGCAGAGAGGTATGTTCAGGTAATGACAGAGGTATGCGTACCCAACCCTCTCTCCAATTTATTAGAGGATTCCATTTACGAAGCCAATTGACCCCCAAAATGATAGCATTTTCAGAGATGGCAGTCACGATAAAATTGATGGTCTCAGTATGAGCTGTGCCAATAGAGACATGAATTGGTTCGGTGATAAAAGATGCTGGGGTTCCCCCTGCTACAGAACCATCCATTTGGCAAAAGGCTATGGGAGTTTTCAGGGTTTTTAAGTGAAAACCCATGGAAGAGACCAGGTCTTGGCTTATGAGACATTTTGAGCACCCAGAATCAATAAGGGCTTGCACATTGCAAGTACGTCCAGTAGATGGAGCCAAAAGCTTTAAATTTATATAAAGGGGCCCGGAACGGTGACTCACCAAATTGTCGTCAGAAGAATTCGAAGACGCCTCCCAGTCATCAGGGTGGGTGCTGGGCTGGTCAGTGGAGAGGTTCAGAGGCTCCACCCCGCTCATTGCCGGTCTACTGCGCACGCTCGGAGTCTTTGGAGGCTTTCCTTCCGAAGAGGAATGTGGGCGTGGAGGTTGCCTTGATCTGCATTTGTCAGCCCAGTGCCCCTCCTTTCCGCAGCGATAACAATTGCCTGAGCGAGGTTGAGTTGGTTTCCGCCCCCCCCCCCCCTTTGCAAATGGGAATCTTTCTCTGGGGACCGAGATTTGAGGCTGTCCCTCTGTGGGTTTTTTTCAAGACGGACTGGATCCTGCAAGTGGGCCTGATCCAGTTCCACATCCCCAGCGAGATCTATCCATTCATTTAAGGTCTCGGGACGGAATCTGTTCACACATGTTTGATAAATGTCCTTATTAAGCCCTTCAACATAGAGGTCCATTAAGGCCTGGTCACTATAACCAGTCATAAACACCGATAACTCCTGAAAAATCTGCGTGTACTCCTGGACCGTCATACTCCCCTGGTGTAAGGTTTTCATTTTCATTTTAGCTTTCCTTTCAACACGGGGATCTTCAAAACGCCTTCTAAGAGCATTCATAAAACGATCGAAATCCCGCAACGCGGGTGAGCGGCTATTATGCAGGGAGACCAGCCATCTGGAAGCTTGGTCTTCCAGAGCCATTGAGACAATTCTAATTTTGATTTCATCATCTAAATCAACTGCGTAAAACTGCATGAAATTATCGACGTGAATTAGAAAAAACGCCAGTTTGTCGGCACTACCGTCGTACTTAACACCCAAGGGGGGGAGTTTTGCAAGTCGACGAGGGGAGGTGGGTCGGGCTTCTCTCCGCAATTCCCTGCTGGGTTGGGGAGGGGGGGATGGTGTTGAGCTCCTGCTTTCTTTGGCAGCTGCTGAATGCGTTTCTTTTAGCTGTCTGCGTTCCTGCTCCCTCCCCCAGAGCTTATCCAGGGCCTCCCGCTTCTCGTCTGCTTGGCGAAGCAATTCTTGGGCCATTTCTTTTAACTCCCTTTCTTCTCTTAAAAGTTCCGGAATGACTGTCTTGGGGGAAAGGCGCCGCCTGGTGACGTTTACTCCAGTCATTCCTACCCCTTCGGACCATCGTTTTGGTTTGACTGAATCTTCGGTTGGCAGATTAAGATTTAGGCCAGCCAAACAGTCCATCACTGACCTGGTATCTTCAGATTGAACAGGAAGGTGCGATGCCTCTGTTCCCATATCAGGTTCAGGCAGAACCTCCACCAACGGAAGCTCCTCTTGTGCAGGGTCCGACATCAGGTGTGGATTTAGTGACTCTCCGCTTTTTGTCAGGCCTGTTTCTTCGAATACTTAAGAAAGATCACGCTTAGACATTATTTGAAATGAATAAGGCTACTTTTACTAAGTAACGATAGTTAACAGACCAAGTAAAGCGGAGAGTGAATAGTTTAGGCGCGAACATAGAGTATTAAGCTTAAGCCCATCCCAATCCCCAAACCCCCCCCCCTTAGCATTGTCCAATATACTTTCTTCTCCACCATCAGGTGGGCAGGTCTTCACCAGCCTGGAATGCGGGACCGTTAGCCGAGAGATAACACCAGCCGTCAACATCGTCCACCAGCAGAACAATTGTATCCCAACGCCCCCCACCCTCCCCGTTGCCATGGCAGCTAAGCAGAACAAGCGAAGGCTGACAATATAGTTTTCTTGTTAAGCTAGGCATTTCCTCTTACAGCTATTTTGCAGCTTGTATTCTTCTGTTTCCCACTATGAAAACCTGGCTAATTTTTGCCTACATGTCTATTTTACATCCTTCCTTTTTTTTCCAATCAATTTTTCATTTTTTATATTCTTAATACATAGCAATGCATGAATGGTGTGGTAACTGGGTAATAGTACACATAAACATAGTCTTATTGTTTCTAAAAATTACATTTCATTTCCATTGTTTCATTTATACATGTCTTTTATTATCACCCTTCCTTTCTGAACCATCTTTCTGTCCTTTTGTATAACTTTTAACTTTAACTTTTATTAAATTTCTATCCCGCCCTATCTCCCAAAAGGAACTCAAGGCGGCGCACAGGAACTTAAAATCCAAAAATACAAACAATACAAATTCTACAAAATTTAAAACTACAATTAAACAGTTTAACCCGTGCTAAAAGAGGAGACAATTAATTTAAAACCCAACTCTAATAATAACATGGTTGTAGCAGCTATGCCAGGCCGGCCATATGGAAGAGATAGGTTTTTAAAGTCTGGCGGAAGAGGCGAAGGTCGGTGATAGTCCGGAGGTCTGGGGGGAGGTCATTCCAAAGGGCGGGGCCTGCCACAGAGAAGGCTCTTACCCTGGGCGCCGCTAGCCGGCATTGTCCAGCGGACGGCACCCTAAGGAGGCCCTCCCTGTGGGAGCGGACAGGTTGAGTGGAGGTATGCGGTAGAAGGCGATCCTGCAAGTAACCAGGCCCACTGCCATGGAGCGTTTTAAAGATGGTCACTAAAACCTTGAAACGCACCCGGAAGGCTACCGGCAGCCAGTGCAGCTCGCGCAGGAGAGGTGTTACATGGGAGTATTTTGAAACTCCCTAGATCCCCCGCGCGGCCGCATTCTGCACCAACTGGAGCCTCTGGATATATCTTATATTAATATATAGTTATTATTTCCCCCCACGATTTTCTATCCCTATTTTAACTTCCCCCACTTTCATATCGCTATAATATTCAAGACATGTTTTCCACCTATTTTGTTGTTCATATTTCATTAATTAAATCAAAGTTCCATCCTTCATTCTTCCATTTTTCAATATCTCCTTATACAGTTGTAATATCAATCATGATCATTTATACATTTAGGGTATTTTTATTCATATTCGTTCAAGTTCTTCAATCCATCTAATTCTACTATTGATACATGTTTAGATTAATGTAAATTATACACACATAGACACACAGACACACCATATATATATGACATATATATGTCAGGCCTGCAGCCATCTTTTGTTTGGCCTGCCACACTTTCTATTATTCTACTTTGCATTTTCTATTGTGAGAAAATGGGAGCGGGATTGTAGGAATGAGATGCAATGTAGCCAAAATAAAATTCCTTTCTAGAAAGCTAAGGTCATCCTTTGTCTCTGTACCTCTGCACCTGACTGGAACTGGATGGGTGAAATTGCCAGCATAGCAGTGGAAGCTTGGACCATGTGATGGACTTGTGGGTGTGTGGGGTCAAGATTTATTTATTTACTTTATTTTATTAAATTTATACCCCGCCCTTCTCCTAAAAAAGGACCCAGATCTTGAACTTTCAACTGAGTTGGGGAAACCGGGAAGCTTTCAGATTCAGGTTTTGCCAGATGTGCCAAAATGGCTCTCTTAATAAATTGGAACTTTGAGCAATACTTTGCCTTTGACTCTGATTTACTTTTGGATGCTATTTGAAACCCTGACATATATATTTATATATACTGTATCGCCAATTGTTGTTCTAACCTTCCACTGTTATTCATATTTTTATACATATTTAGTAGTACATTCATTCAAAATCTATTTTTCCCATTCTTCACATAATATTACAATATTATCCTGATATCTGTCACATTGCTAAAATAATAATCCAACTTGTATAGTTCTGATATTAATACACATTACTGAAATATATTCATAAATTTTTTCTTTTACTCTGTTTTCCCTTATCCTTCATCTCTTACCCACTTCCGAACGTTTAATCTTATTTCTTTTTAGTTTTCCTCCCATATTTGTCCCTAGGGTCTTTTATTCCCTTTATTTGCCTATGCAATCTAACTTTTCCTCCCAACTCTACCTTTTCACACTAATTCCAGAATTAACCATTCCACTTCCTATCTCTTTTCTCCAGTTCTCTTACTATTTCTCCCATTCCCTTTTAAGGTCTTTTACATTATTTTCCTTCCTTTTTAATTCCTTAATCACTATTCATTTTGGCACCATCTCCTTATCATCTTGCTAATTTCTCTCCACTTTCCCCTCTGTTTCTACTGGTAGCTCTATTCTTTCTTCCTTGTTCTGATCATTGTCTGTTATTCTTTGTATTAAATTTGAAGAGAAATTCTTCCAGAAGCACGCCTGATAACCAAAGATAAACAGCTTTTAATTAATAGGAGGGCAACGATACCACTTGAGAGTTGTTCTGAACAGTAAAGTGCAGAGAGAAGTTTACAAGAACCTTACAAAGAAGAACAAAAGAAGATTGAAACCACAAATGGCATGCATATATACATATATATACATATATATACATATATATATATATATATATATATATATATATATATATATATATATATATATATATATGTTAAATTTCTTTTTTTTTTTTTTTATATATATATAGCTAACTAGTAAAAGAAGTAGGAGATAAACTGTAAATTGTGATTCTGGAAAAAGACCAAAACAAATTAACAAATTTTTATTTAGAATTCATCTCTCTTTCGCCGCTCACTTAAGACGTACCTTTTCCACCAAGCCGGTCTAGCCTAGAGCTTAGAGCTCAGATGTGATTTAATTTTAGCAAATTTGTAAAGGGATTCTAGAATTTATTAATGGGAATTTTTAGCACAGGTTATTCAATTTAGTTCATTTTAAATATTGTCACTGTATTATTTTTGCTGGTGATTTTTAATTTCCTGTGCACCGCCCTGAGTCCATCTCGATGGAGATAGGAGCGGTATATAAATCAAATAAATAAATAAATAAATAAATAAATAAATAAATAAATAGGTGCAATACAATTTAAAGTGGAATGAGATTGGACATAAATAGTAAAATATTTTTAGTCAACTATTAAGGAAATGTTAATGGATATTGTTTAATAATACTTTAAAAGGGGGGATTAGAAATAGTATTAATTTAGTTTTATATAGAACATGTTTCTAAGCTGCAATGTTATTGGAGGCTTTTTGAAATAGTCCACGAATGCCATTATGTGGTTATGCCTATAAGTGAGAACTATCTGAGGAAAAAGCACGTTTAATTGTGGTCAAAGGAGAACTTTGGTACAATGATTAAGATATACAATGAATTTCTGATTTAAAGTGTATAATTTAATATGATTTATGAGTAACTAGCAGTACCCGGCCACGCATTGCTGGGGCCCAGTCTGGTTAAATGGCCAACCAAACTGTGTACACACAACCACCGTATAACCACTAACCTACATACCTACTGTATTTCTTACTCTCTCCCTCTACCTACCTACCTACCTACTGTATTTCTCCCTCTATCTATCCTCTACCTACCTACCTACCTACTGTATTTCTCTCTCTCTCTATCCCTCTACCTACCTACCTACCTACCTACCTACCTACCATATTTCTCTTTCTCTCTCTCTCCCTCTACCTACCTACCTACTGTATCTCTCCCTCTCTATCCCTCTACCTATCTACTGTATATCTTCTCTCTCTATCCCTCGACCTACTTACCTACCTACTTACCTACCTACCTACTGTATTTCTCCTTCTCTCTATCCCTCTACCTACCTATCTACTTACTTACTGTATTCTTCCCTCTCCCCCTCTACCTATCTGTCTGTCTGTCTGTCTGTCTGTCTTTCTGTCTGTCTATCTCTATCTATCTATCTATCTATCTATCTATCTATCTATCTATCTATCTATCTATCTATCTATCTATCTATCTATCTATCTGGACTGGACTATTGCAACTCTCTCTACATGGGGCTCCCCTTGAGGTGCACCCGGAGACTTCAGCTAGTCCAGAATGCAGCCGCGCGAGCAATTATGGGAACCGCTAGGTCTACCCATGTAACACCGCTCTTGCGCGAGCTGCACTGGCTACCTGTCGTCTTCCGGGTGCGCTTCAAGGTGTTGATTATCATCTTTAAAGCGCTCCATGGCTCGGGACCTAGCTATCTGCGGGATCGGATCCTGCCTCATACATCCTCATGGCCGATTCGCTCCCACAGAGAGGGACTTCTCCGGGTGCCGTCCACTAGACTTTGTCAGCGGGTGACGCCCAGGGGAAGGGCTCTCTCTGTGGCGGGCCCGGCCCTCTGGAATGACCTTCCCCCCAACATTAGGACGACCACGGACCTCCGCTCCTTCCGTCTCAAATTAAAAACTCATTTCTTCTGTCTGGCCGGCCTAGGATAGTCTCTCTGTCTTTGGGGTTTTATTGGGAAGTTTTCTAATATAGCTCAGTTTTAATGGGGAATTTTAGCGCAGGTTTAGATTTAATTTATTTTTAATGAAATGTTTGTATGTATTTATTGTTTTACTGTGCCTGTGCACTGCCCCGAGTCCCTGTGGGGAGAGGGTGTGGTTTAGAAATATTAAAGTATTATTATTATTATTATTATTATTATTATTATTATTATTATTATTATTATTATTATTATTATTATTATCTATCTATCTATCTATCTATCTATCTATCTATCCTATCTATCTATCTATCCTATCTATCTATCTATCTATCTATCTATGTATTGTATTTCTCTCTATATACCTGTACCTATCTACCTACCTACCTGCTGTATTCATCCCTCTCGTCTATCCCTGTACCTACCTACCTACCTACTGTATTTCTTCCTCTCTCTGTATTCCTGTACCTAACTATCCCTCCCCTCCCCAGACCACCTCCCCCACAGTCAACCTCCTTCAGGCCCCTCTCCCTCCTTCCCTCCCTGCCTCCCTTGAGGCCAAGGGCAGCATCCACCTGGTGGCTTTATGGGATGCCATGTCTGGCTTCTCCTGGGGGTGGGGGGGAGAGGTTTCCGCCTCCGTGCCTCCTCGCTGATGCTGCCACTGTGCCTGCAGCTCCTGGCGCTTCTGCTTCCTCCCCACAGTTGACCTGGCCCACCCTCCCTCCCTCGGGGCCAGTGGCTTGTGGCTTTGCGGGGCGCTGTGTCCGGTTTCTCCTGGGGGTGGGGGGAGGTTTCCGCCTCCGTGCCTCCTCGCTGATGCTGTCATGGTGCCTGCTGCTCTTGCCGCCGCTGCGGCCTCGCCCTCCACCTTCTGCTGGCGCTCCAACCTCTCTGTGGCAGCAGCACCGGCAAGAAGAGATCGGCAAGGGGCGGGACTGCTGCGGTGGTGGCCAGGGTGCTGGGAACAGTGGGCACGGTGGCGGCATCGGCGAGGAGGCATGGAGGTAGAGGCTTCCCCTTCCCCCTGCCCCCGGGAGAGGCCGGTTGCAGCGTCCCGCGGGGCTAGGGGTGGCTGCTGACGTTGGCTTGAGGGAGGGGGGCCATGTTGCTGTGGGGGGGGGGCGGTGGAGGCGCCAGGAGCAGCGGGCATGGCAACAGCATTGGCGAGGAGGCGAGGCTTCCCACCCCACCCTGCCCCCAGGAGATGCCGGGCGCGGCGTCCCATGAAGCTACCGGGTGGCTTCGGCCATTGGCCTCGCCCAGGGAGGCGCATGCACAGATTCCCACGCAGATTCCTTGGCAATGCACCGCCTCAAGGTCATTCACTGATGCAGCAGCCAAGTGGGAGGAGTTACAGGGAGGTGAAACCCTCACAAGTGGGTACATTTTACATTCGTGTACCGTGCACATGACACACGTGTGCTAGCCAAAAAAAGGTATGTGTTATATCATCAGAAGTCCTTGTGAACATTGTGTCAAAATTTGGTGTCAATCGGTCCAGTAGTTTCTGAGATTAGCGGCTTTGCACAAACTATTTTACATTTTTATTTATATAGATGATGGTGGAAGAAACGCATGAGAGCTTTATGTAACCAATCAACATGCTTTCTACAGGATGTAATGAAGGACAATCATTTTTTTTTGTATTTTTGTTTAATTAAAAATTTAAAAAAAATAAAAAAATATTCAATGATATTCAGAGATTCTTAACTGAAGTCCTTAGTTAATAATCAAATCTCTAGTGGTCTTAGAGTAGGTCTATATCTAACAGATATTTCCAATCTTTTTGAATAGTTATTTCCAAGTTTGCATATTTTCCTTTTCGTCAGCAGATGACGTTTTTGCTTCTGTGTGCTTCAACCTCTCTGCAACAGTTCCAATTTCAATTAGTTTTTCAATTATTCAAATTATTTTTAAATTATAAATCCAATAATTGAGCAATGTTTGTAAAGATAAATTTGGGACTTTAATTCCAGCATTTTAAAATGCTGTCAATACCACATCTTTTAGCTATGAGGAACCAAGTTTCTATTTATTATTTAAAAAGCAGTTATTTTCCTTCTTCAATTTTCAGATATATTTCCTGTGTGCCCATTCGCAGCTTCAACAAATAGCTTTAAATATTTTATTTATTTTTATTTTATTTACATTTATATCACGCCCTTCTCCGCAGAGGACCCAGGGCGGCGCAGAGGAAATTTAAAAAACATACAAAATACAAAATAAATACACAATTTAAAATATAAATTAAACCATCTTATCCTATGCTAAAACCCATTTTTAAAATACCCTATTTAAAACTATCTAAAAGTCCCCATGGGAGGTTAGGCTAGGCCGGCTTGTTGGAATAAGTATGTCTTTAGACATTGGCGAAAGAGGCGGAGGTCGGTGATGGTACGTAATTCGGGGGGTAGGTCGTTCCAAAGGGCTGGGCCCGCCACAGAGAAGGCTCTTCTCCTGGGTGTCGCCAGTCGGCATTGTCCGGCTGACGGCACCCTGAGAAAGCCCTCTCTGTGGGAGCGTATCGGTCTAAGGGATGTATGAGGCAAGAGGCGGTCTCGCAAATAACTAGGCCCCGAGCCATGGAGCGCTTTAAAGATGGTCGTCAAGACCTTGAAGCACACCCGAAAGACCACAGGAAGCCAATGCAGCTCGCGCAGGATCGGTGTTATGTGGGAGCATCTAGTGGCTCCCGTAATCATCCGCGCGGCTGCGTTTTGGACTAACTGTAGCTTTCGGGTGCACCTCAAGGGAAGCCCCATGTAGAGAGCATTACAGTAGTCGAGTCGGAACGTCACGAGAGCTTGAGTGACTGTGCGGAGGGCAGCCCGGTCCAGTAAGGGGCGCAATTGGCGCATCAGGCGTACCTGATGAAACGCCCCCCTGGCCACGGCTGCCACATGGTCCTCCATGGACAGCCGGGGATCCAGGAGGACACCCAAATTGCGCGCCCTCTCCACGGGGGCCAGTGTTTCACCCCCAATGGCCAGAGTTGAAGTAATCTGGCTGAACCGGGGTGCCGGAAACCACAGCCACTCAGTCTTGGCAGGGTTGAGCTTGAGTTTGTTACCACCCATCCAGATCCGTACGGCCTCCAAACACCGGGACAGCACTTTGACGGCATCGTTGGGGTGGTCTGGGGTGGATATGTACAACTGAGTGTCATCAGCGTACAGATGGAACTCCACCCCAAAACCACGGATGATCTCACCCAGCGGCTTCATATATGTGTTGAAAAGGAGGGGCGAGAGGACCGACCCCTGAGGAACCCCACATACGAGGGGCCTCGAGGTCGACCTCTGCCCTCCCGTCAACACATATTGCGACCAACCAGAGAGGTAGGATGAGAACTACCGCAGAACGGTGCCTCCCAGCCCCAACCCCCCCAGTCGGCGCAATAGGATACCATGGTCGATGGTATCAAAAGCCACTGAGAGGTCTAATAGGACTAGGATAGAGGAATACCCCCTATCCCGCGCCCTCCAGAGATCATCAACCAACGCGACCAATGCCGTCTCGGTGCTGTGACCGGGTCGGAAGCCGGACTGGCGTAGGTCTAGATAATCAACTTCCTCCAGGTGTCGCGGGAACTGTTGGGCTACCACACTCTCAACAACCTTCACCAAAAAGTGAAGGTTGGAGACCGGACGATAGTTCCCTAATAATGCCGGGTCCAGGGACGGCTTCTTGAGGAGGGGCCTCACTACCGCCTCTTTCAAGACGGCAGGTACGGACCCCTCACTCAAAGATGCGTTGACAATGCCCTGGAGCCAGCCTCGTGTCGTCTCCCAGGATGCCAGTACAAGCCAGGAGGGACACGGGTCCAATAAACATGTGGTCGCCCTAAGCTTCCTTGACAACCTGTCCATATCCTCGGTGGTAACAAAGTCAAACTCCTCCCAAGAAGGAACCTCAAGACTAATCTCGGACAGTCCCACAGGACCACTGGCGATGGAGGGTAACTCATTCCAAATCCGAGTGATTTTCTCCTGCAGATAAATCCCAAATTCCTCTGCTCGCCCTTGTAAAGGGGCTTCCCGCGGCCTCTGATGAAGGAGGGAGCGGGTCACCCCAAGCAGGGCGGCAGGGTGGTTATCTGCGGATGCAATAAGGGTGGCACAGTACTCCCGTTTGGCCACCCTAATCACCACTAAGTAAGCCCTAATATGGGTTCTCACTAGTGTTCGGTCGGCTTTGGAGCGAGAGGATCTCCATCTGCTCTCTAGGCGTCTCTTGTGGCGCTTCATCCCCTGAAGCTCCTCAGTAAACCAGGGAGCCTGGGTGGTTCGACGCCGCAAGAGAGGCCGCAAGGGCGCGACTCGGTCCAAGGTCCCCGTGGCCGCACTTAACCATGCGGCCACTAGGTCCTCAGTCGAGTCGCGAGGCAGGGTCACAGGAATTGGCCCAAGCCCCCTCTGGAACATCTCCGGGTCCATTAGAAGCCTGGGGCGGAACCATCTAGGAGTATCCGGTTCCGCCTCCCCGCGGTGAGGTGAAGCGATTGGAAAGTCCAGCCGAAGGAGAGCGTGATCTGTCCATGACAAGGGAGTGATGACTAGATCCCCTATTCCCAGATCACTACTCCACTGTCCCGAGACAAAGATCATATCCAGCGTGTTTCCCCCCTCGTGAGTGGGGCCTAAAACTACCTGGGTCATGTCCATGGCCGTCATGGAAGCCATGAACTCCCGAGCTACTCCAGAGGCTTCGCCCGCCGACGGCAAGTTAAAGTCCCCCATGACTATCAGTCTGGGGGTCTCAACTGCCGCCTCGGCTATCACCTCTAGGAGCTCGGGCAGGGCTGTTGTTGTATAGCGAGGAGCCAGGTATACAACTAACACGCCCAACTGCCTCCCTAGGCCCCATCTCACGCAGAGAGATTCACACCCAATTGTCTGAGGGACTGTGGTCTCCTTCGGCTCAAGACCTTCCTTAAAAATTTATGTAAAAACCCCCTTAATTTGCGCTTCGCCCACCTCTCAGGAGCAATTAGTCCATCCTCAAGGTGGGCCCGTGTTAAACAGGGGGGCCAGGCCTGCGAGAGGGGAGCCTCCCGCAGGCAAAGGAGATCACACCTAGAGTACACCGCTAAAAACATGGAGGACACCCAACCTAGGGGACATGGGGCAAGTTCACAGATAGAGTCCAGGGCAAGTAAAGTGACAAGCTTCCCCCTTGGATTTCTGGGGTCAACTTCCAATCTATATAAATAAAAATGTAACAATAGTTTGT
Source organism: Rhabdophis nuchalis (assembly GCA_039707465.1). NCBI lineage: Eukaryota > Metazoa > Chordata > Lepidosauria > Squamata > Natricidae > Rhabdophis > Rhabdophis nuchalis. The sequence continues at coordinate 215,523,918 of CM077643.1, forward strand.
TCAAAACCGCTAATCGCAGAAAATCGCTTCCACATTTTCACACAACGTTCCTTTGAAGTACAGCAACAATGATATGTATAGATTGTGTGGATGTCACACCTGTGCCAGGTGCACGCCACGCAAATGTAAAAGTGCAGCTCTTCTGAGTTTTTCCCTCACTCGCTCCCTCCCTCCCTCCCGCAGCTCCTCCCACCTGGCCACTTCTGCTGCGTCATGTACACGTGTAGCACTGTGCGCTGATGCCCTTCCCCCGTGCTTCTACGTCATCATCATAACAGTCGCATTCCTTGGCAGATGGGCTTTGTAGTCCCACGTTGATGGGAGGGGGCTTGAAGCCCCTCGAGGAGAAGGAAGGCTCTCCCCACCACTCCTTCCCAAGCCCCAGTCCTTCCCTCACCTTGGGGGCGCTTTTTTCCGCAGCGGTTTTTGTCGTAGGTAGGTAGGTTGCGGGTTCTACGGTGGTTGTGTGTACGTGTTTGTGTGTGGAGGTGTAGATCTACACACAGATTGGTTGGCCATTTAACTAGACTGGGCCACAGCAACGCGTGGCCGGGAACGGCTAGTAAAAAATATTTTCTCATCCTGATCACACTTCATTTACTTTCTCCGCTCCAGCACAGTCTTGGGTATTCAGGCTGTCCCCAGTTTCATGGTGGCCATTTTGACTGCCGCTGCTCCTTGTCTTCAGATTAGGGGGCTCTCCCAAGAGATGTGGCTCTCCTCGACCTGCCAGGCAGTCCCACCTTACTTCACCACCCCTTCAGGGTGGGTATGGTCCGAAATTGGACCCTCCAACAGGGAGAGTTCAGAACTGACCAGAGAGCTTGCAGTTCAGGCTTCCAAAGGTGCCGGAAGTACAACCGGAACTATCTTACATCCTCCCTTTATACTACCATTTAGTAGGTAGTATAAAGGGAGGTTGTTTGGCAGGTTTGCTTTTCTATTCAGCAAGTTTCCACTGCAGAGCAGATTCCCTTCTGTCTGTGCCTGAAAATTCATCATATTGATACACTTATGAATCCACATTACTAGCAGCTCATTTGCATGAAAAATTCTTCTTTCAATTTGTGGGAAGCCGCCCACCCCACCTCAGAAGAATGAAATATTTTAAGAACTATTTAAAAAGACAGAATATTATATTTCTCTAAAAGAGAAATGGAAGTGTTTTAGAAGCAGGAAGCAGCACCCAAACCTTTCTTAATAGTCCACAACAGATGCCAGGACTTAAGAGATAAAAAGCTTATTGAAAGAGGAAAATTATTTAGATACTCATAAGCAAAGCAAATACTGCAGGCAGATATCCATTCAAGACAGAATATTGTAAAACTGCTTGAAGCAAAGTTTGATAGCTAACTAAAGCAGAGTAATAAGATTAACACACACACTTTTACAACGTTTAAACCTTGATCTGAACTTTTGGCTCCCGGTTAGTCTCACCAGCCCCACCCTGAAAACGCCATTTTGATGGCACTGACTCTAACAGTTAAGATGGCTCAAGAAACAGCACTGACAAGTTTAGAACAACGGATGGCTTCTCTTGAAACTGTTATACAAACTTTGGTTCAAGAAATTCAGGCCCAGAGGGCAGAAAACATTATTTTCAAGAAGGAGCTATTGGACACACGGAAGCAAACGTTGGAAATCACACAGAAGACTGAAGAATTGGAAGGGGGGCTGGTGGGGGTTAAGGGAGAGATTAAAAATGTTACTAAAGAGGTTGAGGAAACAAGTGGGCATGTGTCTAGGATTGATATGGAAAGAATGACATATTTTTTGAGATTTCAGAATGTTTTTGAGCAACCTGGTGAATGCCTCCCTGATCTTATGAGCACAATTTTAGCAGACTATTTACAAAAACCCAAAGATGAGATCAGGGGGGACATTGACCTAGCCTATAGAATTAACTCAGCATATGCCAGGATAAATGAAGTGCCTAGAGAGATACATGTGAAATTTGTTAGAAGGTCAACCAGAGAGGAAATCTTGAAGGCGCAGAGAGGGAACCCTTTAATTTACCAACAAAAAACGGTCACTATCTTGAAGCAGATTCCTAGAAAGATTCGAGAAGCAAGGAGGAAATTTTCCTTCTTGTCTAAAATTTTATTTGATCATGGGATTTGGTTCAAGTGGGTGACACCCGAAGGGATGCTGGTGTTCTGGGAAGGAGGAAGAGTGAGGATTAAAACAGTTGCTGAGGCGGAAGCCTTTCTTAAAAAACATTCCTCTGCCCTGGGGGAAGATCCAGGGGGGACGGAGGGGGCCATGGCTGGGGGCCTGGGAGGAGAAAAAGAAGATACCAAGAGCCAAGAGACTTAGATCGAAAAAATAACTTTGCCTTGATTTTCCTGAACAATTTTGCATAATATTTTCTGGATTTTTTGTAAATGTTTGACAGCATGGAACTGAGAATTTAGGTATATGTACTTGCTTTTACCTTGTAGTGTTATGAAAAATGCTTTTTTTTGTTATTTTTTTTTATTGTGTATTTTGAGGTCTCGGAAGGGCCGACGACTCTGACGTGAATGCTCTCAAAATTTCTTTGTATCCCTTACCCTACCCTATAGAAAAAATGTAAAACCAATAAAACTTTTTCAATATAAAAAAAAAGATTAACACACAAGCCCCTTCATTGCACCACCCCCAGAACAGTCCACACTTCAAAGTAACATAGAACCTTTTAAAGATCCATCCACTCATTCAACCCGTTCAGCTGACCTAGAACTATCATTGTGGTTCTGTTAAATAAACCATCTTTCCAATCAGTCTCCATGTTGTTTCCAATGACTTTCTCCCAGCTTGGAACTGAACCAGGTGGATTTTCCTTCTAAGGAATTTTATTTTTTCATGCAGGAAAATTGGCTGAAAGCATGACGCCTTAGTGAGCTTGGAAGGCTTGGTGAGGATCAGCATTGTTAGCCTTGGAGAAACTGAGAACGGGTGTTCTAAAAACATGCAGATAATACGGGGGCTGGAGAACGTTTTTATCTTACAGGATGGAGGCACCCTAAGGGTCTTTGGGCCCGCCTCTTTCAGAGAGCCACGATGAGATCTTTTAGAATCAGATTCGGGAAATCATGCACTCAACTATAAATCATCGCTCTTTGCGGCGTCTAAAGCAGTGAGTGTACTGTTTGCAATCACACTATGCATAAGATTTCACATTTCTGTTTGTTCTTTTGAACATGATGTTATTTTAAAGGCAGAATTGTATTTCTATATAATACGGAATATTAGAAAATATGACTTCCCCCTTAGTCTAAAATGGTACGGTCCAGGCATAAGCGACCCCTTTCCAAACGAAACCAAGCGATAGTACGCATCTGGAAAAGACGTTATCCAAAGACCAATTTACCAAAGAAGGAAGCAGTGATTGTTCGGGCGAAAGTGGGCTGGAAAAACAAGGCGAAAGGAGGGCGAGGGTCTCGAAAGGACGTTTCCCCCCACCCTACCCCCGTACCGTTGCCCTTTTAAAACTCCTCCCTTCTCACTTGGCAGGGCTTTGATTGATTGAGCTGCAGTTGCTACGTTGGAAGCTTTGGGAGGAGGTCCTATTAGGGCTTCCTCCCAGGCAGATCGCCAGAAGGTGGGCCTAAAAGGAGGGCGACACTTCCTGCCTGAAAATGAATGAGTCCGCGGGGAAGGAGGCAGTTTCCCTCTTGATCAATTCATTTGAACGGTTAATCCAGGAGAAAGCCCAGTTCTTTTTCTACCCAGGCGAAAAATAGCAACGATTTGCACGGAGAACCACCATTGTTCTGCGGTTCTGAACACTCTGCCACACCTCGAAGTTGCCTTTGCTGCTTGGTCCTCATTCCAGGCGGCGCTTGAGCTGATCATTGCTTCCCCACCCCCTCCGCTATCTCGCGATTTCTCTCTTGCAAGATCCGGATTGTTGCTGATCTCCAGGGCGTATCTGGAATGGTTTCTGCGGGTGAGTGTGCATTTTAAAATCGCAACCTAATCAGGTTGGATTATTAGGATCCTAATAGGATCGAATACCGACTAACAAGGAAAAGAGCTTAAACGGAATCGGCAAAGATTTTTCCGCTGCTGAGTCACCCCATCAATACCATGGGAAACATTTCATCAAATATCTCTACCTTTCAGTCTCTGCACATTGTCATGCTGGGTCTGGATTCTGCAGGCAAAACCACTGTGCTCTACAGGCTTAAATTCAACGAATTTGTCAACACGGTGCCTACCATTGGCTTCAACACTGAAAAAATCAAGCTAAGCAATGGAACTGCAAAGGGCATCAGCTGCCATTTTTGGGATGTAGGTGGGCAAGAGAAACTGAGGCCTCTGTGGAAATCCTACAGTCGTTGCACTGATGGTATCATTTATGTGGTGGACTCTGTTGATGTGGACAGGCTAGAAGAAGCCAAAACAGAGCTGCACAAAGTCACCAAGTTTGCAGAGAATCAAGGCACTCCCTTATTAGTGATTGCCAACAAGCAAGACCTGCCAAAATCTTTGCCTGTGGCAGAAATAGAAAAACAGTTGGCTCTTCATGAGCTAACTCCATCCACCACTTACCATATACAACCAGCCTGTGCGATCATTGGTGAGGGTCTCACAGAAGGTATGGACAAACTCTACGAGATGATTCTTAAGCGCAGAAAATCCTTAAAGCAGAAAAGAAAACGATAGGCAAGAAGAAAGTGCTTTCCATTAGATCATAGTATGACTTGCTAGCTTGAAGTATTAGTTAAGGATGCTGGTGTTTATATTATTTTCCATAGTATCACAGAGTCCTTCAAATATGCTGATTTTTTTAAAAGTTCAGATTATAACATTGTGCTGACTACCATTTGGGATGCTGGTCAGATCTATGCATGCCAGCCTATCACTTCCATCCTGCTCTCAGGCCCCATGAGCCAGTGGGAGAAAAGAAGGCCTCTTCATAATATTCTAGCAGGACTAGAAGGCAGGCAAGCAGAACATTTTCCTATCGGTTGCTTCTGACCTTGTGAACTACAAATATGCAAGAGGCTCCCCTAATTCTTTAGACAATTCCTGTGAATGGGAGACAAAAATCATAAAGCTTGATATGTCAGGGCAGGTCCCTGTTCCATTCAAATTAAGATGTGTGCTGCCATCTCAGGATGTTACTACATGGTGATGTGTATGCATGAAGATCTAGACATTGCTTGATGGGAAAAATGCTGTGATTAAGGGGAAATGTGCATTAAAAATACAGCTTTTATACGAACCACTTGTGGAAAACTTTCTCAGTCTTACAACAAACTTACCAAGATGTTTATGATCTGTTGTGTGTGGCTGTTACCAAGATCAGCAAATATGTAATCACTGAACAAATGAGGCTGGACTACTTCCTGGAGTAATTTTTATGTGTTTGGAGGGAAGTAACCTATGTTCCCTGTCATTTCAGTTGAGTGTAAGGATATACATAGTGGGTGAACTGTTCTTTTCTTTTCTTTTTCTGTATTGTCTTTTGAATGCGTTGGTAAAGAGGGCTGTGTATGTTATGTATTCCTATATTAAAAAACTAAGTTGGTGTGTTGATGCACTTGAATTAAAAAACTGCTTGGATCATTTGTGACCAGTAGCTGCCTCTTGGTGCTGCTGCTTGGATCATTTGTGACCAGTAGCTGCCTCTTGGTGCTGCTTTAAGCATTACATTAGAGAATGTTATCTTTTCATAAGTCTACACACTGTAGCAATAATCACTAAACAACTTTTTAAAAAATATCATGTCTTTGTAACGTTGAACTATGGACCTATGTTTAATCTAATCAGACAATATGACTCATAATTCAATTCGGATTGCAACTGAATAGCAGTGAAGGAAAATTCAGATTTGTCTGATTTGGTATAGAAAATAAAAGCTATAGAATCAAAAGGACAATCTAAACTTTCTGCTGAGAAAAATCACCAGTCTAATAAATTAACCTTCCCTCCATTTAAATCCATGGTTGTGATTGTCAAGAATATAGTAAGAGGCAAACATTAACAACACAATGTTAATATTAATTTTAAAAGTACAGGAAAATTGGCATTCTTTATGAATACTTGCAGCAATAATGTAATCTGAACATGTCTACCCAGTTGAATTATAGCCAACTAACATTTATTAGGAGTTAACCCTTTTATATTATATAATAAAAGCAAACCTCATTTACAGTATTTATTGTGAATAAGGATGCATAGATCAAGCTCTAAAGCTAAAAGTCTTACATAGACTTATTTGGGAGCAAGACCTATTGAACATGGACTTAGTTTTAATTGAGTCAATAATATTGACCTCCTTGGAAGAAAACCCATATCTAAAGGATATTGAATTGCTCAGAGAGATGATATCCCAAAAGTAAAACAAAAACAAAGAGTGACAACTTTTAATTCTTCAGCTAATTTTAAAGTATGTGACAGAAAGGTTTTTAGAGTTACATCCATGATTCAGTTTCTAGGACGTGGATTAGCCACTTTCTGACAAAATCATGTGCATTCTAGAAAGAGCAACAGAAAAATGTAAGCTTACATTTGACAACAAATTCTAATCAATTGATTTTTTTTCATTAGCAGTGGAGATTTTCTATTAGTTCTTTTAGGCATTTTAAGAATGCAGAATTTCTCTCCTCTTCCAGCTATATTGTATCAGATTATTATGAGAAACCAGAACTGCTGCTACTTTTTTCTCTGCATTTTTATATTTAATACAGCTTTAGTTATTGAATATTTGTCATGCAGCTGTAAAAAGTACAGGAGCCCTGCCATAATACTGGCATCTGCTCCAATTCAATTTCTTTACATGCTTGAGGAATTTATTTACATGAATGGAGACTTGTTCACTAATCCCCAGAGTGGGCAGGTCCCATTGTTTAAAGCATTGCTTTTTAATTGGTTAATTTCTTCCACTTACAACTCTCAGGCATGTTTGTTACCTCATACCTGAAAAAGAAAGAGAAAGGATATATTAAAGCCAAATGCTGTCATTTTTACAATATGGTTTAGGAATTTATTGCTGTTCATAATCAAATTGTATCAGAAGGCAGATATGGTTTTGGATTATTTTTCATTCACAAAATGTATTTCTTGCAAATGTATTTCTTTAAAAAACTAAATTTATTCTGTTTTGTCAGATCAAGTTGTAAAGGTGTTAAATTACTGCAGTTAGATCTTGCCAGCCCTACTAGATATTAAATATGCCAGTCTCTTTAGTGGGTTAATTTTGGTAGTAAAGAAGTGTTGATCATTTTGAGTTACACAGTTAGAAACACTGCCATGCATATTATTTTTAAAGTCAGATTTTCTTGTACTGTTCAAATATAACTGGCTAGTATCTTTTATGAATTATCTGAGCAAAAGAGAATACCTGAAAATATATGATGGTTTGAAATGTTGCTTTTAAGGTATTGCGTAAGCCTCATTTCGAAGGCAATTTGTCCTAGTTTAAATATTTTGTTCTCTTCAATAATATTTGTGGAGAATGTTATCAAATACTACAAGACACTAGTCTCATTTTCTTCATGATACACCAATTAAAGTATTTCAACAAAACATTTCTGGATAGTATTGTTTTCATTCCACTGTACTTTGTCTGGTCCTATTATCTTTTTTTGTAATGCATACAAGAATCTGCAAACCCAAAATCACTTAATGAACTAAAAACATTGGGTTATAACAGAGGAAGATTCCTTAACATGAATAGCTTTTTGGTCTAGCCTTGTCCCTCCCCCAAGGTTTCTGAAGATAAACCTCAGTTTTGGGATTTATATACTTAGCTAAGTCAAAGCAAATTATGTTAGTATGCAATGTGAATACTGTCAAAGAAAAATATTCACTGAATTATTTGTAGAATGTTTGATTATTCAGCTTTTAAAATCCTGAAACACTTTGTATAACTTTTACAGAAAACTAACTTACACGTCCAAGCATTAATTTAAAATATGACTAGTATTGAAGGTCTAATAACACTTTGCACATGAGTAATGTTATTTTCAAAGAAGAAATAGATATTTTGAGTTGTTAGGTACTTACTTTTATTTTTTTTCCAAATTAAAATTATATCACCAAATATTTCAAAAGACATGCATCCTACATTTATATTTACAGATACTATAAATGAACTGATTTTTTATTTTCTAGTGTAATTTGCAATCTTGGGATTTCCTGCTACAGCCTATTCAAATAATACCCCAGTCTTGAGTTCAGCCAAGATTGGTTGAATCTTCTACTTAAGTGTATCATCTAATACCGTGATGGTGAACCTATGGCATGCGTGTCAGAAGGGGCACGCGGAGCCCTCTGTGGGCATGTGAGCTGTTGCCCAGTTGAGCTCCGGCAGGCAGCCGATTTTCAGATCTCTGCTGTGCATGCAGGAGACATGCAGGCATTCGTAGTGGGGATCATGCATGGGGAGCAGGGGGGATCATGGGGGGTCAGCACCCCTCCCTGCACCCCATTTTTGGGTGTTTTCAGAGAGGCCTGCTAGACCCAAAATGGGCTGCAGTGTGTGTTGTATGGCACCCACATGCAGCCCTTTTTTTGTTCCAGGAGAGTTCAGGGGGTACTGCTAGGCCCAAAACGGGACACCAGGGGTCGCATGTGCACGCATGGAGAAGCGTAGGAGGGTCATGCACGGATGCGCAGGGGTGTGTGCAAGGGGGGGGGTCATATGCGCATTGCATTATGGGTGTGGGCATGCTTTCAGCACGCAAAGAAAAAAAACATAGCCATCACCGATCTAATATCTAGATTCCAATAGGGATATTTACACAGATAAAGTCTGGAGAAAGGGAGGGAGAAATTTTTTGGGGAGGGATCCTTCAAGTGCTCTGAGCTTGTTTTCTTACAAATGTTTTATCAAACTAGGTAATCAGTGCTATAAGGGTATAGAATTTACTCTTATTTTATATACTAGCGGTTTGTCTTATTAGTGTTGGTAGGGTTTGACAGATTTGTTAGTTCCTTGATTGGGGTATTATTTATTACATGATTATTGGTATAGAGCAGGGGTGTCAAGGCCCAGGGGCCCGTGGGGTTTCTTAGATCTGGCCTGCGGGGCTGCCCTGGAAACAAGGAAGGACTGGCCTACAGTATTCCTGCTAGGAAAAACAGCTCAGGAGGGCTGCGTGCAGCCCTCTCAAGCTCCGCTTTTATTGGCAGAGGGTTGCAGGAGGCCATCACAGTTGAAATGGAGCTTGGGGGTCGTGTTTTTGCTGGCAGAGCGCTTGGGCCTCCATAGGCACCCCAGACACAAGTGACGTAGAGCTGGCTATGCCCATCCTCACCACACTCACCCCGGCCCACCAAAGTCAAACACAACCCTGATGTGGCCCTCAATGAAATGAAGTTTGACACCCCTGCTATAGAGTTAATCTCTGCTCCTATGGTGTATATGCTATCAGTGTGCATAAAGAGAATAAAAATATATTCAAGAATAAAAAGATACAACACTTAGTGATAGTCAAGGTTACTAATAAGCTATCAAATCATACTAAGAAACAATAAAAACAATATAAATTGAGAGATACAAGCAACATGGTTATAATCATAATTAGGAAAAGATACTAGAAAGAAAGAGAAGAATAATAGTAATACATTCTTGGTAAATTATTGAAAGTGTTGTGGGAATTATTTGTTAAACAGTGATGGCATTTGGGGGGGAAACTGTCCTTGTGTCTAGTTGCTCTGGTGTGCAGTGCCCTTTAGTGTCGTTTCAGGGTAGAAGTTGAAAAAATTTATGTCCAGGATGTGAGGGGTCTGTAGATATTTCACAGCCCTCTTTTTGACTCATGCAGTATGCAGCTCCTCAATGGAAGGCAGATTGGTAGCAATTGTTTTTTCTGCAGTTCTAATTATCCATTGAAGTCTATGTTTGTCTGGTTGCAGAGCCAAACCAGACAGTTATGGAAGTGCAGATGATAGTTATGGAGGTACAGATGACTATTGTGGACTAATTCCTCTGTAGAACTGAATCAGCAGCTATTTGGGCATTTTGAGTTTTCTGAGTTGGTGCAAAAAAAATCATTCTTTGTTGTGCTTTTTTGATGATGTTTTTGATGTTAGGTGTCTATTTTAAGTCTTGAAATATGATAGAACCTAGAAACTTGAAGGTCTCTACTGTTGATACTGTATTTTCTTTTTTTTGCAATTTTTTTTATTTTTTCTATTTCAAAATCATTCATAGATATACATTCTTATAAATGCTATTTAACCTTTATCTATTCATCATTAATATCTATACACATTCTTACATATATATTGTATGATACAGTTTGGATCGCTTTCTTGCCACCCCGTGTCTCCATCTTATTTTGCAACAGCCTTACTCCTACCTTCTCAAGCTCCCTTCTCTGCCTTCTTATTTCCTCCTCTCATTTCTCCTCTCTTCTCCCTTCTCCCCTCTCTTTCCTCTCTCCTTCTCTCCTCTCTTCTTTTTTATTCTCTCTCCTACTCTTAATTCCCCACCCTTATTTTCTCTACTTTACCTTTTCTTCCTTTCCATCCTCGTTTCTCCCTTTTCCATTGTTGCCTTTGCTTATTTATTTTCTCTGATGGGTTCTGGGGGTGGCGTTTCAACGATCCAAACTTAATATATATTTTCCCCTTGAAATAAATTTCTATTGAACAATAATTCACATAAACATTGAACAAAGACTGAGGAGTTTAATGCCTTCTCCAATTTTAGTCTAATTCATCCCAAGCTGATAGATCTCATGCACATCTTACAGTCGTCTTATAAATCACTAATTGTAAATATTTCTCCTACACTTCTAATAATAGCAGTTTATATAGAGAAAAAGATTCAAAAACAATTATTGTAATAATTATTTCTATTAACTAAATCTTAACCACTACTCCCATTAAAATCCGACACTGTTTCCCAGCCATAGGTACTAGAAATCCCAACTTTTATTAAAAAGTGATTCACTTTTCCCTTTAAGAATATATTTAATTTAATTTAATATTTAAATTTCTATATTAAAAAATTTTTTTTGAGACTGAGCATGCGCGAGAATGGCGGGCTGCCGTTGAGCTCCGCATAGGGCGCGGGGGCTTGTTGGCATTTTAATCATGCTGCCCGGACCGTTTTCGATTGGGAAGGGCCGGGTCCAGTAAGTCGCCCACCCTGGCGTTCCATCGAGGCCTGTGTGGCCTCCCAGGGTGGGTGGACGGCCAGGGGAAGCCGAAATGGCCCAGAACAGGGGACGCCGATGGGAGGAGTGGTTGCTGGATGCGGAGGGCCTGGCCGAGCCACGGAAGGCCACGTCGAGCCACGGAAGGCCTAGCCGGGCTGCGGAGGGCCGCGCCAAGCCGCGGAGGCCGAAAACAGCCAGGCTGAGATCGGGCCGAGACCGAGGCCTAAGACGACCAGGGCCGAGGTTCGAGGCCCAAAGGACACCACCCAGCTTCCGAGATGGTGATCACGCCGTCTGGAGGAGCTGGTAAGGGGCAATTTGGAATTGGGGGCCGGAGTTGGAGAGGTCTGAGGATATAGAAGGACATAGGAGGCCCGGGAGTCCAAGGGAGAGCTGAGCCTCAGCCAGAAAAACATCGAATGGCAGAGGCCCCGGGCCTAAGGGATATTACGCTGGATGTTATGCTGGTAGGCCTGAAGCTACAAAGTGGGGGCCGAAGGCCAAGAGCCATGGAAGATCACAGCATAAATCTGCCCCACCCAGGACCCAATATCAACATCTATTTATTATTTATTATTTATTATCTACGACCTACAGCACCCTACTTGGACTATTCCTACCATATAAGACTATACAGACTCTGGGAGCCGGACTTTGAGCTTACTGGAATACAGCAATGTTTTAATCTTTGTACCATCTATTTTACTATCTATGTTGCCAGTTGATGCCCTGTAACCAACTGCGACCCATTGTATATTTTTGCATGTACTCAAGGGCAGACCTGATCCTACTGCGGGAGTCCCCCCTCTCGCAGGTTTGGCCCTCCACTTTAATGAGGGCCCACCTTAATGAGGGATTAATTAATCCGGAGAGGTGGGTGAAACGTAGTCTCAGGGGTTTTTTAACAAAAAAATTAATTCAAATTTTAGGAGGTTCCAGGGAAGAGGGAGGGATCAGACAGGTGGAGGATGGGAACAGTGCCAAGCCAGCTAATAGAGCAAAGAAGGAGGCGGTTGGGTCCGAGAAGGGGGGAACAAGGGTCGTTCCTACAGAGCGCTTTTCCATCCAAACGGTCATAGGGAGGGGTAGGGGCGATGGGAGACAGGAAGGTTACCATCGGGTGGAGGCGTGTGGCCGTTGGCTTCAAGCGGTCACACGCACCAACCCCCTGAGCTCTCCCCACGAGCTAGGTGGTCAGGGTTTACAGAGCCAGGGCCCTAGGCTGATGTTATGCAATGCCAGGTCCGTGGTCAACAAAGCCCCCCTTATCAACGACCTTGTGTCGGAGGGGGAGCCGGACCTGGTAGGGATTACGGAGACCTGGCTGGGCCACGAGGGAGGACGCCCTCGTGGATATGTGCCCGCCAGGTTACCGTGCGTTTCATCAGCCCCGGGCCCTAGGCAGGGGTGGGGGGGTAGCGGTTATTGTTAGGGAAGGTCTTGAGCTGAGAGAGACCACTGTACCACAGATCATCGGCTGTGAGTCCCTCTGCATGAAATGGGGCCCAAGGAGGCAGTTGGGCGTGCTGATCGTGTACCTGGCTCTCCGCTACGTGACAGCAGCCCTGCCCGAGCTGCTTGAGATGATCACTGCGGTGGCAGTTGAGACCCCCAGACTGATAGTCATGGGGGATTTCAACCTGCCATTGGTGGGCGAATCATCCGAGGCAGCTCGGGAGTTCATGGCCTCCATGACAGCCATGGACCTGACCCAGGTAATTCAGGGTCCCACAAACGAGGATTTGATTTTTGTCTCTGGTCAGTGGATGAGTGATCTGGGTGTAGGGGATCATACCCCTGTCATGGTCAGATCACTCACTTCTCCGGCTCGACTTTCCAATCGCTAAAGCCCACCGCGGGGAGGCGGAACCAGAGATTCCTAGGTGGTTCCGCCCCAGGCGCCTGATGGACCCCGAAAGGTTCCAGATGGAGCTTGGGCCATTACCTGTAACCCTGACCCGCGCCCCGACTGAGGACCTGGTGGCGGCATGGAGTACTGCCGCCGCCGGTACCCTGGATCGGGTGGCACCCTTGCGGCCTCTCTTGTGGCGCTGAGTCACCTGGGCTCCTTGGTTTACTGAGGAGCTGAGGGTGATGAAACGCCGCAAGAGATGCCTAGAGAGGAGATGGAGATCCACACGCTCTGAATCCGACCGAACACAGGTGAGAGCCCATTTGAGGACTTATCTTGTGGCAATAAGAGTGGCTAAACGGTCTTACTGTGCCACTCTTATTGCATCCGCAGATAACCGCCCTGCCGCCCTGTTTGGGGTGACCCGCTCCCTCCTTCAACAGAGGAAGCCCAGGAGAGCAGAGGAATTTGGAGAATATCTGCAGGATAAAATCGCTCAGATTCAAAGCGAGTTGGCCTCCACCGAAAGTAGTCTAGAGGGTAGGTCCGAGGCAGGTCTTGAGATACCATTCTGGGAGGAGTTTGACTCTGTTACTTCCGAAGATATGGACAGGTTACGTGGGCGACTGAGAGCCACCACATGTTTATTGGACCCGTGTCCCTCCTGGCTTGTACTGGTATCCTGGGACGTTACACGAGGCTGGCTCCAGGAAGTTGTGAATGCCTCTTTGAGTGAGGGGATCTTGCCTACCGTCTTGAAAGCGGCAGTGGTGAGACCCCTCCTCAAGAAGCCTTCCCTGGACCCAGCATTGTTGGTAAATTACCGTCCGGTCTCCAACCTTCACTTTCTAGCGAAGGTTGTATAGGGTGTGGTGGCACAACAGTTTCCCCGTCACCTGGAGGAGATTGATTATCTGGACCCGCTCCAGTCCGGCTTTCAGCCCAGACACAGCACGGAGATGGCATTGGTCGCGTTGGTGGATGATCTCTGGAGGGCCAGAGATGGGGGTTGTTCCTCCATCCTGGTCCTATTAGACCTCTCGGCGGCTTTTGATACCATCGACCATGGTATCCTATTGCATCGACTGGAGGGATTGGGGGTGAGGGGCACCGTTTTACGGTGGTTCTCCTCCTACCTCTCTGGTTGGTCGCAATTTGTGTTGGCAGGAGGGCAGAGGTCGGCCTCGAGACCCCTCACATGTGGGGTGCCTCGGGTCGGTCCTCTCGCCACTCCTGTTCAACACATATATGAAGCCGCTGGACGAGATCATCTGTGGTTTCGGGGTAGAGTACCATCTGTAATGCTGACGATACGCAGCTGTATATATCTACCCCGAACCACCCCAATGATGCCATCAAGACCGAGTGGCTGTGGCTTCCGGCGTCCCAGTACAACCAGTTCACTCCATCACTAGCCATAGGGGGGGAACATCTAGTCCCTTGTGGATGGGGCACGCAATCTGGGCGTCCTCCTGGATACCCGGCTGTCTATGGAAGGTCAAGTGACAGCCGTGGCCAGGGGGGCGTTTTACCAGGTTCGCCTGGTACGCCAGTTGTGTCCCCTATTGGACGGGATGCCCTTCGCACGGTCACTCATGCCCTTGTGACATCCTGTCTAGACTACTGTAATGCTCTCTACATGGGGCTTCCCTTGAGGTACACCCGGATACTACAGCTAGTCCAGAACGCGGCCGCGTGGGCAATTCTGGGTGCCCCTAGGCATTTCCACGTAACACCACTCCTGCGTGAGCTTCACTGGCTGCCTGTGGCCTTCCGGGTGCGCTTCAAGGTGCTGACTACTGTCTTTAAAGCGCTCCATGGCACGGGACCTAGCTATCTGCGAGATCGCATCCTACCCCATACATCCCTCCGACCGATTCGCTCCCACAGAGAGGGACTTCTCTGGGTGCCGTCCTCTAGGCAATGCCAGCGGGCGATGCCCAGGAGAAGGGCCTTCTCTGTGGCGGACCCAGCTCTATGAACGACCTACCCCCCGACCTCAGGACAATTTTTATTTATTTTATTTATTTATTTTATTAAATTTATATCCCGCCCTTCTCCAAGCGGACCCAGGGCAGCGCACAGGAATGTTAAAATACATACAAAACATAAAAAAATTAAAAAACTTATTCTAGTAAAACCCTGTGCTAAAAACCGAATTAAAATTCCCAAATTTAAAACTGTCTAATAGTCAAAGGAGGTTACGCTAGGCCGGCTAGATGGAATAAATGTGTCTTCAGACACTTGCGGAAGAGGCGGAGGTCGGAGATGGTGCGGAGTTCAGGGGGTAAGTCATTCCAGAGGGCTGGCCCCGCCACAGGACAATCATGGACCTCTGCGCCTTCCGACAAAAGCTCAAGACTTATCTATTCCAACTGGCCGGCCTGGCCTAACCTACCTTCCAGCCTCTCAGTCTGAACATTTAAATTGTTTTAATTGGGTTTTTAAGGGGTTTAGTTTTTAATATTTTGGGTTTTTAGCGCAGGGATAAATTTTTTAATCTGATTTTATATATATTTATGATGTATTTATGTTTGTATGTTTTTAATTCCCCTGTGCACCGCTCCGAGTCCCTTCGGGGAGAGGGAGCGGTCTACAAATTAAATTTATTATTATTATTATTATACCGCCCTTCTCCCTTCCGGGAATCAGGGCAGTGTACAGGCAGCAGTAAAATCACAAATAAAAACATAGAAAGCAATTAAAAACCTATTAAAAATACATTAAATAATGAATAGTCTGTCTAAAACCTGTTAAAATCTCTACTAAAACCATATAAAACTAAAGCATTTAAAAGTATGCCAGTTTAGAAACTATGCCTGGCCGGCCGCTCAAAATAAGTGGGTCTTCAAAGCCCGACGGAAAAGGCACAGGTCTGTGATTGTCTGTAGGTCAGGGGGTAGGTCATTCCAGAGAGCGGGGGCTGCTACAGAGAAGGCCCCCTGGGGGTCGCCAGCCGACATTGCCTGGCCGATGGCACCCTGAGGAGGCCCTCTCTGTGGGAGCAAACTGGACGGTGCGAGGTATTTGGTAGCAGGAGGCGGTCTTGCAGATAGCCAGGTCCCCTGCCATGGAGCGCTTTAAAGGTGGTTACTAATACCTTGAAGCGCACCCGGAAAGCCACAGGCAGCCAGTGCAGCTCGCACAGGAGAGGTGTCACGTGGGAGCATCTAGACGCTCCCAGAATCCCCCGCGTGGCTGCATTCTGAACTAGCTGGAGCCTCCGGGTGGACCTCAAGGGAAGCCCTATGTAGAGAGCATTACAATAGTCCAGGCGGGAGATGACGAGGGCTTGAGTGACCGTGCGTAAAGCGTCACGATCCAGAAAGGGAGGCAACTGGCGTATTAGGTGGACCTGATAAAAAGCCCCCCTGGCCACGGTGGTCATGTGGTCTTCTAGAGACAGCCGAGAATCCAGGAGGACACCCAAGTTGCGAGCCCTCTCTGCAGGGGCCAATGACTCACCCCCAATAGCCAGAGATGGTACCAACTGGTTATATCGTGACGCCGGAAGCCACAGCCACTCGGTCTTGGATGGGTTGAGTTGGAGCCTGTTTCTCCCCATCCAGACTCGCACGGCCTCCAGACACCGGGACATCACTTCAACGGCATCGTTGGGGTGGTCCGGGGTAGAGATGTACAGCTGAGTATCATCAGTGTACCGGTGGAACTCTATCCCGAAACCACGGATGATCTGTCATCCTGTCCGCTTCTGCACATCGTAGAATCTTATCCAGGACCTGTTGGTTCGTTGGGATTTCCTTTGACTTCCAATATTGTGCGTATGTCATACGTGCCGCTGTTGTGATGTGTATTAATAAGTACCAAGCATCTTTAGGTACTTCTCTTGGCTTTATCTCCAACAAAAATATAACTGGGTCCAATTGAAAATCAAATCCTGTGATTTCTGACAACCAATTTTTGATAGTAGTCCAGTACCTGTATTGTGGTTTCTTGAGTGGTATATACAATAGATGTTGCTTATGTGCCTGTTGATGACTGATTTGTCTGCCTGCTAGGCTTCTCTAGTGTTTTTGGACTTGGTTTAGTCTAGAATGCTCAGTTTCTCAGTTGATTGAGAATTCCTGGAAGCCTGGTTTGATGTTACCTTGTTGGGTAATGAAATGTCTGCAAGAAAACATCCAAACTCAGTCAGACAGCACAAGGAGAGCACAAGAACCCCAAAGGTCCTTGAATATTCTCTTCCATTGGTATAGCTATATATTCACATACTTAACAGATGCATGTTTCTGCATATAGTATATTGTTCTAACACATAGGATTTTAGATAAATAGAATTAAAAATAAATAGAATTCATAAATAGAACTAATTTAATTTATCATTTTATTAGATAATACATTTTCTTACTATTACTTTCTATTGCAGAAATAAACCAGATTCAACATACTTTAAGAATTTTGTTATGTAGATGTGCCATGTATTATACATTCAGTCTAAATATTGGGGTCCATCCTTGTTTTATGTTTTAATGTTATTTAAAACATCTCCTTCAGGCCATGAACTTTGTTTTTGAAACGAATTCAAATGAAAAGTAAATATTGAAATTTGTATTTGTGACAAATGTTCTTTAACAATATATTTTACTGCTAGAAAAATTATTTACCAAGTTTGTTTGCAAGCCAGGAATAAAGCAACACATGCAGTTGCTTGAATCAGAGGTGAAGTTTATTCTGAGAGCATAATACATAAAAATCAGTTGTCAAAGGTGGGCATGATTTGAATTTCTCTCAATAGTCCCTCATATAATAATGTAATGCCTTTGTTCCATGAAAGCACACCCTCTAGGAATTTTGAGAAAATTACCTAGGTGGTTTTCCAGGAAGTGGTAACTTCACATTATGTACTCTACTGAACTATGGTTCCTGATTGTTTATAGTTGATGTTTAGAAATAGTGATCTCTTCAAGTGAAAAATGTTTTTTGTTATATGATCAAAGAGATCTCAAGATACAGTAGTTCTCAGGCAGGTAAGAATGTTCACCTGATTACATTTTAGCAGTTTCCTGTTGTACTTCGATCTTTGTCTAAAGCCTATTCTAATTTGTGATTTTAAAGCTTTTATCTTTTCATTTTGTTAGAAAAGATGTGTAGTGTTTTCCTCAATAATCCTCATAGGAGTCTTAGAATTCTTCCTATTCTTGTCCCTAGGAAGAAACATATACTGTAACTGGGAACTTTTCCAATTGTGGGTACTTTTATATTGATCTGAGATAAACATGCATTAATAATGGGAATGAGCAATTCAATAATATTTAGTTGTCAGAATTTAGTATTTTTGATGCCAAATTTCACCTTTTGAAAATGGAAAAAGGAAGGCTGAGGCCCCATCTGTGCATCTTATTTAACATGCTCACCTTCTACCCCAGAGCTAGCAAGAAATCATGCCTCATTACACTTGCATCTTTACACCTATCCTTGGCTGAAATTCTAGTATTATCCAGTACCAACAAATACATGAAAAGCCAGTTCCAACTGGCAAGCACAACATTGATTACAGGTAGTCCTTGACTTACAACTACAATAGAGGACAAAATTTCTGTTTCTAAGCAAGGCAGTTGTTGTGAGTTTTGCCCCATTTTATGAGCTTTCTTGCCAGTTGATAAGTCATTGCAGTTGTTAGATTAGTAACATCATTGTTTATCTGAATCTGGCTTCCTCATTGACTTTGCTTGTCAGACCATCAGAAAAGGTGATCACATAACCCCAAGACACTGCAACTGTCATAAATACATGGCATTTGCCAAACATCCAAATTTTGATTATGGGGATGCTACAACAGTTGTGAGTGTGAAAAGAGAACATACATTCATTTCTTCAGTGCTGCTGTAATTTTGAACAGTCAGTAAATGGTTGTATGTCAAGAACTACCTGTATTCAATATGATGTAGGTTTTTTTGTATTTGTACTGTTGCTACCCTGTTTCCCTGAAAATAAGATTTCCCTGGATAATAAGCCCAATTGAGCTTTTAAGTGCATGCACTAAAATAAGCCCTACCCCAAAATAAGCCCTCCCCAATAATATTGCAACACAGCAGCAGCCATGGAGTGAGCATGCTCGCCACCTGTATCTCAAAAATAATAAGACCTCCCCAAAAATAAGGCCAAGTGCTTATTTCGGGGGTCAAAAGAAAATAACACCTTGTCTTATTTTCAGGGAAACACGGTATTATTTCCATAGGGCTTCTTGATTCCATCATTTTACTATTTTTCCCCATTTCATGGCAAGTATGGTACATTTGTCCAGTCCAAATTCCATTGCAATATCTTGGCTATTTACTGTATATGGATAGTTTTGAGCAGGGATTCTATTTTAGCTTCAGGTCATCCATGTAAAGGAGGTAAGATATTGTGGAAGATTTTTTGATATTTGATAACTATGATCTAAGAGGGGTGTCAAATTCAAGGCCTGCAGGCCAGATCTGGCGCATGAGCTGGTTAGATCTGGCTCGCCTGGAAGCAGCAAAGGACTGTCCTGTGGTGCTTTGGCCTGACCCAGGCCGACCGGGTGCTGATCTACAACCTGGTGGCAGCCATCTCGATAGAAATGTGGTTGACCTTAGATCTGTGCGTCTGCCCTAGAGCTAGTGAGGGGCTGACCCCACCCCACCCCCTGAAGGTCCGCAGAGGAGGTGGCAAGCACATGCAAGGTCTGGGCATCCCTGGGAACTGTCTTGCCCCATAGGCTGACCATCCTCTTAGCTCTTCCCTTTCATGCAGGAGGTGTGCTCATCATCATCTGGGTGCACATCCAGGTGGCAGGGTGGCCTCTCATTGACTGTAGGGGGCCGCACAGGTCAGATCTAAGGCTTATCATGTGCCAGCCTAGATGGCTGCTCTTCCTCCTCCTCACCAAGTTCTGGCCTATGCATGAATGTACGTTTTTCATTCCCAGATCTTGGAATAGTTTGAGATTCACCACTGGCACTGAGCGCAGGCTGATTGCTGCTGGAATTTGGCCAAGAGAAGGGAAGGAGTGCCTGGATGAGGTTTTTTTATTTTGGGGGACTGGGCAAGGAAAGTCATTCAGGCTTCTCGAGGCAGGGGGGCACGCAGACTGGAAATTTGCAAAGAGAACAGGGCAGGTCCCATTCATTTGCAGTTCCTAGGTGTGGAATGGGGGGGGGGGGGCAAGTAAATAAACAGCAATTTTTTTTCTGTTTCTTCTTTTTTAATTTGCCATGGCTTCTTCTGGACCTCTTTGCAACTTTTGATGTCCTTTGTCCCAAGTTCAAGTTGGGGGGAGGGGAGCTGGGGGAGAAAATTGAAACCAGGGAACAGGAAGGAAATATCTTGTAGAAGGGGATGTTTGTATACCAGAGATGGATTCAACCAGTCCTGTCCAGTACGCACGTACCGGTTGAAAGAATTTAGCATGCCTTCTCATACCTGGGCTTCTGGGGGCCCGGTATCAGAATGGTCCCTCCCCTGGCCTGGCCCTCTGCTTGCCCACCAGCAGAAGCCTTCCGGGAGGTTTTGGCTGGCACGCACATGGAGGGTAGGTGGAGAATCCCTGGAGAAGGAGGAAATTGCATGGATTCCCCACCCCCTTCATTGGAAATGAGGCAGCTGTTAGAGAAGAAAGCAGCGTGCGCCCATGGGCTTGTCCAACAAATCCTCCCTTCCTGTTCCTTCTGCTGTTTGAACAAGCCACACGGGGCATGCTGACTTGTCTTTCGTAGCCACCTCGTTCTTACCTGATATGCCTCTTCTCATAGGGGAGGGGAGGAGTATCCAGGATGGGTTGACCTTGTTCTCTCGTTGGCTGAACTGAGTCTGATAAGCTCTTTAAAACACGCCCTTATCTCCAGTGTTCCCCAGTTTCAGACTCAGTACCTCAATGAATGGTTGTGTCATCCCATTCTGTGAGTGCCTGGCCAGCCGGAGAAGCCCAGGCAGAGCAACGAGGCTCAGATCGCTGCTGAGGCTTCCCCTTTAAGGAAGAGAAAGCAGGGAGATCATGGAAAAGAGCACGGCAGCTTTCTGAGCACAAGCCATTGTTTCAAAGCCCTGACCGGCAGGGCTGTGAGTATTTACTCAAGGCTCTCAGCACGTGGCTGATCACAGCAGGAGAGAGCACGGCAACTCTTTGGAGTACAAGCCATTGTTTTAAAGCCCTGACAGGTAAGACTGTTAGTATTTACTCAAGGCTCTCAGCACATGGCAGATAACAGCAGGAGGGAGCAGGAGATAGCACAGCAGCTCTTTGGAGTACAAGCTGTTGTTTCAAATCCCTGACTGGAAGGGCTGTGAGTATTTGCTGCGTTTTGTTGTTTTGGAAAAGAAGGGGGGGAGTCCCCACGTGGCCCAAGATGGCGACTCCCTGCAGCTCAGATGACTCAGGCTGGAATCAAGTCCTCGCTTCTGCAGCCAGCAGAAGAGCCTCCAATCAGGTTAGACCTTTCCCCTGAAGGTTCATCCAAGGGTGGGGGCAACAAGCCTCCTCCAGGGCGGCAAAGAGACCGCTCCGGCTCCAACCCTCCAAACCTGCCTCTGAATATGAAAGGCAGGGGCTTAAAGCCCTAGAATACATTTGCCATAAGGTGACAGCAAGACGGCTCCCCCTGGACTGGAGCCTGATCCCTCCCAGCAAGGGAGGATTCCCATGGTTACCTCTTCAGGCATGGGGGTGGGGCACCCACCCGAGGCTGAGTAGTAAATGGATACTGTTATTTGGATACTGTTATTTGAGCTCCCTCGAGGTAAGGGGACATGGAGTGTGAATCCCAAACTCTGTTTTTTGCATTCTAATTGCAAACAGCTCCCGGAATCTCTCCCCTCCCCTCTTGGAGCAAAGAAACTCTCAGAGCAGATTGAATCCCTTTTGGGAAAGGGTGCGGTATATAAATCAAATAAACTATAAACTATGAATCAGATAGGTTGTAAAGGCTACATTTCTCATTCTACCCTTGGCCCCCTTTTAACAGTTTTTTGAATCACAATCTATGTAATCTGGTCTGCTATTGTTAAGGCCAAACACATGTGGCCTAACGAGGTAAGTGTATCAAGCAGATTCCAGGCCTTACTACTTAAGTGTTTGTAAAAGCCTCATGGAAAGATCTCCATGGAAACGGACCTTGTAAGTTGTCCTGACAAAGGGGGGGGGGCATAAAGGCCCCACCCATGCCAACATCAGCTCACTTGCAACCACTTTCATTGTAAACTAGTACAATAACAATAATGATTATTATCACGTGTCAGCCCTTGGGCAGCCAAAATGTCAGGTCTGCCTCTAATGATAACCAAGAAAGAATCCACTCAACTCCATTTGTAAGAATTAAGAGTACTTTTACTGGTTATGAAAAGATAGCAGCGAGGTAAAGCAAGGTCTGAGAGCCAAGCGCGCGAAATCATACATATCAATATATGTGCAACCCCCTTTCCCCAACAACCCCCACCCCATTGTCCAATGCACAATCCCCTTAGGAGTCATGTGAGTTGCATCTTCAGGAGCATCATCAGGATGGCATGCAAGACCGTTGACCTTGGCCACCGCATGCCCCCAGCCAGTGGTATGTGAAGTAGATGGTGAGAACATACTCCCTTCTCCAAATCTACCTCCTGCACCATAAAGTCCCATTCCCAATTACCCAAGCCCCTCCCTCCCCGTTTCAATGGCAGCCGAAGCAAGCAACAAAGAGGAGGCTGACACAAAGCCTTCGGATTAAGCTCAGATGAAGAGATTAATGTTAGGTTCTTGCTGATTGGCAACTGGAGCCAAGGTGGCATAGTGGTTAGAGTGCAGGATGGCAGGCTATTCTGCTGGTTAGGTTTATCAAACTGGCTTTCCAGCTTGGATTTCAAAAGGGTTTTTCCTTTCCCAAATGATTTACAAGCAATGGTAACCAGGAAGGCTACTTCAGCTGATGGCTAGCTGCAGCTGGGCAGTTCAAAACTCACAGGCTGGAGATTGACCCAGGCCTTCCATCCTTTCACAGCAAGGAAAGTCCCATTACCAATCTCTCCAAACAGTAGGCACTCGCAGCGTCCTCTAGTGGCTCTTCTACGAAATGAAATATGGTATTTCAGGCCACTACTTGCACCGCATCTACAAAGCATTGAATCTACAAAGCATTGCATCGTACCCCAGTGGCCAACTCGTGAATTGGACCTGAATCTCCAACGCCCTGCCACACCCTCTAGTGGCTGACCAGTGAACTGCGTCTTTGTCTACAAGTTACGCAACACACTCTAGTGTCTGCCACGTGAGCTGCACCTGCATCTCCAAAGCCCTGTTCTGCCCTCTGGTGGCTGACCAGTGAACTCCATCTGCATGTTGTGCAACGCACTCTAGTGTCTACCATGTGAACTGCACCCGCTTCTCCAAAGTCTTGCAATGTGCCCTAGTGGTTGTATGGCACTCAAAGTATTCATAATACATTCAAGAACTCCTAGTCACTAAATCATAGCATCCGTCTACCCACCTTTGTATCCCTGTTAGTAGTAAGAATTTCTAACCACCCACCAGTTCTACAGTAACGGTGATTTATAAGGTAGGGGAGTCAATTTAAAAATGCATGCATGAATGAATGAATAAATAAATTTTTAAAAAAGGAAAGTGCTTCAGTATTGGACAAAGCCCCTACTGCCCACCATGTAAGCTGGAATGCACACTAGTGGGCGGTAGGGACCAGGTTGACTACCACAGATCAAAAGCATGAGATTTACTGGAAGAAGTTGCAGCGTCTCTGCGGCAAACTCAAGGACGGTCTACCACCTGAACACCTCTGCTCAGCGGACGAGGAGATGGACAAATTCTACACGCAATGACATCCAGTCACAACTAAGTGATGCTTAAGAACTTCAGAATGAATGGCTGCGCATTTACGTATTGAACAATGACCGTATTAAGACACTTCAGGCAGCAAAGACTTTATCCGACCAGTCCGAAGAGAAAGACTGCGCTGGACAGAATTCCGACTCCAAAGTGTCTCATTGTTTGCCCCTCACGAAGGTACTTTCCCCAGCTATTTTTTGGCGTGAATCACACTCTTGAGGAAAGTTCAAGCTTTGAGGGGATGGCTGCCAGCGCCAGCCTGAACATGGGAAGGAGCCAGTCCTTCTCACCTCTGAGGGGGCGGAACATCACCTGTCCCGAGGGAGGCTCAAGGTGCCTCCACAGCTGCATTGGGACCCTTGCCAAATGTTTTTCCTGAGGGAAGGGGGGCGGAATGCCCATTGCAAAACCAAATGAAAATCTACAAGCTCAGAGATATATTCGAACGACAGAAGCATTTTTGCGACAGGGCAGCAAAAGCTTCTACTCTGGTTTCTGATAACAGATTTCCCTGGGACTATGTTTAGGGCTTCCCTCCCCTGGGGGGAGGAGCAGAGGGGTATTCCTTGCTCCACCTGAGACCCTCCCTTGCTGCCTCAGGGCTTGGAGCTGTGGCCAAGGGTGGCAATTTCCCCTGCACAGCCCTCCAATGGCGACTAGCCCTAGCCTGACTTCTCAGAAATAGTGATACCTTCCCCTTCTGACCTAGGTTTTCCTTTTGTGTGCACCCAATTTCAGGCATTAGGGCCAGGGCTCTGCAGCAGGGTAAGCCAGAGGTAGTTGACACCCAGGCAGAGGATTCCCCTGTCTTCCCTGTCTGGTTGCAGGACGCTCAGGCTTCGCAATTGAAGTAAGGCTTATTTAGGGAGGAAACCTTCCCTGAGGAGGATGGTATGCCACCTGCCACTTTCATCCTTTCTGGTCTCCAGTCCTTTCTATCCAAAAACCTCTCATTCAAAGCTAAGACCTCTGCTGAATTGGACAACATGTCTCAGAGGTGACTGTGCAACCTCCAGTGATAGCAACAGAAATTGTAGTTCTTTGTATTTAAGTACAATGACAATGAAGATATACTTACTTCTATTTGCCGTGGAGGCAGAGGCAGAAGCAGAGGCAGTGCCCACACCAAAGATCTTCCTGATCTGATTAATAGATAAGGGACATCCCGGTGATAGCAGCAGACATTGTAGTTCTTTATGTTTAAGTACAGTGGCCGTGGAGGCAGAAGCAGTGCCCACACTGAAGGACCTTCCTGATCTGATTACTAGATAAGGGGCATCTTCTACTTCAGGCCCAGTGCCCATCACTAATGGCAGGACATGGACGTAGCCCAGGGTTTCTACCACCTAGCGTTGAGGCCCTGGTATCTGCCTTGCACACCTCTAATAATATGCCAGGGCACTTGAGGGGGCTGTGCAGCCTGAGATCAAGGAGCAGACATCTCTATAATGAGTTTTCGGGCAGTGGCCTGGGCAATAACTGTGGCTATGGCTGTTCGTATTCCATTTAATCATTCTTGTCTGCTCTGCTTTCAGGATTGCAGCAACTCCCTGCAGACACCACACTATTAACAAAATGGTAGATTCCATCATCCAGAGGGTAGTTGGAGCACACGGACCCTCAGTGGCTCCAGCTGACCTCCTGGCATTGAGCAGAGCGTCCTGAGGGAGGGAAACTTCTCTCCCCAGGGTCATACAGACCATCTAGGAGGCACGCAGGTGGTCCACAGAATGCAGCTACAACTCTATGTGGCACAACTTTTGCCCATGGTGGGCCACCAGGAACCAGGACTCGATTCGAGCCACAGCCACCCAGGTCCTGGACCTCATCAGGATACAGATATCTGCAATCTCGTCGGTGCTTCTGTGAGGTAGGTCTCAGACACGGACTCACCACCCCATGATCAGGTGGTTCCTCAGGGGGGTCTTTCATCTTAATCCACACACGGTACACAGATGCCCTAACAGGTTCCTCCTTTGAACCACTTCGTACAGTATCTGCCAAGTTCCTGATACTCAAGGTGGCCTTCTTGGTGGCCATTACCTCAGCCAGGCGGATATCAGGCATTGTCCACCAGGGAAGATCTATGTGTGCTCCACCAGGACAGAGTGGTCCTTCGGGTAGACCCCTCCTCATACCCAGGGTGTCCTTCTGTTTCCATCGGTCGCAAGAATTGGTGCTACTGGACAGGAAGTGGCACACTTTGGGTGTGAGAAGGGTCCTGAGGGTTTACCTCAAGAGGGCTCAACCAAGCAGGAAGTTGGAAGCCCTGTTCGGGCCATTCTAGCCTGGGTCCTTGGGGAATGGAGTCTCAGCTACCACCATGGGCTGATGGTTGCGTGCCTGCGTTGCTACAGCCTAACAAGCACGAGGGCTGCAGGGCTGGTTTTTGCACATTCCACGCGGAGCGCGGCCATTTCAGCAGCCTGGGCCATGCAGGTCTCCTTGATGGAGATCTACAGGACGGCTACTTGGTCTTTCCCCTCACCATTCATGAGGAACTATAAGCTGGACTTCTTCGCCTCAGTGGAGGCGTCATTCAGACATAGGTGTTACAGACTGTTCATAGGGTGGGAGACACAGGTCCCTACCATAAGGTTGTGCATTTACACCATGTGGGAACTCTCCCTAGGGACATTGAGCTTTGGTATGTCCCATCCTGGATACTCCTCCCCTCACTATGGAGAAAGGGTGTTGGTACTTACCTGATACACCTCTTCTCATAGGGGAGGGGAGGAGTATCCAGCCCCTCCCTGATATTGTCTTGTTCTTGAAGAGAATTCGTGATATGGAACCGGTTCTGTTAGAGTTTAAATAGAGTTTTTTTTGTTAGAATTACGACAAGACCTGAGTGGATGACACATTGAGTCTGATAGAGTTCTTCATTGAAACTGGGGAATACCCGGCGATAAGGGTGTGTTTTAAAGAGCTTATCAGAGTCAGTTCAGCAATGAGAGAACGAGGTCAACCCATCCTGGATACTCCTCCCCTCCCCTATGAGAAGAGGCTAATAATAATAATAATAATAATAATAATAATAATAATAATAATAATAATAATAATAATAATAATAATAATAATAATAATAATAATAATAATCATCATCATCATCATCATCATCATCATCATCATCATCTGTATTGTCATTGTAATAATATTGTAATAAAATTACAATGAAATTGGCATATCAGATTAGTACCAACACCCTTTTCCAATTGTGGTTTTTTTATTTAAGAAATCCATCTTTTTCCTCCCTCTCCATGGATCCCCACCCCAATTAGAAATAAGGCGGCTGTGAAAGACAAGGTAGCAAATACACTGCATGGTGTATTCAAGCAGCAGAAGAAACAAGAAGAGGGGAGTTCCACACGGGGCTTTTGAAATAGCCGAACTCCCCTCCTGTTCCTTCTTCTGCTGTTGAACAAGCTATGCAGGGTGTGCTCCCTTGTCTTTCACAGCTGCCTTGTCTCTGATTCATAAATTTATTTATTTATTTATTTTATTTTTCAGATTTATATACCGCCCTATCTCCCTGGTGGGACTCAGGGCGGTGCACAGAAAGAATAAAAACACCCATAACAAACAGTCACAATATAAAATAGAATTAAATAATTAAGTCTGTGCTAAAAAGTAGTTAAAAACTGTAAAAAATGTTGTATTTAAAATTAAACCATTAATCTATGCCAGGCCAGCCAGATGGAAAAAGTGTGTTTTGAGCGCCTGGCGGAAGAGGCGTAGGTCCGTAATGGTACGAAGGTTGGGGGGCAAGTTGTTCCAGAGGGCCGGACCCGCCACAGAGAAGGGCCTCCCCCTGGGGGCCGCCAGGCAGCATTGACCGGCAGACGGCACCGTGAGGAGGCCCACTCTGTGGGAGCGGACAGGTCGAAGGGAGGTATGTGGCAGGAGGCGGTCTCACAGATAGCCAGGACCCGTGCCATGGAGCGCTTTGAAGATGGTTACTAACACCTTGAAGCGCACCTGGAAGACCACAGGCAGCCAGTGCAGCTCGCACAGGAGAGGTGTTACATGGGAGTACCGGGAAACTCCCAGAATCCCCTGCGCGGCCGCATTCTGCACTAGCTGGAGTCTCCAGGTGCACCTCCCGTCCAGGCGGGAAATAACGAGGGCTTGAGTGACCGTGCGTAGGGCGTCTCGATCTAGAAAGGGGCGCAACTGGCATATCAGGTAAACCTGATAGAAAGCCTCCCTGGCCACGGCCATCACATGGTCATCCAAGGACAGCCGAGAATCCAGGAGGACGCCCAAGTTGCGGGGCCTTTCCGCGGGGGCTAATGACTCGCCCCCAATAGCCAGAGATGGAACTAACTGGCTATATTGAGACGCCGGAAACCACAGCCACTTGGTCTTGGACTGGTTGAGTCGAAGCTTGTTGCTCCCCATCCAGACCCGCACGGCCTCCAGACACTGGGACATCACTTCAACAGCATCGTTGGGGTGGTTAGGGGTAGAGATGTACAGCTGAGTATCATCAGCGTACTGATGGTACTCTACCCCAAAACCATGGATGATCTCGCCCAGCGGCTTCATATAGGTGTTGAACAGGAGAGGCAAGAGAACCGACCCCTGAGGTACCCCACATGTGAGGGGCCTTGACATCGATCTCTGCCCTCCTGTCAACACAAATTGCGACCGGTGGGAGAGGTAGGAAGAGAACCACCGCAGTACGGTGCCTCCCATCCCCAACCCTCCAGCCGGTGCAATAAGATACCATGGTCGATGGTACAGAAAGCCACTGAAAGCCAGGGCCTTACAGAGATCATCCACCAACGCAACCAATGCCGTCTCTGTGCTGTACCCAGGTCGGAAGCCGGACTGGCGTGGGTCTAGATATATAGTTTCCTCCAGGTGTCGGGAGAACTGTTGTGCTACCACACTCTCAACAACCTTCGCAAGAAAGCGAAGGTTGGAGACCGGACGATAATTAGCCAACAATGCTGGGTCCAGGGAAGGCCTCTTAAGGAGGCCTCTTTCAAGATGGCTGGTAGAAACCCCTCACTCAAAGAGGCGTTCACTATTTCCTGGAGCCAGCCTCGTGTAACCTCCCGGGAGGCCAGTACAAGCCAGGAGGGACACGGATCCAATAAACGTGGTAGCATTCAGCCGCCCCAGCAGCCTGTCCATGTCATCTGGAGTCACAAGGTCAAACTCTTCCCACAAAACGGTCTCAAGGCCTGCCTCCGTTTGCCTGCCTGGGCTAACCTCATTGGAGGCCAGTTCATTCCGGATCTGAGCGATTTTATCCTGCAGATAATGTCCAAATTCCTCTGCATGACCCTGTAGGGGAGCTTCCCGCGGCCTCTGTTGAAGGAGGGAGTGGGTCACTCTAAACAGGGCGGCAGGGCGGTTATCTGCGGATGCGATAAGGGCGGCGAGATAATTACGTTTTGCCGCTCTTATCGCCACGAGGTAGGTCCTCAAATGGGACCTAACACGTGTTCGGTCAGATTCAGAGCGAGTGGATGTCCAAATGCTCTCTAGGCATCTCTTACAGCGCTTCATCACCCTCAGCTCCTCGGAAAACCAAGGGGCCAAGGTGAGTCGGCGTCGCGTGAGAGGCCGCAAGGGCGCGACCCGGTCCAGGGCCCCAGCGGCCGCGTTATTCCAGGCAGCCACTAGGTCCTCGGTCGAGTCACGGGTCAGGGTCCCAGGTATTGGCCCAAGCTCCGTCTGGAACCTCTCTGGGTCCATCAGGAGCCTGGGGCAGAACCATCTTGGTATTTCTCGTTCCACCTCCCAGCGGTGGAGTGAAGTGGTTGGAAAGTCTAGTCGAAGGAGAGATTGATCTGTCCATGACAGGGGTGTAATAGTTAAATCCCCTAATCCCAGATCACTCCTCCACTGGCCAGAGATAAAAATGAGGTCCAGCATGTGACCCCTGGTGTGAGTGGGACCGTGAATTACTTGGGTCAGGTCCATAGCCGTCATGGAGGCCATGAACTCCTGAGCCATCTCGGAGGTTTCACCTACCGATGGCAGAGTGAAATCCCCCATGACTAATAGCTTGGGCGTATCAACAGCCATCTCGGCTATCACCTCGAGGAGCTCGGGCAGGGTTGCTGAGACGTAGTGGGGATCCAGGTACATAATCAGCAAGCCCTCCCAGGGCCCCACTTCACACACAGGGCTTCACAGCTGGCTATCTGCGGCACAGCGGTCTCCCTCGGATCTAGGCCCTCCTTTACGATAACCGCCAACCCCCCACCCCAACCTTGGGCTCGTGGCTGATGAAATGCCTGGTAGCCTGGTGGGCACATTTCAACAAGGGGCACTCCCCCCTCGTGGCCTAATCAGGTCTCTGTAATACCCACCAGGTCCGGCTCCCCCTCTAAAACCAGATCATGGATGAGGGGGGCCTTGTTGATAACGGACCTGGCGTTGCACAACATCAGCCTCAGGCCCAGGCCCTGTGAACCCGGACCTCCTGGGTTGCGAGAAGAGCCATGGAGACCAGAGCGCGCAACCGCTTGTAAACAGCGGCTGTGCACTCCCACAACATGATATGGTCTCCAGCTCTCGCCATGCCTACCCATCCCGTACACTGTCCTGATGATATGGACCTCTGTTAAATTGACCTCCGTTCCCCCCTAGTGTTGGCCTGGACATAATACCCCGTGGGTTTCCCCCCCCCCCACTTCCATAGTTTCTGTTAACCCACCCTCTTCCCTGGAACTCCTTAAAAATCTAGCTAAAAATCTCCCTAAAACCCCCCTAAACTTCCGCTTCCTCCACCTCTCTGGATAAATGGCAAAATGCCGCTTTGTAAGCTTTATATGTGGCCCGAAAGAGTGCGGGACACGGCGCCGATTGGAAAATAGCAAACAGCCTCTTAGCCTTCATGTGTTTTCCAGCAGCCCCTTCATTCTTATACAATTGCTTGACATGTTCCTCCTCCCAAACTTCCTGCTTCCTCCTGTTTGAGAATAGCACATGCGGTACAGGATCAGGTGATTGCATGCTGCCGAACCTCCAGGAAGCTTATCTGGATTACCTTCGCTGCACATTCGTTCCCCAACCCGCCCGCCACTCCGAGAGAGAACATATATTTGGCAAAGTGTGGAGGGTCTGGTGGGCGGGGGAAGGAATGTGTGGCGGGGGTCGGAGGTATAAGCTTCCTAGAGGCTCAGCAACAGCTGATGCCTCCTAAGCAGCCCCGGGAAGTAGTTTGCTCTAGGAAAGCCAGCACCTCTCCCAAGAGGAGCCGTCCAAGGTCTGGCCCGGGATCGCCTTGCGGCGAACTTGGCATTGTCTGTTCAGGAACTGTTCGAGTTGAAGTGGGGGAGACTCGATCCAGTTCTTCAGTCCTGACCTTCCTTGTTCAGATGGAGGGAAGAGGAGGAAGAGGACTGGTAGGGCAGAAGTGCATGGAGTTTATTTATTTATTTATTTTATTATTTTATTTATTTTATTAAATTTATACCCCGCCCTTCTCCAAACGGACCCAGGGCGGCGCACAGGAATATTAAAATACATACAAAAACACATAAAAAATTAAAAAAACTTATTTGATAAAAAAACCCTGCGCTAAAACCAGATTAAAATTCCCAAAATTTAAAACTATCTAAAAGTCATTTTGGAGATTACGCTAGGCCGGCTAGCTGGAACAAATGTGTCTTTAAGCACTTGCGGAAGAGGCGGAGGTCAGAGATGGTGCGAAGTTCAGGGGGTAAGTCTTTCCAAAGGACTGGGCCCGCCACAGAGAAGGCTCTCCCCCTGGGTGTTGCCAGTCGGCATTGTCCGGCCGATGGCACCCTGAGAAGGCCCTCTCTGTGGGAGCGTATCGGTCTTAGGGATGTATGGGGCAGGAGACAGTCTCGCATGTAACTAGGTCCAGAGCCATGGAGCGCTTTGAAGATGGTCGTCAGGACCTTGAAGCGCACCCGAAAGACCACAGGAAGCCAGTGCAGCTCGCGCAGGATCGGTGTTATATGGGAGTGTCTAGGCGCTCCCGTAATCACCCGCGCAGCTGCATTCTGGACTAACTGCAGCTTTCGAGTGCACCTCAAGGGAAGCCCCATGTAGAGAGCATTACAGTAGTCGAGTCGAGACATCACGAGTGCTTGAGTGACTGTTCCACGTGGAGCTTTTCAAACAGCCAAAGTCCCCTCCTGTTCCTTCTGCTATTTGAACAAGCCATGCGGGGTGTGTTCCCTTGTCTTTCACAGCCGCCTCATTATTAATTGGGGAGGGTCCATGGAGAGAGAGGAAAAAGATGGATTTTCCCCACCCCCCAATTGAAAATGAGGCGATTCCAGCAGCTGCCTTTTGCCTTGAAACTTGCTGTCATGGCAACCTGAAGGGGACATTCTCCCAGCGGCTTCTCAGGCACTCCCACCCTTAGCCAGGAGGGAGCAATGATGGCTGGGGGCAGTTTGGCTCCTCCCGGCTCCCATCAGATCATTGAGGGGCCTCATGTGCCTGCTCACTCACGTGACCTGTATGCTTCTAGCGGGAATGGGAAGTGCGCAGATCTTAATGTAGTAAGGGCAGGGGAGGCTGGAGTGGGAGGTTCTTTTGCAGCAAGAGAGAAAGTTGCCTGAGACAGTTGCCACTGGGAGAATGTCCCCTTTGGGTTGCCGGGACAAGTTTCAAGGCAAAACGCAGCTGCTGGAATCGGTGTGCCTGCAACTTAATGCGAGAAGCCTGCATTACTGGGAGCAGCAACAGCAGCAACAGCAGGTGCCACCGCCACCCCCCCCTCCGGGCCCAGCGTCCTCTTCAGGAGGCTCACGGCCATTTGTGCTTCTCTTGGGAGGCGATTACTGGAAGAACCTCCAGGTGGAAGGTGAGTGAAGGGCGCAATGGCAGGAGAGGCTGGCCGTCCGTGAAGCCAGCTCTTGAGAAAGAAGGCAGAGATGAGGTCCGGGCTCGCTTCCCTTCCTCCCTCCGAGAGCTGTGGGCAGCAGGGAAAATGAGGCTTCTTTGCCAGCCTCCCAGCTGGCAAAACAGAAATTTTCACCAACTTGAAGGTATGTGTGCATGAGAGAGAGGGGGGGCAAGAGAGAGAGAGAGGGAGAAAGAAAGAGTAAGAGAGAAAGAATGGAAGGAATGAAAGAAGGAAGAAAGAAGGAAAGAAAGAAAAAGAAAGGGAGAGAAAGACAAAGGAAGGAAGAAAGGTAGGAAGAACTTATGATCACAATTGAGCCCAAAATTTTGGTTGCTAAGCAAGAGCGTTGTTAAATGAGTTTCACCACATTTTAGAAGTTGGCCACTCCCACCTGGTCACATGACTACCAAGCCATGCCCACAAAATAGGCCACACCTACAGAATAGGTTCTAAAATTTTTTGAAACCCACCACTGACACACACACACACACACACACACACACACATTCATCTGTATGCATGTACACCCACACCCACACACAGAGTATAAGACAGGGGTCTGTAACCTTAGTAACCTTAGAAACACTGAAAGAGCCATTTGGACCTAGCCCACAGAAAAGAAAACACTGGGAGCCACAAAGCCCTTTTGACATCTAAAATGAAGATAACACTGTATATATTGTTTTTAACCTTTATTTATGTATTTAAAAACTATAGTGATTTATTTATAGTGATTTATAGCATTTATGAAATCAATTAACTGCATAGATTTATGAACTGCATAAAAACAAATTTCTATTTCTGCATGCAACAAAAACATTTTGAACACTGTGTGTGTGTCTGTCTCTGTCTCTGTATGTCTCTGTCCCTCTCTCTCTCTGTCCCTCTTTCTGTCTTTGTCTCTGTCTGTCTCTATCTCTCTCTGTCTCTACCTCTGTCTTTCTCTCTCTCTTTTTGTGTCTCTGTCTCTGTCTATCTGTGTGCGTGTGTATCTGTCTCTGTATCTGTGTGTGTGTGTGTCTGTCTGTCTGTCTGTGTCTGTGTATCTGTCTGTTTCTCTCTATGTCTGTCTGTCTCTCTGTCTGTCTCTATGTCTCTTCTCTCTCTCTCTCGGAAATCTGAGGCTGGGCTGACCCGGCGAGCTCTCCTTGGAGCTCTTCACTACTCCCTTCCTTTCTTCTTGGCAACTTTCAGAAAGTTGTCTAGCTGAGGAGTGAGTATGAGCCGCAGTGGGGCTTCCCAGAAGATGACCCACCTTCTCACGCAACCCCCTGGCTGACTGTGGAAGGGCCGTGGGGGCATGTACAAGCATGGAGACTCTCAAGCGAGTAGCCGGGCTGGGCAAAGCACAGCAAATGCGTGTGGGGCGGGTGAGTTGACTGGCTGATTGGCTAGCATCTTTGGCAAGGGCGCTCTGGCTTTCTCTGAATCTGACCCCTGGGGTGGGAATATGAGGTTCAGTGGGCCAGACCCCGTTCTTGTTGCCCTAAGCTTCTTTTCTCCTCCAGCAGAGTGGTGCCACTGGGGGCATTGATTGAAAAATGTCCTCTGGATGGCAAAACTCCCTCGTGAGATTTAAAGCTGCAGCTGGGCACTGTGGGCCCATCCTACTATCTGTTGTCTCATCCCCCCAGATCCCATTCCCACCCTGCCAGCCCTTGTATTAGCAAGACCAGCATCAGCTACAGCCAGGTTGGGACAGTGTCTCGGGGCAGAGAGCTGAGTGATTGAGGCACGCCCAGGACCAACAATGACTGCAAGAAGCACCTGCAAAACCCAGCAAGAGATGAGATGCCGGAGAATTAGCCCTGGCCATTTCTCCATCCCCCCTCAATTGCCCTTACCTTCTCAGGCCAGGTGAGGAGTGACTGGGAGGGGCAGGGCCAGCCAGTGATGGGATTAGCCAGTTTGCTGAACTGAAGAAAAGATTAACTATCATTTCAGCAGGGAGCCACAGCAGAGGGGTCAAACATGTGGCTCCAGACCTGCAGGTTGCCGACTCTGGTATAGGAGATGCTTTAGGCGAGAGGTGTCTAACTCGCCATATCATGTTGCCATCATGTTATATATCATGATGGTTTTTCCCTTCATGGAACTGGGGTGGGTATGGCCACATGTGATGCATCCGGGCCATGGGCAGCCAGTTTGCCACTCCTGTTTTATTTATTTTTTATTGAAAAAGTTTTTCACCAACACATTTTCCCCCCTTCTTTCCCCCCCCTTTCCCCAACATAAAAAAGCATAAATCAAATACAAATATTATATCCCTTTGCCCCCCTCCCCCAACATTAACTACATGAATCAGGACCAGATATTATACCCTTTCCCCCCCTCTTTCAACCTAGAGTACATAAATCAAGTACCAGTATAATTCCCTCCCATACCCTCCCTAACCCTCCCCAACCTCCCCCTCCCCCCCAACCCCCTGACGTCCGCTATATGCAACCCTAGTAATTCCAAACACAATGTATGTTATTCATTCCCTTCATATTCTACCCCTTGCTGTCTACCTTATTCATCTAATCTCTTTTTTAATTTTTTTATTATTTTTTATTTTATTTATTCTTATTCATCTAATCTCCATCAGCTAAAAGCTACACAATATTTTCTAATCTGGTATTTAGTTTGTATATAATCAATCCACTTTTTCCATTCCTTTGTATACGTCTCTTGCATCTGGTCCTTTAAAAAAGCTGAAATTTTCGCCATTTCAGCAAATCCAGCCATCTTCTGCGTCCATTGGTCAATAGTAGGCAAAACATCTTTCTTCCAGTATTGGGCAATCAGCAGTCTAGCTGCTGTCACCATATACAAAATCAATTTTGTTTCCCCCAATGTAAAATCCCTAACTATACCCAATAAAAACAGTTGTGGAGTAAATTGTATTTTTTTCTTCAAGACATTTTGCATAACCCACCAAATTTTTATCCAAAAAGCCTTAACTTTCTTGCAGGTCCACCATATATGATAATATGTAGCATCCCCATACATCCTCACGACCGATTCGCTCCCACAGAGAGGGGCTTCTCCGGGTGCCGTCCACTAGACTTTGTCAGCGGGCGACGCCCAGGGGAAGGGCGCTCTCTGTGGCGGGCCCGGCCCTCTGGAACGACCTTCCCCCTGATATTAGAACGACCACCGACCTCCGCTCCTTCCGTGTAAAACTGAAGACCCATCTCTTTCGACTGGCCGGCCTTGAATAGTTCTCTCTGTCTTTTAACGATAAAGTTTAATGGTTTTTTAATTGTATTTTTAGCACGGGTAATTTATTTAATTCTATTTTAGTAATGTTTGTATTATTGTATATTGTTTTAATTATGCCTGTGCACCGCCCCGGGTCCCTGTGGGGAGAGGGTGCGGTTAATAAATTCTAATTTATTATTATTATTATTATCTAAACACTCACATCTCCAACATTTTGGTTGAACATTAGGGTACATACATGATAATTTCTTAGGATCTAAATGCCATCTGTAAAACATTTTATAAAAATTCTCCCGCAAATTCTGTGACTGTATAAATTTAACATTCTGAACCCATATTTTTTCCCACGTATCCATCATAACTGGTTCAGTAAAATTCTGGGCCCATTTAATCATACAATCTTTAACCAATTCAGTTTCTGAATCCCTTTCTAGCAAGACATTGTAAACTCTCTTAATATGCATTGGGCCTGTCTCTTTTATCTGTCTGACCAGTTCTACTTCATGCTCCATTAAACCAGTTTTTTTTATCTTCTTTCCATCTCATCTGTAATTGATTATACTGTAGCCAAGTTAAGTTAATCCCTTCTCCCAACAGTGTGTCCAAAGTCTTCAGCTGCCATCTGCCCCTTTCAGCAAAAAGCACATCTTTATATAAAACCCCCCCGAGTGACTTAATATGTGTATTCCACATGGTATCAGCAAGATCCAGCCAAAGCGGAATCTTATAATCCCAATTAGATCGGTGCTTCTTCCAGATTCTCATCAAGGCACTTCTAAGTATATGACTATTAAACACTTTATCCACTTTATGTTAATAGAATAAGTATGCATGCCATCCCAAATCGAGATCTTGGCTTTCTATATTCAACAGTTCAGTTTTTGTTTTTCCAAACCAATCGGTTATTTGTGTCAATGCGGCTGCTTCATAATACAATCGAAGGTTTGGAAGTTTAAGCCCACCTCTTTAACGAGTATCTTGCATAATTTTCAATTTCACTCTCGGTTTTTTCTCATTCCAAACGAATTTATTCAACGTTTTTTGCCATTCTAACAGTTGCTTGTCAGATTTAAGCACCGGTATCATTTGAAACAGAAAGATAAATCTAGGTAAAGCATTCATTTTAATTGCTGATATTCTTCCAAGCAAAGATAACTGTAATTTGTTTGCAAATCTTTTTGTATCTTTTGCCACAGCACCTCGTAGTTATTTTGGAATAGTTTAATATTTGAGTCTGCGACTTGTATTCCTAAATATTTAACCTTTGACACTATTTCAAAACCTGCCACCCTTTCAAGTTTCTTTTTTTGAATCTCTGTCAGGTTTTTAACAATCATTTTAGTTTCTTTCTGATTCAGTCTGAATCCGGATACCAAACAATATTCCTCTATAATGTCTTTCATCTGGATTATTGATTTCATCGGTCGTGTTAGGGTAACAACCAGATCATCTGCAAATGCCCTAGTTCTGTATTCCTCTTGCCTTATAGCTATTCCATTCAAGAAATTCGAGTCCCGTATTGTATTCAACAAGACTTCTAAAGTTAAGATAAATAACAATGGGGATAATGGACAACCCTGTCTTGTACCTTTGTGTATATTAAAGTTCTTTGACAAGCTTCCATTAATAATAAGTTGTGCAGATTGTTCTTGATATATTGCTCCAATCGCCTGTATAAACCGAACCCCCAAATCCATTTTTTCCAAAGTCTTTATTATAAAATTCCAATTCACTCGATCAAAGGCCTTTTCCGCATCCAAAAAAACCAGCACTGCAGGGATCTGTTTATTCTTATCTAAATAGTCCAGTAAATCTATAATTTGCCTGACATTCTCCTTCATATATCTTCCTTCGATAAATCCTGCTTGGTCGTGATGAATTACCTCTTGGATAACTGGCATCAATCTGTTGGCTAATACTTTTGCAAAAATGATATAATCCGTGTTTAGAAGAGATATTGGTCTATAATTTTCTGGTTTCTTAGAGCCTGCTTCTTCTTTCGGTATCAGTGATACAAAAGCCGCTTTCCATGAGGAAGGTATTTTGCCACCTTGCTGTATATTACAAAATAAATCTTTAAGATGTTCAATCATTTCTGCTTGTAAAGTTTTATAATAAACTGCAGTTAAACCATCAGTCCCTGGAGCTTTAGCTGATTTCAATTGCTTTATAGCAAAGCTAATCTCCTCGATGGTTATTAATTGATCCAAGTTTGCCTTTTGGCCCAAGGAGACTTTGTAACCCTTTTTCCTTCTAAATATTTATCTATAAGATTATTTTGTATGTTGTCCTTAGCATATAACTTAGTATAATAATCCAAAAAAGCCTTTTTAATTAATTCTTGTTGATGAACTTCTTTCTCACCATGCTGAATACTATCAATACTTCTTGTACTCAATTGTTTTCTCAATGTGTAAGCCAACCATCTCCCGGCTTGTTGGCATTAGCAAAAATATTATGTTTTGCAAATTGTAAGTTGGTTGCTGTTTGTT
Organism: Rhabdophis nuchalis; assembly: GCA_039707465.1. Taxonomy (NCBI): domain Eukaryota; kingdom Metazoa; phylum Chordata; class Lepidosauria; order Squamata; family Natricidae; genus Rhabdophis; species Rhabdophis nuchalis. The sequence goes on from CM077643.1 coordinate 215,562,208, forward strand.
CCGCTATAAGCATTTTAAATTGATCCTTCAAAAGATTTATAATTGCTTGTAACTTCCTATCTGTTGGATTTTTTATCAATAACTGTTCTTTCTTCTTTATCTCTTTTTCCAACTCTATTCTCTTTTTCTGTCTATTTTGTTTGTGTTTAAAATTCATTTTAATCTGTTTTAAATTGTATGTATTTTTGTATATTTATGGTTTTTATTCTCCCTGTGCACCGCCCCGAGTCCCTGTGGGGAGAGGGAGCGGTTAATAAATTCAGCTTTATTATTATTATTATTATTTGTATCAAGACCCCTTGCATGTATGCTTTACCTGTGTCCCAAACTATTTCAATAGGGGTACCTTTATTTAGATTCAATTAAAAAAATTCCTTTATATGCTTTTTTAGTTCGCTTACATTTTTTTCATATCTAAATAAATTTTCATTTAGCCTCCAGGATCTTCTTTCTCTCTTTCCCATCTCAATTTCCATCCATACCAGGCTATGATCAGTTAATGTCCTAGGAAATATCTTTGTTTTCTTTATTTTAGGAAGTAAGTCAACTGTTGCCAAAAAGAAATCTATCCTCGAAAAAGATTTATGTCTATCTGAATAAAAAGTAAAGTCCAGGTCATTTGGATTGTGCACTCTCCAAATATCTTTCATTTCCAAATCCTCTTGCATTTCAAAAAAAGCTTGTGGTAACTTGCCACCTAATTTGGCCAAACTCTTTTTATCCTTTCTCGGTTGAATTACTCCATTCCAGTCTCCCATAATTAAAATACTTGAAAAATCCCATCCTAGAATTTTCGAGTGGAGCATCTTATAAAAACTTTCTTGTTGCTGGTTTGGGGCATATATTCCTACCACCAAAGTGGGGCCATTCTCTGTATAAAGTTCAATTGCTATGTATCTTCCACAGACATCTGCTTCTATAATTTTAGCTGATAGCCTTTTATTTATATATATCACTACCTCATTCTTCTTTTCCGAATTTGAAGCCACAAATTGCATTCCCAATCTTGAATTTATCAGATATTTCTGATCTTGCACCTTAATATGAGTTTCTTGCAAACAAATAACATCATTATTAAATTGTTTAAGATAATGAAATACTTTCTTCCTCCTTTGTGGAGAGTTCAGGCCGTTCACATTCCAAGACAGAAATGTAAGCATCATTTGAACTGGTCTGAAGTGTTGAAAGCAATTGCTGAAGATCCCGTTCTTGAGAAGTAATCTTCGGCTTTGCTCGTCCCATGCCTTCAGCTTGCTCCTTTCCCTTGACCTTCTTAGCTCGTTGTGTGTAAGATCTCCCCTGTTGTGCTTCCTGAATTTGTTTAGAGACGGATCTGGTTATACGTTGCTCCTCCAGTTTACTTGTTTGAATTCGAAATCCAACGCCTCTTCTGTAACAGTCTTTGATGTTTCATCCAAAAAAGAGACTGGCGATGGCTCGAAAGGATCAACCACAATACCACCTACAGCTCCCTGGACCTTTCTTTTTGCGTCTGTCTTATTTGTTCCTCAGTCTCCTGGTCAAACTGCCTCTGTGCTTCTGCCTCCTTGTCTGCTGGTGAAGATGTACGTGGAGATGTAGAACCCACTTTCAGAACATTGTAATAAAACTCTTCTGCTTTTGCTATAGTATTTAAGCGGTATCTCACTCCTTGTATCCTCAATATTATACCAGTTGGCGTATCCCATCAATATTGTATTTGCTGCTTTTGCAATTCTGCCACCAAAAATCCAAAATCTTTTCTATCCTTTAACATTTTGGGTGGCAACTCCTTATAGACGCCAATCTCAGTTCCATCAATTTGAACAGCAGAAAGAAATGACTTTTGCAAGATATCATTTCTTATTCTCCTATCAATAAAATATATCACCACATCTCTAGGTAGTTGCCTTTGTACTGCCACACGAGAATTGACTCTATAAACCTTGTCAATTTTATAAAAAATCTCATCAGAATCTTCAAATTTCAATAACACTGCCAAAGCATCAGCACAAATTTTTCTAAGGTCTTCCCTACTATTCTCTCTTATACCTCTGAGCCTAATAGCAAATTCCATAGATCTGAATTGCATCAACGTAATCTCATTATCCATTTTTTGAATTTTTCCATCGACCTCTGTAAATTTTAAATCAGATTCCTTAAATTTAATGTCCACATCTGAAGCGAGTTTGTTCACTTTTTTATCCACCTTCAAAATTACATCAGAGAGACCTTTCACCATTGTTTGAATATCCTTATTAACTAGTTCATATTTTTCGTTAATAATTCCTTTAATTTCTTGCTCAGATCTCTTGATCTCTCTGGCTATAAAGTCTTTTAAATCCTGGAGGCCTTCTGCCTTTGTCTGAGCTTGCTGGGGTGTGTCTGCTTGCTTTGTTGACATCTTGTCCCGTGAGACTTTAAATACTAGTCTGCTAACTTTTCTCAAAAGATTCTCCAAGTCCAATTTTTTTCCCCTTTGAATCTCCAGCAGACTTTATTACTTTATGGCGTATTAGAATACACAAACCAAATTGCTTCCATTTTCAGCTGGTTTAACCGAAAGCAAACACCATTTTTTTCTTTTCTTTTCTCACTTCAAAGTCATTCTAACTTCAACACTGTAACTACTTCAATTAGTCAACAGGGATTAGATACTTGCAGTTTGGTGTTTGATGTTTAAAGTGTTGGCCACGATGTCTAGTTCTGCTAAAAGCAGAAATTCCCAGTCTCCCGGAGCTGCGGCAGCTTGTAAGGGGAGTCACACCCTGTTAACTTCTTAGAGGCATAAATACCTTCTGGGGTCACACAGGGGACTCTACCGAAAGCTGCCCGCTCAGCTCACAAGTGCTTCAAAGACTTGGAGTTTTGCGAGATGTTTCTCATGTCCGAAACGCCTCTTTACAGGCGGCTGGGTTGGCGGTCTTCAAAGAGACCGTCAGCGGCACAGCGCGGCACAAGCGGAAGTCGCCACTCCTGTTTTAGGAGGTTGCATTAGCCAGCTTTGTAGGGTGAGGCTGATGGGGGTTATCTTTCTGGCAATAGGTTGCCCCTTTAGTTGGTGGGTCCTCCCCATCACCAACCCCCTTTTTTCTGTGTTTTTGTGTTTTGCTGGCAACTTCCCCACCATGTTACAATCTTGCCAAGCAGCCCTTGATTATGTTTTCTTGTGCAAAAATGGAATTTGTTATTTTTTCCCAATTTCCTTTCCTTCTTTTCTTAAAAAATCCCCCAGGACTATTTTGCTTTCTCTGTTTTCTAAGAATTGTGCTTAAATGTTAGAAATAGAAATTGATACACGATGCCTTAGCCCCCTTGAAAATAAAAAAAACACCCAAATTTGAAATTGTCTTCTTCATTCTCTATTACAGGAACTATTCTCTCCTCCCCCCCCCCCCCAGTTAAATGTTTTCAAAGGAGGTACTTTTCCAAAAGTGCAAAATAATAAATGGCTGTCTTGGTTATGTTCCTTTATTGATGGTTTAAATGTGGTTTATGGAGCTTTGTCAGATGTTCTGTCCTTGAATGACAATGAACTGTAATGAAATTACCAATATGGCCTACTTTCACCGAGCACCCTGAGTTAGAGATGGGTGACTAATTCCTTGCTAGTTATTAATTGATAGAACCAGCTCTTAGAATAAAGTTGCAATGGAGAAACTGTGAGGCTAAAGAGAAGTTCCCTGAAGAACAGTATGAATCCGAAAGCTCAGAAGACAAAACCTCTGGCCCTGGTAACTGACCCAGATTGGAAACTGAAATCTTTTGGAAATTGCACCACTATTGACTTCAGTACTCCTTGCAAATGGATATGCTGGCAGGGTCCTTATCCAGCAACACCTGGAAGCACAGCCTGTTCCTGTACATGATTAAATGTTATACACACACACCCTTCTTAACTTCATAATTCCTCTGGTGCTGCATAAAAGGGATCTCACAATCTGATAGCCCCAGTAAAATCTTCCTTCAGGCTCTGAACATCATTTTCTGACTTGCTTGATTTTGTAGAAAACAGAATACCTAGAAAATAACTTGGAACAGATGACCAAGGAGATAGAAGACCACCTCTGCAAACGCTAGGAAGAATTGCCTGTAGAAGTTCGCAAACCCCAGAAAGTTCTGAAGTTGCATGTGTGAGGGGGCTGCCAGTCTAGCACTGTTTTCACTTTTCCTGGGTCCATCTTGATTCCTTTGTTTGACATTCGGTTTTGCGGGTAGGAGTTTTTTTAGTACTTGCCGCACTAATTTAAAGTGTTCTTCCTGCATCTCACTGAATATGAGAATGTTGTCCAGGTGGACTAGGACCCCTTTGTACAGTTGCTCATGCAGCACTTCATTAATTAGCTGCATGAAGATTACAGGGGGCCCTTGGAGTCTAAATGGCATGACTCTGAACTGGAAACTGCCAGATCAGTGATGGGTTCCTACCAGTTTGTCCCAGTTCAGCCAAACTGGTATGGTGGCCTGGGTCACTGGAACTGGCACACCCCAGAACCAGTTCCTTTGTCACCGGTTCCTTTGTCACCGCCATTGCTGCCCCATCTTGTTTTTTAGTTCTGCACATGAGCAATTTTAATTGAACTGCGAATGCACGTGCGCAAGTGAACTGGGCAGAACCCACCCCTTTCCCAGATGAAGTCTTTAGGTGGTCGGCCCACATGCTTCAGGGTTTTGATCTGAGCTTTGGCTTCCTGCCTGTGTCTTTGAACCAGACCCAGAGTAAGTGGACAAACTCATCAGTGTCCTCTAACTCGAGGGCACCTTAATTGTGTAGTTGGGTTATCCATTCCGTTGCATCCCACTCATTCATCCTGTCCACGATGGATGATGGTTGATGATGGTTGATGGTTGATGGTTGGTCTGGTATTGTTCTCCGTAATGGTTGATTTAGGGCCAGACCCAGTTGAAAAAGTAAGCCAACTTTTCTGGGGTTCCGTCAAAAGTCATTCTGAACCTTGGTGGGAGAGCGGCTGGAGTAGTGGTCAATGGAGCAGACTGTGGCTCTGGGAATGACAGTGGTGCTGGCATCCACTGGCATTGCACCCACCGCTGGTGCTGGCGCTGGTAGAAGGCCCAGCCAGGGAGTATTTGCTTGGCAGGTGGCAGCCTGAGGACTGGTTTGTGAGAGGGGGGGATGCTTGGCTTCGACAGCCCCATCAGTTCCACTCACTGTGCCTCTCCAAGTCCTACAGAAGCTGTCATCCTGGTAGATTGGCCCTAGAGAGGGAGGCGGGGGTTGCGCTTTATCCCTCGCCGAGTGAAATGAAGCAGTCGCTGCACCCTGAGCACTCACAGGCCCTGGGACCAGGAAGCTGAATGTGGGTTGAGCCAGGACTCAGCCCTGTTGGCCGGCCAGAGGCGGCGGTGTGTAGCTGCCCATGCTGAGCTGGTTGAACCACTCTGGGCAGCCCATCAGTCACTGGTTCTATGATGGTGACTGAAGCACCCAATCTCAGGAATTCTTTTTTTTTTTATATTGAAAAAGTTTTATTGGTTTTACAGTTTTTCAATAGGATAGGGTAAGGGATACAAAGAAATTTTGAGAGCATTCACGTCAAAGTCGTCGGCCCTACCGGGACATCAAAATAGATCATTAATAAAAAACATTTTCCATACACTACAAAGTAAAAGCAAGTACATATTTCTAAGTTCTCAGTTCTATGCTGTCAGTCATTTACAAAAATCCAGATGCACATGTTATATTATACAATATTATTCAAAAAATCAAGGCAAAGTTATTTTTTAGATCTAAGTCTCTTGGCAATTGTATCTTCTATCTCTCCTTCCAGGCCCCCAGCGGGCGGGGCCGTGGCCCCCCCTGCCCTCCCTGGATCTTCCCCCAGGACAGAGGAATGTTTTTTAAAAAAGGCTTCCGCCTCAGCAACTGTTTTAATCCTCACTCTTCCTCCTTCCCAGAACACCAGCATCCCTTCGGGCATCACCCACCTAAACCAGATCCCGTGGTCAAACAATTTTTTGGACAAGAAGGAAAATTTCCTTCTTGCTTCTCTAATCTTTCTTGGGATCTGCTTTAGGATAGCAACCTCCTTTTGTTGGTAAATTAACGGACCTCCTCTTTGCACTTTCAAGATTTCCTCTCTGGTTGACCTTCTAACAAATTTAACATGTATCTCTCTGGGTACTTCATTTATCCTGGCATATGCAGAGTTTATTCTGTAGGCTAGGTCAATGTCCCCCCTGATCTCATCCTTAGGTTTATGTAAATAGTCTGCTATAATTGTGCTCATGAGTTCAGGGAGACATTCACCAATTTCCTCAGAAACATTCTGAAATCTCAAAAAATATGTCATCCTTTCCTAGACACATGCCCATTTATTTCCACAACCTCATTAGTAACATTTTTAATCTCTCCCTTAGCCCCCGCCAGCCCCCCTTCCAGTTCTTCATTCTTCTGTGTGTTCTCCAGCACTTGTTTCCATGTGTCCAATAATTCCTTTTTAAAGTTGATATTTTCTGCCCTCTGGGCCTTGATTTCTTGTACCAAAGTTTGTATAACAGATTCAAGAGAGGCCATCCTTAGTTCTAATCTCAGGAATTCTTGGCCTCCAAAGGTCTCAGCTCTCTCCACTCAGGGACCTGGGAAGGCTCCATTTGGCTGGCTCCCATCTAGGGCCCAGGCAGTATCATCCTGACTTCTATCTCCTGGGTCAGATCAGCTCCTGCAGCTTTGCCCCACAGGGAAGGATCCAGCTGAGCAGCTGGCCAGGATGCTGGCTCTTTGGGCGGGCACCCTGTTGGTGCTCCACTTCTGTGGCTTCTGCTGCCCACACTGCACACTCAGAAGTGGAGTAGATGGTCTCAAGGTGGATCCTCAAACCAGTCTCAGTAGCCCCCTTCATGGTTGCTGTTTTCTCCTCCATCTCTTCCGTCAACAATTAAAAATGCATTTTTTTCGTTTAGCTGGCCTGGCGTAATCTTCTGAGAACATCGACTGGTTTTTAAATTGAATTAGATTTTAGATCCACACGGTCTGAATCTGACCGAACACAGGTAAGAGCCCATTTGAAGACTTACCTTGTGGCGATAAGAGTGGCCAAAGATCATTACTGTGCCACTCTTATAGCATCTGCAGAGAACCGCCCTGCCGCCCTGTTTGGGGTGATCCGCTCCCTCCTTCAACAGAGGCCGCGGGAAGCCCCTCTACAGGGCAGAGCTGAGGAAATTGGAGAATATCTGCAGGATAAAATTCCTCAGATTCGGAACGAGATGGTCTCCATGGAAAGTGGTCTAGAGGGAATTCCGGAGGCAGGCCTTGAGATACCTTTTTGGGAGGAGTTTGACTCTGTTACTTCCGACGATATGGACAGGTTACGTAGGCGACTGAGAGCCACCACATGTTTATTGGACCCGTGTCCCTCCTGGCTTGTACTGGCATCCTGGGAGATCTCACGAGACTGGCTCCAGGAAGTAGTAAATGCTTCTTTGAGTGAGGGGTTCTTGCCCGCTGTCTTGAAAGAGGCAGTGGTGAGGCCCCTCCTCAAGAAGCCTTCTCTGGACCCAGGATTATTAGTCAATTATCGTCCTGTCTCCAACCTTCGCTTTCTGGCAAAGGTTATAGAGAGTGTGGTGGCACAACAGATTCCCCGTCACCTGGAGGAAATTGACTATCTAGACCCGCGCCAGTCCGGGTCACAGCACTGAGACGGCATTGGTCACGTTGGTAGATGATCTCTGGAGGGCCAAAGATGGGGGTTGTTCCTCCATCCTGGTCCTATTAGACCTCTCAGCGGCTTTCGATACCATCAACCATAGTATCCTATTGCATCGACTGGAGGGGTTGGGGGTGAGGGGCACCGTTTTACGGTGGTTCTCCTCCTACCTCTCCGATCGATCGCAATTTGTGTTGGCAGGGGGGCAGAGGTCGACCTCGAGACCCCTCACATGTGGGGTTCCTCAGGGGTCGGTCCTCTCACCACTCCTGTTCAACACATATATGAAACCGCTGGGTGAGATCATCTGTGGCTTTGGGGTGGAGTACCATCTGCACGCTGATGATACTCAGCTGTACATATCTACCCCCAACCACCCCAACAATGCCGTTGAAGTGATGTCCCGATGTTTGGAAGCCGTGCGGAGCTGGATGGGAAGGAACAGACTCAGACTCAACCCATCCAAGACCGAGTGGCTGTGGTTTCTGGCACCCCGGTACAACCAGTTGATCCCATCACTGGCCATAGGGGGTGAACTTCTAGCCCCCATGGATTGGGCACACAACTTAGGCATCCTCCTAGATACTCGGCTGTCTATGGAAGATCATGTGATGGCCGTGGCCAAGGGGGCATTCTGCCAGGTTCGCCAGTTGCGGCCCCTATTGGACTGGGACGCCCTTTGCACAGTCACTCATGCGCTCGTGACTTCCCGACTAGACTACTGTAACACTATCTACATGGGGCTCCCCTTGAGGTGCACCCGACGACTACAGCTAGTCCAGAATACGGCCGCGCGGGTAATTATGGGTACCTCCAGGTACTCCCACGTAACACCGCTCCTGTGCGAGCTGCACTGGCTACCTGTGGCCTTTCAGGTGCACTTCAAGGTGTTGATTACCATCTTTAAAGCGCTCCATGGCTCGGGTCCTAGCTATCTGCGTGATCGTATCCTACCCCACACATCCCTTCGACCGATTCGCTCACACAGAGAGGGACTTCTCCAGGTGCCGTCCACCTGGCAATGCCAACAGGCGGCTCCCAGGGGAAGGTCCTTCTCTGTGGCGGGCCCAACCCTCTGGAATGACCTACCCCCCAAGCTTAGATCTACCACAGACCTCCGCTCCTTCCGTCAACAATTAAAGACCCATCTTTTCCAGCAGGCCGGCCTGGCCTAACCTAATCTACCGTACCAACCTAGTTGTAGTAAATATTACCTAATCGGGTTTTTAAGCTATAAATTTAAACGAGATATTTTAACACAGGGTAAAACATTTAATTTAGTTTTAATTATTTATAATTGTTTTATGTATATGCTCTTAAATTCTTGTACACTGCCTCGAGTCCCTTCGGAGAGAGGGGGCGGTCAATAAATCCAAATAAATAAATAAATAAATAAATATTGGGGTTTTAATTGGTTTTAGCACAGATTGGGTTAATTTAATGTTTTTAATATTTATGATATATTTATTACCGATTTTTATGTATATGCGTGGTTTTATTTTCCTGGACACCGCCCCGAGTCCCTTTTCGGGAAAATGGGGCGGTATACAAATTTAATAAAATGAAAATGAAAAATGAAATCTTCCCTGAGTCTTTACGTCGCCCAGGTATCAAGGTGCACTTGGTGGTCAGGACTCCAGACAGCAACTCAACGATCAGGGAGCTGGGTAGAATTTTAAACCAGATTTGGGATAATGTTAGGGTTCCAAGTAACACCCCCAACCAATAAAGACTCCAAGGCAGGCAATTCCTCAAAGTTCCAATTTATTGAAGATGTCATATTGACACATCTGGGAAAACCCAAATCTGAAAGCTTCTGGTTTTCCCCACCCAAAAGAAAGCCAAAGTTCCATCCCCTGAACCCACATGTCCATCACATGATCCCAATTGGAAACATCCCCCAGCCACACCTATCCAAGTGCAGGCTGAATGTCCTTGACTCCCAGAGGAAAAAATTTGTTATGGCTTATATATCTCAAGCAGCTCACAATCCCCCCTCCCAATTTCCTAGGCACTAAATGTGACAGCCCTGCATATTCAAAAGAAAAGATGGGTCTCAGGACTGTCAGCTTATTTCCCTCTATGTAGATGTAGTTTTATTAAGGACTACACACTGAGTGCAATTTGTCAGCCAGTTATGAAACCAGGTAGTGGTGATGCTGTCTAACTCACATTTTTCCAGATGTCTATGGAGATTATCAGATATCCAGGTCATGGTTGTCACAAAGGTACTTTTTCAACAGGCAAATGGACTTTATTTTTCCTTGAAGACGCTTTGCTTCTCATCAAAAATGCTTCTTCAGTTCTAACTGAATGGTGTAGGATGGAAGGATTTATATTCCTTGCAATCATCTAATCATTAGCACTCTTTCTGAGAGTCATTGAGGTCACTTAAAGGTTTATCCATGCTCTCAGGGTCACCTGAATAGTACAAATGGGTGTGGAGCCTTCTTGGAACTGTGTCATAAACAGAAGATAGGTGGTGTTATATCTCTTCCCCCTCTGTTGAGAAGGGGTTATTCAATCTTAATGTAGATGGCCTCTTTGACCTCTCAAACCAATGGTCTTCTCTGTCCATAATGTGGACTTTGCTGTCTTCAAAAGAGTGACATTTTACTCTTGTTATATTATGCTACTTGTGTCTTCATAATTTCTGCAACCTCCTCCAATACATCTGTTGGAAACATCCTGAAGAAAACATCCAGCTTTTGTACAGCTCCAACAGAATTAGACAGATTAATTTTATAACAGGTTTTGAAAGAGAGAGTGGATCACAAACTGCATGAGCTGAAATCACTTCTACCAACAGAATATTGGAGGAAGTCACAGAATTTATGAAGAAAGCATAACTAGCACAATACAACACAACAAGAACAAAGAACAACAGAAAGACAAATTTTCTTCCCTACAATTTAGACAAGAAGAAACACAAATCAGAAGAACCAACCCAGATGAGAGAGGATGATGGCAAAACTGACAAATGCGTGAGAAATCTGACAGAGAGCTTACCCAAACAGAAAAGAATGTTTTAGCCAAAGGACTGAATTTTGTAGTAACACCAGAACAGCTACCAATTGTAGATCTCTTCACAGCAACAGAGTCAGCCATCAGGAACAATAAATTGGCACAACCAGAGATAGAACAATTATGAGTGGAGATATCTGCAGACCTTGCCAGTGCCAAAACATCCCCTTCCAACATCACAATTCAAGAAAGGAGAGGGGCACATGGTCAGCAGAGGAGAAAATCCTGCTCCTCCTAGCTGTCCCTTTTCCGTGGCTGGTGGTGATATATCGCCATGGCGAACCGTGGGAGGGCTCGCGAAAGAAAGAGGATATTGAGGTGTGTGAGGAGGCAGCAACTTCCACTCACTGAAATCCCTCTAAGGTACCGCTACGGGAAGAGGGTGACGTGGGTCGCCCCGAAGCTGGGACTGATCCTTTTGGTTGGGGAAGCCGCCATCACAACGCAATTGCTCTCTTGATGAACTGATCGGAGGTGATCCTCTTAACTTTCTTTTGCCTTTTTGCTGCTGGAAGGTCTGTCGTGGAGTAGTAGAAGCAGCTGTCGGACTGGAGTGAGTGGCCATTTTTACTTGTTGCTGTGCTAGCTGTCTTTTCGACTGCCATACAGGAGGTGTCTGATTTGTGACTGAATTCTCTTTAGTTAATTTACTCTTCTCTCCCCGTGGCTTGGAGTTATAACACTCTGGACCTCCCCTATAACTGGACTGAGGTGGAGTGGATTGGACTGTCTGCTGAGTTTTGCTGAATTTGGACTGAGAAACTTAATTATATTTGTGTAACGGACTATCAAGCTTCTCTTCCGGTTAACAGTAAATGCTGTGGACTCATATCCGAGGAGATTTGAAGAGCTATATCACAATCTAGTGGTTATCTTTGGGTAATACGGCTATGTCTACAACTTCCATTGTCACTAGGTCATTAATGAAATTCCCTCCCCCATCTGCAATCCCAAGTCCCACACGGATTTCTACTAGATCATTGGAAGACATATTGACATCTGGCAAACCCCCGTCTATGCAAGCCCTTCAGGTGATGATGCAGGCTATACAAGACTTGATGACCAAAAACTTTGCAGATTTACGATCTGATGTAAAAACTGAAATGGGAGGTATCAGGGAGGAAATTAAACAGTTGCGTGGAGATATGCGGGAATTTCAGCAGGCTTTGGTAAAGCAGGAGGAAAAGACTCGGGAGGTGGAGATAAGAATGGAAAGATGCGAGGGACATATGGACCGATGGGAACAGAAACAATCAATGGTTAATAAAGGGTTAATGGACTTCCTGTTCCGGCTTCTGGTGGCAACGGCTGAACCTTGGGGTTCGTCCGCCGTTTTGTTCTTTTTTCTGCCCCCAACGGGGCAGGGTGCCCCCCCTTTTTTTCTGGGGGGGACCCTCCGTAGGACTGGCTTGCCTGGACTGGTTCTCCCGGCGGCAGCTGGGGAACGGTCCTTGTCTTCGGTCTAGGTGGAAGAAGACATGCTGCGGGGGGCTTGGTTCCCTTTGCCAACGGAGGACGGTAACGAATATTGAATTCAGAGAGAACGGAGCGCTCGGGTCGGATGGCTTTGCCGGGGCTTGAGCTGCGAGGTGGAGAGTAAGTGTTTTTAGCTTTATTGCTGGCGGCTTTGGAAGAGAGAGATGTGGAGGGGGGTGTTTGTTTGCTAAACCCCCCCTCGGATTTACAGCAGCGGCGCGCAGAAATGACTCCTGGAATGCAGGGAGTGGATTTTTTGCATCCGGACTGTTGCGCAACAAGTGAAAGTCTTCCGCGGCTTGTTTTCATACAATGTATCTAAGTCCGGCTTAACTGAAACAATTTCTCTGCTGTTTTCTCTGGCTGGCTGCCAGAGTGGGTGGTGGAAGATGGCTGCCCTTTGTTCCTGAATGTTTATTTCTTTATGGAAAATTTTCCACCATTCCTTCGTGATTTGGACTGCCTCCCTCTATCAACGGATGATTTTCTGGATTAATTGATTCCTTCCCAGGAGTGCCTTCTTTGTCTTAATAATTGATAGTGGAAAGTGTTTTGCTCTCTGGACATGATAACTTTTTTACAACTTTTCTGAACTTTTTCCCCGGGATTTGCTCCAGCGGCCGCACCCAAAAAACGCCATCTTAGTGGCACTGACTTAAACAGCTCACCATGGCTTCAAAAAAACAACCAGGAAATCCAGGATTGGAAGAGAGAATGACAGCTTTGGAAACAGTGTTAAACTCCTTGGTGCTGGAAATCAGAGAATTTAGAAAGGATCATACTAGCACTAAGCTTGCACTATTGGAGACACAGAAAAAATTGATGGAGAATACACAGAAGACCGAGGAGTTGGAAGTGGGGCTGGCTGGGGCAAAGGGAGAACTTAAAAATGTTAATACTGAAATTGGAGATTTGTCTGGTCATATGTCTAGGATGGATTTTGAGAGGATGTCATATTTTTTAAGATTTCAGAATATTTCTGAGGAATCTGGTGAATGCCTTCCTGATCTGATGAGTACAATTTTATCAGACTATTTACACAAACCCAAAGAGGAGATCAGGGGGGACATTGACCTAGTCTACAGAATAAACTCAGCATATGCCAGGATGAATGAAGTACCCAGAGAGATACATATTAAATTTGTTAGAAGGTCGACAAGGGATGGAATCTTGAAGGCGCAGAGGGAGGGTCCGTTAATTTACCAACAAAAGGAAGTAGCCATCTTGAAGCAGATCCCAAAAAAGATTAGGGAGATGAGACGGAAATATTCCTTCTTATCTAAAAAATTGTTCAACCACGGGATTTGGTTTAAGTGGGCGATGCCAGAAGGGATGTTGGTGTTCTGGGACGGAGGAAGAGTAAGGATTAAAACAGTTGCTGAGGCAGATGCCTTTCTTAAAAAACATTCCTCCATCCTGGGGGAAGATTTAGGGGGGACGGAGGGGGCCACGGCCCCGCCTGCTGGGGGCCAGGAAGGAGAACAAGAAGACACAATTGCCAAGAGACTTAGATCTAAAAAATGGCTTTTATTATTATTTTTATTAATACAGTATAATTTTTGTCTGGATGTTTGTACACGACTGCCAGCATAGAATTCAGAATTTATATGTTTGCATTTATTTTCACCTTGTTGTATTATTGAAAAATGTATTACCAATGTCTTGTTAAGAAGCCCGGGAGGGCCAACGTTCCCGACGTGAAAGTTCTCAAAATATCTTTTCAATTCACCTTACCCTACCCTTTTTTGTTAAACAATTTGTAAAACTCAATAAAACTTTTTCTATATAAAAAAAAAAAGGGGGGGGGGGTTAATGGATGAGATCTTTTTTTTAGAGACGGAAAGATCCTCCTTTTTCCTCAGACTTCAAAATGTGGTGGAAGAGAGGGATGAGAACTTGGGAAGAAATTGTGGGAGGGATGGTGGCAGAGTCTCTGGACACAGTCAGGAGTCAGGTGCAACAGGACATAGATCAGGTTTTCAGGGTGTTTACTGGGTATGCGAAGCATCTGTTCCATCTAGCCGGCCTAGCGTAACCTCCATAATGACTTGTAGATAGTTTTAAATTTTGGGGATTTTAATTTGGTTTTTAGCGCAGGATTTTCATTAATAAGTTTTTTAAATTTGTTATATGGTTTTGTATGTATTTTAATATGCCTGTGCGCTGCCCTGGGTCCGTTTGGAGAAGGGCGGGGTATAAATTTAATAAAATAAAATAAAATAACAATCTCCCTCGAGAAATCCATGTGCACTTCAACAAGAAAGCGCTATGTGAGGAATTCTTCAAACGCACTAGGAACCAAACTTTAACATATAAGGGGTGACAGATCACGATTTTGAGGCAGGTTCCGAGATGTGTCCAGGAACGGAGATGGGAGTATCAATTCATTACCTTGTTATTAAGAAGAAATGCAATCTTGTATCGATGGATGCTACCTGAGGGTTTACTAATGACATGGAGGGATAGGAAAATTAGGATTAGAAATTTACAGGAGGCAAGAGACTTTGTACAGCAACAATTTAATCCAACGCACTTGGAAAGAGAAGGAGAAGCAGAAGCTGAGAGCAGGAGTCTGGAGGAATGGAAAGAAGAAGTTGATATGGGGACAGATAATATAGGGAGAGGAGAGGAAATTGAAGGGATAAGAGAAGGGGAAGGAGGACCAACACTAGCAATAACACAGAGAGAAACAAGACAATCCAAGAAAGCTACAACCAAAGGGCAGTAAAGAATAGGAAGGACAGGTATAATGGGGGAACGTATATGTTTATTGTCGGTAAATATTAACAGCTTAAATGGCCCCTCTAAACGAAATAGAATTCTGAATAAATTGACTAAGCTCAAATATGATATTATCTGTCGAAGCCTATTTCTCCCCATCCAGACTCCCACGGCCTCCAGGCACCGGGACATCACTTCCGTGGCATTGTTGGGGTGGCCTGTGGTGGAGATGTACAGCTGGGTGTCATCTGCGTACTGATGGAACTCGACGTCAATCTCTGCCCTCCTGCCAACACAAATTGCGACCGGTCGGAGAGGTAGGAGGAGAACCACCGTAAAATGGTGCCCCCCAGCCCCAACCCCTCCAGCTGGCGCAACAGGATACCATGGTCGATGGTATTGAAAGCCGCTGATAGATCTAATAGGACCAGGATAGAGAAGCAACCTCTATCCCGAGCCCTCCAGAGATCATCCACCAACACGACCAATGCCGTCTCGGTGCTGTGCCCGGGTCGGAAGCCAGATTGGCATGGGTCCAGATAATCAATTTCCTCCAGGTGTCGGGGGAACTGCTGTGCCACCACACTCTCTACAACCTTCGCTAAAAAGTGAAGGTTGGAGACCGGACGGTACGGGGCTTATGCGGGGCTAATAGTCGCAAAATTAAAAGAATATAACGGAAAGAACTTCTGAATAATCTGAGTAGAGTTGAGCAGAGAATGCAGGAAGGGTATGAGCAGGAACACTTGGTCGAGGAAAGGACCTTCTGGCAACACCAGATTAGCGTGCTAGATAAAGAAGAGCCTCTAAAATTAAATGGTCTAAACATTATTTTGAGAATGCCAATAAGCCAGGCAGATGGCTCTCATACAGCCTAAGGAAGGAAGGTGAACAACGTAGAATAGAGGGGTTGAAGGATTTGGATGGAAACTTCCATACTACTAAGGAAGGGGAAAAGAAAGTGGCACAAGAATTTTTTACCAAATTGTACGAGAAAGGGGGAGAAGAGACACAAGGAATCAGACAATTTTTGAGGAAATCTGATTTACCACAAGTCCCCGAGTCTATGAAGCAGCTTCTTAACGCTGATATAATGGAAGGGGAAGTAGAAGTAGCCATGATGAAACAAGCCAATGGGAAGATGGGTAGTACAGATGGGCTACCGGTTGAACTATATAAGGCGATGTTTGGGGTACTGGGTATATGGGGTATATGACAGAATTGTATAATAGAGTGATGAGGGATACTCAGATTCCAGCATCGTGGTCTGAAGCGTTTATTTCCATTATTCCTAAGGAAGGGGCTGATTTGTCACTTATTAGAAACTATAGGCCAATTTCGCTGCTAAACTCTGATTATAAAATTTTTGCCGCAGTGTTAGCAGCAAGACTTACCTGCTTTCTTAATACCTTTATACACTCAGATCAGAATGGCTTCCTCCCCAACTGACAGTTACGGGATAATTTGAGGATGATTATGAATACCCTGGAATATTTTGAGGCCTGCCCAGATAAACAGATGGCCGTAGTTTTTGTTGACGCCCAAAAGGCATTTGATCGGGTTTCCTGGGACTTTATGATATCCCAGATGTATTATATGGATTTTGGCACAAAATTCATAGGTGCAATTCAGGCCATATATCAGAAGCAAACAGCAAGGGTATTGATTGAGGGAGACCAAACAGAGAAGATTGAGATACATAGAGGCACAAGACAGGGTTGCCCCTTATCCCCGCTCTTATTTGTTTTGACTTTGGAACCTCTAACTGAGAGAGGTAAGACAGAATAATGAGATAAAGGGACTGAGGATTAGACGGGAGGAGGTTAAGGTGCAAGCCTATGCTGATGATCTGGCTTTCATTCTAGAGGAACCAAGAGAATCAGGACCGCATTTGTTAGAATTAATTAGGGAGTTTGAGAGCGTTTCAGGTCTACTTCTTTATGAAGATAAGACTAAAATGCTTGTCAAAAATATGACCCTAAGACAGAAACACCAACTTGAAGAACTAGTGGGTCTGACGATCGTAAATAAGATCAAATATTTGGGAATATGGTTGACAGGGAGATGTAACTCCATAAAGGAAGATAACTATGTTCATCTTTACAAGCAGATGGTCAAAGATTTCGGCAGATGGAAGAACCTGCAACTTTCCCTCAAGGGGAGAATAGCAGTTATTGAAATGTGTATCCTCCCCAAATGGCTATTTTTATTTCAATCGGCCCCTGTAAGATTGGATAATTTTTTTTTTAAATGAAATGAATAGAGCCGTCTCAAAATTCATCTGGCAAGGTAAAAAGCCTAGAATTAAACTGAAAATGATGCAGGAACCTAGAATCAGAGGAGGATTTGGCCTCCCCAATTGGCAGTTTTATTATGAGGCGGCTTTATTAATTTGGATAAAAGAGTGGATGACCCTGAGAAGAACACGGCTCTTGACAATTGAAGGCTGGGGCCTCCAGTATGGTTGCCATTATTATATTTGGCCCAGTTCTGAGCAACCCAAACACTTCTATGACCATCTTGTTCGTAGGACCTTGAGCTATACTTGGGAGAAGTTGAGGAGGAAGATATATTTGAAGGTGCCGTGTTGGATTTCTACTCAGGAAGCCCTTGTCTATCCAACACGATATAGAGGGGAGGAAATCTTGACATATGAGGAGATCTTAGATGCACAGGGGAATTTGAAGACCAGGGAAATATTAGCCTCGCAAGGATACCATATGGATTGGTGGCCATACTCCCAGATATTCTCAAGATACAAAAAAGATCAGAAGGCTGAAGGGATATATCCCTATAAACAAGAACTGGACATGGTTCTTTTTGGGAAGGAGAAAGAGATGCTCTCCAAGTGTTACGCATATCTATCGTTATTAGATGTAGGGGAGGAAGTGGTCAAAGATTGTATGATTGCTTGGGGACGGAACATAGGATGCACACTGTATTTTCAAAGCTGGGAAGAAATTTGGTTCAAAAACATGAAATTGACAATGGCAGCTTCGTATAAGGAGAATATATATAAAATGATATATCGGTGGCACTTTCCCCCGGCAAGACTTGCCAGAATGTTCCCTGGGACCATGCCTAATTGTTGGAAATGTGGCCACAGAGAGGGGACCTATTTCCATCAGTGGTGGACCTGCCCAATGGCGATTAAATACTGGAAAAAGATCAGGCAGTGGTTAATAGAAATTACCCAACATCAATTAGAGTTGAAACCGGAAACCTTCCTGTTAGGACTTAAACCCCCAGATATCAATATGGAGATATGGTTTCTGGTGTTGCACATAATTATGGCGGCAAGATTGGCATTTGCCCAGGAATGGAAAAGTGATCAAATACCAACGGATAGGGCAGTAATAAATAAAATTAATGAGTGCACAGAGTCAGATAGATTAACAAAATTAATTAAAGGAAAAAAGGATTCAGAATTCTATAACTCATGGAAGAGGTGGTATAATTGGATACGGGAACGACCGAATAATAACAACTGAAGCAATAATATATGTTTAAATCGGATATTGGTGAATAATATCAATAAGAAATTTAATGACGAATAAGAATTGACGACGTAGGTAGGTTAACTAGATGGGCTGTATATAGTGTAAATGCTGGTGTTAAATATTAGGCCTACTGTTAGGACTTTACTGTTAAGTTAGGTTACTTATATGTTGATGCTTTCTCGCGTTGTGACGGAAAATGTGTTTAAAATTATGTTTGTATGGTTTTTTTATAACAATCAATAAAATCATTTTTTTTTTAAAAAAGAAAAGAAAGGAGAGTAGTGACATCTCTAGGAAGAGACCTCAACATCACCATCTTGCCAGCTGATAAAGGAAGATGTGCAGGTATCCTGAACACAGTTGACTACAGTGCCAAGATGGACATTCTTCTGAAGGACACTGCTACATATGAGACTCTGAAGAGAGATCCTACCAGCAGTTTTAAGAAAATGGTCATTGATTTCCTGCAACAACTACTGGAGGACAATGCCAATACTACCACCTTTATCCTGGGGAAACTACTTCATGCATATCCTCAAAATCCACAAAGAGGAAAATCCACTCAGACCAATTGTCAGCAGCATCAACTCTGTCACCTACAACATTGTGAAGCATCTAAGAAGTTGCACCCTAGAAGTTGCAGATTACAGGACAATTTTTTTTTCTGAAATCAAATTGTTTGTTATAGAACTGGTTGTTTGTCTCTAATGGATTGGTTTATGATTGATTCCATGACTTTGCAGATGATGCAACATAAAGAGATTGGTCTATAATTTCAACTAAGCTGGGCTCTCCCTTTTTGAAGATAGGGATGACCATGTCTAGTGATCATAGGTTGGGCAAGGAGCTGGTCCTGAAAATTTTTTCAAAGATTATGCTTAGAGGTTCTGCTATGGCAGTGGAAAGCATTTTTATAAGTAGACACATAGTCTGTCAGGTCCAATGAATAGAGATGGTTTTAGGCTGCGCAATGCCTTTTCAATGTTTTCTGAAAAATCAATATGCATTAGATTGTCGTGATTAGCTGTGGTACAACTGGGAAATGTGGGACATGATCCTTTGTTGTTTACAAAGGCTGAGCTGAACAATGTGTTAGAGTTTGGCTTTAATGGTTTCATCATTACAGTCTTTACCATTGGATCCTTTTAGGGGTGGGATGGATCTCGAGTCTTTAAGTTTGTTGTTTACAAAGTTTTAGAAGGTGCAGGTGGATTTAGTGCACAGAATTAGTGCCCTTAAAGGAACCTGGCCTGGCAGAAGCTCTCCAAACCATGCATAAAATCACAGCATTTTTATGCAGATTTGCAGCTCTGCCAGGCACTCCACAGGGAAAGTGTCCCATCCCCAGAGTAGTGGCTGAGGTTGATTGCATCTGATTGCAAATGAGGTGTGTGTTCCCTGCCAAAGAGGGATGTATGGGACAACCCCCCCCCCCCAAGACATTTTGGGTTCTCCCAGGTGGCCTGTGGCGGGCGGAGTGATTCAATGCTTCTGCTACCACTGTTGCACTTTGCAGAAGCCCCAAAACATCCCCAACCCAGTGCAGAAGTGCTTGAGGGGGCAGGGTGGCCAGCATCCTGGGAAGTGGAGTTTGGGGCTTGTGCTAAGTGCAGGGGAGTGGCAGAAAAAGCATGGTGCCAGACCATCCCCTCCTGTGGGCATTTCCAATCCTTGCTGCTCCGTCCTCTGCCTCCCAAGTGCCCAAGGCCATTGCCTTCCTCTGAGAAGGCAGAGACCATCTTTCAGCATGAGGATTTGCTGGCATTTATTTGTCCTACATCATGAATCGCCCAGGAATAAATCTTGCTGGGCCAATTGGGTGTGATCACACAGCTGAGGAAGGATGGGGGACTAGTAGTGGGGGTGGAGTGCTGGCAAAGGGCCAGCTGAGAATGAATGCCTGAGCTAAGTTGGCTGCAGTGGGAGGGCAGGGCTGAAGTAGGCATGAAAATGATACTGTGAAAATAATTGTTTTTTATTCCCCCAAATCATAAACCTCTGCAGTTGAATCCATTTTTCCAAAACAGCCCAGTCTAAATTGTTTTCCACTTAGATGTCCATTTCCCAATCACCATCATTTTTATAAAGAAAATTCAGTTCATCATTCATTGATTCTGTTACTCTAAATTTGTAGAATCCATGTCTTCTTCAGCCTTCTCCAACAAACCTGCAGTTTTCAAACCAAGTTCCTTCTCCTTTAAATCTGCCAACAGCAATTGAGATTCTAATTCATCCAGTTGTGAGTTTGGTTTGGATACAGTTGCTTGTGTCCAGATATTCTTTTTTGGTTGATTTAAAATCATTGTTATTTTTATCACTTTTTAACCAGGGTTTTCAATCTAAACTTCTAGGTTAAAAAGCATTCTCTTTTTGAAGTCTTCCCAGGGAGCTTTATCTTTAAGTTAGTACATTGTTTGCATTTTTAATACAGTCCTATAACTTGGCACCGCCCTGAGTCCATCTCGATGGAGATAGGAGCGGTATATAATTTTAAATTGTTTATCTGGTTTTATGGGTTTAGTTTTAATTTTTATAAATTTGTACAGAGGATTATTTAATCTGATTTTAGTTATATGTATTGTTATGGTTTTGATAATTTTAATTTATACCTGTGCACCGCCCCGAGTCCCTTCGGGGAGAGGGGGCGGTCTAGAAATCGAATTAAATAAATAAATAAATAAATAAATCAAATAAATTGAAATTGAAATTGGGCATTTACAACCATATCTAAACAGGAGTATCAAACTCAAGGCCAGATACTCTGTGGCCAGTTTACAACCTGGCCACAATGTGGTTAGATCTGGCCCGAAGAGTCGCTCTTGAAACTGGCCAGTTTACAACCTGGTGGCCATTCAGGCCAGAAAGCAGTCAGCTTTAGTTGTCCTGCCCCACCACCTAGGCACATGCACAGTAGGCGAGCACACAGGGCCTGGTGTCTCTGGGGACTATCTTACCCTGCAGACAAACTGCATTCTGAGCACTTCTCTTTCATCTAGGATGACAGAGCTAACCGCCTCCTGTGCACACACCCAGGGGGCAGGGTTGAGGCAGCAGAGCGATCTCTTGCTGGCTCCAGGGCAGCTGTGTGGGTCAGATCTAAGGCTGACTATGTTCAGGCACAGATGGCCACCACAAGTTGTAGATCAGTATCCAGTTGGCCTGGGCCAGGCTGAGGTGATGCAGGCCAGTCCTTTGCTGTTTTGAGGGCAGCCCAACAGGCTAGATGGAGAGATTGGCAGTGCAGCTTGTGGCTGTGCCACTCCCGGCCATGGCTTTCCCATGCAGGTGCTGTGGTGATCCCAGTGAAAGGGAGGCTGCGAGGCCAGGGGGAGAAAAGGGGAGGGGGAGAGACTGGCAGCACTTCACTTTTACTGGGACAGCCCCAGCCCCCATTGTGCTTCTGCCACTCACGGGCTCCCACATGCTTTGAACCTGCCAGGCAGGAATTCCACTGGCAAAGCTGGTTCAGGTTTCCAAATCGGCAGATGGAGGAAACGTTGCTGGATCCTCACCTCACATTCTGCACTCTGAGGCTGCAAGCTGTTGCATCTGGCGGTTGCAGCAGGGCTGAGGTGAGTGTGGTGCATGCTGGAGGGGTTGTGCCCCAGCCTGGCACTTGAGTGAGTTGTTTGGACTAAGACTGTAGCCTGGGCAAGGAGCCCCTGGGCACATGCAGAGCACCCCTCCCTTGCTTCGCCTGTGTCAGGGTCTGCAACTAAGAAGCCTGGCCATGGCTTTCCAATGGGGGTGATCTCAGTGAAAGGGAAGCCTTGCAGATTGCGAGGCCAGGCCAATGAGCAGGGCATGGAGGCTCTGGTGCTCATCTATTCTACAACCTCATGGCGGCCATATGGGCCTGAACATGGTCAGCCTTAGATCTGACTCCAGAGGCTACTCTGCCCTTGTCCTACTCCTGGGTGTGCTCACAGGGGGTGGAGATCATGTACAGGGTCTGGTGTCCCTGGGGGCCATCTTGCCCTGCAGGCTGACTGCATTCTGAGTGCTCCCCTTTCATCCACGATGCACACACACACTCCTGTCTGCATGCCTATGGTGTGGGGCTGAGGTCACTCTGGCTCCAGGGCAGATGTGTGGATCAGATCCAAGGCTGACCATGTTCCCAAATGGCTGCACCAAGTTGTAGATCAGCACCTGCTCCAGCACCGCCATGTCCCATTTGCTGGCATGGCTTCTCAGCCCCCTTTCACTGGGACCACCCAACCCTTATGTGGGAAATTCATGACTGGCAGTAGCACTGCTAATATATCCCCTTGTCCTCATTCCTTTCTGAGCATGGAGGAAGATTGGGATGGCATAATGCAAGCTGATGAGACTTTGGGGCCGTGAAATTCCTTGCTTGAAACATCTCATTGGCTTGTAAACGCTCTTTGTGCCAAGACTGGAACAGTGTGAAAGGCATTTTCAAGCAGATGGGTAGCTTCAAGTAAGGTTTTTACTCTGCCCTAAAATCTCGTCATCTTGGAAATGCTCTTTGACCAGATCTGGTACAAGTTTGCAGAGAACAGAGGCTTAAACTACTGCAGTGCAAGATCAGTAGTGCAAGATGTCACGCTACTGATCTTGTGTGATCTTGCACTCTTGCACTACAGTACTACATGAACTGCAGGTCATCGGTGCTTGTGCATGGCTGAGGAGGGTGCCTGGAGGGTTGAACTGCAATGGGGGGGGGGGTGTAAAATGGGAATCTGCCATGGGCAATGGGCAGGCAGCAGTGGACAGAGGATTCCCATTTTGACTTCTCCCCACTGCCGCTGCCTCTGCACCTGAACTCCAGCTGTCAGATCTGCCTCTAACGATAACCAAGAAAGAAACCACTCAACTCCATTTCAAAGAATTAAGAGTACTTTTACTGGTTATGAAAAGATAGCAGCGAGGTAAAGCAAGGTGTGAGATCCCAGCACGCGAAATCATACATATCAATATATGTCCAGCCCCCTCCCCCCAACAATCCCCACCCGATTGTCCAATCTGCAAATCCCTCAGGTGTCATGTGAGTTGCATCTCCAGGAGCATCATCAGGATGGTATGCAAGTGGCCTTGACCACTGCAAGGCACGAGCCAGCGGTATGTGAAGTAGATGATGAGAACATACTCCCTTCTCCAAATCTCCCCCCTGCACCATATAGTCCCATTCCCAAACACCATAGCCCCTCCCTCCCTATTTCAATGGTAGCCGCAGCAAAGCAGAGGCTGACACCAGTCTAAAACCAAACAGGTAGTTCAGCTGCTCTCTCACTGCATCCCAGCACTGTTCAACCCTCCAGGCACCCTTCCCAGCTGTGCACAACACTGATGCTCAACCCCCCCCCCCCAGGCTTTCGTGCTTACCCTAGATCATCCCTCCCAGCCTTGTCTGGTCCAAACCAGTAGGAACCCATCTCTGATCCATACCCAGGAAATCATTGACTTCCATGTGGAGAAAGCAAAAGTAATTCAGAACAGCAAAGTGCAACAGTGAAAACACATTAAATAATTCATATTAAAATCCAGCAAGGGGATAGAGCAAATCAGTGTTCAACCAGCCAATTAACTTGTAAAAGAAAAACCAAGATAAAAAAGAAATTTCAAACCATGCAATTAAAACCCAGATGGCTTTAAAAAATGAAACTGCTGAGAGGAAAGATAGAGACCTGACTCTTTGACCGTTCCCATCAGGAATTGCTATCCTTGAGATTCCTCTTTATTTATTTATTTATTTATTTATTTATTTATTTATTTATTTATTTATTTATTTATTTATTTATTTATTTATTTTTATTTTATTCAAATTTATACCCCGCACCTTCTCCAAAAAGGAGCCAGGGCGGCGCACAGGAAATTTAAAAACATAACAAATATAACAAAATACAAAATTAAAAAAACTATTAAATCCCTAGCCTGTGCTAAAATCGTATAAAATCCCCCAAATTAAAACTATCTAGGAGCAGTCACAACAGGAGGTTACGCTAGGCCAGCTTGATGGAAAAGGTGTGTCTTAAGACACTTGCGGAAGAGGTGGAGGTCTGAGATGGTACGTAATTCAGGGGGAAGTCGTTCCAAAGGGTAGGGCCCGCCACAGAGAAGGCCCTTCCCCTGGGTGTCGCCAACCGGCATTGCCCGGCCGACGGCACCCTGAGAAGGCCCTCTCTGTGGGAGTGGATCGGACGAAGGGATGTATGGGGCAGGAGACGGTCTCGCATATAACTAGGTCCCGAGCCATGGAGCGCTTTGAAGATGGTCGTCAAAACCTTGAAGCGCACCCGAAAGGCCACAGGTAGCCAGTGCAGCTCGGGCAGGAGAGGTGTTATGTGGGAGTATCTGGAGGCTCCCGTAATCACCCGCGCGGCCGCATTCTGGACTAGCTGTAGCTTTTGAGTGCACCTCAAGGGAAGCCCCATGTAGAGAGCGTGACAGTAGTCAAGTCGGGATGTCACGAGTGCTTGAGTGACTGTGCGAAGGGCAGCCCGGTCCAGTAAGGGGCACAATTGGTGCATCAGGCATACCTGATGGAACGCCCCCCTGGCCACGGCTGCCACATGGTCCTCCATGGACAGCCGGGAATCCAGGAGGACACCCAAATTGCGTGCCCTCTCCACGGGGGCCAGTGTTTCGCTCCCAATGGTCAGAGTTGGAGTTACCTGGCTGAACCGGGGTGCCGGAAACCACAGCCACTCAGTCTTGGATGGGTTGAACTTGAGTTTGTTACTACCCATCTAGATCCGTACGGCCTCCAAACACCGGGACAACACTCGGCGGCATCGTTGGGGTGGTCTGGGGTGGATATGTACAGCTGAGTATCATCAGCATACAGATGATATCCCACCCCCAAACCACGGATGATCTCGCCCAGCGGCTTCATATAGGTGTTGAACAAGAGGGGCGAGAGGACCAACCCCTGAGGAACCCCGCATAGGAGGGGTCTCGAGGCCGACCTCTGCCCCCCTGCCAACACTTATTGCGACCGACCAGAGAGGTAGGACGAGAACCACCATAAAATGGTGCCTCCCAGCCCCAACCCCCCCAGTCGGTGCAATAGGATACCGTGGTCGATGGTATCAAAAGCCTCTGAGAGGTCTAATAGGACTAGGATAGAGGAACATCCCCTATCCCGCGCCCTCCAGAGATCTTCCCAGGAGGATCCAGTCATCTTGGATTGTTCCTAAGTGTCCCCATTCAAATCTAGGGAGCAGGCTGCCAAAGAATCCACTTTGGTGGCAAAATCAGCTGTTTTCATCAGCAAGAGAAGCAGATCACCATGCGGCAGCTCAGCACACCTTTTGGAGGGAAGTGGAAATGGGAGCTAAAGTTTTGACTGATGAAGTTTCCATGGGTTTCTACATTAAACTATCTTTTTGACAATATATTAAATCTAATGAAACCTTTCATGCATATTTCTTTCTGGATTGTATTATTCTGTTAGAGGCTAACTAATTAATTAGTTAACTAACTAATTAATTTCCAACTTTTCCTTGCAAAGTCAAACATCTTAAGTCAATCATTGTTGATCTTGTCATTTTGTTAATGTGGAATTCTCTTTTCAACTAGTGGTTAGTTAGAATGGTTCAAAATTTCATGTCTTCATTAATCCAGTTACTTATAATAATGACAAAAAGCTGTTGTTAATTCCATCCAGCTTATTATTTTTAAAATATACATAACAGTTGCAACCATCAAGCAAACAAATTGATAAAACATCTTTACAGATACACAACATTGAAAGTGATATTTACATACATTTGTAGATATTTTTAAGCAAATTATTTATATCCAAACTTTCAGGAACCTCAGCATTCTAATGTATTACAATGTATACTAGGGTTCCTGTTTATTATATTTATTTTAGTGCTAGTTATATACTAAGATTTTATTATGTCCTATGATTAATTAATCTAAATAAATTAAATTAATTAACAACAAGAAAAAATAATAAATAAAGCCTTCAGGAATAAATCAAGTCATACTTAAAGCTGAATTATAGTAGATTAAAACAATATATATTTCTGTCTGATATGGACGCATCAATACGGGAATCTCCAGGATTATTATGAATGCATGAGATATAAATAGCAATAAGCTTGCTCAGATATCAGAAGGCAACATCAACAGCCAAGTTTAGAAAATATTAGTATTTCCATGTTATATGACACTGAAAGATTGTTCTATAATTATATACAGTGTATTATAAGTATAGTGTACTATAATATACCTTAAAAACAATTTCCGTATAAAATAAATACAAGAGTGTATAGAAAAAAGTAAGCCATGAGCTCTTGTTTCAGCTGATATATCTTCTTGGATGCAATTTTCATCTTAATTTGCTAGCAATATCTTTCAGAAGAAACTTCAAATCATTCATCTTAAAAAAAATTGTAAGAATGCAAGTGATTAATTGGAAATTACATCATTACATTTCAGGCACAAGACTAATCTCAACTATTATACTGAATCATAGAAAAGTTCCTTAAGCAAATCCATTAACAATGCAATTCTAAATGCATTTACTCATAGGCAAAGCCCAAAAAGTTAAACTGAATTTGCTCACAAGAAAGGGTATATTGTCTTGTAATATTAATCAAAATCTTATATACTTCATTTGCTCTCCACAGCTTGCAATTAAATTCACCTACATTTGCTGCCTGTTAAATTTGAATGCATCTAAATATAGCTTTAGCTTCTATAAAAAGTTTTCAAAATTCAAAAAATGAAAAATAAACAAAAAACAATAGGAGATTGTCAAAGATCCAGCAAGATTCTTGTAAACGTTTTAATAACTCTTAGGTATCTCTTATACCAACAAAATACAGTCAAAACACAGTATTATATTGTAATTATTTACTGAAACAACCTAGAAAATGATTTTTCCATGAATGTATTATAAATCAAAAATAAATGTTACTACACAAATCTAATAAAAATGTAAAATATATGATAAAATAAACCAAAGAAGGCCTAAATACACTTTTACAATATATTGTTGTTTACTTTTGTATATTTTAAAATGCATAAAGTACACTGAGGCTACAAATTTAAATTGGTACATGCTAAAATAACAAGATGTAATTCAGGAGCATAAAATTATCTTAACAAAAATATAAAACATAATTAAGATCATAAATGTTTAAATGCAATGCTCCAGGGATGGATGGCATTGAATGTAAATACTATACATTTTTTCTTAAAATAAAAGAATACCTCATTTATTCCAATTATATAACTGGAGTTAAAATTCCTGTTTTTCTGAAGCAGATTCAAGTTTATATTATTTAACAAATCTTAAATAATTACATTTCTCTGCATTAATCAGAGTTCATTCTTAAAATATCCAATTAAAAGAATATTGAATATTACATATTATGCTAAATATATCAAAACCTAACTAGCTTAGCTATCTTAATTTTTTTTTTAAAGAACCTAGCAGAACAGAAGGCAAAATTATTGTAAGGAATAGTATTTGGATCATTTCTATAATTAGTCACAACTAGCATCAATGTATCTCATTCTGTATTGTTTTCTCAGATATATAGAAATACTCAGCAAGGGTATGCACATTCATGTAAATTGTTCAATTTTATTAAAGAAGTATTAACATAAAATATTACGAAAAATCAGCTACTAAAAAAAGTATCAATTAGCGTGCAGTCAATATTTTTAAGCAATCAAAGTAGATACAAAGCTCAAATGGAGTTTGAATTAAATTATTGGGATGTAGTGCAGATTTAGAAATTGCTTCACTCAATTCATATTAATTAGCTGGAGTTGTATAATAATTACAGAGGCTTGCATTAAATATGTGTGCATACAAAAATAAAAACACCCTTTCTCTACAACAGGGGTGTCAAACTCAACTTCATTGAGGGCCGCATAGCATTATGGCTGCCCTCAAAGGGCCAGTCGCATGTAAAACTATGATGACTCACAGTGGCAAAGTGGGTGTGGCTGGGTAGGCGTGGCTGGGTAGTCACAACTGGATCTTTGTGACTGGCTGGGTGTGGCTGGCTTAACACCGCTCACTAGGCACAGTTGACTCCAAATGATTGGGTCAGGAGTCACACCAGCTAATTCGACAGAAGCCCCACGAGTTCCTTGCCTCCCCAAATGCATGCACTCGTGTACACACACACACCAACCAACCACATTCTAAGTTTGGAGACTTTTATCTACAGAGGGCCTATTCCCCAAGCCTAGGCATGATTGGCAATTTGCAAGCTCAGATGTGGATAAAAGTCTCCAAGTTTGGAATGGTGTGAGTGTGTGTGCACAGCATGCCAAAGGACAAGTTCGTCTCCCAATCCCAGACATTGTTGATGTTTCCCTGTACGGTTTCCCCTCCCAGCAAAACAGGAGGCATGTGGAAGCATAGAGAAGAAAGTTTGCAGGAAGCAATTTCCTCCAAGTCCAACTTCTGCCTTGACAGATCTCTGGAGAGCAAGAGGCGGTGGCATGGGAACAATGCTCCCTGGTCCTGTATGAGGGAGAATCTTCCTTCTTGAAAGGGAATCCCCATTTCCAATCACGTGTTGTAAGGATTCTGGTTTGTTGGGGCAGCCTTCTTCTCATGCAACTCCCACCATCACCACCCCCTCTACAGAGACCTGTCAAGGCAGAATTTGGAGTTTGAGGAAACTGCTTCTTGCACACTTTCTCCTCTGTGTTTCCACATGCAACAGTGTCATCCTCTGCCTCCTGTGAGGCAAGGCAAGGCTGGGAGGGAGGATCCGGAGGTCTTCAGCAGAGGAAGGTGACACTAGGGTGAGCACCAAACCCTTGTCCACTAGAGGAGTCTCACCCATCCCTCTCAGGCCACACTGAGGACCTTCAGATGGTGATGCAGGCTGCCTGAAGCCCTGGGTAGTGTAGGGCAAGCACTCAGCCCAACCCACAAGTCCAGCCCAGCCCAGCCCAGCCCAGCCCAGCCCAGCCCAGCCCAGCCCAGCCCAGCCCAGCCCAGCCTTGCTTCCTTGGGATGTTTGGCTGAGCTTATCTTCGCGAGGCTGCTGCTGCTATGCTCACTCTCCTTGGCCAGGTTGCTTATAGTGGAGGACAAAGTGTATGGGTCAGAGGGAGGCCCACTCCCACTCCATGCAAGGAGCCCTGGCTTTTGTAAGCAAAGCATCCTCAGTGATAGGATGGGAGACCACCAGGAGAGGCCAGGAGGAGGGGCAAGAGGATGGCAAAAGGGCAGCAGGGCTGCTGGTACCAAGTGCTAAGGCAGGGCTTCCGTCAGACACTCCTCCCTCCCTCCCCTCCCTGACTCCATGCCTAGGTGGCAGCATTGCTGGTGGCCATGGATTTCCCAAGTAGGGGCAGGGGGTGAAGAGTGAGAGGAAGGACAGGACAGGGTCCCAGAGTGAAAAAGAAGTGCTCACAGGCTGCAGGGACAGTGGGGAAGGCTGGGCTGGTAAGCCGACAGCGGAGGCAGCATAGGTGCTGGTGGCAGGTGAGGCACTGTGCTTGGGCTCTATTATGCTCTAATCTATAATAACTTCATGGTGGCCACCCATGAGCATTAGATCTGGCCCATTGGGCCACCCTGGAGACAGCTAGGGGCTGGCCTCCACTGACTTGGCCCCGACCCACCCCAGCCTGGCTGGGTGCACAGATGAAGCAACAACATGACATCTGCTCTACAAGATAAAAATAAAAATTAAGTATGGTAACATTTTTTATTATAATTGCTGATCACATTTTTCAACATTCTTGCTTTTCTTCCAAAAATTCTAAGTTCTATGACTTCATATTTTATATATACAATTATTTTTACATTATAGGTATAAAAAGATTATAATCAGGTAAGGTATATAGAATAAATAAATGAAATAAGGAGGTTTAAGCATAGTAAAGTTGAATACCACATTTTTCCGAAAATAAGACATCTCCTGATAATAAGCCCAATCAGATTTTTCAGCACATGCGCTAAAATAATCCTCCCCTGAAAATAAGCCCTAGTGAAGAGGTGGGCATGGCCAGCACAGGAAGCAGCCCTTTCCTTCCCTGGTCAGCTAATTGCAGCTGGACCCCTTAATTGCTGAGCTGATCGAGAGCTGCCTCTTGTTCTATCTCTCCCCAGCATTCTTGGCGTTCGCCCACCTCCCATCCATCCATCACCCTCACCTGCAAACCCCTGCCCTGCTTGCAAGAGAGCAGCCACCCGACACCTCTTGCCATGTGGTGCTCCCTCCCGCTCTACCTGGGCTGCCACTCACTGACTGAGCGATATCACAGGATCATGACATTCCGGTAGCACATGAAGCTATTGCCCATCAATGGCTTCGAGGTGAAATGAGCCTTCCTTCCAGAGAGCCCACTGGGAAGCCCCAGGCAGTCTGCACATTCACAGCTGGGAGTCTGGCAGAGAGAGGTTACCTCTGCATGCTGCCATCAAGCCCCTCCCCTCCCATGAGGGGTGTGTATGGAATGTGAGTGCCCTAAGGCACCAAGCTGCACAATCACTGGTCCTTCACACTTGTGCACCTCCCCAGCCTCACACATCAATGTAGAAGAAGCCAGTGAGCACCAGGTCCTTGAGGAGCTTGCAGCCAATGCCACTGGCACCCACCACCAGCACCAATGTGGAGCCCATAGCCTGCGCCAGCTCCGCCAGCACTGAGGAAGTGAGTGGGAAAATGGTGAGGGACTCTAGTCAGGCTCTGGGCATGTGCTGCTCTTCAGGCCGCCTCCGGTGACCATCACCATAGAATGGGAAGCACACTTCCAGAGTGGCCACTGTCCTAGCTGCATGGACTTCCCATGAGAGGCTGCAGCTCCCTTTTGGCTGCATGCAAGGAAAGCAGTAGAAGCAGCAGAAGTCTTTCTTTCTCTTCCCCAAACTCCACATCTGCAGCTTTCAAACCCTGGCTGGAAGCTGCTGAAAGCAGAGAAGAGGCCAGTTGAGCCAGCGGCCTGCTGCCAAGTCTTCCAGCCGGTTGGCCTAGAACACTGTGGGGCCCCTCCAGCCCTTCTCCACTTTGTGGGCAGCCAGGGCAGAGAGGTGGCAAAGGGTGAAGGGAGCCTCTCTTTGCCGGACTGCCAGCTGTGAATGCACAGGCCTCCTGGGGCCTCCCAGTGGGCTTTCTAGAGCAGTGGTCATCAACTGGTGGTCCACGAGAATTTTTTTTGTGGTCTGCAGAAAAATGATTTGCATTTTTATATTATATTAAATCAGGGGTCCTCAAACTATGCCCCCCTGGGATGGATACATGCAATGAATGTTTGTGTTGCTGCAGAGAGTCTCCCCCTTCAGGGCCTTTTTGTGTGGGTTGAGGGGCAGAAATTTTGACTTGGGGTCTACTTTGGCCTCCTGGTGCTTTGGGTGAAGGCTGGAGGGAAGTGCTGCTGGTGGCGAAGAGCTGGAGGACCTTGTTCCCAGTGGAACTGCATCATGGCCTGGAACTGGCTGACCATCTCAGTCCAGTGAGCCTCCAGGTGCCAGTACCTGGCCTTGCATTCCTGCAGGTCTTCCCTCTGATTGGAAAGCCTATGCTCATAGTCCTCAGTGAGGTGCTTCTCTGACTGATCCTTCTTGGTCAGATCCAATTTGAACTGAACTGTTTTGCCAGCACTTTCTCGTGGTAGCTACTTAGCTCCAACAACTGCTTCCTGTTGGGGCACTAAGGATACTGGGCAGCAAGGCAAGGAGTGGCTGGGAGGGGAAGGGTGAGTAGAGGCAAGGCACCCCCTCAATGTGAGTGACATTGAGTTGGCCATGCCCACCCAGTCACATGACCACCTAGCCAACAGGTCATTAGGCAGATAATATTAGTGGTCCACACGATTTAAAATTATGAATTTAGTGGTCCCTGAGGTCTGATAGGTTGTTCACCCATGCTCTAGAGGGGAGGCTCGGTTGGCCTCGAAGCCATTGTTGGCCAATGCCATTCGTGTGCTACCGAAAGGTTGTGATTCTGGGAAACTGCTCCATCATTGAATGGTGCTCTGCCCGGCTGGAGGGGAGGTTGTCCACTGGGTGGGCACCACATGGCAAGAGGCTGCTCTCTTGTGAGTGGGCTCCCAAAGAGACGGGCTCAGGGAATGGCCTCAGGGGTAAACAACTGACAAGCAGCTGTGTTGCACTCTCCGCAGCATGAGCAGCCCTGAGATGACAGTCATGTGACTTAGATTGAGTCACTCCTGAAGCAGCCTATCAACTTGTAAAAGCATTCCAGGCCTGTTTACATGTTGCCATAAGCAGGAGGAGGGGAAATTGATGGAGCTACTTGGCTGCTTTGACCTAAAGCACATTCCACACATGCTTTTCTCCAGATTGTATCCCTGGTTACAATCTCCTAATATCCCTGGAGCAAACAGGAGGAATGTGGTTTCTACAACTCGCAAACATACTCCGTTGGAGAATGTGATTTATGATGCACTCAGGGAGGAGTAGGGAAATAAAGTCACAGGGGTCCGTAACTTACATGAAGTCAGAATTGACTCTGCTTGGGTAATTACTGAAATATTGCTCCTAATAAATGACTATTTCTTTTCAAACTTGGCTCAAGGCTCATAAATAGGGCATCTTTTGGAAATGTGACAGAGAATCAACTCTCCTTTTAGAAAATTATTGGACTTCCTAATTCCCTGACATCTGGGAGGGCTTGGGGAGAAACTCAGGCAACCATGGGAGAGGGCCAGCTATCTGAAAAAAGCCTGCTCCAGGCAACCGGAAGGGAGGCAGTGATTTCCTCCAACATGAAAATCCCAGGACCCAGCAGCCTGATTGCAACCAGATTGCAGCCTTCCCAAAGCTAAGATGCCTGCTCCAGCGGCCGAAGCAAGAAGGGATAAGTATTGGTGGAAGTTAACCCCTAAAGCCTGAGGGTGGCTGGAAGACCGGATACCTGGCAGAGGTAGAGTGGAGGCCAAGCGGAGGCAGAGCAGAGGCCATGAAGAAGATCACAGGAGGAGGGGCCGAAGCGTAGGCCGAGCAGAGGTGTGGAGGGGCCAAAATGCCTGACCGGAGGCCGGAGCTAGACTGGAGAAGCAGAGTCAAGGACGAACAAGGACCCCCGAGGGACTTCACCGAGGGACTTCACCAGGGACATTATCTGTTGGGCTGGAGGACTTTGGACTTTACATGTCTATACCATCTGTATCATCTCCCGTATGAATTGAGTAAGGCCCGAATTTTATCCTATACCGAATTTTCTAAACTAGCCGAACTACTCCACTGGACTATTTTATATATTTAATATTTATATATTTATATATATTTATATACATATTTAACCATCCAATTTCTGCACCATATGTAATATCTATAACCTTATATCCAACGTGGTCTCTGTATTACCTATGACCTAGCATGTACTCAAGGGCCGGCCTTATTTCATTGCGAGAGTCTCTCCTCTCGCATGTATGGCCCGCTGCGTTATCAAGGGCACACTTCGATGAGGGACTAGTGAGTCATGAGAAGTGGAGAAAGCGCAGGTGTAGGTTTTTTTTACTAAAACATTTAATTCGGCTTTTAGGGGGTTCCAGGGTGGAGGGAGGGATAAACCAGATAAAGGCTAGGAATTCAGCCAAACCAATTTGTTTTAATTTGAATTTTAAGGGTATTGTTAAGGTTTTTAGGGATTCTAAATATTGTTTTAGCACAGGGATAATTTAATTCAGTTTTAATATTTTGTATGTTGTATATTGTTATTTATTAGATTTTAATTTCCTGTGCACCGCCCCGAGTCCCCATGGGGGAGAGGGGGCGGTCTATAAATTTAAATAATAAATAAATAATAATAATAAAGCAGCTGAGGTTAAGTTCCCTTACCCCGATGCCCAGAAAAAGGGAAAGCCCCTGAGTAAGAAAGAGTGGACTAGATGTAGGTCTGGGAAGTCCACGATGGAACTCCTGGGAAGTTCAATAGAGCAACTGAAGGAGGAGTTTGACTGGGCCACCCTTTGTGATGAGGAGCCATCATGCCACCCAAAAGAGAAGGGAGGGACATCCAATCTGTTGGGGATATCTCCTTTAGGAGACAGAGTTGTGCAATGGAATTTGCAGCAAGAGAAACATTGCTAGAAGCCACACTAAAAGTCACAGACGCTGATAGTAAAAACAAGTAGACTTTACTTGTGATGGAAAAAATAAACTACTTCTTCACAATCAATGATAGTAAGTCTTGAATCAAATATACAGTCTTTAACTCAAACAGTTAGGTTATAGTTGCTTCAATCCATGAAACTCCTTGCTCTGCTGATCTACCTGACATTCAGAGTCTCTGTTCAAAAATCAGCAAACCAACAATGATTCTGGCCGAGTGAGGAAGCAGCAGCCAATTACATTTCACCTTGCATTTAAAGTAACAGATACCAATTGTAATTATGGCTTACATATATATTGCCAATCCAACACTAGTATTATAGTCCTAACACAATCCTTCTCAAGTAAGAAGACACAGATTGGAGTGCAGTCCCCCTTCTCCACCCATTAGAAGGGTGCAGGCAGGCCACCCAGGCAGGCCACCCAGGGCTAGCAGCCCCCTTCCTCTCTCTGAATGAGAATCAAAGATGGCCAGTCACATCAAGGGCAGGCTAACAGAGGCCGACAGGAGAAGGGAGAAACAGTGATGAACAAACCAGCCCACTTCAGGAGAACTCAGACCAGCTAGATCTATTCCTTGACTCAGCTGAGATCCACCTAGAACACTATGGACACTTCTACCCAGCCCCAGGGGGCTAGAGCAAGGGAATGGCTAGCAGCCCTCCACAAGAGAAGAGCCCCTTAACTGCAAGACATAGATTATTTCCTACAACTGCTAGAGACTAGATTTGAAGAGGTAGAGGAGGAAGATGAGCTCAGAAACCTAAGGCAGAGTGGACAGCCCATCAAGAAACACATCTGTGAATTCAAGAGAGTCTTTAGGAAGCTATCTCCTATACCAGAGCGACTGTATTTTTTCAGAACAAGCCTAAACAAGCAAATCACCCAGGTAACTGTTGCATTCTGGCAGCCGTTTAAACCTCCCGGCAACAGCCAGTCGCGTCTGATTGGCTAAGACGCGACTGGCTGCAGCCGGGGGCAGGAGACGCGCCGATTGGTTCGCTGTCCGACAGCCTTCTATAAAAGAAGCGGTCGGCCAGAAGGCGCGCACTTTTTGAAATGGTTACTCTTCGTTTTACTTGTTATGGCTGTTAATAAAGAAACCGTTAATCTTACCGGTCTGGACTCACTCGTTCTTTGAGAACTTAACACTGGCGACGAAGACTGGAGCCGGTACAGATTACCTGGGATGAAGCTCTTCTCCTCGCGGATCGAAGGGACTCTCCGTCACGCTTCCGCTCTCGCTAGTTCTTCAGCGAGCTTGCCGCGACTACCTACAGCGCACGATGGCCACACTGCCGCCTTTCGCCCCTTTCGACGCGGCACAAGAATCATGGGAGGCATTCCTCGCCAGGTTCGAATGTTTCCTCCTTGCGGGCGACCACGGAGAGCTCACCCCAGAGAGACGGCTGGGGCTTTTCCTGGGCTGCGGCGGCCGCACCATTTTCGCCGTCGCGCGGAACATAGCCGCACCAGCTCCGGTCCACACCATGGCGTGGGACACGTTGCAGGCCCGCCTGAGGGCCCACTTCGCCCCGGCGCCATCGCGGATATCTCGGCGGTTCGCATTCCGCCAATGCCGCCAGCTACCAACCCAGTCAGCGGCGGACTTCCTGCAGGCCCTGAGAGCAGCGGCCATCTTATGCGAATTCGCCGCCCCTTACCTAGACGAGTCCTTGGTCGAACAATTCGTTTGCGGACTAAAGGACGTGAAGCTGAGACGGAGGCTGATGGCCCGCTCGGACATTACCCTTGAGCAGGCTGTGGAGGAAGCCAGAGCAGCCGAACTCGCCGAGGCCGCCACAACTGAGTTAGGCCCGGGTCAGCCGGCGGTGCCATTACCCTCCACGAGAGCCTGCCTCATCGACGACCACTGCCCCCTCGACCCGTCGGATGATTTCGAGGCCTATGACCAGGTGGCGCACATACAGGCCACGGGCCGGAGCCGCGCCAGGGCCCAACCGCCCCGCCGAGCGCCTGCATCCTGCATCGGGTGTGGCGGCGGTCACGCCAGGAACGACTGCCCCTTCAAGTCCACCATCTGCCGCAGATGCAACCGCAAGGGCCACATCGCCTGCGTCTGCAGAGCCAACCTGCCAGCCTTGGCCCCTCCGCCGGCACCGAACGCGATGACGACTCCTACCGCGCCCAACCGGGGTTATGGGCACCACCGCCTGCACCGCAGACCGCAGCAGGAGGCCGACTGTTTCGCCATGACGGAGCTGCCGGACACCGTTCCTCTTCCAACGGATGACCGTAGGCGTATTTCCACGTCCCTTCTCCTAAACGGCAGGCCGCTCACCATGGAGGTCGACTCGGGCTCGTCCCGGTCCCTCATCTCCTGGCCTCAGCTGGCCAGCATCTGCCCCTCGCTTAAGCCTGCCGATCTGTCCCAGCCCGAGACTCTGTTAAAAGACTACCAGGGTAACCCTATCGAAGTGCTGGGCCAGCTACGCGCCCACATCCATTACGGGCGCTTCAAGGGACTCCTGCCCATTCTGGTTGTCAAGCGCCCCCTTACTGCGCTCATCGGGCTAGACTGGTTTGCCACGCTGGGTCTCTTGGTCCAGCGGGTGCACCGGGTGCCTGCCACCTCGCCAGTGGACACAGTCCTGGCGGAATTCCCGGACGTCTTCGATGGTACCCTGGGCACTTACAAGGGCACCCCGGTTTCCCTCAACCTAGACCCTCAGGTTGCTCCAATTCGGCTCAAGGCCCGCAGGCTGCCGTTCGCACTGAAGCCAAAGGTTGACGCGGAGCTCGATCGTCTCGTAGCGCAGGGCGTACTGGAACCGATCGACCAGGCGAAATGGGAGACCCCCATCGTTGTCCCCATTAAGCCCGACGGTTCCATACGCATCTGCGCCGACTATAAGTCGACGATCAACCGCGGGCTTCAGGCGAACCCGTATCCGGTTCCGATGGTGCAGCACCTGCTCCATTCCTTGGGGCGGGGCTGCATCTTCGCGAAGCTGGATATGGCGCAGGCCTACCAGCAGCTGCCGGTGGACGACGATGCGGCTGAGGCACAGACCATCGTCACTCACCGAGGAGCTTTTCGCTGTCGCCGCCTCCAATTCAGCGTTTCCGTTGCCCCGGGGATCTTCCAGAGCCTCATGGAGCGGCTGCTCCATGGGCTCCCGGGCGTCGTTCCGTACTTTGACGACGTCCTGATAGCTGCATCCAGCCTCTCAGACCTCGCCAAAGTACTCCGGAAGGTCCTCACTGTTTTCAGGGGCGCGGGTTTCAAATTGAAGCTCAGCAAATGCTAATTTGCTGAGCCGAGGGTCGAATTCCTGGGCTTCATGATTGATGCCCAGGGAATTCACCCCACCCCCTCCAAGGTCGAGGCGATCCACAACGCCCCCACCCCTGCCTCCAAGCCGGAGCTGCAGGCTTTCCTCGGCCTGCTCAACTTCTACGCGCCATTTATTCCCCACAAGGCGTCGCTAGCCGAGCCGCTCCATCGATTACTCGATCGCTCGGCGGCCTGGCGCTGGGGCAGCCGCGAAGCGCATGCGTTCGCGGCTGTCAAAGAGATGCTGACGTCACGGGCCGTGCTGGTTCAGTACTCCGACAGCATGCCATTGACGTTAGCATCCGACGCCTCCCCCTTCGGGGTGGGGGCCGTCCTGAGCCACGTCCGCCCCGATGGCTCAGAGGCCCCCATCGCATTTTATTCCCGGACTCTGTCTCCTACGGAGCGCAATT
Source organism: Rhabdophis nuchalis (assembly GCA_039707465.1). NCBI lineage: Eukaryota > Metazoa > Chordata > Lepidosauria > Squamata > Natricidae > Rhabdophis > Rhabdophis nuchalis. Next base: position 215,600,322 of record CM077643.1, read on the forward strand.
ACAGCCAGATCGACAAGGAGGCCCTGGCTGTAGTGTCCGGGATTAAAAAATTCCATGAGTACCTGTACGGCCACCCCTTCTCCGTCTTCACCGACCACAAGCCGCTCCTTGGGCTTCTGGCCAGTGACCGACCCACCCCTCCCATTCTCTCTCCTAGGATGACCAGGTGGACGGAATTTCTGGCAGCGTACGACTACACGCTGTTCTACCGCCCGGGGAAACAGCTGGGGCACGCAGACGCCCTCAGCCGCTGCCCCCTCCCCCGGATGGACCAGGTGCCGGTGCCGGCCTTGTCCGTCCTGTCCATGGCCGAGTCCGACCTGCCCCTCACCTCGTCGGACGTAGCCGCTCGGACCAGAGCCGACCCTGTCCTGTCCCAGGTCTCTACCTGGGTCCTGCGAGGGTGACCTCCGGGCTCGCTACCGGACAAGTTTCGGCCTTTCAAGACCCGCCAGCTCCACAGCGGGTGCTTGCTATGGGGAGACCGGGTCATCGTTCCCCCGCCCCTCCGCCGTCAGGTACTCGAGTCCCTCCATGCCGACCACCCGGGCATAGCTCGCATGAAGGCACTTGCCAGGAGCTATGTCTGGTGGCCGCGCATGGACGAGGAGGTGGCTGCCTGGGTCGGTGCTTGCCAGGCGTGCCAGGCCTCCCGCCCCGCCCCACCCTCCGCCCTCCATCGGGATTGGGATACCCCCAGGTCTCCGTGGTCCAGGGTCCACGTTGACTTCGCTGGCCCCTTCCATGGCCAGACCTTCATGGTGGTGGTAGACGCCTACTCTCGCTGGGCCGAGGTCATTCTGATGGCCTCGACCACAGCCGAGAGCACCGTGTGCGCGCTCCGGCGCCTCTTCGCTACGCATGGGTTGCCGGACACCCTGGTCTCCGACAACGGGCCCCAATTCCACTCTACCACCTTCCAGGAATTTCTGGCCTCCCAGGGGATCCGGCACGCACCAACCGCCCCCTACCACCCTGCCGCCAATGGCCGGGCGGAGCGAGCCGTCCGCTCGGCCAAGGAGGCCCTCGGGAGGATGGAAAGGGGGGATTGGCATTCAAGGGTAGATGCTTACCTCATGGGCCAGCACTCTACGCCTTGCCAGGCGACAGGGAAAAGCCCCGCGGAGCTGCTGATGGGCCGCCGCCTGCGGACCAAATTGGACAGGCTGCACCCCCTGTACAACGAAGTGCAGCCGTGCAATCTGGGGGTTCCCCCTCCCCACCAGTTCGCCATAGGTGACAACGTCTTCGCCCGGAACTTCGCAGGGGATCCACGGTGGGTCCCCGCAGTCATACGAGAACTAACGGGCCCCTGTTCCTATAGGGTTGGACGTCCAGATGGATCCGAGTGGCGGCGCCACTTGGATCAATTGAGGCGCCGGCCTCCATCTCCGGCACCACCGACGCCTACCCGGCCACAGGGCCTGCCGGACGTCGAAGCCCCAAACCGGCGGGAGGACCGGCCTGCCCCCGAGACGTTATGGCCACCGTTCCGCATCGACAACAACACCCCCAGACGACTCCCAGGACTGCCAAGGACTGAACAGTTCCTCCTGGGGAGCCCACAATCCGACGCTGTCCAAACCCCTAACACAAAAAACCAATGGGCCTGTCTACGCCCAGGCCCCGCCGACCCAAGTACTACACCCAAGGAACTAGAGGCAAACTCCGCCCTGTGCATCACGCCCCCTCGCAGCCACTTACCATCTTCCGAGGCTGCCGGCAATAGCGAAGGCCGCGATGACGCAGCTTGGAGCTACACCCCCGTCAGGGAGGAGCTGCAACGGGCACATCCTCCTCCATCGGCTCCAGCAGAAACACTAAGACGCTCGGGGCGGAGCCGACGCAGCCCCGCCTACCTCAGCGAGTACGTATGCTAATGGGCCCGCATGCGTGCTCGCTGGGGGGGAAGGAGTGTTGCATTCTGGCAGCCGTTTAAACCTCCCGGCAACAGCCAGTCACGTCTGATTGGCTAAGACGCGACTGGCTGCAGCCGGGGGCGGAAGACGCGCCGATTGGTTCGCTGTCCGACAGCCTTCTATAAAAGAAGCGGTCGGCCAGAAGGCGCGCACTTTTTGAAATGGTTACTCTTCGTTTTACTTGTTATGGCTGTTAATAAAGAAACCGTTAATCTTACCGGTCTGGACTCACTCGTTCTTTGAGAACTTAACAGTAACCACCTACCGAGACATCCCGAACTGACTATTTGAATAGTTCAGAGTAGCCATAACAGTCAACGATGAGTTGCGCACCAACAACATGAGAAAGCAACTGGACGCTAAAGAGAGATGTATAACTGAAATATCTATTTTGTGCATGAAGACTCAGATGGAGTCAACTTCGACGAGAAAGTTCTCAAAATGTCTTTTCACACCTTACCCTTACCTTATGTATGTAAAATTTATAAAACCCAATAAAACTTTTTTCATATAATAAGAGAGATGTTAACCAGACCAGCCACCACCCAGCCACCGGGGAACCACAGCAACACAGCTGGTCCCCGAACCAGCCCCCCCATGAAGTCCGCTGAAATGCTCCAGATGTGGGAGGGATAGGCCACATGGCATCAGCATGTGCAACCCCAGCCCCAAAACCAAGGCCAGAGCCACCACCCAGGGCACAACTGGAACGAGATTCCAAATGTGCCATCAACATGTCCCAGAAGGCCCTCCAGGCTGCAGAGGTCCCTCCCAGTGGTGGGTTCCGGATCCCGGTGTAACCGGTACAGTACAACAGGGCCAGGCATCCACCAAATGAACGTGTGAAGCACCCGTGCACATGCTCACAGCATGCACATGCATACTTACACCCGTGATGCTCCGTGACGCCTCTGTGGCAGAGTATTGCGCAGGCACCATACATTATGTGTGCATGTGCAGAAGCCCCGAAAACCTCAAATACTGGTAAGGAGTGTGGGCAGACAGGTGGGCCCTCTGGAGCACAGTACTGGTGCTCCCGGCAGGCACCAGTACGCCCATAGTAGGGCATACTGGTTGTAACCCACCATTGGTCTCTCCCCTGTCAGGTGAAAGGGGAGGAACCCCAAGCAATGATGACCAGTTGCCAGAATTCTATGACAGCAAGAACGAGGGCAAAAATGACCCAATGATGAGGGAACTAGTTCACCCTTTCATTTTCTCAATATGCATCACAGTCCCAAAAATGGGAACCCAGGGGACTTTTCAAGCCTCAACAGACTCAGGCTGCACTAGATGCTTGATAAACCTAACCGGCCACGGGGGCCTTGGATCAGGTCGCGCCCTTGCGGCCTCTCCTGTGGCGATGAGCCACCCAGGCTCCTTGGTTTACCAAGGAACTGAGGGTGATGAAACGCCACAAGAGATGCCTAGAGAGGAGATGGAAACCCCCACAGTCTGAATCTGACCGAACACAGGTGAGAGCCCATTTACGGACTTACCTTGTGGCGCTGAGAGTGGCTAAACGTCATCATTGTGCCACTCTCATCACATCCGCAGATAACCACCCTGCCGCCCTGTTTAGGGTGACCCGCTCCCTCCTTCAACAGAGGACGTGGGAAGTCCTTTTGCAGGGTAGTGAGAAGGAATTTGGGGAATATCTGCAGGATAAAATCGCTCAGATTCGGAGCGAGTTGGCCTCCATCGAAAGTGGTCCAGTGGGATGCCCTGAGGCAGATCTTGAGACAGTTTTGTGGGAAGAATTTGACTCTGTTACTTCCGAAGATATGGACAGGTTACGTGGGCGACTGCGAGCTACCACATGTTTATTGGACCCGTGTCCCTCCTGGCTTGTACTGGCATCCTGGGAGGTTACACGAGACTGGCTCCAGGAGGTAGTGAATGCTTCCTTGGGTGAGGGGTTCTTGCCTAACATCTTGAAAGAGGCGGTGGTGAGACCCCTCCTCAAGAAGCCCTCTCTGGAGGCTTCCGGTTCCGGCTCCTGCGGCGACGGGCGAGCCTAGCGCTCGCTCGCCGCTTTGTATCTCTTTCTTCCCCCCCACGGGGGCGAGACTCCTCTTGTTTGAGGGTCTCCCGTAAAGCCGGCTCGTCGGGGGGCGCCCCCCCCCACGGCGGTGGAGAAAGTGGCTCCCGGAGCGGCTTAGGTGAGGGAGAACATGCTGCGGGGGGTTCTCCCTTCGCCTAAGGAAGACGGCGCCATTTACAACAATGAAGAGGGTTGATCGTCTCGGTCGGAAGGTCTCCCGAGGCTTCAGCTGCGAGGAGAGAGTGAGTTTTTTAAAAAAACTTTTTTTTTGCTGCCAGCCAGGCTGAATGGACTGGGAGGGGGGTGTTTGTTTCCAAAAAACCCCCCTCGGACTTAAGCGGCACTTGGAAATGGCTTCTCTGGAAGAGAAAGCGGAAATCTTAAATCCGGACTGTCTCTAACAAGGGAAAGTGGTATGTGACTACTTGCAACATTGTGTCTAGGTCTGGTTGGTTAAAAAATTTATTTTTCTACTCTCTCCTCTGGGCTCTGAGATGGGCGGTGGAAAGTGGCTTTTCTCTGTCCCTGCCTGACTATTTTAACTATGGAAAATTCCCAGCGTCTCTTTACAAGTGGGACTCTCTCTGGATATTAATGAAGAATTTTTTTTTTGGATTTGTGATTCCTTTCTGGATTACCTTCGTTATTATAATTATTGAGCTGGAAAATTGTTTCTCTCTTGGTTCCTGAATTTTACAACGTTTCAACCTTGATCTGAACTTTTGGCTCCCGGTTAGTCTCACCAACCCCACCCTGAAAACGCCATTTTGGCTGGCACTGACTTTAACAGTTAATCATGGATCAAGAAACAGCACTGGCAAGTTTAGAACAACGGATGGCTTCTCTTGAAACTGTCATACAAACTTTGGTAAATGAAATTCAGGCCCAGAGGGCTGAAAATATTAATTTCAAGAAGGAACTATTGGATACAAGGAAGCAGGTGCTGGAAAACACACAGAAGACTGAAGAACTGGAAGGGGGGTTGGTGGGGGTTAAGGGAGAGATTAAAAATGTTACTAAAGAGGTTGAGGAAACAAGTGGGCATGTGTCTAGGATTGATATGGAAAGAATGACATATTTTTTGAGATTTCAGAATGTTTTTGAGCAACCTGGTGAATGCCTCCCTGATCTTATGAGCACAATTTTAGCAGACTATTTACAAAAACCTAAGGATGAGATCAGGGGGGACATTGACCTAGCCTATAGAATTAACTCAGCATATGCCAGGATAAATGAAGTGCCTAGAGAGATACATGTGAAATTTGTTAGAAGGTCAACCAGAGAGGAAATCTTGAAGGCACAGAGAGGGAACCCTTTAATTTACCAACAAAAAACGGTCACTATCTTGAAGCAGATTCCTAGAAAAATTCGAGATGCAAGACGGAAATTTTCCTTCTTGTCTAAAACATTGTTTGATCATGGGATTTGGTTCAAGTGGGTGACACCCGAAGGGATGCTGGTGTTCTGGGAAGGAGGAAGAGTGAGGATTAAAACAGTTGCTGAGGCGGAAGCCTTTCTTAAAAAACATTCCTCTATCCTGGGGGAAGATCCAGGGGGGACAGAGGGGGCCACGGCCCCGCCCACTCGGGGCCAGGGAGGAGAAAAAGAAGATACAATTGCCAAGAGACTTAGATCGAAAAAATAACTTTGCCTTGATTTTTCTGAACAATTTTGCATAATATCTGTATCTGGATTTTTTGTAAATGTCTGACAGCATGGAATTGAGAATTTAGGTATATGTACTTGCTTTCACTTTGTGGTGTTATGGAAAATGTTTTTTTATTGTTATCAATGTATTTTGAAGTCCCGGAAGGGCCGATGACTTTGACGTGAATGCTCTCAAAATTTCTTTGTATCCCTTACCCCATCCTATGGAAAAATGTAAAACCAATAAAACTTTTTCAATATAAAAGAAGCCCTCTCTGGACCCAGCATTGTTGGTAAATTGCCGTCCGGTCTCCAGCCTTCACTTTTTGGCGAAGGTTGTAGAGAGTGTGGTGGCACAACAGGTCATCCATGGTTTTGGGGTAGAGTACCACCTCTACGCTGATGATACGCAGCTGTATATATCTACCCCAAACCACCGCAATGATACCGTAGAGGTGATGTGTCAGTGCCTGGAAGCCGTGTGGGCCTGGATGGGAAGACTAAGACTCAACCCGTCCAAGACCCAGTGGCTGTGGTTTCTGGCAGCCCGGTACAACCAGTTGACTCCATCACTGGCCATAGGGGGCGAACATCTAACCCCTGTGGATGGGGCACGCAACTTGGGCGTCCTCCTTGATGCACGGCTGTCCATGGAAGATCAAGTGACGGCCGTAGCCAGGAGGGCGTTTTACCAGGTTCGCCTGGTCCCCTATTGGACCGGGATGCCATTTGCACAGTCACTCATGCACTCGTGACATCCCGACTGGACTACTGTAATGCTCTCTACATGGGGCTCCTCTTGAGGTGCACTCGAAGACTGCAGCTTATCCAGAATGGTTATGGGAACCTCCAGGTTCTCCCATGTAACACCACTCCTGCGCGAGCTGCATTGGCTGCCTGTCATCTTTTGGGTGCGCTTCAAGGTGTTGGTCATCATCTTCAAAGCGCTCCATGGCACGGGACCTAGCTATCTGCGGGTTCGCATCCTGCCCCATACATCCCTGCGGCCGATTCACTCCCACAGAGAGGGACTTCTCCGGGTGCCATCCACTAGGCTATGCCAGCGGGCGACGCCCAGGGGAAGGGACTTCTCTGTGGCGGGCCCGACCCTCTGGAATGACCTTCCCCCCAAAATTAGAACAACTACGGACCTCCGCTCCTTCCGTCAAAAACTAAAAACTCATTTCTTCTGCCAGGCCAGCCTGGGGTAATTGAACTGTTTTATTAGGGTTTTTTAGGAGTTTAGTTTTAGTTGGTTTGGGATTTTAGCGCAAGGTTTAAGTTTAATTCATTTTAATATTGTATTTATTCTTGTGGTTTTATACATGTATTTTTAAATTCCCTGTGCACCGCCTCGAGTCCCTTTGGGGAGAGAGCGCGGTTTATAAATTAAAATTATTATTGTTATTGTTATTGTTATTGTTGTTGTTGTTATTATTATTATTGTTATTGTTATTGTTATTATTATTATTATTATTATTATTATTATTATTATTATTATTATTATTATTATTATTATTATTATTATTATTATTATTATTATTATTATTATTATTATTACCACAGTCCTGAAACTGTGAATCAGAGCAAAAAGACTGGCCCACCCCATCTGGTTCAAACAGGTCGATGGGTCCCTAATGGGGGGAGCCTATGTAACCCACCTGACCAAACCAGTGAGGCTAGAGCTAGCAGATCACTGGGAAGTAATTTGATTCATAATAGCCCCCACAATGACAGATCCAGTCATACTGGGATTTTCCTAGCTCTCCTGGCTAAACAAGTGGGGACCAACCATCCCCACTTGGGATGGGGGGTAACTGCAGACTGAGGATACCAAGAGGCTCCCAACCCCCTCCACACCAACAAGCAGAAATGCCACCCATGCAGGGAACCCTCCAAAAGAGCCCATCAGAACTGGCAGTCACATTTCACAAAACCCTAGAGACTGAACAGATCCTGAGGGAATATTAGGATCTCACAGAAGTATTCAGCGAGGCCAAGTGTGATGTTCTGTACCCCCCCTCCCCCAATGAGGCAGACTGTGCCATGAAAACCATTCCATGGGGCAAAACTACCCAAGCCCAAACTTTATGCCATGATGCCTCAGGAAATGCATGAAATGCCCAAATACATAGGTGAAAACCTAACAAGGGGGTTCATCGAGCCAGCCAAGTGCCAAGAGTTTTGCATGAATTGGCCATTAAATGTGCTCTAAACGTCATGTAAGTCACAACAATAAACAAACACAGTCTGCTTAAAATAATACTACACAAACATTAGATGTTGCCATGGTTTAATTGAACATAACATGTAAACATTCACAGTGCAGGGAGGAAAAAATATGTGAACCTGTGGATTTAATACCTGGTTGACCCTCCTTTGGCAGCAATAACCTCAACCAAACGTTTCCTGTAGTTGCAGATCAGACCTGCACAATGATCTGGAGTAATTTTGGACCACTCCTCTTCACAAAACTGTTTCAGTGTAGCAATATTCCTGGGATGTCTGGTGTGAATCGCTCTCTTAAGGTCATGCCACAGCATTTCAATTGGGTTGAGGTCAGGACTCTGACTGGGCCACTCCAGAAGGTGTATTATGTGCTGTTGAAGCCATTTTTTTGTTGAATTACTTGTATGCTTTGGGTCATTGTCCTGTTGCATCACCTATCCTCTGTGGAGCTTCAGTTGGTGGATAGATGGTTGTACGTTTTCCTGCAAAATGTCTTGATAAACTCTGAAATTCATTGTCCCATCAATGACAACAATCCATCCAGGCCCTGAGGCAGCAAAGCAGCCCCAAACCATGATGCTCCCTCTGCCATGTTTTACAGTGGAGATGAGGTTTTGCTGTTGGTTTAAGTTTAAGTTTATTCAAATTTGTATACCACCCTTTCTCCCTTTCAAGACTCAGGGCAGTGAACAGGCAGTAATAAAAACAACAGTAAAACATCCAATACAATAAATATACTAAAAATAGATTAAACACTAAGCCTGCTCTAACATACCCTGTAAAACCCCTAATAGAAGCAAATTAAAAAACTACACCAGGCCGGCCACACGAAATAGATGGGTTTTCAAGGCTCGGCGGAAAAGGCGCAGGTCCGTGGTTGTGCGTAGGTCAGGGGGTAGGTCATTCCAGAGGGCAGGAGCTGCCACAGAGAAGGCTCTCCCCCTAGGGGTCACCAGCCGACATTGACTGGCTGATGGCAAACTGAGGAGGCCCTCTCTGTGGGAGCGGACTGGTCGGAGAGAGGTATTTGGTAGGAGGCGGTCTTGCAAATACCCAGGTCCCTTGCCATGGAGCACTTTAAAGGTTGTTACTAGCATCTTGAAGCGCACCCGGAAAGCCACAGGCAGCCAGTGCAGCTGGCGCAGGAGAGGTGTTACATGGGAGCATCTAGAGGCCCCCATAATCCCCTGCTCGGCCGCATTCTGAACTAACTGGAGTTTCCGGGTGCACCTCAAGGGGAGCCCCATGTAGAGAGCATTGCAATAGTCCAGGCGGGAGATGACAAGGGCTTGAGTGACCGTGTGTAGGGCGTCACAATCCAGAAAGGGGCGCAACTGGCATATCAGGCAAACCTGATAAAAGCCTCCCCGGCCACGGCTGTCATATGATCGTCTAAGGACAGCCGAGTATCCAGGAGGGCGCCCAGGTTGTGGGTCCTCTCCGTGGGGGCTAATGACTCACCCCTGATAGCCAGTGATGGAACCAACTGGCTATGTTGTGGCGCCGGAAACCACAGCCACTCGGTCTTGGATGGGTTGAGTCAAAGCCTGTTCCTCCCCATCCAGACTGGTGTGCTGTGCCTTTTTTTCTCCACACATAGTGTTGTGTGTTCTTCCCAAACAACTCAATTTTGGTTTCATCTGTCCACAGTATATTTTGCCAGTAGTGCTGTGGAACATCCAGGTGCTCTTTTGCAAACTTCAAACGTGCTGCAATATTTTTTTTTGGACAGCAATGGCTTCCTCTGTGGTGTCCTCTCATGTACTCCATTCTTGTTTAATGTTTTCCTTATTGTAGATGTGTCAACAAAAATGTTAGCATGTGCCAGGGACTTCTGTAGGTCTTTAGCTGACACTCTAGGATTCTTCTTTACCTCATGAAGCATTCTGCGCTGTGCTCTTGCAGTCATTTTTACAAGATGACCACGCCTAGGGAGAGTAGCAACAGTGCTAAACTTTCTCCATTTGTAGACAGTCTTTCTTACCGTGGATATATGAACATCAAGGCTTTTGGAGATACTTTTGTTACCCTTTCCAGCTTCATGCAAGTCAACAATTCTTGATCGTAGGTCTTCTGAGGGCTCTTTTCTGCGAAGCATGGTTCACATCAGACAGTGCTTCTTGAAACCAGTAAAGCCAAAACAGGTGTGTGTTTTTAAAGGGCAGGACAGCTGTCAGCAACACATCCAATATCATCACACTGATTGGAGTCAAGGTTGGCTCACTCCTGGTTCCAATTAGCTCTTGGAGACGTCATTAGGCTAGAGGTTTGTTCCTCCCTGCGCTGTGAATGTTTACATGTTATGTTCAATTAAACCATGGCAACATCTAATGTTTGTGTAGTATTATTTTAAGCAGACTGTGTTTGTTTATTGTTGTGACTTAGATGAAGTTCAGAGCACATTTTATGACCAATTCATGCAAAACTCCACGTAATCCCAGGGGGTTCACATACTTTTTCTTGCAACTGTATATAAAACCAAGAAAAACTGTATTATCCAAATCCGGGTGTCCACGTATTGGGAGAGATGCCGAAGGCTTCCCGAGGAGAAGTTAAAGTAAAAATTTAAAGTCCTGCGATTTCAAATGCAGAAGGGAAAGCATAAATGAGAGAAGGCAGGGAACAAAGAGGAGCCATTTTGCCCCGCCTCCTCACAGGAAAGAGAGTGAAAGTTTCATTTCGTTTTAGCAAAAAGGTTCTGAAATATAATGTTGCAACTGCGAGAGCATAGATACAGTTTCTTTGCTGTTGTTATTTCAGACGGCAAATTAGTCCTATCTCTCTCCCCATTCCTGGAGAGAGCTTGTTCAATCGCTGCTTTCCTCCGAGGGGGGGGGGTTAAACAGAAAAACTCCCCCCTCCATTCTCCGTTTAAAATTGATTGAAATTAAAACTCACGATGTTCGCTTATCCTTTGATTGCAGACCAGGAGATTAGGGAAAGCCCTCCATCTCCGGCACTCCAGCCAGCCTTCCCATTCTGCAGTTGATCCCGGGATCCATCAGCGAAAGAGCAAGGTTTTGCCCCCCCTTCTGCTTCCCAGCTCCTGGGGCAAGGCTGGAAAAACACCCCACTGGCCGCCACCTAGTTGGGGGTCTCCAGCGAGCCGCCCTTACGGCAGGGGATTCCTCCAGAACCCTCTGTGCCCCTGGGGGGGCCACCAGGAGAGCAAGCGGCGGACGAGACACGTCTGTCGCCTACAAAAACCGGAAGTCGTACCATCAAGCTATCAAATTGTGAATTCCACTGCACATGGCTAGACTACCTGAGCTACCAAGTGTCAAATGAGGATATAGATATGGACCCAGCCAAAGTAAAATCGATCCTAGGCTGACAACCCTCTCACACCTGCAGATAGCTACAAAGCTTCCTAGGGTTCTCAAACTTCTACAGACAATTCATCCCCTCCTTTGCAAAGATTGTCAAACCCATGATGGACCATTTAAAGACAGGGGGCCCAGGGACAAAACCCCACCTGGGACAACCTTTACAGTGGGACCTAACCTGCAAACAGGCATTTGAAACACTAAAAGAAATGTTTGCAAAGAACAAGTGCTGAAGCATCCTGACCCCGAACAACCCTTTGTTATCCAAGCAGATGCCAGCGATGTGGCAGTAGGAGCAGTGCCACTCCAAAGAAATAGCCAAGGAAACGTACAGCCCTATGCCTACACCTCCTGCAAGCTAACAGACACAGAGAGGCAGTGGGAAAAAGAGGCTTTCGTGGTGAGATGGGCACTGCTAAACTGGCAACACCTGCTGGAAGGGGTCCAGAAACCATTCAAAGTCTGGACTGACCATAAAAATCTGGAGGCCCTCAGGACCCAATGGAAACAATCATCCAGACAAGTCCGCTGAGCTCAATATTTCAACCTTTTTGACTTCGTACTAAAACAAATTCCAGGGGGCAAGAAATTTCTAGCAGATGCCCTCTCCTGCATGACCCAGTACAAATGTGAACAGGAGCAGGTAGTGGACGCCATTGTTTCCCCTACTCAAATAGCTGCCCAAGTGACCACCAGATGACAACACCAAAACCAGCAAGCCAAACCAGCAAATGACCTAACCATGAGACTCAAAACCGAACTGCTATCAGATCCCTGGTTCTGAGACAAACAACACATCTTGACAAAAAGAGATGACCTCGCATGGAAGGGGACAAAGCTCTATGTCTCAGAATCCCTATTCACCCTAATCCTCCAGAGGAGCCATGACATTAAACCAGCAGGCCACTTTGGGTTCCTAAAGATGTTACCCTTAGCATGGAGGCAGTTCTGGTGGCCCGACATAAAGAAAGATGTGGACAGTTATGTGAAAAGTTGCACCATCTGCACCACAATGCAGAAATGACCAGGAAAACTCCCCGGACTGCTGCCATTGGTAGCACAGCTAACAAGGCCATGGGAGGAGATCACAATGGACTTTATATTGGAGTTGCCAAAAAGTGGGAGAAACTCCATGATTTGGACTGTAATAGACCTGTTCACCAAACAAGCACACTTCATACCCTGGAGCAGACTACCTTCAGCCCACCAGGTGGCCAAACTGTTCCTGAAGCACATCTACCATCTGAATGAAGTACCACAAAGAATTAACTTAGACAGAGGAGCCCAGTTCCTGGCTAAGTATGGAGGCACCTCCTGCGATCCATTGAGTCATCCCAGGGCCTTAGCTTGGCTTTTCATCTGAGCACCAATGAAGGGGGGGAGGGCAGAGAGACTGAATGCAGTACCTGAAGTGCTACATGAACTATCAGCAGTGCAATCGGGCAGACCTCCTGTCTTTTGCTGAGGTTGCATGCAATAATGCTGTTCACAGGAGCATGGGACTAACCCTATTCAAAGTAGTGAGTGACATGAACTTCATCCCAATGCCCAAGTACCCAAGGGATCTCCCCTCCTCAGTCAGCTTGACCGATTGGATGTCAGCACTGAAAGCAACCTGGGAGAATGTCAAGAAAGCACTAGCTAAAGGAGGAGGGTGGAGCCACGCCACGCCACGCCAATACAACACGGGGTCTCAGCGCTCTGAGACCTGCATTGAACTTTTACCACCCTTTGGTCTGTAGGTGACCTAAACCATGGCAAAAGAGATAAGTCCAATTCACTACTGGAAGGACACTGGCTGATAAGGAAAGCTGTTATCCTTTGATGATTAATAACTAGCTAGATTGTGTTTAGAATATCATCAAAGGATTATTAGTTAATCAATAGTTATTTACAATAAGAGCAACTAATAATAATGTTATAGTTTAATGATATATATCTATGTATCTATGTATTTGTAGAAATCTATGAATATGAGATTAGATATAAACAAATTTAAGACTGTATTAGATATTACAGAAGAATCACTAGCATAGAAATTATGAGTTATATTAAGAGTAACGGAATAATTATAGTTGATACTGGCTGATAATGAGAATTGTTATATTTTGATGATTAGTAATTAGTTAGATGGTTTTAGAATATTATTGTATGTATATGTGTATGTTTGTTGGGAATAGACAATGGATGCCATTAGGTGGTTGTGTTTTAAAGACATGTTTGAAGAAAAAGATAGACTAAATTTGGAATATTAGATGATAATTATGGTGTACTGATATTAACGTATATGATGAATTTTCTGATTTAAAATTTATAAAATGAGATTATTTATGAATAATAATCATTTTAGAGATGCACAGAAGTTATGTGTGGCCGGTCAGTATGCTTTCTAAAGGATACAATGTAGAGTGATGACTTTTCCTTTTTATTTTTATTCTTAATTTTATTCTCTTTTTTCTTTGTTTGTCATATTAATAGAATGCCATTATATACTTTTACTTTACATACAAAAGGATGTAAAAATAATCAATTAAATTAAGGTTGAGATATAATAATTGTAATAATTGACATGAAAAAGTAATGACTATGGAAGAAACGCATAGAACTTTGCGATTAACTGACACATTTTTTATACTAATTCTTAGTTAGTTTTTTAGGTCGGGTTTTAAGGGGTTCAAGGGTGGTGGGTGGGTCCATTTACGTTGGCTTAACTGAGCAGAGTACGAGACCAGCTGATAACGGTGGAAGTAAGGGTAGAGGGTCTGACGTAAAGAGGGGGCCGAAGGTCGATCCTACAGAGGGCCTTTCCATCCAAACGGCCCAGGGGAGGGGCAGGTATGATGGGAGCTGGGGGTCGTATCAAGTTTCGGGGGGCGTGCGTACCCGCAATTTAAGAGCGGTCGCCCGCCCCGACCCCCTGGGCTCCTCCCGTAATCTAGGAGGTGAGGAGTTACAGAGCCCGGGCCCGAGGCTGATGTTGTGCAACGCCAGGTCCGTGGTGAACAAAGCCCCCCTCATATACGATCTAATTTCAGAGGGGGACCCGGACCTGGCGGGCATTACGGTAATCTGGTTGGGGCACGAGGGAGGTGTTCCCCTCGTTGAGATGTGCCCACCAGGTTACCTAGCACTTCGTCGGCCAAGGGCCCAGGGTAGGGGTGGGGGAGTGGCGGTTATTATTAAAGAAAGTCTTCAGCCAAGGGAGGCCACTGTGCCTCAGGTAGTTGGGTGTGTATTTCTGTTTGTGAAATGGGGACTTGGGAGGCAGCTGGGCCTGCTGGTCTTGTACCTGGCTAAGTGTCAGCGGCCCTGCCCGAGCTCCTCGAGGTGATCGCTGAGGTGGCGGTTGGCACTCCCAGACTTTTAGTCATGGGGGATTTCAACCTGCCATCGTTAGGCAATTCATCTCAGGCGGCTCGGGAGTTCATGGCCTCCATGACGGCCATGGACCTGACCCAAGTAATTCAAGGCCCTACTCATACAGGGGGAAACACACTAGACTTAATCTTTGCCTCTGGCCAGTGGTTGAGTGATCTAGGAGTAGGGGAATTAGTCATCGAACCCCTGTCATGGTCAGATCACTCGCTCCTGTGGCTGGACTTTCCGATCGCTACACCCCACCGCAGGGAGGCGGAACCCGAGATTCCCAGATGGTTCTGCCCCAGGTGCCTGATGGACCCGGAGAGGTTCCAGACGGAGCTTGGGCCTGTGCCTGTAACCCTCACCCACGACTCGACTGAGGACTTAGTGGCCGCATGGAATACTGCGGCCACGGGGGCCTTGGACCGGGTCGTGCCCTTGCGGCCTCTCACGCGGCGCCAATCCACCCTGGCCCCTTGGTTTTCTGAGGAGCTAAGGGTGATGAAGCGCCGCAAGAGACGCCTAGAGAGCAGATGGAGGTCCACTTGTTCCGAATCCGACCGAACACTAGTGAGGTCTTACACAAAGACCTACCTAGTGGCAATAAGAGTGGCAAAACGTAGTCATCTTGCCACTCTTATTGTGTCCGCAGATAACCGCCCTGCCGCCCTGTTTAGAGTGACCTGCTCCCTTCTCCATCAGGGGTTGTGGGAAGCTCCTTTGCAGGGTAGAGCAGAGGAGTTCGGAAGTTATCTGCAGGACAAAATCGCTCGGATTCGGGATGACTTGGCCTCCATTTCGATAGATCTGGGCGGACCGTCCGAGGCAGGTCTTGAGACCGTTTTATGGGACGAGTTCGACTTTGTTACTTCCGAAGACATGGACAGGTTGCCGAGGTGACTGAATGCCACCACATGTTTATTGGACCCGTGTCCCTCCTGGCTGGTACTGGCCTCCTGGGAGGTGACACGAGGCTGGCTCCAGGGAATTGTGAACGCTTCTCTTAGTGAAGGGTTCTTGCCGGCCTCCCTTAAAGAGGCGATGGTGAGACCCCTCCTCAAGAAGCCCTCCCTGGACCCAGCATTGCTAACTAACTATCGTCCGGTCTCCAACCTTCACTTTTTGCCAAAGGTTGTAGAGAGTGTGGTGGTACAGCAGTTCTTTCAGCACCTGGAGGAAACTGCTTATCTAGACCCGCGCCAGTCCGGCTTCTGGCCTGGGCACAGCACCAAGACGGCATTGGTTGCGTTGGTGGATGATCTCTGGAGGGCCAGAGATAGGGGTTTTTCTTCTATCCTGGTCCTATTAGATCTCTCAGCGGCTTTCGATACCATCGACCATGGTATCCTATTGCACCGACTGGAGAGGTTGGGATTGGGGGGCACTGTTTTACAGTGGTTCTCCTCCTACCTCTCCAGTCGGTCGCAATTTGTATTGGCAGGAGGGCAGGGGTCAACCTCGAGACCACTCATTAATGGGGTGCCTCAGGGGTCGGTCCTCTCACCCCTCTTGTTTAACATCTACATGAAGCCGCTGGGTGAGATCATCCGTGGTTGTGGGGTAGAGTACCATCTGAACGCTGATGATACCCAGCTGTACATATCTACCCCCAACCACCCCAACGATGCCGTCGAAGTGATGTCCCGGTGTTTAGAAGCCGTGCGGCTCTGGATGGGAAGTAACAAACTTCGGCTCAACCCGTCCAAGACCGAGTGGCTGTGGTTTCCGGCATCTCAGCATAGCCAGCTTACTCCATCGCTGGTTATCGGGGGCAAGTCATTGGCCCCCGTGGAAAGGGCTCGCAACTTGGGCGTCCTCCTGGATTCCCGGCTGTCCCTAGACGACCATGTGACGGCCGTGACCAGGGGGGCACTTTACCAAGTCCGCCTGGTACGCCAGTTGCGTCCCTTTCTGGACCGAGATGCCCTCCGCACTGTCACTCAGGCACTTGTGACGTCTCGCTTAGACTATTGTACATGGGGCTCCCCTTGAGGTGCACCCAGAGGCTCCAGTTGGTTCAGAATGCAGCCGCACGGGGGATTCTGGGAGCTTCTCGTTACTCCCACATAACACCTCTCCTGCGCGAGCTGCACTGGCTACCGGTGGCCTTCCGGGTGCGCTTCAAGGTGCTTGTTACCATCTTCAAATCGCTCTATGGCTCGGGGCCTAGTTACTTACGGGACCGTCTCCTGCCACACACCTCCCTGCGTCCAATACGCTCCCACAGAGAGGGCCTACTGAGGGTACCAACCGCCGGTCAGTGCCGGCTAGCGGTGCCCAGGGGTAGGGCCTTCTCTGTGGCAGGGCCGGCCCTCTGGAACGACCTACCCCCTGAACTTCGCATTATCACGGACCTTCCCCTCTTTCACTGCTCACTTAAAACCTATTTCTTTCAGCAAGCTGGTCTTGCGTAACAGTTTTGACTCTCTTAATATAACATCTGCCAAATACGTATATGGATATTAGACTTTAGGGAATTTTAGCATAGGTTGGTTGTATTTTAATGTTCTTAAATTTTAGTACAGGTTTAATTTAATTCGTTTTTAACTTTGTATATATTGTATGTTTTATATGGTTTTTAAATTTTTCCTGTACACCGTCGCGAGTCCCTTCGGGGAGAGGGGGCGGTTTATAAATCGAATAAATAATAATAATAATAATAATAATAATAATAATAATAATAATAATAATAGTAATAGTAATAGTAATAGTAATAGTAATAGTAATAGTAATAGTAATAGTAATAATAATATTTTATAATTTGTAATGGAAGATGGCTTTTTTTGTTTTTTCAGTTATGTTTTCAGTTATGTTTGTTTTATCTGTGTTTGTTCAAAATAAATAAAAAATTACCCGCTCACCCCCCAAAAAAGCACTAGCTAAAGCAGCACAAACCTATAACAAACAGGCAGATAAACACCAAGCTCTGAAATGGCCATTCCAATTGAGGGAGAAGTTCTGCCTCTCCACAAAATATTTGAGGTTAAAACTCCCTAGTAAGAAACTGGGGCCAAAGTTTATGGGACCATTCCCCATAGTAAAGATAATCAACCCAATCACAGTGCAATTGAAGTTGCCCTGACTACTAGGGAAGAAACACTTGGTATTCCATAGTAGCCTCTTAAAACCCGTGGTCAGTTCCACCCTGAGGCCACTACCCTGGGAGCCCCCAGATGCTATGGTCATAGGTGACCAAGCCCATTATGAGGTGCAACGAATCCTTGATTCGAGGTGGCACAGAAGACCACTCCAATACTTAATAAAATGGAAGGGCTACCCCTTATCAGAGGCATCTTGGGTAAAGAGTAGAAATATCCAGGCTGATTGCCTTATAGAAAAATTCCACACAGAGAATCCAAACAAGCCTGGGGGTGGTGGTGTTGCGTCCCTAAATTCTATACCTGTACTCAAATTGTTTTTGTTTTGCACAGGTCACCTTCAGGAAGTGAGTGGGGGGGGGCTGAATGTCAACTTGTAAAAGCATTCCAGGCCTGCTTTCAAGTTGCCATAAGCAGGAGGAGGGGGAACTGAAGGAGCTGCTTAACTGCTTGACCTAAAGCACATCCCACACATGCTTTTCTCCAGATTGTATCCCTGGCTACTGGAGCAAGCAGGGGGGGATGTGGTTTCGTGCTCCATTGGAGTACTGTATGGTGTTTGTTTGCTTTGGCTATGATGATTCGTGTGTACTATTGTAAACTGTAGAATGGGATAGTAGCAGTAGTCCTCTGCGGAGGCTCCATCAGAGCCCTACAAATTCACCAACCACAATTTAAATCTGGGCACTGGTCTGGAGGCACTGCTGTTCTGAGGCAGAGGGCTGCCTGGCCTTGCCAAAACAGCTGATGTGTGGGTGGTTATCTTCCCTCTCATTTCACTTAGCAATGGGGAAGGTCAACCTGTTGTCGACTTCTAAAGCGTTGCCATGACTATTATCAGGTTGGGAGGGGAGGGAGGATTCAATGCATAACTTCGGTCTCATATTTCTACACTCTAGTTGGTGAATATGAATTATACATATGACAGAAGGGAGGGGATGGAGGGGTAAAGTTCAAACGCAATTAAGTGGGAGCCAGTTTAGGCACCACAGAGGTAAATGCTAAGATGTTGATCCTAATAAACGAATGGGTTTTGCTTGAACTCTGTCTCGAGGCTCATAAATTAATTAGATCATCTCTTGGAAACTTCACACCTGCTTGATTCTTGAGAATGATAAAAATATGATATAAAAATGTGTCTGATTCGTTCTACAAAGTTTTGACTTGCAACCCTAATGTGCAGGCTCCATAAAAGTCGTAGCACAAGGACTACCTGTAATTAATATTTTTAATCAAAACAGAAGTTGATGGAAGAAACTGGGGCAATCAGCAAGAAACTGGGGCAGCCAGCAATTCTTATTATTATTTATTTTATTTTATTTTATTTTTATTTTTGGAATTTATACCCCGCCCTTCTCCTTGTTAGGACTCAGGGCGATGCACAGGCATTATTAAAACCATAGCAAAACAATATATACTATTAAAAACATATTAAATTAAATTAAAACCTGTGCTAAAAACCCTTTAAAACCCTAAAAATTAAAATTTATCAGTAGAGTCAGAAAACGGGGGGCTACGCTAGGCCGGCTTGTTGAAATAGGCACGTCTTAAGACGTTGGCGAAAGAGGCGGAGGTCCGAGGTAGTGCGAAGGTGGGGGGGTAGGTCGTTCCAGAGGGCTGGGCCCGCCACAGAGAAGGCCCTTCCCCTGGGTGTCACCAACCAGCATTGCCCGGCCGACGGTACCCGGAGAAGGCCTTCTCTGTGGGAGCGGATCGGATGAAGGGATGTATGGGGCAGAAGGCGGTCTCGTATATAGCTAGGCCATGGAGCGATTTGAAGATGGTTGTCAGCACCTTGAAGCGCACTCGAAAGGCCACAGGCAGCCAGTGCAGCTCGCGCAGGAGAGGTGTTACGTGGGCTTGCCTTGGGGCGCCCATAATCACCCACGCGGCCGCATTCTGAACTAGCTGTAGCCTTCGAGTGCACCTCAAGGGGAGCCCCATGTAGAGAGCGTTACAGTAATCCAGCCAAGAAGTCACAAGCGCTTGAGTGACTGTGCGAAGAGTCACAGTCCTTCTTGTTTATAAATTTTGCTATATTTCTTAATAAATTTAAATTGATATGGGACAAAAAAAATTTTTTTTAATATGAAAGTAATGCATCTTTTTTGTTGTGCCAGTGCTAGGACTTTGTTTTGGCTGAAAAAGTATTGAAGCAACAGTTTTGAAAATTTAATATGGCAAGGTTATACTTCATTTAGCAATTATATTAATGATTTTTCTGACAAAATTTTCCAGGCTTCCACAAATGTCATTTTGGATAGAAACCAGGAGACAGTAACATCTAGATATACATTAAGCATGAAAGCTGGCTGGGTAACTTTGGCCAGTCACTCTCTTTCAGCCCTGTTATTGTAGGGTTATTGTTGTGAGGACAATAGGTGGATGAAGGAGTATGTCTTGAGTTATTTATAAAATAATAAAGGCAGGATAAAAAAACTCCTCCCAACCTTCATGTCAGGCCCGCAGCCTGCTTTTCTTTGGGATCTTTGGCCTGCCACACTTTCTATTATTCTACCATGCCTTTTCTATTGTGGGAAAATGGGAGGAGGGATTGTACAGAGTAAAATGCTATATAGCCAAAATAAAATTCCTTTCCAGAAAGCCAAGGTCATCCTTTGTCTCTGTACCCCTATACCTGATTGGAACTGGATGGGTGGAACTGCCAGCATGGCAGTGAGAGATTGGCCCATGTGATGGACTTGTGGGTGTGGGGGCAAGACGGTGAACTTTCAGCTAGGTGGGGAAAACCGGGAAGCTTTCAGATTCAGATTTTCCCAGATGTGCCAACATGGCTTTTTTAATAAATTGGAACTTTGAGCAATACTTTGCCTTGGACACTGATTTATTTGTGGATGCTATTTGGATTGCTGACATTAATCTAAATCTCCATTAAAATACTTTACCAACTACCTCCAATTTCGGGGTGCTGTCCGGTGTCCTGAGCCCCAGCACCAACCTGGTTGCAGAGATTCAGTGAAGATGGAGGAGGAGGAGGAGGAAGAAAAAGCCACAGAAAAAGCAGCAGATGACGAATTGCCAATCTATGTTGAGACCATCTACGTGCCTTCCAAAGCCATGGTGGAAGCTGCAGAGATGCAGCTGCGGATATGCACTTCCAAGATCTTAGTGACTTGGCAATGTGGATATATCCTATTGACTTGGCAATGTGGGTATGTCCTATTAAAGATCTCAGTGACTTAGCTGTGCGGACAGACACCATTAAAGACCTTAGTGACTTGGCCTTATGGCCTATTGGCCTAACAACCTACAGGCCTGGTCGGAGCCAACACGACCTGCTAAGAACTTTGATTATGGGCTTCGATGTCATCACACACCAAGGCGGCACTCTCTCTCTCTGACAATCTATTCTCACAGACTAGCCAATGTATTCTGCAGCTGACCTCCATGCCCTGTGTGAGTCCCCTCTCTTGGCCCTCCACTTTAACAAGGGCCCACCTCAATGATGGATTCTTGAATCTCGAGAGGTGGTGGAAGAGGAATCTTAGGGGATTTTTATTTAGGCATTTAATTCAGCTTTTAAGGGTCCCAGGGAGGAGGGTGGGCAATCTGCAATTGGGGTGGGTTTGGCTGATAACCCATTGGGGAACACTCCCAGGTCGGCTAAAGGCTCCGACGGGGAGGGCATAGGGTCTAGAACTGGGAAGGGGGTAAGGGTCTGTTTAACAGAGGGCCACATCATCGAGACTGTATGTGGGAGGGGCAGGTATGATGGGAGCCGAGGGCCACATCATATTAGGGGAGGGCACGGCCGCTGTTTGCGAGCGGTTGTGCCCTCTGACCCTCCTGGCTCTTCCTGCATCCCAGGAGGTGCAGGATCTCAGGGCCTGGGCCTTCGGCTGATGCTATGTAACGCCAGGTCCGTGATCAACAAAGCCCCCCTTATCCATGACTTGATCTTGGAGGGGGAGCCGGACGTGGTGGGTATTACAGAGACCTGGTTGGGCCAGGAGGGGGGAGTGCCCCTTGTTATCAGCCACGAGCCCAGGGTCGGAGTGGGGGGGTGGGGTGGCGGTCGTTATAAAGGAAGGTTTAGATCCGAGAGAGACCACTGTGCCACAGACAGCTGGCTGTGAATCTCTATGTGTGAAGTGGGGCTGTGGGAGGCAGCTGGGCTTGCTGATTGTGTACTTGGCTCCCCTACTGCTACGTGTCAGCAGCCCTACCCGACCTTCTCAGTGTGATAGCTGAGGTGGCGGTTGACACCCCCAGACTATTAGTCATGGGGGATTTCAACCTGCCATCGATAGGCGAGACATCTGAGATGGCACGGAAGTTCACGGCCTCCATGATGGCCATGGACCTAACACAGTTAGTTCATGGCCCCACAGACACGGGAGGACGCATGCTAGACTTAGTTTTTGTCTCTGGCCAGTGGTTGAGTGACCTTGGTTTAGGGGAAATAGTCATCGAGCCCCTGATCACTCTCTCCTTCGGCTGAACTTTCCAACCGCTACACCCCGCCGCGGGGAGACGGAACTGAAAGAGATGAGATGGTTCCGCCCCAGGCGCCTGATGGACCCTGAGAGGTTTCAGATGGAGCTTGGGCCAATACCTGAGACCCTGACCCGGGACTCGACTAGGGACCTAGTGGCTGCCTGGAATACGGCGGCCGCGGGGGCCCTGGATTGGGTCGTGCCTTTGCAGCCTCTCACTTGTCGCCGATCCACCCTGGCTCCCTAGTTTTCTGAGGAGCTGAGGGGGATGAAGCATCGAAAGAGATGCCTAGAGAGCATTTGGAGGACCACCCGTGCCGAATCTGACCGGACACTGGTAAGGTCGCATTTGCGGACCTACCTAGTGGCGATAAAAGCGGCAAAACAAAATTATTTCTCCGCTCTTATCGCATCTGCAGATAGGCGACCCACCCCCCTGTTTCGGGTGATCTGCTCCCTTCTTTATCAGATGCCCCCTTGCAGGGTTGTGTGGAGGAATTTGGAGGCTATCTGCATGGTAAAATCGATCAGATTTGGGGCGGGTTAGTCTCCGACTGGGCTGGTTCAGGTGGTTTGACGGAGGCAAGTCTTGAGACTGTTTTTTTGGAAGAGTTTGATCCTGTGACTCCCGAGGACATGGACAGGATACTGGGGCGACTGAACGCCACCACATGTTTACTGGACCCGTGCCCCTCCTGGTTGTTACTGGCCTCTCGGGAGGTGACACGAGGCTGGCTCCAGGGAATTGTCAACGCTTCTTTGAGTGAGGGGTTTGTGCTGACTGTCCTGAAAGAGGCGGTGGTAAGGCCCCTCCTCAAGAAGCCCTCCCTGGACCCGGCTGTTTTAGCCAACTACCGTCCTATCTCCAACCTTCCCTTTTTGGCGAAGGTTGTTGAGAGTGTGGTGGCGCAACAGTTCCCCCGGCACCTGGAGGAAACTGTCTATCTGGACTCACGCCAGTTCGGCTTCCGGCCTGGGTACAGCACGGAAAGGGCATTGGTTGCATTGGTGGATGATCTCTGGATGGACCGGGATAGGGGTTGTTCCTCTATCCTGGTCCTGTTAGATCTCTCAGCGGCTTTCGATACCATCGACCATGGTATCCTATTGTGCCGGTTGGAGGGGTTCGGGTTGGGGGGCACCATCCTGCGGTGGTTCTTCTCCTACCTCTCCGACCGGTCGCAATTTGTGTTGGCAGGGGGGCAGAGGTCAACGTCAAGGCACCTCACATGTGGGGTGCAACAGGGGTCGGTCCTCTCGCCTCTCCTGTTCAACATTTATATGAAGCCGCTGGGTGAGATCATCCGTGGTTTTGGGGTAGAATTCCACCAGTACGCTGATGACACCTAGCTGTACATTTCTACCCCAGACCACCCCAACAATGCCGTTTAAGTGATGTCCCGGTGCCTGGAGGCCGTGCGAGTCTGGATGGAGAGAAACAGGCTTCGACTCAACCTGTCCAAAACTGAGTGGCTGTGGCTTCCAGCGTCGCGATATAGCCAGCTGGTACCATCGCTGGCCATTGGGGGTGAATTATTAGCACCCATAGATAGGGTGTGCAATTTGGGTGTCCTCCTGGACTCCTGGCTGTCATTAGACGATCATTTGACGGCCGTGGCCAGGGGGGCTTTTTATCACGTTTGCTTGATTCGCCAATTGCGCCCATTTCTGGATCGTGACGCTCTACGCACGGTCACTCAAGCCCTCGTCACTTCCTGCCTGGACTATTGCAATGCTCTCTACATGGGGCTCCCCTTGAGGTGCACCCAGAGGCTCCAGTTGGTGCAGAATGCAGCCACACGAGGGATTCTGGGAGCCTCAAGATGCTCCCACGTGACACCTCTCCTGCACGAGCTGCACTGGCTGCTTGTGGCTTTCCGGGTGCGCTTCAAGGTGTTGGTATCCACCTTTAAAGTGCTCCATGGCATGGGGCCTGGTTACTTGCAGGACCGCATCCTGCTACCGAATACCTCCCACCGACGAGTCCGCTCCCACAGAGCGAGCCTCCTCAGGGTACCGTTCGCCAAACAATGTCGGCTGGTGACCTCCAGGGGAAGAGCCTTCTCTGTGGCAGCCCCTGCCCTCTGGAAAGATCTGCCCCCGACCTTCGTACAATCACCGACCTGCGCTTTTTCCGTTGGGGCCTGAAAACGCACCTATTTCGTGCAGCCGGCCTGGTGTAGTTTTCTTTTAATCGATTGTAATTTTTAAATTTATTTTAGTTGATTTTATTAACTGTTTTTATATGGTTATCTGGTTTTTAGAACTGGCCTTTAAATTTAATTAGTTTTAATGTATTTTAATGTATTTTTGTATCGGATGTTTTACTGTTTTATTATGCCTGTTCACCACCCTGAGTCCTGCAAGGGAGAAGGCCAGTATACAAATTTAATAAAAGTAAAGTAAAGAAGGAATGCCAACTAGGATCCAGGCGCAAAGAGTCGACTCCTAGGCAACCCTCTCAATCAGAGCTAACTCTACAAGACGAAGCCATGGGATTCACTTCCCCTAAGGAGTTGTTGTTGGAGCCACAGATGGGTGCAGGATCAGCCACAATCCACAAGTGGAGGGGACCAAAGCAGACGCCAACTTGTGCTCCGATGATTGGGGATCCCAGCCACCGTCACACAGTCAGTCTCTGACCAGCCTCCCAGACCAATTTGGACAGTTTTACATGAGTGGAATCAACCCTTGCCTTAGCTCCAAACCATCCAGGTGGACCATGGCCCAGCCAACATTCGGGTCAAGACTTTGCAGTGCATTGGACTAGGAATTTATGCTCCTTCCATACAGCAAAAATTGGATAAGCTCAAAGTCTCGCCACTGGGATGATACCATTGGCAGTGCCCCTTCACCCAGGGCACAGATGACCCAACACCCCGGATGGGAGGTCAACCCAGCCAGCAGCAAAGTGTTTGGGGAATTTCGCCCCCTAGCCAACCACCGATGTTTGGGCTGTAGCCAGTGAGTCAATTCCCACCGGGGTGGGCCTTCTTCCCGGGCCATGAATGGGTGTAATACCAGTGGACACCTGCCCATCCTCAGCAGATGGCACCAATTCAGATAACTGGCCCAGGCAGCCCCAAGTAGTGACCCCTCAACTGGTTCTGGCCCAACCACCACCACAGGGGCAGCCCCAAGCCGCAATGCGCCAACAGGTTCCTGTCCAATCATAGCCACAGGGAGCAGCACAGCAAGTGAAACTCCAGCCCCAAGCACCTGCACAACCACCCACACAAGTCCAGGCACCAGTCTTGCCTGCTCCTGCTCCCCCTCAATTCTGGGCAACATTTGATGGGACCTCTGGGAAGCTAGCCTATTTCATAAATCGAATCTGGGTGCACATTGATCAATTTGGAGATTAATGCCCTTCCAACTGAGAGCTGATTTCAGCAATAACTGATGAGATGAATGAAGGGGAAGCGGTTGAATGAGTAGCGGAGGTGCATGATGAGGCAGCTCCTGAATTAGACGATGCAGACAGGTTCATTCAGCTGATGCAAATCTGATTTAGTAATGTTGTCCAACAAGTGGAAGCAGAAGAGGATTTCCAAGGATTGTGACAGGCTGGTTTTCCCGTGAAGGAATTAGTTTGGGAGTTTAGAAGGGTGGCTGGAAAAGTAAGGGAATGGCCACAATGACTCCTTGTGCACATGTTCAAAGATGCCCTAGATCCCGAACTGAGAAAGGCATGCAGCATAAGAGGGGTGCCAGAACCAATCCAGAATTGGTACACTACCGCAGTTATCCTGGATCACAAACTTCACCCCCATTGAAAGCCCACTGCCGAAAAGCCGGCTAGAATACCTTTGGGCCGCCAAACACAAATTAAGCAAGCCAAAATGCCTCCCCCCAAGTCTGTGGGAGCAATAAAATGTTACCAGTGTGGTCAACATGTGCAGAGACTTTCAGAATGCTTGTCCCGGCCCCAATCCCACAAGCGCAAACCCCAGCCACCAGTGGGACAAAAAAAGGCCCACAAAAACCACCCTCCAAAATAATCTCTCCCAGCAAATGGGAATCCTGATCCCCAACCTGAAGAGACAGAGACTCCGCCATATGGGGAAACCCCTCCCAGTTCCGAGGAGGAAAAAAGCAGCAAAGATGACCCATTGATAAGTACACCCATCTGTCCCTTTGCCATCAAAGCCAAACTCATAGTGCCTGAGATGGGGATAGAAGGGGAAGTTGGGGCATTTGTGGACATGGGCTGCGCCCAGTGTTTAATCAGCATGTCCATCATGGAGCAGCTGGGCATACACACAAGGCCCCTAGCCAATCACATTCAGTTTGAGCAAGTGGACAGGATGCTGATCTGAGGGCCCCCAGCCAAGCTAACCACCCTGGCTCCCTGGTTTTCTGAGGAGCTGAGGGGGATGAAGCGTCGAAAGAGATGCCTAGAGAGCATTTGGTGGACCACCCATGCCGAATCTGACCAGACACTGGTAAAGTCGCATTTGCGGACCTACCTAGTGGTGATAAAAGCGGCAAAACAAAATTATTTCTCCACTCTTATCGCATCTGCAGATAGCCGACCCGCCGCCCTGTTTCGGGTGACTCGCTCCCTTCTTTATCAGAGGGTGTGGGATGCCCCCTTGCAGGGTCGTGCGGAGGAATTTGGAGGCTATCTGCATGATAAAATTGATCAGATTCGGGGCGGGTTAGCCTCTGACTGGGCTGATTCAGGCAGTTTGACGGAGGCAGGTCTAACCAACTTGGTGAAGTTGCACATAGGGCGCTGCAATGAAATCCTCAGATTCATCATAGCATAGCACCAAAAATGAATGAATCAATTATTTTAGGACTTGCATGGGTGGACAAATGGGCACCTACTACAAAGTGGGAGGATGGCATTCAAAAATTGACCCTAGGCCAGAAGGCCATTCAGGGACCATCAAACCCCTTAAACCAGGCCGTCCAGAGCCTGTGGCCCCTGCAGCAGAGACTAACCTCCCAGGCATCCAGCAAATACCAAAAGAATACTGGGATCTGGAAGGGGTATTCAATGAGGAAGATTGCAGTTATCTCTCCCTCACGGTCCCATCGATTGTGCAATAAAGTTTGTGCCTGGGGCAAAACTACCAAAGCCAAAAATGTATTCAATGGCTCCTAAAGAGATGGCAGAACTAAGGAAATACATCAATGCTAATTTGAAGTGGGGCTTTATCCAGTCAGCCAATTCAGAAGTAGCCACCCCTGTGCTCTTCAAAGAGAAGAAAGATGCGGTGGGGTGGGGTTAGGCTATGTGTTGACTTCTGGGGGATCAACACCATTTGCATAAAAACACATACCCCACCTCCCCCTTGTGAAGGACATGTTGAACCACTTGGCTAAAGGCAAAGTGTTCACCAAATGGACTTGAGAGAGGTGTTTTACCGCATATGAATCAGGGAAGGGGTTGAATGGAAGACAGCCTTTAACTGCCTGCTTAGTAGTTTCCAGTTCAAAGTCATGTCATTTAGGCTACAAGGGGCTCCTGCAGTCTTCATGCAGTTCATTAATGAGTTGTTGCATAAGCACCTGTACAAAGGGGTGCTTGTTTACCTTGATGACATTCTTGTCTTTTCTGAGACCCTAGAAGAGCACTTAAAGCTAGTGTAACAGGTTCTATAAAAACTTCTAGCTGCCAAACTCTACACTAAACTATCAAAGTGTGAATTCCACAAGACTTTACGTGATTATCTTGGCTATCATATTTCCAGTGAGGGGATAGAGATGAACCCAGGGAAAGTAAAAGTGGTGCTAGACTGGCAACCCCCATGCACCTGCAAACAGCTACAAAGTTTCATGGGATTTGCTAACTTCTATCAGCAATTCATCCTGGCTTTTGCAGAAGTCACTCTGCCCTTGACTGAACTGTTAAAAACAGGGCCATCCCTGACAAATCCAAACCAACCTATTGGGTGGACAATAGACTGTCAAAAAGCATTTGAAAAATTAAAATGGCTTTTTGCCATTCTGCAACACCCTAACCCAGTACAGCAATTCATAATTCAGTCAGATGTCAGTGATATGGTTGTAGCAGCAGTGCTGTTGCAGAAGAACAAAGAGGGACAACAAGCGCTTATGTCTCCAAAAAACTAACCACTACGGAAAGAAGGTGGGCTATTTGGGACAAAGAAGCCTATGCCGTCTGGTGGGCACTACTCACTTGGAGAAGTTTCCTAGAGGGAGATATGTGTCATTCGAGGTCTGGACTGGCTATAAAAACCACAAAGCCCTAAAAAAACATCCAGAAGCTGTCTCCAAAGCAGGTTCACTGGGCACAATACTTCAGCTGGTTTAAATTCAAAGTGAAGCACATTCCTGCCAGGAAGAACTTGCTGGCAGATGCTTTATCAAGGAAACCGCAGTATGACAATTGGAGGCAAGAAATGATTCACCCTATCATTCCCCCCAACCAAAAGGCAGCTCAAGTCACCACCAGAGGCCAGACCAGGTGACAGCCTATTCTCAGAACAAGCTGACCACAGCAATGAAATCAGCACTGTGAACCAACCCCTGACTCAATGACAACAAAGAAATCCTAACAGCGGCTTAGCCTGGAAAGGATCCAAACTGTACATTCCTGCAAACTTGGGACTGGAAGTACTACAGCAAAGCCACGATGCAAAATTGGGAGGTCACTGTGTATTCATAAAAATGCTCCACCTCGCCAGATGTCAATTTTGGTGCTCTAAAATGAAAGCAGAAGACAATGTGAGAAACTGTGCCACTTGCACAACCATGAAAATACAGCCAGGCAAGCCCCCTGGATTACTGCAACAGGTGGCCAGCCCTAGCCGACCATGGGAAGAGATCGTAATGGATTTCATTGTAGAGCTCCCAGACAGCGGTGGAAATAAAGTGATTTGGACAGTCATTGACTTATTTTTCAAGCAAGCTAATTTCATTGCTTGCTGAGGATTACCATCCGCAAAGAAACTAGCAAAGATGTTTATCAAACACATTTACTGTCTACACAGAGTACCCAGGAGAATCATCTCAGACCATGGAGTTCAATTCACCGCCAAGTTCTGGAGGGAGTGCCTGAGGTCCATTGGTCTGTACAAGGACTTAGCTCAGCTTTCCATTTGAGCACAAATGGAGCAGCAGAGCACATGAATGCAATGGTGGAACAATACAGACATTGTTATGTGGATTACCAGTAGGACAACCAGTCAGAATTGTTACCTTTTGCTGAAGTTGCGTATAACAATGCTGTCCACAGCAGCACTGGATTAACTCCTTTTCAAGTTACCAGCGGCATGGAATTTTTTTCCCATGCCTGAACTGCCCAGAGAGCCCCCCCTCCACCATGTCTCTTAATAAATGGATGGACGCTCTTTAAAAGGGGTGGGAGAATATGAAAAAAGCTCTGGCAGAGGCAGCAGAAGAGTACAAGAAACAAGCTGATAAGCACCCCTTGCTACAACTCCCCCTTCCGTGTGGGGGATAAAGTTTTCTTGTCTACTAAATACAGAACGTTAAGCTTGCCTAGCAAGAATTAGGACCGAATTTTTTAGGTCCATTCCCAATAGTGAAAATAATTAACCCAGTTACAGTTCAGCTCAGTCTGCCCAGAATTTTAGGAAAAATTCACCCAGTCTTTCATTGTAGCTTTCTGAAACCTTTGTTTGCATCCAACAAGACCATTGACCCAGCCTCTCCCTCCTCCAATAGTGATACAAGGGGAAACTCACTATGAAGTGAAGAAAATATTCACTTGCAATATTTAGTGCATTGGAAGGGTATCCTTTGTCTGAAGCTACATGGGTGAAAAGTTGGAATGTAAAAGCTGATAAGTTAGTGAAACAATTCCATGATAAATTTCACGATAAGCCAAAGGGCCCCCCTGGGGGGGAGATGTAGTTAGTTATGCTCATGTTAACCCACACATTATTCTCTTTTCAGGATACATTTTTCTTCTGAGGAGAGGCTGCCTGTCAGGTTTGCAGCCATCTTTTCTTTTGGATCTTTGGCTTTCTATTATTCTCCTATGCATTTTCTTTTGTGGGAAAATGGGAGGGGGGATTGTAAGGAGTTATATACTATGTAGCCATAACAAAATTCTTTCTAGAAAGCCAATGTCATCCTTTGTTTCTGCATCTGTTCACCTGAATTAGAGAGATTGGACCATGTGATCTTGAACTTTCAACTAGGTGGGAAAAACCGGAAAGCTTTCAGATTTGGGTTTTCCCAGATGTGCCAACATGGCTCTCTTAATAAATTGGAACTTTGAGCAATACTTTGCCTTGAGCAATACTTTTGGATGTTATTTGGAATCTTGACACTTCACATATATTCCCAATTAGGTTTTCTCTATATATATATTTTTGGCGTGTTGAGTTACTTTTCTTTTCATTCATTTCATTTCATTTCTCAATATAGCCAATATCTCACTCCAACAGTGAGATGGGTGGTATATAAATTTAATGATAGAAAATAAATAAATAAATAAATAGCATTTACTTTTTATTTACTCATTATACAGAGAAATAAAAATATATTTAACATTTATTCAAATTACACAGTGATGATTTTTTAAATCAAAAAGTAACTTAAAATGTATTATAAAGTATTCAAATTTAATATAAATTTTAAAAATGCTTCACTATTCATTTCAGCAATAAACACTCAATAAAAATTATATTTATTCATAAAGGAATAAACCTGAAAGCAAAAATATTCAGATTTTTTTAATTGTGTTCTTGGAAGTACTTTTGCAAAGCTTATGAATATTTCAAAACTCAAGTATAAACAGTGTTTTTATCTCCCCTATTCCCCAAAAACATACCTTAGTTTCTAGTTGTCTAAATTGTTGGGCCATTCTGTGGAAAGAAATATAGAATTGAGGAAGGTAGTTTTGATTTTAATTCTGACCACAAAATAATTTCTCAAAATAAGCATAACCGGACATAATAAAGATATTTCTATTTAGCAGAGTCATCAAATTACAGTAGGTAGTTTCTCTAAATACAATGGAAAACAGAATCCAGTACAATTTCAGGAACTAAATAACGTATTTTTCCAAAAATACTATCTACCTGGAAAGTAAGTTCTAGCTTGATTTTTACACGTATGCCCACTATAAGCTCTACCCCCCAATTAGTCCTAATTAACCTCTGGGTGTGGGAGCATGGGTAAAAATTAAGCTAGGGTGGAGCTACATACTTTGCATACCTCGACACCTGCCCTGCTTTGCTGGCCCACTTCTTTTGCGGCTGCTTACATTGCTTGCATGTGTCACCCCCAGCCTCTGTTTTGCTGTCAGAGGCCTTCAGGAAAGACCTCTGCTCTGAATTGATGCTTGTGGTGCCCCCCAACCTTGTTTTGCCATCAGAGGCCTTCCAGAAAGGCCGCTGATCCGGAGCTCTTTTATCGGCTGCAGAGCCCTTCTGGGCAGGTCAAAGAAGCCATCTATGTCAAAATTGAATAGCCCTTTCTCAACAGAGGGGGAGGGATATGACATCATCTATCTCCAGTCTACAACACCATTCTTTCAGAAGGTTCCACACCCATTTGTATCCTCAGGATACAGGATACAGATAAACATCTCAATGACTCTTTAAAAAGAATGCAAATGACCAGATGTCTGCAAGGAGTATAAATCCTTCCATTCCCCACTATCCAGTCAGTGCTGAAGAAGCTTCTTGGATGAGAATTGAAACATCTTCAAAGAAGAACAAGAAAGTCCAGTTGCCTCTTCAAAAAACATCTTTGGGACAGCCATCTTCTTGTCAAGAGACAATAAGCTTATAATACTGAGAAGTTTTACATTTCATTTAGGGAAACAATTTTTGGCATTTATAATAATGAGCCTTATTTATTTAATTCATATGTTCCCCATCTCACTATTGAGTGACTTTCGATAGTAAACAATACTGTAAAAGCAAGTACAAAATATTAAACAATTACATATCAATATTCAAAGAAACTAAAATATAACGGGTTGGGATGGCATTCTTTTGATTTCATCACTAGCATGGAATACCTCATCAGAGCTTCAGGCCCAATGGCAGAGCCAGGTTTTGAGGGTTTTTTGGAAGGTCAAGAGGATGGGGCAGATCTCATCTTGAGGGGTGCAATGTTCCAGAGGGTGGGAGCCACAAAAGAGAAGGCTGTTCTACTGGATCCCACTAGCTGAAATTCCTTGGACAATGGGATCTGCAGCATGCCTCTTCTCCTGAAACAAGTGGGCCAGCAAACTCCATTGGGATGAGGTAGCCTGGATCAGATAGCCTGGACTCATGCCATAAATGGCTTTAAAGGTCTTAATCATGGAAGGCAAGGGATTATTAAGGAGGAAACAGAGATTGCAGAGAGACTCAATGAATTCTTTGCCTCTTTATAAATCTATGGTGAGGCCCCATCTGGAGTATTGTGTACAGTTCTGGTCACCATACCTTCAGAAGGATATTATGGAAATGGAAAAGGTGCAGAGGAGGGCAACCAGAATGATTAGGGGACTGGAACACCTTCCTTACTATCTGAGGCTGCAATGGCTGGGCCTCTTCACTCTAGAATGACGGCGCCTGAGAGGTGACCTGATTGAAGTCTATAAAAGCATGCACTGTGTGGACAAAGTAGAAAAGGAAAAACTGTTTTCCCTATCGCACAACTCTAAAACTAGGGGGCACTCCATGAAACTTTTGATAGCTAGACCTCAAAACAAATAAGAGGAAGTACTTTTCCACCTAGAGGATCACTGGTCTATGGAACTCCCTGACAGAAGAAGTGGTGACAGCTGTCAGCCTCGACACCTTTAAGAAAGGATTAGACAAGTTCATGGAAAACAAGGGTATCCATGGCAGGGGTGGGTTCCTGAGGGCTCGCAGGGGTTCGCGCGAGCCCTTTTGTCAAATTTCCGGATCCCAAGCGAGCCCTTTGGATCGTGGACCCGGAAGTATCTAAGGAACACGTGGCTCGCTCGTGTATCCCTAGCAGGGAAAGTTTCAAGACCCAGGCGCTTTAGTTTTGAAGCTGCCGGGCCTGCTTTCCCTGTTGGCGCGGGGGGCGGGGCGGAAGAGCGCGCTAGGCTGCGCGAACCCCGCCCATCTATCACTCTGTGTTTGTGTGTGTGTGTGTCTGTCTCGCATTCACGCACTTAATCACTTTCTGCGTCTCTCTCTTTCTCTCCCTCCCTCCCTCTCTGTCTCTGTGTCTGTCACTCTCTGATTCCCCCCTCCGCTCCCTGTCTCTCTCTGTGTCTATGCCTCTCTCTGTCTGTCTGTCGTCGTGCCCGCCCGTCCGTCCCCCGCGGAGCCTCTTCATCCCGGGGCCGCTGTGCTCACTCACCTTAGCCTGCCCTCCCCGCCGCCCGGCCGCCTGCAGCTGAGAAGCGTGTGTGTGTGTGTGGGAACAGGGAAAGTTTTGCCGCGAGTGGCGGGGGGTGGGGTGGGGGTTTGCGCAGCTTAGCGCGCTCTTGTTCCGCTGCCCCTAGCCGGCAGGCTTTAAAGGCCGTGCCGGCTAGGGGCAGCGGAACAAGAGCGCGCTAAGCTGCGCAAACCCCCACCCCACCCCCCGCCACTCGCAGCAAAACTTTCCCTGTTCCCACACACACACACACGCTTCTCAGCTGCAGGCGGCTGGGCGGCGGGGAGGGCAGGCTAAGGTGAGTGAGCACAGCGGCCCCGGGATGAAGAGGCTCCTCGGGGGACGGGCGGGCGGGCAGGCGGGCACGACGACAGACAGACAGAGAGAGGCACAGACACAGAGAGAGACAGGGAGCGGAGGGGGGAATCAGAGAGTGACAGACACACACACAGAGACAGAGAGGGAGGGAGAGAAAGAGAGAGACGCAGAAAGTGATTAAGTGCGTGAATGCGAGACAGACACACACACACACAAACACAGAGTGATAGATGGGCGGATGAAGGGGAGAGAGACAGAGAGAGAAAGAAAGAAAGAGAAAGAAAGAAAGAAAAAAAGTGAGAGAGAAGAAAGAGAGAGAGAAAGACAGAGAAAGAGAGACAGAAAGGAAAGAGAGAGAAAAAGAGAGAAAGAAAAAGAGAAAGCGAGAAAGAAAGAAAGAAAAAGAAATAGAGGGAAAGAAAGAGAGAAAGAGAAAGAAAGAGAGAAAGAGAAAGAAAGAGAGAAAGAGAAAGAGGGAAAGAGAGAGAGAAAGAAAGAGAGAAAGGGGAAAGAGAGAGAGAAGGAAAGAAAGAGAAAGAAAGAAAGAACGTATGACCACAATTGAGCCCAAAAGTTTAGTTGTTAACCAAGACCATTGTTAAGTGAGTTTCACATTTTCCAAGTTGGCCACTCCCACCCGGTCACATGGCTGGCAAGCCACTCCCACCCAGTCACATGGCCAGCAAGCCACTCCCACAAAGCAGGCCACACCCACAGAACCTGTTCCAAAAATTTTGAAACCCACCCCTGATCCATTGCTATCATTATGGATGTCTAAGGACACCCTCCGGGATGGAGAGATAGGCAGGATATTTCTCAATGCCATTTGCAGGGAATCATAAGCAGGTAAAGACATCTGCTTGGGAATACCCTGAAGCAAATGGTGAGCCACTGTGTGAGACAGAATGCTGGACTGGATGGGCTGTGGCCTGTTCCAGCAAGGCTATTCTTATGTTCTTATGTTCTTATGTTCTTATCAATACCTTGGACCAAGAAGCACACCAGCAACTAGTGCAGCTCATGCAACAAGGATGCTACATGGGGCATCTTAGGCTGTTAGGATGTGTAAAGATTGCCTCTCCTAGCTTAAAAAAGTGAAGACTCTTGAAACAGAATATTTAAACTTCTTGAAAGCTGCTGAAAATCCAAACAAACAATGTCCCGGCTTCATCAAACCTGGATTCATGGCATTTTATCCGGATGCAGCTGTCTCTCTCCTCCGCCTACTCTGCCAGCCTATTCCAGCAAACACTCCGACAGCTTTCCTGCCTGCTCTGCTGACCTGCTCCAGCAAACACTCCTTGCTGGCTCTCTGCAGGCTGCAGCAAACCTGGATTCATGGCCTCTGATATGGCTGAAACTGTCTCTCTCCTGACCCTCTTCCAGTGTGAGTTCATTACAGCACCTGATGCCTGACACCCAATTGTGCACCACCTCCCCCTACGTGGTTTGTGGCAACTCCGACTCTCGGACATTGACACCAAGCTCTTGGCATGCCCCAACATCCACCCACCATGCTAGGAGGGTGAAGAGCCCCTGCAAGACAAATTACAGCCCTGGCGTGGTGGGCCTTCACGAAGAAATCAATGACTTTTATAAGGACATGTCTTCTCGACCCGAAGAGGAAAGAATGCGGGTGGAGGTTGTGAACAGGATTGAATACGTAATAAAGGAACTCTGGCCCAATGCGGATGTGCAGATATTCAAAGTTTTAAGACTGGTTTATATTTACCTACTAGCGATATTGACTTAGCTGTGTCAAAATGGGTGACTTTGCCACTGTGGACCTTGGAAGAAGCACTTTGAAAGCACAACTGTACTCAGCGGCTGACCTCTGTGCCCTGCGGGAGTCCCCCCTCTTGCAGGTTTGGCCCTCAGCTTTAACGAGGGCGCACCTCAATGATGGGTTCGTCAACCAAGAGAGGTGGCCAAAGCGGAAATTGAGGGTTTTTTTAGTTAAATTTTTAGTTCATGTTTTAAGGGGTCCCAGGGAGGGGAAGGGTAAATCCAGGATTAGGGTGGTGGGTGAGGGGGAAAACCCACCGGGGAATGTTTTTTTTTATTGTAAAAGTTTTTCAAATACAATTTTTCAATACAATTTCCCCCCCTCTAATCCCACCCTCCTCCCCCCTCCCCAGAGCTTCCCAGAGCTGGATACAGGGTATCAGACTTTCAAATCTGCTTATTTAAAATTGCCTATTACAATCAAACATTCTAAAAGAAAAGGAGAAAAAGAAAAAAAACTATAGCTATATTAATATTTTTCCTCCAAAACAAACACAATTCTTAAACAATCTGTATCTCTAAACATTAATAATAAACCTTTTCCCTAGTAAGCTATAACAAGTTTATCTGATCCATATCTGTTTTGTATAAAGCTTATCCAATTCTTCCATTCCAACAAATATTTGTCATGTGATTAATCCTTTAAATACGTAGAGATCTTAGCCATCTCTGCCAGATTTGAAACCTTAAAAATCCATTCCTCTACCGTACCTAGATCCTCCTTTTTCCAATACTGTGCTACAAACAATCTTGCAGCAGTTATTAAGTTCAATATTAACCTTGTTTCAACAACAATACAATTTGAGGTTATACCCAGTAAAAAAAAGTTGCGGATGGTATTACACTTAGCATATTTCAATTTCATGGCTACTTGATCCGATAATAACATATTAAACTGCTCTTTCAATAGTTTTATTGTAACTTTCAACTTACTATCAGAGGGATTTTGAGTAAATAATTTCTCCTTATCCTTTATCTCCTGCTCCAGGTCCCTTCTTTTCTTTTCCCTTTGCCTTTTAATTTTACTATTTAAGTATATCAGGATACCCTTCCTATAAGCCTTACTTGCATCCCAAACCATATCTACCGATGTTCCCTTATTCAAATTCATAACAAAAAATTCCTTTAAGTATTTTTTACATTCATCGACCAGTTCTTCGTGTCTAAACAAACTTTCATTGATTCTCCACGATCTTCGTTCTTTAACTTTATATTCAAAGTCTATCCAAACTGGACTATGATCCGAGATCAATCTCGGGAAGATCTTCGCTTTTTTCATCCTGGAAAATAAATCATTAGAAATTAAAATAAAGTCAATCCTTGAAAAAGACTGATGTCTAGCGGAGTAACAGGTGAAGTCTTTCTCGTCTTTGTTACGAACTCTCCATATATCTATTAGTTCCAACTCATCCCACATCTCAAAAAAAGGATGAAGGAAGTTGCGCTCGGCAAGATGTGGCACCAATTAGACCTTTCTTGTGTTTTCTAGGATCCACGACTCCATTCCAGTCCCCCATCAGTACATATGATTTATAATCCAATTGGGCTATTTTTTTATACAAAGTCTTATAAAATTTCGTTTGCTGTTGATTTGGTGCATATATTCCAACTATTAATATTTTTTCATCTAGTAAGTTGAGTTCTAGTATCAGGTAACGTCCTTGAGTATCTGCCTCTTAAAGATTTGCCATAAGCTCTTGTCTTATGTAAATTACCACTCCATTTTTTTCTCTGGAGCCGAAGCCACAAAGCAATTCCCCAATCTAGAATTAGTCAGATATTTATTGGTCAGACGCCTAAGTAATAAAAAACCTTTTTTCATTTCTGAGGTGAGTTCAGGCCATTAACATTCCAAGTCAAGAACCTAGACGACATTGTCCTTTGGTTGAAGCCTCTGAAGCAAGCTATCTAAATCCGCCAATTGTTGTTTAGGCCTTGCTCCTCCCACAGCTTCCATTGATTGTACCATAGTCGGTTGTATCGCTTGCAGTTGTTCCGCCCTCTGGCGCAGCTGTTGTTCTTGTCCTTTCTTTCTAATTGCTGCTTGGGTGACCCTTTGGTCACCCCTTGGGTGACCCTTATACTCCATTAATGCTACCGAGGTAGTAGCCACTTCGGCCTGTGATGACTGGACCATATCTCCGCTCTTCGGAGGATCACCTGCTTGTAAAACATTGATATAGAAGTCTTTAGCTTTATCAATTGTGTTAAGCCTGTATTTCCTTCCCGAATAAAACACCACCAATCCAGCAGGTGCATCCCATCTAAATTGTAATTCTCTCTTTTTCAATTCATCCGTCAGAAAAGCGTAGTCCTTCCTTTGACGCAGCATCATTGGTGGAATTTCTTTTAAGACCGTTACCTCTTGTCCTTGTATTTTAAGTTTATTATTAAAAGTGGCCTGGAGTATCTGGTTGCGTGTAGACTTCTTTTCAAAATAAATCACAATGTCCCTTGGCAAATTCCTCTGTCTCGCCACCCAAGAATTCACTCTATAAGCTTTCTCTATGGCAAGACGATAATCTTCGACGGAATCATTCACATGTTCGGCCAGAGCTGCTGCACATACCTGTTTTACATTTTCATCCTTGAATTCCTTAAGACCACGAATTCTAAGTGCGAACTCCATTTCTCTGTATTGCAGCATCAAGCTAGCTTGTTCCAGTCTCTGTATACGCTGTTCTAAATTGAAATTTTCCTGCTTGATCTCATCAACTTCATCTCTCAAATCCTGGACATGCCCAATTAATCCACCAAATGCCAATAATATATCTTGTCTAATTTCATTGTTTTGTTGTGAAATTTGTTCCCTAATATCTCCAGACATAGGTTGTCTTGGAGTTTAGTCTCTAGAATAGCCAAACCACTTGACATCATTGTTGTGAGCTCCTCCTTCATTTTCCCTATAAGCTCCTGCATATCTTTCAGAGTAATAGCTTGTGATTGTTGTGCTTGTATTGTTGGTGTAGGAGATTGTACTTGTTGTTGTTGTAGTGTTGGAGAGGCAACAGCTGCTTTAGGTAAAACTAATTTACCTTGTTTATATGTCATCTTAGCAATTTAGAAGTAAATTCAGAGATTTGAGAAATTCACCCTTGTAATTACAACTTTTGGCCACCAGATGTCGCAATAGGATTAATTTTGGGTATAACCAGTGAGATAAGTTTGAATTGACGTACTTCCGGAGAAAACGAAAATCCTTTGAAGTTTACTATTTATAAAAATTAGAAGTAAATAGATACAAATACTTGCGATTGAACTCCCGTCCCACTTTTGCCTGGCGAAAGTTTATCTGTAGGTGTTTCCAAAGACCAAGGGTGAGTTGCCCCCCTCTTGTCTCCTAGTTAAAGGAGTGATCTGTTGTCCGGAGATATTCCTAGCTTCCTGGGGAGCTCGCCTTTCACTCCCCAGAACATTTCGTCCGGGAGCGCCAGGCAGCTCTACCCTGCGTAGAAATCCTCTCCCTTCCTTCTATGCCCGAGGGAAGGGATTTTCAGCCACAGCCAGGTCCTTTCTGTGGCTTTTACGAACAACAGATCTGGCCGTCCTTTTCAGGATGACCAGACGGGCGGGGTCTCAAACCGGAAGCTCCCCACCGGGGAATGTTTTTAGGACGGCTACGGGCCGTGATGGGGGGGGGTGTAGGGTCTAGAGTTGAGGGGGGGTGAAGGTCTGTCCAAAAGAGGGCCACTCCATCGGTACTGTGAGTGGAAGGGGCAGGTATAGCAGGAGCCGAGGACCATATCAAGTAAGGGGAGGGCGTACCCGCTGTCTTCAAGCGGTGGCGCCCTCCGACCTTCATGGCTCCCCTTGCAGCCCAGGGGGCTTAGGATCTCAGGGCCTGGGTCTCCGACTGCTGTTGTGTAACGCCAGGTCCATGGTCAATAAAGCTCCCCTCACCCATGATCTAGTTTTGGAGGGGGGTACGGACCTGGCAGGTATTACGGAGACCTGGTTGGGCCAAGAGGGGGGGTGCCCCTCATTGAAATGTTCCCACCGGGTTATCGTGCATTCCACCAGCCAAGAGCCCAGGGTCGGAGTGGGGGGTGGCGGTTGTTTTAAAGGAGAGTCTGGACCCGAGGGAGATCACTGTGCCTCAGATAGCCGGGTGTGAGTCTCTCTGTGTGAAGGAGCCAGTTGGGCCTGGTGATTGTGTACCTGGCTCCCCGCTACACAGCAGCAGCCCTATCCAAGCTTCTCAATGTGATAGGCTGTTAGTCATGGGGGATTTCAACCTGCCATCAGTAGGCAAATCATCTGAGATAGCATGGGAGTTCATGGCCTCCATGATGGCCATGGACCTGACTCAGTTAATTCATGACCCCACTCACACTGGAGGGCACAAACTGGATCTTGCTTTTGTCTCTGGACAGTGGTTGAGTGATCTTGGTGTAGGGGAAATAGTCATTGAACCCCTGTCATGGTCAGATCACTCTCCTTCTGCTTGACTTTCCAACTGCTGCACCCCACCGCGGAGAGGCAGAACCGGAACCGATGAGATGGTTCCGCCTCAGGCACCTGATGGACCCTGAGAGATTCCAGATGGAACTTGGGCTGATACCTGAGACCCTGACCCACAACTCAACTGAGGACCTGGTGACTGCCTGGAACGCTGCAGCCGCGGGGGCCCTGGACCGAGTCGTACCCTTGCAGCCTCTCACCCGGCGTGGAACCACCTTAGCTCCTTGGTTCTCTGAGGAGCTGAGGTTGATGAAGCGTCGGAGGGATGCCTAGAGAGCGGTTGGAGGGCCACCCATTCCGAGTCTGACCGGACACTGGTAAGGTCCCATTTAAGGACCTACTTAGTGGCGATAAGAGCAGCGAAATGCAATTATTTCTCCGCTCTTGTTGCATCTGCAGATAACCGACCAGCCACCCTGTTTAGGGTGACCCGCTCCCTTCTCCATCTGTGGGCGCGGGATACTCCCTTACAGGGTCGAGCAGAGGATTTTGGGTGTTATCGATCAGATTCGGGACGGGTTAGCCTCCGACTGGACTGGTTCAGATGAGCTGACGGAGGCAGGTCTTGAGAATGTCATCTGGGAGGAGTTCGATCTTGTGACTTCTGAGTACATGGACAGGATGTTGGAGATGTGAAGGTGAAGATGCTACCTATTATCATATATAGTGGACGTGTAAGAAAATTAAAGCATTTTGGATAAAAATATGGTGGATTATGCAGAATATTTTGAAAAAGAGGATTAAGTTTACCCCACAGTTGTTTTTGTTAGGTATAATAACAGATTGTATGGTAATAGAGTCTAAATTGATATTAAATTTAATAACTGCAGCTAGACTTTTGGTGGCGCAATACTGGAAGAAGGAAGATTTGCCGACTATTGAAGAGTGGACATTAAAAGTAGAAAAAAAAACAGAAAAATAGAGGAAAAAATAGAAAATATCCAACAATGGATGATGAAACAAGAAGATAGAATGCAGAAAATAGACGAAAGAGAGCAACAAAGAGAGAAGAGGGATGAAGATTGAGAGATTGAGTGAAATGCAAAAATACAACAGTGTAATCATAGGATTGGAAATGGAGTGCTCTGAATACTTCTTAAGATTTCAAAACATAATAGAAGAAAAAGGAGAGAATCTACAACAAATAATATCTGAAATCTTGACAGATGATTGACAGTTAGAGATACCCCAAGAGAAGTTGACGGGTGGCATAGACGAAGCATTTCAGGTAAATACAAGATTTGCAATGAGAAATGCTCTCCCAAGGGAAATTCATGTGAGATTTACTAAAAAAGCATTGAAATTACAAATACTGCAGAAAATAAGAGATAGAAAGTTGGAATACAAAGACAAGGAGATTGTAGTTTTAAAGCAAATTCCAAGAAGCGTCAGAGAGAAGAGAAGAAAATATCAATTTTTGACCTCAATCTTCCTCAGGATAGGAGTTAACTATAGATGGCTGATATTGGAAGGCTTAATATTCCAATGGAAAGGACAATGGAAATTGTATAGAATTTATACAATTGAAAAAGCAGAAATCTTTTATACAGAACACCTGAGAGGAAAAGCTGAGAAGACCAGAAAAGAAGAACTATTTGGACAACTCTTAGATATACCCACAACTGAAATTGAGAAGTTTCTGGGTGCGGAAGGTGGAACTGATATTGGAGAAGGAACTGTAGGGGAAGTAGAAACTAGACAACGGGAACCAAGATCAACTAGAGCCATAAATCCTACATATAAAATATAACAATGGAAGAAAAAAATGTTTTCAATTAACATAAATGGACTTAATTCGGCAAGTAAAAGAAGGAAAATATTTCACAAATTAGAAAAGTTAAAATTAGATATAATTTGTTTACAAGAAGTACATATTCACCAAAAATATGGTTACTTATTAAAACAACCAAAACTTTTTTTTACCTCATTGGCGGACTGTAAGAAGAGAGGAGTGATCTTCTATATTAAAGACAAAATTCCAGCAAAACAAATTTATATAGATGAGGACAGAAGAATCTTGATGGTGAAAATTATGGATAATACCAGGAAAATACTCTTAATTGCAATTTATGTGCTCAAAGAAAAACAAGACAAATTCTATAAGAAACTTCATAAGAAAATTACTGACTTAGACTATGTTGACATTTGTATGATGGGAGACTTGAATGGCATTACGAGTCAGAACATTTTTTATTTATTTTTATTTTATTATATTTGGAAACACTGGTGTTTATTGCAACAAAATATGAGGGGATTGGGGCCCCAAAAATTAAAGAGAAGGAAGAAGATGTAGAAGATAAAGAGATATCCCCTCAGTTGAAGATAAAGCTAAGACAACAGAGGATATTACTAATGGATCAAATGTTGGAAAAAGCAGAAAGAAGGGAACTTTGAAAAGGGAACCTAAAGAATCTGAGCTCCACCTTGGTCTCCAAGAAGAAGAGGGGAAAAAAGGATTGATTATGGATGTAAGAGGAGAAATTATTCCAGAAGCATGTCTGATAACCAAAGATAAACAACTTTTAATAACAGAAGGAGGGCAACGATACCATTT
Organism: Rhabdophis nuchalis; assembly: GCA_039707465.1. Classification (NCBI taxonomy): domain Eukaryota; kingdom Metazoa; phylum Chordata; class Lepidosauria; order Squamata; family Natricidae; genus Rhabdophis; species Rhabdophis nuchalis. The sequence goes on from CM077643.1 coordinate 215,642,815, forward strand.
GAGAGTTGTCTTGAACAGTAAAGTGCGGAAAGAAGTTTACCACAACCTTACAAGGGAGAACAAAAGAAGATTGAAACCACAAATGGCAAGAGAGATGAGACTACTGCACTATTGGAAACATACTGGTTGATAATGAAATCTGATAATAAAATATTAGCCATTCCTTGATGATTAATAAGTAGAAATGTAGTAATTTTTAGATTGTTTTAGATTGTTATTGAAGGATTTTTAGTTAACAAATATTTAGCCATAATAAAAGTAATGAAATAATAATGGATGGATGGATGGATATATATGATCAGGAAGAGAACCTGGTGGCATAATGGCTAAGGTTTCTGCCTAACATGTAATACAGCCCCGGTTCAAATCCCAGTAAGGGTATGGCTAGCTGATGAGAGCTAAAAAGCTCAAAATAGATCTATACTAGTCTCCCTGCTTTATTAATTGATCAGCTTAAAAACCTCACACACACACACACACACACACACACACACACACACACATGTAACAAGTAAAAGAGGTTGGAGATAAATTGTAAATTGTGATTCTGGAAAAAGACCAAAACAAATTAATAATTTTTTATTAAAATTCATTATAGGCACAATACAATTTAAAGTGGAATGAGGATGGACATAAACAGTAAAAGATTTTTAGTTAACTATTAAGGAACGTTAATGGATATTGTTTGATAAAAAGGTGGGGTTAGAAATAGTATTTGATTTTGATTTTGATTTTATTGGATTTATATACCGCGCCACTCTCCCAGAAGGGACTCAGGGTGGTGCACAGGAAATTAAAACACGAATAAGACAATACAAAGAATAAATACATCATAAAATCAATAAAATCCTATTAAATTAGATAATGTCTGTGCTAAAATCAATTTAAAACCCCTTATTAAATTTAATTTAATTTAAAATCAGTCGATAATATAGTCTCGGAAGTTAAGCCAGGCGAGCCAGGTGAAATAAGTGAGTCTTTAGGTGTTGGCGGAAGAGGCGCAGGTCCGTGATGTTTCTAAGATCAGGGGGTAGCTAGTTCCAGAGGGCAGGGCCCGCCACAGAGAAGGCTCTTCCCCTGGGCATCGCGAGCCGGCATTGCCCGGCCGTAGGCACCTGGAGAAGACCCTCTCTGTGGGAGTGAATCGGCTGAAGGGATGTGTGGGGTAGGAGGCGGTCTCGCAGATAACATGCCATGGAGCGCTTTAAAGATGATAATCAACACCTTGAAGCGCACCCAAAAAACCACAGGCAGCCAGTGCGGCTCGCGCAGGAGAGGTATTATATGCAGAGGCGTAGCGTGGGGGGTGCAGGGGGAACCGGCCGCACCGGGCGCAACATCTGGGGGGGCGCGCTCGCGCAGGCTGAGGCAGGTGAGACTTCGAGGTCGGGGCAGTGGGGAAAAAAAAAAGAGAGAGAGAGAGAGAGGTTGTCCGGGACGCAGCTTGGGAGGACCCGGCGCCTCGTTCTCTCAGTACTTCAGAATAAAACTCCCGCTGGAAAGGGAGCCCGCTTCTCCCTTTAACGTCGCCTCCGGAAGCTTTCGGGGGCTCCCCGGCCCTCTTCCCACTTTGAAGGTGCTGCGTCTTTCTTTCTCTAGCGCTCAGCGCTCTCGGAAGCCCACCTGGCTCCTGAAAAAAAGCCCGAAGGTGAACGCTCTCTCCCCCCCCCACCGCTTCGTTGTCATTTTGACTTGGACAATAGAGAAAGGGGGGAGGACTAGTCAGTTTCATTGTTTGTCAATTGCGCGCCGCTGTAATCTCCTCTGGTAGCTATAAAGAAGTAACGTTCTTGCGAGGGGAGACAGTAAGGAAGGGGATTGTTTAGCTTTAGCAAAAGCTTTTTTTCGGGGGGGGGTGTTTGTTCATTATTTGCTCCTCCTTAGAAAAAAAAAAGTTGAATGCCTCTTTGTGTTTGTGCCTCTGTGAGAAAGTCAGGCAACTTAAAATGCCGGGCTGCCTAACTAAGAACTGCAACTTGATCGGTGGCGTTCACAGCTTGCTCTTTAAGTAACTTCAGAGGAAGGGCTTGTGATTGGGCAGGTGGGGCAGAGGGAGAAAGGTAGATCTTCCAAGCTTTAGGAGGTAGCAAAGTTTCTATCGTCAAGGAAAAAAAGAGGAGGATCAAATCAACTATGAAAGAATAGAAGTGCTACTCTCATGGCTTCGTAATATCTCTTACCTCCTTCATACCCAATACTCTGATTTCTTTCAATTTTTTCACACTTGGAGTAAAAAAAAAGGCATGAGCAGCATCTTTTTCAGCACAGCTAAAGAGGTGGGGAAAAAGTTTATAAGGTAATATGTTCCTACAGGTCATTTACTAGTCAACTAACCATGGGTTACTCAACTAATGTAATTTGGAGGGAGGGGGTTGCCATACGTTAAGAAACTAATGGATTGAGTTCACGCAATATATTGGGCTAAAATATGCCTGGCTAGTTTGTGTTTCAGTGATTGAGTTCTTCTAATACATTACCGTAGATTGGGTAAAAATGAAAATGGATCTGTTGTTTTAGTATTTTGTGTAAACGAAGCCCTCAGATTAAGCTAAGATTTGTGGGAGCATAACACGGAACAAATAATTCATTCACTTTTAATACGGTGTGTGCATGACCTGAGTGCATCCTTTGTTTGTGTGAATGTGCTTCATTGACTACATGAGCTTGTTCCTTGGCATCTTTAAACATTTATGTCAGCTTTGCCAAATTCTGCTAAGGAAAATATTGCAACTCTAATGTTTCCAAGTTCTCAGAATCTCAGTGTTTGAAGCAAACTCTCCGATAGGCTGAAGAACAAAAGATTATTCAGAATTACAGTATGGAAAATCTGATAATCATGTAATTGTTATTCCTGGACACAAATGGGAGCTTGTAGGACAAGGAGGGTCTCCCCACTGCATCTTTCCCCCCCCCCCTCTCCAGATCACCTTTTGAAAGTAGAGGAGGGTTTGTTTGTCTTTGAGGTTTTTCTCATGAGGATTGGATGAGTTAATTGCTCCATAGTGCCCTTCTCTATAGGGACGCGGTGGCTCAGTGGCTAAGATGCTGAGCTTGTTGATCAGAAAGGTCAGCAGTTTGGCAGTTCAAATCCCTAGTGCCACATAACAGAGTGAGCTCCCAACCTAGCAGTTCAAAAGCATGTTTGTGCCATGTAACAATCACTCGCTCAATCTTGCTGGGATGCATGCAGTTGGTGTTGGGACAAAGTCTGTTACTTTCTTTGGCACTGTGGAAAAGGTGTATTCATTTTTCTCAAGCTCCACCCACAGGTGGGATATCCTTAAGAAACATGTACCAATTCGTGTAAAGCGATCGTGTAACACAAGATGGAGTTCAACGCATGAAGCTGTATGCGTACTTGCTGAACACACTGAGAAAATAATAGACGCTTTGGAAGCGTTGAGAGATGGGCCGGAAGAAACCTCTGAAACCAGGGGTGATGCAGGAAGTCTTTTAGTTTGCATAATGACATATGTTTTTTTCTCTTTCTTGCATTTTTGGAACCCAGTACTAACCGAAGTAAATGATACTCAGATCTACCTGCAGCAAGAAGGACTTGTGCTTGATCAATGCGTGCAAAAGTTAAAAGCATTGACTTTATTTTGTCATGAAAAACGGGATAGTCTAGTGTCAAAGGCAACTGAGAAAGCTCTGCAGGTATGCAAAACCTATTGCATACCTACAGAGAGAAGAGTTGGAAGATGCAAGAAGATGGATGGTGAGAACAGTTGCGATGCTGGCTTGACCTTAATACAGGAAACAAGCAGAGAACAACTGGAAGCAATTGATCAGCTTCAAACAATACATGTGCTTAGGGGGTAAGGGTTTCTTTAACTAATCTAGTGGAAGAGACTTGAGTGCTAAAATCCACGGGTTAGGGGGCGCAAATTACTTGCCTTGCCCCGGGTGCTGACAACCCACGCTACGCCACTGATTATATGAGAATGCCGTGAGGCTCCCAAGATCCCCCGTGTGGCCGCATTCTGCACTAGCTGTAGTGTTCGGGTGCACCTCAAGGGGAGCCCATGTAGAGAGTGTTTCCATAGTACAGACGGGATGTCATGAGTGCATGGGTGACTGTGCGAAGGGCATCCCGGTCTAGCAAGGGACGCAACTGGCGGACCAGGCGAACCTGGAAAAAAGCCCCCCTGGCCACGGCTATCACATGGTCATCCATGGACAGCCGAGAGTCCAGTACAATGCCTAGATTGCGAGCCCTTTCCACGGGGGACAGTGACTTGCCCCCCAATGGTCTGTGTTGGTATAAACTGACTATACCGGTATGTCGGAAACTATAGCCACTCAGTCTTGGATGGGTTGAGTCTGAGTTTGTTACTCCCCATCCAGACCCGTACGGCCTCCAAAACACCAGGACATCACCTCAACGGCATCATTGGAGTGGTTTGGGGTAGAGATGTACAGCTGAGTGTCATCAGTGTACAGATGGTACTCTACCCCAAAACCACGGATGATCTCACCCAGCAGTGAGAACAGGAGTGTTGAACAGGAGTGGCGAGAGGATTGACCCCTGAGGTACTCCACATATGAGGGGCCTCGAGGTCGACCTCTGCCCCCCTGCCAACACAAATTGCGACCGACCGGAGAGGCAGGAGGAGAACCACCGTAAAACGGTGCCTCCCACCCCCAACCCCTCCAGCCGGTGCAATAGGATACCATGGTCGATGGTATCAAAAGCCGCTGAGAGGTCTAATAGGACCAGGATAGAGGAACAACCCCTATCCCGAACCCTCCAGAGATCATCCACCAATGCGACCAATGACGTCTCAGTGCTGTGCCCAGGTCGGAAGCCAGACTGGCATGGGTCCAGATAATCAATTTCCTCCAGGTGATGAGGGAACTGCTGTGCCACCACACTCTCTACAACCTTTGCCAGAAAGTGAAGGTTGGAGACTGGACGATAATATACTAACAACGCTGGGTCCAGGGAAGGCTTCTTGAGGAGGGTTCTCACCACCGCCTCTTTCAAAGCGGATGGCAAGAGCCCCTCGCTCAAAGATGCCCTCACTATTTCCTGGAGCCAGCCTCGTGTGACCTCCCAGGATGCCAGTACAAGCCAGGAGGGACACGGGTCCAATAAACATGTGGTAGCCTTTAGTTGTCTTGTCAACCTGTCCATATCTTCGGGAGTAACAGAGTCAAACTCCTCCCATAAAACTCCTAAGGTGCAATATTATTGGAGGCCATTATGTAGTTATGTCTATAAGTGAGAACTATCTGAGGAAAAGGCATCTCTAAATAATTGTGGCTAAAGGAGAATTTTGGTATAATGATATTAAGATATACAATGAATTTTTGATTTAAAGTGCATAATTTAATACAACGTATAAGTAATGATGGTGGAAGAAACGCACGAGAGCTATATGTAACAAATTGACACGCTTTCTACAGGATGTAATGATGGATGATTTTTTTTATTTCTGTTTAATTAAAAATAAAAAAAAACTTTTAGAAAAGAATAAAATTAAATAGAAAAATACTCCCGAAGTCCATCTTTAGGATGATGGAGGAAATATATTTAAAAGATGTCTGGAGAGAAAGAAATCCTACCAAAAAAACAATATACTTTCTATTCAAATAGACACTTATCATTCTCCAGAATCAATATGGTTTGGACATCAACGGATTTAATTGATAATGTACAAGAAGTAGAAATTGAAAAAAGTACTTGTGCGGATCACAATCCAAGCATGATTAAATGGAGAAGTCAAAGAACAAGATCTAGATGGACTTTAAACAATACGATATTGAAAGAGAAAGATTTTGCACAGAAAATGGAAAAAGAATGGGCTCTCTTTTTTAAAGAAAATAAAAAAGAAGATACATTTCTGCAAAATCTTTGGGATAAAATGAAGGCCTTTTCTAGAGATCTGATAATAGACTATACAAGAAGGAGAAACTTAAAGAAAAGACAAATATGTAAAGAATATCCCATGACACCTTCAGCACCAATCCAAGAAACTGAGAGTCAATCCACATCAGAGATTGCTTCCAGTTCCGGTGCTCAAGATAGAGGAGCTGCGAGCTGAGCTGTGAGTCAAGGAAAGAATGTGCTCACTAAATAACAGGGTTTACCCCTCGCCGGGGCTGCCAAACTGGATTATCAGCCTCAGGAATATCTATGGGGAGCCTGGGCGGAGAGCCGTGAGCGCTGGCCATGGGGGTCTCCTCGGGCGGAGCTGGCTGCCGGCACGTTGGTTGTCGGCGCGCAGGGCCTTGCGGGGGGGGGCAGCTCGCCATCCTGGTTTGTGTGCCATTGTAGGCATCACTGCTCCATCTTTGCCACCCCCCTGGCGGTCTTTGATCTGCTTCGCTCTTGCCGCTCCAGCCATCATAGTCGTTCCTGCCGGGTTGCTGTTTCGTCTTGTTGCTTCATCCCAACTATTCCTGCTACTTTGTCACTTTGTCGCTTCTGTTTCCTTTGCTTCCTCGTTTTGCACCTGGCAATCTTATCGCCTGGTCGTTTACCTTGTGGCTTCGTTGCCTCATTGTCGCCCCGTCGCTCTGCTTCCATTGTTCCTGCTGTTCCTGCCTTTTTGTTGATATGCTGCTTCGCCGCTTCGTCTCCTCATCCTGTGCCTGCTGCCCTCCCAGTCCGTCATTTTTGCTTTTTTGTTTGCTTCATCGTCACGGCGCCCTGTTCCTGCTGTTCGTTGTCCCGTCGCTTTGTTCCTGCTATTCCTGCCTTCCTTGCCATTTCTACTGCCTTGCTTCGTTGTTGGTGCTTTTGTCATTGCTGCCCCTGCTGCTCCGTTTTTGGGCCTTTGCCACCTTCGTTGTTCCGCGACCTTGCCTTGTTGTTTTCTCACTTTTGTGCTACTCTGCTTTGACTCCTGCTGCCCCTGCCGCTTTGTGTCCTGCCCTACATTTTTTCGCCCTGCTGTTACGTCATGTCACTCATCATCATACCCCCCTACATCGAAGGCAGGATGACCGCTGAACTATATCAATAAAGTTCCCTGGGACTTGGCCCATGGCTTTCTAGCTCAGTCCTCTGTAGGCCCTGTTGGAACTAACATGGCCTATGGGTAAGATCTTAATTATGGGCCCCAATGATAATGACAATTCATATCAAAACGGAGCCCCCTCGCTGAAAAATTCTTCTCGCAGAGACTATCAATGTACTCAGCAGCTGACCTCCATGCCCTGCGAGAGTCCCCTCTCTCGCAGGTTTGGCCCTCATCATTAACGAGGGCCCACCTCGATGAGGGATTTATTAATCAAGAGAGGTGGTTGAAATGGAACCTTGGGGAATTTTTAATCAAATTTTTAGTCCGGATTTTAGTCCCAGGGAGGGGGGAGGGCAATTCAAAACTGGGGTGGTGGGCGAGGGTGAACACCCACTGGGGAATTCTCCCAGGCTGGCTGACGGTCCAGGAATTGGGGAGGGGAGGAGGGTCAGTTCAACAGAGGGAAATTCCATCAAGACTGTATATGGGAGGGGTAGGTACAACGGGAGCAGAGGACCATATCATATTAGGGGAGGGTGCACACACTGTTTGTGAGTGGTGGCGCGCTGCGGTCCCCATGGCTCCTCTTGCAATTCAGGGGGTCCTGGATCTCAGGGCCTGGGCCTTCGGCTGATGGGGGGGCAGACCTGGCGGGTATCATGGAGACCTGGTTGGGCCAAGAGGGGGGCGTGCCCCTCGTTGAAATGTGCCCACCAGGTTACCGTGCATTTCACCAGTCAAGAGCCCAGGGTCGGGGTGGGGGGGGATGGCGGTTCTTATAAAAGAGATCTTGGATCCAAGGGAGACCGCTGTGCCGCAGACTGCCGGCTGTGTGTCCCTTTGTGTGAAGTGGGGCCATGGGAGGCAGCAGGGCATGCTGATTGTGTACCTGGCTCCCCACTACGTATCAGCAGCCCTACCCGAGCTCCTCGATGTGATAGCCGAGATGGCAATTGAGACCCCCAGATTGCTAGTCATGAGGGACTTCAATTTGCCGTCGATCGGCGAATCATCTGAGGTGGCTCGGGAGTTCATGGCCTCCAGGACGGCCATGGACCTGACCTAGTTAGTTCATGACCCCACCCACACTGGGGGACACGCACTGGACCTAGTTTTTGCCTCCGGCCAGTGGCTGAGTAATCTCGGTTTAGGGGAAATAGTCATGGAGCCCCTGTCATGGTCTGAACACTCTCTCCTTCGATTGAGCTTTCCAACCGTTACACCCCACCCCACCGAATCATTAGTCCCCACTGAGAGGGCTCACAACTTAGGCGTCCTCCTGGACACTTGGCTGTCTTTAGATGATAATTTGACAGCCGTGGCCAGGGGGGCTTTTTATCAGGTACGCCTGATACACCAGCTGTGCCCCTTTCTGGATCGTGACGCTTTACGCATGGTCACTCAAGCCCTCGTCATTTCCCGCTACGCCAGCATTGGACTATTGCAATGCTCTCTACATGGGGCGTCCCTTGAGGTGCGCCTGGAGACTCCAGCTAGTACAGAATGAGGCCGCGTGGGGGATCTTGGGGGCCTCTAGATGCTCCCATGTAACACCTCTCCTGCGCGAGCTGCACTGTCTGCCTCTGGTTTTCCGGGTGCGCTTCAAGGTGTTAGTTACAACCTTTAAAGCGCTCCATGGCAAAGGACCTGAATATTTGCAAGACCGTCTCCTACCGCATACCTCCCACTGACCAGTCCGCTCACACAGAGAGGGTCTCCTCAGGGTGCCGTCAGCCAGGCAATGCCAGCTGGCGACCCCTAGGGGGAGAGCCTTCTCTGTGGCAGCTCCGGCCATCTGGAATGACCTTTCCCCTGACCTGCGCACAACCACAGACCTGCGCCTCTTTCGCCGGGCCCTTAAAACTCATCTATTTCGTGCGGCTAGCCTGGCGTAGCTTTTAAATTTGTTTTATTAATTGGGTTTTATTAGGGACTTTTTAGAGCAGGTTTTTGTTTAATCTGTTTTTATTATATTTATTGTACTTCATGTTTTATGTTTTATAATTGCCTGTTCACCGCCCTGAGTCCCGCAAGGGAGATAGGGCGGTATATACATTTAAATAAACGTAAACGTAAATGAAATATGACCTAATAACACCTTGTCCTACACCCAGAGAAGAGACATCAGAATGGTAAGCTCTGTTAGCTGGTGCTAGAACCTCTGAACAAGTTCCGTGACTTAAGTCTGGACACGTGACTTAGATGGGACCTCCCTACCTTAAAGAAGTCCAATTCAGTGTGCGTGACGACACCTCAATCCATGGTAACAACCAGACAACTTCCCTTTGTATAAATCAAGTATCCTAATGAGCTGCAAAAGATGACCCACTTTCCCTTATAACCTGGAATATAGTGGGTTGGTCTGTTCCATCAAAGGACCAACTCTTTTTTGACTATATACCACAATTTGACATCCTCTTCTTGCAGGAAACCTAGGCCTCCACAGAGATTCAGTTAGATGGTTATTGGGTTAACTCAATCCTGGCTGTCCCAAGCAAGGTTGTGTGTGGGGAGACCTAAAGGGGTTATTGTGACATTAGTTAATACATCCTTGCAATTTAAATGTGTACCGCTGCCACCTTTCCAGCCATGGGTTGTAACTACATTACTCTTATTTAAACAGGTGGAGATTTTGCTTTTTAATGGCTATATTCCTCCACTTAATAAGAATAATGTGATTAACAAGATTTGGGACAGCATAGAAGATTTTATTCTTGGCTCTTCAGCCAAACATCACAAAGCTGCAATAATTGTAGGACGGGGGACTTAAATGATAGAATGGAACCAAATGATCAAGCATTATTTAATCAATTTAAGATCCACTATGATGAAAATGTAACAGGAGAATCTTTACACTCCTGTTACACAATTAAAAAACCCTAAAGCTAATCGGGCAGGTTTGTGTGTAAGACAAATGACTGTATGTTTAGATTTTTGTATCCTTTATGGGTCCCCATGGGGTGACTATCCAGCAGAATATAGTTTTTGGGGAACAGGAAGAAAATCCACAGTTGATAATATCATATGACCTCCTGAAGTTCTTACAGAAGATGGAGGTAGATTCGCGTCTGGAAAGCAATCATAATACAATACTCCTTACTCTCACATTGCAGAAGAAATCTCTAAGGGCAGGCACAGCCTACCTTTCCAGGTTAGAGAGTCAAAATTCCCGGGTAAAAATTAAATGGAACGAGAAAAACGCTAAGGAAGTTACCAAATGGATGTTAGCCCCTGAAACCATAGCTACGTACATCTCTATTAAGGAATAAGTGTGGAGGTCAGAAGTTAAGCGTTGCAATGACAGGGCGACTTTCCCGGTACCTCTGGGATTGCCGCCGAACACGGGTCATTTGGACTGTCCAATCCAGACCTAAACCATCCCGTAGAGACAGTGAAAGGTAGGAGCACATCCTGTGGTCCCGGAGACACCCACAAAGTCTCTGGTGACCTGGAAAAAGGCCCTCTTGGTAGTGATCGCAAGTCAGCCCCAAGGGCTGCTGAAGCTGCAGACAGCTCCTACAACGCAAGGCAGGAGAGAAGCATGTCATGTTGGTGAGAGTTTTCAACTTTTTTCTATTGGAGAGAGAGAACACCATAAACTTGGAAAATTTATTTTAAAATAAAAGGCTGATTAGAGAGTAAGCGGCAAATCTAAGGCATGGGCAATTAAAGACTTTCTTTTTTCCCTTTTTGTTGTTGGAAGCCAGGCTGGAGTTTCATTACAATTCAGTCTGGATTGGCTCTTAGTGACTTTTCTTCCTTTTTTTTTCTTTTTTTGGACTCTTTGAGATTTTTGAATATATTTAAACTTTAAGGTTCCAGACGGAGCTTGGGCCACTACCTGTAGCCCTGACCCGCGCCCGGATGGAGGACCTAGTGGCTGCATGGAATAGTGCAGCCACTCGGGCCTTGGACCGGGTTGCGCCTTTGCGGCCTCTCTTGCGGCAGCGAACCACCCAGGCTCCTTGGTTTTCCAAGGAGTTGAGGGTGATGAAGTGCCACAAGAGACACCTAGAGAGCAGGTGGAGATCCTCACGCTCTGAATCTGACCGAACACAGGTGAGAGCCCATTTGAGGACTTACCTTGTGGCATTAAGAGTGGCCAAACGTCAGTATTGTGCCACTCTTATTGCATCCACAGATAACCGCCCTGCCGCCCTGTTTGGGGTGACCCGCTCCCTCCTTCAACAGAGGCCGTGGGAAGCCCCTTTACAGGGCAGAGCAGAGGAATTTGGGAAGTATCTGCAGGACAAAATCGCTCAGATTTGGAGCGAGTTGGTCTCCACTGGAAGTGGTCTGGAGGGGACGTCGGAGGTGGGTCTTGAGGCACCATTCTGGGAGGAGTTTGACTCTGTTACTTCCGATGATATAAACAGGTTGCGTAGGCAACTGAGAGCTACCACATGTTTATTGGACCCATGTCCCTCCTGGCTTGTATTGGAATCCTGGGAGGTGTCACGAGGCTGGCTCCAGGAAATAGTGAATGCTTCTTTGAGTGAGGGGTTTTTGCCTACCGTCTTGAAAGAGGCGGTGGTGAGGCCCCTCCTCAAGAAACCTTCCCTGGACCCAGCATTGTTAGTAAATTACCATCCTGTCTCCAACCTTCACTTTTTGGCAAAGGTTGTAGAGAGTGTGGTGGCACAACAGTTTCCATGTCACTTGGCCCAGTCACAGCATGGAGACGGCATTGGTCGCGTTGGTGGATGATCTCTGGAGGGCCAGAGATGGGGGCTGTTCCTCCATCCTGGTCCTATTAGACCTCTCGGCGGCTTTTGATATCATTGACCATGGTATCCTATTGCATTGACTGGAGGGGTTGGGGGTGAGGGGCACCGTCTTGCGGTGGTTCTCCTCCTGCCTCTCCGGTTGAGTGCAATTTGTATTGGCAGGGGGGCAGAGGTCGACCACTTGTGGGGTGCCTCAGGGGTCAGTCCTCTCGCCTCTCCTGTTCAATGCATATATGAAGCCGCTGGGCGAGATCATACGTGGGTTTGGGGTAGATTACCATCTGTACGCGGATGACACCCAGCTGTACATCTCTACCCCAAACCACCCCAATGATACCGTCAAAGTGATGTCCCGGTGTCTGGAAACCGTGCGGATCTGGATGGGAAGTAACAGACTCAAGCTCAACCCATCAAAGACTGAGTGGCTGTGGCTACTGGCGCCCCGGTTCAACCAGTTGATTCCATCACTGGCCATTGGGGGCGAACATCTGGCCCCTGTGGATTGGGCACGCAACTTGGGTGTCCTCCTAGATACCCGGCTGTCAATGGATAACCATGTGACAGCCGTGGCAAGGTGGGCGTTTCACCAGGTTTGCCTGGTGCGCCAGTTGCGTCCCCTATTGGACTGGGACGCCCTTCGCACAGTCACTCATGCGCTTGTGACGTCCCGTCTAGACTACTGTAACGCTCTCTACATGGGGCTCCCCTTGAGATGCACCCAAAGGCTGCAGCTGGTCCAAAATGCAGCCGCGCAGGCAGTTTTGGGAGTCACTAGATACTCCCACGTAACACCACTCCTGCGCGGGTTGCACTGGCTGCCTGTGGCCTTTCGGGTGCGTTTCAAGGTGTTGGTTATCATCTTTAAAGCGCTCCATGGCACAGGACCTAGTTATTTGCGGGATCGTATCCTGCCCCATACATCCCTTCAGCCGATTCGCTCTCACAGAGAGGGATTTCTCCGGGTGCCATCCACTAGGCAATGCCAGTGGGCGACGCCCAGGGGAAGGGCCTTCTCTGTGATGGGCCCAACCCTTTGGAATGACCTTCCCCCTGACATTAGAACGACCACGGACCTCCGCTCCTTCTGCCAGAAACTCAAAACCCACCTGTTTCATCTAGCCGGCCTGGCCTAATTCCATGCTTCCCGCCTCAGTTTGTGATTTTAAATTATTTATTTGGTTTTAAGGTTAAGTTTTTAATTTTTATAAATTTGTACAGAGGGTTATTTAATTCGGTTTTAGTTTATATGTATTGTTGATTGTGTTAATTTTTAATTTTACCTGTACACTGCCCCGAGTCCCTTCGGGGAGAGGGGGCGGTCTAGAAATCCAATTTTAAAAATAATAATAATAATAATTCTTCAAAATTCTACTTTTCCTTTTTCTCTGCGTGGTTGTTTACCTTCTATTTTTCTATTTTTTATTCTACTTTTTATTTTCTATTTTTCCTGTTTTCATTTAAGTAAAAGTCAGAGTGGAAGGAGACAAGTAGTGTGAGTGGATACAAGTATCACTGCCACCTGGTGGACTTGAAATATTGTTTCAAATTTTTTCTGCTGGAAACGTTTAGAGAGAAGTTGATTTCTTCAAGTTTATATGGTTAAGAGCTGATAATGGCAGGAACATGGTTGTTTATACAGGTGTACGGTGTGAAACTTTATGTGTCTGGAAATCTACTTTGAAAGAATCAAACAAAAATATCTAAGGGAAAGCTCAGAGTGACCTTGAAAAGACTTTTATCTTATAAAAAAGAAAAAACTGAATTTTTTTCCTTTTCTCTTAGTGGCAGTGTTTATATTATTTTGATACAGACGTGATGACCTCCTCTTAGTCCTCCCTGCTTTTTTCGACTTGAAGTTTTGAAGCTCTGTTTTCTTTTTTCACCTCTTATTTGAGATATTTGAGATTTATGGCTGGTTTGTTTTAAACTTTAAGCGAATTGGATTAATTTTTTTCCTTTTCCTTTTTATTCATAGTCTGTATTTTTTATATTTGATTTTTATATTTTTAAATGGGAACTGTCTGTTTCCCATTCTTTTCTTTTTTCTGTTTTTTTCTGTTTTTTTCTTTCTTTCTCTTCTTAATTTGGATTTAATTGGATAAGATTATACAAGAGAGTTAAGATTTTTACTCTCTTGCTTGCTCTACTTTTGGCATCTTTTGTTGATTTTTATTTGTCATCTATTTTCATCCATTGTTTTGTTCAATATTTCTGTGACACTCCAGTGGTTATTTGGACTTCCGCTCCTTCCGTCTGAAATTAAAAACATATCTTTTCTGCTTGGCCGGCCTAGGTTAGTCTCTCTCTATGGGGTTTTAGCTGTTTAAGTGGGAATTTTAGTATGTAAATGGGTATTTTAGCACAGGTATCGTTTAATTTGTTTTTAATATGTCTGTATATTTATTGTATATTTATTGTTTTAGTTTCCCTGTGCACTGCTCCGAGTCCCTATGGGGAGAGGGAGCAGTCAAGAAATTAAATTATTATTATTATTATTATTATTTGGGACTCCTATTCTACTTTGATATTAATTGGTTTAAAATATAAAAGACAGAGAAGAGGGAGAAGAAAAAAAGAGAAAAAACTTGGAAGATGAGTAGAAAGATAACACCTGTGGGGTCCACAACAACAACTCCATCCTCCTTACCTGCAAGAGGACAAAGAACTATACAGGCAATGATCCAACAGAAAAAGGAAAAAGGAATAACTTTAGAAGCAATTATGCAAGGAATACAAAAATTACAAGCAAGAGCTGATAGCAATGATGAGAAATTAGAGAAATTGGAGAAGTTAGATTCTATTGCAAAGAATATTGAGAATATGGAAAAGAGAATCAAGACAATAGAGCAACAAACAGAAAATATAGAACAAAAGACAGCTAAAACAGAGGAAAAGAATTCAACAATGGATGATGAAATATGAGGATAGACTGCACAAAATTGAAGAGAGTTAGGAACAAAGAGAGAAGGACAAAGATGTTTTTTTAATTGAAAAAGTTTTTCACCAACAAATTTCCCCCCCCTTTCCCCCCCCTTACCCCAACATAAAAAAACATAAATCAAATACAAATATTATATCCCTTGGCCCCCCTCCCCCAACATAAACTACATGAATCAGGACCAAATATTATACCCTTTCCCCCCCCTCTTTCAACCTAGAGTACATAAATCAAGTACCAATATAATTCCCTCCCCTACCTTACCTAACCCTCCCCAACCTCCCCTTCCCCCCCAACACCCTGACTTCCGCTATATGCAACCCTAGTAATTCCAAACACAATATGTTATTCATTCCCTTCATATTCTACCCCCTGCCGATTACCTTATTCATCTAATCTCCATCAACTAAAAGCTACACAATATTTTCTAGTCTGGTATTTGTTTTATATATAATCAATCCACTTTTTCCATTCCTGTGTATAGGTCTCTTGCATCTGGTCCTTTAAAAAAGCTGAAATTTTCGCCATTTCAGCAAATCCAGCCATCTTCTGCATCCATTGATCAATAGTAAGCAAAACATCTTTCTTCCAGTGCTGGGCAACCAGCAGTCTAGCTGCTGTCACCATATACAGAATCAATGTTGTTTCCCCCAATGTAAAATCCCTAACTATACCCAATAAAAACAGTTGTGGAGTAAATTGTATTTTTTTCTTCAAGACATTTTGCATAATCCACCAAATTTTTATCCAGAAAGCCTTAACTTTCTTGCAAGTCCACCATATATGATAATATGTAGCATCTAAACACTCACATCTCCAACATTTTGGTTGAACATTAGGGTACATACATGATAATTTCTTAGGATCTAAATGCCATCTGTAAAACATTTTATAAAAATTCTCCCGCAAATTCTGTCTTTCTAGCAAGACATTATAAACTCTCTTATTATGCATTGGGCCTGTCTCTTTTATCTGTCTGACCAGTTCTACTTCATGCTCCATTAAACCAGTTTTTTGATCTTCTTTCTATCTCATCTGTAATTGATTATACTATAGCCAAGTTAAGTTAATCCCTTCTCCCAACAGTGTGTCCAAAGTCTTCAGCTGCCATCTGCCCCTTTCAGCAAAAAGCACATCTTTATATAAAAAAAAACCCAATTGACTTAATATTTGTATTCCACATGGTATCAGCAAGATCCAGCCAAAGCGGAATCTTATAAACCCAATTAGATCGATGCTTCTTCCACATTCTCATCAAGGCACTTCTAAGTATGTGACTATTAAACACTTTATCCACTTTATGATCATAGAATAAGTATGCATGCCATCCCAAATCGAGATCGTGGCTTTCTATATTCAACAATTCAGTTTTTGTTTTTCCAAACCAATCAGTTATTTGTGTCAATGCAGCTGCTTCGTAATACAATCGAAGGTTTGGAAGTTTAAGCCCACCTCTTTCACGAGTATCTTGCATAATTTTCAATTTCACTCTCGGTTTTTTCTCATTCCAAACGAATTTATTCAACGTTTTTTGCCATTCTAACAATTGCTTGTCAGATTTAAGCACCGGTATCATTTGAAACAGAAAGATAAATCTAGGTAGAACATTCATTTTAATTGCTGATATTCTTCCAAGCAAAGATAACTGTAATTTTTTCCAGGTTTGCAAATCTTTTTGTATCTTTTGCCACAGCATCTCGTAGTTATTTTGGAATAGTTTTATATTTGAGTCTGCGACTTGTATTCCTAAATATTTAACCTTTGACACTATTTCAAAACCTGCCACCCTTTCAAGTTTCTTTTTTTAATCTCTGTCAGGTTTTTAACAATCATTTTAGTCTTTTTGTAATTCAATCTGAATCCGGATACCAAGCCATATTCCTCTTTAATGTCTTTCATCTGGATTATTGATTTCATCGGTCGTGTTAGGGTAACAACCAGATCATCTGCAAATGCCCTAGTTCTGTATTCCTCTTGCCTTATAGCTATTCCATTCAAGAAATTCGAGTCCCGTATTGTATTCAACAAGACTTCTAAGGTTAAGATAAATAACAATGGGGATAATGGACAACCCTGTCTTGTACCTTTATGTATATTAAAGTTCTTTGACAAGCTTCCATTAATAATAAGTTGTGCAGATTGTTCTTGATATATTGCTCCAATCGCCTGTATAAACCGAGCCCCCAAATCCATTTTTTCCAAAGTCTTTATTATAAAATTCCAATTCACTCGATCAAAGGCCTTTTCCGCATCCAAAAAAACCAGCACTGTAGGGATCTGTTTATTCTTGTCTAAATAGTCCAATAAATCTATAATTTGCCTGACATTCTCCTTCATGTATCTTCCTTTGATAAATCCTGCTTGGTCATGATGAATTACCTCTTGGATAACTGGCATCAATCTGTTGGCTAATACTTTTGCAAAAATTTTATAATCCGTATTTAGAAGAGATATTGGTCTATAATTTTCTGGTTTCTTAGGGCCTGCTTCTTCTTTTGGTATCAGTGATACAAAAGCCGCTTTCCATGAGGAAGGTATTTCGCCACCTTGCTGTATATTACAAAATAAATCTTTAAGATGTTCAATCATTTCTGCTTGTAAAGTTTTATAATGAACTGCAGTTAAACCATCGGTCCCTGGAGCTTTAGCTGATTTCAATTGCTTTATAGCAAAGCTAATCTCCTCGATGGTTATTAACTGATCCAGGTTTGCCTTTTGGCCCAAGGAGACTTCTGTAACCCTTTTTCCTTCTAAATATTTATCTATAAGATTATTTTGTATGTTATCCTTAGCATATAACTTAGTATAATAATCCAGAAAAGCCTTTTTAATTAATTCTTGTTGATGAACTTCCTTCTCACCATGCTGAACACTATCAATAGTTCTTGTACTCAATTGTTTTCTCAATGTATAAGCCAGCCATCTGCCTGGCTTGTTGGCATTAGCGAAAGTATTATGTTTTGCAAATTGTAAGTTGGTTGCTGTTTGTTCCGCTATAAGAATTTGAAATTGATCCTTCAAAAGATTTATAATTGCTTGTAACTTCCTGTCTGTTGGATTTTTTATCAATAACTGTTCTTTCTTCTTTATCTCTTTTTCCAACTCTATTCTCTTTTTCTGTCTATTTTGTTTGTGTTTAAAATTCATTTGTATCAGGACTCCTCGCATGTATGCTTTACCTGCGTTCCAAACTATTTCAATAGGGGTACCTTTATTTAGATTCAATTAAAAAAATTCCTTTATATGCTTTTTAAGTTCGCTTACATTTTTTTCGTATCTAAATAGATTTTCATTTAGCCTCCAGGATCTTCTTTCTCTCTTTCCCATCTCAATTTCTTATATTGAAAAAGTTTTATTGGTTTTACAGTTTTTCAATAGGGTGGGGTAAGGGATACAAAGAAATTTTGAGAGCATTCACGTCAAAGTCGTCGGCCCTTCCGGGACTTCAAAATAGATCATTAACAAAAAACATTTTTCATACACTACAAAGTGAAAGCAAGTACATATTTCTAAGTTCTCAGTTCTATGCTGTCAGTCATTTACAAAAATCCAGATACACATGTTATACAATATTACTCAAAAAATCAAAGCAAAGTTATTTTTTAGATCTAAGTCTCTTGGCAATTGTATCTTCTATCTCTCCTTCCAGGCCCCCAGCGGGCGGGGCCATGGCCCCCCTGCCCCCTCTGGATCTTCCCCCAGGACAGAGGAATGTTTTTTAAGAAAGGCTTCCGCCTCAACAACTGTTTTGATCCTCACTCTTCCTCCTTCCCAGAACACCAGCATCCCTTCGGGCGTCACCCACCTGAACCAGATCCCGTGATCAAACAATTTTTTGGACAAGAAGGAAAATTTCCTTCTCGCTTCTCTAATCTTTCTTGGGATCTGCTTCAGGATGGCAACCTCCTTTTGTTGGTAAATTAACGGACCTCCTCTTTGCGCTTTCAAGATTTCCTCTCTGGTTGACCTTCTAACAAATTTAACATGTATCTCTCTGGGTACTTCATTTATCCTGGCATATGCAGAGTTTATTCTGTAGGCTAGGTCAATGTCCCCCCTGATCTCATCCTTAGGTTTATGTAAATAGTCTGCTATAATTGTGCTCATGAGTTCAGGGAGACATTCACCAGGTTCCTCAGAAACATTCTGAAATCTCAAAAAATATGTCATCCTTTCCATATCAATCCTAGACACATGCCCGTTTATTTCCACAACCTCATTGGTAACATTTTTAATCTCTCCCTTAGCCCCCGCCAGCCCCCCTTCCAACTCTTCATTCTTCTGTGTGTTCTCCAGCACTTGTTTCCGTGTGTCCAATAGCTCCTTTTTAAAGTTGATATTTTCTTCTCTCTGGGCCTTGATTTCTTGTACCAAAGTTTGTATAACAGATTCAAGAGAAGCCATCCTTAATTCTAAGCTTGCCAGTGCTGATTCTTGTGCCATGATTAGCTGTTAAAGTCAATGCCACTAAAATGGCGTTTTTTGGGTGGGGCTGTTGAGGCAAATCAGGAGCCAAAAGTTCAAATCAGGATTGTAAAGTTCAGGAACCAAGAGGGAAACAGTTTTCCAGATCAATAATTATAATAACGAAGGCACTCCAGAAAAGAGATCACAAATCCCAAAAAAATTTTTTCTTCTTTAGTAACAAGAGGAAGTCCAAATCACAAAGAGACGCTGGGAATTTTCCATAGGTAAAATAGTCATTCAGGGACAAAGGGAAGCCATCTTCCACCGCCCAAGCTCAAAGCCAGAAGGAGAGAGTGGAAAAAGAATTGTTTCAAGCCAGCCAGACCTAGAAACTTTGTTGCAATACAAGCCGCAGATCACTTTCCCTTGTTGCAAACAATCCGGATTGAAGATATCCGCTTCCTCGCAGCGAGGAGCCATTTTCAAGTGCCGCTTTAAATCCGAGGGGGGGTTTAACAAGCAAGCACCCCCCTCCAAGTTCTTTCAGCCAGGCTGACAGCAAAGAAAAAAAAGTTTTAAATCACTCACTTTATTTTAGGAAGTAAGTCAACTGTTGTCAAAACGAAATCTATCCTAGAAAAAGATTTATGCCTATCTGAATAAAAAGTAAAATCCAGCTCATTTGGATTGTGCACTCTCCAAATATCTTTCATTTCCAAATCCTCTTGCATTTCAAAAAAAGCTTGTGGTAACTTACCACCTAATTTGGCCAAATTATTTTTATCCTTTCTCGGTTGAATTACTCCATTCCAGTCTCCCATAATCAAAATACTTGAAAAATCCCATTCTAGGATTTTCGAATGGAGCATCTTATAAAAACTTTCTTGTTGCTGGTTTGGGGCATATATTCCTACCACCAAAATGGGGCCATTCTCTGTATAAAGTTCTATGTATCTTCCACAGTCATCCGCTTCTATAATTTTAGCTGATAGCCTTTTATTTGTGTATATCACCACTCCATTCTTCTTCTCCGAATTTGAAGCCACAAATTGCATTCCCAATCTTGAATTTATTAAATATTTCTGATCTTGCACCTTAATATGGGTTTCTTGCAAACAAATAACATCATTATTAAATTGTTTAAGATAATAAAATACTTTCTTCCTCTTTTGTGGAGAGTTCAGGCCGTTCACATTCCAAGACAGAAATTTAAGCATCATTTGTGCTGGTCTGAAGTGTTGAAAGCAATTGCTGAAGATCCCATTCTGGAGAAGTAGTCTTCGGCTTTGCTCATCCCATGTCTTCAGCTTGCTCCTTTCCCTTGACCTTCTTAGCTCGTTGTGGGTAAGATCTTTCCTGTTGCTGTGCTTCCTGAATTTGTTTAGAGATGGATCTAGTTATACGTTGCTCCTCCAGTGTGCTTGTTCGCAATTCGAAATCCAACGCCTCTTCTGTAACAGTCTTTAATGTTTCATCCAAAAAAGAGACTGGTGATGGCTTGAAAGGATCAACCACAATACCACCTACAGCTCCCTGGGCCGCCCTTTTTTTTGCGTCTGTCTTATTTGTTCCTCAGTCTCCTGGTCAAACTGCCTCTGTGCTTCAGCCTCCTTGTCTACTGGTGAAGATGTACGTGGAGATGTAGAACCCACTTTCAGAACATTATAATAGAACTCTTCTGCTTTTGCTATAGTATTTAAATGGTATCTCACTCCTTGAATCCTCAATATTATACCAGTTGGCGCATCCCACCGATATTGAATTTGCCGCTTTTGCAGTTCTGCCACCAGAAATCCAAAATCTTTTCTATCCTTTAACATTTTGGGTGGCAACTCCTTATCAACGCCAATCTCAGTTCCATCAATTTGAACAGCAGAAAGAAATGACTTTTGCAAGATATCATTTCTTATTCTCCTATCAGTAAAGTATATCACCACATCTCTAGGTAATTGCCTTTGTACTGCCACACGAGAATTGACTCTGTAAACCTTGTCAATTTTATAAAGAATCTCATCAGAATCTTCAAATTTCAATAACACTGCCAAAGCATCAGCACAAACTTTTCTAAGATCTTCCCTACTATTCTCTCTTATTCCCCTGAGCCTAATAGCAAATTCCATAGATCTGAATTGCATCATCGTAATCTCAATATCCAACTTTTGAATTTTTCCACCGGCTTCTGTAAATTTTAAATCAGATTCCTTAAATTTAACCTCCACGTCTAAAGCAAGTTTTTCCACTTTTTTATCCACCTTCAAAATTACATCAGAGAAATCATAGCTGAAATCATAGCTGAAATGTTGATAGATGTACTAGAGATATCCCAGGAGAAGATGATGGATGGCATAGATGAGGTGTTCCAAATTGCACAAGATATGCTGCAAGGAATGCCCTCCCAAGGGAAGTCCATGTAAGATTCACCAAGAAAGCAATCAAGTCACAAATATTACTGAAAATAAAAGATAGAAAACTGGAATATAAAGGCAAGGAGATTGTAGTTCTGAAACAAATTCCAAGAAGAGTGAGAGAGAAGTGATTATCAATTCCTGACCAAGATCCTGCTCACAAAAGGTGTTAATTACAGATGGCTCATGCCAGAAGGTTTAACATTTACATGGCAAGGACAAAGATATAGAATAGACACAACTGAAAAGGCGGAAGCTTTTTATGCAGAACACTTGAGAGGGATGGCTGAGAAGACTGGAAAAGAAGAACTATTGGTACAACTACTAGACACACCCATAACTGAGATGGAGAGAATAGAAGGTGCTGCAGGTGGGATTGATATAGAAGAAGGCGCTGTAGGAGGTAGAGACAACCGAGATCAACTAGAGCCATAAACCCTACATATAAAATATAAACATGGAAGAAAAAACAATGTTTACAATTAATATAAATGGACTTAACTCAGCAATTAAAAGAAGAAAAATATTTCACAAATTGGAAAAGTTAAAATCAGACATAATCTGCCTACAAGAAGTCCACATTCAAAAGAGACATGAACATGTATTAATACAACCAAAGCTTGGAAAAATATTTACTGCATTGGCAGATTGTAAGAAAAGAGGAGTGATCTTCTACATTAAAGATAAAGAAGAATTTTGATGGTGGAAATTATGGGCAATACCAAGAAAATGCTCTTAATTGCAATCTATGCTCTCAATGAAAAACAAGATGAATTTTATAAAAAATTGAACAAGAAAATTAGTGACTTGGACTATACTGATATTTGCGTGATGGGAGACTTTAATAGTATTGTAAACCAGAACATGGATTATAAAACACATAAACATCAAAGTTAAACAGAAAATCACTTCCGAAATCCTTTTTTAGGATGATAGATGAAA
Source organism: Rhabdophis nuchalis (assembly GCA_039707465.1). Classification (NCBI taxonomy): domain Eukaryota; kingdom Metazoa; phylum Chordata; class Lepidosauria; order Squamata; family Natricidae; genus Rhabdophis; species Rhabdophis nuchalis. The sequence continues at coordinate 215,665,202 of CM077643.1, forward strand.
CAAACTTAAAAGATATTTGGAGAGAAAGAAATCCTAAAAAAAAAAACCAATATACTTTTTATTCAAATAGACATTCATCATATTCGAGAATCAACATGGCTTGGTCCTCAATGGAATTGATTTGCAACATTCAGGAAGCTGAGATTGAAACAAGCACTTGGGAGGACCACAATCCAATCACAATTAAATAGAAAGGCCGAAGGACAGATGGACATTAAACAACACCATATTGAAAGAGAAATATTTTGTACAGAAAATGGAAAAAGAACTGGCTTAAAAAAAAAAAGAAAATAGAAAAGAAGATACATCAGTGCAGAATCTTTGGGATACAATGAAAGCCTTCTCTAGAGGTCTGATAATAGACTACACAAGAAAGAGAAATATAAACAAAAGACAAACATACAAATCTGTATGGTGCAAAAAATTGGTGCAAAAAATCAGAGGTGTTAAACAGAGCTAATTTGAAAATGCAAACAAGCCAGGCAAATGGCTGGCAGATAAAGAAAGGAGAGAGAAGCAAAGAAAATACTGCAATTGAGAGATGAGCAAGGACAAATTCAGTATCGAAATGCTGAGAAGAAAAAAACCATATTATGCTAAGTTGTACAAGCAAGAGAAGATAGAAGAGGGAGGAGTTAAACAATATACAGGAAGCCAATCTTCCCCGGATACCTGAAGAGACTAGAACAATGTTGGAAGGTAAAATAACGATGATGGAGTTAACTGAAGCACTTAAAAAACAAAACAATGGAAAGATCCCGGGTCTGGATGGACTACCAGTGGAAATCTACAAAATACTTAAGGAATCTCTGCCTCTCCCATTCTTAGAAGTCATGAACGAGGTGATGCTGGAGAGTAGAATACCTAAATCATGGTCAGAAGCATATATTACATTGCTCCCTAAAGAGGAGGCTGAGTTAACACAAATTAAGAACTATAGCCCAATTTCCTTAGTAAATTCGGACTATAAGTTATTTGCATCAATATTGGCAGAGCGACTTAAAAAGTATCTAAATAGCTTTATCCACCCTGATCAAAATGCCTTTTTACCAAAGAGGCAAATTAAAGACATTATGAGAATAATTTTGGACACCCTGAAAAACAAATGGCTTTGATGTTCTTAGATGTCCAGAAGGCCTTTGACAATGTGAACTGGTGATTCATGTTTTTACAATTGGAACAGAGGGATTTTGGTAAGAAATTTACCCAAGCTATACAAGCTGTATACTACAAACAAACAGCAAAGATAATGATAAATGGAGAACTGACAGATGCTATTGAAATAAAGAGAGGTATGAGACAAGGCTGCCCACTATCACCCTTACTCTTTGTTTTAACATTAGAGGTCTTAAATAGAAAGATTAGAGAAGAGAAAGAAATAAAAGGAATGAGAATCAAAAAAGAAGAATATAAGCTATAAGCGTTTGCAGATGACTTGGTTTTCATTCTTGAGGATTAATTAGAAACTGCACATAAACATAGAAATAATAGAGGAATATGGAAAAATAGCAGGGTTGAAAATAAATAAAGACAAAACAAAGATCTTGACAAAGAATATGCTAGCAAGACAAAAGGAAGAATTGGTGGAAGCCTTGGAGATTCAAGTTGCAAACAAGGTTAAATACTTGGGGATATACCTAACAGCTAGATGCAGTACCTTTAAAGAGGATAATTATCTTAGATTGAAGCAACAAATTGTGACTGACTTGATGAAATTGGAAAACTTACAACTATCAATGATAGGGAGAATTCCTAGAATTCCATATTTGTTCCAGACAATCCCAATTAGATTGGGGAAAGACTTTTTCAAGGATCTAAATAAAATAGTGCTGATGTATGTTTGGCAGGGCAAAAAAGCAAGAATAAAATCCAAATTGTTACAAGATGCTAGAATAACCAGGCAACAAGTTTGATGTGGATTAAGAAATGGATAACATTAAGAAACGCTAGGCTTTTGAATTTAGAGGGTCATGACTTGTTGTTGGGATGGCATGCTTTCATATGGTATAAGGGAACTAAAGCACATGGTCATTTTAGAAGACATTACATAAGAGATGCTTTGTTATTAAATTGGGAAAAAGTTAAGAGGTCACATTATTTAAAAATGGATATCAACCATTGAAGTTTTCTCATATTCAATAATATACAAAAAGGAACAATTAGAGTTATATTACCAGGCAACAAATTTGATATGGATTAAGGAGTGAATAACACTAAGAAATACTTGACTATTGAATGTAGAGGGTCATGACTTACTTTTTGGATGACATGTTTTCTTATGGTATAAGGGAACTAAAGCACATGGGTATGTGCTTTAGTTCCAAAGTTTAGTTCCAATTTAGTAACAAAAGGAGGCTTTGTTACTAAATTTGGAGAAGGTTAAAAGGTTACATTACTTAAAAATTCCAGTCTGGTTATCAACCATTGAAGCTTGTTCATATCCAATAATATATAAAAAGGAACAAACAGTTAGATATGTTGAAAATTTAAATGCAGAGGGTGAACTCAAATCTATGAAAGAGCTGAAACAGGAATGAATAGAAATGAATTGGCATTCATATGTGCAAATATGTTCTAGATATAATGAAGATCGAAATAAGGAAGGTTTTTATTATAAAATGACTGAGCTAGATAAAATTTCAACAGGTACGGATGAAAAAGTGATTAAAATTATATGGACATCTATTAGAGGCTAAGCTACAGGAAGAACAAGTAAAAGAAACTATGATAGCTTGGGGAAAAAACTTTGGACATGGGATTGACTTAGAGAAGTGGCAGAAACTGTGGTCTCAAAATTATAAAATGACAATGTCAACTGCACATAAAGAAAATTTGTATAAGATGTTTTACAGGTGGCACCTATCCCCAATGAGAATAGCAAGAATGTCAAAGAACAATTCAGAAAAGTGTTGGAAATGTCATCAAACACCAGACTCATATTGCCACATGTGGTGGACGTGTACTGAAGTTAAAAGATATTGGACTAAAATCCACACATGGTTGGAGAAAATGATACAAAAACACATAGACATGAAACCAGAGTTTTTTTATTGGAAACTAGCTGAACCCCACCACGCGTTGCTGGGGCCCAGTCTGGTTAAAGGGCCAACCAAACTGTGTACACACAACCACCGTATAACCACCAACCTACCTACCTACTGTATTTCTTACTCTCTCTCTCTACCTAGCTACTGTATTTCTCCCTTTCTCTCTATCCCTCTACCTACCTACCTACTGTATTTCTCCCTCTCTCTCTCTATCCCTCTACCTACCTACCTATCTATCTACCTACCGTATTTCTTCTTCTCTCTCTCTATCCCTCTACCTACCTACCTACCTACCTACCGTATTTCTCCCTCTCTATCCACCTACCTACCTACCTACCTACCATATTTCTCCCTCTCTCTATCCCTCTACCTACCTACCTACCTACCTACCTACCTACCTACCTACCTACCTACCTACTGTATATCTCCTTCTCCCTATCCCTGTACCTACCTACTTACCTACCTACCTACTGTATTCTCTCTCTCTCTCTCTCTCCCTACCTACCTACTGTATTCTTCCCTCTCTCCCTCTACCTACCTATCTATCTACGTATTGTATTTCTCTCTATATACCTGTACCTATCTACCTACCTACATGCTGTATTCATCCCTCTCGTCTATCCCTGTACCTACCTACCTACTGTATTTCTTCCTTTCTCCCTCTATCTACCTACCTACCATATTTCTCCCTCTCTCTATATCCCCCTATCTACCTACCTACCTACTGTATTTCTCCCTCTCTCTCTCTATCCACCTACCTACCTACCTACCGTATTTATTCCTTTCTCCCTCTACCTACTTACCTATCTACTGTATTTCTCCCTCTCTATCTATCCCCCTACCTTTCTACCTACCTATTGTATTTCTTTCTTTCTCCCTCTATCTACCTACCTACCTACTGTTTTTCTCCCTCTCTCTCTCTACCCCTCCCTCTACCTCTCTCTATCTGCCTCTGTGCCTCCTCGCTGATGCTGCCGCTGTGCCTGTGGCTCCTGGTGCTTCTGTCACCTCCCCACAGTCGGCCTGGCTCCCCTCCCTCCCTCCCTCCCTCCCTCCTTCCCTTGGGGTCAGTGGTGGCAGCCCCTTGTGGCTTCGTAGGGCACCGTGTCTGGTTTCTCCTGGGGGTGGGGGCAGGTTTCTGCCTCTGTGCCTCCTTGCTGATGCTGTTGTGGTGCCTGCCGCTCCTGGCGCTTCTGCCGCTTCTGCCGCTGCCGCCTCGCCCTCTGCCTCCTGCTGGCCCTCCAACCTCTCCGGGGCAGCAGTACCGGCGAAATCAGTGGGCCGGTGGGGAGCAGGGCTGCCATGGTGGCAGCAAGGGCGCCGGGAGCGGCAGGCATGGTGGCGGCATTGGTGAGGAGGCATCGAGGTAGAGGCTCCCCCCCGTCCCCGGGAGAGGCCGGACGTGGCGTCCCATAGGGCTGCGGGGTGGCTGGGGCCGTTGGCTTCAGGGGGAGAGGGAGAGGGGCCAGGTTGGCTGTGGGTGGGGCAGTGGAGGTGCCAGGAGCAGCGGGCATGGCGACAGCATCGATGAGGAGGTGTGGAGGCGAGGCTTGCCCCCCCCACCCTGCTCTGCCCTGCTCCGCCCCACTCCGCCCTGCTCCACCCCCAAGAGATGCCGGGTGCAGAGATTATTATCACAGCTCCTGTTCAGAGGTCCCTTTAAGGGGAGGAGACTTAACGTCTCCTCCTCTTAAAGGGAGGAGACGTTAAGTATATATATGTGTGTGTGTGTGTGTGTGTGTTAGATTTTTAAGGGCTGAAAATAAAGAGACCAGGATGGATCCATTTCAGGCTTATTAGCCTTCTTCAGCTGGCCATACTCCTTCTACTGGGATTTGAACCGGTGCTTTCCAGCATATGAGGCAAGCCTTTCTATGCCTTGAGCTATCCGGTATCCCTGATACATCAGCCAATTTACAGGATATTCTCTCATATATATATATATATGATGATGTAATCAGGGAAGCTGGTTAGCTCAAGGCATAGAGAGACATGCCTCAAGTGCTGGAGAGCACCGGTTCAAATCCCTGTAGGGAAGTATGGCCAGCTGAAGAGGGCTAAAGAGCCCGAAATGGACCCATCCTGGTCTCTTCATTAATTATTAATCATCCCTTAAAAATCTAACATATATATATATATATATATATATATATATATATATATATATATATATATATATATATATATATATATATATATATATATATATATATATATATATATATATATATATATATATGAAGAATAATTATCACAGCTCCTGTTCAGAGGTCCCTTTAAGGGGAGGAGACTCAACGTCATCCCTCTCTGCCCTTCGACTCAACCCAGAGTCATCCAGCCAGAGAACCAAATTAGATTACTGCTGCGTGACATTTTTTAGATATGTGTTAGATTTTTTTTTTTAAGGGCTGAAAATAAAGGCCTGGTCTCTTTATTTTCAGCCCTTAAAAAAATCTAACATATATATGTGTGTGTGTGTGTGTGTGTGTGTGTGTGTGTGTTAGTTTTTATGAGCTGATCAATAAATTTAAATTTGAGAGACCAAGATAGATCTATTTCGAGCTTATTAGCTCTCATCAGTTGGCCACACCCCACTGGGATTCGAACCGGGGCTGTAATGAATCCAAGGCAGAAGCCTAGCACTCCAGCCTAATCGGTTCTACCCTGTTTCATCAGCTAATCCAGGAGTATTTAGTATAGATAATTGTTTCCACAACTTAAAATGGGGCCCTTACAGGAAGTTGTGGAAACAATTATCTATCTATTTATCTATATCTATATCTATATCTATATCTATATCTATATCTATATCTATATCTATATCTATATCTATATCTATATCTATATCTATATCTATCTATCTATCTATCTATCTATCTATCTATCTATCTATCTATCTATCTATATCTATCTGTAACATAGTATCTTCATATATATATATATATAGTATCTTCATATATATATATATGCATGCTGGTATTGCTGGCTTCGGGGATTTTCCCATGTATATAGCTGGAGATGTTATTGCAACATTTCGACAAGATCTCACTTGTCATCATCAGGCAGGCTTCTGTCATCATCAGAAGCCTGCCTGATGATGACAAGTGAGATCTTGTCGAAACATTGCAATAACATCTCCATGCTATATACACGGGAAAATCCCTGAAGCCCTTAAGCTCCTCCCACCCGGCTGCTTCTTATGATGTACCATGCACATGCCACCCCTGCGCTTTCAACATCACATTTCCAACGGTCATTTCCTCAGCAACCGAATAAGCCTCCAATGTTCCCTCTCACATGGCACACTCCCATGTGTCCCAGGCAGGCCTACTAGGCCCAAAACAAGATACACAGGTTGGCACACTCCCAGGTGACCCAGGGAGACCTACTAGGCCCAACACAAGATGCAGGGGTTGGCACACTCCCATGTGGCCCATTTTTGGTCCTACGAGGCTGCATGGTAGGTAGGTAGAGGGATAGAGAGAGATAGGGAAAAATACAGTAAGTAGGTAGCTAGGTAGGTAGGTAGAGGGATAAAGATAGAGAGAGGGAGAAATGCAGTAGGTAGCTAAGTAGGTAGGTAGAGGGATAGAGAGAGAGGGGGAAAATACAGTAGACAGGTAGGTAGGTAGAGGGATAAAGATAGAGAGAGGGAAAAATACTTTAGGTAGGTAGGTGGAGAGAGAGAGAGGGAAAATAAAGTAGATAGGTAGGTAGCTAGGTAGAGGGATAGAGAGAGATAGGGAAAAATACAGTAGGTAGGTACGTAGGTAGAGGGATAGAGAGAGAGGGAGAAATACAGTAGGTAGGTAGGTATGTGGAGGGATTGAGAGAGAGTGGTAAAATACAGTAGGTAGGTAGGTAGCAGGATAGAGAGAGGGAGAAATACAGTAGGAGATAGAAGGATAGAGAGAGAAAGGGAAAAATACAGTAGGTAGGTAGGTAGAGGGAGAGAGGAAGAAATACAGTTGGTAGGTAGGTTGGGGGTTATACGGTGGTTGTGTGTACATGTTTGTGTGTGCACACAGATTGGTTGGCCATTTAAACAGACTGGGCCACAGCAACGTGTGGCCAGGTAAAGCTAGTATGTATGTATGTATGCATGTATGCATGTATGTATGTATGTATGTATATTGGATCGGTAAAAGAAATTTGGATATAAATTGTAAACAGTGACATTGGAAAAAGACCTAGAAATTTTATTAATTTGTTATTTAGAACCTGTCATAAAGGTGTATGTTAATGGGATTGATGAGAGGAAGTTGGATATAAATAGTAAATAATTTTTTGTTAATAGATAATTAATTATAATAAAAATAATAAAAGGACAATAGATACTGTTTATTAACATGTATATGCACAGGTTTTTGGTAAAAGAAATTTAGATATAAATTTTAAAAATTGAGTAGGGAAAAAAGGTTAAACTTCATTAATTAACTAATATTTGGAACATATTATAAGGGTGCAATGTTATTGGAGGATTTTTGAAATAGCTAATAAATAATAATAATAATAATAATAATAATAATAATAATAATAATAATAATAATAATAATAATAATAATAATAATAATAATAATAATCTTTATTGTCATTGTAAAAATTACAATGAAATTGGTTTTAACTTCACTGGTGCAAAATTATAACAGAAACAAAAAAGAGAGAAAAGAAAAAAGAAAAAACTAGCATGTGCATGGAGTGATTGAGGTTGAATTTAAAAGTCTCACAGCCCAAGGATAGAAGCTACTGTATCTTTAAACCTGTTTGTTCAGCTGGCTATACTTTGATATCTCCTGCCTGATGGTAGAAGTGCAAAGAGATACCAACCAGGGTGTGAATCATCTTTGAGAATCTTCCTTGCTCTGCTAAAGCAGCGAGATCTGGCAATGTTATCTAGTGATGTCAGAGGGCAACCGATGGTTTCTTGTGCCGAATTGATCACTCTCTGTAGTGCCTTCCTCTCCGCAACTGTTAAACCAGCATACCACACTGTGATACAATATGTGAGGACACTTTCTATGATGGACCGATAGAAAGAGGTCATCAGCCGTTGTTCCACCTGATTTTTCCGCAGGAATCTAAGGAAATGAAGTCTCTGTTGAGCTTTTCCAATCACCAGAAACGTGTTGTTTTTCCAGGTGAGATCTTGGCTAATAAGCACTCCTAAGAATTTAAAAGAGGAAACCCTCTCCACACAGCCCCCCTCGATATACAGTGGGGCAGGTTCCTCTCTGTGCCTCCGGAAATCTAGCACCATCTCCTTTGTCTTGCTAGTATTTAGATGTAAGTTGTTTCTTGAGCACCATGCGGATACCTTCTGGACTTCTTCCCTGTATGCTGATTCGTCCCCTCCAGTTATGAGACCCACCACCGTTGTGTCATCTGCAAACTTTATTATGATGTTGGATGGATCAGAGGATATGCAGTCATATGTATACAGTGAGTAGAGGTAGGGGCTGAGCACACAACCCTGAGGGGAGCCTGTGTTGAGCTTCAGTGTGGAAGATGTAAAGGACCCAACCCTTACTGTTTGTGGACGATCGGTCAGGAAATGCCAATATGTGGTTGTGTTTTTTTAAGTATGGACTATTTTAGGCAAAAGGACATTTAAATAATTGTAGTCAAATTAGAATTGTGGTATATTGATGGTAAGATAAATAAAGGTTTTTTTTTATTTAAAATATATAACGTAATATGAATTAAAAGGAACGACTGTGTAAGAATGCATGGACTGCATGAAAGCAGAGGCTGACAGTTATTTGTAACCAATTGACATGCTTTCTACAAGATGTAATGAAGGATAATTCTTTTTATTATGTTTGTGTTCGATTATAATGAAATAAAAATTTTATTTAAAAAAAAGAACGCCAGTTGGTGGGGTCCACTTTTAGCATCACTGTTTACATTTATAGATAAAAAAGGCCATATGCCTAGAGATTGGGGAGTAACAATTATCATACCAATTTATAAAAATGGTAGTAGAAATGAACCAGGCAATTATAGACCCATTAGTCTTCTGAGCGTTATTAGTAAATTGCATGCCAAACACCTAAATTATAAACTCCAAGATTGGCTAATTTCAGGGGGGATAATCAAAGACAAACAAGTCAGTTTTAGAGAAGGAAGATCTACGGTGGATCATATCTTGGTACTCCACCATTTAGTACAAAAATACACATATTAAAAAAAATCCTCTCTTTTTGTGGCTTTCCTTGATTTTAAGCAGGCCTTTGATTCAATATCCAGGATTACCCTCTGGGAGAAATTAAAATGCACCACTATCAATAAACGCCTCCTCTTCCACATACAGAAATTGTATGCCAATTCCACCTTGAAAGTGAGATGCAATCCCCAAGGGAGTTTAACCGGCCCAGTAAGGGTACAAAAAGGGGTACGGCAGGGTTGCCTCCTGTCCCCCTCACTCTTTAACTTCTGTATTAATTCCCTGATTGATCTCTTACAGAACCCTGATTTCCATCCTCCTAACCTAGCACAACACAAATTTCCAATTCTTTTATATGCTGACTAGATGTACCCACCACGTGTTGGTGTGGCCTAGTCTGGTTAAACCTACCTACCTACCTCCTGTATTTCTCCCTCTCCCTCCCTCCCTCCTCTTTTTTCTCCCCCTCTCCCTCTCCCTCCCTCCATCCCTCCCGGCGAGGGTGTGCAGAAGAGGGTCAGCCACAGCACAGGGTCAGCCACAGTGGTGGGGGTGAGCAGAAGAGGATCAGCCATAGCACAGGGTCAGCCACAGTGTGTGTGTGTGTGTGCACAGAAGAGGGTCAGCCATAGCAGAGGGTCAGCCACAGTGGTGAGGGTATGCAGAAGAGGGTCAGCCACAGTGGGGGGGAATGTGCAGAAGAGGGTCAGCCATAGCAGAGGGTCAGCCACAGTGGTGAGAGGGTTGCAGTGGAGGGTCAGCCACAGAAGGGGTGTGTGTGCAGCAGTGTGGGGGTGTGCAGTGGCAGGTCAGAAACGGTGGCAGTGGCAGGTGTGTGGGGCAGGGGGGTCAGAAGCAGTGGCGGCTGGCAGCAGTGGTAGGCAGCGGGCAGGGTGGTGGTCAGATACGGCGGTGGTGGTGGGGGGTCAGAAATGGCGGCGGTGGGCGGCGGCGGAAGATGGGGAGGTCAGAAACAGTGGTGGGGGCAGGGGCAGGGGGGTCAGAAATGGTGGCAGTGGCAGGGGTCAGAAACGGCAGTGGGCGGAAGGCAGTGGGTGGGGTTGGGGGGGTCAGAAATGCCGGCGGAAGATGGGGGGGTCAGAAGCGGCAGCAGTGGAAGGCAGGGGGTGGGGGGTCAGAAATGGTGGTGGTGGCAGGCGGGGGGGTCAGAAATGGTGGTGGGCGGGGGGGGGTGAGAAACGACAGGGGGCGGGGGGGTCAGAAATGGTGGCAGAAGGCGGGGGGTCAGAAGCGGCAGCAGTAAAAGGCGGGGGCGGGGGGGTCAGAAATGGCAGCAGTGGAAGGCAGCGGAAGGTGGGGGTGGGGGGTCAGAAATGGCAGCGGGTGGCAGCAGATGGGGGGTCAGAAATGGCGGCGATAGGCAGGGGAGCAGGGATGTCAGAAATGGTGGTGGCGGCAGGCGGGGGGTCAGAAATGGTGGCGGGCGGGGGGATGAGAAATGGCGGGGGCAGGGGGGTCAGAAATAGCAGCGGAAGGCGGGGGGGTCAGAAGCGGCAGCAGTGGAAGGCAGGGGGTGGGGGTCAGAAATGGCAGCAGTGGAAGGCGGCGGAAGGCAGGGGTGGGGGTTCAGAAACGGCGGTGCGTGGCGGCAGGCGGGGGGGTCAGAAATGGTGGCGGGCAGGGGGGTGAGAAATGGCGGGGGGCGGGGAGGTCAGAAATGGTGGTGGTGGGCAGCGGCAAGCGGTGGGGCAGGGGGGTCAGAAACGGCAGCGGCGGGTGGCGGTGACAGGAGGGGGGTCAGAAACGGCGGGTGGCAGCAGCAACAGAGGAGAGAGCGGCTGCTGAGGAGGCGACCATCGCGGGTATGACGCAGGCGGCGCATGCAAGTGACGTGAGTGAAAAGCGCCCGGGTGGGAGGGGCCACGAAGGTGAAAGGGGCGAGTGAGCGAGTGAGCAGAGCCGCAGTTGTATATTTGTGTGGCGTGCAGCTGGCACCAGTGTGCCAGCCATACAATATGTACATTTCAGTGGTGCTGCACATATAAGGAATGTTGTGTGAAAATTTGGTGGTGATTGCTGCAGTCGTTTTGGAGATTAGCAGTTTTGAACAAACTCATTGTTATTTTTTTATTTATATAGATGATGCGGCTAGGACTGAAGAGAGCAATTAGAGGGCAACACTTGGCTATTGCAGGCAAAACAAGCTGGTCCTGAACTTTGATAAATCAAAATTTTTAGTGTTTGCTAAAAGACCTAGCCAATACCCCTGGAAAATAGAAAGACATAGTCTGGCCAAAACATTGGCACAAATTCTATATGGGGCACAAACAGGAATCCTTGCAAAGAAGGACTTGCTAGAATCCAAATTCCCGCGAGCCATCTTAGCTGCACCCAATGGAACTCCAAATGTCCAGTTAAGAATTGAGACAAGCATGCCTCAAATTCAGGTAAGAGCCTGGAAGAGGATGATCATTCATTGGCTTAAAATGCAATTCTTTCCAGAGGGACTGTCCCCACTAGTGTTGATTGACAACTTCCCCTCCTGCTGGAAACAGGCAATTGATCACAAGCTGGGCTTTTATGAGCTCTCACCTGTATTCTTAATGTCCCTAGGCTTTGATCAAGCAAAGCAAGTAGTAATCAATAGAATGAAGGACATGGGGGAAGGCGGAGTTATGCCGCGCTGACACAACTGGAGGTCTCTATGCTGCAGAGACCCTGGTTGAACTTTTGTCACCTCCTCGGTTCCATAGGAACCTAAACCGTCCTGGAGGGACAGCAATTAGTAAGCAAGCCTTGCTGGTCACAGGGGTATCGCAAAACCCCTGTTTTGACATGAGGGAAAAGCTTCTGAAGGGTGACAAATAGGCAGCCCCCCCCCGGGTGGGCGGACAAGGTGTCGGGAAGCTTCGGAATGGAAGGAACTGTTTGAAGTGAAAGTGTAACATCGGGAAGGTATTCTATCTTTTTTCTTGAAACATTTTGCTAAATAAACTTTTTTTAAATTAAAGCCTTGAATTTTGAAATAAGCGGTGGATTTAATTGAATTGAGAGATTTCTACTTTTTACAGAATTTTTTGAAATAGCGGATTGAAGCGCAAGAACAAAGCCTTTTCTGTTTGCACTGAAAGTGATTGGATTATTTCTGGTCTTTTTATCTTCTCTTCCTTTTAATTTACTCTACCTAAAATTTTGAATCTGGGATTACTTTTACAATTTTAATAATTATGTTTTAAGTTTTATTTCACATTCCTGAAATTAAACAAAGACTATACTTTTATTTCTTTTTTTTTTTCTGTTTCTCCTCTTGATAACAAAGAAAATAGAAACAGTGTTAGGCTACTCTGTTTCATTGTATTACCTCTGGAAGTCATTGGTGGATACTTATGAGCAGTTATGTTTTCTGATGCACTGAAGAAAGAATAAGCCAACGAACAGGGAGGCACTTAGACCTAACTTTCACTAACTTTCACTATCTTTTGGATTTGTCAATATACATAGAAGAGGATACCATAGAAAATCAAAAACTTTTGGCTGAAATCTTGAATGTATTAAAACAAAGCAATAAAATAATAAATGACACATTGGATAAAATTTTATTTACTCTATCAAGCAAAGACCAATTGAAGCCTTCAGAAATTAAAGAAACTAAAGAAAAAGAGGAAAAAGATCAAGACAATGAACTTATTTCAAATGAAGAAAATGATGATGATGTTAATTGATTAAATGCTGGAGAATCTATAGAGAAGGGGAAAACCCAAAAAGAATATGAGGGATTTGGACCCCATCTTGACTGCCAAGGAGAAGAAAAGGGAAAAGAAGAAAAGGACAAATCTCTCCAGGTATACTCCTCCCATTTAAAAACAAACAATATGTAAGGATAGGAGCTGGTCAGTGTTATGAGTTGACAGTTTTATTGAATAATAAAGTGCAAAAAGAAGCTGATGAAAGACCCGGAAAAGGAAATAAAAAGAGATGGAGACCACAAATAGCAGAAGAGAAAAGTTTAATCTATTACTGGAAAGACACTGGTTGATAAGGAAAATTACTATCCTTTGATGATTAATAACTAGTTAGATTGTGTTTAAAATATCATCGGATTATTAGTTAATTAACAGTTAATAACAATTATAGACACTTACAACAAGATTAACCTATAATAAATCTTTTAGTTAATAATATATATTTACTTATCTACAGATGAAAAGTTATGAATATAAGATTTGATATAAATAAATTTAAGGTGGTATTAGATATTACTGAAGAATCACAAGAATAGAATTATGAGTCACATTAAGAGTAATGGAAAAACGATAGTTAATACTGGTTGATAATGGAAATTGTTATATTTAGATGATCAATAATTAACCGATTAGTTCGATGGTTATAAAATGCTGTTGAAGAATTATTAATTAGTTAATAACTACTTATAAAACTCAAGATAGTTTCATATTATTATTGAATTTATATTGGTATGTTGGGAGTAAATAAGGGATGTTAATAGGTAGTCAGGTTCTAAAGACACTCTTAAAGAAGAAATAGATTGATATTAAAATATTTGATGAGAACTGTGGGATATTGATATTAAGGTACATGATAAATTTTCAGATTTAAAATTTATAAAATGAGATTACTCATGAATAATAACCACTTCAGAGATGCACAGAATTTATGAATACCCGGTTAGCATGTCTTTTAAACTAAAGGACACAATTTAGAGTGGACTTTTCCTTTTTAAATCTATCTTATTTCCCCCTTTGTTTTTTTTATAAATAGAATGCCATTACATAGTCATACTTTATATATAAAAGGATGTTAAAATAATTAGCAAGATCAGGGTTGAGATATAAGAATTGTAACAATTGATATGAAAAATAAGTGATAACTATTGAAGAAACTTATAGAAACTTGTGATTAATTGATACATTCTTAAAAATTTGTAACCTGTAACGGAAGATGGTTTTTTGATGTTTTTTTGTGAAGTTTGTATTATCTGTGTTTATGCAAAATAATTAAAAATTATTAAATTTAAAAAAAATAGAATGAAGGACATGTAGTTCGAAGAAGAACTAAATAGGTTGCCTCTCCACAGTAGGGACAGAATCAAACAGGGTGTGTGGGAACCGGCAAGATATTTAAATGACCTGATCTTCCCAAAAAAAAGAATAGCTTTCTTCAGAGCCAGATTTAACAATCTTCCTTCAGGACTCCTCCAGGGCAGGTATAAGAGAACCCCTATAGCAGAACATGTTTGTATATGTGCTAAAGGATAGGTGGAAGATATCTCACACATTCTGCTACACTGTGAGCTATACAGAGCTTGTAGGTCTGCACATATTCTCCCCTTATTAGAGAGATTGCCAGGGAGGGCAGACAATTTTTATCTAGGCTTTCTCCTCCAGGACACAAACCTGGCTACCATGTATGCAGTAGCAAAGTTCTGTGCTGCTGCAATGTCCACAAGAAAAAAATTGGTTACAGAAGTATAGTCATCATCTTGTACCAATTATTTGGACATATCTCTAACAATTTCTGGACCATTGTATTTACCGGGTAAACCAGGAAGAGACCTGAACAATTTGAGAACATGTATGTTATTTTCCACTTTTAATGTCAACACTTTTTAATTATATCTTAATGTCAGTATTTTATAACATATTGTTAAATGTAATGTGTACTGCTGGTCTTTGACCATAATAAAGATTTATACTTATACTATACCAGTGGTGGGCAAACTCATTAGTCAACAGAGCCAAATATCAACAATACCACGATTGAAATTTCTTTTGAGAGCCTGAAGGTGTGGCCTGTTTTGTGGGAGTGGCTCAGTGGTCATGTGACTGGGTGGGCGTGGCCAACTTGGAAAATGTGAAACTCACTTAACAATGGTCTTGGTTAGCAACCAAACTTTTAGGCTCAATTGTGGTCATACGTTCTTTCTTTCTTTCTCTTTCTTTCTTTCTCTCTTTCTTTCTTCCTCTCTTTCTCTCTCTCTCTTTCTCCATTTCTCTTTCTCTCTTTCTCCATTTCTCTCTCTTTCTCTCTTTCTCTCTCTCTTTCTCTTTCTTTCTTTCTGTCTCTCTTTCTGTCTCTCTTTCTGTCTCTCTTTCTTTCTTTCCCTCTTTCTCTCTCTTTCTCTCTCTTTCTGTCTCTCTTTCTTTCTGTCTCTCTTTCTCTTTCTCTTTCTCTCCCTTTCTCTTTCTTTCTTTCCCCCCCCCCTCTCTCTTTCTCTCTTTCTTTCTTTCCCTCTTTCTCTCTCTTTCTCTCTTTCTGTCTCTCTTTCTTTCTGTCTCTCTTTCTCTTTCTCTCTTTCTCTCTTTCTCTCTCTCTTTCTTTCTCTTTCTTTCTCTCTCTATCTGCTTTGTCTGCCCATCTCTGTCACTCTGTGTGTGTGTGTCTGTTTGTCTCGCATTCAAGCACTTAATCACTCATTCTGTCTATCTTTCTCTCCCTCCCTCCCTCTCTTTGTCTCTCCCTGTCTCTCTGTGTGTGTCTGTCACTCTCTGATTCCCCCTTCCCTCCTTGTCTCTCTCTGTGTCTGTGCCTCTCTCTGTCTGTCTGTCTGGCCCCGCCCCCCGCAGAGCCTCCTCAGCCCAGCCCGCCGTGGTTACTCACTCGCTCGCCTTAGTCAGGCCCACCCGGCCACCTGCCGCGTTCGCTCGCCCGCTCAGGGTACTTCCAGGGCTCGGTGTGGGGTGGGGAAAGAACAGCGACCCTCTGGACACTGGTTCCCTCCAATCCCCCTGGAAGTAGCCTGGCTCGCCCATAGCCTGCCCGTTCCGTGTGGGGTGGGGAAGTCCTTCTCACCCCTGGAAGTAGCCCGAGCGAACAAGCGGGCAGGTGGGCGGGCGGGCAAGCCAGGCTACGTCCAGGGCGATTGGAGGGAATTCCCTTCCCATGCCCGCAGAGACTCTGCAGCGAACGAGTGTGGTGGGAGGGAATTCCCTCCAATCCCCCTGGAAGTAGCCTGGCTCGCCCAATAACCCGCCCGTTCTGTGTGGGGTGGGGAAAGCCTTCTCACCCCTGGAAGTAGCCTGAGCGAACAAGCAGGCAGGCGGCCGGGTGAGCCAGGCTACGTCCAGGGTGATTGGAGGGAATTCCCTTCCCGTGCCCGCGGAGACTCCGCAGCGAACGAGTGTGGCAGGAGGGAATTCCCTCCAATCCCCCTGGAAGTAGCCTGGCTCACCCGATAGCCCGCCCGTTCTGTGTGGGGTGGGGAAGGCCTTCTCACCCCTGGAAGTAGCCTGAGCGAATGAGCGGGTGGCCGGCCGGGCGAGCCAGGCTACGTCCAGGGCGATTGGAGGGAATTCCCTCCCCCGCCCGCGGAGCCTCCGCACCCCCTGGAAGTAGACGAGTGGTGGCATGCCGGCTGGGGAGGTTCCGTGGGGGGAGGGAATCGGTGGCTGGTAGGGAGGGTTTCTCCGGTGGGTCCCAGGAGTCCCACCATCGGCAAGGGTGGGTCCCAGGAGTCCCACCATCGGCGAGGGGCCAAAGAGCCGCGGTTTGCCGACCACTGTACTATACTATTAAAATCTGTCAATAAACACACTATATATCCTTAACTTTTGATTTCAAAGCAAACTGGAAACTAAATAGACAAATAGAAAAGAAAATTGACATACCCTTCAGATGAGTCACTGGGCTTAATGTTGATTTTGACAAGGTAATTTTCCTTCATGACAGCTTCCCATGCCAAAGTTTCATTATCTTCATTTCTTGAACCTTCAACATACAAATAATAATAATAATAATAATTTTTAATTTATAACCCGCTCTCTCTCCCCGAAGGGACTCAAGGGAATTAAAAATACAAATAAAAACCACAAACAAAATACAATGTTAAAACGAATTAAATTAACCCTGCGCTAAAATCCCATATAAAAACTAAAACTAAGTCCTAAAAACCCCTAAAAACAGACAAAATCCATACCACCATGTATAGTAGTGTTTTATTGACAAAAAGAACACAGATGGTAGAGATACAGTATAAAAGGGTAATCCAGACTTGCTTCAACTGTGCACTGTACATATGCAAATGTGCATGCACACACATGCATACAGCTATGTCAAGGTGTTCACATTCCTATGCATCCAAAGGACTACATCCTTAACACAGCTTTACCCACATATAAATACAAATACAGCCCCTCCCCATATAGTTCATTTATATTATTCTGTTTTCATTATGGACAGTACACCTGATATACTGAGATGGATAATTTTTTGATAATCATATTCACATTCCTGTTTTCTTTAATGATACAGCCATTTTGTTTAGCCAAACTTCAATTTTTAAATTTTTTTTTATTTTGCATTATTCATTAGTGCACATATTTTTATTGATTAGCTTCCATCTGTTCCAGTTTTGAAAAAGCATTTTCCTTAAATAAATAATAAGTGTTGCTATTTCTTCTTTTGAAATTGTGCAATTCAATGGGTGTGATTATACTGTTGCTGAGCTTCCATTAGTCTTAATGTTTTGCTATTTAATGTTTGCTGACTAGTAGTTCAGTATTATAATCCATGAATAGCTTTAAATATAACATGACCGGTAAACATGAAAAAAGTGTGGCTATAAAAGTGTGGCTCCTGCCCCATACATCCCTTAGACCGATACGCTCCCACAGAGAGGGCCTTCTCAGGGTGCCGTCGGCCGGACAATGCCGACTGGCGACACCCAGGGAAAGAGCCTTCTCTGTGGCGAGCCCTGCCCTTTGGAACGACCTACCCCCTGAACTCCGGACCATCACCTACCTCCGCCTCTTCCGCCAATGTTTAAAGACATACTTTTTTCATCAAGCTGGCCTAGCCTAACCTCCCATGGGGACTTTTAGAAAGTTTTAAATTGGGTTTTTAAATAATTTGGTTTTTAGCATAGGATCGGGACAATTTAATATATATTTTAAATTATTTATTTATTTTCTATTTTTGTATATCTTTTAAATTTCCTGTGCGCCACCCTGGGTCCTCTGTGGAGAAGGGCGGGATATAAATGTAATAAAATAAATAAATAAATAAATAACACTATCATGAAAACTGTATAGTTATGTCTACAAGTTATACTCAATTCAATTCAATTCAATTTATTCGACTTATTAACCGCCCCCTCTCCCCGAAGGGACTCGGGGCGGTGCACAGGAAATATAAAAACACAATATATCACAAAATAAATACATAAATACTTAAAACTATATTAAATTAACACCCTGTGCTAAAATCTCCCCATTAAAACTAATCCATAAAACCCAATGTACAAATTTCTCTACTAAAACTAAGGCTAGGTATGGTAGGTTAGGCCAGGCCGACCTGTTGGAAAAAGTAGGTTTTTAGTTGCTGGCGGAAGGAGCGGAGGTCCGTGATAGATCTAAGTTCGGGGGGTAGGTCGTTCCAATTTGGAGGCATCTTTATATTTTACATTCAAGAAAATGAACATATGCATAAGGAGTCCTGTGGCACAATGGCTAGAATGCTGTATTGCAGGCAAACTGCCACAGCCTGATGTTTGATCCTGACAGGCTCAAAGACGATTCAGCCTTCCATCTTTCCAAGGTCAGTAAAATGAAGACCCAGATTGTTGAGGTCAATATGCTGATATTGTACCGCCCTGAGACTGCTGTAAAGCACTATCAGTCTAAGTGTTATATGCAGGAAAACACATGTCCTGTATATCTTTATTGAGACTTAAGAAGCTTTGCTTCATAAGTGCATTAGCTAAGAATTCCAGCACCCTGTTAAAATTGAACTTATTAACACACTGACTGAGACACTCATAATGTTGACCTATTTCTATGATAGCATGTATAACTATATCGTCCATCCCTATTTTTGAATATGAACTAATTTGTTCATATTCTGAGTGTTGCTTAGAAAGTGTTTTGTCCAACAAAATATTTACTGTTAATATACAGTGTTACAGGAAGGTAGATTCCAACTGGATGTTTGAAAAGCACTTCAACAATATAGGCATTAAATAGGTGAGGTGGTGGGCTCTTCTTCACTGCATATGTTCATTTGGAAGTGAGACAGTCATCTGTTGGAGGAAACTTTAAGCGTTGGATTCTTGTCTTAATCAAATAGCTCTTTACAAATCTTATACTTGGATAATTTATTATTAAATGGTTAGGCTTAACAAACTAATTTGCAGAGGATCACCAGGCTGAGCCCAAGGGAGGGGTCAAGAGTATCATTAGTTTTGAGTCCCTTCATGCCTACAAGAGTTCTAGGTGCAACAGCTTACTTTGAATTCCATTGAACCTTATCTACCACCCAGTAGATAAGTTAGTAGTTCAGATTCTTGTACAGTATTAGCATGCAATAAGCCTGTATTCATTTGAACCATCTTGGATCCTAATTTCCTTGGCTTGACATAATTGCTCTTAATAAGGAGAGGTAGCTGGAGAATTCAGTAGTTATTTTTTAATGGCAAAAAATGTGATATCACAATGCAAGCTCTGTATTATATATGTGATATATTGTATATCACCGTGATGGTGAACCTATGGGACACGTGCCACAGGTAGCACAGGGAGCCATTTCTTGGGGCATGCAAGGCATTGTCCTATATCAGCTCCAGTGCGCATGTGTGTGCTGGCCATGTGATATTAAGGCTAATATCACATGGCCAGCACACACATGTGCACTGGAGCTGATATAGGGTAGTTTTGGGTAGTTTTTCAGCCTTTGGAGGCTTCAAGAAAGTCTCCTGAAGCCTCCGAAGCACAAAACGGAAGTTGCGTGTCACCCCAGCACAGCTATGGCCCTCTTGGAGAAGTAAGTTGCTGCAGAGAGCTCCAGCTCAGCACGGGCGGAGCTGGAGGACCCCTCATCCTCTGGTTCCCTTTAGCATTTCTGCTTTCCCAGACGCCAAACATTCCCTTTTCAAAAGATACACACACACAAACAGAACAGCCAGCCAGCCATTCCCTCCAGAAGCCTAATACTTCGGCCCAAGGGGGGGGGGGGGGCTCTTGTCCTATGTCTGCCGGAATAGCAAACAAGAAAACCCCCTTTCTCTAAATTGTCAGTTTAAAAAAACTTTAAAAATTAAAAAGAGTGTGAGAGAGTAAAGATTAGCTAGGCTGTCTGAAAGATAAATGCAAGTGCGTGCGTGCGTGTGATTGATTTTGTGGCTGCAATGTTCTCTCCAAATGTTCCGTGTACATTACAGGTAGGTGGGATTTTGCCAGTTGCTAATTCTTGAGATCACTCTCTTCCTCCCCCCCCCCATCCTTTATCTCCTGCTTGCAACTCTCCTGCTTGCACGTTTGGCAGAGTGGGGGGGGTGTGGATCATTGTTTCCATTTATTTTGACCTGGAATGAAATTTCCAGGTTCCACTTTAGAACTCTTGGGAAACTTTGAAACTGAAAGATAAATGCAGCAAGGGTATGTGTGTGTGCATGTGCGCGCATGTGTGATATTTGTGGCTGCAATGTTCTCTCCAAACGTTCATGAGTATTTCTACAAGTAGGTGTGATTTTGCCTTTTGCTAACTCATTTGAACTCTCCCCCCCACCTTTTTATCCTGTTTGCAACGCCAGGATGTTTGACAGAGAGGTGGGGGGAGAATTGTTTCCATTTGTTTTGACCTGGAGTCAATTCCCCAGGTTTCACTTTAGAACTCTTAGGAAGTTTTAGATCGGGTGAAGGATGGACAGACTAGGTCTTTGCAACAATAGCTCTTTATTTACAGTAAGACAACTCTGTACAAATCAGTAAAGGTTCTGTCTGGCAGCAGCCCTTTTATAGGGAACTGTCAGACCATCAGCCAATTAAATTAAACCTCTGTTCCTGCCTGAATAGAGGACCTTGGTGGAAACCATTATGACTGTTACAGGAATGTAACACTCCTCCCCTCTTAGATTGGTTTAACCTGTGTGTGACGTAATCACGCAAGTAAGCTGGCTTTCTGGAGACTCACCCTGACCTGTGCAGTTCAGTTGGTTGGTGATCTTCTGTCAGGTGGGACGGACCTGTTTCCTCTGGAGCTCCTCCCACTGGAAGCTTCTGGAACTGCTCACAGCTGGAGTTCCTGGAGCGTCATCGCCCGGAACTCGCTGTGGGCTAGCAACTTTGTCAGATAAGTAACCCGGTGACTTCAGGCTTGAGTTTTCTGTGGAAGGAGTGACTTTGTGCTCCTTTTGGGTAGGACTTTGGCTGTCCTGTGCAGGAGCTATTTCTGGTTCCCTAAGAGAGGAGTGAGAGAGGCGACCATGGAGTTGGTCAATATGCCTTCTCCAATTACTACCATCCTCTAGCTCAACTAAGTAAGAGCGAGGCCTGGTGATGCCTATCACAGTGGCAGGAATCCACAGAGTTCCCCCAGCGTAGTTGTGGGCATAAATTGAATCCCCTACGCTAAAGTGTCTGACTTTGCTGGTCGAATCTGGGGGTGTGTCGGCAGAATAGTTTGGTGTAGCTGGTCTAAATGGGACCTTAGCTGGTGACCCATCAGAAGCTTGGAGGGGATTCTTCCTGTGGTTGCGCTTGGTGTTTGATGTTTGATGTTTAATGTTTATTCGACTTATATCCCGCACCTATCTCCCAAAAAGGGACTCAGGGCGGCGCACAGGAAATTAAAACAAAATACAAATATACAAATACATAATAAATATCACAAAACCAAAATTAAACTTAGAAAACCCTGTGCTAAAATATTATTAAAATCCCTCTGATTAAAAATTTGGTAATTTAAAACTCAGTCATTATAGGGTAGTCACGCTAGGCCGGCTTGATGGAAAAAGTGCGTCTTCAGGCACTGTGTCACGATCTATTTCTCCTAATACTCAAGAAAGACCACTCTTAGACATTGTTTGAAATGAATAAGGCTACTTTTACTGAGTACCGGAGATCAACAGACCATAGTGAAGCAGGAAGTAACTAGTTTAGGCGCGAACATAGAGTATTAAAGCTTAAGCCCATCCCAAGAGCCCTAACCCCCCCTTGCAGTGTCCAATATACGTTCTTCTCCGACATCAGGTGGGCAGGTCATCACCAGCATGGAATGTGAGACCGTTAGTCCAGAGATAACACCAGCCGGCATCATCTTCCACCAATCTACCACCAGCATAACAATTGAATCCCAGCGCCCCACCCTCCCCGTTTCCATGGCAGCTAAGCAGTCTATGCGAAGGCTGACATCCTGGTGGAAAAGGCGGAGGTCTGAGGTGATACGGAGTTTAGGAGGAAGGTCGTTCCAGAGGGTTGGGCCCACCACAGAGAAGGCCCTTCCACTGGGCGTCACCAACCAGCATTGCTCGGCCGACGGCACCCGGAGAAGACCCTTTCTATGGGAGCGGATCGGTCCAAGGGATGTGTGGGGCAGTAGACGGTCTCGCACATAACTAGGCCCCGTGCCATGGAGCGCTTTGAAGATGGTAATCAACACCTTGAAGCGCACCCGAAAAGTCACAGGTAGCCAGTGCAGCTCGTGCAGGAGAGGTGCTATATGGGACTGCCTTGAGGCACCCGCGCGGCCGCATTCTGGACTAGCTGCAACATTTGAGTGCACCTCAAGGGGAGCCCCATGTAGAGAGTGTTACAGTAGTCTAGACGGGATATCACAAGTGCTTGAGTGACTGTGCGAAGGGTGTCCCGGTCCAGTAAGGGGCACAATTGGTGGACCAGGTGCACCTGGTAAAACGTCTCCCTGGCCACGGCTGTCACATGGTCCTCCATGGTCAGCCGGGAATCCAGGAGGACACCTAAATTACGCGCCCTCTCCACGGGGGCTAATAGTTCGCCCCCTATGGCCAGTGTTGGACTCACCTGGCTAAACTGGGATGCTGGAAACCACAGCCACTCGGTCTTGGACGGGTTGAGTTTGAGTTTGTTACTCCCCATCCAGACCCGTATGGCCTCCAAACACTGGGACATCACTTCGACGGCATCGTTGGGGTGGTTTGGGGTAGATATGTACAGCTGAGTGTCATCAGCGTACAGATGGTATTCTACCCCAAAACCACAGATGATCTCGCCCAGCGGCTTCATATAGGTGTTGAACAGGAGTGGCGAGAGGACCGACCCCTGAGGTACCCCACATATGAGGGGCCTCGAGGTCAACCTCTGCCCTCCTGACAACACGAATTGCGACCGACCAGAGAGGTAGGAGGAGAACCACCATAAAACGGTGCCTCCCACCCCCAACCCCCCCAGTCGGTGCAATAGGATACCATGGTGTGATGTGCTGAATGAGGAGATATTGATCGATTCGTGATTGCCAATCTCCCAGCCCAATCCTGGACAGGGCTTCTTTTGCTGTTCTTACCATCCTTTCGGCTTGACCATTACTAGCCAGGTGGAATGGAGTGACAAGGGCATGCCTGATTCCCTGACCTGCTAAATAGGTCTCGAATTGCATGGCCATATATTGAGGCCTGTTGTCAGAGACCAAGACATCGGGCAGGCCGTGTGTGGAGAAAAGTCTCCGTAGAACCTCTGCTGTTCTGGTGGTCATGAGGACTACTTCTAGCCATTTCGAGTAAGCGTCTACAACCACCATAAAGATCTGGCCATGAAATGGGCCAGCAAAATCTATGCGCACCCTTGATCATGGTGCTTGAGGTCGCTCCCACTCTTTAGCGGGCGCCTCAGGGGGGGCTGGGCTGGATTCCTGGCACAGTGTGCAGGTGGCAACCCATTCCTCTATCTCTCTGTCCATGTTAGGCCACCAGACATAACTCCTAGCCAAAGACTTCATCTTGACAATTCCAGGATGCCCCACATGTAAAGATTCCAATACTGCAATGCGCAGTTTAGGTGGACCAACTACTCAGTCCCCCCACAGTAAACACCCATTCAATAATGACAATTCGTTCCTTTTACAATAATACATTTTATATTCAGACCCAACCAGCCCCTTGGACCACCCCCTCCACACACAGTTCAAAACATGTCTTAACATCAAGTCCTTAGAAGTGTGGCGAGCAACATCACTAGAGGAGACAGGACCAGAGTCCAAACAGTCAATCAGAAGCACTGGCTTCTCGGGGGTAGGGTCGGCAAGCAAATCAGGCAGGGGGAAATGGCTCATGTCCCAAAGTGGTGCCAGGGCAGTGAATGAGTTTGTAACTGTACGCCGCAAGAAAAACAATCCAACGAATCATGCGGGGTGACAATGAAGCAGGTATTGGTTTGTCCTCAGCCAGCAAGTCCAGTAGAGATTTGTGGTCCATTATTAGTTCAAAGTTCCTGCCGTAGAGGTACTCGTGGAACCACTTAATGCCAGCCACAGCAGCCACAGCCTCATGGTCCAGCTGGCTATAGTTCCGCTAGGTGGCCATTAGGGTTCGTGAATAAAAAGCAATGGGGGCTTCAGTCCCATTGGGCATGCGGTGGCTCAGGACAGCACCAATGCCAAAAGGGGAAGCGTCACACGTCAGGACAAGGGGCAATTCCCCAGGTTTCACTTTAGAACTCTTGGGAAGTTTTAGATCGTGTGAAGGATGGACAGACTAGGTCTTTGCAACAACAGCTCTTTATTTACAGTAAGACAACTCTGTACAAATCAGCAAAGGTTCTGTCTGGCAGCAGCCCTTTTATAGGGAACTGTCAGACCATCAGCCAATCAAATTAAATCTCTGTTCCCACCTGAACAGAGGACCTTGGTAGAAACCATTATGACTGTTACAGGAATGTAACACTCCTCCCCTCTTAGATTGGTTTAACCTGTGTGTGACGTAATCACGCAAGTAAGCTGGCTTTCTGGAGACTCACCCTGACCTGTGCAGTTCAGTTGGTTGGTGATCTTCTGTCAGGTGGGACGGACCTGTGTCCTCTGGAGCTCCTCCCACTGGAAGCTTCTGGAACTGCTCACAGGCCGCAGCTGGAGTCGCCTGGAGCGCCATCGCCCGGAACTCGCTGTGGGCTAGCAACTTTGTCAGATAAGTAACCCTGCTCACAGGCCGCAGCTGGAGTCGCCTGGAGCATCATTGCCTGGAACTCGCTGTGGGCTAGCACAGTGGTCGGCAAACCGTGGCTCGCGAGCCTCTTTGGCCCCTCTTCCACCACCCTCGCCAATGGCGGGACTCCTGGGCTGCAGCAACCCTCCCTACTGGCCGCCGGTTCCATCCCTCCCCCCGCGGAGCCTCTTCAGCCCAGCAGCGGCTACCCAAATGCCAAAGAGGCAGCCGTAGCCTCCCAAGCCGGCCACTCGTCTAGTGCCAGAGGTTCCATGGGCGGGGGGAGTGAACCGGCCTCCGGTGGGTGAGCCAGCGGGGCGGGTGGGTGGTTTGTTGGGCACCGGTGCAGCAAGTTTCCTTGGCTGGCTGCCCGCCGTGATTGCTCGCTCACTCACCCACCAGACGCCAGGTTCCTTTGTCCGGTGGGTGGGTGAGCGAGCAAGCAAGCAAGCGCAGCCAGCAAGCGAGCAGGCGGCCGGGTGGCCAGGCAAGGAAACTTGCTGCACCAGCGCCCAACAACCTGTCCGCCCACCAGCCGCGATTGCTCGGTTGCTCACCCACCCACCAGACGAAGGAACCTGGTGTCCGGTGGGAGAGCGAGCGAGTGAGCAACCGCGGCTGGCGGGCGGGTAAGGAAAGTTGCTGCGACAGTGCCCAACAACCTACCAGCCCGCCGGGTTCCTTCGTCCAGTGGGTAGGTGAACGAGTGAACGAGTGAGCGAGTGAGCGAGTGAGCGAGTAAGTGCGGCCGGCGTGCCGACCAGGCTACTTCCAGGAGCTGAGGAGTCTTGGGTGGGGGGAGACAGACAGACAGAGAGAGGCACAGACACAGAGAGAGGGAGGGAGGGAGGGAGGGAATCAGAGAGTGACAGACACACACAGAGAGACAGGGAGACAGAGACGGAGAGAAAGATAGACATTGACACAGAATGGGTGATTAAGTGAGTGAATGCGAGACAGACAGACACACACACACACACACACAGAGTGACAGAGATGGGCAGACAGAGAGAGACAGAGATAGAGAGAGACAGAAAGAAAAAGAGAGAGAAAGAAAAAGAAAGTGGGAGAGAGAGAGAGAGAGAGAGACAGAGAAAGAAAGAAAGAAAGAAGAAAGAAAGAAAGAAAGAAAGAAAGAAAGAAAGAAAGAAAGAAAGAAAGAAAGAAAGAGACTTATGACCACAATTGAGACCGAAAGTTTGGCTGCTAGCAAGACCATTGTTAAGTGAGTTTCACATTTACAAGTTGGCCACACCCACCTGGTCACATGACCACTGAGCCACTCCCACAAAACAGGCCACACCTTCTGGCTCTCAAAAAAAATTTCATTTGTGGTATTGTTGATATTTGGCTCTTTTGACTAATGAGTTTGCCCACCACTGGGCTAGCAACTTTGTCAGATAAGTAACCTGGTTTACTTATCCCTTTTATAGGGAACTGTCAGACCATCAGCCAATCAAATTAAATCTCTGTTCCTGCCTGAACAGAGGACCTTGGTGGAAACCATTATGACTGTTACAGGGATGTAACAGGAAGCTTCCTTGGAAAGAGCCAAACTTAGGGTGTTTTTTTGTAGAATGGAGCTGGGCTGGGATCCTGCTTTTTATAAGTGATCTTGCCCTGGTTTGTTTTTTTCTTTTTGCTGGGGGCTGGTGAAAACTGAAAGATAAACACAAGTGTGTGTGTGTGTGTGTGTGTGTTTCCATTCGTTTTGATCTGGTCACGTGTGCATGTACAGGGGAAACAGCTTTGGGATTATGGGTGGGCATGTGAATGTGCACAATAGTGGGCACGTGAGCACGCACGATAGCATGCATACTCATGCTTTTGGCACCCAAGGTTCGCCATCACTGGTATATCACAACATATAAAAAGAGGAGAGTTTGCATCATGATGTGTCAGGTGCAAAAGACCAGGTCCACAAATGAAGGCCCAATTTAACTGATGTATTGATTTTAAAAAGCCTATGCTCAGAAATCTTCTCAACTAATGGTTAACACCTGCTTAGAGTTAGATAAAGGTCAATAGAATTCATGGGAGATTGGGATTACTCTGCTAGTTGTTATGTAGGGATTCTAGCTGATCCTTTTTTTAATTCCACCCCCAGATGCTGCCACTCCTTTTCTATATGATGCTTGTTTTGCCATTTGCCCTCTTATCTGCTCCCCTATAGATATTATGCAAGAAATTATATTAAATGTTAGTAGTATTTTCTTCTTTTCTGAATGACAAAAAACGTTTATGGTGCAAAGTAGAAACTGAGCAGTCATCAAGACACAGGACAAAATTAATCAAATAAACTGTTGATTCATGGATCAAACAGGAGATTAAGATAAGCACTTTTTGGGAGGGAGGGAATCCTCAGAACTACATTTAATTGATTTGAATGGTTAATGAAGTAATTCTTCCATAAAAATTCATCATCAATAAATGTTAATCATATAATGACAGAATATGTATCCCCTTAATAATGAACACTAAGTACAGCAATCTTGTTGCTATGTGCTTTTCTGCTACTCTATTATAATATCTGTATACACTGATGAGGTTATCATGGTTGTAGTTTCTAAATCTATGTAGATATTCATGAGAAAGAATGTATCAGGCTTATAAACATGGAATTGGAGAAAAATCAAAGTTGAAAAGATGGAGCACTTTGGGATCTAAACCTTGTATAGAATGGCACCATGCCAGAATAAGACAAATTTGCTGATAAACAAATCAAACAAAGCAGGTTGCGACAATTATGTATTCTAACGATTGAACAAGGACATTCTCAGTTGTATTGATGCCAATGTTATGAATGAGTGGCTATAATATGTATGCCATATAGAGTAGAAGAAAAGTGGCTCTCCTGCTGGTTTTGACCATTGTTCCCCTGAGTTGGGTAATTAGCGAGACTTACTTCTCCTAGAGCTCCAGGTTGTATAAAATGAGACCCTAACCCTTGTGATATGTGAGCTGTCATGCCATACATTGATAGAAAACCATACCATGTCATATCATTTAGCAAAAATAGCTGAATATAGAATTGTTATCCGAAATCATCCAAAACTGAAGAAAGGAAAGTGATACAATATCTGTATATTAATATCCTACAGATCAATATATTCAAACCACAAATATTGCTTTAGTAATGTGATAACGGTAGCAACTAAAAGTAATCTAAAGTGAGATAAATTTTGAAAATAATTTAGAGATCCAACATCCAGTGTGTATCTCCAATCTTTGTCTTTCTTATAAATAAATAAATCTTTGTGAGTGCCGTCCCGAAGGGCATTCATTCAATTATACTATTGCAGAGGAGCTAGAATTCTCAGAGTGGCCTAGACCAAAGAGAATATCTGAACAAAGAGAGAGCTCTGATTTCCACATAGTAGCTTTATGAAGGAGCCAATATGTTATGTACAGATCCAGTTTAAAAAGTGCTGGGTGATCTCAAACCACTTCATTAAGATTCTGGCCAAGGTCACACCTAGTTTTTCCACAAGACAAGGCAGATGTATGCATGTATGTTCTATATATGCACATGTATATTTTTTAAAAGTATATTGCTTTCAAATGTATTATAACAAAGGTATAGCAATATAGCAACAATCATCTGAGAAATCTTTTTCTTTTTCTTTAATAAAATAAATCTTATTTTGCTTCCCCTACAACCATTTAGTATCTGATGAAAATAACTTACAGCAAATGGATGAATCTCTGTATTCATTTTTACAACAGCAGTTTAAAAGTTTCCTCATCACCATGTAGATATAGGCAAAGATGACAAATGGAAATGGTATAGCTAATCGGCTACAGTACTCTTGAATCAAGAAGTAGCGCTGGAACTTCCATACTTGGTCATTATTCTCCTGAACTGATCCAACAGTATATCTAAAGGAAATATTAACACATGAAATTATTTCCATAATCTTTTCTATAAAAAAATTACTGCTTTAATGTTCTAATTTTCACCTAGGTCTTTGACAAAGGCAAATGAGACTATTTGTTTCTTTCCATTTGGTCACTTGCTATACTTTGTTTATATTATTTAATTTTTGTTTGATATGAGTCACTCAGAGTTGTTGGGAGTTGGGCAATATTCAAGTTTAATAAATGTTTATTATTGTTTTATTAATACAAAACAGAAACAAGAAAATGCTTTACGTATTTCATATACAATTCATACCAAAACTCCTTTTCCATATATTTTATTGTATTAGCATATTGAAGTTCACATTTAATTTGCATAGAAGCACTCCACTTATTAACAATAAATTTCCTACTATCTTTAAAGCACTCCATGGCACGGGTCCTGGTTACTTTATTTATTATTAATCATATTTATATCCCGCCCTTCTCTGCAGAGGACCCAGGGCGGCGCACAGGAATTTAAAAGCATACAAAACAATACATAATTTAAAAACATATTAAATTATTCTAGTCCTATGCTAAAACCAATTTTAAAATTGCCAATTTAAAACTCTCTAAAATAGTCCCCACGGGAGGTTAGGCTAGGCCGGTTTGCTGAAAAAGATGTGTCTTTAGACACTGGCGGAAGAGGCGGAGGTCGGTGATGGTACGCAATTCAGGGGGTAGGTCATTCCAAAGGGCAGGGCCCGCCACAGAGAAGGCTCTTCCCCTGGGTGTCGCCAGATGGCATTGCCCAGCCGACGGCACCCTGAGAAGACCCTCTCTGTGGGAGCGGATCGGCCAAAGGGATGTATGGGGCAGGAGGCGGTCTCGCATATAACTAGGCCCCATGGAGCGCTTTAAAGATGGTCGTCAAAACCTTGAAGCGCACCCGAAAGGCCACAGGAAGCCAGTGCAGCTCACTCAGGATCGGCATCGTTGGGGTGGTCTGGGGTGGATATGTACAGCTGAGTGTCGTCAGCGTACAGATAGTACTCCACCCCAAAACCACAGATGATCTCGCCCAGCGGCTTCATATATGTGTTAAACAGGAGGGGCGAGAGGACTGACCTGCGAGGAACCCCACATAAGAGGGGTCTCGAGGTCGACTTCTGCCCTCCCGTCAACACATATTGCGACCGACCAGAGAGGTAGGACAAGAACCACCGCAAAACGGTGCCTCCCAGCCCCAATCCCCCCCAGTCGGTGCAATAGGATACCATGGTCGATGGTATCAAAAGCTTGAGAGACCGCCTCCTGCCACATACCTCCCTTCAACCTGTCCGCTCCCACAGAGTGGGCCTCCTCAGGGTGCCGTCGGCCGGTCAATGCCGGCCGGCGACTCCCAGGGGAAGGGCCTTCTCTGTGGCGGGCCCGGCCCTCTGGAACGACCTGCCCCCCAATATCCATACCATCACGGACCTACCCCTCTTCTGTCAGATGCTAAAAGCACATTTCTTTCATCTAGCCGGCCTGACATACTGTAGACTAAGGGTATAATTTTAAAATTTGATATTTATTGGTTTTAATCTTTTATATTATTTAAATTTTAGCACAGATTTAATAATTTAATTGTCTTTTATATTTTGTATGCGTTGTGGGGTTTTTATCTTTCTGTGCTTCTCTTATCTTTTTATCTTTCTGGAGTCCCCCCAGGGAAAATAGGGCAGTATATAAATAGGGCGGTATATAAATCGAATAAAATAAATAAATATTGTTCTTTTCAGGGAAACATCCGAAGCTAAAATTTAAATAAAATTTATTTATTAAATAAAATTTTATAAACTATAAACTATAAAAGAAAGTTTTCCTGTTTATATTAACTTACTTGGATTTTAAAAAATGTAATTATATTATGTTTCTTCTTGTTTAATTTGATACTTCTGTGCAAAGTACAGGAGAGAGGCAAGTAAATACTGTATTTTAAAATGGAGTGATTTATTTTGAAATTTGATACGTGTGATACTACTTTATTAATTAAAATTACTGTATTGCTATTGATCCATTTATGTCCTAATAGTACTAAGCAGCAAAAAGATGAATGTAATAACATGATTTGAAATTATGCTTCCCATATCAGCCAAAACTTTCAGCTGATTAGAATGAACCAGATTTAATAAACTAGAATTAGCTTATTCACTTACAAATAAACAAAAGAATAAATAAAAGAGCAGTGGAACTCAGCTTGAGGAAGCTGAGCAATGCTGACTTTTGAAAGTGGGAAGCACTCCAGCCTGATACATACCCAAACATGGCTATTAATAAATTAACTAAGAGGATATTGGTGGACAGCATATAGATGCACACTAATGGAATAGTAATCCACTCAGGGAAACGGGGGAGGTTTTTGGAATCCACTTCTACACACAGAGGCTTGGATTCATTTCCAAGGAAGGTACAGCTATCAAAATCATATGTAGTACCTTTTATAAAAGGAAGAAATAGAAAACAATATTAAATTATCAGAACTGATATATTTTGATACAAAGTTATTGATATGTTAGTAGTACATGATTTTAGTATCAGAAACACAGCATTAATAATAATAAATGTTAAATTTGTATTGCACAAATCATTCAGATTCCTGAGAGTTACAACAAAATATAATGCTATTAAAACATATAGGAAAAATTGCAAATATAATAAAGTAGTCGTAATAAGAAAAGTGAAAAAATAATAAACAATTAAGAATTTAATTCAGAAACCAGGAGACAGTGAATTCTAGTCCTGCCTTGGGCATGAAAGTTCGCTGGATGACTTTGAGCCAGTCACTCTCTCTCAATTCAATTCACTTCACAGAGTTGCTGTTATGAGGAAAATAGGAGGGAGAAACATTAGGCATGTACACCGCCTTGAGTTACTTATAAAGTAATAAAGGCAGGATGAAAATATAACAAATAAAATTTCCATATTCAACCAAAGACTGGTTAAATGAGTTAGTATGCTATCTCCATAACCAAAGAGTGGTTAAATGAGTTAGCATGCTATCATAATATATGCCCAGTCCCTTTTGTACATGCGTCAATATATCATCACACCACTTTCAAAAGAAATGGAGTTTGCAGCAAAGTGGTATAACAGTTTATATTGGGATACTTATTTCTGCAAGAATCTGTAAGATCAGCCATCTTTGTCTGGCATCTCACTGGCATCCTGCCATCAAAGGCTAGGTGGAGGGGGGCATGGGATAAACAAATGGACAATAAACATGTATGGGGATGTGATGAGAAGTAGGGAAGAGGGCTGACAATATAATGAAGAGCAGAGATGCATGGAACTGGTTTATGCCATCACTCAAGGCCATATACCCTGAGAGTGGAATGCGGACAACCCAACTATCTCAATGCTTCTCAAAACATTATGTGGCATTTCATTGGCTCAAGATGATAGGAAATAGGGAATATAAAGGAAACAATTTGTAACTTTTTAATGTGGGAAAAATTAGTTCTAGCCTAACTTTGCTGCAACTAGTATCCTTAACTAAAATAACCTATCATTCAACCAAATGGATTTGAGGGTCTTTCTTTCTTATGGGATCTATCTGGGGCAGATATAACAGAAACATTATCAATCAGAAGAGGAGAATTTGGGTTTTTGGATAAATTTTATTTATCCTCTATCTTAAACAATGTTAGTTTAATCTCTTATTAATTTTCCAAGAAGAAAATTATGGAGTGCCTGCCAACATAGCTCTTTCTTAATCACGTCTATACTAACTAGACCACCAAGCTTTAGGCAACCAAAATCAAGGGTACATGCCCTTGCAGGTGTTCTGGTTTAGAGGAATTTCAGCTGCTGTTTTCAGAGGGGAAGGCAGAAGGCAATGAAACTCCTTTGTGCAGAATATCCTTTTCTCAATCCTGTATCATGCTCTAGGTCAGTGATAGCAAACCTTTTTGCAAAGGCATGCCAAAATTGTGTGTGCATGCGCAATAGCACACGTGCGTGGGACCACACCCACAATGTGCCTCACCCAACTGCGCATGTCCGTGCAACCCTCCATGCATGCGCATATGACCCCCTCCCTTGGAAGCTCTCCTGAAGCCTGAGGAGGGCATAAAACAGGCCCAACAGGCCAGCCGGAGCCCTCTGGAAGCTGGGAATGGATCATTTCCAAACTTCCAGTTGGCCCATTGGGACCGTTTTTCACTCTCCCCAGGCTTTGGAGGTTTTCCTGAACCCAGGGGAGAGCGAAAACAGCCTCCCACAACCGTCTGGAAGTCTGAAAATTAGCTGGCCGGTGCATGCATACACGCTGGAGTGATCGCTCACATGCTGGCATGTGCCACCTGTGGCATGCATACCATAGGTTCACCATCATGGCTCTAGTCCAAAATTATTCTCCAGCATTCCCTTTTCCCTCTGTGGCATCTGTCACAATTATCTGGGCAACTTTGCTTTGGCCACTCCATAGCTTTCCTAATGATGGAAGTGACAAGGTAGCTGAATCTCTTCTCTCAAAAAAAGAAAGGTACAAAAAAGAACAGCAGTATTCTGAGCACTAATTTGCATGGAGAATTTTTGCTTCCTCTTTCTATTTCACTATGTAGCAGAGTATAGACCAGGAACAACTTATTCATTGGCAACAGTAGATATAGTGACCAGGAGTCCCAAAAAAATTTTTTTCAGTCAAAAAGAATAAAAATTGAGTAGAAGTCTCATAAAAAGGAAAGACAAGCAGTCCAATAGTGTAATTTGGCATTTTTCCTGTCAGTAACACTAGTGTCTAAATCAGAGGTGGTATTCAGCCAGTTTGCACTGGTTCACCCAAACCGGTGACAGACATTTTGCCCAGTTTGGTGAACCAGTAGTGATGGTTGGCCATCCATGCCCCCAAATTGGTCTCCCTGTTGCTCACCCCACCTGTGTGCTTGGACTTGCAAGGCAATGGGATGTGCATGTGCGAAGAAGATGGCAGTGATGGAAGCCATTTTTTTGATGACTGAAGGACTTTTCAAGGGCCTGCAGCCAGCCACTGGCCTCTTTGAGAGCTAGTATGCAAAGCAACCAAAGAGGCACTGGGGGGGGAAGCAGGAAAACAGGGGTGACTAGTGAAGGGAGGGCGGGGGTAGATAGGGAAAAATCCTAAAAAAATTCTTACCTTTTCCTCTGTGCGTGGCTAGGTAGGGTGTGTGTGACTGAATTGGCATGAGTGATGTCACATTGGCCATGCCCACTCAGTTACATGCCCCCCCTAGCCACACCCACTGAACCGGTAGCAAACTGATCTAAATCCAATATGAAAGGCCTTTCTGAATTATACATTTATCAACATCATTTTCATGCTAGCTTTCTACAATTCAAAACTAACACCAAACATAATTAGAATTTTTCAGTGAGAAATAAAATGAACCCCCCCCCATCAAGCAAACCACAATGGCAAAAGGAAATATATATGCATTTTTCCCAACTACACTAATCCCTTACTGATTAGTACTATATTTCAATAGATACCATCAATATCAGAAGGATAATGGCCAAACATTGCAAGGTAAGGCTCATAGATGACTGATCGAAATATCCATTCCCAACGCTGTTCATTTTTTCGTAGGATCCCTTGTCTGGCTACACCAAAAGCCACCATCCACACCGCAAAGAGGAACAAGAAGAAAAAGACATCTATCAGCTGCAAAAAGAAATATTTAAAATATAAACAGAAATATCATGAGGTCTTTGTCAAAAGTCTCAAAATTGTTTTTAGGCTAAGGGAAAAAATGTCAAAAGTGGACAAGTACACTATTCTTTATAAAGTCAATATTTATGCTCTGGAATCAAACTGGAAATGGACTAAATACAGGTAGTCATCAACGTATGACCACAATTGGAACCAGAACTTCTGTTACTAGTGATGTGGTTATTGAATGGGCTATGCCCAATTTTATGATAGTTTTGCGGCAGTTGTTAAGCAAATCATATATTCATTATGCAAGTGTGGCTTCCCCCATGGACTTTACTTGTTGGAAGCCCTCTGCAAATGGCAATCAAATGACCCCGAGACATTGCAAACATCAGGAAAAAAAGGTAGTTTCCAGTGCCTAGTTTTTATCATGGGACCATGAGGATACTGTGATGGTAAGTGCATAAATCATGTTTTTCAGTACTGTCATAACTTTGAACAATCATTAAACTAAAGGTTCAAAGTTGAGGACTACCAGTAAGCTATATAACAAGAATGTGTTTTAAAATAATTTGAATTTTCTAATCAACACAAGTTGTTGGCACTTAGAGACAAGCTATGGAGCACTTTTGATAAGATAAGATGTTTCTGGTTAATGCAATTTATTAGCAGCCAGGCCTTCTCCCAAGAACACACATGAGTAAGGTGACCAGATATTCAAAGTCCCAAAGCAGGACACCGTCGACAGGCGAGGGGGCGCTCCGGCACGTCATGCGCCTGCACAGAGGGTGTCGGGACTGAGGAGGGGAGGCTGTGCGTGCTATGTCGCATCACGCGCCTGCGCAGAGGGCATCAGGACCGAGGAGGGGGGGCTGCGCACGCTCCGGTGCATCACGCGCCTGTGCAGAGGGTGTCGGGGTTGGGGCACGCTCCCACCCGCCCCCGCAGCGCCCTCTTTAAAGGCAGCGGCGGCGACCCAAGCCTGTGGCTCTCAGCGCGCTGGGCCGGGCCGCCGCCGCTGTCTTTAAAGAGGGCCCTGTGGGGGCGGGTGGGAGCACCCCCCAACCCCAACGCCCTCTGCGTAGGCGCGTGATGTGCTGGAGCACGTGTGCTCCGTCCTCAGCCCTGACGCCCTCCCCACCCGAGCCGGCGCTCAGAGGCACGCGCCTCTGAGCACGTACAGCGTTCCCGCTGCCTGCCCGCAAAAAGTGGGACAGGCGAAGGTCGGTGGTTGTACGTAGGTTGGGGGGTAGGTCATTCCAGAGGGAGGGGGCTGCCACAGAGAAGGCTCTCCCCCTAGCAGTTGCCAGCCGGCATTGCCTGGCCAACATCACCCTGAGGAGGCCCTCTCTGTGGGAGCAAACAGGTCAGAGGGAGGTATGTGGTAGGAGGCGGTCCTGCAAATAACCAGGTCCCCTGCCATGGAGCACTTTAAAGTTGGTTACTAACACCTTGAAGCACACCCGGAAAGCCACAGGCAGCCAGTGCAGCTCGCGCAGGAGAGGTGTTACATGGGAGCATCTCGAGGCCCCCAAAATCCCCCGAGCGGCCGCATTCTGAGCTAGCTGGAGCCTCTGGGTGCACCTCAAGGGAAGCCCCATGTAGAGAGTGTTACAATAGTCCAGTTGGGAGATCACGAGGGCTTCAGTGACCGTGCGTAGAGCATCACGATCTAGAAAGGGGCGCACCTGGCATATCAGATAAACCTGATTAAAGGCCCCCCTGGCCACGGCTGTCATATGGTCATCCAAAGACAGCCGAGAGTCCAGGAGGACGCCCAAATTGCGGGCCCTCTCTGCAGGAGCCAGTGACCCCGATAGCCAGAGATGGAGCCAGCTGGCTATATTGTGATGTCGGAAACCACAACCACTCGGTCTTGGACAGGTTGAGTCGAAGCCTGTTTCTCCCCATCCAGACTCGCATGGCTTCCAGACACCGGGACATCACTTCAACGGCATCGTTGGGGTGGTCTGGGGTAGAGATGTACGGCTGGGTGTCATCAGCGTACTGATGGAACTCTACCACAAAACCATGGATGATCTCACCCAGCAGCTTCATATTGATGATGAACAGGAGGGGTGAGAGGACCGACCCCTGAGGCATATGTGAGGGGCCTCGACGTCGACCTCTGGCCTCCTGCCAACACAAATTGCAACCGGTCAGAGAGGTAGGAGGAGAACCACCATATAACGGTGCTCCCCAACCCCAACCCCTCCAGCCGACGCAACATGATACCATGGTCAATGGTATCGAAAGCCGCTGAGAGATCTAATAGAACCAGGATAGAAGAACAATCTCTATCCCGAGCCCTCCAGAGATCATCCACCAATGCGATCAATGCCGTCTTTGTGCTCTGCCCAGGCCAGAAACCGGAGTGGCACGGGTCCAGATAGACAGTTTCCTCCAGGTGCTGGGGGAACTGTCGCGCCACCACACTCTCAACAGCTTTCGCAAGAAAGCAAAGGTTAGAGACAGGACGGTAGTTGGCCAACACAGCTGGGTCCAGGGAGGGCTTCTTGAGGAGGGGTCTCACCACTGCCTCTTTCATATGCAAAAAAAGTTTTATTGGTTTTAACAATTTTTTACAGGGAAAAGGTATATAGGGTGTAAAAGAACATTTTAGAGGCATCCATATCGGAGGTGCAGGCTGCCTCCAAAGCTTCATACAAAGATTAATTATTTTTCTATTTAAGGTGGCAAGAGTTACATGTGTATCATTTCATAAAATTCATGCATTCAATAAATTGTTTCTACAAAACATCCAAAAGAAAAAGTTACAGTATATTAAAGGAAATCATTTTTGTAATCTGAGTCTTGTAAATATTGTATCCTCATCCTCCCTCCCACCAGTGGGTGGTGCCATGGCCCCTCCCGTTCCCCCATTTTCTTCCTCCAGGATTGAGGCATATTATTTTTTTGAAAAAGAAGAAGGCTTGCGCCTCTTCAATTGTTTTAATTTTTACTCTCCCCCCCTCCCAGAGCACCAACATTCCTTCAGACATGTCGCAGATCCCATTTTTATATAGTAATTTTTTTTCCAATAAGAAGGAATAATTCTTATTGTCTGGTATATTTTCCGAGACCTGTTTCAGACTGGCAAGTTCTTTTAGCTCATATATCAATAAACTATTGTGCCATGCTCTCGGGGTCTCTTCCCTTGTCAGCCCTCTTACATGTTTAATATATCTCTCTCTGGATACATCATTTGTTCTGGCATATGCTAAATTGTAAGGCATTCTTTCAAAATCGATTTTAAACATACAGCCATTAAAACCTATTAATTCTTTTTGTGACTCCTTTATCTTTCCCCCATCCCTGCTATCCCCCCTTCCCCCCTTCAATTTTTTGTTTGTTTCCCACTAGTGTCCCTTGCATCTCCAAAAGCTCAGATTTTGATCTTAACCTGTCCTTCCGAATCTATGTTATTTCTTCCATTATGCTTTGGAGAATTCCCTCTTTTGATTGTAGCATTTCCATAGTGAGAGTTTTAAGTTCTTGACACTAATATGGTGTCCGCAGGGCGAGTAGCTCGTGAGCTCCAAGAAAAGGAAAAGTCAGTGTCCAAAGTTAAAAATAATCCCCTTAAATTCCAGGGATAAAAGGTTTTTATAATCAGTTCTGATATAAAAGAAGGCACACGTTGGGAGAAACCCCAAAAGTCACTTGCGTTGGTTTTTCAGTAAATTTTTCAAGCTTGTAACAGTGAGGGAAAAGAGAAAGTTCTCAGCCTGGAGCAAAGAAGCGCCATGTTTCCCCACCCTTTGGTGGTCAGGCAGAACTAGTGAAAGTCATTTCTCTTGCAGCGAAACTCAGATACTAAGTAACAACGGCTAATCCACATTCAATAGACTTCCAGTTTCACTTATTCAAAATCGGATGTTACTTTTTGCCTCTTCCTGAGCCCGGGGAGGATTTTAAAATAGAGCTTGATCTCAGGTGGGTCCTCTCTTTTCCAAACCCCCCCTCCATTCTTCTTTTCTTAAAAGAATTGAAGGCATCAAAATCTCAAAATCAACTCACTAACCACACAGCAGACCACAGAGCCTCGGTGCTTCCCGCAGCCCCGGATTTCAGCCTTCTTCTTCATTTTCTGTTGTTCCGGCGCTCCATAGGCAAAAGGGACTCTTCCCCCCGCATTTTGTTCCCCAATTCCTGGGACGAAGCGGGTACATCCCCCCGACAGCCGTCTGAGTAGGGGTCTCCCGCAAGCTGTCCGTCCGGTTAGGGGGCTCTTTTGCAAAGACCCCGAGCGCCCGAAGGCACCATTGGAGAAACAGGCGGCGGACGGGTCAGAGACCCGTCCGTTGCCTCCGGAAGCCGGAAGCGAAGTTCACCACTGCCTCTTTCAAGGCGGTCAGTAAAAACCCCTCATTCAAAGAAGCGTTGACAATTCCCTGGAGCCAGCCTTGTGTAACCTCCCGGGAGGCCAGTACTAGCCAGGAGGGACACGGGTCCAATAAACATGTGGTGGCATTCAATCGCCCCAGTATCCTGTCCATGCCCTCAGGAGTCACAGGATTGAACACTTCCCAAACAACAGTCTCAGGACCTGCGTCCGTCAGCCCGCCCGGACTAAACCAATCAGAGGCTAACTCGTCCCAGATCTGAATGATTTTATCATGCAGATAACATCCAAATTCCTCTGCACGACCCTGCAAGGGAGCTTCCCGCGCCCTCTGATGAAGGAGGGAGCAGGTCACTCTAAACAGGGCAGCAGGGCAGTTATCTGCAGACACGATAAGAGCGGAGAGATAATTCCATTTCGCTGCTTTTATCACCACAAGGTAGGTTCGCAAATCCAACCTTACCCGTGTCCGGTCAGATTCGGAGCGAGTGGACCTCCAAACGCTCTCTAGACATCTCCTTTTCATTGCCCTCAGCTCCTCAGAGAACCAAGGAGCCAAGGTGGATCGGCGATGAGTGAGAGGCCACTAGGGCACGACCTGATCCTGGGCCCCCATGGCCGCACTATTCCAGGCGGCCACTAGGTCCTCACTCGAGTCGCGGGTCAGGGTCTTGGGTATTGGCCCAAGCTCCGTCTGGAACCTCTCCGGGTCCATCAGGCGCCTGGGGCGGAACCATCGCGTTACTTCTGGTTCCGCCTCCCCACGGTGGGGTGCAGCGATTGGAAAGTCGAGCCGAAGGAGAGAGTGATCTGACCATGACAGGGGTTCGATGACTAATTCCTCTAACCCAAGATCGCTCGTCCACTGGCCGGAGACAAAAACTAGGTCCAGCGTGTGTCCCCCAGTGTGAGTGAGGTCATGAATTAGCTGGGTCAGGTCCATCGCCGTCATGGAGGCCATGAACTCCCGAGCCATCTCAGATGCTTCGCCTATCGATGGCAGGTTGAAATCCCTGATGACTCATAGCCTGGGGGTATCAACCGCCACCTCGGCTATCACATTGAGAAGCTTGGGTAGGGCTGCTGACACGTAGCGGGGAGCCAGGTACACAATCAGCAAGCCCAACTGCCTCCCATGATCCCACTTCACACATAGGGACTCACAGCCGGCTGTCTGCGGCACAGTGGTCTCCCTCGGATCTAGACCCTCCTTTATGACAACCGCCAGCCCCCCCACCCCGACCCTGGGCTTGTGGCTGATGAAATGCCCGGGAACCCGGTGGGCACATTTCAACGAGGGACACTCCCCCCTCTTGACGCAACTAGGTCTCCATGATACTTGCCAGGTCTGCCCCCCCCCTCCTTAACCAGATCGTAAATGAGGGGGGCTTTATTTACCACAGACCTGGCATTACACAACATCAGCCGGAGACCCAGGCCCTGAGATTCTGAACCCCCTGGATCGCAAGAGGAGCCATGAAGACCAAAGCGCGCCACCGCTTGTAGACAGCGGGTGTGCCCTCCCCTTATAAGATATGGCCCTCGGCTCCCGCCATACCTGCCCCTCCCACATATCATCCTGATGGAATAGCCCTCTGTTAAATTGACCCTTATCCCCCCCTTTTCTAGGCCCTACGACCTCCCCTTCGGGACCGCCTGCTGGCCGGGAAATAATCCCCGGTGGGTTTTCCCCCTCGCCCACCACCCTAATCTTAGTTTGACCCCCCCTCCCAGGAGCCCCTTAAAACCCGAATTAAAAACCTAGTTAAAAATCACCTTAACTTCCGCTTTGACAACCTCTCGTGGTTA
Organism: Rhabdophis nuchalis; assembly: GCA_039707465.1. Lineage (NCBI taxonomy): Eukaryota > Metazoa > Chordata > Lepidosauria > Squamata > Natricidae > Rhabdophis > Rhabdophis nuchalis. The sequence goes on from CM077643.1 coordinate 215,705,939, forward strand.
AGCAACTCATCATCAAAGTGGTCCCTCATTAGTGCTGAGGGCCAAACCTGCGAGAGGGGGGACTCCCACAGGGCGTGGAGGTCACTGAACACATTACTCCCACAGGGCGTGGAGACACTGAACACATTACGAGTGGCATTAAAATGAATAAAATAGAACCGGGAAGTAACACCGGCCATGGGGGTCCAATTAGCTGTAAAGGTCCCGGGGAGGAATAACCTCCCCCAACAGCAAGACATAGTAGCATATGGCATATAGCCAAGGAGAAACTGAAAGGGAGGTAGGCTGAGTCAGCTTTAACCTCCGGACGGGTGGTTCCCAAAGTCACGGTGGAACAGTCATATGAGACAGATGTAAAAGAGATGTGGAAGAGATGATTACAAATATCGGAGCTGACTGCAGAGCTTGCAGATCAGGCTACCAAGAGTACTGGAAGTACAACCGGAAGTTGACATCATGTCTTCTCTGAGGATGAAGGTGTAAAGGGACTTGGGGACATAGAGGTTTGCCCCCTTCCTTTCTTTTTGTCAGGATGTGTTGGTTGTCATGGAACCAGGGGTGACATTTCACTATGCCCCTGCCTGTGGCAACTTGTGAGCAGGTTAGGGATGCCACAGAAGGTCATGGAGAATAAATAGGTAAGATAATGTGGGACTTTCAGATCCAGATAGACAGGCAGGCATTAGCTACTCAACAAGATATTGTGGTAATAGACAAGAACCAGAACACAGTGGTGGTCATATATGTAGTGGTGCCAAATGACAGCAACATCAGAAAGAAGGAGTATGAAAAGTTAAAGAAGTTCCAGGGCCTGAAGGTGGAACTGGAGAGGATGTGGAAAATAAAGGCCAAAGTGGCCCCAATAGGAGCATTTGTAGCTATGATTCCTAAGCTGGGAGAGTAGCTCCAACGAATCCCAGGAACAACATCAGAACTCTGTCCAAAGGAGTGCAGTGCTAGGAACAGTTAGGATACTGTGCAGAACCTTCAAAATCCTAGACCTCTGGTAGAAGACCCAGGTTTGAGGCACAGGTGAGAAAAGATTTTTAATGGTTTAACCAGCATCAAATGCTACATATATAGAGTATGTGCTTGGGAAAAGGACTGAAACTTAACTATGTTTCTAAAGGCCTGCAGGGTTTAATTGTTTCTTAAACATATTGAATTTGTTTGAGTTACACACAAACACCTCATCTTGAATCAAACATATGCCTTACCATCCTCTGAAGCATAATTATCTTGGGGCCAAGATTTCTGCTTACTGTGAAAATATGGATTAATCTTAGAGTAAAAATAATGTAATCCAGACAAAAAATTACTCTGCCAGAATACCAAGAAGTTTCATTTGAAGAATGCAGCCTGTGAAGAGAACAGATACACATTAATAGAAAACTCCATTTTCAAATTATGTAGTTACCACAGTTCTCTTTCAAATACTGTATTTATAGTTAGTCGCTAAATAGACCAGACCCCTATATTGTAAGTACTTTTATACTCTCAATAAGATAAACTGTGAGACAAAAATTTCTCATAGTGCTTCCATGAGTTACATTTTCAATTATTTATTATCAACTTTATTTGGTATTGTCTGTTTCCATGATTTTTTTCTTTTTATGAAGATTGCCATTTTATTCTGAGCAACTTCATTTCAACATTGTAATTGTACTCTATAAAAGAAGACTGAGCATTTTTAGGACAGATAACCTTAGCAGACACTTAATATTTGCAGAGATTTACAAATACAGTGATCCCTCGTTTTTCGCGGCTTCATGTTTCGTGGCTTCAGTGCTTCGCGGGTTTTTCAAAAATACAGAATAGAAAAAAAATGCATCGGTAGGAGGCAAGCGCCCCCTAGTGCTTGCTTTAAATGATGTCCACCAACTCAAGTTTCCGGTGCGAATCCTACTTCGCGGTTTTTCAGTTTTCGCGGAAGGTTCCGGTCCCCATTAACCGTGAAAAATGAGGGATCACTGTAATAGACTGCTCCAAATTGAATGAGAATGCAATACAAACAAGGAATCGAGGGCATTATTTTGTCCCAGGTTTTGGGAATTGATTTTTTGTCTTTTAGTTAACTTAATCTGATTTTAGGACTTACATTATATATTCATGCATTTCCACCCCATAATGGTGAAAAATAGTGCTTTTAGAGGAGCCAGAGCTCCACAAAAAGCTATTGGGGAGTACAAATTGTTCACTATTCCTTGAAAAATCATTATTTACAAGAATCTATCTTCTAATTTGTCAAAATATTTGTTTCTTATTTTATCAGATTCATATGATGTTCATTCTCGGTATTCCTACATAAACATGGATTCCATAGAAAGCTTATTCTCAGACATTTCAGAAGAACCAGGGGATGCTTTAGACATCAATGCTGGCTAAGAGCCAGAATTCAAGGTTGTCAAGATCCTTTGAGCTCTTGAGCCCATCCTCCCTAGTGTTAGCAACTCCCCCTAGCCTGGTGTTAGACTTAGCAATTCCTATATCTTATTTTTCTATGGGAAAAATGACACAGTTGTTTACAACTAATACAGACAGTAAAGTACAATCTACTAATTCAAATAATTAAAAAAATCATAAACTTTAAAACATAGGGCAAAAGTTATATGTTTTGTCTCTTCATAAATTAAAGGATGCTATGACCAGTGGTAGATTAATCCATAGACAATCTTCACTACAGAGAAAACATAATTATTTACAATTTTCTGACAGTAATCAAAGAAATAGGAATTAAATTACTCCAAGGTGGTGCCTTCAATTGCCATCTACATCAAGCAAGTAGTCCTTGACTGAATGAACACCATTCATTTAGTGACTTTGAAATCATAATGACACTGAAAAAGTGACTTATGACTATTTTTCTCACTTATGACCCATGGCCATGTGATCAAATTTAGATGCTTAGCAACTAGCATATGTTCCAGGGCCATGTGATCATCTTTTGCTACCTTCTGACAAGCAAAGTCAATTGAGTAGCCAGATTCACTTAACAACCATGTTACTATTCACTTAACAACTATGGCAAGAAAGGTCATAAAATGGGGCAAAACCCATTTGACAACTGTCTTGTTTAGCAACAGAAATATTGGACTTAATTATGACCCAAATTCAAGGACTACCTATTTTATGATCAGCTAAAAGTTCACTGAATTATCAATTTCTTCTTTCCTCTCCTCAGCCATTAGGGTAATAAAGACTATTTTGACAGCCAAATTGGATTTCCCCCCTCTTTTGGAAAAAGTAACCTTTTATTTATTTATTTATTTATTTATTTATTTATTTATTTATTTATTTATTTATTTATTTATTTATTTATTTATTTATTTATTTATTTATTTACTTACTTACTTACTTACTTACTTACTTACTTACTTACTTACTTACTTACTTACTTACTTATTTATTTAACTTATATAACTTATAACTTATATATGATGCTTTCCATTTTACTTTGATAGAACTTTTAGATCACTCTAACAGGTAGTCCTCAACTTATGACTACAATTGGGACTGGAATTTTCATTGTAAGTTTTTTTTGTGTGTGTTTCTAACTTTTATTGTTTTATCAATGCATAAAATACAATGAAAAAATTAAGAGAATGAAAAAGAAAGGGGGGAAATATGAAGTACAAGGGAAGAAAGCAAAAGGCATTGACCTCTGGCTCTCCTTAGTGCAATACAAGATAACAACACCACAACCTCAAATTTTTAGTTTTACACACTAATATATAACTACCCATTTCTATAAAAAAAATCTAATTGGCAAAAGTCAATTTTGTTTTTTTTTAATCACAAACAAAATCCAGAAGTGATAGCCAAATAAAAAACATATTTCCTCTTTAAATAGATCAATTTAACCATTATTGCTTTACCTTCTTTGCTGCTGAAATAATATGTACTTCTATTTGCATTTAATAATCTTTATAAATGATCACCATTTATATTAACAAAATTCTTTCAGATTCTTTAACCTTAGAAGAAAAATATTTTTGCTTCTATTTTAAAAACATAAAATTTTCTTTAAAAATATTTCTAAAATGGGGTGTTGGCCTTATGCTTCTTCTCGGTGTGCAACCCAGGAATGGGTTGACCTCATCTCCTAGCTGATTGGACTGAGTCTGTCAAAGTTGTAAGGACATGCCTCTGTTGCCAACGGTCCCCAGCTTTTGGTGAAGATGAAGTGACAGACTTGATGTGTCCTGTTCTAAGGGGCTGGATTCTCTCTCAGCACACCGAGAAGGAACGTATCAGGTAAGACCAATGCCCCTTCTCCATTGTGCTGATGAGAGAATCCAGGAATGGGACATACCAAAGCTGGCTTGTCCTATGGGTGGTCCTGAGTCCCTGATTCTGTATGTATCCTCTGGAGGATGCTCCTACCAAAGGCCGCTTCATCAAGCTTATAATGACTGATAGAAGCTTTTGGTGCCCACACTGCTGAAGTGGCCACATGCCAAGGCAATGGAAGAGCCTGGAGTTCATAAGCCTTGGTGGTGCAACCCCATATCCACTGGCCCATGGTCGATGATGTGACCTTCTTGCCCAGCGTAGAGGACTGGACAGACTCAAACAGGGACTCTGTTCTCCTAAAAGAGGAAGCTGCCTAATGGGCCCTTTGCAGTGCCTGTTCCGACCTTTTGTCTTGCACTTTCAGGGTCTCCTCTGGTTCGTTAGGAATGACAGAGTGGGATGTTAGGGCTGCTACTGGATCATCCACTACCGGCATCTCGAGGGCCCAAGCTAGATCTGAGCCCACATTATAGAAACTTTTGTCGGAAGAGGACAGGTTGAGCCTGGTAACAGGAGAGGACCATTGCCTCTGGACCACATCTATAAACAGCTTTGGTGACAGAATCCCCTCAGCCTTCATGGTCAGTTCAGAAGAGAGGGTCAGTGGGATAAGCCAAGGCCAAGGTTGGATCAGGAACCAAAGAGTCTGCCCCCAGGCAGGCCATATTTCTGGCTTTGAAGAGGAGGGACTTGAAGAGAACCAGGTGGAATAGTCCTGCAAAAACTGGCTGGTCCATTGTCAGTCTCTCATCTTCGGAAAGCTCCCAGTTTTTTTGCTCTTCCTCCTCCGAGAGCAATGACTGGCTCTGCCTGGAGGGAGTGGAGAAATGGGGCTTTTGGAAGGCCAAAAAATCCCCTGGGAGCTGAGTTGCCTGGTGTTGCCCCAGCTGTAAGGAGAATCCAGAGACCACAGAAGCCACTCACCTGCTTTGCTGCATGCCTGCAACTATGCCTTGTTTGATGGCTTCCACAATCACAAATTGCATACTGGATGGAATTTCAGGCTCTAGTGGGACCCCTGGGTGAAGCCCTGCGGCAGTTGGGGTAAATGTTGCCTCAGGAACAGGCCTCCCTTGTTTCCAGGCCTGTTCTCTGCTATAGAATTCTCTGCTATAGAAGGCATGCCTGACAGGGAGTTAAAGTAATCTTCATTGCTGACAGGCAATGTAAATCCCTGATGGAAGGTGCCATCTAGAGACAAATCTTGTGAGCACAGCCTGATGTCCTGGCTTGATTCACTCCCTATCTCCAATGGCTGAGGAAATCTTTGGTGGACAACTGTAGGATTTTCCTTGGAGCGTTCTCCAAGCTCCCCCTGTCAGCCTCTCTCTGTCCCTTGGCAAATTGCCTGACAAGGGCTCTCTGGTGTCTGCGCTTGTCTCTTTCTTCAACTTTTGAAGCTTTCCTCAAGGCAGCAGCTCTGACCTTAAATTTCATGGTTGCCTCATTCACTGCAGACCTTGGAGCTGAGGCATTCCACTTGTGAGTTTGAATATCAGCTGTCAAGACTGGGAGCCTGCCAAGCAGGTTCAAATTCCCTGCATGTTCTCCTGCTGTTAAAGAATCCAGGAATAGAAAGCTCTCTCAAAAACAGGAGCAAATTTGACACATCTGTCTTAGCTGAGGGATTGAGTCAAAAGCTGGGGACCACTGGCAACAGAGGCATGTCCTCATAGCTCTGACAAACTTAGTCCAATCAGCTAGGAGACAAGGTCAACCCATTCCTGGATTCTCTCATCAGCACAATGGAGAGCAAAACATTCTAATACTGGATTGCCATTTGTCAGAGAGGGTGGAGGGTCTCCTCCTTGAAGGGGGAGGGGTTGGACCTACAAAGTTTATTTATTTATTTATTTATTTAATTTTTATACTGCCCTTCTCCCTTCCGGGACTCAGGGCGGTGAACAGGCAGCAATAAAAATCAGTGATATAAAATATAAAATACATAAAATACGTTTAAGTTCATTCCAACTCTTAGAGAAAAACCCTTCAAATCAGCAGCGGGGGCAGCGGTCATAACTGAATGACTGCTATAAAGCTGGGGCACCTGGACTAAGTTATTGGGCAGGAGCGGTGTCTGGAGTGGTGTGTTGGAACTGGGTGAGTGATTGACCAACTCACAGAAAAAAAGAAAAAGCTGATCTTACTCTTAAAAAGGATCCCAAAGTGAAATTAGTGGCTTTCAGGGAATTTAATTGAAAAAAGGTGGCAGAGGAGGCTAAGCACCAAAGCCTCAGAGGATTGTGTCTTCTGCAATGTGGAAGTGAAGGAAAAATTAACAACTAAAAGGAAGAGCCCTGCGGGAAGTCTCTTTTCTCCTCATCTGATTCTAGTCTCTGTGGATTAAAAGCATTTTTGACAGCTATTGACAGTTAGCTGTCATTGTGGTTTGGAGAGACTCATTTTCCTGTGAGAGAAAAAACTACCCTGGCTAGTGAAGAAAATAATAATAACAAAAACTAAAACAACAACAACAAAGAGAAATCCTTCTTCTCCTTATTTTATTTTTTGTGGATTTAAAGCACTTTGAAAGAAAAGGGGGGGGGAGTAATCCAAAGTTACACAGCAGCAGTGTAACCTTGGATTCAGGAAGTAAGAGTTGCCTTTGCAACATTGTTTTGACTGCAACTATCTACATCTGTGGAAGAGAAAACACGGACTGGACTGGATTAATTTTAAAATTGAGCAACAGAATTTGGAAGACCCTAGATTTGCAACTGTGGTATAATCCAAAAATTTAAAAATCTGTTAAAATAGTTAAACTTGCAAAATGGAGATTTGGATGTATGATGATTTATGATGTTGAAAAGCGCATGTGAAACATTAATTGGTAGAGGAAAGCTAGGAAATCAAAGGAAATATACAGAACAAGAAATAGGAGAAGGGGGGGGGGTAAAAGTGGACACAAATAAGATACAGGAAGATAAGGTAGGAAAAAAAGCATTGAAAATTAAATGCAGATAGAAGATTTCACTGGGATTTACAGTCACAAAGGAAAAGTAGATAAAGGGGGAGATCACCCAAAAGAGAAACTACAAAATAATGAAAGGAGGGGAACAGGGAAAACCCTGGAGGAAGTTACTAGAATAATACAAGTAAATATGCTGAAGAAAATATACAATAACCACAAAAATAGGGGAAAGAAAAAGAAGAAATTAGGGGAAAGGGGAAGAAGAAAGAAAAGGATTAAAACTGGGGTTTTAGTGAGCCCAAGAGAAAATGGTTAAAAGAGGAAGAAAGGGAAAAACAGTTATATTAGCAGGCTAAAGCGAATAGTAGTAAGATTGTTATTGTTACACAACTAATTTGGAAATAAAGAAATGATAGTATATTGTTAATGGTAGAAAAAAATTGAAAGAAATGCTCTCTATGCTTAAATTGAATTAGAGGATGTATGCTGTTTATAGCAAAATATACCAATGGAGAAAATAAGAAATGAAAATTTGGTGTAATTTTGAAAGGGCAATTGAAGATATTGTTTATGTATTAAGAAAAAATAACTATAAAGATGAAAAAGAATGGAAAAGAATAATTTGGTTGAAAGTGAAAACAAAACTATGATATAAAAAGGACTATGTAATTGAGAGGATATAAAAGAAAAGACTTGGACAACTCTTTGTTTCTATAATATTATAATTTGCAATAAAAAATAAAAAACCTTGAATGGAAAAAAAGTTTATTCCAATTCTGTTAATCTGTTCTTTGTTAATGCATCTTTTTAAAACTTCCTCATAGCATGCATACTTTCAAATTCACTTTCAGACCAATAAAATTCCAAGTAATTCCAATTAGCTCATTAAATTTAGATCACTCCCTCCAAGTTACCCTCATAGAATATTTTTCCTTTTTGTAAACATCCTTTTTAAAGCTCTAGATTTTTCTTTGTTAATATATCTTTTTCTTATCATATATATTTTCAAATACACTTTCAATAAAATTTACAAACTTTAGGAATTACTTAATCATTATATATAAAGGAAAATACATTTCACACTTTACACTAAAACTTTCTTTCAATTATAAATATCAAATCCACTCTAATTCCAACTGACTCATTAAATTTAAGTCATTCCTTCCAGCATAAAATATTTTTCTTCTCTGGAATGTTTGTCAAGTAGTTCATAAGTTTCTGTTTTTTCCAAGGATTTCTCAACCTTGTTAATGTTCATGAGGAAAAAGTCCCAAACTTGCTCTTTTAAAAATTGATTTTTTTTCTTGGAACTCTTCTTTCAATTGTGTTGGGCAGCTTCTATTTAAACCATCATAATAAAAATTGGTGCCACATTTATATTCCAAAATTATGTCAGCTATTTGTGAAGTTAGTTGCCTCAGTGGTTTGGTAACTTTCTACACATATTTGCATCTCTGAAGTAGTTTGGAGCTATCCTTGGAGTATAGCTGTTCTATAAACTGATGGATTTTATTTTAAAAGTTTCCAAATACATATCTAATAATTTGTTCCTCAATCTCCTTAACTTCCTCTTTAGTCAAAGCATAGCTTTTTTGCAAATCTCTTAAGAATTGCTGACTAACCAGGAATAATAAAAATGAGAAAGTTTGTTTTAGCCACCCACAGCAAAGCAAATCAAGCTACACATGACTAAAAATAATAAACTGGAACTACAACTTTCTGCCCTTATATTTCTCCATCAATTTTTTAAAAAGATAATCCACACTTATTTTAGCTTGCCTTAGTAGCCTTCTTCATCGTTTAACAAGAATTAATCCCCCAAATGGTGCAGATCTTCAAAAAGGAATAACAAGTTGTAGCTAAACAGAGTGTCTCTTCTATATAAATAAAAATTTAAAATAGTTTGTGCAAAGCCGCTAATCTCAGAAAGTACTACACTGATCGGCACCAAAATTTCACACAATGTTCCCAAGAACTTCCAATGCAATCATATGTACAGTTTGTGTGGCTGGCATACCTGTACCATGTGTAAGAAGCAGAAATGTAAAGGGTACACACTGGTGAGGTTTTCACCTCCCTTAAGCTCCTCCTACCTGGCTGCTTCTTATGCTGCGTCACACACATGCCCCTCCCCCACACTTTAAACGTCACATTTCCAATGGTCATTTCCTCAGCAACCGAATAAGCCTCCAATGTTCCCTCACACATGGCACACTCCCATGTGGCCCATTCTTGGCCCCAGGAGGCTGTATGGATGCCTACTAGGCCCAAAGCAAGGCGCGGGGGTGGCACACTCTCAGGTGACCCATTTTTGGTCCCAGGAGGCTGCATGGTAGGTAGGTAGAGGGCTAGAGAGAGAGAGAGGGGGGGGAAATATGGTAGGTGGGTAGGTAGGTAGGTAGGTAGAGTGGATAGAGAGAAGGAGAAATACAGTAGGTAGGTAGGTTGGTAGAGGGATAGAGAGAGAGGGGGAAAATACAGTAGGTATGTAGGTAGGTAGAGGGATACAGAGAGGGAGAAATACAGTAGGTAGGTAGGTAGGTAGGTAGGTAGGTAGGTAGGTAGGTAGGTGGAGAGAGAAAGAAATACAGTAGGTAGGTCAGTTGGGGGTTATATGGTGGTTGTGTTTCCGTGTTTGTGTGTGCACGTATAGATCTACACACAGATTGGTTGGCCATTTAACCAGACTGGGCCACAGCAACACGTGGCCAGGTGCAGCTAGTAGCTTAATAAATATTAATAGCTTAATAAATATTAATACATATTAATAGACCTTAAAAATTAAGAAATTAAAGGCACAACTTACTGTCCATTTAAAAAATAAATTCCAGAATGGGTTCTTCAACCAAGAACTGATTACAGCACCACCCTCCAGCTTTCCGCACATGAGATGCTTTGAAGCACAGCTCCTGAAGTTACTTACAGACTTTTTGCTGTATTGGAGGATTCTGGGACCTTCCCACATCCAGGAGCATCATGTAAACTAAAGAAATGCTGGTTGCTTTTGTAGTGGATAGTGGAAGAAGGTATATTCCAAGAGAAAAAAACCCTCAGGGATCCCTCTCTGTGCATAGAGTCAATTGGCTATCTTTTCACCGGAAGTTGAAATTTCCATTGTAAGTTGTTGTGGTACTCAATTGAGTTGAACTCGATTTTGGGGCAATTTTTATAGTAGTCTTTAGGCAAATCGCTCTGTTTAGCAAATCTAGTGTCTCCAATGGACAATTTTCACAAACCATTATCACATCATTGCACAACTGCAACTGATCGTAAATGTGAGCCAATTACTAAATGGCCCAATTGTGATTGAATGACTTTGAGGATAGTGCAACAATCATGTGTGAGCAAAGGTTGTAATTTACTTTTTCTTTTCTCTCTAGAAGTAACATCCAAATGAAAAAAATATTTTCCACTTTGAATAAAATAATCAATTTAATCATTCCTGCTTCCTTTCCTTCCTGGTTCCAAGAAAGGAACCATTCCTTCCTTGCCATGGAAATAATACTATATGTATTTCTATTTGCACCTAATAATCTTTGTGAACTGTCACCATTTTTATTAAGAAGATTCATTATAATCTTTCAAATTATTTGACCTTACTGGAAAAAAAATCCACTTTTTTCACCCTTTTAAAAAAGTGCTAAACGTTTTAAAAACTTGTTTTTTAAGTCAAACTTTCCAATGCATCTTTTTCTTTGACTTCTTGACATACAAGCTTTAAACTTCAGTATTACACTTAGGTCCCTCCCTCCAAACTATCCTTATAGAATATTTTTTTTCCTTTATAAACATCCTTTTGAACCTCAAGAGCTTTTCTTTAAGCTGGTACATCATTTTCTATAACTTTCTCTCAAATACATTTTCAATAACATTTGAAACTTTAAGAATTACCTAAGCATTTAATATTGCCTAAGGTGTGTGTGTTTATGTGTGTGTATAAAGTATGTTTTCAAATATTGGATTAAGCCTTTCAGTTACACATATCAAACAAAGAAAGATTCAACCCAATTCCAGTTAACTCATTGTGTTTAAGTCACTCCTTCCAGCTTATTTTCATGGAATAAAGTAGTTTTCTTCTCTGGAAGATTTATCAAGTAGTTATAAAGATTTCTTTTTATCACAGAATCCTCAGCCTTATTAATAACTTTAAAGAAAAAGTCCCAAATTTGTCTTTTTTCTTGACGCTTTTCTTTTAGTTATGAGATTTACATTTAAACCATAATAGTGAAAAATAATATCAATTTCTTCCAAAATTGCAATGAACTCCTCTGCATTTTCAGCTACTTGTGAAGTTGCTTCAGTAGTTTGGTGACATTCTCCACAGGTTTGCATCTCAAAAGTAATTTGAAAGGATTTTTAAAATCATCCTTGGAGCATGGTTGATCAATAAACTGCCATATTTTATTTAGAGACCTTTCCAATATATCTCTAATACTTTGTTCCATGATCTTCCACCATCTTGGCTTCCTCTTTGATCAGGATCAGAACATTTTAGCCACTCACAGAAAAGAAGACCAAGCCAGAAGTTATTACAATAATAAACTAAAATCATAGCCTTCAATCTTTATCTATCAGCTTTCCCCCCTTTTTCTCCACACTTCCTTATTTGGCTTGCCTTGACAAACTTCTTTGTTATTTAACACAAACAAAATTTCCTAAAATGGCACAAGTCTTTAAAAAGATGTTATAAGCTGTGACTAAAGAGAGCCTCTTTTTGATTTAAAATGATTAATAGCCCTTGAAAATGATTAAGAAGAGAAAGGCACAACTTACTGTCTGTTTGAAAGGTGAATTTCAAAACAGTGACTTCTGCAACTCCAAACAAATTGCAGCCTCTCCCCCCAGCTTTTGGCATGCACATAGCTTCAGAGTCAAACTCCAGAACCATTTGTTGGCTTTCAGCTGTATTTAGTTTCAAGGGTAAGTTCTTTGACTTACCCTGAGGAGGGGGGCACATTAAAAACTGAAGGAATGTCAATCCCTTTACTTGAAATCTGGAGAGGTACAACCCAGGGAAAAACTTCAGAGTTCTCTCCCTGGGTGTCTATTTCAGTTGGCCATCTTTCCAGAAGTGCTATAATTTACTATTTCTGAGATTGTTGAATTAGTGTTAAATGAATAGTCATAAGTCAAGGACTACCTGTATTTTGCATGCGTGTTGTGGTTCGTTGACTGCCAGCGGAATAGAACATGAAGATGAAAAATGTTGTTCTCTGTTGTATTTCTTTCCATCATTCTGTTGTGGTGTAAATATCTTAATGTTTGAACCTGAAAAAACTTATGTAAGAAAAATTGTTCCCCTGGGATATTTTTCCAGGATGCCTAAGTAAAAGAATAACAGAGTTGGAGGTCTTCTAATCCATCTCCCCCTCATGCATTCAGTACCATTGCAGACAAATGGCCATCCAATCATTTTTTTTAAACCTCCAGTGATGGAGCACTCACAACTTCTAAAGGCAAACCACTGGTTTATTGTTCTCATGGTCAGGAAATTTCTCCTTAGTTCTAGGTTGCTTTTCTCCTTAATTTGTTTCTATCCATTGTTTCTTGCCTTGCCTTCTGGTGACTTGGAAAATAGGTTGAACCCCCCCCCCCTCTTCTTTAAGCCTCTTAAATGACTTATCATGTCATCCTTAGTCCTTTCTTTTCACTAGACTAGACTAGACATAACGTGGTTTGATTCTATCCCTCTATTAATGCAACCTATGAATAAGTATAAAAAAATAGAAGGAGTGACACATAACTAAGACAGAATCTGCAAAGATGAAATTGGGAAACCTAAGGCTTGGGATGAATTAAGATCTGCAACATATATCAATAATAATAATAATTTTAAAACTTTCTCTCAATGTGAAAAACAAGAAAAAGTCATGAAAATAATTGGTTCACTATTGGGAGAAGATGGCAGGAAAGTGACAAGCAGCAGGGAGAAATCAGAGCTGCTTAATTCAGGATTATGGTGGTGCAGTGTAGAATGCAGTATTTCAGTCTGACTCTGCTCATTGCCAGGAGTTTAATCCTAACCGGTTGAAGATTGATGCATCCTTCCATCCTTCCAAGATCAGTAAAATAGAACCCAGAGTGTGTGTGTGTGGGGGCAATGTGCTGACTCTGTAAACCACTTAGAGAATGCTATTAAGAGACTTCCGGTTTGGTGTCATGGCGAGACAGTTGGGATAGCAGGGCTCCACAAATTCCACAGTTGATCCTTCCTCGTTGGGAGGTCATAAGGGGCTAAAGTTACCCTGGAGGGGTGACAAAGAAAGGAGGGATTCGTTGCTGATTGCAGGAGAGTGGCAGCTTTTCTGCTTGGTCGAAGACACCAATCAATGAAGAAGAGAAACTGAAGCCGGACTGAAGCTGGGGCAACTGAAGAAAGAGATGAATTGAAGTGGTTTGTGAACAGTGGATTGGAATTGGGTGAGTTAATTTTCAACTCCTATATTAGAGATTTAACCACAAATAAAAGAATTTTTGAAAGAAAGATTCTCTAAAGTGCTGAGAAAGTGGTGAGTTAACACATAAAGATAGATTACAGACTTGAAAGAGGATGAAATTTTAATGGGAAACTATGAAATTTTAAAATATAGAAAGAGTGCACTGGAGTTTGCAATATTGTTAAAAGTGATTTTAATTTACTGATAATATTGTTTGACTACTGTAAGAAACTGTATAAAGAAAAATGGACTCTATGATCATTTGGCAATCAACTGTTATGCCTTCTGCTTTGTTATAAAGCTGGAACTTTTCCAGCATCTACTGGTGGAAAAAAAGATACCATACTACACTAATACATGGTTGGAAAAGACCTTGACAGAATTGATACGAAGTTAAACAGAGTGAAAGGAAAACAACACCTGGAAGGGCGGGTTTTTTTTGTCTTTTGTTTTATATCTCTTGCTTTTTGGCTGGCTAGGAGTGAGCCTTTTGAAGATCTTCAAAGAAGTGTGGATTATAAATAATAGGAACATAAGAATAGCCTTGCTGGAACAGGCCACAGCCCATCCAGTCCAGCATTCTGTCTCACACAGTGGCTCGCCATTTGCTTCAGGGTATTCCCAAGCAGATGTCTTCACCTGCTTATGATTCCCTGCAAATGGCATTGAGAAATATCCTGCTTATGTCTCCATCCCGGAGGGTGTCCTTAGGCATCCATAATGATAGCCATTGATACCCTTGTCCTCCATGAACTCGTCTAATCCTTTCTTAAAGGTGTCGAGGCCGACAGCTGTCACCACTTCTTCTGGCAGGGAGTTCTATAGACCAGTGATCCTCTGGGTGAAAAAGTACTTCCTCTTATTTGTTTGAGGTCTAGCTATCAAAAGTTTCATGGAATGCCCCCTAGTTCTAGTGTTGTGCGATAGGGAAAACAGTTTTTCCTTTACTACTTTGTCCACACTGTGCGTGATTTTATAGACTTCAATCAGGTCACCTCTCAGGCACCGTTGTTCTAGAGTGAAGAGGCCCAGCCATTGCAGCCTCAGATGGTAAGGAAGCTGTTCCAGCCCCCTAATCATTCTGGTTGCCCTCCTCTGCACCTTTTCCATTTCCATAATATCCTTCTGAAAGTATGGTGACCAGAACTGTAAACAATACTCCAGATGGGGCCTCACCATAGATTTATAAAGAGGCAAAATGACACTTGCTGATTTATTTTCTATACCCTTCCTAATGATCCCTAGCAATGAGTTTGCTTTTTTCACTGCTGCGGCACACTGTGTTGACACCTTCATTGAGCTGTCCACCAGGACACCAAGGTCCTTTTCCTGATTAGTTGCAAGGAGTTCAGACCCCATCAGTTTATAGATGTAGTTGGGTTTTTTTGCCCCAATGTGCATCACTCTGCACTTACTAATGTTGAAGCTCATGTGGCTTAATGAGATTGGGAAATCTGGTGGGCTATTCTGGTTTTTAAATGTTGTTCGATAGAACATCTTACAAGGTGAAAGAAGAAAAGTTAAACAAGACATACAAGGTTTGATAATTTAGAGGGAGAAAATTGGCAGATCTTGAGGATTATAACGTATTATAGATTCCGAGGAACAGTTCCGGGACTGAGCAAATTACTTTAATATTGGCTTTTTGGGGTAATGGACAATTGGGACATTGGGACTTTGGTGTACTATTGATAACTTTTAGCCCATTAAATTAGAGTAAAATGTTACAACATGGAAAAACAAAGGCACCTCAAAAAGAAATACTATTGATGCTTGAAGGTATTCAGGAAGCTATGACACGGAACCATATGGAGATGAAGAAACTGATGCATGATACAGATGTGAAACTAGGAGACTCTCAGCAAATGACAATGAAAAATAAACAGTGAGATAAGAAAAATTGACAGTGAGAGGTAGATGTAGAGACAGATGAAATATTGAGATTAAATGTGAGTGATGTAAGGGGAAACAAGATCCCAAGTGAGGAGCATAGGAGATTTGTCAAAAAGTCAATAAGAGTTGAAATACTAAAAAGGACAAGAGATGACCGATAGATACAGAATCTTTCTTAATATAGGACTTGCTTTATTAAGAGTTAGAAAATAGAGGTATAAATTAAAAATGGAGAAAATATTACTATGTATGTTGTTGTTAGTCATGAAGTCGTGTCCAACCCATTGCAACCTCATTGACAACATTCCTCCAGGCCTTTCTGCCCTCTACCACCCCTCCTGAGTTCATTTAAGCTCACACTGATTGCTTCAGTGACTCCATCCAGCCACATCATTCTATGTCGTCCCCTTCTACTTTTGCCCTCAATCATTCATTACTATGTATACTGTTATATAATATATTATAATTACTATGTAGACATAAATGTTAGAACTTGAAAGTCCATTACCATGTATACCTGAATAGTATTACTATACTATTGTTATTAATATGGTGTATAAAGTTGACCCACACAATACACTGTTCACCAAGCACTTATGTATGTCAAAGAAAAAATTGTAAATAAAATTATAATAAGAGAGTGCTATGAAGCACTATGAAGTATTATATAATTATAAGTGTTATTGCAATTGCTATTCTTTGAATTTGTCATCATGAAAAAGAAAAAAATAGCCCAACTTACCAAAAACAGACTAGGAATATAAATTAAAATAGGCAAAGACAATGGTAAAAGAACACTTGTCCACCCTAAACAAGTTCAAATTACCACAACCAGATGGCTTACATCCCAAAGTTCTGAAGGAGGTAGCAGATTTGATCTTGGTACAAAGTGAACCATATCTTTCAAACATCTTGGAGCACCAGGGAACTACCAGCAACTGGAAAAGAGTTGATGTGGTTCCCATTTTTAAAAAAAGGAAAAAAATGGACCCAGGAAACTACAGACCAATCAGCCTGACATCAATACCTGGAAAATCTTATTTCATTCTTTGACTTAATGATTGAATTAGTGGACCAGCAAAAGCTGAGGATGTAGTATACTTTGATTTCAGTAAGGCATTTGACAAAGTAGATCAGAAACTAACTTAGTAAGCTAGAAAAATATGGATAGACAGCATCACAAGCAAATGGATTTGTAACTGGTTAACAAATCACACTCAACATGTACTCCTCAATGGAACTAAATCTACATGGAAGCAGTGGGGTACCATAAGTTTCTGCTTTGGGCCCAGTGTTCTTCAACACCTTCATAAACAATTTAGATGAGGTAAGTGGGTAATCAAACAGGTTCCTAACCAACTTAGTGGACAACTTTATCATCCAAAAGGTAGAGGAGGGAACTAGAGGAAAAGCTATACTGAACCTAATTCTTACTAACAGAGAAGTGATAGAGGAAGTTGAAGTTGCCGGAACCTTGGGCGAGAGAGACCACATCATATTGGAATTCAATATTGCATTATATTGACAAGCAATGCAAGCAATAGAATAAAATCCAGCCAATGTCTCAAATTTAAAAGAACTGATTTTAACAAACTCAGAAAGACCCTAAGCAAAATTTAATGGATAAAAATCCTAAAAGGGAAAACAACTCAAGAAACATGAAAACACTGAACAAAAAGATAACAATAGCCATGTATTTTGGAGTTGTTGCATTCATTCATGTAAAGAAAGGTTCTGGGGTATGTCGAAAGGTAGTTCTGTGATTGCTACAAAGTCCTGGCCCAAAGCTACCTTGAAAGAAGTAAACCCAGTGCTGTTATGCATTGAATATGTGACTTCTGCAAACAATGAAAGGTCAGTCCAATTATCTTCTTTTTTTTAAAAGTTTATTTTTATTTTTAAACGAACATAGACAAACAAGACATGTAGCATTAAAACATCTTCCTTTACATACAGTGTGTCGATTTGTTACAAGGTTTTTGTGCATCCTTTCCATAGCCATCACTTAAACTTTATATAGTCACATATTGTCAATCAAATATATTTATATAGTACTTTATTATAGTACTTCATCTGTTTGACTTTCATTATATTTCTTCATTTTAAACGAAGTATTCTAAATATGTGTTCATTTATATTATCATAGTTCATTACATCATCTTCAATATATCCAATAATAAATTATTTTTATATCCTATTCTGATTCATTATTGGTAACATTCTCTAATAATTTTCAATTCCATGTGTGGGTTATTTAAACTAACCACAGATAAGATAAATGTCATATCCTATAAAATTGTTTATCTTCTTGTTCTCTAATTTCATATGTCAACTTACTCATTTCAGCACATCCCATTGTTCATATCATCAATCTAATATATATGTATACAATTATTATGATTATCAAACATTCATTGTATAACTATTATTACCTCCTTTTTATGTGAAACTTGCTAAATTTAAAATAAATTTATATTATGGCATTTCATTACATCATCCTGGAATCATCCAATGGTATTACATCTTTATATTCTCACTTAGAGTGTATATAAAGTTCCATATTATCCCTCTAGTGTATATAAATACATTATTGTCATTGTTAATCATTTATTCAACTATAACTATTATTATTTTGTTGTATACATAATACTCAAAATTTAACTAAGTTTAACTTAATTTTTATTTTAACATTTCATTTCATCATCCTGTATCCTTCCAGAAATAGTGCAATCCAATATCTCTTGCAATTTGTAAAATCTATATTCTAGTTGTTTTCTTGGTAAATCTTATGTGGACTTCTCTTAGCAATTTGTTGTTCATTGCATATCTTTTAAAGACTCGAAACCCTCCATCTGTTTCTTCCATCAGCTTGTCTTTGGTTATCACTGGTGCTTCTGCCAAAAGTACTTTCATTGTTTCTGCCAAATTTTCTCCCCTTTCTTCTTCCATGTTTTGAGATCTAATATAAAGTTCCAGTTCATCAACCTCTCCAATGTCAACAATTTTCTTATCACTTTGTTTATATTTTTCTGCAATTTTTGAACTCTATCCTCAAATTTCATCATTGTTTTGTAGGTATTCTCAGCTCTTCCTCCCATTCTTTTTGCTCTTTGTTCTATAATCCCAAGATTCCTTTTAATGTTCTCTGTACTTATTAGCACTTTTTGGATTCCTAGCATAATATTTTGCAAAATTAATTCCTTTTCTTCTTCATGTTGCCCCATTTTTCCAGGTTGTAAACACTGCCATTAAAACATCCAAGGCTTATTGCTAGATGTCAAACGAATTCACTATAGTCTTTCAAGTCCAGGCTTTCTCTTTACTCCAGTCCAGCTACTGATAATACTCCAAAAGAGCACCTGTATAAACAACTTGTGGTCTTCCTACTGTTCCTTTCAATAAACAAAGTCAATGACTTTAAAATATAACATATAAGTCAAATGATCAAAGGAATTAGTTTTCCAAGCCTCCAGCCTCTAGATGACACCATTACTTCTTTTTCCTCTGCTTTCTCTTTGTTACGAGTTTGAGAAAGAAAAAAAATGTTGAAAAGGTAAAATCCACACGAACGTTACAAAAAGAAAGAGATTCTTGCTCCACAGATACAAAAAGTGAGGAAAAATAGAACAAAAAAAGAGACCAGTCCAATTTAAAAAGTAAGAGGCATTTGTATGAATTCCATCCAAAAAACCTCCAAAGTTAAAGAAAGATAACACTCTAATTTTAATATGGGCTTAATCCGCTGCTTACTTTCTTCTGTCTTCAATTTTAATTTTACTTTAAGTCTTTTTGGGTGTTCTATTAGTAAAGTTTATCTCACCAATTTCAACACACTCTCTTCCTGATCTGCTTCCATTGCAGGGGGCTATCACAACCTACTGCAGCTTCAATGGCTGCTTCTCTTGTAGCCAGGGGAAAAAAGCTTTCTCCTGGATAAATCAGGGACTTTGCAATGTCCCTGAGATCAGCAGGACATGGCCTTCTCTATCACCATCTCTAAGGGATGGTTTAGGTCCAAAAAGAACTATCCAGCAACAGAGATTTGACAGCAATCTTGGAGCTCTAAGATTGCATGCTGTGTCTGCCCCACCAATTATCTTCTTGATAATTAATATAACATCTGAGATACTGTTCCAGTACTGAGTTTGTGCTTTCACACACACTACACATTCATTTGGGGGTGGGGGGGGTGGTGGAAATTAAGACTTGGGTGCTCCCCATGAATTTTACAAATTCATGCCAAAAGCACAAAGTGAATTATACCTTTCTGTCTGAAATAATTCAATCAGGAATGACATGAAGCCTGTAAATATGTTGCACAAATAGCTTTGCCAAGGTGCAGGATGATGGAATTTTTGAACATGGGATAAAGTGGATTTGTTTTGAGAAAAATTCAGTGATTACCCAAATTACCCTAGCACTTTCAGGCAATTCCACTCTGAAGTACACAGAGATTTCTTTCAAAAGGGCATGGGGACTTGCTTCTGGTTTCAGTAATCCCATTAGCTTCCCTAGTCGTCTTTTGGCTGATGCACACACTGGGCAGCTGGACACATAGCTTTCAATGTCCTTTTTGAGAGATGGCCACCAGAATTGTTGTTTGACCAGATGTGGGTTTTTTTACAAAACCAAGGTGCCCTGTGGCTTTTGAGTCATGGCAAATTTGTAAAACCAGCTGTTGCAGGAGGCAGAGACTTATAATTTTGCCCCTGCCCAGACCAGTCCATCCCTGAAAGTGCATTATTCTTTATGGGCCACCAGCCATTCATTATCTTTTAAAGCAGCTTTCAGTTTATCTAGCACTTTGCAGGGAATGTCTGGTTTGATTTTTTCCTGGCCCCTTGTGGTTATTGCTACCACTAATTGGCTAGAGGAGATGACTGGTTCAATGATTTTAGATCTAGCACTGTTGAATTGTGGCAGTTGGGATAGGGCATCTGCTAGGAAGTGGTCCCCCCCCCCCCCCCCGGGGATGTAGCACAGACTAAAATTGAAACTGTTGAAATATTGTGCCCAATGGGCTTGTTTGGCTTCTGTGGGATCTTTAAAACGTTTAGGTTTGTATGATCTGTCCACACTTTAAATGGGTGTTTCAGGAAGTGTCACCAAGTTAACAATGCCCATTGAACCACATAGGCTTCCTTTTCCCAGACTTCTCACCTCCATTCTGTGTCCGTTAATTTTTTGGATGTGTAAGCACAGGTTTGAAGGGTTCCCTGAGGGTTTCCTTGTAGCAGCACAGTCCTTAAGGCCACATTGCTGGCATCAATCTAGATTACAAAGAGGGCATCTGGGGATCCTCAGCTCATGCAGCATAGGTGGGGTGTGTGTGTGAGGTGTTATAATTGTTGGGCTGGCCATCCAAGCAGCAGGCAGAGGAAGAGGTGCAGGGGGAGACACATGATCTGGCCCACCCCACCCACCACCCACCTGCTCCATCCCACCATCTGTCTTTGCTTGCCCATGGCTGCTATGGTGGGGACTGGACAAGTGTCTGGCAGGGCGGATCCTAAGTTTCTCCCCACACCTCTACCTTTGCCTGCTGCTGGTGCTGTGCTGGGCAACCTCATCTTCCAGCTCTGCTGCACACGTGGGATGAGCCCACCACTTCAACCATTATGGCCCTGGTGAATGGGAAGGCTGGTGAACCCCCATCTCTAAGAGACAGCCGTAATTCCGCAACCCATGCAGTGTAGGTGGGTCCAAGCGCTGCAGCCACTGGGCCAACCAAGTAAGCACAAGATGGAGGCAGCGGCGTGTTAGGGGAGAAACATGATCTGACCTGCTGGATCTGCTGGGCGGCTACTGGCAGCACCCTCCTCCAGCTTTTTAACAGTCTCTTTTGCCAGTTTACATAGAGATTCCATTTCTTGAATCATGTCAGCCCCAGAAAGAGGAGTCTCTCCATCCCCCAAGCCACAATAAACTCATCCTCATTGCCAACCAATGCAATGTTAAGTATTGGGAACAGACAAGGATCCTGATTCCAGCAATGCTGTTTATTCAAGATAAGCACACACTATAAACCAACATGCAGCTTCCAGCTGACAGTCTCTTTTATTTTATTTATTTTATTAAATTTATACCCCGCCCTTCTCCAAACGGACCCAGGGCGGCGCACAGGAATTTTAAAATACATACAAAATCAATAAAAAAATTAAAAAACTTATTTAATAACCGTCCTGTGCTAAAACCAAATTAAAATCCCCCAAAATTTAAAACTGTCTAAAATAGTCAGTTGCAGACGTTACACTAGGTCGGCTAGATGAAAAAAATGTGTCTTTAGACACTGGCGGAAGAGGCGGAGGTCGGAGATGGTGCGAAGTTCAGGGGGAAGGTCGTTCCAAAGGGCAGGGCCCGCCACAGAGAAGGCCCTTCCCCTGGGTGTCGCCAGACGGCATTGTTCGGCCGACGGCACCCTGAGAAGGTCCTCTCTGTGGGAGCGTATCGGTCTAAGGGATGTATGGGGCAGGAGACGGTCTCGCAAGTAACTAGGTCCCGAGCCATGGAGCGCTTTAAAGATGGTCATCAAAACCTTGAAGCGCACCCGAAAGACCACAGGAAGCCAGTGCAGCTTGCGCAGGATTGGTGTTATATGGGAGTGTCTAGGCGCTCCCGTAATCACCCGCGCGGCTGCATTCTGGACTAACTTTAATTTTATGGGAAGCTGTCAGCTGTTAACAAATAACTTTAAAATATGCCCTGCATTTGTGCAACAGAAGGAGAAGCCTCTGCTCACACCTGTGTGGACATAACACCCCTTACCACTCGGGGGTGTTCCATTAATTTCGTACTACACAAACATAATTGTCTAGATACATTGGTCTATGATGGCTTCATGTCGACTTGTGACTCTCTTGCATTTCTATCAGGTCCCCACCTGTCGATCACATCCTTGACACATTCTTCAACTACATCAGATGGATTTCTAATGCTCTCTGGGGCGTCCAGCTGGTCATATCCCTCAGCTGGAGATGAAGAAGAGTGAGATGGACTCCAGAGAAGTGGACCCTCAATAACAGGTGTTTTATTCTACACTGGACTCAGCCCTTACGATTCCACTGCAATGTTGTCCCTCTTGCTCTTCTAGCTCTCCACCCCAGTTCACTTTTTTCAGCTTCCTATTAGCTGTCCCCACTGCAAGGCTCCGAAGCTGATCAATACGTCAGTGCCACAGCCATTCATCTGAAGCTGGTCAATATGTCAGTGCCACAGTCATCCATCTTCGAGTTCCACCCAATACGAATGGGGATCCATGACTTCTGTGATATGTGCCGGTACCCCCAGCTTATGTAACAAGTGCTGTACTACTGGTAATGGGTATTCATCCTGTTGAAGAGTACATTTATAATCTGCACAAATCCAGACCAACACATCTGGTTTCACTGGCTTCACGATAGGGATTTCCCATCTGGTGTGGCCCACTGGTTCCAGTATGCCTTGTTGAATCAATTTATGCAGTTGTTTATCAACCTTGGGCTTTAATGCAAAGCACCCTCCTTGGTTTCATTCTTATTGGTGCCACTTTAGGGTCCAAACTAAAGGATACCATGGTACCCCTATATTCTCCCAATGTCCCGTTGAATATGTTGGCAAATTCTTTACTCAACTCTGATGGTCTCTCCCAGGATTTTGTGAACCCTAGTAATCCCTAACCCAAAGCCACACACCAATCCAGTCCAAGGAGGTTAGGCAGTGAGCCTTCTATGACAACCAATTTAGGTGGCTTTCCCTTGCTTTAGCACTTATTGCAGCCTGATTCAGCACAGCTGGTTGGTGGGTGGATTGGACTGCTGGAATACCCCCAATCAGCTGTTTCAGGGTGTAGGGATTGCCACAGACCATTGTTGCCTCCATGCCTCATGTTTTTGGCCGCTGGTGGGGATGGGTGGGGCTACATTCGCTGTATAAGATGCACCCAAATTTTCACCCACTTTTTTTGGGGGGGGAGGTGTGTCTTATACTCAGAAAAATATGGTAGTTATAATTAGTAGCCAACATGAGTTTGTTCATGCAAAACAGATCATGCCAAACCAATCTTATTTCATTCTTTGATCAAGTGATTAAATTAGTTGACCAGCAAAATGCTGTGGACATAGTATAATACTTTATAGTACTTACATACAAAGTACTTAAGATTTCAGCATGGTATTTGACAAATTAGATCCCAACCTACTCTTTGGTAAACTAAAAAAAATGTGAGATAGACTGCATCATTATTAGATGGATTTGTAACTGAATGACAAATCAACACATAGTCCTTAATGGTACTATGTCTACATGGAGGGAAGTAAGCAGTGGGGTACCACAAAGTTCTGTCTTAGGGCCAGTGGTCATCAATATCTTCATAAATGACTTAGATGAGAGAATAAAAGGAGAACTCATCAAATTTGCAGATGAAACTAAGCTGGCAGGAATAGTCAACTCCCCCACCCTGATTACAAGCTCAGGGTCGAAAAAGATCTTGACAAACTTGGACAATGGGTCCTATCCAACAACATGAAAGTTAATGAGGAGAAAAGCAAGGTTTTACACATAGGCAAGAAAAACGAAAGGCACAAGTACAGAATAGGTGAAACCTGGCTCAAAACAGTAACTATGAGAGGGATCTAGTCCTAGTGGATGATCACAAAACATGAGCCAGTAGTGTGCAGCAACAGCCAAAAAAGCTAATACAATCTTTGGTTGTATAAAAGAGGCATAGAATCAAAATCATGTGAAGTATTAGTACACTTTATGAAAAAAAAATTTTATTGGTTTTTACAAAAATTTTAAAATAGGAAAAGGGTATAAGGTATTAAGGAGATATTTTGAGGACATCTATGTCGGAGGTGTTGGCCCCCTCCGAGCGTTCATACAAAAAAGTAAGATAATACAATACATTTTCCATTTTCCTACAAAGTGGAAAGAGTTACAGATATATCATTTTATATCCATGCAATCAATCATTGTTTCTATAAACATCCAGATAAAGGTTACACTATATAGAAAAAAGAGATCTTTTAGCAATTGTATCTTCCTCTCCCTGACCTCCAGTGGCGGAGCCATGGCTCCCCCTGTTCCCCCCTTTTCATCCTCCAGGATTGGGGAATGTTTTTAAAGAAAGGCTTCCGCCTCTGCAATTGTTTTAATTCTTACTCCCCCCCTCCCAGAACACTAACATTCCCTCAGGCATCAACTACTTGAACCACACCCCCTTTTTATATAATCTTTTTGATAAGAAGGAATATTTCCTTCTTATTTCTCTAATCTTTTTCGGGATCTGTTTCAAGATGGCAATCTCATTCTGTTGATATATCAAAGGACCGTCTCTTTGTGCTCTCAGGATCCCATCCCTTGTTGACCTTCTTATAAGATAATATGTATCTCTCTTCTGGCATATGCTGAGTTAATTCTATAAATCAGATCGATGTCCCCCCAAATATCTTCTTTGCTCTTTTTGGTGTAATCTGCTAACATCGTACACATTAAATCTTTTAAATCTTCAGAGGCAGCTTCAGGAACATTTTGAAACCTTAAAAAGTAAGACATCCTTTCAAAATCCATCCTAGACATATGACCAGCTAAATCCACAATTTCTCTTTGAGAATTTTTTATCTCTCCCTTCATCTCAGCCATCCCCCCCTCCAGTCCATCAATTCTTTGTTTGTTTTCCATTAGTGCTTTCTGTGTCTCCAAAAGTTCCAATTTTGAGCTAACATTGTCTTTCTGGATTTCTTTTATTTCTTTCATGATGTTTTGAAGAGTTTCCTCTATTGCTGATAACTGTGTAGCTTCCACCTCTGTTTCTTTGGATAACATTGAAGTAATCTTAGGTTGATGTGGTTGCTTTTTTGAAGCCATAATGAAAGTATTAAATTCTTGTCACTAATATGGCGTCTGTTGGAGAGGTAGTCCGTGAGGCGAGGAGAGAGTAAAAGTCAATATCCAAATTCAAAGTTCAATTTGCTTACAATCCAGAGAGAGAGCAATTTTTAAAAACAATCAAATAAAGAAAAAAAAAAGAAGTCACATCTGGGAAAGGTCCTAATAATCATTTACATTAATCCACTGGTAAAAAAAAATTCAGTCCCGAAGACGAGGGAGTGTCAGCAAATTTCAAAGAGAAATATTTCTTGCTGAGAACAAAGGAATGCCATCTTCCCCACCCCTCTGGAAGCCGCAGAGAGCTAGTGAAAGTCCATATCAATTGTTGCAAGACAGAGATACAAAGTATCGTTAAAAATCTTAAAGTGAAAGACTTTCATTTGTAGTTTAAAAATCGGATGTTAATTTCTCCACCTCCCCAAGTCTGGGGAACATTCCAAAACGCCGCTTTTTTTTTCCTTTCCGAGGAGGGGTTTTACAAACTCTCTCCTCCTTTCTTCTTTTAAAATGAAAGTTGAAAGCATTAAGTTGGAATCACTCACGATCCACTCTGTAGCCATGAGCCTCGGTGTTGCCTTCAGCCCCGGCTTTTCTGCCCGTCTCTAATTGCAGCAGCTGTTCCGGCTCTCCATCGGCGAAGGGGACGAAAGAGGAACTCCCCCCCGCGACTCGTTCTCCGGTGCCTAGGACGAAGCAGGAGCCACCCCCCGACTGTCGTCGAGGTGGGGGGACTCACCGCAAGCCATCCGTGCGGTGGGGGCTCTTTAGCAAGAGCCCCCTGCCCCTGAAGGCGCCGCCGGAGCAACCAAGCGGCGGACGAGTCAAAGACCCGACCGTCACCTCCGGTTAACCGGAAGGAAGTCAAGTATTAGTACACTTTAGAAAGCTAAGGCTGCATCTGAAATGCTGCATCCTGTTTTGGTCACCACATTACAAAAAAAGACTTTAGGAAAAGTGCAAAGAAGAGCAACTAAGATTTTTTTATTTTATTTTTATTTTATTAAATTTATACCCCGCCCTTCTCCTACAAAAGGACCCAGGGCGGTGCACAGGTAAATTAAAACACAGCGTACATAAATAGATCAATTATTAAAATCCAATTAAATTAAATTACCTTATTTTAAAATTCTCTAATTAAAATTTATAACTAAAAAGTCCAGATTGGGTGTTTATCCTAGGCCGGCTTGGAATAAATGCGTTTTCAGATGCTGGCAGAAAAGGCGGAGGTCTGTGGTGGTACGGAGTTCAGGGGGCAGGTCGTTCCAGAGGGTTGGGCCCGCCACAGAGAAGGCCCTTCCCCTGGGTGTCGCCAACCAGCATTGCCCGGCCGACGGCACCCGGTGAAGGCCCTCTCTATGGGAGCAGATCGGTCGGAGAGATGTATGGGGCAGGATACGGTCTCGCATGTAACTAGGCCCCGAGCCATGGAGCGCTTTAAGCATGGTCATTAACACCTTGAAGCGCATCCGAAAGTCCACAGGTAGCCAGTGCAGCTCGCACAGGAGAGGTGTTACGTGGGACTGCCTTGTGGCTCCCATGACCACCCGCGCGGCTGCGTTCTGGACTAGCTGTAACCTCCGAGTGCACCTCAAGGGGAGCTCCATGTAGAGAGCGTTACAATAGTTCAACCTAGATGTCACGAGTGCTTGAGTGACTGTGCGGAGGGCAGCCCGATCCAGTAAGGGGCGCAATTGGCAAACCAAGTGTAGCTGGTAAAATGCCCCCCTGGCTACGGCTGTCACATGGTCCTCCATGGACAGCCGGGAATCCAGGAGGACGCCCAAATTGAGCGCCCTCTCCACGGGGGCCAATATTTCGCCCCCAATGGCCAGTGTTGGACTTAACTGGCTAAACCAGGGTGCCGAAAACCACAGCCACTCGGTCTTTTCAGGGTTGAGCTTGAGTTTATTACTACCCATCCAGACCCGTACGGCCTCCAAACACCGGGACATCACCTCAACGGCATCGTTGGGGTGGTTTGGGGTAGATATGTACAGCTGGGTGTCGTCAGCGTACAGATGGTATTCTACCCCAAAACCACGGATGATCTCGCCCAGCGGCTTCATATAGGTGTTGAACAGGAGGGGCGAGAGGATCGATCTCTGAGGAGCCCTGCATATCAGGGGTCTCGGGGCCGACCTCTGCCCTCCTGCCAACACACATTGCGACCGACCAGAGAGGTAGGATGAGAACCACCGTAACACAGTGCCTCTCACCTCCAATCCCCCCAGTCGGTGCAATAAAATACCATGGTTGATGGTATCAAAAGTCGCGAGAGGTCTAATAGGACCAGGATAGAGGAACATCCTCTATCCCGTGCCCTCCAGAGAACATCCACCAATACGACCAATGCCGTCTCGGTGCTGTGACCGGGACGGAAGCCGGACTGGCGTGGGTCTAGATAATCAATTTCCTCCAGGTGCTGAGGAAACTGTTGAGCCACCACACTCTCTACAACCTTCGTTAGAAAGTAAAGGTTGGAGACCGGACGGTAGTTATCCAAAAGATGATTAAAGCCCTATGTCAGGGTTCCAAGTAACAGCCCATAGGAAATCACAACCCCAAGGCAAAATTCCTCTAAGTATAGATTTATTAGGCATACAGAAAAGAGCAACAAAGAATGCAGAGAAGAGCAACAAAGATGATTAGAGGGCTGGAGGCTAAAACATATGAGGAACAGTTGCAGGAACTGAGAATGTCTAGTCTCAGTTCCTGCAACTGGTAAAATGAAGGACTAGGAGTGACATGATAGTATTTTACCAATATTTGATGGACTCCCACAAACAAGAGAGGGTCAACCTACTTTCCAAAGCACCAGAAAGCAGGACAAGAAGCAATGGATGGAAACTAAGAGGAGAAACAACGTAGAACTAAGGAGAAATTTCCTGACATTAAACCTGTGCAACAACTTGCCTTTAGAAGTTGTGAGTGTTCCACCACTGTAGTTTTTTTTTTTAAAAAAAGATTGGACAACCATTTGTCTCAAATGGTATAGGGTCTTCTGCCTGAGCAGAAGGCTTGGACTAGAAGACCTCCAAAGTCTCTTCCAACTCTGTTATTCTCTTATTCTGGATGTTGGACAGTTGATTGTACAGAGAAGGACCAAATAGTATGTCCACAATGCACAGCTTTCAGCCACCTAATAAAATATCAATATCCCATCATGCCCATGTATTTCTCCCATATATTCTTTGCCTTGGAAATGAATTTCAAAAGCATTAACTTTTCTATCTGATTGAAAATTAATGAAATAAATGGCAGGATTTTTCAGCATGTCACTTGTTTTTTTACATAATTATTAGAGCATATTTTTGTTCCTCTAGCTCTGAACTCAAGGCAATAGAAGTATCACTGTGGATCAACTGAAACATACCTGAACACAATTCCTGATATGAAGTAGAAAATTCCAAGGGTGTCCATAACATTCCATAAGTCAGAAAAATATTTACTCCCATTCATATACCACTAATAAAAAACAGAAACAGAAAATTATATACTCAATAGAATAAAGATAAGTAAACAATACCATGAATTCAAACATTTATGTGTATCTAATAGAAAACTAATATATGTACTATTTATCAAGCTATTTAACTTAAAAAAGTTGGTAAGAATCAAAGAGAAAAAAAGAGATAAGGTCAGTTTGACTTCTTGGATGTTTTGCAAAGGAATCTACACAACTATGTATCACTGATTTCACTAACTTGGATGGATTAAGGAAAATAGATAGTTTGAAATTGCTCTTGGCTTTCTTTCCTACTATGACAAAAATGCATCAATGTAGCATTATAACGTATAAATGTGCTAAAAATGATTGCATTTTTAAAAAATCCTATCTAATTTTGCAAAAGGAGCAAAATGCCCCACTAAATCCACATAAAGGGCAACTTGCCACATAGGTTTCTATGTCCTTCTTCATCTTAGGCCACAAAAACTGCCTTTTTATAAGGTGTAGGGTTTTTAGAAACCCAAACTGTCCCGCTGGCTTTGTGTAGCGACTCCTTTGTAGGATCATAGTTTTCTGGCTAGCTAGGACATATACTTTATTCCCCTTCCATGCTAAATCTTGCTTTAGCATTAAATCACCTGTATGCTTTTGAAACCACTTGTCCCTCCCCGCTGCCGAGCTTCTTTCAGTTGCTCAGCAGCAAAAAGTCTTTTTAGCTTTTCGAAAGCTGCTTGACATTCAACAGTCCAATTCAAGACTTGACTCAATCTAGGCTTCATCCCTTTCCTCTTTTTTAACAGGTTGATGATGGACAGTGCTATTTTTGCGAACGTGGGAATGAATTGTCTATAGAACTTTGTGAATCCTAGGAAACTCTACAGTTGTCTCCTGGTCCTTGGGGCCTGCCATTCTAGGATCAACTTTCCCAGGTCCATCTCTACCTCTTCCTTGGAAATACGATGCCCTAGGTAGTCTAAGCTGGTCTTGTGGAACTCACAATTGGACACCATCATGTATAGGTGGACTTTTAGCAGCTTCCTTAGCACAGTTCTCACTACCTTTACATGCTCTTCCATGATCTCTGTAAATATTGTTCAGGTACACTAGCATCCCTTGATATAGGTGTTCATGTAGGCCTTCATTTTTCAGCTATATGAACACAACTGGTACCCCCTGTAATCCAAATTGGTAGCATCCCAAGGGGCTGTTCAACATGTTCTTCCATTCATCTCCCTCACTGATCCTCAGTCAGTATACATTTCCCTCAAGTCCAGCTTGGTAAAGATCCTGCCTTTGGCAGGTATCCCAATGTGTCTTTCATCTAGGGGAGGGGGTCCTCCATGCAAATAGTGATTATCCCCCTTTAATCCACACATCCTCAGGGAGCCATCTTTCTTTTCTTTAAAAAAACATGGAGCCTGCCACCTTGATTTGGCCAGCTGGTTAGGCTCTTGTCTATAAGTTCCCAAATTCTTCCATTTCCCTGGATGTCATGGAATACATCTTTGGCTTTTGTAGCTTTGCCCCCAGCATAATCTCAATAGCCCACTCCATGGGATGGTGTGGTGGCAGCACATCTGACCCCTTCTCACTAAATACTACAGTGAGATTGCAGTACTCCTTTGGAATAAGCAGCTGTAACATCTTGCCCTCCGTCAGCGTCTTAGCCAACTCCATTTCCACTTTTCCATCCGCCATCTCATAGCTGGTGCCTGGCATTTTCCCTAGTTCCTGCTGCTTAGCCATTTTCTTTCTCATGCACCATTTATTATTATTCCAGTGCACGCCGGGTTCCACTTCTTTGCCATGGGGCTAAACCCCTAGGGTCTCAATCATTCCTGGGCCCACAATAAGGCAGATAATCTCTATCTGGTTCCTGAACCTTAGGCTTACTGGCTCTGTCAGATAAGTTGCTGGTATATCCACCCACCCCTCAAGGGAACCATCCAGCTGTTGAAATCACACAGGCTGCTTTTGTTTCCTGAGTATTAGCCCCAATTTATCCACTGTCAGAAGCTGATCAGGCATTGGTTGCAACCCGAGTCTAGTAGAACTATGATGGTGTGAGCTGGGAGTGGGAGGAATCTAAACCATTCATTCCAGGCAAGGACACCAGCAACCCTTTAAAACTTTTAAACTTCTTGAAAGCTGCTGAAAATTTTAAACTCCTTGAAAGCTGCTGAAAATTCAAACAAACAACGTTCCGGCTTCATCAAACCTGGATTCATGGCCTTTGATTCGGATGCAGCTGTTTCTCCCCTCCTGCCTGCTATGCTAGCCTATTCCAGCAAACACTCTCTGCCTGCTTGGCCGACCTGCTCCAGCAAACACTTCTTGCTGGCTCTCTGCAGGCTGCAGCAAACCTGGATTCTTGGCCTCTGATACAGCTGAAACTGTCTCTCTCCTGACCCTCTTCCAGTGTGAGTTCAGTACAGCACCTGATGCCTGACACACAACAGGTGGGAAGGGCAGGTGGCAGATGAACGAGCGGTCCCCACCCGCAGGGAGGGGTGTGGCGATAGCAGTAGCGCAGACAGGCCCGATGAGGCAAAGGGGGCAAAGGAGGCGCACTGTGGCTACCCCCCTGGTCGTGGGGATTGCGCATCATTATCATCACCTCTATCCGCATCAACACCACCCTCACCACTGTGCCCCCTTGCGCAGAAGGTAGGACAACGTTGAATACATCAACAAGGAACTTAGTGACTTGGCCCGTGGCCTACCAGCCCAATGCTCTGCAGGCCCTATTGGAGTGGACATGGTTTATCGGTAAACCTCAATCATGGCTTCTAATGACAGTTTATATCAAGGCGGTGTTTTTCTTGCTGACAATTCATCTCCTCACAGACTATTATTAATGCACTCAGCGGCTGACCTCCGTGCCCTGTGGGAGTCCCCCCTCTCGCAGATTTGGCCCTCAGCTCTAACGAGGGCCCACCTTGATGAGGGGTTTGTTAACCAAGAGAGGTGGTCAAAGCGGAAGTTAAGAGGGTTTTTAATCAAATTTTTACTTTATGTCTTAAGGGGCTCCAGGGAGGGGGAGGGCATACGAACTAAGATTAGGATGTTGGGTGAGGGGGAAAACGCACCGGGGAATGCACCCAGGCTGGCTAGCGGTCCCAACGGGGAGGGTGTAGGATCTAGAATTGTGTGTGGGGGGGGTGAGGGTCTGTCCAACAGAGGGCTATTCCATCCAGACTGTGTGTGGGAGGGGCAGGTATGGCGGGAGCCAAGGGCCATATCATACAAAGGGAGGGCGCACCCACTGTTTGCAAGTGGTGGCGCACTCCGGCCCTCATCGCCCTTCTTGCGAACCAGGGAGTTTAGGATCTCAGGGCCTGGGCCTTCGGCTGGTGTTGTGTAACGCCAGGTCCGTGGTTAATAAAGCCCCCCTCATTCACAATCTGGTTTTGGAGGGGAGGCGGAGCTGGCGGGTATTACAGTGATCTGGTTGGGCCAAGAGGGAGGGGTGCCCCTCGTTGAGATGTGCCCACCGGGTTACCATGCATTTCATCAGCCACAAGCCCAGGGTCAGCGTGGGGGGGTGGCGGTTGTCATAAAGGAGGGTCTGGACCCGAGGGAGACCACTGTACTGCAGACAGCCAGCTGTGAGTGTCTATGTGTGAAGTGGGGTCATGGGAGCCAGTTGGGCTTGCTGATTGTGTACCTGGCTCCCCGCTACATATCAGCAGCCCTACCCGAGCTTCTCAATGTGATAGCCGAGATGGCGGTTGAAACCCCTAGGCTGATAGTCATGGGGGATTTCAACCTGCCATCGATAGGCGAAGCATCTGAGATGGCACAGGAGTTCATGGCCTCCACGGCGATGGACGTGACCTAGTTAGTTCATGACCCCACCCACACTGGAGGACACATGCTGGACTTAGTTTTTGTCTCCGGACAGTGGGTGAGTGATCTTGGTTTAGGGGACATAGTCGTTGAACCCCTGTCATGGTCAGATCACTCTCTCCTTCGGCTGGGCTATCCTACCGCTGCATCCCACCGAACGGTGGTTCTCCTCCTACTTCTCTGACTGGTTGCAATTTGTGTTGGCAGCAGGACAGAGGTTGACGTCGAGGTGTCTCTCTTGTGGGGTGCCACTGGGGTTGGTCCTCTCGCCACTCCTGTTCAACATCTACATGAAGCCTTTGGGCGAGATCATCCATGGTTTCGGGGTAGAGTTCCATCAATACGCTGATGATACTCAGCTGTACATCTCTACCCCGGAGCACCCCAACGATGCTGTGGAAGTGATGCCCCAGTGTCTGGTGGCCGTGCGAGTCTGGATGGGGAGAAACAGGCTCCGACTCAACCCATCCAAGACCGAGTGGTGATGGCTTCCGGCATCATGATATAGCCAGCTGATGCCATCACTGGCTACTGGAGAGGGCTCACAACTTGCGTGTCCTCCTGGACTCTCGGCTATCTCTAGAAGACCATATGACAGCCATGGCCAGGGGGACTTTCTATCAGGTTCGCCTGATACGCCACTTGCGGCCCTTTCTGGATCGTGACGCTTTACGCACTGTCACTCAAGCCCTCATAATCTCCCGTCTGGACTACTGCAATGCTCCCTACATGGGGCTTCCCTTGAGGTGCACCCAGAGGCTCCAGTTGGTTCAGAATGCGGCCGCGTGTGGGATTCTGGGAGCGTCTAGATGCTCCCACATGACACTTCTCCTGCGCGAGCTGCACTGGCTGCCTGTGGCTTTCCAGGTGCGCTTCAAGGTATTAGTAACCACCTTTAAAGCGCTCCATGGCAAGGGACCTGGTTATTTGCAAGACCGCCTCCTGCTACCAAATACCTCCCACCGTCCAGTTCGCTCCCAGAGAGGGCCTCCTCAGGGTGCCATCTGCCAGGCAATGTCGGCTGGTGACCCCTAGGGGGAGAGTTTTCTCTGTGGCAACTCCTGCCCTCTGGAATGACCTACCCCCTGACCTATGGACAATAACGGACCTGAGCCTTTTCCATCAGGCCTTGAAGACTTATTTATTTTGTGTGGCAGGCCTTGCATAGTTTTTAACTGGCATAGTTTTAAATGGTATAGTTTTGAATGGTTTTTTAGCAGGGATTTTAACAAGGTTTTAAGACAGGCTATTTATCATTTAATGTATTTTTAAAGGTTTCTATGTTTTTTACTTGTGATTTTACTTTTGATTTTATTGTTGCCTGTACACTACCCTGAGTCCCGGAAGGGAGAAGGGCGGTATAGAAATTTAAACAATAATAATAATTATAATAATTTCTCAGCTTAATATATCAGATGTGACTGTGAGACAGAAGAAGAGGGAGGAGGTGTGGGAGGAAGCCAGAGAGAATGCAGTTAAATCAACATCAGACAGCTTAGTGTTATTCCCTGGGGAGGAACAGCCCAAGCTGTGTTTAATAAGGGAGGAAGGAATTGGAGCATTGATTAACATGCCCGATGTAAAAACAAGAGGGCTAATCACAGGTGGGAGGTGGGTGGATGGGCCTATCATGCACACAATGGCCAAATCAATTAACGTTGTATAAAGGCAGGTATCCCTTTAATGGTTTATATAACACACACACACACACAAACATGCCAAAGGGCAAAAATAACCACTTCCTTAATGACATTCTGGAGGCTTATAAAAATATGGTTGATTTTAGAAACCATACTTACCAGCATGGTTTTCATCTCCTGCTGGCTTAAACTACAGTGTGTTTAAGCATTTCCCCCTAATTGTATTAGTTTAATACTAACTAGAACTGTGAGTTCTCAATTACAAACAAAGCATAAAACGTGGGTAAGTTTATGAACTAGGAAACTATGGAAAAAGTGGAAGATCACAGTTTCACTAAAGATATCAATTAAATATCTTTATCTTTAATTAAATATGGAATCTATGACAATGAGCTAGACAGCATTTCAAAAAAATTATTGGAAACTGTGAAAATCAAGATACAATGGGGAGAACGCAATTAGATGTGAACCTCAAACAGCTTTTTTGAACTTGAATAATCACCCTGCAAATAAAACATGTTTGATTTCTAAGCACTCCCTACTTGTCTCACTTCATCACAAAGCAGGATGAAAACCAGCACGTAGAGAATCAGTTCCAGCATGGTAGGTTCTTTTTGGAAATCCATCAGCAGGACATAGGCAAACAGAAGGAGAAAGGCAATGTAGAACATAACAGTCCAAGAGAATACCACAAATGGTGAAGTGAAGAACCATGCATAGTAAAAGACCAATTTTTTGCTCCTTTCTATTGGCTTTTTCCTGAATAAAGGAAGCAAATAATAATTAATTAATTATTCCAAAAAGAATTTAAGTTGGAGAGACTGGTTTGAAAAACAACTTAAATTTAAAGATTAAATATAACCACTTAAATTTACATCTGCATATATTATCAAATTATTCTGAATTGATTTTTGAACCAGAATGCCAATTGTTAAAACAGATACATGATACAGCTTAGTTTCAAACTACTTGATTATTTAGGCAATGGTTAATAAAGCTAGAGTTTCAAAGTGGAATTCTCTACACCAAATTTATATAAATACTAGTTATACCCGGCCACGCGTTGCTGTGGCCCAGTCTGGTTAAATGGCCAACCAATCTGTGTGTATATCTACACCTGCACACACACACAACCACCATATAAGCCCCAACCTACCTACCTACTGTATTTCTCCCTCTCTATCTATCCCTCTACCTACCTACCTACTATATTTCTTTCTTTCTCCCTCTACCTACCTACCTACCTACCTACTGTATTTCCCCCTCTCTATCCGTCTACCTACCTACCTACTGTATTTCTCCCTCTTTCTCTATTCCTCTACCTACCTACCTACCTACCTACCTACCTACCTACCTACCTACCTATGGTATTTCTCGCTATCTATCTATACACCTACCTACCTACCTATGGTATTTCTCCCTCTCTGTCTATCCCTCTACTTACCTACCTATTGTATTTCTTGCTTTCTCCCTCTACCTACCTACCTACCTACCTACCTACCTACCTACCTACCTACCTACCTACCTACCTACTGTATTTCTCCCTCTCTATCTATCCCCCTATCTACCTACCTGCCTACCTACTGTATTTCTCCCTCTCTGTCTATCCCTCTACCTACCTACTGTTTTTTTATTTCTCCCTCTATCTACCTACCTACCTATTGTATTTCCCCCTCTCTATCCCTCTACCTACCTACCTACCGTATTTCTCACTATCTATCTATACACCTACCTACCTACGGTATTTCTCCCTGTCTATCCCTCTACTTACCTATCTATTGTATTTCTTGCTTTCTCCCTCTACCTAACTACCTACTGTATTTCTCCCTCTCTATCTATCCCCCTATCCACTTACCTGCCTACCTACTGTATTTCTCCCTCTCTGTCTATCCCTCTACCTACCTATCTACTGTATTTCTCCCTATCTATCTATCCATCCCCCTACCTACCTAACTACCTACCTACTATATTTCTTCCTTTCTCCCTCTACCTACCTACCTACCTACCTACCTACGTACCTACCTACCTACCTACCTACCTACCTACTGTCTCTTTCTTTCTTTCTTTCTTTCTTTCTTTCTTTCTTTCTTTCTTTCTTTCTTTCTATCTATCTATCTATCTATCTATCTATCTATCTATCTATCTATCTATCTATCTATCTATCTATCTATCTATCTATCTATCTATCTATCTATCTATCCATCCATCCACCCACCCACCTACCTACCTACCTACCTACCTACCCACCTACCTACCTTATTTCTCCCTCTCTATCTATCCCTTGGGGGTCATCTAGTCCAACTCCCTGCTAGGCAGGAAGCCCTATACCCATGATGGCGAACTTATGGCACGGGTGCCACAGGTGGCACACGGAACCATTTTTAAGGGCATGCGAGGCATTGCCCTGTCAGCTTCAGTTTGTATGTGTGCCCTGGCCAGCTGATTTAGGCCTTCTTTTGAGGCCATTTTTGGCCCTCTGGAGGTGGGGGAAGGCTGTTTTCACCCTCCCCAGGCTCCTATAAACACTCTGGAGCCTGGGGATGACGTAAAAAGCATGCCAAATGCAGGGGGTCATGTACATAGCATTATGGATGTGGCACACCTGTGCACATCGCCCCTGCACTCCCCCTGCTATTGGCACGTGAGCCAAAAAAGGTTAGCCATCACTGCCCTATACCATTTCAGACTAATGGCTATCCAACATCTTCTTGAAGACTTCCAGTGTTGGGGCATTCACAACTTCTGGAGGCAAGCTGTTCCACTGATTAATTGTTCTAACTGTCAGGAAATTTCTCCTCAGTTCTAAGTTGCTTCTCTCCTTGATTAGTTTCCACCCATTGCTTCTTGTTCTGCCCTCAGGTGCCTTGGAGAATAGCTTGACTCCCTTTTCTTTGGGGCAACCCCTGAGATATCGGAAGGCTGCTATCATGTCTCCCCTAGTCCCTCTTTTATTAAACTGTATTTCTCCCTGTCTCTCTATTCCCCTATCTACCTACCTACTGTAATACAATAATACAATAGCAGAGTTGGAAGGGACCTTGGAGGTCATCTAGTCCAACCCCACTGCTCAAGCAGGAGACCCTATATACCGTGTCAGACAAATGGTTTTCCAGTCTCTTCTTAAAAACACATCCAGTGTTGGGCCATCCATAACTTCTGGTGGCAAGCTATTCCACTGGTTAATAGTTCTCACTGTCAGGAAATTTCTCTTTAGTTCTAGGTTGCTTCACTCCTTGATTAGTTTCCACCAATTGCTTCTTGTTCTGCCCTCAGGTGCCTTGGAGAATAGCTTGACTCCCTCTTCTTTGGGGCAACCCCTGAGATATCGGAAGGCTGCTATCATGTCTTCCCTAGTCCCTCTTTTATTAAACTGTATTTGCTGTCAGATGGGTGATTCTTTGTTACAGTTTGGTTCAGTTCATATTCAACAGTTTAAAACAGCTGCCTGCCTCCATGTTTTTACTTCAGAGAACAGTCTTGAGCAATATTTCTCCCCCCCCCCACTCTCTCTGGGCCACCTGGGAGTTTGGTATCCCAGTGTCTTTTTGGCCCCAAGAGGCCGCCGTATGAGGCCTCTTCCAACACTGACAGTTGAAAAGCAGCCTGATGGGCGTGGCTACAGGGAAGTTAAAACACATTTCAGTGGGTACATTTTTGTGTGTGTAATTTGCACATAACACACGCGTGCTAGGCACAAAATGAGTAGCTATTCTATTATCGGAAGTCCTTGGCTACATTGTGTGAAAGTTTGGTGTAAATCGGCCCAG
The DNA here is from genome assembly GCA_039707465.1 of Rhabdophis nuchalis. Classification (NCBI taxonomy): domain Eukaryota; kingdom Metazoa; phylum Chordata; class Lepidosauria; order Squamata; family Natricidae; genus Rhabdophis; species Rhabdophis nuchalis. The sequence goes on from CM077643.1 coordinate 215,744,044, forward strand.
TAGTTTTTGAGATTAGTGGATTCGTACAAACTATTTTACATTTTTATTTATATAGATTAATTATTATAAAAACCAGTGTGGATGGAGAATGGAGATATTCAGGTTCTAGTCTTCTCTCAACAATAGACACTCACTGGATGACTTAAAATCATAGAATCATAGAGTTGCTGAAAACAGCGAGAACAATAAACCAGTGGAGCGGCTTGCCTTCAGAAGTTGTGAGTGCTCCATCACTGAAGGCTTTTAAAAAGAGACTGGAAGCCATTTGTCTGAAATGGTATAGAGTCTCCTGCTTCAGCAGGGGGTTAGACTAGAACAGTGGTCCCCAACAGTGGCCTGTCATAGCAGGGGAGGCATGAGTGGCAGGCACACATATGTGTAAACAGCTCCATTTGTCTGTGTAGTATGCACGTGATGCCCTTTAATCACACAAAGGGTGCTTACTAAGGCTTTGTAAAACAGTACTAGAAATTCACATGATTTTGATTCTATCCCTCTCTTAATGTAGCCTAGGGTTGCATTGGAAGGCAGGGAAGAAAGATTCTGGTGTTGTTTCTAGCCTAATCTTTGTTGCTCTACTTAAAGAAACTGCATTTCCATTAACCTGTATTACATTCTTGGCAGTACCCTAGACTTACTCTCACCTCTGGAGCTTCTCCAGAGTTTTTTCCCCCTTTGCAAGTACTTTGCTGGGGCTTGACTTTCTTAAAGGGGAAGGGTTGTTTTAAGCTTTTTACACTGCTGATGGGAGGAAATACTCCCCTGTTGGAGTTCTTCCAGCTGGGATGCACCGATCAGCACTTTGAAGAAATAATTGAATAATGAAGCAGAGCTGCCAGAAAGAAGCTTTTAATGACAAGATGAGTGACATTCAGCAAGGCTTCTTGGCTAACTAGAAAGATTGACATTCAAACATGAGTTTACATGAGTTTTTCTGGATTTTGGTCTACAAATGGTTTTTAGTGAAGTTTAATCCTGTGTCTATTTGTTGTGATAATTGGTTTAAAAAGCAACAGTTACTTTGTTTGCTCTTTTGCTACATTCCAGCGCTAATTGTTTTCTTTGTAGTTAGGCTTATCTCAAGTATTTACACTTCAGCTTGCTTGGGGTATGATTTAATTATTTGTATTGTGTTTGAATTTTTACCTGTCTCATGGTTTCTTTTTCTATCTGGAGAGGGGGTCTTCCTTCACTGCTTTAGTGGTTCCTGGCACTGTCCTTTTGGGGAGTACGTCCAAAAGGCAAGCTTGGCACTGATTTTTTACCTGCCTTTGGGAGGGGTGATCCTTCCTTAAATCTGGATTTCCTTAGGATATCTTGTGAGGTGGGTGAGACCAGCTGGTATCTTTAAGTGGTGCAAATGGATCTAAGCATTGCTTCTCCTGGGTGTGCTCTTTCTGGAGAGCTTAAATGACCTCTCTACTAAAGGGTTTCACTTTAGGAGTAAGAGTTGGCTGCTGATAGTTATCATTGCATTTTAACTATTTTAATTCCTCAAGGTGCTCTGGCACCCTGTCTGATTTGTAACTCCAGTTTGCAGGTCTTTTTAATCTAATGATTGGTATTTAGGGCAGCTTCTTGCAAGCAAAGAAACTTTTTGTATTTTTGTACAGGTAATCCTTGACTTACAACAGTTCATTTAGTGACCATGAAAAGTTACAGTGGCACTGAAAAAAGTGACCTATAACAGTTTTTCACACTTACAATCGTTTCAGCATCCCTACGGTCAAGAGAGGCCAGGCAAGGAGAAGCACCCCTTAACGTGAGTGATGTCAAGTTGGCCACACCTACTCAGCCACATGACCACCCAGCCACACCTACCTAGCTGGTCATTAGGGCAGAGAACTGGTTGAATACCACCACTGCCAATATCCCTCTCACAGTTTACTGGCATTACGTTTCAAACTAGCCTATACCTATACAATTGTTTTTTCTTGCCTAGGTGCAAAACCTTTCTTGAATTTCATTTTGTTAGATAAGGCCCAGTGTTCAAGTCTGTCAAAATATTGAGCTTATCTTCTGAGATGATGGCTATTCCTGCAGATTAGTGTCATCTGAAAATTTGATGAGTTTCCCTTCAATCCCTCATCTAGATCGTTTATTTGAATTTTGGTCACATGACCATGGGGATGCTGCAAAGGTCATAAGTGGGGAAATCATCATAAGTCAGATATTTCAGTGCCATTGTTACATTCACTCACATATGCACAATGTACTTCATAATAAAATGATTTTTTTTACCTGAAAGAAATGAAGCCACATCCTATTAAAGGGAAAAGGAAAAGGCACAGAATGATCTTCCAATTTTTAGTGTCTCTTGAAATTTCCCCATACCATTGTTTGGAAAGAAAATTCTGAAAGATAGAATTATGAAATCATTTGGGCTTTATATGCCTGATCTAGTCAAATGCCCTAATTCTTCAACAGTAGTACAGTGGTATGTATATAATGCTCTGAATAGTTTGCGTACAATTCTACTATTGAAATTAAGCAGACTTAGCAGCCAAATATATTGCTTATATTTGCACATTTTGAATTATGAATTGTAAAAATAGTGAAGGGGAAAAGATTGAACTTATATTAGGAACTTTCCCCCCTGGCATAAACAATAGACATGAGCCAGGAATAGGATCAAGGAGCAGTAAGAGAAATCCTCATCCACCAATACCAGATGGAGTGATTACCACTTAATTTTTTAAACACCAGTTGATTTAGATACATTTTAACTAATGTAGCTTATATACAATTTAACTTATATACAATGAAGCCTACACAGATTTGCACATAAAATTATTCTCAACATTTTTTTCATTTAGAAAATGCATATACAGTATGTGCAATGGAAAGCATTGTGTTAGAAGCAATACTTTTTTCAAGGCAATTTCAGGAGGCAATTTCTAGAACAGAGACTCATTGATTCAAATGAACTGGTGTTTGTTGAGGGAGATTGAAAGGGATGGTCCCCCCACCTTTTGTTTGTCTGAGCAACATGGAAAAGAAAACTATTCTCATGATTTGAAGAGGATGTTCCATTATTTATCTCTTCTCTGAGGATAACAAGAACTCCATGCACCAGAGTTTTTAAAAATGTATTTAAATTAAAAGTGTACATAAATCCCACCATTTCTTGCAGCACAATGATACTAGTTATTTCTGTCTTTTTCATGTGTGTTCTGATCCTTTCGGGTTCTTTTGCAATGCACTTCTTCTGATCTTTTGATTTTTTAGCTGATTTTTAGAAGAATTAATATCAAATAAACAGTTTTAACAGTTTCTTCTTTGCCTTCCTGGAAAAGAAGATGAAGAGACTAGAAATGAAGCAATTAAGAAACTTCTATCTGGGTATCAGGAAAGCTGAGGAACTCTTGAATTAGATATTGGAAACACTTGCAGAGGGCAACAATTTCACGAAGCCTTTGAGAAAACAAGAAAACCTGGAAATAGACAAATAAAGGAATCAATGGGTATGTTTCCATTTTTTTTTACTACCAGTTCACTCATGCACGCATGCGACACTTCTGTGCATGCAGTGAAGCATCTGGGTGGGTGGACAGAGCCTCCCACCATCGCCACTACTGGTTTGCCCAATCTGGGCTAAACCAGGAGCAACCCATCTCTGAAAGTAATGTAAGAAAAGGAATCAATTGTTAACAAGAGTTCTTTTTCCTTAAAGCTTCAAAATAGATTTCTGAATCTGAATTTCAAAATAATTTCCTAATTGATGATGTTTCTAGGCTTCTGAACAAAGAGCAGCTGCAGCTGTAGCAGCACTCCCCAACTTTTCTGACTCCACCGAGTGGAAGTGGTAGCAGGAAATTTCATGCACGCAATCTAATCCCATACATGAGCTTTGCATGCTCTCCCACCCACAGCTGAAAGCTTGGTTTCCAACAGACCACAGACCAGTAGCAGACCAGGGATTGGGGTCCCCTAAATCTCTGATTCTCTCCTAAGAGATAGATGTTAATGAATCAAGAACTAGAATGGTTAGTAATTCAAACATAAAAACCTATGAGTTTTTATTTATTTTTTATTTTATTTTATTCAATTTATATCCCGCCCTTCTCCAAAAGGACCCAGGGCGGCTAAATTAGCTGCACAAGAAATTATTTGCATATGAAATCTTACTAACAATTGCTTAGTCTAGAGTCTCTTCAACTGTATTGATAGAACATATAAAACAGTTTAGTTCTGTGTCAGACTGTCAAATCAATAAAGAGAAAACTCAGATGTTGACGTGGAATTTGAGGATGAAAAGCAAATTTCACCACCCAGAGTTTCTCAGAGAGGTTAGATGGCTGGTCTCTAACTTTGATAAATAAATAAATAAATAAATTTGTATACCCACTAGCAAGGTTTAAAATCACTGCTAAAAAGGCCAAATATTCACAAGAGCAATAGCACTTAGACTTATATTTGAGAATGTTTAAAATAACAACCAACAACAAAGATATATTCCTGAATAATTATTTATGAACTTGGAAATGTATAACAGATGTTTGTAGATGGAAGTAACTAAATTGGTCTTGATTAGGAAGAATTATGACTGCCTCAACTAACCTCTGCAGTTTTCCTGACAAGGTTTTCAAAGGTGGTTTTGCCATTGCTTCCTTCATAGATCTGAAAGAAAGTGCCTGACCCATAGTTACCTAGCTTACCTAGTTTACCTATACTAAACTAGCTAAAGGAACCAGAATAGAAACCAAGACACTGTGAGTTCTAGTCCTGCCTTAGGCACATAATCAGCTGGATGACCTTAGGACAGTCTTTCAACCCTAGGAAGCAGGCAATGGCAAACCAGTTCCAAAATCTTGCCAAGGAAACTGCAGGGATTAGTTCAGGCAGTTGCCAGTAGTCAAAATTTAAAAGCACTGAAAAAAGAACCAGAAAAAAGAGGAAGAATTACAATAGTAAAAAAGGCACATTCTACCAAGACTAAATTTTGTATTTTAAATCACCGAGTACGACGGCTCGGGGGTTAACAAAGCTGAGATTGTTAGCTGGAAAGTTAATAGATCAGATTCAAGATCCTGAGCTCCTTTTACTTAACCCAGCTCCTGCCATCCTAGCAGTTTGAAAGCATGCAAATGCAAGTAGATAAATATGTACCACTTCAGTGGGAAGGTAACAGTGTTCCATGTGCCTCTGGTCATATGACAACTGAAGCGTCTTCAAACAATGCTGGCTCCCTCAGCTAAGAAACAGAGATGAGTACTGCCCCTAGAGTTGGACATGACTAGAAAGGGGAAACCTTTACGTTTATTCAGTTTTTTGCTTGAGAATAAAATTTATTTATTTATATAGTTACTGTATTTTTCAAACCATAAGATGAACTTCTCCCCCAAAAGTGGGTGAAAATGTCTCTGTGTCTTATACAGCGAATATTGCATCATCTGGGGGTTTGTCATACCTGGGGGGAGGGAGTTAATGCGATGGCAGCAACAGACACCAGCGATCCCCGTTCCCTGAAAGAGAGAATTGGTGGTATTCCAGGAGGTCGATCCAACCACCAATCGGTTGCAAAGTCTCCAGCATTCTGAGGCAGCAATGCAGAGGTGGAATTTAGTCAATTCTACCAAACCGATTGTTAACTTTGTGTGCAGTTTGGAGAACCACCTGATCTCACCTATGGCTGGCCTGGGTGCGCACTACGTCTGCCTGCTCTGCGCGACTTATTATTATTATTATTATTATTATTATTATTATTATTATTATTATTATTATTATTATTATTATTATTATTATTATTTCCATTTATATACCATCCTATTCTCCCTGGTGGGACTCAGGGCGGTGCACAGAAAGATAAAAACCCACAACACATACAAAATATAAAATAGCATTAAATTATTAAATCTGTGCTAAAATGGTTAAAATAATTTGAAGGTTAAAACAATTAAATATCAAAAATTTAAAATTATACCCTTAGTCTATGTCAGGCCAGCCAGATGGAAAAATGTGCTTTTAACATCCGACGGAAGAGGCGTAGGTCCGTGATGGTACGGATATCGGGGGGGCAGGTCGTTCCAGAGGACTGGGCCCACCACAGAGAAGGCCCTTCCCTTGGAAGTCACCAGCCGGCATTGACCGGCTGATGGCACCCTGAGGAGGCCCACTCTGTGGGAGCAGACAGGTCGAAGGGAGGTATGTGGCAAGAGGCGGTCTCGCAAATAACCAGGGCCCGTGCCATGGAGCGCTTTAAAAATGGTTACTAAAACCTTGAAGCGCACCCGGAAGACCACAGGCAGCCAGTGCAGCTCACGCAGGAGAGGTGTTACATGGGAGTACCGTGAGACTCCCAGAATCCCCCGCGCGGCCGCATTCTACACCAGCTGGACTCTCCGGGTGCACCTCAAGGGGAGCCCCATGTAGAGAGCATTACAGTAGTCCAGGCAGGAGATAACGAGGGCTTGAGTGACCGTGCATAGGGCATCCCGATCTACAAAGCGGCGCAACTGGCGTATCAGGTGAACCTGATAAAAAGCCCCCCTGGCCACGGCCATCACATGGTCATCCAAGGACAGCCGCAAATCCAGGAGGACACTCAAGTTGCGAGCCCTTTCCGCGGGGATAGACGGTTTCCTCCGGGTGTTGGGGGAACTGTTGAGCTACCACACTCTCTACAACCTTAGCAAGAAAGCTAAGGTTGGAGACCGGATGGTAATTAACCAACAATGCTGGGTCCAGGGAAGGCTTCTTGAGGAGGGGTCTCACCACCGCCTCTTTCAAGATGGGCGGAAGAAACCCCTCACTCAAAGAGGCATTCACTATTTCCTGGAGCCAGCCTCGTGTGACCTCCCGGGAGGCCAGTACCAGCCAGGAGGGACACGGGTCCAATAAACATGTGGTAGCATTCAGTCGCCCCAGCAGCCTGTCCATGACTTCATTGAGCAGTTCACCAAGATGCCCTGCCACTGCCCTACCACCCTGCTACTCTGCTATCTTGCCACAAGTGCATCCTTCCCGGCCTGCATGGTGGCCTGTGGCACCGGGTGAGCCCAGAGACATGAAGACAGAGAGGTATGAATGGATGACACTGGGCTTCCAGTGCCGGAGAGGGTGGGCAAGGGAAACAGCTGGGTTGCTGCCACCTTTCATTGGGGAGCATGTAGTGAGATGGGGCTCTTCTTGCTATCCCGTCCCCCCCCCCCCATCACTGGGCATGGCATGTCTTCCTGCCCTTCGCTTAGCCATCGGCAATTTGGGGATGTCAGGTGGGGTGCAATGGAGTATCCAACTCCCGGGTTAACTGGCTTCTTCCTGGCAGCTCTTTTTGTGCCTTTTGGTGTCTGTGATCAAAGACAAGGCTTTTGTGGGCAGAATGGAGTGCTGCAATGGAGAAATGGGCAATGGAGTGGCCAACTTGAGGGAAGGACACAATTTTCTCCTGTTTTCCTGCTCCTCATCTTTTCCTCGTGCACTGACCTCTCCATTGCAGCGCAGCACCCAGGATCTGTTAGCCAAGATCAAGCAATCAAAGCAGGGCATGGCAGGGAAGCCTTGTGCAAAAATGCACAGGTCGGGGAGGCAAGTTGGCAATCCCAGCTGCCTGGCTCACAGGAGGCTTGCGAGAGGCTTTCTGGACACTTTCACTGTATCTCCGGCAGCAATGGAAGGCAGAGACAAAGTAAGTAAGTAAGTAAGTAAGGGTGAGGGAGAGAGGCAATCCCAGCTGCCTGGATCATCAGAGCAAGCATCCATTTAAGCAAGCATCCAGTAAGCGTTCTATCGGGAAAGGTCTTGTCTGTTCACCTGGTAACAGTTGAAATCTGAAATCTGACTACCATTCCAATCAGCCATTTTTTTGTTTTTACTTTCAAACACACACACACACACACACACACCAGTACATGGGAATGTAAGGGCACACTGCAGAAGCAAAATACTGTCAGATGAATAGTGCCTAAGAAAGTGTCCTCTAATAAAGTGTCATCATTTTAAACTGTGACCTATTAAGGTAAAACCTTAAATATGTCCCCCATAGCAGTATGTCTGCAGCACTATGTCTGATAGTGTGCCATTCCTTGATGTTCTCAGTTATGGTGCTCTCATAACAATAAAGGACATATTACTAACAGTTCTTTCTTGCAGAAAAATATTATGGTACCTCCTCATTCTACATACAAGCATATCAAACCAGAAAAAAAGTAGCATATAAAATTTCTTTTAAACCGGAAGTAGTAAAATATGCTAAGGAACATGGAAACAGAGCAATGGAGAGACATTTTGGGCCACCTCCAACTGAAAAAATGATAAGAGAGTGGAGAAAACAGGTGGATCAGTGACGAAAAAGGAAAAGATAAAAGTAAGGACAATTTTCATGGGCTTGCTGCCAAGTGGCCACAGTTAGAGGTGGACATGAAAGAATGGATCACACATCACCAGAATAATGGCTTCACAGTTTCTACAAAAATGGTAATATATGAAGCCAAACACATTGCAGCATCCAGAAAACCATTCAGGATTTTACTGGATCACCATCATGGTGCTATACATTTATGAGGCAATATGGCCTTGTTATGCGTACCAAAACTAGACTTGTGCAAAAAAATGCCAAAAGAACATAAATCTAAGATTCTGTCTTTTCATATATTTGTAATAGATGCTAGGAAGGACAATAATTTTGAAATTGGCCAGATTGGGAATATGGATGAAGTTCACTTTACTTTACTTTTATTAAATTTGTATACTGCCCTTCTCCCTTGCGGGACTCAGGGCGGTGAACAGGCATAATAAAACAGTAAAACGTCCGATACAAAATACATTAAAAACTAATTAAATTTAAGGGAACTATATAAAAATAGTTAATAAAATCAACTAAAATCAATTAAAAAATGACAATCGATTAAAAGAAAACTACACCAGGCCGGCCGCACGAAATAGGTGCGTTTTCAGTGCCCACTAACCTTTGATGCGCCATCTAATAAGACTATTGATCTGAAAGGTGACAAAACCATAACTGTGAAAACCTCAGGACATAAGAAAACACATTGCACAGTTGTGTTGTCCTGCTGTGCAGATGGCACCAAACTGCCACCAATTTTAATTTGTAAGCTGGTCTTTGGGTCTCTGCTGCACATGCACGCATGCCTGTGCATGTGCACATTTGTGTATGTGCACATACACACATGTTCCTGAATTCAGGTCTGTGCATGTGTACATTCACACATATACACCTTTCAGTTTGGGCATGCACATGTGCACAGTTTAGGTACTCAGTGCCTAAAAGGTTTATCATCACAACTTAAGGTAGTATCATATATGAAGATAATGAAGAAAATGATATCAGTGATTGTGAGCAACTGAGCTTCCTAAATTGTGACACTAGTAATAATGAGTTCTTGGGGTTTCCAGAAAATTAGAAGAGTGCTTGAACCTTAAAGTCTCTCCTCATTTGTTAGTGACAGTAATGATAGTTCATAATACCACTGCTGACCATAGTTGAAATATTATTCTGCTACACTTTAATGTTACTACACCTTTTGGTTCGAAATATTTTTTTTCTTGTTTTCCTCCTCTAAACCTAGTGCATATTATGGTCAGGTGCATATTATAGTCCAAAAATACAGTATTTATTTATTTGTTTATTTGTTTGTTTGTTTGTTTGATTGATTGTTAATCCCACCCTTATTACTTTATAAATAACTCAAGGTGGCAAACAAACATATAATTCTTTCCTCCTATTTTCCTCACAACAGCCTTGTGAAGTGGGTTGAGCTGAGACAGAGTGATTGGCCCAAAGTAACCCAGAAAGTAACCCAGGAAATAGCCCAAAGTAACCCAGAAAGTAACCCAGAAAGCTTTCATGCTTAAGGTGAGACTAGAAATCAGTTAATACTGGCACTAGACTAGAAATCAGTTTCCTAGTTTCTAATTTAGTACTTAACAAGCCAGTTCTGTCTTTCTCTGTCTCTTAAATAATTGACCCAGACAAGTAACATTTATATAAAATTGAATAAAAGGCCAAGGATTAAATTCAGTATTTACTGAAGAACAAGTTAGCCTAGCAGCTTTGAAGTTCAGTTTCAGCTCTTTAACATGGATTTCAGAACTAAGATGTGGTGATATGATAGCAGTCTTTTGTGAGGGGCTCTCACAAAAAAAGAGGGAGGTCTACCTATTCTCCAAAGCATCAGAGAGCAACACAAGGTAATAAATGGAAAATCATTAGAAAGACCTAAGGAGAAATTCCCTTAGTGAGAACAATTAATTAGTGGAATGGCTTGCCTCCAAAACTTGGATGTTTTCAAGAAAAGATGGGACAAATATTTGTCCAGAATTGTATATGTCAGATCTGGATGGGGGCCTGGATGACATTTTATGATCTTTCCTGTTTCTGGTCTTTCCTTTATTTTGATATACCTTCTGGGGAGGGATGAGCCTGGGCCATCTGTTTTGTTTCAACTCGAAGGAATGAGCAAGCAGAGCCTGAGAAAATACGGCCACTTTTTCATGAAAATGGGCCTATTTTTCGTCAAAAAATTTGCACGCATAGCCTTATGGAGGCTTATAGAGTGCTCCTGGGGCTAGGGGGGGGGGCAAAATTGAGCAAAACCTTGCCTGTTTTTTGCTCATTTCTGCCATCCCCAGCCTCCAGGAGTGTTCTGAAAGCCCCCATAAGGCTATGTATGGCCATTTTGGTGAAGGGGCGGGGCTTCAGGAGGCAGAAAATGCTGTATTCAGTGCATAAGATGCACCTAGATTTTCAGGCTCCTTTTTGAGGGAAAATGTTTGTCTTATACTCCAAAAAATACAGTAACCATGTTCCCCCCTCCCCCCAGGATGACCCTTTGGCTTATTGGAAAAATTATCATGGAATTGTTTCACTAACTTATCAGCTTTTACATTCCAACATTTTACTCCTCTAGCTTCAGGCAATGGGTACCTCTTCCAATGTACTGCAAACAACCTCTATACAATCTAGAGTCTAATGTTTTTTTCACTTCATAGTGTGTTTCTTCCTATATTACTACCAGAAAAGGGAATGGTTGTGTCTGTGTTCTTAAATTAGATCCAATCATAAGTTTCAGCTAGCTACAATGAAAAACTGGGTATATTTTCCCTAGGATTCTAGGCAGACAGAGCTGAACCATTACTAAGTTACTTATTTTGACTATAGGGAAGGGACCTAAAAAATTTCACACAATTTCTCGCTAGGCATTCTTAACCGTATATATGATCAATAGAAAAACTTTATCTCCCACACGGATGGAGGGTTAGAGCGAGTAGTGCTTATCAACTCATTTCTTCTATTCTTCCACTGCTTCTGCCAGAGCTTTTTTCGTATTCTCCCACCCCTTTTTAAGAGCGCCCATCCATTCAGTCAATGACATTGAGGAGGGGGGGCTCTCTGGGAAGCTCAAGCATGGGGACAAATTCCATGCTGTTGGTGTTATGTCTTCAACCTACACCCAGACATTCAGTCTGGGGAAATAAGATTAACCCGGAGGTCTGTTAAACACTGTAACAACCAGTCACGTCTGATTGGCCGAGACGTGGCTGGCCGGGCCAGACTTTGTGTCTGGCTAAGGTTTTTCCCTCTTTGTGCAAAGTATAAATAGCCATCGAAGTCTTTGCTGATGTCTCTCTTGTTACCTGTATATAGTTCTTGCTAGTTGCAAATAAACCTGTTCCAATGACTAGCCTGTCTCGGACTGAATTCCTGCAAAATTAACACTGGCAACAAAGGTTTTGGGAGCAGGCCTAGTCTTGTTCTGGGGCCACAAGGAGGGAGCCTTCCGCTGTTCCAGCTAGACGGGTGAGGGACAACTGGCACGATGACGACGATGCCGCCCTTCGCACCGTTCGGCGCTACGAAAGAGCAATGGGCTTCATTCCTGGCCCGGTGTGAATGTTTCTTGATTGCTAACGATTTCGGCGAGCTGTCCCCCACACGGAAACTCAGCATTTTCCTAGGATGCGGCGGCCCCGAACTCTTTGCGACCGCAAGAACCATCGCCGCACCGGCCGCAGTGCATAAGGTGCCATGGGACGATCTCCTCGGCCGCCTCCGTGCACACTACGCCCCGGTGCTGTCTAGAATTGCACACCGATACTCCTTCCGGCAGTTCGTGCAGCAGTCAACCCAATCGATTGCACAATTCCTCCAGGTGCTGAGAGCGACGGCGATTCCCTGTGAATTCCCTGCCACGTTCCTCGAAGAGTCCTTGCTAGAACAATTCATCTGCGGTGTCAGGGACGTCCGCCTGAAATGCCGGCTCCTCGCCAAAATAACTATTACTCTCGAGCAGGCAGTGGAAGAGGCTCGCGCTGCTGAGTTGTCGGAGCTATCCACGACCGACACGGGCCGCGCTCGCCCCTCCTTTTCCATCCCCGAAAGCCTGCATGTTGGACGAGCTCGCACCGCTGGATGACTCCGACACCGACGACCAGATCACCTGCATGCGCATAACGGGAAGAAAGGCACGACGCCCTTCTGCCAACTGCCCCAGTCCCTGTTTAGGGTGCGGAGGGGATCATCAAAGGCCAGACTGCCCTTTCAAATCCTCCGTGTGTCGTCGATGCAGCCGCAAGGGCCACCTGGCTGCTGTCTGCAAAGCCACGACTCCAGCTACACTGTCTGCTGCGTCCCCAGCTGCCAGACCTCCGCCCAAACAACACGCCGAAGCGCCCAAATCACCGGACAAACCCACCTACTGACTGCTTCGCCCTCTCCGAGACTCCGCCGGCCGTCTGCTATGACACCACGGACAGTACGCGCCTAAAGACAGTGGTTTGTCTGGAGGGGGTGGGAGTGTCCATGGAGGTGGATTCTGGATCTTCCCGTTCGATTTTGTCCTGGGTGCAGCTCTCAAAGTTGCACCCTACCTTAAGGAAGAAGGATCTCTCTCCCTCCCTGACCGTCCTTAAAGACTACCAGGGTTCCGCAATTCCCACTCTGGGGAAATGGGTTGTGCGGGTGGACTACGGGTCGTTTCACGGGTCCCTACCCGTTCTGGTGGTGGCAAATCCCCTCTCTGCTATCATCGGCCTGGACTGGTTTAAAGCCCTGGGCCTGTCAGTCCAAGGAGTGCATAGTGTGCCGGCCAACTCCCCGGTTAAGGAAGTGCTGGACGAGTTCAGCGACGTTTTCGATGGGCGTTTGGGCGCCTACAAAGGCACCCCGGTATCGCTCAACGTAGACCCTCAGGTTGCTCCAATCCGTCTGAAGGCCCGCAGGTTGCCGTTCGCACTGAAGCCCAAGGTGGAGTTGGACCGTTTGGTGGCACAGGGCGTGCTCAAACCCGTTGACCAGGCGAAATGGGAGACCCCAATAGTGGTCCCCATTAAGCCCGACGGGTCCGTCCGCATATGTGCTGATTACAAATCCACCATAAACTGAGGACTTCAGGCGAACCCATACCCAGTTCCGGTTGTGCAGGACCTACTCCACTCGTTAGGAAGGGGCTGCATATTCACGAAACTGGATATGGTGCAGGCCTATCAACAGCTCCCGGTGGACGATGAGGCTGCTGAGGCACAGACCATTGTCACCCACCGAGGGGCTTTTTGCTGTCGCCGCTTACAATTTGGCATTTCCGTGGCCCCGGGGATCTTCCAGAGCTTCATGGAGCATTTGCTCCATGCTCCCTGGCGTCGTTCGTTATTTTGACGATGTTCTGATAGCTTCATCCAGCATATCAGAACTCGCCAAAGTATTACGGAAGGTCCTCTCGATTTTCAGGGGCGCGGGCTTAAAATTGAAGCGCAGCAAATACACATTTGCTGCGCCGCGGGTCGAATTCCTGGGCTTCATGATTGATGCCCGGGGAATTCACCCCACCCCCTCAAAGGTCGAGGCAATCCAAAATGCCCCCACACCTGCCTCTAAAGCGGAGCTGCAGGCATTCCTCGGCCTTTTGAATTTTTACGCGCCATTCATCCCCCACAAGGCATCGTTAGCCGAGCCGCTGCATTGGTTACTCGACCGACCCACAGCCTGGTGCTGGAGCAGCCACGAGGCCCAGGCATTCATGGCTGTTAACATCAGAGGCTGTCCTAGTCCAGTATGATGACAGGGCTCCCTCTGATTCTGGCATGCGATGCCTCCCCATTTGGCCTGGGGGCTGTCCTGAGCCGATGGCTCAGAGGCCCCCATTGCTTTTTATTCCCAGACTATGTCTCCCATGGAGAGAAACTACAGTCAGACAGACAAGGAGGCTCTGGCTGTGGTGTCCGGGATTAAAAAGTTCCACACCTATCTGTATGGGCGGACCTTTTCCGTTGTTACCGACCACAAGCCTCCCAGGATGACCCGGTGGACGGAGTTCCTAGCAGCGTATGATTATGCGCTGCTATAGCATCCAGGCAAGCAGATAGGGCACGCTGCTGCCCTTAGCCAGCATCCATCATTGACCTAACCGGCCCCTGTTCCTATAGGGTCGGGCTGTCCGATGGAACTGAGTGGCAGCGCCACCTGGATCAGCTGAGGCGCCGCCTGCAATCGCCGGCTGTTCCCACTCCAGGCCACTCCGGCCCCTTGGCCACGTTTTGGCCACATCATGTGGATCAAGCCGAGGCGCAAGAGGGTTTACAAGTTCCAAAGTTTTTTGTTCCAGACTATTCTTACAACCAACAGTTCGAGGTGCCGCTAGTCTGTGGCGAATCTTCACACAACGCCCTGCAAGGAGCAGCAACAGAACACTTTGACAATTACCAACGGCCGCTGATCTCCACCACCCCTCGCTTTAACTTATCGGGGTTGTCATCTTCGCCTCAGCTGACTCCACCTCCGGGGGCAAGCCACCATGACGCACCCTGGAACTCCACTCCATGGGGGGAGGAGCCCCAACAGGAGCCTCACAACCCTGCAAGTTCTCCAGTGCAACCGAGGCGTTCCGGGCGGATCAGACACCGCCCCGCCTATTTGAAGGACTACGCGTGCGCAGCCATTTGGACTGACAGTTATCAGTAATGCATGCGCAAGGACTGGGGGGAAAGGGGTGTTATGTCTTCAACCTACGCCCAGACATTCAGTATGGGGAACTAAGATTAACCCGGAGGTCTGTTAAACACTGTAACAACCAGTCACGTCTGATTGGTCGAGACGCGGCTGGCCGGGCCAGACTTTCTGCACCTGACCAAACTAGATGGGTGGAATTGCCAGCATGACAGTGGAAGATTGGGCCATGTGATGGACTTGTGGGTGTGGGGGCAAGATCATGAACTTTCAGCTGGGTGGGGAAAACCCAGGAAGCTCAGATTTGGGTTTTCCCAGATGTGCCAGCATGACTCTCTTAATAAATTCGAACTTTGAGGACCCCTTTGCCTTGGACTCTGGTCTAATTTTGGATGTTATTTGGAACCCTAAAGTTAACCTGAATCTCCCTTAAAATACTTTACAGGGTGCTGGGAGAGGTGCTGATTCCCTTCACTGACCCAAGACTGAGTGGCTGTGGTTTCCGGCACCCCGGTTCAGCCAGATAACTCCAACTCTGGCCATTGGGGGCAAAACACTGGCCCCCGTGGAGAGGGCGTGCAATTTGGGTGTCCTCCTGGATTCCCGGCTGTGCATGGAGGACCATGTGGCAGCCGTGGCCAGGGGGGCATTCCATCAGGTACGCCTGATGCGCCAATTGCGCCCCTTACTGGACCGGGCTGCCCTTTGCACAGTCACTCAAGCACTCGTGACATCCCGACTTGACTACTGTAATGCTCTCTTACATGGAGCTTCCCTTGAGGTGCACTCGAAAGCTACAGCTAGTCCAGAATGCAGCCGCGTGGGTGATTATGGGAGCCTCCAGATACTCCCACATAACACCGCTCCTGCGTGAGCTGCACTGGCTACCTGTGGCCTTTCGGGCGCGCTTCAAGGTTTTGACGGCCATCTTTAAAGCGCTCCATGGCTCGGGACCTAGTTATATGCGAGACCGTCTCCTGTCCCATACATCCCTTTGTCCGATCCGCTCCCACAGAGAGAGCCTTCTCAGGGTGCTGTCGGCCAAGCAATGCCGGTTGGCAACACCCAGGGGAAGGGCCTTCTCTGTGGCGGGCCCTACCCTTTGGAACGACTTACCCCCTGAACTACGTACCATCTCAGACCTCTGCCTCTTCCGCCAGTGTCTTAAGACACACCTTTTCCATCAAGCTGGCCTAGCGTAACCTCCCGTTGTGACCGCTCTTAGATAGTTTTAATTTGGGGGATTTTATACGATTTTAGCACAGGGTAGGGATTTAATGTTTTTAAATTTTGTATTTTGTTATATTTGTTATGTTTTTAAATTTCCTGTGCGCTGCCCTGGGTCCTTTTTGGAGAAGGTGTGGGGTATAAATTTGAATAAAATAAAATAAAAATAAATAAAAAACCTGGGTCAGCGTAAAATATCAGCAAAGATGAAGATAGAGCCCATGGGAAAAGTAACAGGTAATGGTTCATTTCTCTGCAAACCTTCCAAAATTGTAAAGGAATCTGCGGAGTAGAAAAACTGAAGATTTATTCCATCTGGAGATGTGCTATCAGAGCCAGAGGGGGTTGAAAGGACTGTTTCAGCACACAGCTGGAGAAGACAAAAGCAATCACCCACTAGCCGACCAGATGATTGGAGCCTCCCAGACCAATTTATGCAACCAAACATGAGTGAAATCAACCCTCATGTTAGCTTAAGACCACCTAAAGGGCTCCTGGCTCAAACACCCCACTTCCCTAGCAAGGACTCTGCAATGTACTGGAGTGGAGATTTTTACTCTTTCCACACAGTGTTAGGGGATACCTCCATTGGGAAACAGAAAAGTTGTTCACCCGTCCATCCCTTTGCCATCTAAGCCAAGCTCCAAGTAACCAAAATGGGGGTGGAAGGAGAAGTTGAAGCAGTCATGGACACTGGCTGCATCCGATGCTTAATCAGCATTTGATTTTGATTTTGATTTTATTTGATTTATATATCCTATCTCCCCGAGGGGACTCAGGGCGGTGCACAGGAAGTTAAAATGAAAGATACAAACATATAGATAAATACGAACATATAAATAAATACGACAACAAACAATAAAAACTGATTAAATTTGAAGTGACCTGTGCTAAAAATACGCTAAGAAATTACCCAAAAATTTAAAATCAAATTAAAACAATTTAAAACTCAGTTTGTTGGGATGGTCTCGGGGACTAGGCTAGGCCGGCTAGGTGAAAGAAATAGGTCTTGAGGCATTGGCGGAAGAGACGGAGGTCTGTGATGGTCCAGAGTTTGGGGGGTAGGTCATTCCAGAGAGATGGGCCCACCACAGAGAAGGCCCTTCCCCTGGGGGTCACCAACCGGCACTGCCCAGCGGACGGCACCCAGAGAAAGCCCTCCTGTGGGAATGAATCGGCCGAAGGGATGTATGAGGTAGGAGACGGTCTCGCAAATAACTAGGCCCCGTGCCATGGAGCGTTTTAAAGATGGTTATCAACGCCTTGAAGTGCACCCGAAAAACTACAGGCAGCCAGTGCAACTCGGCAGGAGAGGTGTTATGTGGGCATGCTGTGAGGCACCCAGAATCACCCATGCAGCCGCATTCTGCACTAGCTGGAGTCTTCGGGTGCACCTCAAGGGGAGCCCCATGTAGAGAGCATTGCAGTAGTCCAGGCGGGACGTTACGAGTGCTTGAGTGACTGTGCGGAGGGTGTCCCGGTCGAGCAAGGGGCGCAACTGGCGTACCAGGTGTACCTGGTAAAAAGCCCCCCTGGCCACGGCTGTCACATGGTCTTCCATGGACAGCCAGGAGTCCAGGAGGACGCCTAGGTTGCGGGCCCTTTCCAGGGGAGCTAACAACTCGCCCCCGATGGCCAGTGAAGGCATCAACTGGCTGTACTGGGACGTCGGAAACCACAGCCACTCGGTCTTGGATGGGTTGAGTCGAAGTTTGTTACTCCCCATCCAGACCGGTATGGCCTCCAGGCACTGGGACATCACTTCAATGGCATCGTTGGGGTGGTTTGGGGTAGATATGGTACGACTTACCCCCTGAACTTCGCACTATCTCCGACCTCCGCCTCTTCCGCAAGTGTCTAAAGACACATTTGTTCCATCTAGCCAGCCTAGCGTAGCCCCCTAAACTGACTTTTAGATAGTTTTTAAATTTGGGGATTTTAATTTGGTTTTAGCACAGGATCCATTGAATTAGTTTTTTAAATTTTTATATGATGTTTTGTATGTATTTTTAATTTTCCTGTGCGCTGCCCTGAGTCCGTTGGAGAAGGGCGGGGTATAAATTTAATAAATATAAATATAAATATAAATATAAATATAAATATAAATATAAATATAAATATAAATATAAATATAAATAATATAAATAATATAAATATAAATAATATAAATATAAATAAATATAAATATAAATATAAATATAAATATAAATATAAATATAAATATAAATATAAATATAAATATAAATATAAATATAAATAATATAAATATAAATATAAATATAAATATAAATATAAATATAAATAATATAAATATAAATATAAATAATATTTATTTATTTTATTTTATTAAATTTATACCCCGCCCTTCTCCTTGTTAGGACCCAGGGCGGCGCACAGGCATTATTTAAAAACACAAAATACAATAAATATCTATTAAAATGTATTAAATTAATAAACCCGTGCTAAAACCCAATATTAAAACCCTTGCCAATTATAAATTATTTTCTTAAAAAGTCAGAAATGGGGGCTATCCTATTGGAATAAATATGTCTTAAGACGTTGGCGGAAGAGGCGGAGGTCCGAGATAGTACGGAGGTCGGGGGGTAGGTCGTTCCAGAGGGCCGGGCCCGCCACAGAGAAGGCCCTTCCCCTGGGTGTCGCCAACCGGCATTGCCCCGTCGACGGCACCCGAAGAAGACCCTCTCTGTGGGAGCGGATCGGACGAAGGGATGTATGGGGCAGCAGGCGGTCTCGTATATAAATATAAATATTAATAATATATAAATATATATATATATATATATATGTACAGCTGAGTGTCGTCAGCATACTGATGGTACTCTACCCCAAAACCACAGATGATCTCGCCCAGCGGCTTCATATAGGTGTTGAGGACCAACTCCTGAGGTACCCCACACATGAGGGGCCTCGGGGTCGACCTCTGCCCCCCTGCCAACACAAATTGTGACCGACCGGAGAGGTAGGAGGAGAACCACCATAAAATGGTGCCTCTCACCCCCAGCCCCTCCAGTCAGTGCAATAGGATACCATGGTCAATGGTATCAAAAGCCGCTGTGAGGTCTAATAGGACCAGGATAGAGGAACAACCCCTATCCCGGGCCCTCCAGAGATCATCCACCAATGCGACCAATGCCGTCTCAGTGCTGTGCCCAGGTCGGAAGCCGGACTGGCGTGGGTCCAGATAGTCCATTTCCTCCAGGTGCCGGGGAAACTGCTGTGCCACCAAACTCTCTACAACCTTCGCCAGAAAGTGTAGGTTGGAGACCGGACAATAATTTACTAACAACGCTGGGTCCAGGGAAGGCTTCTTGAGGAGGGGCCTCACCACCGCCTCTTTCAAGGCAGCCAGCAAGAACCCCTCACTCAAGGAAACATTCAATATTTCCTGGAGCCAGCCTCGTGTAACCTCCCAGGATGCCAGTAGAAGCCAGGAGGGACACGGGTCCAATAAACATGTGGTGGCATTCAGTCACCTCGGCAACCTGTCCATATCCTCAGAAGTAACAAAGTCGAACTCTTCCCATAATGTGGTCTCAAGACCTGCCTCGGATGGTCCGTCTAGACTACTTTCCATGGAGGTCAACTCGTTCCGGATCTGAGCGATTTTATCCTGCAGATACTCTCCAAATTCCTCTGCTCTGCCCTGCAAAGGGGCTTCCCGCAGCCTCTGTTGAAGAAGGGAGCAGGTCACCCCAAACAGGGCAGCAGGGCGGTTATCTGTGGATGCGATAAGAGCGGCACAGTAATTACTTTTGGCCACTCTTATCGCCACTAGGTACATCCTCAAATGGGATCTTACCTGTGTTCAGTCAGATTCAGACCATGTGGATCTCCAAATGCTCTCTAGGCATCTCTTGCGGTGCTTCATCACCCTCAACTCCTCGGAGAACCAAGGGGCCTGGGTGGGTTGGCGCCACGTGAGAAGCTGCAAGGGCATGACCCGGTCCAAGGCCCCCATGGCTGCACTATTCCATGTGGCCACTAGTTCCTCAGTCGAGTCGTGGGTCAAGGCCACAGGTAATGGCCCAAGCTCCGTCTGGAACCTCTCAGGGTCCATCAGGCGCCTGGGGCAGAACCATCTTGGTATCTCTGGCTCCGCCTCCCCACGGTGGGGTGTAGCGGTTGGGAAGTCAAGCTGAAGGAGAGAGTGATCAGACCATGACAGGGGTACAATGGCTAAATCCCCTACTCGTAGATCACTCCACCACTGGCCAGAGACAAAAATTAAATAGCATGTCAATTGTAAATAATAATAATAATAATAATAATAATAATAATAATAATAATAATAATAATAATAATAATAATAATAATAATAATAATAATAATAATAATAATTTAATTTTATATCCCGCTCTCTCTCCCCAAGGGGACTCGAGGCGGGGCACAGGCAATTAAAAATACAAATAACAAAATACAGAATACAAACTACAAAATTAAAAGTGAATTAAATTATTCCTGCGCTAAAACCCATAAACTAAACTAAAAATTACCCCTAAAACCCCTAACCTAAAAAGAGACTACCCAAGGCCGGCCAGGCGAAAAAAGTGTGTCTTTAATTTTAAGCGGAAGGAGCAGAGGTCCGTGGTTGTCCTAATAAATATGCCTAGTTGTAAAGCAACTAGGCATACACATAAGACCTCTAGCCCATCCCATTCGGTTTGAGCAGGTAGATGGAACGCTAATTGGGGAGACCCCAGCTCTGCTAATGATCAAACTGGTAAAGTTACACATAAGCTGCAACTATGAGCTCCTCAGATTCACTGTGGCTCCAAAGATGCTGGAATTAATGATCTTAGAGCTTGCATGGCTGGACAAGTGGACACAAATGATAAAGTGGGAAGACGGCATTAGGAAATTGATTATTGGATTTTGGCTGCTACCACCAGTGGAGCCATCCAGGGATGATTGGACCCAAGAACCCAGAACCTGCAGCACCTGCAGCAGAGAGAAAAACCCCAGGGATCCAACAAGTACCAAAAGACTACTGGGATTTGGCAGAGGTGTTCAGTGAGGAAGATGTCAACTATCTTCCCCATCACTGGCCCACAGATTGTGCAATAGACTTCAAACCTGGGGCTACCGTACCAAAACCGAAAATGTACTCCATGACTCCCAAGGAGATGGTTGAATTGAGAAAGTACATCGACACCAATTTGAAGCAGGGCTTTATTGAACCAGCGAAGTTGAAAGTATCGACCCCAGTTCTCTTCAGAGAAAAGAAAGATGGCAGTTTTCATCTCTGTGTTGAACTGCGAGCCTTGAACGTGGTATGCATGAAGAACACCTATTCCCTCCCCCTCATGAATGATATTTTGAACCACTTGGCTAAAGGCAAGATCTTCACCAAGCTGGATTGAGAGAGGCATATTACCACACACAAATCAGAGAGGGAGATGAGCGGATGACTGCTTTTAAGTGTCCCCTTGGCAGCTTTCAATACAAAGTCATGCATAAATCTGGGCTACAAGGAGCACCCGCAGTCTTCATGAAGTACATAAATGAGGTGCTACATGAGCACCTGTATCAGGGAGTGCTCGTTTATCTCGATGACATCTTGATGTTCTCTGAAACCTTGGAAAACACATGAAGCTGGTACAGCAAGCCCTGGAAAAACTTCTAGCCGCCAAGCTATACACAAAGTTGTTGAAGTGTGAGTTCCATAAAACCTCACTAGATTACCTGGGTTATCACATCACCAAAGAGGGGATAGAAATGGATCCAGGAAAAGTGAAAGCTGCGTTAGACTGGAAACCTCCAAGTACTTGCAGACAACTACAGAGCTTTCTTGGATTTGTCAATTTCTACAGGCAGTTCTTTCTGGCTTTCATGGAAATTGCCCTCCCATTGACTGAACTATTAAAAACGGGGCCTTTCCCAACAAAGCCAAAAGCAAACCAACCCCTAAAGTGGACAATGGACTGTCAAAAAGCATTTGAGAAATTAAAATGTCTCTTTGTGCAAGACCCCATACTGCAACACCTTGACCCAGAATGACAATTCATAATCCAGATGGATGCCAGTGATGTAGTGATAGCGGCAGTGCTATTGCAAAATAATAAAGAAGGCTACCTCTTGCCATGTGCTTACATCTCCAAAAAACTCACCACTACTGAAAGGAGGTGAGCCATTTGGGAGAAAGAGGTGCTGGTGATCAGGTGGTCCTTGCTTACTTGGAGACATTTCCTGAAAGGGGGAGATATGCCATTCAAGGTCTGGACTGACCATAAAAACCTCAAAGCTCTCAAAGCCCATAGAAAACTATCCCCAAAACAAGTTCACTGGGCACAATACTTCCACAGGTTTCAATTTGAACTGAAACACATCCCTGCAGGGAAGAACTTGTTGGTGGATGCTTTGTTGAGAAAACCACAGTACGACAGTAAGAAGGAAGAAGTTGTTCACCCCAGCTCAACAATAACAACATCCTAATGATGAGTGGTGACTTAGCCTGGAAGGAGTCCAAACTGTACTCCTTTAAGGTTAAGGCTGGAAGTTCTACAGCAAAGCCATGATGCGAAACCAGGAAGCCACTGTGGATTCTTAAAAATGCTCCACTTCACAGGTGTCAATTTTGGTGGCTAAAGATGAAATCAGAGGTGGAAGATTACATAAAAAGCTGTGCTACTTGCGCAACAATGAAAACATAGCTGGGGAAGCCCCCTGGACTAATACAACAAGTGGCCTAGCCAAGCATGGGAAGAGATTGCAATGGACTTCATCGTTGAGCTCCCAGACAGCAGCGGAAATAGAATAATCTGGACAGTTATTGATTTGTTTCCAAGCAGGCACATTTTATCGCTTGCTCAGGATTGCCATCTGCAAAGAAATTAGCGAAAATGTTTGTGAAACACATTTATTGCCTGCACAGGGTGCCCAAGAGGATCATTTCAGACTGTGGAGTCCAGTTCACCGCCAAGTTCTGGAGAGAGTTCCTGAGGTCCATTGGGTCCACACGAGGACTAAGCTCAGCATTTCATCCCAGCACGAATGACACAGTGGAGAGAACCAATGTGATAGTGGAGCAATACATCCGGTGTTATGTGGACTATCTGCAAGACAACTGGTTGGACTTACTAGCTTTCACTGAAGTGGCATAAAACAACGCAGTCCACAGCAGCCCTGGATTAACTCCTTTCCAAATTACCAGTGGCATGGAATTTGTTCCCTTGCCTGAGCTACCTAGAGAACCTCCATCCTCTATGTCTCTGATTGAATGGATGGACACGCTAAAGAAAGGTTTGGAAAATACGAAGAAAGCTCTAGCGGAAGCAGCAGAAGCCTACAAGAAGCAAATTGATAAACACCACTCGCTCTAAACCCCCTTTTGTGTGGGGGACAAAGTTTTCATATCTACCAAATACATAAAATTAAGAATGCCTAGCAAGAAATTTGGCCCAAAATTTCTAGGTCCATTTCCAATAGTGAAGATAATTAACCCAGTTACAGTTCAACTCAGTCTACCCAGAATTCTAAGGAAAATTTACCTAGTATTTCATTGTAGCTTGTTGAAGCCAGTAATTGGGTCCAGCATAAGACTGTCCACCCAAGCTCCCCCTCCTCCTGTAGTGATAGAAGGGGGAACACATTATGAGGTGAAAAAAATCTTAGACTCTAGGTTGTATAGGGGTTGCTTACAGTATTTAGTGCATTGGAAGGGGTACCCTTTGTCTGAAGCTACTTGGGTAAAAGCTGGAATCTAAATGCAGATGAGTTAGTAAAACAATTCCATGAGAAGGTTCTCGAGAAGCCAAAGGGTTCCCCCCCGGGGGGGGGGGAGAGGTGGTTAATTCTGTTATGTTAACCCCTACATTATTCTCTTTTCAGGAAATGATTTTCTGCTGAGGAGAGGCCTGGAGCCGGTTCCTTTTGGGATCTTTGGCCTGCCACACTAATATTCTATTCCACTATGCTATTTCATTAGTGGGGAATTGGGAGGGGGAAGAGTAAGGAGTAGAATGTGATGTTGTCAAAATAAAATTCCTTTCTATTCATCCCCTTCTCAAATTCGTATGTTGTAGTATGCTTTTCTTAAGTTTGGTAAACACTTTGCCCTTTGCTAGGTGGTTTAACATGTCCTTCATGAGAGGGAGGGGGTGTTTTCTATGCAAGCAGCATTAATACCATGAAAGTCAACGCACAGCCTCACCCCCCATCTTTCTTTTCCTTGAAGAGGACAGGGCAGCTATCTTGGATTTGGCTGGTTGGATGAACCCCTGCTCCAAATTAGCATCAATGTATTTCCTCAATTCTGCCATCTCTTCATGGAGTACATCTTAGGCTTTGGTAGCTTTGCCCCAGGCACGAACTCTATCGCGCAGTTGGTGGGTCAATGAGGGGGGAGATAATTGCAATCTTCCTCACTGAAAACCACCTCTAAGTCCCAGTATTCTTTTGGTATTTGCTGGCTCCCAGGTGGGGTGTCTTGGGTGGGAGCTGCAGCCTCTGGCACTCTAATCTCCCCTGGTATTGTAGCTTCTACAAGATGGTCCTGCCTTGCATTGGGCAGGGGTCCAACATTGATGACAAACTTCCTATCATTGCCTTCCCAGGAGATTGTAGGACCACACTTCTCCAGCCATGTGAGTCCCAATATGACTAAGTCTGTCATATTTGGGGCAACTATGAGCCAAAGTAGTTCTTGGTGATGGCCCACTTCCATTTTGATAAGTTCAGTGACTAAGGTGGCAGGGCCCCCACCAATTAGCGTCCCATCAACTTGCTCAAAGATGATGCAATGGGCTTTGTACGTATATCCAATTGCTCAACTATGTGGGGGCTGATCAGGCATCGGATGCAACCAGTATCAATGATGGCTTTTATTTTCCCTTGGGCTCTGGTTCCCGGCACTACTATCCATATTTTTAAAGCAAATGGATGGATAGTTACTCTAATCATTGGGTCATCATCTCCATTGCTTTCCTTGAGCGGGTGGCTCATCCACTTCATCCGGATCTGCATCGACTTTTGGGGGATGGAGAGGGGCCTCTACAGCCTGCTTGGTGAACCACCCCCTTTCCTCTTCTCTCATGTGTCTTCTGGCCATGCACCAATGATTTAAGGTCTCTTCCCTTTTTAACCCAGTCTCCGTTGGGGCAGAGCCTCCCTGGGCCCCATCTGGGATCAGGAGCTATTGGGCTGGGTGGACTTCCTGGGCGTGGCATTGCCTCAATACTGGGATTTTCCAGGGCTCTGGAATATCCCTGATCCTTAGACATTGGATCGGTCTAAAAAATAGACCCAGCTGCCCCGTAGAGGCGGTAAGTGAGAGGGGAATTCCCGAAGATCCCAGAGACACCCGCAAAGTCTCTGGAGGTAAGGGAGAAACCCCTGCAATCCAGTGTTTAAGTGCCATCCCCCCCCCGGTGGGTGGACAAAGCAGCTGACTGCCCGAGACAACAAAGCAGAGAATCGGCATGTCGTTCGGTGAGAACTTTCTTCTTTTCAAAGTTCTTAGTTAATAATGAGACCACCTAGAGAAGTGAATTTACATCAAAATAAAGCAATCTGAGTGAAGCAGCGGGCTCTTTTTCAATTGGAAACATCCTGATTTTTGCGCTTCCTTTTTTTCGCTATTTAATAGCCGGACTGGACTTTCACTACCATATGTGTATTGGCAGCATGGAGCCTCTCTCTTTACTCTGACTTGAAGGAGTGGAATGCAACAGAATGGATTTACTTGGTTAAATGCCGGATGTTGGTTTTTTTCTTTTTGGCTTCTGAGTTACTATTCTTTATAATATTTTGCTACATTTGTTAACCTGCTTTTAATTTTTAAAATGTTCTTTTTTTAAAAAAAACTTAAACTCACTTCTATTCCCTTAAATACTGATGGTTGGCTTTTCTGAGAAATCTTATTATTTAAGATCACAAGACTGAACTGCATTTACCTACTCAAACTTCCTCTAGTTACTGGTAAATTAACAGAAAGAGTGAATAAGAGGAACTATTAAGCAGAAGTTGGGTTGACCTTGGGTTGATTACATATCAAAGAAGAAGGAAAATTCCTTTTTTTTTTGTTTTTTTTTGTCTCCACTGGGATATCTTGGACTATTTTGAACTAGTTGCCATCAGAGAGAGTTGCTTCAAGGAGACATCATTGCTTCTCTTCTTGTTTCCCCCCCCCACTTTTTTTCAACATATACTAGCCTTGTTACTTTCTGCTTAAAGATTGGAACTTTTGAATTTTTGAATTATATACAGAGCTATTTTTTGAGGAACTACTTGGTTTTTGTTTTTATTTGGGTTTTTCTTTCCCTCCGTCTTTTTTTTAAAGGAAAAAGAAAGAAAGATAATTTTCTTTTGGGGTTTTATTGCCTTCCCTTCTTATTTCCCTTTTCATTTTCACCGCTTATTTTTAAGGGGGTCTTATTTATTTTTTACCTTTTATCTTCTTCTTTCTTTCTTTTCTCTCTTTATTATTTTGCCTCATGTTTTCTTTTTGATATTCCTTCTCTTTCTTACTTTTTCATTCTTTTTCCCCTTTTCTTTCTTTTTCCTATACATTTACCTTACTTCATCTCTCTTTCTTTCAGATGTATACACAATTGCATTTATATACTAAATCTTTATCATCTTTTCTATAAACTGCCAATTTTTTACTAGTAGATTAAAGGGTTAAAATCAGATTAAAATCTGAAACATGAGCAGAAAGACAACTCCAGCTGGCTCATCAACAGGGACCCCGACGTCTCCCTCGATAGGAGGGCAAAAAACAATAGAGATGATGCTTCATCAAGAAAAGCAAGAAAAGGAAAAAGCTACAACACTTGACACACTTCTTCAAGAGTTACGGATGGTAAGGGAAAGTATGGAATGAAAAGTGGAAAACTCAGAGTGGAAACTAGAGGCAAAATTAGATAAGAAAATAGAGAATATTGAAAGTAAAACAGTTTTGACAGAAGGGAAAATGGAAAAGATGTAGCAATGGATGGTAAAACAGGAAGAACGTATGGAAAAGCAACACGAATCCATACAGAGGAAAGGAAACCATGGTGTTAAAGCAAATTCCAAGAAAAGTGAGAGAAAAGAGAAGAAGATATCAATTCCTATCTACAATTTTGATAAGAAAAGGTGTCCAGTTCAGATGGCTCATACCGGAAGGTTTAATATTCACCTGGGAAGGACAGAGATATAGATTAGACACTTTGGAAAAAGCAGAAGTTTTTTATAGAAAACATTTCAATGGGACTGCGGAGAAGAGTGACAAAGATGATCCATTGTTAACAGCGATAGATGAGATATTAGAGGGCGCCGTAGGTTGGAAATGAGAAACAGGATGATTTTTTAAGGAAACTATATGAAAAGATTCTGGACTTAGAATATGTTGATGTCTGTATGATAGGAAACTTTAACGGAATCGCAAACCAGATAATAGATTGTAAAACATCCAGGATGGCGAAAACTAATAGGAAAATACTACCAAAGTCCTTCTTTAAGATGATAGATGAAATGAATGTAAAAGATATCTGGAGAGAAAACCCCCCAGTAAAAAACAATACACCTATTTTTCCCACAGGCACCTATCATTCTCAAGGATAGACATGATTTGGCTCTCCTCGGACCTAGTTCAAGAAGTGGAAATAGAAACTAGTACCTGGGCAGATCATAATCCAATGACAATTAAGTGGAAAGGCAAAAAATTAGATCTAGATGGACACTAAATAATGCAATATTGAAAGAGAAGGACTTTGTATGTAAAATGGAAAAAGAATTGGCATGTTATTTTAAAGAAAACAAAAAAGAAGATACATCTATCCAGAACCTGTGGGATGCAATGAAGGCAGTTACTAGGGGTCTAATAATAGATTATACAAGAAAAAGAAATATAGAGAATATAGAGAAATATAGAGAAATATAGAGAAAAGAAATATAGCGACGCCACGCCCTTCTGGGGCGTGGCGTCGCCGCGACATAGGGATTTTCTGGAGCTCTGGAATATCCCTGATCCTTGGGCTTTGGATCGGTCTAAAAATAGACCCAACCGCCCCGTAGAGGTGGCGAGTGGGAGGGGTAGCTCCTAGTGATCTCAAGGGTACCCGCAATATCTTTGGGATCAAGGGAAAACCCCCTGCAGTCCATCGTTCAAGTGACTCACTCCTCTCAGTAGGGGGGGGGACGACAAGCAGCCGACAGCCTTTAAAAACGGAGCAAGAATCAGCCGTTCGGTGAGAACGTTTACCTTTTTTAAGTTTACCATCTGCCAAAGAGATCACCCTGAGATGAATTAACAGTAAAATAATAAAATAACCTGAGCTTACCAGCGAGCTTTTTTTTTCTATTGAAAACATTCAGGAACTTGCGTTTCCTTTTTCTCTGCTACTAAAAAAAACCGGACTGGACTTTTATAATTGTGGATTGGGAGCGTCAAGCCTTTTCTTACTGTTTAAAGGGAAAGAAGAGGCTGAAACTGAATGATTGAACATTGGTCCTGCCCTTTCTTTCCCCCAGTTTTTGGGCTACTCTTTTTTGTCTATATCTTATTATTGGGTTAAAAAAAGCAAAACCTTTTAATTTATTCTCACTCCCCATGACTGGATTTTCTCGGAGGAACTGTACTATTTAAAAGCACAAGACTGATCTGCTTTTATTGTACTCGAGCTCCCCCTAGTGGCTGGAAAAGTAACAGGGAGAGTGAAGAGAAAATTACCAAGAATTACTAAGCAGAAGTTGGAGTGACCTTGAATTAAAGAAGAAGGGAAATCTTTATCCTTTCTTTTTGTTTTGTTTTGCTGGCCTCTCTAAGACATTGTGGACTATTAAGAATTCGTTGCTTTACAGACGGTTATTTCAAAGAGACCTTTGAAATAACTGGGCCTTGCTTCCATTTTTATTTTTCATTCTTTTCTTTTCCTGGTTCCTTTTCCTTTTCCTTTGGAATTTTTGAATTTTTAAATTTTTGAATTCAATTTTACATTTACTACTGTGGATCCATTTGCATTTGCATTTTTCTGGTTTCTCCTTTTTCTTACTTTAAAAAAAAAAAGAGAACAAGATAATCTTTTCTTTTTTCGCCCCTGCTTTTTTTTTGTATTGTTTATTTTATTTTTGATATTTAGTCTAGCTTATACCCCTCTTCTCTATAGGGGATCCTTCTCATTTCACTTTTTTTCTGTCTTACTCATTTTTTCTCCCTTTACTGCTTCGCTCTTTATTCTTCCTTTGATATTCTTTTCTTCTATTATTTCTCCTTTTTTCTCTCTCCTGTTTTTCTTTTTTTAATTTTATCTTCCACCACTGTTAATTCTATTTTATCCTGTTCTTCTCTTGATATAAAGCACTACCAATATACTAACTTCTGATATCTTTTCTAAAATTTACTAAATTTACTCTGGTAAATTAAAGAGTGTTCTAAAGAAGAAAGGAAAAGAGAAAGGATAGAATCCAAACATGAGCAGGAAGATAACTCCGGCTGGCTCATCAATAGAGACCCCGACATCCTCCTTAACAGGGGGACAAAAAACAATACAAACAATGCTCCACCAAGAAAAAGAAAAGCAAGAAAAGGAAAAGGGTGTAACACTTGATACACTACTGCAAGAGATAAGGATGGTAAGAGAGAGTATGGAGCGGAAAATTGAAAACATAGAACAAAGACTAGAGGCAATAATGGAAAATACAGACCCCCAAGGTTCAGTACTGGGACCCCTGCTCTTCAACCTTTTCATAAATGATCTAGAAGTAGGAGTAAACAGCAAGGTAGCCAAATTCGCCAAAGACACTAAATTATACAGGGTAGTGAAAACTGAGAGAGAGTGTGAGGAGCTCCAGAGGGATCTCTTGACACTGGGAGAGTGGGCAAACCAGTGGCAAATGAGCTTCAACATTAGTAAGTGCAGAGTGATGCACGTTGGGGCAAAAAACCCCAACTATATCTATAAACTGAAAATAAGAAAATAAGTCAGCAAGTGTCATTTTGCCTCTTTATAAATCTATGGTGAGGCCCCATCTGGAGTATTGTGTACAGTTCTGGTCACCATACCTTCAGAAGGATATTATGGAAATGGAAAAGGTGCAGAGGAGGGCAACCAGAATGATTAGGGGGCTGGAACACCTTCCTTAACATCTGAGGCTGCAACGGCTGGGCCTCTTCACTCTAGAATGACGGCGCCTGAGAGGTGACCTGATTGAAGTCTATAAAATCATGCACGGTGTGGACAAAGTAGAAAAGGAAAAACTGTTTTCCCTATTGCACAACACTAGAACAAGGGGGCACTCCATGAAACGTTTGGAAGCTAGACCTCAAACAAATAAGAGGAAGTACTTTTTCACCCAGAGGATCACTGGTCTATGGAACTCCCTGCCAGAAGAAGTGGTGACAGCTGTCAGCCTCGACACCTTTAAGAAAGGATTAGACGAGTTCATGGAGAACAAGGGTATCCATGGCTATCATTATGCATCCATAAGGACACCCTCCGAGTTGGAGAGATAGGCAGGATACAGTATTTCTCAATGCCATTTGCAGGGAATCATAAGCAGGTGAAGACATCTGCTTAGGAATACCCTGAAGCAAATGGTGAGCCACTGTGTGAGACAGAATGCTGGACCAGATGGGCTGTGGCCTGTTCCAGCACAGCTATTCTTATGTTCTTATGTTCTAAGATGTTAAAGACTACAAGAGGCTAAACTTCCTGCCATACCGGATGATAACAGAAATATGCCCTGGGTCCTCTGTGGAGAAGGGCGGGATATAAATTAAAAAAAAATAAAAAAAATAAAAATAAATATACTAGATGCAAAGATAACGATGATGGAACTAACAGAAGCTATGAAAAGACAAAACAATGGGAAGGCTCTGAGACCGGATGGCCTCCCGGTGGAGTTTTATAAAACTTTGGAGGAAATGGTATCGCTTCCCTTATTAGAAGTGATGAATGAAATTATGTTTGGTAGTAAAATGCCAAACTCCTGGTCAGAAGCATATATTTCACTGATACCCAAGGAAGAAACTGACCTCACTCAAATAAAGAATTACCAACCAATTTCACTACTAAATTCAGATTATAAGTTATTTGCATCAATATTAGCAGAGAGGCTTAAAAAATATTTAAATAGTTTCATACATCCAGATCAAAATGGATTTCTACCAAAGAGACAAATTAAAGATAACATAAGAATAATTTTGAATACATTGAAATATTATGAACACCCCAAAAAACAAATGGCTCTGATGTTTCTTGATGCACAAAAAGCCTTTGATAATGTGAGCTGGAAATTTATGCTACAACAATTAGGGACTTCCGGGTTGAGCTGCGGTTGTCGCGGGCAGGCTTTTACGAGCTTGCCGACCCAGCAGCATGTAAAGGCGTTTTTAAAAGATCGTAAACGCCTTGGACACTCCAAACTCCTCAGGAATTTAGGAGAGAGCTCGCGCTGTTGGGTTGAGCCACTTGTGAAGCTCTCCAGAAGGTTTAATAGCCTCTAGGGTGCAGGCAAGGAGAGCCCCCCCTCTCAGCTGCTTTAAGCTCCGGTCTGCTGGACTCCTCCGCTAAGGATTTAGTGGAGCAAGACACCATAAACAACTCCTTAAAATATGCTCCAGGCAACCCATCAAATAAGACATTTGCAAGTATTTTAATTTTAAAGTTCGAATCACTCTAAGCGATAGTAGCGCTGAATTTGTATGGCACGGGCTTAGAACAAAGGATTCAAAATGGCGTTAATGTAGATGAAAGTTTAAAGAAAGTGAAAGTTAACTGATTTGTGGACTCCAATCTCTGTTTAACCCTGGCTGGAGGTGGGCTATAAAGCTAAACACATTACCTTTTACTGACTTATTTTGACACTTTGAAGAGTTTTTTTTCTTAGAAAATTGGGAAAGCTTAAAAGTATGGCAATGGAACAAACTGGTGCAGTAACTCCCCAGGATTTTAAAGATTTGATGAATTTCATAGTTAATGAAAGTAAAGAACTCAAAAGAATGGTCCAGGATAAATATGATCAATCGGGGAAAAAATGCAAGCAATGGCCAAGAGTCTGTCTGAAGTTATAATTAAAATTGATGGAAAAATTGAACAATTGGCCTCAGAGGTGAAAGCTAAAGCAAAGGAAACGGATTTGAAATTTGTGGAAATGGAGGGGAATATGTATAAATTGGACAAAGAGGTTATTATGTTACAATTTAGGTCAATGGAGAACGCTATCAGGCTGAGGGGATTAATAGAAAATCCTAGAGAAGACTTAAGAAAGGTTTTTGCCGATGCTTTGGCTATATTAGTAAAAATGGATCCTTGTGAAATTTTCGCTAAGATTGATAAAATTTACAGAGCAAATTCACGTATAGCATTACAAAGGCAATTCCCGAGAGATGTTGTGATATATTTTACTGAGAGAAACCTCAGAAATGATATTTTGCAGAAGTCTTCCTATTCCTCTCTTCATATAGCTGGAAATCTGATTGGTGTCTTCAAGGAGTTACCACCAGCAATGTTAAAGTTTAGAAGGGATTTTGGATTTTTGGTAGTGGAGCTGAAGAAAAGAGGGATATAGTATAAGTGGGATGCTCCAATGGGTGTTATATTCAGATATGAAGGGGCGAGGTATTGTTTGAATACTATAGACAAGGCAAGAGATTTTTATTATGAAATACTGAAGAAAAGTGCAATGCCCCCACGTACATCTACACCAACATCAGCAGATCTGGATGTTTTAGAGCAAGATATTGAGATGGAGCAGAAGCAGTTTGGAAAAGAGATGGAAGAACATACTCAGTTGGATTCTCCTGGGCCTCTTTTAAGCTCTACTTCGGAGGAATTGTCGAAGACTGCTATAGGGGGATCTGTTGGAATGCCAATATGTAAATTAGATGAGCAATGTGAAGCCAGGTCTAGCACCAGACGAATTCAGAAACCGCAGAAGCAGAGGAGGTCTCAATCCCAGCGAGTTAAGAAAGACAAAAGGATAAAAGGAAGAAGCAATTAGCCAACAGTTGGATGCCAGTTATTTGACTATCTAGATAAAAATATACAGATCTCTGCAATGCTGGTTCTCTTGGATGTGGAAAAGGCTTACGACTGAAAACTGGAACCGGAGCATTTGCAGCGGATCTGG
The DNA here is from genome assembly GCA_039707465.1 of Rhabdophis nuchalis. Lineage (NCBI taxonomy): Eukaryota > Metazoa > Chordata > Lepidosauria > Squamata > Natricidae > Rhabdophis > Rhabdophis nuchalis. Next base: position 215,777,240 of record CM077643.1, read on the forward strand.
TTGTTACCCTATCACGTTTTTGGAACTTAATAATCCTGATGAAAAGTCACTCGGGGGTTGTTTATATAAAGGGTTTTTTTTCTACTCATGGGGGCAGCTGCTTAAACTGGTATTACAAACAGCTATGGAAGGGATGGAAACAGACCTGAAGAGTTGGACTTATGAATATCGACGCAGAAAGGATTAATATCATGTTAGTGTTCTGGGGAAAAACTTGGGTTGAACTTTGAAAGTTAAATGCTAAATTTGTATAGATATAGAACTCATGGGAGAATCTTTATAATATATTTTACAGATGGTATCTCGATTCAAAGAAATTATGTATTATGTATGTAACCTAATGGTTAATTAAAATGCTGGAAGGGAGAATCTAGCAGATATGGGTGTTTACTCCAACAGATTGATGCCAGTTATTTAAGAGGGGATATATTAGGGAGAATGCAAGGCAACTCATAATTTTTAATTGTCTATCTAGATAAAAATATGTAGATCTCTGCAATGCTGGTTTTTTTGGATGTGGAAAAGGCCTACGAGCGAATGAACCGGAACTCTCTAATCAAGACTTGAGGGGGGGGGGGGGAAATGAATATGGGATTTGGACAAGGTTTATTATTTCTAATGTTATATATTTTAACTTTAGAAGTCTTGTTGAAAATAATTTGGGACTTGAATCTCTTAAATGGCATAGCTATAAGGCAAAAGGGATATAGCACTAGAGCATTTGCAGTCGATCTGGTTGTTACGATATTACATTTTTGGTTTGGAATATCTGTTGGAAGAAGTTTATATTATATTTTATAGATGGTATCTAGATTCTAAGAAATTATCATCATGTATGTATTGAAGTAGAAATTTGCCTGCAATTTACTGCATCCTTCCTGTGATAGGATCTGAAATCTTTCTACACCACTTCTGTTTCCTTTGTGAAAAGAGAACGTAACTTTGCTCTTTTCAAATACTAGAGCAATCTTTACATCTTTTGTGTTGCTAAGTGGGCAATTAAGCAAATGGAGAGGGGAAAAATAGCAAACCTTTTGAACCAGGAAGGATGCAAATTTGAGTTAGGATATATGGTTTAAGTTTTACAATGTGTTAGGTTATATGACACGGTATTTAGATCTTAAGAATTATCATGTATGTATTTTAATGTTTAACTAAAAGGTTAAAGGTGTGGGTGTTTATGATGGGTTTGTTATAAGGTTTCTAATGGATTGATTATATACAGAATAAATATCAGACTAGGAAGTACTATGTAGCTTTTAGGTAAGAATGCTTAGATTGATAGGTGAACAGAGTAAATAATATTTGGGATGCTTGGAATTATTAGAGTGGTGTATAGCGGAAGTCAGGGGGTGGGTTTGAATGGGAGGTGGGGGAGGGTTAGGGTGGAGGGTAGGGAAATATATATGTATGATTAATCTAGAGATGGGAATAATGGGATACGGTTATTTTAAGAGAAATTTATATTATTGTTTTATTTTCCCTGTGCACCGCCCCGGGTCCCTGTGGGGAGAGGGAGCGGTTAATAAATTCGATTATTATTATTATGTTTTATATATGTTTAATTAACTTAGAAGATGGCGTTAATGGGATATTGATATATTAAGAGAAATTTATATTGTGTTTGCTGGGAGGCGAGGGGGTATAATATCTGAATGAGAAATTTATTCTAAGACGGGGTGAGGGGAGGGGTTATAGTATTTGTATGTGATTTATATTATATGTCGGGGGGGGTAAAAAGGGGGAAAATCTGTTTGAATAAAACTTTTTCAATTAAAAAAAACAATTAGAACAAATGAAATTTGGTAAAAAATTTATGCATGTTATACACACTATATATCACAAAGAAACTGCTAAGATAATAATAAATGGAGAATTTTCTGACAACATTGAGATAAAAAGAGGTACAAGACAAGGCTGCCCACTATCACCCTTCCTTTTTGTATTAACATTAGAAGTGTTAAATAGAAAGATAAGAGAAGAAGAAGGAATAAAGGGAATGACAATCAGGAAAGAACAATACAAATTACAAGCGTTTGCAGATGACAGTCTTTATTCTGGAAGAACCTCTTGAAACTGCACCTAAATTGATAGAAAAAATTGAGGATTATGGAAAGGTAGCAGACTTGAAAATAAATAAAAATAAAATACTGACAAAGAATATTTTAGCAAGACAGAAAGAAGAACTAACAGAAATTTTAAAAATTCAAGTCATGAGCAGGGTTAAATATTTAGGAATTTACTTGACATCTAGATGTAATACATTAAAGAGGACAACTATTCTAAACTTAAATAACAAATAACAGCAGACTTTGCGAAATGGCAGAACTTACAATTCTCACTGATAGGAAGAATAGCCACAATAAAAATGAATATTTTACCAAAGGTTTTATATCTATTTCAGACAATCCCAATTAGATTGGGCAAGGGTTACTTTGAAGATTTAAACAAAATGGTTTCAAAGTTTATATGGCAGGGGAAAAAAGCAAGAATAAAGCTAAAAATCTTACAAAATGCTAAAATAAGGGGAGGTATGGGGAACTATATTATCAAGCAACAAATTTAATGTTAAGAAATACTAGGCTCTTAGAATTAGAAGGACATGATCTACTAATGGGCTGGCATGCATCTCTGTGGTATAAGAGTGCCAGGGAATATGGTTACTTTAGAAGACACTATGTAAGAGAGTCCCTGATTTTAAACCGGGAAAAGATTAAGAGGCAGCATTATCTTAAAATACCAGTCTGGGTATCAACTACTGAAGCATTCTCATATGCAATAATATGTAAAAAGGAGCAAACAATCAGATATTCTGAGTTATTAAATGCAAAAGGTGATCTCAAATCTATTCAGGAACTAAAACAAGAAGGAATGGAAATGAATTGGTATACATACATGCAAATACATTCTAGATATAAGGAGGATCAAAAAAAGGGAGGGGTCTATGATAAAATGACGGAATTAGATAAAATATTAATGGGCGTGGATGAAAAAGTAATTTAAAAACTCTATGCTTACTTACTAGAGTTTAAACTCCAGGAAGAACAAGTGAAAGAAACTATGATAACCTGGGAGGGGGGGGATTTTGGGCATGGGATTGACTTAGATAAATGGCAAAAACTGTGAACACAAAATTATAAAATGACAATGTCAACTGCTTATAAAGAGAACTTGTATAAGATGTTTTACAGGTGGCACTTATAACCAGCAAGAATTGTAAGAATGAACAAGAATAAGTCTGAAAAATATTGGAAATGTCATCAGACGCCTGGTTCTTATTACCATATGTGGTGGACTTGTTCGGAGGCCAAGAGTTACTGGACTTTTGGGTTGGCAATATATAAACCATGTCTCTTTAACTACTGCAGTAAATGTGATTGGCTGCTGTTTACTCAAGTGGCCGTAAGAGGGAGCCAGAATTACTATTAGATGCTGATTGTTAGATGCTGGCTGTTGTGTATGCTGAGTATTGATCAGCATGGATAATTGTGAGTTGTGCAACTGTTAGCCAACTTTGTGTTCTGAACTGTTTTATATGATTTAGGACTTATGTATCACCCATGTATGAAGAGGTTTCTATACCTTTATTTTTCTACGGAAGTAAATACCTATTTGTTTTACAATTCGGTGTCTGTGACTGCTAGTGTGGCTGTTCAGCAACATCTCTCTCGCTACATTTCGCTGCGTGCCTTCAGTATACTAATGGGGATTTTCCTAACAGCTGGGTCAGCTGGAGAGGCTTCTCATTTAACTTTTTCCTCTGTTTTGCCTCTAGTCCCCTCTGCCAATGCCTGCAGGGTTCCAGCCTCTGGTGCTTCACCTCTGTGGCCTATAAAGGGGAAAAGACGGTTAGCGAGGGAGGGAAAGCCCCCTTCTTTCCTTTGGCTTTCCGAAGTTTGCTTCATGCCCAATCTGTTGGTTGAGACTTCCTCTATACACACTGAGTTTTCTGTCACACCTCATGGAAACTTCTCATGGCCACAGAAGGAAATGCCACCTAAGCCAGTGCCTTGGTGGTGGACTTCTGCATGCTGTGTGAAGTGCTGCCCATCTGTCAGTAGATCAGACCATCTCCATAGGTTGTGGCAGGTAAGGAGGGGCATTTCCTGGCAAATTTTTTCACGTCGCAGTCTGCACTGTCACCTTCTTTGAGTGGCTCTGGGCCCACCAGCGGCAGCCACATAGATGCAAAGAAATGGAGGGAGCTGAACTCACTGCAGCCAACTTTGGTGCTCCAGCTGGGCTACATCAGTCTTGGTGACCGTTGCTGGATGGTGAGCAACCTAAGGAACCTAAATTAACCACCACCTGCACTGCCAGTTCCTCCAGGTTGCATTGGGTCCAGTGGTAGTGGCAGTTGGCCGATGTTGTAGCTCGGTTCCATTTGCCTCAATCCTGGTGATGGCATCGGTCAAGGGGTGGAGGCCCAGGGGAAGCTGATCTAGCTGTTGCCAGTTTTGAGATTCCCTTCAGATTGTATGGGCCCAAGGGTGGAGGGGATCGCAAGGGAGAGACCCTTGGGAAACTGATTCTAACACCATCGGCATAGCTTGCACCTGGTAGTGCTAGACTTGGCGGTTGTGATCTGGCGCAATCAACTTCCATCCCGCTGGTCTTGATCAGAGGAACTCCCATCTTCTGAGGGTGTGCCAACTTCAGGAGATTGTTTAGGTTCAACATACCCGGGGTGGACAGGCAGAAATTCCTCTCCCCAGTGACTACGACCTCTGGTTCATCCAACGACTCCCCTGATGGGTCTGCCTTGATGGGATCCGAACTGCTCGGTGCTGGCTGCATGCATCTCAGCCAAATGCCTTCCCTTGCCAGCCCGGCTTGCTGCCAATCCACTCTAGGAGGGGATGCCCCTTAGATTAGGCAGGCCCAATTATACCTTGTTCTGTTGTCCTCCATCTTCCCTGAGTCTTTGTATCTCCTGGGTTCAGATCGACACTGGGGCTCGACCCCAGACAGCACCTCAAAATTTGGGGTAGCTGGTGAAGTATTTTAAAGGAGATTCAGGTTAATGTCAAATAGCATCCAAAAGTAAATCAGATTCCAAGGCAAAAGATTCCTCAAAGTTTGAATTTATTAAGAGAGACATGTTCACAAATCTGAGAAAACCCAAATCTGAAAGCTTCCAGGTTTTCCCACCTAGTTAAAAGTTCAAGAACCTGCCCCCACACCCACAAGTCCATCACATGGTCCAATCTTCCCTTGCCACATTGGCAGCTTCCACCCATCCAGTTCTAGCCAGATGCAGAGACAAAGTATGACCTTGGCTTTCTAGAAATAATTTTGTTATGGCTACATATCACCCAACTCCATATTATCCCCTCTCCCATTTTCCCCCAATAGAAAATGGACAGCATAATAATAGAAAGTATGGCAGGCCTGAAGTCCAAAAAAGAAAAGATGAGTTGCAGGCCTGACACTCCTACTCTAGCAGGGGGTTAGACTAGAAGACATCTAAGGTCCCTTCCAATCTTGTTATTTATGTTCTACTTATGGTCCCATCATTTTCATGGAAGGGACTGGTATTCTGGAGGCACTGCACAGATTTATTTGGATTTATGTACATAAAGTAAACTGTTAAGAGAATGTGCAGTATTAAGTAACTTACTGAATGTGTAGGAAAAGTGTAAAACCAGGTGTCTCCTGTCTTGCTTATTATTGAATGTCTATTTTTATGAAGACCATAAAAATATACTCCTAGATTAGACACTAGGCAATAGGAAACTGTAATTTAAGACATTTATTTAAATAAATTTAAATAGCCACCCATATTCTGATTGTGGTTGGATAACAGAGGATTAAAACCAATTGTGTTCATGTGTTAATAAATTACTTAAATGAAGGAATGGAAACTATAACTCTCAAATTTATATATGAGGTAACAAAAATCAAAGGCAAGAATGTTGGATAGGAGAGACCAAGTAGTAGTGCATGCAGAAAGTTCTGAGTTATCTTAGAGGATCACAACTATGAGTCAATTAGTGTGATGTAGCTGCAAAATAAGCTAATGGAATCAAACATTGCATCCTGACACTGAGGCATTGTTCCTTTTTCAAATGTGCATTTGAAAACAGCTCTAAAACTTACCTTCTACTACAGCCCTGGTGAGTAAAACAGTTGAGGCATGGGAATCCACTCTGCTGCACCAAACAGCTGAGAAGATAAAGGTAAGTAAAGAGCAAGGGCAGGTGGGTAGGCCGACCTGATCGTTAGGGCAAACTGGTTCAGCTCCCAGCTGATCATCAGACCTACTGGTTTGCCCGAAACGGTCTTAACTGGTAGAATCCCACCCTTCTTCTGAGAAGAAAGAGTTTCTTCTCAGTTTTCAGAAAAACTTCTTCAGGTTTCTGAATTCCTAATTATTGTAACAGAAATCATTTTTCTCTATCATCAAATAGCTATTTCAGATAAAATATTTTCCAGGAATTAAATTAATATTGATATGAGCAAGGTACATTATATTTACCATACAATCCTATATTTAATATGTTCATAATTAAATCTCTCAACAGTTGTAATTGCAAGATTAATGGATTAATAGTGTATTCTGTTTCAGCAAATAAAACCTGTACATAGGTTAAATGTTCTTATTTTTGTTATTTTACCTGGACTCCTGGCTGAGCAATGAATTGTTGATCCTTAGCTTCTACTGCAAGTTCTAGGCAACTGTTTCCACCCCATGCTTCACAGGAATAAATAAGTAACTGTTCTGCCAGATCTTCATCACTGCTGTAACATTCTGTGAACAATTCTAGAACAATTAAAATTCAGAATAGTTAAAAAGCTGTTCTTGGTTTTAAAATTTGGCCTGTTAAATTTTATATGGTAAATTTCCATGGCTTCTAAAACCAGTTATGGTTATCAACCCCTATCCCAAGGCTTCAGTTATATGGAGACCTCTGCAGTCCTGACCACTGTTTATAATCATGCCCTGATCTTGGAGAAAAGGCCAAAATTCAATTCTAGATCAACTATTTTGCCTGCAGAAAGTTTCATAACATCTAAGTAAGAACATAGCTTGAGATTTGCTACTATTTTAGCAGATTGAGACAAATATTGTTGAATCTCCACGGATTTTTCTCCATGCCAGGGACAGCTGTAAATTACCTTACCTTAAATGTAAAAAAAACATCATTACCTTTACAATCTTACTACATCTCCAAAGGAACTCCCCCTATATTTGCAGTGATTAAAGCGTTCCTAGCTAAGATCCAAACCCTTCTCCTTTTTGGAGTTCAGCTGGATCCCTACAGGTCATTTCTTTCTTTTGAAAGAGTTCAGCCCATGTTTTTGAGTTCTATTTTTCAAATATATTGCTGTGTTCAGAAGATGGCAGTATATTATGAAGCTGACCTACTCAAAATAGAAACTTCTGCCTGGATTTCCATTTTTTCCTATTGGCATAAGCTCACCTTTTTTTTCTGCAAGTTTGGCCACTTTGTCTATGAGCAATAGTTTTCAGCTTTCCTGGTGCCGAACAAACTGCACTTTATGACTTTTCAGAGCCAGCCATCACCCTGATGGACTATTGATCATGCACTGATCTTAAACAATAGGGCATTGATTTAGAGCTGCAAGCAAACTTATCAATTTCTACCTACGGTAGAAACTTCTTTTTGAATCACTCTGCACACTTTCCCCAACCAGCCAGATACTTTAGTCATGTAACATTTCTGAAATTTAAATGGACTTTGTCTCTGGCTAAAATTCAATGTCTTTCCAATAGCACTCACTGAAGGGAGATACTGAAATATCTCTTTTGCAGATTTGACAAGTTAGAAACCTAGCTGATACCTGCTTGCCAGGACACCCTACAGGGCCAAAGCCACCTTTGATAGGTGGTGAAGATAGGAGGAACTCTTTGTTGATTTCAAGGAACTTGCCATTTCCTCGCTGGATCCAAAGAAATCTTCTTGATCAGCAACATTATGACCAGAATGAAACTGGGACAACTGGGGCAAGAAGATTATGAACTGGAGCATTTCATGAACAGAGGATTGAAACTGGGTGAGATAATTTTCAACTTCTATATTAGAGTCTTAAACCCAAATAATTTTTTTAAAGGCTCCCCAAAACTTGAGAAAGTGGTGAGCTAATAGATGGAGATAGATTATAGATCCAAAAGAGAAGTGAATTTTAATGAAAGACTATAAAGTTTTAAAATATAGAAAGACCGGACCGGAACATGTAGTATTGTGAAAAGTAACTTAATTTGCAGATAATATTGTTGAATTCCTGGAAGAAATGGTATAAAGAAAAGTGTTTTTTTTCTTCTTCGATCTTTTGACAGCTGTTCCATTTTTGCTTCATTTAATGCTGTAACTTAGAGATGGGGTAACCACCTACTGGTGAAAATGTTACTATACAGGGGTCTGCAACCTTAAACACAGAAAAGAAAACACTGTGAGCCACAAAACCTGGGTGGCCATGGCCAACTCAATGTTAATCCCACCCAGCAATACCTACACAGGTTTTGTGGCTCCCTGTGTTTTCTGTGGGCAATGGGTCTCTCTCTCCCTCCTCCCCCTCCCTCTCATTTCTGTTTTTTTTCCTTTTTCCTCTCTTCTCTCTCTCTCTTTCTCTCTGCTTTTTTCTCTCTCATTTCTCTGCCTCTCCCTCCAGTTCTGTCAGGGTGGAGCCATTTTTCTTTTGGATCTTTGGCCTGCCACACTTTCTATTATTCTCCTATGCATTTTTTATTGTGGGAAAATGGGAGGGGGATTGTAGGGACACCCCCACGTTGCAATGCCCCAGCAGATTCCTGCCCAACCATAGCCACCAAGGAGGGGCCCAGCCCCAAGCACCTGCCCAAGCATCCATGCAAATCCAGGTGCTAGCCCCGCCAGCTCCAGAACCTCCCTGATTTCAGGCAATGTTTGATGGGACCTCTGGGAAGCTAGCCTACTTCCTAAATCATGTCTGGGTGCAAAATGATCAATTTCGAGATCAATACCCTTCTGATCAAGAGCTGGTTTTGGCCTTGACAGAGGAGAAGAACTAAGGGGAAGCATCCGAATGGGCTCCATTATGAGGTGGCTCCCAAATTAGAAGATATCGATGGATTTGTCCAACAGATGTGGATCTGATTTAACAATGTGGCCCAACACATGGAAGCAGAATAGGGTTGTGGCAGGCTGTCTGTCCCATGAGGGAATTAATTTGGGAGTGTAAGAACTTTTTTTTAATTCTCTTACATACCATTTTAAGTATACATTCACACAATTGTTATTCTTCTTCACATTTATTCTTCTTATATATTTATTATTTCATTTAATAGGTTATAATATACAATTTGGGTTGCTTTATTTACCATCCCACCTCCTGTTGTAACACCACCTTATTTTCCCTTTCTTTTCTCCCTCCCTCCCTTCTTTACTTTCTTCCTTCCTCCTCTCCTTTCCCTTCCTTCTTCTCTTGCCTTTCTCCTACTCCTACTCTTCCTCTTCCTATCCTCTCTCCTTCTTTTCCTCTCCCTTCCATCCTCCTCTCCTTATTTTTTTCTTCTTTCCCCTATCTTCCTTTCCTTCTCTCCTCTTCTCTCTTTTTCTTTTCTATTATTGTAGGTGTCTTTTCCAGGTCTCAATTTATGTTTCCTTGCAATGGTATTTCCACAAAGCCAAATATAATTTGATATCATTTCTTATTCCCTTACCTTCGCTAATCTATCCTAACTATATCTGCCCCCCTTTATGTCTCGCTCTTAAATATATACATTGTTAGGATATTCAGCTTTATATTGGGTTGACAATATATATGAGCCTATGTCCTTAAGAAGTTATGTAGCTTTAAGAACTGTCTTAAATTCTGTTTGAATCTGATTGGCTGTGAGTATCAGCTATACTATATAATCAAGGTCAGGAATGCAACTCATTCCCTGTTCGATTCCTTGTGATCCTGTGCTGAAGCTGTGAAGAAGGAGGAGGTTTTGTTTGCATCACTGTAAGATAAACTCTGTTTGATGTAGGACTGTTATCATTGTTAGAGAAGATAGTCGGAAGAAGTATTTTAGTTGTGACAAAGTAAAGACTATTTATTTTCTTACTATCACTGTTTTAGAGTTTGTTTGTGGTTTACAGCAACGTATTTCTTTACTGTCCGGTGAATTACACTATTCCGCATTCATTTGCTAACACTGGTTATGAGACCAGAATTGTGACACTGGTTCTGAACCCAGAGTAGCTGACACTTATATATTTAATATTTTATTTTCTATTTTCCCCTTCTTTTCCCCCCTTGCCATTTAACGCTGCATCATCTGGGTTCTATATCTTCGCCCTACTTTCTTTTTTAGTTTTCTTTCTCTAGCCAATCATAAAATCTTCCCCATGTCTTGAAGTACTCCGATTCCTCTTTATCTTTTATTTTCATTGTCAACCTATTCATCTCTGCACAATCTAATATCTTTTTTATTATATCTTCATCTGTTAGTAGCTTATTTAATTTCCAATTTTGGGCAAATACAATTCTTGCTGTTGTTGTTACATAATAATCAAGTAAGTATCCTCTTTCTTGAATTTCTCTGGGATAATACCTAGTAAACATATCTCTGGTCTAAATTCTATTTCTTTTAACATTTTCTTTAACCATACTCTTATCGTAGTCCAACATTTCCTTGCTTCTGCACAAGCCCACCAAATATGATAATAGGAACCTTGGTGACACTTCCAACATTTCACTGATTTGTCTTTAAAAATCTTTGCTAATTTTCTGGTGACATGTGCCATCTATAAAACATTTTGTATAAGTTGTCTTTGTAAACTGTTGACATGGTTAATTTATAGTTCCTTTCCCATAGTTTTTGCCACTTTTCATGTGACCAAAAGTCTTTGCCCTTAGGGGCAGATAGCGGAGCTGATCAAGATGATGGGGCCCAGCTAGTAGCAGCAGCAGCAGCAGCAACAGCACTGGTGAGAGCCATTCCAAGGGGGGATGGGGCACCCCGCAGATGCTGGATGGCAAAAGTCTCCCTCTTGGGGGTGAAATACGTGGGGGGGGGAACATGACCCGAAAGACCTGGGATTCTTCCTGGTTCAAGTTTGGAATTTTATGAGGCAGTTTGAGCTCGACCTCCCAAATGAAGAGAGCAAGATAAGGGTCGTTACCTTGGCATTAGAGGGAAAGGCGGCAGCTTGGATGGTGACTTTGCATAACAACGATTCCCCACTACTGAGAAACTTTGATAGATTTATGGCTGCCCAAGGGAATCTTGAAAGTAGGGAAAAGCTGGTCTGCAAGCAAGCCCCGGTCCACTGCATGTTTCCATTGTGGAAAGGAGGGGCACTGGGCTGTGAATTGCCAAGTCAAGCTGAGCCCCTGACCTCTGGTGACTGGAGAGAGAAAGAAGCCTGATAGACATCCTGGGAAGTGGAGAGATGCTGCCATGAGGGGAGTGGAGACAGCAGAAGTCTGCCCCCCAGGGATGGAGGAGGAGGGGCCCTATTACCAATCGGATGAAAGCGAAACCAACTCCAATGACGACAACCGCCTGGTGAGTTCCTGTTCGGGCCCCATGACCATTCCAGTAGAACTTAGAGTGCCCTCTACTGGGGCTCAAGCGAAACTATTAGCTCTTTTAGACTTGGGATGCACATGCTGCATTATTAGCCCTGAAATAGTGGAGTGGATGGGTCTGAGGCTGAAAACTTTAAAAGTGCCCATCGCCTTTTGCCAACTGGATGGGTCTATAGCCCCCCCCCCGCTCAGTTTATGACTGAACCTATTGATATGTGGATGGGCAGTCACCAAGAAACCTTACGTTTCATAGTTGCACCTGGAATGGATCATCCCCTCATATTGGGTCTGCCCTGGTTACGGAAGTGAAACCCACAGATTAATTGGACAAAGGGTTGGTTGCGTATTCACTCCATGAAACCCCCAAGAGGGAGAGGAAATGGTTACCCCCCCCAACAGATCCCACACCTTCGGTGGGTTCAGCAGCTTACGAAAAGATTGAAGGGGAAAAGATCCCAAAGGAATACTGGGACTTAAAAGAGGTTTTCAGTGAAAAATCCTCTAATAACTTACACCCCCAATGAAACATGGACTGTACCATTGATTTCCTCCCGGGGGTGCAGCTTCCAAAGCCCCGCATTTATTCTATGACACCCCAGGAGATGGTTGAACTGCGCAAATTCATTAACAAAAATCTGACCAGGGGTTTCATTGAGCAGCTTTGATGCTTGCTTTAGCTACCATTGAAAGGGAGTGGGTGGCTTTGGTATTTGGAAATGGGACTGTATGGTGCAGGAGGGCGATTTGGAGTATGTTCTCACCATCTACTTTGTATACCACTGGCTGGGGTCGTGCGGTGTTCAAGGCCAATGGTCTTGCATGCCAGGATGATGCTCCTGGAGATGCTACCCACATGACACCTAAGGGGATTACACATTGGACAATGGGGTGGGGGTTATGGGGGGGAGGGGGCTGGATGCATATTGATATGTATGATTTCGCGTGCTTGGGTCTCAGACCTTGCTTTACCTCACTGCTATCTTTTCATAACCAGTAAAAGTACTTTCAAATGGAGTTGAGTGATTTCTTTCTTGGTTATTGTTAGAGGCAGACCTGACACCACATCTATTTCTATTTGTTTTCTCATGTTATAATAGTCATCCTCCTTTAGTGTTACACACCTTGATGTCAATTGAATACCTAAATATTTCTCTTTTTTCACCACCTGCATGTCTAGTTTCCCCATCAACTCTCTTTTCTGTTTTTCTGTCATATTTTTCACCACAATGTTTGTTTTCTCTTTATTAATCTCCAAGCCCACTACTTCTCCATATTCTTCTATTATTTCAACTAGTTTTGGCCCTGTTTCTATTGGATCTTTCATAATAAACACCAAATAATCTGCGAATGCTTGTAATTTATATTCTTTTTTCTTGACCCTCATCTCTTTTACCTCTTTATTTTGTCGTATTTATCTATTACAAATCTCTAGTGTCAGTATAAATAATAATGGTGATAGTGGACATCCTTGTGTAGTTCCCTTCGTGATCTCTTTCTTTCCTGTCATCTCACCATTTTCCATTACCTTTGCCAATTGATTATTGTATATCGTTTTGATCATACTTATGAATCCCTCACCAAATCCCATCATTTGAAATTGTATTATCAAAAATTGCCAGTTCACATTATCAAAGGCCTTTTGTGTGTCCAGAAATAACAATGCCATTTGCTTCTCTAGGCGGGCTTCATAGTACTCTAGCGTATTCAATATAATTAGCATATTGTCTCTGATCTGTCTCTTAGGGAGAAATCCATTTTGGTCTATGTGTATGAGTTCATTTAAAAGTCTCTTCATTCTTTCTGCCATTACTGATGCAAAAAAATTATAACCCACATTTAGTAGTGAAATAAGTCTATAGTTTTTTACTTGTAGATCTGACTCTTCTTTTGGTATAAGCATCCATGTTTCTGGTATCTTTGCCTCCTTTAGTAAGTCATTAAATAGTTCCAACATTACATTGCTTAGTACTTCTTGTAGTGTTTGATACAGTTCTGCTAGTAATCCATCTGGTCCTGGTATTTCCCCCTTCTTTTGCCTTTTGATGCCCTCTATTACCCCCATCATTGTAATTCTTTCTTCTAGTACCTTCTTAAATTTTTCTGGGATTTTAGTTATTCTAGTTTTCTCTAAGAATTATCTTATTTTTAGTTTGGGAGTTTAGAAAGGTGGCTGGAAAGCTATGGTACTGGCCAGAGTAATTCCTTGTGCGCATATTCAAAGATGCTCTAGACCCCAAACTGAGAAAGACATGCAGCATTAGAGTATCCAGAATTTGTACACTACCACAGTTATTCTGGATCATGAACTTCACCCCCATTGAAAGCTTACCACTGAAAAGCCTGCTAGAAGAACTTTGGGCTGCCAAATCCAAAGAAAGCAAGCCAAAATACCTCCCCCAATATCATCAGGAGCAATAAAGTGCTACCACTGTGGTCAACATGGGCGCAAAATGTTGGAATGCTTGGCTTCATCCCCAATCCCATAAGCGAGAACCCAAGCCACCAGTAGAACAAAGAGGGTTCCATGAAAACCACCTGAAAAGAATAATCTCATCCAACAAACAGAAGGACCCTTTCCCCAGCCTGAGGAGATGGAGACTCCACCAGATGGGAAAACCCCTCCAAGTACAGAGGAGGAAAACAGCAGTGAAGCAACCATATGGTAAATGCAGCCATCCACACCTTTGCCATCAAAGTCAAAGTTATAGTGCCTGAGATGGTGGTAGAAGGGGAAGTCATTGACACCGGTTACACCCAGTGCTTAATTAGCATGTCCATCATAGAGCAACTGGGCATACCCACAAGACCCTTAGCGCATCCCATCCCGTTTGAGCAAATCAACAGGATGTTAATTGGAGGGACCCTGGCCAAGCTAATCATCGACTTGGTGAAGCTGCAGATAGGGTACCACTATGAACTCCTCAGATTCATCATAGCACCAACAATGAATGAATTAATCATCTTGGGACTTGCATGGTTGGTCAAATGAGCACCTACCATAAAGTGGGAAGACGACATTTGAAGGTTGACCCTAGGCATTGGCCCGTTACCCCCTGTGAAGCCAGAAGGCCATCCAGGGACTATCAAGCCCTTTAAAGCAGAAAATCCAGAGCCTGCAGCCTCTGCAGTAGACACTAAACGTCCAGGCATCCAGCAAATTGATTGACTGCGCTTGCGCAAGATTGACTGGCGGGCTAGCTCCGGAGCTCCGTATGAGCTGCGGAGGTCGTGGGCCTTTTTGTGCCCCCAGCCCCTTTTTCTATCATTTGTGGGCTGGGGTATCTGTGAGGGATCCATCCTGGTCTTCAGGATGAGGTCCGGGGAGTTCTCGGAGGCGCTGGGAGCGGAGACGGCCCCGGGGACGCGGAGGACGGTGAGAGCGTCAGGGCGTGCCCGGAATGGAGGCCGGCGTCGGAGCGGAGGCCGGCGGCCCCGGTGGAAACGGAACGGGCGAGCTGGCCGCGCGTAGAGGGCTCCCAACGCTGCGGTGGTTGAGCTCACCATGGGGCTAAGACAGCGATGTGTGCGCTGCGAGGTTCAGCAGCGTCGACCTGGTTGTGTGACGGAAGAAGATGGTCGGAGAAGGAAGGAAGGAAGGAAGAGTTATGAATGGTGGTAGCCGCCGAGTGGCGAGGCGGCTGCCGGAGATGGCGGCGGTGGGAGTGCCGGAGAACGGGGAGCACTGTAGGATGGAAGGTAAAAGGAAGAGAGAGAGCGGTGGTGAGAGTGCCGCGAGGTGGAAGGAGAGAAACGGATGGAGTAGCCGCTGGAGGCCGAGCCGACGGCGGTGGGAGCGCTGGGAGGCCAACAGCCAAGGCGGCAGGAGAGGGCGGCGGTGTGAGCGCCGAGTTGAATGTGTGTTGGATAACCAGGCCGACCGTGGGGACTCTGCTGACCAAATTTGGACTTTGACCATCTCCAATAATTGTAATATCTGCCCCGTGGTTTCCTAAAACCAGGATGCAAGATCTAGAGAATTGAACCACGCTTCCCTGAAAGATGTTAATTTGTCTTAAAAGATCTTAGACCGGACATTAATTGACATTACGAACTTTCACGAACTCAGAACCTCACAGATGCACTTTTGCACTTTATTTCACTTGGTGCACTTTATTATTGCACTTTATTTTTAACATCTTAACATCTATGAAATAACATCTGAAATGAATTGCTTTAAAATCTTGGCTAACGACTTTTTAAAATTTCTGTATTTTAAACCCACATCCCATCGTGAATTCCATCTTGTATGTATTCCAGAGCTAGCCTCTTATTGCTGCGAGAGTCCCCGCTCTCGCAGGTTTGGCCCTCTGAATTATCGAGGGCCCGTCTTGAGGAAGGATTTATTAATCCGGAGAGACGGGCGAAGCGCGGCCTCAGGGGATTTTTAGTTAGGAAATTTTTATCTATTTTAGGGGGCACCAGGGAGGGGGGTGGGTATAGACAGATTGAGACAAAACAACTATATGAAAGAAAGGGCCGGACCAGTAGCCGACGGGAGGGGACGGAAGGTACCGATTTGAGGGGGGAACTACTAGTCGTTCCATTGGAGGGCATGCCAATTCAGACGGTTGTGGGGAGGGGCAGGGCCGAGGGGAGACCATCCTCCCGGTTGTTGGCACGTAGCCGTTGTTTACGAATGGTCAGGTGCCACAACCCCCGCAGGCTAGGTGGTCAGGGAATACAGAGCCTGGGCCTGCGGCTGATGTTCTGCAATGCCAGGTCCGTTGTCAACAAAGCCCCCCTCGTCCATGACCTTGTGTCAGAGGGGGAGCCGGACCTGGTAGGAATTGCGGAAACCTGGTTGAGCCACGAGGGAGGACTTCCCCTCGTTGAAATGTGCCCACCAGGCTACCACGCTTTTCATCAGCCCCGGGCCCAAGGTAGGGGTGGAGGGGTGGCGGTCATTATCAAGGAAGGTCTTGAGCCAAGAGAGACCATTGTGCCACAGACTACCGGTTGTGAGTCCCTCTGCGTGAAGTGGGGCCTGGGGAGGCAATTGGGCTTGCTGGTTATATACCTGGCTCCTCGCTATGTAGCAGCAGCCCTGCCCGAGCTCCTGGAGGTGATCGCTACGGTGGCAGTGGAGACCCCCAGACTTATAGTCATGGGGGACTTTAATCTGCCATCGTTGGGCGAATCATCCGAGGTAGCTCGGGAGTTCATGGCTTCCATGACGGCCATGGACCTGACCCAACTAATTCAAGGCCCCACCCACGAGGGTGGTCACACACCGGACCTCATCTTTGTCTCAGGCCAATGGAAGAGTGATCTGGGCTTAGGGGATATAGTCATCACACCCTTGTCATGGTCAGATCACTCACTTCTCCGGCTCGACTTTCCGACCGCTACCCCCTGCCGCGAGGAGGCGGCACCAGAACCACCTATCTGGTTCCGCCCCAGGCGCCTGATGGACCCAGATGGGTTCCAGATGGCGCTTGGGCCACTTCCTGTACCCCTGACCCGCGCCCCGATGGAGGATCTCGTGGCCGCATGGAATACTGCGACCACGGGAGCCTTGGATCGGGTCGCGCCCTTGCGGCCTCTCTTGCGGCGCCGAACCGCCCCGGCCCCTTGGTTTACCGAGGAGCTGAGGGCGATGAAACGCCACAAGAGATGCCTAGAGAGAAGATGGAGGGCTACTCGATCTGGATCTGACCGACACAGGTAAGAGCCCATTTACGGACTTACATTGTGGCGTTGAGAGTGGCCAAACGCCATCATTGTGCCACTCTCATAGCATCCGCAGAAAACCGCCCTGCCGCCCTGTTTAGGGTGACCCGTTCCCTCCTTCAGCAGAGGGTGCGGGAAGCCCCGTTACAGGGTAGAGCAGAGGAATTTGTGACTTTTCTGCAGGACAAAATCGCTCAGATACAGAACGAGTTAGCCCCCATTCATGGCCCAGTGGGATGCCACGAGGCTGATCTTGTTTGGGAGGAGTTTGACTCCGTTGCTTCCGAGGATATGGACAGGTTACGTGGGCGACTGCGAGCCACCACATGTTTATTGGACCCGTGTCCCTCCTGGCTTGTACTGGCATCCTGGGAGGTGACACGAGGCTGGCTCCAAGAGGTTATCAACGCATCCTTGAGTGAGGGTTCCTTGCCTGCTTCCCTAAAAGAGGCTATGGTCAGGCCCCTCCTTAAGAAGCCCTCTTTGGACCCAGCTCTTTTAACAAACTATCGTCCCATCTCCGGCTTTCGGCCCGGGCATAGCACTGAGACGGCATTGGTCGCGTTGGTTGATGATCTCTGGAGGGCCAGAGATGGGGGTTGTTCCTCCATCCTGGTCCTATTAGATCTCTCGGCGGCTTTCGATACCATCGACCATGGTATCCTATTGCATCGGCTGGGGAGGTTGGGGGTGGGAGGCACCGTCCTACGGTGGTTCTCCTCCTACCTCTCTGGCCGATCGCAATTTGTGTTGGCAGGGGAGCAGAGGTCGACCCCGAGACCCCTCACATGTGGGGTGCCTCAGGGGTCGGTCCTTTCGCCTCTCCTGTTTAATGCATACATGAAGCCGCTGGGTGAGATCATCCGTGGTTTTGGGGTAGAGTATCATCTCTACGCTGATGATACTCAGCTGTATATATCTACCCCAAACCACCCCAACGATGCCGTAGCGGTGATGTGCCAGTGCCTGGAAGCCGTGCGGATCTGGATGGGAAGTAACGGACTTAGGCTCAACCCGACCAAGACCGAGTGGCTGTGGTTTCCGGCTGCCCGATTCAACCACCTTTCTCCAACGCTGGCCATAGGGGGCGAACATCTTGCCCCTGTGGATGGGGCGCGCAATTTGGGTGTCCTCCTGGATACCCGGCTGTCTATGGAAGAGCAAGTGACAGCCGTGGCCAGGAGGGCGTTTTACCAGGTTCGCCTGGTTCGCCAATTGCGCCCCCTATTGGATCGGGACGCCCTTCGCACAGTCACTCATGCCCTCGTGACATCTCGACTGGACTATTGTAACTCTCTCTACATGGGGCTCCCCTTGAGGTGCACCCGGAGGCTTCAGTTAGTTCAGAATGCAGCCACGCGAGCTATTATGGGAACCACCAGGTTCACCCACGTTACACCGCTCTTGCGCGAGCTGCACTGGCTACCTGTCGTCTTCCGGGTGCGCTTCAAGGTATTAATCATCATCTTTAAAGCGCTCCATGGCTCGGGACCTAGCTACCTGCGGGATCGGATCCTGCCTCATACATCCTCACGGCCGATTCGCTCCCACAGAGAGGGACTGCTCCGGGTGCCGTCCACTAGACTCTGTCAGCGGGCGACGCCCAGGGGAAGGGCTCTCTCTGTGGCGGGCCCGGCCCTCTGGAACGACCTTCCCCCCGATATTAGAACGACCACGGACCTCCGCTCCTTCCGCCTGAAATTGAAGACTCATCTTTTCCGCCTGGCCGGCCTAGGGTAGTCTCTCTGTCTATGGGTTTTTAAATGTATACTATATAGAGGCGGTGGTGAGGCCCCTCCTCAAGAAGCCATCCCTGGACCCAGCTTTATTAGAGAACTATCGTCCCGTCTCCAACCTTCACTTTTTAGTGAAGGTTGTTGAGAGTGTGGTGGCTCAACAGTTTCCCCGACATCTGGAGGAAGTTGATTATCTAGACCCGCGCCAGTCCGGCTTCCGGCCCGGTCACAGTACCGAGACGGCATTGGTCGCGTTGGTGGATGATCTCTGGAGGGCACGGGATAGAGGTTGTTCCTCTATCCTTGTCCTATTAGATCTCTCAGCGGCTTTTGATACCATCGACCATGGTATCTTATTGCACCGATTGGGGGGGTTGGGGCTGAGAGGCAGCGTTTTACGGTGGTTCTCATCCTACCTCTCTGGTCGGTCGCAATGGGTGTTGGCAGGAGGGCAGAAGTCGTCCCCGAGGCCCCTCACATGTGGGGTTCCTCAGGGGTCGGTCCTCTCGCCACTCCTGTTCAACACCTACATGAAGCCGCTGGGTGAGATCATCCGTGGTTTTGGGGTGGAATACCATCTGTACGCTGATGACACTCAGTTGTACATATCCACCCCAAACCACCCCAACGATGCCGTCGAGGTGCTGTCCCGGTGTCTGGAGGCCGTACGGATCTGGATGGGTAGTAACAAACTCAAGCTCAACCCGGCCAAGACCGAGTGGCTGTGGTTTCCGGCACCCCGGTTCAGCCAGATAAGTCCAACACTGGCCATTGGGGGCGAACAACTGGCCCCCGTGGAGAGGGCGCGCAACTTGGGCGTCCTCCTGGATTCCCGGCTGTCCATGGAGGACCATGTGGCGGCCGTGGCCAGGGGGGCATTCTATCAGGTACGCCTGATACGCCAGTTGCGCCCCTTACTGGACCGGGGAGCCCTTCGCACAGTCACTCAAGCGCTCGTGACATCCCGGCTGGATTACTGTAACGCTCTCTACATGGGGCTCCCCTTGAGGTGCACTCGAAGGCTACAGTTAGTACAGAATGCGGCCGCGCGGGTGATTATGGGTGCCACAAGGCAAACCCACGTAACACCTCTCCTGCGCGAGCTGCACTGGCTGCCTGTGGCCTTTCGAGTGCGCTTCAAGGTGCTGATGACCATCTTTAAATCGCTCCATGGCTCGGGGCCTAGCTATATACGAGACCGCCTCCTGCCCCATACATCCCTTCGTCCGATCCGCTCCCACAGAGAGGGTCTTCTTCGGGTGCCGTCGACGGGGCAATGCCGGTTGGCGACACCCAGGGGAAGGGCCTTCTCTGTGGCGGGCCCGGCCCTCTGGAACGACCTACCCCCCGACCTCCGTACTATCTCGGACCTCCGCCTCTTCCGCCAACGTCTTAAGACGTATTTATTCCAACAAGCCGGCCTAGGATAGCCCCCATTTCTGACTTTTTAAGAAAATAATTTATAATTGGCAAGGGTTTTAATATTGGGTTTTAGCACGGGTTTATTAATTTAATACATTTTAATAGATATTTATTGTATTTTGTGTTCTTAAATAATGCCTGTGCGCCGCCCTGGGTCCTAACAAGGAGAAGGGCGGGGTATAAATTTAATAAAATAAATAAATAAATAAAATAAATAAATTTATTGGATGTTTTTAGTTAAGGGGATTTTAGCACAGGATTGATTGAGTTTAATTCGTTTTAATTTGTATGTATTTTGTATATTTTTCGTTTTTTAATTTCCCTGTGCACCGCCCCGAGTCCCTGTGGGGAGAGGGTGCGGTCAATAAATGCAACTTTATTATTATTATTATTATTATTATTATTATTATTATTATTATTATTATTATTATTATTATTATTATTATTATAAATACCAAAACAATACTGGGATTTAGAAAGGTTTTTTAGTGAGGAAGATTGCAATTATTTCCCCCCTCACTGACCCACCAACTGCACAATAGAGTTCATGCCTGGGGCAAAACTACCGAAGCTTAAGATGTACTCCATGACCCGTAAATAAATGATGGAATTAAGGAAATACATCAATGCCAATTTTAAGCGAGGCTTTATTCAACCAGCCAAGTCAAAATTAGCAGCCCCTGTTCTCTTCAAAGAGAAGAAAGATAGGGGGAGACTTTGTGGTGACTTCTGGGGGATTAATGCCATTTGCATAGAAACACCTCCCCCTCATGAAGGACATGTTGAATCACTTGGCCAAAGGCAAGGTGTTCCCCAAGCTGGACTTGAGAGAGGTGTATTACCACATACGAATCCGGGAGAGGGATGAAAGGAAGACAGCATTTAACTGCCCCCTTGTTAGTTTCCAATTTAAAGTCATGCCATTTGGCTTACAAGGGGCACCTGTGGTCTTCATGCAATTTACAAGAGGGTGCTCATTTACCATGATGACATTCTTGTCTTTTGGGGGATCTGAGAGGAGCACGTAAAGCTGGTGCGACAAGACCTGGAAAAACTTCTGGCCGCAAAGTTCTACACGAAGCTATCAAAGTGTGAATTCCACAAAACCTGCCTGGATTATATTGGGTATTGTATTTCCAGTGATGGAACAGAAATAGATCTAGGGAAAGTGAAGGCTGTGCTGCACTGGTAACCCCCACACAACTGCAAACAGCTACAGAGTTTCCTGGGGTTTGTTAACTTTTATCAGCAATTCATCCTGGCATTTACAGAAGTCATTCTGCCTCTAACTGAACTGTTAAAATCAGGGCCATCACCAACAAAGCCAAAGCCAAACCAGCCGATTTGGTGGACAATGGATTGCCAAAAAGCATTTGAGAAATTAAAAAGACTCTTTGCTCAAGAGCTCATTCTGCAACACCCTGACCAAGAACAGCAATTCATAATCTAGGCAGATGCCAGTGATGTGGCTGTAGCAGCACTGCTGTTGCAAAGAGACAAAAAGGGACAACTCCTGCCTTGCGCATATGCCTCCAAAAGACTCACCACCACTGAAAGAAGATGGGCCATGTGGGAGAAAGAAGCCTATGCAATTCACTGGGTACTACTCACCTGGAGACCTCCCCCTCCCCCCAGAAGCTGCCTCCACTGGGCATAATACTTCAGGAGATTTAAATTTGAACTGAAGCACATCTCTGCTGGGAAGAACTTGCTGGCCTTATCTAAGAAACCGCATTATGACAGTTAGAGGGAGGAGGTGATTTACACCATAACTCCCCCCAACCAAATGGCAGCTCAAGCCACCACCTGTGCCCAGACCAGATGGCAGCCTACTCTCAGCCGGAACAAGCTGACTGCAACAATAAAATCAGTGTTGCCAACCGACCCCTGGCTCAATGACAATAAAGACATCCTGACAATGAGAGATGGCTTAGCCTGGAAAGGATCCAAACTGTACATTCCTGTGAACTTGAGGCTGGAAGTACTGCAGTGAAGCAATGAGGCAAAGTTTGCAGGTTACTTTGGATTCCTAAAAATGCTCCATCTCACCAGACATCAGTTTTGGTGGCCTAAGATGAAAGCAGAAGTGGAAGACTACGTGAAAATTTGTGCCACTTCTGCAGCCATGAGAATATGGTCAGGGAAGCCCCCTGGATTACTGCAACAGGTGGCCAGCCCCAGTCGAACATGGGAAGAGATTGCAATGGATTTCATTGTAGAGCTCCCATACAGCAGCAGAAATAAAGTAATCTGTACAGTCATTGACTTTTTTTTCCAAGCAAGCACATTTCATTGCTTGCTCAGGATTACCATCAGCAAAGAAAATCATGAAGATGTTTGTCAAACACATTTACCACCTACACAGATTACTCAGGAGAATATGAATAAAGCCACAGAGAGCACAAGAAAGTGCAGAAGAGTACAAGAAACAAGTTGACAAGCACTGCTCGCTCCAACCCACCTTCCATGTGGGGGATAGTTTTCTTGCCTACCAAATATAAGATTAAGGATGTCTAGCAAGAAATTAGAAGCAAAATTTTTAGGTCCCTTCCCAATAGTGAAAATAATTAACCCAGTTACAGTTCAGCTCAGTCTGTCAAGAATTCTAGGAAAAATAGGAGTGCTTCCAGGGATGCTGCAGCAATAAGGAGTAGGGAAGGAGCTCTCCTGGATACCCTTTTCTTTTTTCAGCATTTGGCAGTTTGATTTGGCTGCGGCAGATCGCGTTTGGATCAGCAAAAGAAGAGGGGGCCAAGGGGCAATGGCCAGGGTGGTGCGGATCTCCTAAGAAGCCTCAGTTTCCCCCTGAGGTGCCAACGTGGGAAGAAGGCACAAACACAGGTGCCCCTAAGCTGTAGACTCACCACTATCTGAAGCTGATTGACAT
Organism: Rhabdophis nuchalis; assembly: GCA_039707465.1. Lineage (NCBI taxonomy): Eukaryota > Metazoa > Chordata > Lepidosauria > Squamata > Natricidae > Rhabdophis > Rhabdophis nuchalis. Next base: position 215,800,478 of record CM077643.1, read on the forward strand.
CTTACTACAGCCATAAGAGGCTTGCGATAGATACTGAAGATCAGACTGTATCCTATTATCTCTATCCTCATCGGACTGATATTTGAACAATAAGCCAAAAATCAAAAAGATGGAAGCTGTTAACAAAGATCCGAGAATCGCCGAAGACTGTTGGATCGGGCGAGATTGTTGTTGAGTGGAAGCGGGACAGTCAGAAGGCAGTCAAGAAAGCTGCTGCTGGATTGGGCTGTGTAACCGGTTGAACTGGCTTTGAGGAACTGGGCTGAGCCGAATGGGGGGGCGGGGGGGTTGAGTGTGACTCAGCTATACAATTTGCATCTCCATTAGAGCAACTATAGCTGGGAGGGAGAAGGAAGTGGAAGGAAGACAAAAGACTGAACTCTGTTCTGTGGAGCTGCAACACATAAGAACTAAACTACCACCTACTGGCTGATATTTGAAATATACTATTTTTAAAAAAGGGGAAACTTTCTTTTTCCTCTAGACTTAAAGATGGAAACTGATGAACTTGATGATATCTCGTTATTCCTGCTAGTGATCAGTGATCAGTGATCTGATAGAGGTACTCACCAATCAATTAAGCAGTCTCATATTATTATACTGTTTAAAAAAACATACAACAAAAAATAATAATTGACTGGATAGATTAAGACTTTCGGACTGATTAGGTGTTCTAAATCAATTAAGCGATAGATTGATAACTATAAGTATTACAAATTGTTAAATTGTTAACTATATTTGTTTAATTTGACTTAATCAATTAATTAATGGATACATATAGAAATATATAACCAAGATTGTGGTGACTTGTTATCTTAATAGATTATTATAATAAATTATAAGTTGATTATAAATTGAACATAGATTGTTTATAAATTATAAACTAATTATAGATAGACTAAATAGACTACAACTATACATTGTTTATAGACTGAGTATATTAGACCGATTGGGTGAGAAGTAAAATTAGAAGACTGACGCAAGTAATTAGCCTAGAGCAGTGCAAATAAGTAGTTTAGAGCAGTGTACTAGACAGCGAGAACAAAGAGTAGAAAAAAGTATATGGCGTATGTTCGAGTGGAGTAACCTCTTTTGTCTGATGAAGATGGCAAGAAATACAACTACGGCTAAGAGGATGACGTTGATAGCTACATCAACCTCATCCCCAGTTATAGCCCTCCCAACAACACATAAATTAGTGGATGACATGACCTCAACAGATACAACCTCTAACACTACTGGAACACCCTCAAATCTCCAGGACACACTTAAAACATTACAAGATACAATGATGATAATGGTGAAAAACCAAGAAGTAACAACTAAAGGAAAAGACAAAATGAAATCAGAAGTAATGGTGGTAAGGGATGAAATACGACAAATGAACCTCAAAATGGAAGAGATGAACCTGGTAGTAGTGTTGTATGGGGAACGGATTGAGAAAATGGAGACTAAAATGGGAAACGTGGAAGAGAAGGTGACACAGCTGGAAGTAAGGCAATCTAGAGTAAACAAGAAGCTAGAAGACGAATTAATATTTATGGAGATGGACAGAGCAGCATTCTTCTTGCGGTTTCAAAATATCTTGTAAGAAAAAGATGAGAATTTGGATCAAATTATGACAGACATAGTGGCAGAGATTACAGGAAAAGACAAAGAGGAAGTACATCGGTGCATAGCCGAAAACTTCTGGGTATATACTAGTTACTCTAGGCGTCAAATCCATATACGTTACAATAAGAAGACACTGTGTGACAAGGTATCACAGATAGCGAGAGATAGGAAAATAGCTTACAAAGGACGAGAAATAAACATACTACGTCAGCTACCGAGATGAGTTAGGGAAATAAGGAAAGGTTATGAATTTCTCACAAAAAGACTACAGAAGACGGGAATCCATTATAGATGGCTGATACCAGATGGACTGATTGTGAGCTGGCAAGATAAGTGGGTACGGATAGAAGATGTAAGAGGCACAGGAATTTTTTGATGCACATTTTAAAGCTGATAATCAAGAGAATGAGGAAGAGGTAGAAAGTGGAAGTCAAGAAGTGTTACTGTAAATAGAGATGACAAAGGAATGGAAAATGTTAAGTGAACAAAAGAAAGACCAAACCACAGGAGGCTCAGGACCCCAGATGGTGACGAGGCAGAAAAAAAAATGATTGTGTCGGCATGGTGTAGCTCTGCCTTCTCATTGTATATCCTCTTATAACCACTTTCATAGTGTCCCATATAGTTTGTAGTGAGGTATATTTCCATCTATTTTCCTCATAAAAGAACTTTAATTCTTTTTTTAGTCCCATAACAAATTCTTTCTCTCTTACCAAATCTGTCCTCATTGTCCTTCTTCCCCTATTCTTCTTTCCTTTCCAGCACAGCATCACTGGATTGTGGTCTGCCCATTCATTTGGTCCAATTTCTATTTCTGCTGCCAATCTTAATATTTCTGGAGTAGCCCAGATCATATCAATTTTTTTTTCTGTTTCGTCACCATCTGGGTCTCTATGCTGCAGAGACCCTGGTTGAACTTTTGTCACCCCCTTGGTTCCATAGAACCTAAACTGTCCTGGAGGGATGGCGATTAGGAAGCAAGCCTCACTGGTCACAGGGGTATCGCAAAACCCCTGTTTGACACGAGGGAAAAGCTTCTGAAGGACGACAAATAGGCAGCCCCCCCGCAGGCAGATAAGGTGTCGGGAAATCTTCAGAATGGAAGGAACTGTTTGAAGTGAAAGTGCAACACCGGGAAGGTATTCTGTCTTTTTTCTTGAAACATTTTGCTAAAGAATTTTTTTCCCTTTTTATTAAAGCCTTGAATTTTGAAATAAGCGATGGATTTAATTGAATTGAGAGATTTCTGCTTTTTACAGATTTTTTTGAAATGGCGGATTGAAGCGCAAGAACAAAGCCATTTCCGTTTGTGCTGAAACCGATTAGATTATTTCTGATACACTGAAGAAAGAATAAGCCAACGAACAGGGAGGCAGTTAGATCTAACTTTCACTAACATTCACTATCTTTTGGATTTGCCAATATGACAAACATACATAGAAGAGGATACCATAGACAATCAAAAACGTTTGGCTGAAATATTGAATGTATTAAAACAAAGCAATAAAATAATAAATGACACATTGGATAAAATTTTATTTACTCTATCAAGCGAAGACCAATTGAAGACTTCAGAAATTAAAGAAACTAAAGAAAAAGAGGGAAAAGATCAAGACAATGAACTTATTTCAAATGAAGAAAATGATGATGATGTTAATCGTTTAAATGCTGGAGAAAGTATAAAGAAGGGGAAACCCCAAAAAGAATATGAGGAATTTGGACCCCAGCTTGACTGCCAAGGAGAAGAAAAGGGAAAAGAAGAAAAGGAGAAATCTCTCCAGGTATACCCCTTCCATTTAAAAATAAACAATATGTAAGGATAGTAGCTGGTCAGCATTATGAGTAGACAGTTTTATTGAATAATAAAGTGCAAAAAGAAGCCGATGAAAGACCCGGAAAAGGAAATAAAAAGAGATGGAGACCACAAATAGCAGAAGAGACAAGTTTAATCTATTACTGGAAAGACACTGGTTGATAAGGAAAATTACTATCCTTTGATGATTAATAACTAGTTAGATTGTTTCAAATATCATCGAAGGATTATTAGTTAATTAACAGTTAATAACAATTATAGACACTTACAAGATTAACCCATAATAAATCTTTTAGTTAATGATATATATTTACTTATCTACAGATGAAAAGTTATGAATATAAGATTGGATATAAATAAATTTAAGGTGGTATTAGATATTACTGAAGAATCACAAGAATAGAATTATGAGTCACGTTAAGCGTAATGGAAAAACGATAGTTAATACTGGTTGATAATGGAAATTGTTATATTTAGATGATTAATAATTAACCAATTAGTTGAATGGTTATAGAATGTTGTTGAAGAATTATTAATTATTTAATAACTACTTATAAAACTCAAGATTGTTTCATATTATTATTGAATTTATATTGGTATGTTGGGAGTAAATAAGGGATGTTAATAGGTGGTCAGACACTCTTAAAGAAGAAATTGATGTTGAAATATTTGATGAGAACTGTGGGATATTGATATTAAGGTACATGATAAATTTTCAGATTTGAAATTTATAAAATGAGATTACTCATGAATAATAATCACTTCAGAGATGCATAGAATTTATGAATACCCGGTTAGCATGTCTTTTAAAGGACACAATTTAGAGTGGACTTTTCCTTTTAAAATCTATTTCTTTCTCTTTGTTTGTTTTATAAATAGAATGCCATTACATAGTCATACTTTATATATAAATGGATGTTAAAATAATTAGTAAGATCAGGATTGAGATACAAGAATTGTAACAGTTGATATGAAAAATAAGTGATAACTATTGAAGAAACTTATAGAAACTTATGATTAATTGATACATTCTTAAAAATTTGTAACCTGTAATGGAAGATGGCTTTTTGATGTTTTTTCTTGTGAAGTTTGTATTATCTGTGTTTATGAAAAATAATTAAAAATTATTAATAAAAAAGAGGATATACAATAAAATTCTCGGCGCATAAATGGAAATTGGAAGGAGAAAAAAGGGCCAAAATCTTAGAAGACTTAGAAAAGGAAGAGAGGGCATTACAGGTATATCCGGGCAATGGGAGTATAAAAGAGAGAAAAGAACTCCTTAAACATAAACTAGCTTTACTAGATCAAGAAGAACTGGCAAATAAACTCAAACGGGGGAGGCAACACTTCTTTGAGCATGCTAATAAAGCAGGTAAATGGCTTTCCTATAGACCAGAGGTTCCCAAACTTGGCAACTTTAAGACTTGTGGACTTCAACTCCAGCTATGCTGGAGAATTCTGGGAGTTGAAGTCCACAAGTCTTAAAGTTGCCAAGTTTGGGAACCCCTGCTATAGACTAAGAAAAGAGGCAGAAGCAAGAAAAATAGACATACTGCAAATGAAGAGGGAACTCTTGTGGGGAACATGTGGCTATTCTCCCTATCAATGATAAATGTAAATTATGCCATTTCATTAAATCTACTGATATTTGTTGTATAAGTTTGGAGTAATTATCCTTTTTAAGCGTGCTGGATCTAGGTGTCAAGTAAATTCCTAAATATTTAATCCTATTCAAGACCTGAATTTTCAATTTAATTTAATTTAATTTAATTTAATTTAATTATTAGACTTATAAACCGCCCCCTCTCCCCAAAGGGACTCGGGGCGGTGTACAGGAAAAAATTAAAAAACCATATAAAACATACAATATATACAAAGTTAAAAACGAATTAAATTAACCTGTACTAAAATTTAAGAACATTAAAATACAACCCTCCTAAGCTAAAATTCCCTAAATCTAAAATCCATATACGTATTTGGCAGATGTTATGTTATGAGAGTCAATACTGTTTACGCAAGACCAGCTTGTTGAAATAAATATGTTTTAAGTGAGCGGCGGAAGAGGGGAAGGTCCGTGATAGTGCAAAGTTCGGGGGGCAGGTCGTTCCAGAGGGCCGGTCCAGCCACAGTGAAGGCCCTACCCCAGGGCACCGCTAGCCGGCATTGACCGGCGGTTGGTACCCTCAGTAGGCCCACTCTGTGGGAGCGTATCGGACGTAGGGAGGTATGTGGCAGAAGACGGTCCCGTAGGTAGCTAGGCCCCGAGCCATGGAGCGATTTGAAGATGGTAACAAGCACCTTGAAGCACACCCGGAAGGCCACCGGTAGCCAGTGCAGCTCACGCAGGAGAGGTGTTACGTGGGAGTAGCGAGAAGCTCCCAAAAAACCCCGTGCGGCCACATTCTGAACCAACTGGAGCCTCCGGGTGCACCTCAAGGGGAGCCCCATGTAGAGAGCGTTGCAATAGTTTAAGCAAGACGTCGCGAGTGCCTGAGTGACAGTGCGGAGGGTGTCTCGGTCCAGAAAGGGACGCAACTGGCATACCAGGCGAACCTGGTAGAATGCCCCCCTGGTCACGGCCGTCACATGATCGTCTAGGGACAGCCGGGAATCCAGGAGGATGCCCAAGTTGCGAGCCCTTTCCGCGGGGGCCAATGACTCGCCCCCGATAACCAGCGATGGAGTAAGCTGGCTATGCTGAGATGCCGGAAACCACAGCCACTCGGTCTTGGATGGGTTGAGTCGGAGTTTGTTACTTCCCATCCAGAGCTGCATGGCCTCCAAGCACCGGGATATCACTTCGACGGCATCATTGGGGTGGTTGGGGGTAGATATGTACAGCTGAGTGTCATCAGTGTACATACTCTACTCTACCCCACAACCACGGGTGATCTCACCCAGCGGCTTCATGTAGATGTTAAACAGGAGGGGTGAGAGGATCGACCCCTGAGGCACCCCATAAGTGAGTGGTCTCGAGGTCGACCTCTGCCCTCCTGCCAATACAAATTGCGACCAGCCGGAGAGGTAGGAGGAGAACCACTGTAAAACATTGCCCCTCAATCCCAACCTCTCCAGTCGGTGCAATAGGATACCGTAGTCGATGGTATCGAAAGCCGCTGAGAGATCTAATAGGACCAGGATAGAAGAAAAACCCCTATCTCTGGCCCTCCAGAGATCATCCACCAACGCGACCAATGCCGTCTCGGTGCTGTGCCCAGGTCGGAAGCCGGACTGGCGCGGGTCTAGATAAACAGTTTCCTCCAAGTGCCGAGAGAACTGCTTTACCACCACACTCTCTACAACCTTCGCTAAAAAGCGAAGGTTGGAGACCGGACGATAGTTAGTTAGCAATGCTGGGTCCAGGGAGGGCTTCTTGAGATTTCTGCTAGTTCTTCTTTCTGTTTTACCAACATATTCTTTGTCAATATTTCCGTCTTGTCTTTGTTTATTTTCAAACCTGCTACTTTTCCATAGTCTTTAATTTTTTCTATTAATTTAGATGCAGTTTCGAGTGGTTCTTCAAGAATAAAAACTAAGTCTTCTGCAAATGCTTGTAATTTATATTGTTCTTTCCTAATTGTCATTCCCTTTATTCCTTTCTCTTCCATTATCTTTCTATTTAACACTTCTAGTGTTAATACAAAAAGTAGAGGTGATAGTGGGCAGTCTTGTCTTGTACCTCTTTTTATCTCAATGTTATCTGAAAATTCTCCATTTATTATTATCTTAGCAGTTTGATTATGGTATATAGTAACATGTATAAAGTTTTGACCAAATTTCATTTGTTCTAGTTGCTGCAGCATAAACTTCCAGCTCATGTTATCGAAAGCTTTTTGTGCATCAAGAAACATCAGGGCCATCTGTTTTTCAGGGTATGTTTCATAGTATTCCAAAGTATTCAAAATTATTCTTATATTATCTTTAATTTGTCTCTTTGGTAAAAATCCATTTTGATCTGGGTTTATAAAACTGTTTAAGTATTTTTAAGCCTTTCTGCTAGAATTGATGCAAATAATTTATAATCTTAATTCAGCAATGAAATTGGTCGATAGTTTCTTATCTGAAGGGGATCAGTTTCCTCCTTGGGTATCAGTGAAATATATGCTTCTGACCAAGAGTTTGGTATTTTACTGCCAGACATAATTTCATTCATCACTTCTAATAGAAGGAGTGATAGTAATCCTCCAGGGTTTTGTAATACTCCGCTGGGAGACCATCCAGTCCCGGGGCCTTCCCATTGCTTTGTCTTTTGATAGCTTCAGTTAGTTCCATCATTGTTATCTTTGCATCTAATGTATTTCTAATGTCATCTGCTATTACAGGAAGCTTAGACTCTTGTAAGTAATTTTTAATATCCTGTTCTGGTATGTTTTCTTTTTTGTATAGTTTTGTATAGTATTCTTGAATAATTTTCTTTTTCTCCTTATTTAGATAGTGTATTTGTCCCTTTTCATCAATTAATTGTTGAATCTTCCTTGCTTCTCTTTCTTTTTTTAATTTATACGCCAATGATCTGCCTGGTTTATTTGCATTTTCAAAATAATTTTGCTTTGCAGATCTAATCTTTTGAGCCAGTTCCTCCTTTTCTAAAATGTCCATTTTATGTTTAATTAAATCCATTTTCGTTCTAATATCTTTTCTTTGTGGTGATTTCTGTGATTCTTTTTCCAGTGTTTTATATTCATTCTCTAATCTTTTACCTATACATTGTTTCTCAATATTTCTTTTTCTTGTATAATCTATTATTAAACCTCTGGTAACTGCCTTCATTGCATCCCACAGGTTCTGGGTGGATGTATCTTCTTTTTTGTTTTCTTTAAAGTGGAATGTCAGTTCTTTTTTCATTTTACATACAAAATTCTTCTCTTTCAATATTTTGTTATTTAATGTCCATCTGGATCTAATTTTTTGCCCTTTCCACTTAATTGTCATTGGATTATGGTCTGCCCAGGTACTAGTTTCTATTTTCACTTCTTGGACTAAATCACTTAAATCCGATGAGAGCCAAATCATATCTAGCCTTGAAAATGATAAATGTCTGTAAAAGTAGTAAGTATATTGTTCTTTACTGGGGTTTCTTTCTCTCCATACATCTTTTAAATTCATTTCCTCTGTCATCTTAAAAAAGGATTTCGGTAATATTTTTCTATTAATTTTAGACATCTTAGTTGCTCTGTAATCTCTAATTTGATTTGGAATTCCATTGAAGTCTCCTATCATACAAATATCAGTGTATTCTAGATCCAGAATCTTTCCATGTAATTTCCTAAATAATTCATCCTGCTTCTCATTAGGTGCATAGATTGCTATTAAAAGTATTTTGTTGTTGTTGTCCATAATTCCCACCATCAAGATCCTTCCATCTTCATCTGCATAAATTTGTTTAGTTGGTATTTTGTCTTTGATATAGATGACCACACCTCTTTTTTTAGAATCTGCCAATTAAGTAAATTTTTTCCCAAGTTTAGATTGAGTTAACAAATGTGCATCTTTCTTTCGAATGTGTACCTCTTGTAAGCAAATAGACTATGCTGAAATGAGTAAATTGACATTTGAAATTAGAGAACAAGAGGAAGAGCAATTCTATAAGGTATGGGATCTGTTTTACCAATGGCTAGATAAAAAAACCTGGAAATGAAAATGCTTATTCATGCCTTATTAGAAAGTGAGATAAAGATATTTGATTATTAAATAAAATGTCGGAATATATGAATATGTGACGCATAAGGATAATAATGAATTTATGTATATGTATGGGATGATTCAAATACTATGTATGTTTACAAGTAGTGATTTAATAACTTCTTGTTAAATAGATTAATGATGTAATGAAAAATTGGTATATAAAAATTTACAAAATTTAATGGCTACAATTTTAGCGGATTATACTAAGAAAAATAAGGAACTTATTTGGGGGGACATTGATTTGGTTTACAGAATTAATTCAGCATATGCCAGAATAAATGATGTACCCAGAGAGATACATATTAAATTTATAAGAAGGTCAACAAGGGATGAGATACTGAGAGCACAAAGAGGGGGGCCTTTGATATATCAGCAAAACGAGGTGGCCATACTGAAGCAGATCCCTAAAAAATACGAGATTTAAGAAGGAAATATTCCTTCCTATCGAAAAAATTACATAAAAAGGGGGTGTGGTTCAAGTGGTTGATGTCTGAAGGGATGCTTGTATTCTGGGAGGGAGGAAGAGTTAGAATGAAAACAGTGGAAGTGGCGGAAAATTTTCTTTAAAAACATTCCTCAATCCTGGATGATGATGATATGGGAACGGGAGGGGCCACGGCTCTGCCTTCTGGAGGGGTGGAGGAGAAAGAAACAATAGCAAAAAGGCTCAGATCACAAAAATATTTTTTTTCCTTTTTATGTATGGTATTTCCTGTATGGATGTTAATAGAAACAAAGTAATTGAATGTATGAAAATTTACTTTTGATTATGGAACTTATGATTTAAAATGTATGTACCCCTTCCTATTTTTATTATTTTTTAATGGAACTTACTCAAGAAGACTCAGAGGCGGTCACCAACCCCGATGTGGAAGCTCTAAAATATTGTTATAACACCTTACCTACCCCTTTCCTTTTATAAAATGTTAAAACTAATAAAAAAATATTTCAAAAAAATTTGGTATATACATGAATTGAATATTTAGTAATTATTTGGTTTAACGAAAGAATATTATCTGTGGTAGATTACATGATGCATAAGTATTGTACACTGGATGGATGATTGGTGATACTATGCATAATTGAAAGCAACCATGCATAATATAAATTGATGAAAATTCTTTTAGTTTTATAAGAACAGTAGAAAAAGATAGGTGATTTTATGAAGATTTATGGTTATGAAATAAAACTTAAGGGAACAAGATTTGTTTAAAATGAAGGAATATTAATGCTAATTAAATGCATAATGCTTAATGAGAGTGAAGTATTTAACTATGTTTGATGGACAATTAGTGATTGTATATGTAATAGCAAGGATGGAGGCACAGAGACTTGTAACCAAACATGCCTAACGAAACTGATGAAAGCTGATGAATTCCAAAAAAATCCCTCCTTTGTACATATTATCACTAATATTACTAGTAAATAGATCCAATGTCCCTTTAAATGATGATACAATTTGTTACCTCTGACTCAAAAATGCTGAGAACAAAGAATGAAACTTTGGCATGTCTAAGCATTTCACCCAAAAGTGAAATGGGAAAAGAAAAAGAAGAGTGGCCTTTTGCAGACTCATCTAGCTTAGAAAAACAAAGAGAAACTAATGTCAGTTCCTTATTCCTCTCACATTGGCATTTAGTTTACTTTTATTTTTATAAACACACAAAGAAATATGAATTTTCATTTAAATATATAATATAAATATCAAACTTTAACAATATAATTTATTTGAACTTCTGGTTGATTTTGCGGCAACCTCATTGGGGGGCCCTTAAAGGGCTATAGTCACCTCATAGGGGTGATGAAGAATGGAGGGACACCTTGCAGATCATGGAGAGTGGCAACTCTCAATCTTGATCCGAGGCTCACCTATCCAATAACAAGGAAGGAGAGACAGCCATTATGGCTGCCAGGAAGCTGGGACAATAGAAGAAAGAAATGTGCTGGAAATGTGGTGTTTGAACAATGGAATGGAGCTAGGTGAGATTATTTTCAGCTTCTTAATTAGGGATTAAACCTCCCAAAAAAGAAATTCTGAAACGACTAACCTCCAACATGTTTAAAGCAGCTATAAATTACACACCTGGAAGAAAATGAAACCTTTTTTCCAGGTTTTCTATATTTTAAAACTTCTCTTGCTTTAAATGCAATTTATTTATTTATTAAATTTATACCCCGCCCTTCTCCAAACGGACCCAGGGCGGCGCACAGGGATGTTAAAACACATATAAAACATATAAAATTTTAAAAAACGTATTCTAATAGACCCTGCGCTAAAAACCGAATTTAAAAAACCCAAATTTAAAACTATCTAAGAGTCAGTAATGGGGGTTATGCTAGGCCGGCTAGATGGAATAGGTGTGTCTTCAGACACTTGCGGAAGAGGCGGAGGTCAGAGATGGTGCGGAGTTCAGGGGGTAGGTCGTTCCAAAGGGAAGGGCCCGCCACAGAGAAGGCTCTTCCCCTGGGTGTCGCCAGTCGGCATTGTCCAGCCGACGGCACCCTGAGGAGGCCCTCTCTGTGGGAGCGTATCGGTCTGAGGGATGTATGGGGCAGGAGGCGGTCTCGCATATAACTAGGCCCCGAGCCATGGAGCGCTTTAAAGATGGTCGTTAAAACCTTGAAGCGCACCCGAAAGACCACAGGGAGCCAGTGCAGCTCGCGCAGGATAGGTGTTATGTGGGAGTGTCTAGGCGCTCCCGTAATCACCCGCGCGGCTGCGTTCTGGACTAGCTGCAGCTTTCGGGTGCACCTCAAGGGGAGCCCCATGTAGAGAGCATTACAGTAGTCAAGTCGAGAGGTGACGAGTGCTTGAGTGACTGTGCGTAAGGCACCCCGGTCCAGTAAGGGGCGCAATTGGCGCATCAGGCGTACCTGATGGAATGCCCCCCTGGCCACGGCTGCCACATGATCTTCCATAGACAGCCAGGAATCCAGGAGGACACCCAAATTGCGCGCCCTCTCCACGGGGGCCGGTGTTGCGCCCCCAATGGCCAGAGTTAGAATAATCTGGCTGAACCGGGGTGCCGGAAGCCACAGCCACTCAGTCTTGGACGGGTTGAGCCTGAGTTTGTTACCACCCATCCAGATCCGTACGGCCTCCAAACACCGGGACATAACCTCGACGGCATCGTTGGGGTGGTCTGGGGTGAATATGTACAACTGAGTATCATCAGCGTACAGATGATATCACACCCCAAAACCACGGATGATCTCACCCAGCGGCTTCATATATGTGTTGAACAGTAAGGGCGAGAGGACCGACCCCTGAGGAACCCCACATATGAGGGACCTCGAGGCCGACCTCTGCCCCCCTGCCAACACATATTGCGACCGACCAGAGAAGTAGGATGAGAACCACCGCAAAACGGTGCCTCCCAACCCCAACCTCCCCAATCGGTGCAATAGGATACCATGGTCGATGGTATCAAAAGCCGCTGAGAGGTCTAATAGGACTAGGATAGAGGAATATCCTCTATCCCGCGCCCTCCAGAGATCATCAACCAACGCGACCAATGCCGTCTCGGTGCTGTGCCCGGGTCGGAAGCCGGAATGGCGCGGGTCTAGATAATCAACTTCCTCCAAGTGTCGCGGAAACTGTTGAGCCACCACACTCTCAACAACCTTCACTAAAAAGTGGAGGTTGGAGACGGGACGATAGTTCTCTAATAATGCTGGATCCAGGGACGGCTTCTTGAGGAGGGGCCTCACCACCGCCTCTTTCAGGATGGCAGGCAAGGACCCCTCACTCAAAGATGCGTTGACAATGCCCTGGAGCCAGCCTCGTGTCGTCTCCCAGGATGCCAGTACAAGCCAGGAGGGACACGGGTCCAATAAACATGTGGTAGCCCTAAGTCTCTTTGACAGCTTGTCCATATCCTCGGTGGTAACAAAATCAAATTCCTCCCAGGATGGTGTCACAAGAACAGCCTCGGCCTGCTCGACTGGACCACTGTCGATGGAGGGTAGCTCGTTCCGAATCCGAGTGATTTTCTCCTGCAGATAAATCCCAAATTCCTCTGCTCGACCCTGTAAAGGGGCTTCCCGCGGCCTCTGTTGAAGGAGGGAGCGGGTCACCCCAAACAGGGTGGCAGGGCGGTTATCTGCGGATGCAATAAGAGTGGCACAATACTCACGTTTGGCCACTTTTATCGCCACTAAGTAAGTCCTAATATGGTCTCTCACTAGTGTTCGGTCGGCTTCGGAGTGAGAAGATCTCCATCTGCTCTCTAGGCGTCTCTTGTGGCGCTTCATCTCCCTAAGCCCCTCGGTAAACCAAGGAGCCCAGGTGGTTCGTCGCCGCAAGAGAGGCCGCAAGGGCGCAACTCGGTCCAAGGCCCCCGTGGCCGCACTTAACATATGAGTACCCCAGGCGAGGTCCTCTTTTATGATAACACCTGGAAACTTAAAACTGGCCACTTGCTCCACTCAGTCTCCATTGATAAGAAAAGACTGGATGTCTGATCTATTCCTTCTATAGTATAGTATATTACTTTTAATTTAATTTAGTCTTTGCAATCTGTAGCCTTAACTGTCCTCTGGCCAGTTGAGGTGACAAGCCAGATCTCATTGTACTTGGTGGCTGGTCTGCACCCCTGCATCATGGTTCTAATGCAGTCTCTTTCTGGTTAGCTAAGGGGGAGGTGTCTTCAAATTGCCATCTCAGGACAGTCATGAATTGATTTAAATTTCTCAGCTCAGGGCACTGGCATTGTGGAGTGTTAGCATCAATCTGGCTGCAGTCCCCTTCAAGGCCAGAGTAACAACTCTGATTTTATCCCCCTCATATTCCATATTCCTGCATGTAGGTGAGAAGCTGGGCTAAGAAGAACCCTAACTGCTGGGAATCTCCATTGAATTTCATGCTAGGGGTGGTGGTTTCCATCTGCAAGAAGCTGCGCTGTCTCCCAGTGTCAGAGAATTCCCTGCCTCTGCATCTGTCTGTGAGGTTCCTGCTGTTGTTGCTGCTCCCACCAGGGTGGCCATCACTGCCACCAGAGTGTCCAGGAGTGTGGGATTCCCATCCCCCTCCTCCAGCTGTGTATAATGTACATCATCCCCTGGCATGTGGGCCAGGGCCTCTTGCTTTCAGAGTTTGAAATGCACCCATCATGCATTGCATGGATTGCCTCATGAGGAGGTCAGCATGGTCAGGTTCATCTCCTTGTCCTCCAGCACTTCCAGCTTCTCTTTCCATCCTTTCCAATGACTGCCTTGGGTGATGGTGACTCCCTACATTCTCCCTTTCCTGTCATGCCTCTTTCCAATACTTATGAACCATATAGGCTTGGTTAAATCTCCCACGCTGATGGCTTCCTCTGTCAATCCAGTGAAGTTTGTACCTGACTGAAGCTTGGCCAAGGCTTCACCTCAGCATTTGGTTTCTTCTTGATTGCTGCCTTGGGCTGACATTGTTTGCACAGTCCCTGTGCTAGGGCAGGCCAATTTTCAGACTCTGCCTAATGTAAGGACCTACTTCAGATACCTTCTCAATAAACTCTTGAAACAGTTTACATTTCTAAAGGAACTTTTACTAAGAGATAGTGACTGCAGAAGAGTGAGGCAGAGTCTGATATTCAGACACAAACATTAGATTAATTCCGCCCCCTCCCCACCCCTAAGCCCCATATCCATCTGTAGCCAATAAGCTGCCACAAAGGTATTATGACAAACTCAGAGGGTGGATGTTACAAAGAGGGTATTGCAAATGGTCACATCTCTCCCTTAATTTCCCCAAGCAATTGAAGTAAAAACGAAAGCATGCAAACCATTCCACCAACGGTGACTCCCCCCAATTCTCCAGAATGGCAGCATTCTGAAAGGGACCTGTCAGGCAGTCACATTAGTAGGAGTCTACTAGGAATGCGCAATTTCAGAAATATTAATAGTCTCAGATTGCACACTGGCTAAACTTAATTTGACATCACAAGCTCTGGATGCTCTAAACCAAGGGTGTCAAATTCAAGGCCCGTGGGCCAGATCTGGACCACAAAATGCTTAGGTTTGGCCCATAGGGTCACCCTAGAAATAATGAAGGACTGGCCCACAGTGCCTCTGCCAGCAAAAATGGA
Source organism: Rhabdophis nuchalis (assembly GCA_039707465.1). NCBI lineage: Eukaryota > Metazoa > Chordata > Lepidosauria > Squamata > Natricidae > Rhabdophis > Rhabdophis nuchalis. The sequence goes on from CM077643.1 coordinate 215,815,664, forward strand.
GCTCCATTTTTGCTGTTAGAAGGTTGCAGGAGGCTGTCACAGCTGAAAATGGAGCTTGTGAACCCGTTTTCTTTGGCAGAGCACTTGTGTGCTCCCCACATGAATGACATCGAGCTGGTCATGCCCATCCCGGCCATGGCCATCTCGCCCCCCTGAGGTCAAACACAATCCTCAATGAAATTGAGTTTGACATCCTTGCACTAAACTAAGAGCTAAGGAAGGTTCAGGAAGCAATCATGGTTGCCAAGAAACGTGGGCCATTTGCTTGCTTCATCCTGTCTAAAAAATCATAGAAATTGACACCAAACATCTAACAAGAATTGGCCCAGAATACTGGATACTAGAAATTTCCTTTCTACTTTCTACCTTCTACCTATTGGTTGAAAACTCTTCTTTTGGGAGCCACTGCCTTTACCATCATGGGAATACTTCTCTGCTGCCTCCATCAATGTATTTTCCCTTGCCCCAGTAGCTTGCAAAATCACCTGTCAAAAGACACCCAAATAAGGATGCCAGTCAAGTATCCCTCATGATGTGCCAGATAGACAAAACATATAGATATTATTCTAACAGGGCATAGGTTTGTGTATGTGTATACCCCCAGATTAAAATATTCTTATTCTTAACTATCTGTACCTGCCACGTGTTGCTGTGGCCAAGTTTGGTTAAATGAAACTTTCCCCTCAGAGACCCTCTCATTGACCCCCTTCCTTCTCTGCCTCGGTTTCCCCTTCCTCTCTGCCCCCTCCCTCTCTTACTCTACCTACCTACCTACCTCCCCCCCTCTCTATCCCTCTACCTATATACCTACCTACTGTATTTTTCCTTCTCTCTCTCTCTCCCTCTACCTACCTACTGTATTTTTCTTTCCCTCTCTCTATCCCTCTACCTACCTACCTACCTACCTACCTACCTACCTACCTACCTACCTACCTACCGTATTTCTCCCTCCCTCTCTCTCTATCCACCTACCTACCTACCTACCTACCTACCTACCTACCTACCTACTGTATTTCTCCCTCTCTCTCTCTATCCCTCTACCTACATACCTACCTACTGTATTTCTCCCTCTCCCCCTACTTACCTACTGTATTTCTCCCTCTCTATCTCTCTACCTACCTATCTACCTACCTACTATATTTCTTCCTCTCCACCTCTATCCCTCTCCCTACCTACCTACTGTATTTATCCCTCTATCCATCTACCTAGCTACCTATCTACTGTATTTCTCCCTCTCCCTCTCTCCCCCTACCTACCTACTGTATTTCTCCCTCTCCCTCTCTCCACCTACCTACCTACCTAGTGGCCTTGTGGAGGGGGGTGGAGGGGGGCAGTAGCGGCATTGCAAGCAGCGAGGTGGAAGGGCCAGAAGGAGCCGAGGGTGTGCCAGAGCCAGCATTGCAAGCGGCGAGGTGGGAGGGGCGGAAGGAGCCAGAGGGCGTGCCGGCGCCAGCGTTGCGAGTGGCAAGGTGGAGGGGGGGCAGAAGGGAGCAGGGGGAGGGCGAGTGAGCAAATTAGGAAAACACAGAAGAGCTGCAGTTGTACATTTGTGTGACGTGTACCTGGCACTGGTGTGCCATCCACACAATCTGTACGTATCATTGGTGCTGCACTTGTAAGGAACGTTGTGTGAAAATTTGGTGCAGTAGTTTTTGAGATTAGCGATTTTGAACAAATTCATAGTTTTTATTTATATAGATATCAAAAAGAGCAGGGTATAATAGTTTACCCTAAAGGAGAAAAAACTTAACAAAGGCAGAAAGCAACCCCAGTTTTCCTGCTATAGGAAAACAGCCCCAAGTAGAAGCACGAAGAGGCCAATCTTTAGGAGATTTTGTATACATTCAGAAAGTTTGGGCCACTCTATTCATAAGCAAAGAGCAAACAAAGACTCCAACTAAGCAACACAATTAGGCAAGCCAAAAGTTGACAAGATTATCTCAGACAAACACTTAGGATTTGCATTTCTCCCTTTGCTTGTAGAGTCAGCCATGACCCCTACACATTTACTAGAAATTGTAGTATAGAGAACAAAGGATTCCTCTTTCATAAATAACTATAACAAGTCAATATGATTTTGCATTATAATAACTAGTAGAAATCTAGATAAAATTATATATCTACAGAATATTCTAATCTGTATGTTATATTAAACCAAAAGGTAGGAGGTTACTTTTTTCTTACCATGTTGTGTCACCTAACCATCCAGATTTATGACCTAGCATAATATTGCTACAGAACTAGCATTTTAATAAGAGACTATTTGATTCAACAAATCATGGATCATCAAAATATGACTCAGAGTGTAAATTCAGTGTAAGTGTAAATTCAGCTTTATTAATCTGGATTTTAAAATTAGTTTAAATCTATTGCAAACTCTGCTACATCAGAAAATAAGCTAATATAGGCAACAATGTAATAAATATGTCTCATAATTGATAATATTAGCATAAGAATCTGATACAAGTAACCCAATGTTCCTGCATCTATTCAATTGCTTCAACAGTCCCATTATTCAAGCTTGTATACTACTTGAATTCTCATATTTTTAGCTTTCAATAATATTTTTAGTCCTGAGAATTATGTGAAAAAGTGATATACTTAAGCAAAAATTGTGTATATAGCTTGTTTTAGTTTTTCATTATATTTATGTGTACTGTACTTAAATATAATGAGCTATTCTTCCATTTCTTTTGATTCTAGTCTTTTTTCCCTTACTGTAAACTGTATGTATTTAATGTATAGTTAACCTTCTGATATTGAACTTACCTACAGCTCTTGTTTCATATTCATTTGCCAACTCTTCTGATTCTCCAGCAGCATTAATATCATTCTTTACCTTAGCTAAGCTTTTCAGAAGCTTGCTGGCCCCTAGTGCTGCCAATGTGCAGCCTCTTGTCTGCAAAGAGAATTGTTAAATAACCTCTTATGACATTCTAATACTAAAATGACATTCACATTACCAAACAGCAATGTAGCTACATAGTATAGAAGTTCTCTGGAACTACATTTAATAACTTGCACAATAAAATGATTAAAAATGATGAGCAATTTGTCCTATGCAATTTCCAAACGATCTATTGACCATGACCTTCTTGAAATAGAACATTCCATTGAACAAATTCATGGAATAGGACTTTTTAAGCAATTACAGTGTATTACTAAACTAGTTTATAATTCAATAAAATCAGCATTTTAAATATATCTACATTTTTGTTTTACCTTCAATATAGCTTCAGTTGATGTTATTCTAAATATCAGTCTAAAATCACATTTCATATTATTATCACATTCATGTAAAAGGGAGAAATAATAATAAAAACTAATTTAGGAAGAGGGGCCCACAATGCTCACAAATTTTAGGATCTATTAGGGAGAAAAGAGTCATATCTTTTGTTCTAGCATATATAATAATCCAATCCAACCTAGATATATATGCAAAAGTAATTCCTATTGGTTTTAATCAAATAGGTATTACATTTGCATATACATATAATGTATGGGAATCTAGCCTAAGGGAATACTTTTTATCTCAAAAGATTATGAATCTAATTGTTAGTGATTCAGAAGTGTGAAATACCTGTTCCCAAATTACGGTGGATAGTTCCTTTTTGTTTTGAAGGATAGCCCAAATAAAGAGAGCTTGCAAAGGGTGCCTTGTAACAAGAGATCCATCCTGAAAGGACATAATTACAACAAAAATCATTAACAAATATGAGAATTCAGTCTTAATGCCTGTTTGGCTTACATAGAAAAAGCTGCTTAGAAATAAGTTCCATTGAGTTCTGTGGATTTAAATTGAGCAGATGGGTACTTCAGTTTAAAAGCTATACTTGACATACCAGCAGCTGTATCTCTATGTCATCTTTGCCATTTTTTTCTTCTTTTTTTATGCCTTTTCTGAAATCCTCTACCATCTTCCATACAAAAGAAAGAAGAGCATCACTGTAGGAGTTCTTAGCAATTTGTAGATTTTTAAACACCAGATTGCTGAAGTAGTTTGTATAGAGCTCTGTTAAAACTTCGTGAGTGAGGAACTTCCTTAGATTCAGCCCATTTTCAAGAAAGAGACGAACAAATTTTGGTCTGTCCTTTACCAGGGCTATAAACATGACATCCTGAAGATCAGCAGACTGAAACAAACAAGAAACAACAAAATATTTGCAGAGCTTGTGGTGGGGAGGGAGACACACTTTGGGAACAGCATCCTATTTCCATCTGCACTAACTGTGATTATTTTTATGGTAACCAAATGAATAGAAAATGCCAATTGATAACTAAGCATTTTGATAGTTTTATATCACTTGCACACATACCAAAGTTTTCAAATAGAGGTTCAGAAAATGTTGAAGAGATATTATTGGAAAACGGGATTGCACAGCAGCTTAAGAGAATCCTGGATGATTCAGTTGGATTTCAGAATTGGACATGGGACTGAGATAGCATTGGCTGCACTTTTGGAAGACCTCTGGCGGGAGCAGAATGGAACTAGTTTATCCACCCTAGTTCTACTTGACCTCTTGGTGGCATTTATTACTATCAACCATGGTAATTTTCTGTGGGTTGGGATGGGCAGTACTGTGTTGTGCTGGTTCTCATCCTTCCTTGGCACTTGCTTTCATTCAGTATTGGATGGCAGTGAGAAGTCCTGCCCTTTCCCTCTGTTCCCATAGGATTTGGTACCATCAGTTTTCTGATGATACCCAGCTGTACATCTCCCTTGGCAAATTAAGTGATGTCATTGAGGTCCTGTCTTGGTATTTGGAGGCTGTGGGAGGTTGGGTAGGGAACAACAGGTTTCAGCTCAACCCTGGCAAGTTTATATGGTTTTGGTTTTGGTGTTTGGAGGCTGTGGGAGGTTGGGTAGGGAACAACAGGTTTCAGCTCAACCCTGGCAAGTTTATATGGTTTTGGTTTTTGAGGCCTCTAGGATCTTGGAAAGTTCAATCTTCAGTGCTGGATGGTGTGCCTCAAACAGATGTTGTCTACAATCTGGAGTCCTTCTAGACTCATAAGTCCTGCTTGAGGAGTAGGTCATAGTTGTCACCAGGAAAGCCACTGTGCAACTTCAGGTTCTGCATCAGTTCCATCTATTCCTGGATTAGGGATTCTACTGTCATTCAGGCCCTCATTATCTCCTGGATGGATTAATATAATGCACTACATGGGGCTGCCTTTGAAGAGAACCCAGAAACAGCAGTGCAGGCATTTAGGTTTATATATTTATTATATATCAATTATATATTTATATTTAGTGGGGATTTTTAGTTAAGGGATTTTAGCACAGGAATTAGTTTAATCTGTTTTAAATTTGTATGTATTTTGTATATTTATTGCTTTTATTCTCCCTGTGCACCGCCCCGAGTCCCTGTGGGGAGAGGGAGCGGTCAATAAATTCAACATTATTATTATTATTATTATTATTATTATTATTATTATTATTATTATTATTATTATTATTATTATTATTATTATTAGGTGCACCCCAAGATTGGTGTATGTTACAGCTCTGCTTGATGAGCTGCATTTGTTGCTAGTTTGCTTCAAGGTTCAATTCAAGATGCTGGTTATGACATCTAAAATCCTCCATTGCATAAGTCTTGATTATTTTGAGGGATCTACACAGTTACATCCTCATGTCTTATATGGCTTTCGTGCCTTTCTTTTTGAAAGAAAAAGTGATAGTGAAAACATTGGTCTGCTTCAATGCACAATGTTATGTGCATTGATCCTACTTTTGTTATGGTACAGCCATGCCCCTTTGAGCTTCTGATAAAATTGACGTAAACAAAGTTCTTTTCTGTTACTTCCTAATTCTCTTTTATATAATCTCACTTATACAATCTAGATAAAACCCTAACCTTAACCCAAACCTGGCAGTTGGGCCAGTGAGTTTGACACCCCTGGTCTAGTCTCTTCTTAAAATCCTTCAGTGATGGAGCACCCAAAACTTCTGAAGGCAAGCCATTCTACTGGTGATTGTTCTCATTGTTAGAAAATTTCTCCTAAATCCTCCTTGATCAATTTCAATCCATTATTTCTTGTCTTGCTTTCTGGTGTTTTGAAAAATAGTTTGACCCCCTCCTGTTTGTGGCAACCCTGCAAATATTGGAACACTACTATCATGTTATTCCTAGTCCTTCTTTTCACTAGACAAACCCAATTCATGCAACTGTTCTTCATATGTTTTAGCCTCCAGCCCCCTAATCATCTTTGTTGCTCTTTTGTGCAGTCTTTCCAGAGTCTCAACATCTTTTTTATACTATGGTGACCAAAATTGGATGCAGTATTCTAAGTGTGGTCTTACTAAGGATTTATAAAGCAATACCAACACATCACATGATTTGATTATATCCTTCTGTTAATTCAATCTAAAAACGTGTTGGCTTGTTTGGCTTCTGCCACACATTATGAACTCATATTTAAATGATTATCTACTAAGTCACCAAGAGTCTTCTCACAATTATTGCGATTGAGCCAGGTTTCACCTAATTTGAATCTGTTCAGTTGATTTTTCTTGCCTTAGTATAAGATCTTGGAGCCATGGTGGCCCAGTAGTTAGAATGCAGTATTGCAGGCTAGTTCTTCTGAGTGCCAATTGCCAGCAGTTTGGCAGTTCGAATCTCACCAGCTCAAGGTTGACTCAGCCTTCCATTTTTCCAAGGTCAGTAAAATGAGGACCGATGTTGTTAGGGGCTATATGCTGACTCTGTAAACTGCTTAGAGAGAACTGTAAAGCAGGTCATGGAGATGTCAAAAGCAGCAGCAAAGAGAAATGGCTGGGTCAGGCCAGTGTCTCAGGGCTGAGAGGAAGTTGTGCATCTCCCTATGCGACTGAGTGCATGGAGCACCAACAAGGGCTGGAAGAAATGCCTGCGAGACCCTGCAAGAGATGAAGGTTCGCTCCCTCTCTGGAATATGGAGTGAATCTTCATTCCTGTCCTTCCCTTCACAGGCCAGGTGAGTAGTGACTGAGAGGGCAAGGGCCAGGGCCAGTGGTGGGTTCAGCCAACAGGAAGTCACAGCAGGGGGGCAAAAAGAACCACGGGTTGCCACCACCCATTGCTTTGGCCTGCTTGCACCGCCACTCCCCCTTGCTGCAACAGCACCATTACCTTGTTCCAGCTGGCAAGGACTGCACTATTCCTTGCACTTTCACCACCTGCAGAGTTGCAAGCTGTACATACCTCCCTCCACGGCAGAGATTTCCAGCTCAACCACAAGCTGCCTGGCTGGTCCCATATTTCAGAGCTCTAGTCACAGGACTGGCCAATTGGTCATCCCGCAGCTGCTCCTCCACCCAGTACGCAACGCTGCGGACCACCAAAATTTTCTGGTGGACTACCCGTGGTCCACAGATCACTGGTTAGTGACCTCTGTTCTGGAATGTTGGGTATTCTTGCCAATTAATGTCATTTGCAAATTTGAAGAGTTATCCTTCTATTCCCTCATCTAAATCATTTAAGATATTGAAGAATATTGGGCCTAAAACAAAACATTGGAGTATTCCACTGATTCCTTCTTCCATGTAGATGTACTTCCATTAAGGGCAACACACTGAGTGTGATTTGTCAGCTAGTTATAAATCCATCAGGTTGTGATGCTATACATCCCACATTTTTTAGTTTACCAAGAAGTAGATTCTGGTCAAATGCCTTACTGAAATCCAAGTATACTGGATTTTTCGGGTCCATTAATTTAATCTAGTCACAGAATGTCAAAGAATGAAATAAGATTTGTTTGGCATGATCTGTTTTTGACAAATCCATCTTGGCCTCTGGTTATAATACAATACAATAGCAGAGTTGGAAGGGACCTTGTAGGTCTTCTAGTCCAACCCCCTGCGTGGGCAGGAACCTTATAACATTTCAGACAAATGGCTATCTAACATCTTCTTAAAGACTTCCAGGGTTGGTGCATTCACAACTTCTGGAGGCAAGCTGTTCCAGAGGTTAATTGTTCTAACTGTCAGGAAATTTCTCCTCAGTTCTAAGTTGCTTCTCTCCTTGATTAGTTTCCACCCATTGCTTCTTGTCCTGTCCCCAGGTGCCTTGGAGAATAGTTTGACTCCCTCTTCTTTGTGGCACCCTCTGAGATATCAGAACACTGCTATCATGTCTCCCCTGGTCTTTCTCTTCATCAAACTAGACATACCCAGTTCCTGCAACCGTTCTTCATATGTTTTAGCCTCCAGTCCCCTAATCATCTTGGTTGCTCTTCTCTGCACTCTTTCCAGAGTCTCCACGTCTTTTCTACATCGTGGCGACCAAAACTGTATGCAGTATTCCAAGTGTGGCCTTACCAACTATACAGTGGCATTAACACTTCACGTGATCTATTCTATTCTATCTATTCTATCCCTCTGTTTATGCAGCCTTGGCTTTTTTGGCAGCTGCTGCACACTGCTGGCTCATATTTAAATGGTTGTCCACTAGGATTCCAAGATCCCTCTCACAGTTGCTACTATTGAGCAAGGTACCACCTATACTGTACCTGTGCATTTTGTTTTTCTTGCCTAAATGTAGAACCTTACTTTTTTCACAATTGAATTTCATTTTGTTAGATAGTGCCCAATGTTCAAGTTTGTCAAGATCCCTCTGTATCTTAAGCCTATCTTCTGGAGTGTTGGCTATTCCTGCCAGCTTGGTGTCATCTGCAAATTTGATGAGTTCCCCATTTATCCCCTCATCCTAATCATTGATGAAGATGTTGAAGAGTACTGGGCCTAAAACAGAGCCTTGGGGTATTCCACTGCATACTTCCTTCCATGTAGATGCAGTTCCATTGAGAACTACACGTTGAGTGCAGTTGGTCAGCCAGTTGCGAATCTATCTGATGGTGATGCTTTCTAACCCACATTTTTCTACTTTATCTAATAGTAGGTTATGGTCTACTTTGTCAAATGCCTTACTGAAGTCCAAGTAAATTATATCGACAGCATTCCTCTGGTCCACTAATTTTGTCACTTTGTCAAAGAATGCAATTAGATTAGTCTGGCATGATCTGTTTTTGACAAACCCATGTTGGCTTTTGGCTATTACTTTGTTTGCTTCTAGGTATTCGCTTATTTGTTGCTTAATTATCTTTTCCAGAATCTTCCCTGGTCAGGCTGATGGGTCTATAGTTTCCTGGATCTATTATTTTTCCTTTTTTGAAGATGGGAACCACATCAGCTCTTTTCCAGTCTTCTGGCACTTCCCCGGTGCTCCAGGATCTCTGAAAGATATAGTTCAGTGGTTCTGAGATCTCGTCTGCCAGTTCCGTCAGAACCCTGGGGTGTAATCCATCCGGTCCTGGTGATTTGAACTCGTCCAGGGCAGACAGATGCTCACTTACCATTTTCTCCCCTATTTCAACTTGTGTTCCTAATCTGATTTTTGTGGTGCTGTTTTTGATTGGGTGGACTGTTTTATCCCTTGGTGTAAAGACAGATGCAAAAAATGAGTTAAATAGTTCTGCTTTCTCCCTGTTGCTTATCATCTTCTTGCCATTTTTTCCCAGCAGTGGACCAATTGTTTCCTTAACTTTTTTCTTGTTTTTAACATGTTGGAAGAAGTTTTTTTTTGTTATTTTTTACTTTTTTGGCAAGCCTTTCTTCATTGCGAGCCTTAGCTTTCCTCAGTTCATCTTTACAGGCTCGGGCTATTTGCTGATATTTTGCCTTAGTTATGTCCCCCTCTTTCCACTTTTTATATTTATCCTTTTTGTCTTTCAATTTGTCAGAGAGTTCTTTATGCAGCCATGCTGGTTTCTTTTGGGAACTGTTATTTTTCTTCTTCATTGGTATTGCGCTAGACTGGGCTTTTATAATCTTTTTTCAAAATTTCCCAAGCTTCTTGAGTTGTTTTCCCCTTGAGGATTCTCATCCATGGAACTTAGCTCTCTCTAAGTTTATTGAAATTAGCTCTCTTAAAGTCTAAGACTCTAGTTTGACTTTGTTCTACTACTTTTGTTTGCATAATGTTGAATTCCAGTATTTCATGATCGCTTGCCCCCAAAGTTCCTGTAGCTTCTACACCTTCTATCATTTCCTCTCTGTTAGTGAGAATTAAGTCCAATATGGCTGATCCTCTTGTTCCCTTCTCTACCTTTTGGGAAACAAAGTTGTCTGCTAGGTTTGTTAGGAACCTGTTGGATCTTCCACTTGGTGCAGAACTTGTTTCCCAATTGATGTCAGGGTAGTTAAAATCCCCCATTACTATTGTAGTGTGCTTCCTACATACCTTAGTTAGCAAAAAGTTCATCCACTTCCTCTGCTTGGTTGGGTGGCCTGTAGTATAGACCTATGGCAATGTCATCCCCCCCCAACCTTTAATATTGACCCAAATACATTCAAGATAGTTCTCATCATTGTTGTACTCTATTTCTGTAGAGATGTAATTATTTCTTATATATAGTGCAACTCCACCTCCTCTTTTATTTGGTCTATTTCTTTTAAATAATTTAAATCCTTCTAGCTTTATGTTCCATTTGTGGGTTTCATCCTACCAAGTTTCTGTAATGGCAACAATATCATATCTGCCCTCATTTACTTGAATTTCTAATTCACCCCGTTTATTCCTAATACTCTGTGCATTGGTGTATAGACATTTGAGCCTATTTTGATTGACCCTGTGTTTACTGTCTACGTAACCTGTGTTATGCCTGACTATGGTTCTCTTTGGCCCTATTTCTTTGCCACTTGTATGGTTCATGCACATGGTATGGCACTCACTGTTAATTGTTTGGTTTTGCTTGACAGCAGTGGTGATAATATTACCCGCACAAACATCTATGTTACATGCACTGATAACCCTATGAATTTTAGTTTGCTGGGGACAGAAATGTTCTTTATCTATTAATTCTCTGTCCTCACTATTCAGTTTAAATGTTTAGCCAGGAAATCTGTTAATTTAATGCCAAGTAACTCAGTCCCTTTCTTGGATGGGTGCAAACCATCTCTTTTGTACAGTTTTTCATTGGACCAGCTGCAGGCATCATGACTAATAAAACCAAAGCCTTCCTTTTTACACCACTCCTTTAGCCACACATTAAACTCTGCTATATGCTGGCCCTTTCCTTTTTGTTCCTTGTATACTGGTATAACCTCTGAGAAGATAAGCCTACAACCTGTACTACGAAGTTCGTACCCCAAACTCTGGAAATCATTCCGCACAGAAACTACATCTTTTTGGGACAGATCATTTGTGCCAAGATGTATAATAGCATCAACTTCACAGTCCTTACTTGCATTCTTGACTATCTTAAGAATGCGCCTCTTGTCTCTGCTGGTTGTAGCACCTGGCAAACACCTGACCTCTTTCAAAACCTCCATATCCTTTCCTAAGTTTACATCCCTTACGATTGAGTCACCAATCAGAAAGTGACTTCTCTTTTTGGATACCTTGCTCTTGTTGTGTGACTGATGCGTGATCCCTGATTCACACTTTTGCATTTCTGAAGTAAGTTCTTCACTTTGGACCACAATCCCCTGCTTATTTAAGTCGTCATTATTACCTTGACCTGTCACTTTAGTGTCCCCATTAATTTCAGCAAGGGCACTATATCTGTTATGCTGGGACACAGCAAATGTTTTGTGTTTGTGGTTCACAGCTCTCACCCTGCCAGATCCCACAGTTGTCCAGACTGCTCTTCTTCTAGGCTTGCTTCTAGGTATTCATAGATCTGTTGCTTGATTATCTTTTCCAATAACTTCCCCAGTATTGATGTCAGGCTGATTGGTCTGTAGTGTTGTGGATTGGGTTTTTTCTGGGTTTTTTTATGATAGGAACAACACAAGCTCTTTCCCAGTTCTCAGGTAGTTCTCTAGTCCTCCAGGATCTTTGAAAGATATGGTTCAGTGTTTCCAAAATCACATCTGACAGTGCTTCAAATGTAATCCATCAGGTCCCTGTGATTTGAACTCATCTAGAGTGGAGAGTTATTCTCTTACCATTCTCTTGCCTACTTTATTTTGTATTTGTAAGCTGTCTTTTATGGTTTTGTTTTTTGTAGGTTGGGAGTTTTGTATTTTGTGTGTGTGTGAAAACAGATGCAAATAATGAATTAAGTAGCTTTGATTTCTCTCTACTGCTTCTTACTTCCTTGGAATCTTCTCTCATTAGTGGATTGATTGTTTTCTTGACTTTTTTCTTGTTCCTATGTGTTGAAGAAACTTTTAAAATTATTTTTGACAATTGCTGCAAATCTTACTACATTCTGAGCCTTTGCTTTTCTGACTTCATCTTTGAAAATTCAGGCTATTGATATTGTTGGTATTCTGCCTTGGTTATGTGTCCCTCTTTTCATTCTTTGTACTTATCCTTTTTGTCTTTCAATTTATCAAGGAGTTTTTTGTGTAACCATTCTGTTTTTTTCCTCTTGGTTTTCTTATTTTTATTTTTCAGTTGTATTGAGCTGGATTGGGCTTTTATAACCATATTTTAATTCCCTCTGGTTATTAGGCAGGAGGATAAGGGACCTTAGAGGTCTTCTAATGCTGCTCAAGCAAGAGACCCTATTCCATTCTGGACAAATCAAGCCCACATATTGCTATACCTTTCTTCTCTTTCATGTGGGGACAAATGACATGACAATGAAACTGAAAACAATATCAAGAGATCATGACCTGTTAGGCAAAAAAGTTAAGGAGTTAGGAACACAGGTGGTGTTTTCATCTGTACTTCCAACAAAAGGTTGATATCCAATGAGGGAACAAAGAATTTTAGAAATAATTGGCTTTAATGATGGTGCCACCAAGAATACTTTGGATTCCTAAATCATGGTCTACATTATCTACAAGAAGGGCTTCTGGCAAGGGATTGGCTACACTCACAAGAACTAGGAAGACTGTATTTGGAAAACAATTGTTCAGCTTATCTAAAAGGTTTTAAACTACAATTGAGAAATTAAGGTGACCAATCTTTAGTATCCTTTAGTAACCCCAAAACAAGCAATCAAACAAGGAAATAGAGAGTAATAGGAAGGAAGAAAAACTCACATATAAAGCAGGAGATGGAGGAAGCAGACACAGGGTCAGCCATAAAGGACTCAGATCCCTATACACTAACACTCAAAGTTTGGGGAAAAAATAAGGTGAACCTGAAGTACCAGTACACAAAGGTAGGTATGATATAGTTGCCATTCCCAAAACTTGGTGAGATGAAACTCACAATTGGAATGTAGTGCTAGAAGGGTATAAACTTTCAAAAGAAACAGACCTAACAAAAAAGGAGGTGGAGTTGCATTATACATAAAAAAATTACTATACCTCTACAGAAATGCATAAAACCAAAGATGAAAGTCTCATTGAATGTATGTGAGTTAATATAAAACGACATTTCCATAGATATATACTACAGGCCATCCACACAAGCAGAAGAAATAGATTGACTTTTTGCTAGTCACTTAACAAATGCATATAGAGATATATCACAGTAGCAATGGGAGACTTTAACTACCCTGACATCAACTAAGAGATAAATTCTGCATAAAGTGGGAGATTGAACAGGTTCCTTATGAACTTAGCTGACAACTTTATCTTCCAAACGGTAGAGAACAAAACTAGACAGTTAGCTATACTGGAATTTATTCTTACTAACAGAGATGAAATGATAGAAGGGGTTGAAGTTGCAAGAACTTTGGAGGAGAGTGACCTTGTCATATTGGAATTCAATGTAATAATCTAGACACAAGCAATAGAACATAATCCAACCAGTGTCTTAGGCTTTAAACAAGCTGAGTTCAACAAACCTAGAGAGAGCTTGGGAAGGATCCCATGTATAAAAATCTTAAAGGAGAAAATAACTCAATAAGCTTGGGAAATTCTGAAAAACATACTTTATAAAAGCCCAAAATACCACTGAAAAAGAAAAATAAGAAATCCAAGAAGAAGCCAGCATTGTTACATAAAAAACTCTCTGATGAACTGAAAGACAAAAGGGATAAGCATAAAAAATAGAAAGAGATACATATAACTAAGGTAATATGAGCATATACCCTAAATCTGCAAAGATGAACTCAGGAAAGCTAAGGCTCAGAATAAACTAAGACTTGCAACAAATGTCAAAAATAATAAAATAAATTTCTTTCAACATGTAAAAAAAGAAAAGTCAAGGAATACAAATTAAAATAGGCAAGAAAATGATGAGAGAACACCTATCCATCTGTTCAGATCATCATCTGTTCAGATCATCATGACCAGATGGATTACATCACAGAGTTCTGAAAGAGGTGGCAAATGTGATCGTGCAACCATTGAACCATATGTTTCAAAGATCCTGGAGAACCAGGGAAGTACCAGAGGACTGGAAAAGAGCAGATGTGGTTCTCATCTTCAAAGGGTGGGGGATGGATCCAGGAAACTACAGATCAATCAGCCTGACATCCATACTTGGGAAGATCCTGGAAAAATTAATTAAGTAACAGATCTGTGAACACCAAGAAGCAAGCAAATTATAAAAAGAAGTCAACATGAGTATGTCAAAAACAGATCATGCCAAACAAATCTTATTCATTTGTTAACAAAGTGACTAAATTAATGTACCAGTAAAATGCATAATATACTTGGATTTCAGTAATGTATTCGAGAAAGAAGACCACAATTGAACCGCTTTGTTTCTTTGGAATCTTAATGCTTTTCAACCTTGCAATGAACTGGGGGGAGGGAAGGGGGAAATGGAACGTGGAGGGTTAGAAACACATGAAGTGTTAGTATTGCTTTATAATGCCTTGGTAAGATCACACTTTGAATATTGCATCTAGTTTTGGTTGCCATTATATTAAAAAGAGATTCTGGAAAGAGTGCAGAGAAGAGCAACAAAGATGATTGAGGGCTGGAAGCTAAAACATATGAAGAATGGTTGTAGGAATTGGGCATGTTTAGTGTAGTGAAAAGGACTAGGAATGACATTATAACAGAAGGAATGCCACAAAGAAGAGGAGGAGTCAACTTATTTATGAAAGCACCAGAAAGGCAGGACAAGAAGCAATGAATGGAAACTACCACATTTTTTGGAGTATAAGACGCACCTTTTTTCTTCTAAAAAGAGGCTGAAAATCTGGGTGCATCTTATACATTGAAAACAGCATTTTTTTGTCTCCTGAAACCCCACCCTCTTCACCAAAATGGCTATGCATACCCTTATGGAGGCTTTCAGAGAACTCCTGTGGGCTGGGGAGGGCAGAAATGAGCAAAAAACAGGGTGTTTTTTCCCCACAGCCCCAGAAGCACTGTATAAGCCTCCATAAGGCTATGCATGCAATTTTTGACTAAAACCAGCCCGTTTTTGCGAAAAACAGGCCATTTTTTCCTCGTTCCTCCCCCCCCCCCCCCCCGGAGCACTCTGCAAGCCACCCCAAGGCTATTCATGCCTTTTATTTGGGAAAAAAACCAGGCCCATTTTTGCAAAAAAAAAGGGGCGGTTTGAGGAGGTTTACAGAGTGCAAAAAGGGTGTTTTTCCCCCCTTTCGGAAAGCTGTTTAATTAAAGTGACTGGTGAGAATTACATTGATCAAGTGCTGTCCAAGTTGTCAGTAATTTCCTTCTCCAGCACATGGGTAAATACACCTGGAAACATCTACCTACCTACCTACTCTCTTTCCCTACCTACCTACCTACCGTATTTCTCTCTCCCCCCTCTCTATGTACCTCTATACCTACCTACCTACTCTCTCTCCCTCCCTATCTACTGTATTTCTCTCTCTCTATTTCTATCTCTCTACCTACCTACTTACCTATCTACACTCTCCCTCCCTCCCTACTGTATTTCGCTCTCTCTCTCTCTCTATCCCTTTACCTGTCCCTTTACCTGTCCGCTCCCACAGAGTAGGCCTTCTCAGGGTGCCGTCAGCCGGTCAATGCCAGCCTGCGGCTCTCAGGGGAAGAGCCTTCTCTGTGGTGGGTCCAGCATTCTGGAACGACCTGCCCCCCGATATCCGTACCATCACGGACCTACGACTCTTCCGTCGGATGTTAAAAACACATTTCTTTCATCTAGCCGGCCTGACATAGACTAAGGGAATAATTTTAAAATTTTATATTTATTGGTTTTAAATTTATTTATCTAAATTTTAGCACAGATTTAATAATTTAATTGTTTTTTATATTTTGTATGTATTGTTGGGTTTTTATCTTTCTGTGCACCGCCCTGAGTCCCTTTTAGGTGAAATAGGGCGGTATATAAATCGAATATAAATCGAATAAATAAATAAATAAATTTACCTACCTACCTACCTACCTACTCTCTCTCTTTCTCCCTACATGATCATGATGATGATCTGAACAGATGGATAGGTGTTCTCTAACCATTTTCCTTCCCCAGCTGTTGGAAAAAGCCCCCCCCTTTCTTTCTCTCCTCCTGGTTGCCCGTTGGCCTGATTCCCTGATGCAATTCATGGAGCCGCTTGTCCTCATGAATACATGGGGGTGGCATTTTCAGGCTTTCATTGCCTATGGCTATAGGTAGGAAGGTGGGGGCATCTCAGGAGTGAAGCCTTTGGTGCCAAGTGTCAAGTTCCCCTTGTGCCACCATGAAAATCACCCCACTCCACTTGCTCCAGTTAAATGTGCATAGGGCGATAGGGTTTGCTTTAAATGGATAGTGAGGCATCTTTGCCAGCCTCCCAGCTGGCAAAACAGATTTTTTCACCAACTGGAATGTGTGTGTGTGGGGGGGGGAGAGAAAGAAGGATAGAGAAAGGAAGGCAGGCAGGCAGGAAGGAAGGAAGGAAGAAAGAAAGAAGGAAAGAAGGAAAGAAAGAAAGAGGGAGAGAGAGACACAAGAAAGAAAGAGAACTTATCTTCCCTGCCGTTGGTGGTGGCCCTCCCAAAACTTCATAAATTTACAATTTTAAAAGTAAAGGATAAACATAAAAAATTACATTGTATAGTCTATATATTCAATCATCTTTTTCTTTGCCATTTTATCTTGTATCAACAATTATAATAGTATTTCAAATAAAATCATTTTTGCGATCTAAGTCTTTTTGCAATTGACTCCTCTTCCCTGTCCCCAGGCAGGGCCATCGCTCCCTCCGTTTCCCCGTCTTCATCTCCCAAATGGGGAGAATGTTTTTTAATAAAAGCCTCCGCCTCACTTAGTGTTTTGATTTTTACTCTGCCCCCCTCCCAGAAGATCAGAATTCCCTCTGGTAATAACCACTTGAACCATATTCCCTTTTTATATAATTTCTTAGACAAGAAGGAATACTTCCTCCTTATTTCTCTAATTTTTTTCGGAATCTGTTTCAAAATGATTATTTCTTTATCCTGGTATTTTAAAATTCCATCCCGTTGAGCCCTCAATATCTCATCCCTTGTGGATCTCCTAAGAAATTTAACATGAACTTCTCTTGGTACGTTATTTATCCTGGCATAAGTTGAATTAATTCTATAAACCAGGTCCATATCCCATCAGAATTGATCTTTCTCTCTTTTAAGGTATTCTACTAATATTGTACTCATAACATCTTTAAGATCTTCATTTTCTGGCTCTGGTATATTCTGGAACCTGACAAAAAAAGACATTCTTTCAAATTCAATTTTAGTCATGTTTGCTCCTAATTCTAAACCCTCCCTCCGAATCCCTTTCACATCTTCCCCTATCTCAGCCGCCTCTTTCTCTAACTTCTCAATTTTTTGTTTATTTTCCATTGTGCTTTGTTGCGTTTCCCTAAGCTCTAATGTTAAATCTGACATTTCTTTCCACATTTCATTCATATTTTCATTCATGCTATTCATATTTTTCATTATTTCCAAAAACATTTCTACAACCAACTGATCCTTTGAGCTCTCTCCAGCAGGTTCTTTCTGTAAAAGTGTAGAAATCTTCGACTGTGTAGTCGGGCTGGAGATGGCAGAGGATGGGGCAGAAGCTGACTATCCCGTTGGTGGCTTTCTGAAAGCCATTGTGTCAGTTCTAGTTTCTTAGTTGACAAAGAAATGGCGCCAGAGAAACGGACGACTGAGACAGTCCGAGGTATCAGAGAGTCCGAGTGAGAGTTCAGTCTTAAGAGTCTTAAGAGTTCACTTTAGAAAAAGGAAATCTTATAGACCACAACCAAGAGTCCACATATTAGGAGAGACTTGGTAGCCTCTGGGAGGAATGTCCAAAGTGAAAAGTTTATAATCCTTCTTTGGTAATTATGGAGGGAAAAGCTTCACCACTGTAGAGGAATTATAAGTGGAGAACAAAGAGAAGCCATCTTGCCCCACCTTCTGACAGGAAGAAAAGTGAAAGTTCCATTTACTTTCTTTTTTAAAAAAAGAGCTCCATGAAAAACTGTTGCAAATGCGATATGATACAATTCCTTTGCATAGTTTGTTCAAATAGCAAGTTAATCCTTTCCTCTCACCATTTCAATGGAGAGAGATCGCTTAATTGCTGCTTAATTGGAGGGGGCGTGAAAACTCCCCCCTCCAATCTCCATTCTAAGTTGATTGAACTGGCACTTACAGTGATTTATCGCTTATCCTTCATCTGCAATTCAAGAGATTAGGGAGCATCTTTCACCTCCGGCATTTCAGCTACTCTTCTCATTCTGCTCATTGCTCCTGGGTTCCATCCGGCGAAGAGGCAAAGTTTGCCCCCCTTTTTTCCTCGCCAGCTCCTAGAGCGAGGCTGGAGGTGTTCCACCGGCCACCGCCAGGCTGGGAGCTCCCAGCGAGCCGCTCCTACAGCAGAAGCCCCCCCTGGGGTTTTCCGTGCTTCTGAAGAAACCCACCGGTTTTTGAATTTTGAATTGAATTTTGAATTTATTCGCATTTATATACCACCCTATCTCCCTTGCGGGACTCAGGGCGGTGCATAGGCAATAATAAAATACTGTAGACAATAAATATAATAAAATATCTTAAAAATAAATTAAACTAAGAAACTTGTGCTAAAATTACAATAGAAACCCCTACTAAAAACCAAGATTAAAACTATTTAAAAACTATGCCAGGCCAGCCGCATAGAATAAGTGTGTTTTCAATGCCCAGTGGAAGAGGCGCAGGTCCGTGATTGTACGCAGGTCAGGGGGTAGGTCATTCCAGAGGGCAGGGGCTGCCACAGAGAAGGCTCTCCCCCTGGGAGTCGCAAGCCGGCATTGTCCGGCAGACGCACCCTAAGGAGGCCCTCCCTGTGGGAGCGGACAAGTCAGTGGGAGGTATGTGGTTGGAGGCGGTTCTGCAAATAACCAGATCCCATGCCATGGAGCGCTTTAAAGGTGAAGCGCACCCGGAAAGCCACAGGCAGCCAGTGCAGCTCATGCAGGAGAGGTGTTACATGGGAGTATCTCGAGGCCGCCAGAATCCCCCGCATGGCTGCATTCTGAACTAGCTGGAGCCTGCGGATGCACCTCAAGGGAAGCCCCATGTAGAGAGCATTGCAATAGTCCAGGTGGGAAATGACAAGGGCTTGAGTGACCGTGCGTAAATCGTCACGATCTAGAAAGGGGTATTTCTGTAACTCTCTTTCCAATGTCTTTTTCTAAGTCTTTACATATTTGTCTTTTCTTTAAATTTCTCCTTTTTGTATAGTCTATTATCAGACCTCTAGCAAAGGCTTTTATTGTATCCCAGAGATTTTGCAGATGTATTTGCTACTGGAAAGACACCGGCTGATAAGGAAAATTGTTATTCTTTGATGATTAGCAACTAGTTGGTTGGTATTTCAAATATCATCAAAGGATTATTAGTTAATTAATAGTTATTAACAATTATAGATATTTACAATAAAGACTAACCTATAATAAATGTTATAGTTAATGATATATATTTACTTACATACTGGTGAAAAGTTATGAATATGAGATTGGATAGAAATTTGAGAAAATATTAGATATTGAAAAATCACAAGAACAGAAATTATGAGTTACATTAAGAGCAACAGAAAAATGATAGTTAATACTGGTTGAAATTCTTATATTTAGATATAACTCCCTTTTGGGAGATAGGGCGGTATAAAAATCTGATTAAAGTAAAGTATTAATAATTAAATAAATAGCTAGATGGTTATAGAATGTTATTGAAGAATTATTAATTAGTTAATAACTATCCATAAAACTTAAGATTATATCATATTGTTATCAAATTTACATAGGTAAGTTGGGGAATGAAAAAAAGGCAATTAACAGTTATTGGTTAAAGGGATTGAGTAAAATTTGGAATAAATTTGTTAAAATATTGATTCCGGATATATCCTTCTTGGGGAAGACACTTGGAAGTTGGCCGATTAAAACAAATATAAGTCGAGATAAAGTAATTGAGGATGAAAATATAGGAAGTATAGTAAATTGGTTAAGAGCATTAGAAATTGAGAGCAGAAAAAAAGAAATAATTGAAAAATTGGAGTTGAATTGGTTTGAAAAAATACAGGTAGAAAAATGGTCTACGGAAGTAAGGGGAACATGTAAAATAGGCAGAAGTAAAACTGAATTTGAAAGTTTAGTATCTCAAATTATCAAGGATGAAATTGGGTTAAAGGGACTCATTAGTAAGATATATAAGATTATAAACTTTGATGGAAATCCACAAATGGTAATGAAGACGAATTGGGAGGAAGAATTTAAGATTAAAATATTAGACTCGGATTGGAATGTGAATTGGAAAAGTCGAATTATGAGGATTATGTCTATAAGGATTAAAGAGCACAACTTTAAGGTTGTTTGGAAATGGTATTGGACTCCATTAAGGTTATCATTGATGGACAAAAAAATTAGTAATAAATGTTGGAGATGTAATATGGAAGTGGGAACTTATGAACATATGTGGTATAAATGTGAAAAAATTAAAAAGTTTTGGCAACAATTGGAGGAAATGATGTTTGAAATGATGAAGAAAAGAATAACTTTGAGATCAGTAACTATATTATTACTGATAATTAAGGAATTAGAATTAACAAAATATGAGAAAGAACTGATTAGAATTATGATTATAATGGGTAGAATTATAATAGCAAGATACTGGAAAATAGAGGTAAATATTAAAATAGAAGAGTGGTACTGTGAAATGTGGAAATTAGCCTTAAATGATAAAATGACTTGTGATATTAAATTCAGAGAGGGGGTCTATAAAAAAGACATTTTCTGGAAGACTTGGAACCCATTTGTGGACTATGCACTTGGAACTTTGGATGCCTCGACACCTGTACCCAGGGAACGCGGATTTTGGAGATCTTAAAGACAATTGAAGATATCCAAAGAACCAACTCTTCCTTTCGTTTTGTATAGCACTGGGTGGATTATTGTTAAAAAAAAAGTAAATTTTATGTGTAGATGTATAATTTGTGGAAAATTATAATAAAAATAATAATTTAATAATAAAAAAAGATGCCCTTGCCATGGAGCGTTTTAAAGATGTTCACTAATATCTTGAAGCGCACCCGGAAAGCCACAGGCAGCCAGTGCAGCTCACGCAGGAGAGGTGTCACATGGGAGCGTCTAGATGCTCCCAAAATCCCCTGCGCGGCCGCATTCTGAACTAACTGGAGCCTCCAGGTGCACCTCAAGGGAAGCCCCATATAGAGAGCGTTACAGTAGTCCAGGCAGGAAGTGATGAGAGCTTGAGTGACTGTGCGTAAGGCGTCACGATCCAGAAAGGGGTGCAACTGGCGTATCAGACGGACCTGATAGAAAGCCCCCCTAGCCACGGCAGTCATGTGCTCTTCTAAAGACAGCTGAGAGTCCAGGAGGACATCCAAGTTGTGAGCCCTCTCTGTGGGGGCCAATGACTTGCCCCCGCGTCAACTGGCTATACCGTGATGCCGGAAGCCACAGCCACTCGGTCTTGGATGGGTTGAGTCGAAGCCTGTTCCTCCCCATCCAGACTCGCACGGCCTCCAGACACCGGGACATCACTTCCACGGCATCCACAGTAGAGATGTACAGCTGAGTATCATCAGTGTACTGATGGAACTCTACCCCAAAGCCACGGATGATCTCACCCACTTCTTCACATAAATGTTGAACAGGAGGGGCGAGAGGACCGACCCCTGTGGAACCCCACAAGTGAGGTGCCTCGACGTCGACCTCTGCCCCCCTGCCAACACATTGAAATTGAAACACTAGATGAGAATTTTGGGATATTGATATTAAGTTACATGACAAATTTTTAGATTTAAAACTTATAAAATGAGATTACTCAATAATCATTTTAGAAATGCACAGAATTTATGAATACCCAGTCAATACATCTTTTAAAAGACGCAATTTAGTGTGATAACTTTTCTTTTTTAAATTTATTTTCTTTTCTTGTTTGTTTTATAAATAGAATGCCATTAGATAGTCATACATTACATATAAAGGGATGCTAAAATAATTAGTAAGATTAAGCTTGAGATATAAGAATTGTAATAATTTGATATGAAATCAGTAATAATTACTGATGAAACATACAGAAACCTGTGAATAACTGATATACTCTTTAAAATTTGTAATTTGTAACGCAAGATGGCTTTTTGATGTTTTTTCTTGTTAAATCTGTATTAATTGTGGTTATGTAAAATCAATAAAAAATTATCTTAATAGGAAAAAAAAGGACACAGTTAAACACAAAATGGATTTACTGGAAAAGGAGGAATTGGTGCAAAAGATTAGAGGTGCTAAACAGAATTACTTTGAAAATGCAAACAAGCCAGGCAGATGGTTGGCATATAAATTGAGAAAGGAGATAGAGGCAAAGAAAATACAACAATTTAAAGATGAACAAGGACAAATATATTATGGAAATGCTGAAAAGAAGAAAATTATACAAGACTACTATGCCAAACTGTACGAACAAGAGAAGATAGAAGAGAGAGGAGTTAAGCAGTGTTTAAAGGATGCCAATCTTCCCCAGATTGGCCTTAGGACCTTAGAATTATACTAGAAGGTAAAATTACAATGATGGAGCTCACTGAAGCTCTTAAAAGACAAAATAAAGGGAAGGTTCTGGACCGGATGGTCTACCAGTGGAATTTTATATAACGCTAGAGAATTCTTTGTCTCCTCCCATCCTAGAAGTTATGAATGAAGTAATGGTTGAAAGTAAAATACCTAACTCATGGTTAGAAGCATGTTACATAAAGAGGATGCAGACCTTACGCAAATCCAGAACTATAGACCTATCTCCTTGCTAAACTCAGATTATAAGATATTTGCATCTATACTGGCAGAAAGACTTAAGAAATACTTAAATGGGTTTATTCATCCAGACCAAAATGGTTTCTTACCAAAGAGACAAATTAAGGATAATATAAGAATAATTTTGAATACCCTGGAATTCTATGAAGCTCATCCTGCAAAGCAAATGGCTTTGATGTTTCTTGATGCACAGAAGGCCTTTGATAATGTGAACTGGCAATTTATGATACAACAAATGGAACAAATGAATTTTGGTAAGAACTTTATTCAAGCTATACAAAAAATTTACCACAAACAGCTAAAATAATGATGAATGGAGAATTAACAGATTCTATCGAAATAAAGAGAGGAACAAGAAGGCTGCCCATTGTCACCATTACTCTTTGTTCTAACACTAGAAGTTTTAAACAGAAGGATTAGAGATGAGGAAGAAATAAAGGAAATGACAAAAAGAAGAATATAGGTTGCAAGCATTTGCAGATGATCTAGTTTTTATTCTTGAGGAGCCTTTTGAATCTGCACCTAAATTGATAGAAAGAATTAAGGAGTATGGAAAAGCAGCAGGTCTGAAAATAAATAAAGATAAAACAAAGATTTTGACAAAGAACATACCACTTAAACAAAAAGAAGAACTGGTGGAAATTTTGGAGATGCAAGTTATTACTAATAGTAATAAGGTTAAATACCTAGGAGTCTTTTTAACAGCTAGATGTAGTACTCTTAAAGAGGACAACTATTTTAGACTGAAGCAACAAATTGCAACGGACTTACTGAAATGGGAAAAATTACATTTACCAATGATTGGGAGAATTTTACATAGAATCTTATATTTGTTTCAGACAATTCCAATTAGGTTGGGAAAGGACTATTTCAAAGATCTAAATAAAATGGTGTGGAAGTTCATATGGCAGGGTAAAAAAGTGAGAATAAAACTCAAAGTGATGCAAGATGCGAAAATAAGAGGAGGGCTGGGCTTCCCTGACTGGGAGCTATACTATCAGGCAACGAGTTTAATGTGGATTAAGGAATGGATAATATTAAAAAATGCTGGGCTCTTGAAATTAGAAGGTCATGACTTGTTGTTGGGATGGCATGCATACTTATGGTACAAGGGAACTAAAGCACATGGTTATTTTGAAGACACTGCATAAGAGATGCTTTGTTATTAAATTGGGAAAAGGTTAAGAGCTCACATTATCTAAAAATTCCAGTCTGGATATCAATCATTGAAGCTTTCTCATAGCCAATAATATATAAAAAGGAACAAACAATCAGATATGCTGAACTATTAAATACAGAGGGTGAACTTAAATTATTCAAGATTTGAAACAGGAAGGAATTGATATTAGTTCGTATTCATATGTGCAAATACATTCAAGATACAATGAAGATCAAAAAAGGGAGGGTCTCTATGATAAAATGACTGAATTAGATAAAATCTTAACAGGTACTGATGAAAAAGTAATTTAAAAAACTGGTAATTAAAAAAAGTAAATATGGCTATTTACTAGAGATGAAACTACAGGAAGAACAAGTTAAAGAAACTATGATAGCCTGGGGGGAAATTTCTGGGCATGGGATTGACTTAGAGAAATGGCAAAAATTGTGGTCTCAAAATTATAAAATGACACACAAGCACATAGACTTTAAACCAGAGCTTTTTCTATTGGGAATCATTCCAGAAATATGTAATAAAGACTTGAAATATTTGATTGTAAATGTTCTAACAGATGCTAGAATTGTATTTGCAAAAAATTGGAAAAACGAGAAAATACCAACTCAAGAGGAAATTATTTGGAAAATAATGGAATGTGTTGAAATTAGTAAACTCACATTTGAAATTGTGGTGAGTGGTGGAGAGAGTAGTGCAACTCTTAGGAAAGTGTAGCAAATGCTCTGCTATCCTGGAGGCTGGCCAGGGCACTCCCCGGGGGCAGGACGGGGGCAATGGGAGGTTCAGGGCACCACCCGGCTCTGTGCGGGAGGAAGGGGCTGCCAGGCCCTCCTGCCTGGGATGCAGCCCGTCCTTTTCCCTGCCCCAGCCGAGGATCCTTCGCCCAGGACCCCTGGAAGCTTTCCCGCCCAGTTGCATGCAAGGCGCCCTCTCTGGGTCCATGAGACGCGGGTTCCCGCCTCGGGTTCCATGTGACTGAACATGCACGCAGCCCACGTGACTCGACTCACCCACTGGAGGCTCCCACCAGTCCGCGGAATTTTTTTTACATGAAACCGGTCCCTGATGCCAAAAAGGTTGGGGACCCCTGTTCTAGATTACTGAATGTAGACGGACATGACTTACTGTTGAGATGGCATGCTTTCTTATGGTATAAGGGAACTAAAATGCAGGGTTATTTTATTATGAGAAAAAAGTTTTATTGGTTTTTACAAAATTTTAAAAACAGAAAAAAGGTGTAAGGTATTAAAGAGATATTTTGAGGACATCTATGTCGGAGGTGTCGGCCCCCTCCGAGGCTTCATACAGAAAAAAAAAAGGTAATACAATAAATTTTTCATTTCCCTACAAAGTGGAAAGCGATTCAGATATACATTTTATATTCATGCAATCAATCATTGGTTTCTATAAACATCCAAATAAAGGTTACACTATATAAAGGAAAGTCATTTGTGAGATCTGAGTCTTTTAGCAATTGTATCTTCCTCTCCCTGACCTCCAGTGGGCGGAGCCGTGGCCTCCCCCGTTCCCCCATTTTCATCCTCCAGGATTGGGGAATGTTTTTTAAGAAAGGCTTCCGCCTCTGCAATTGTTTTAATTCTTACTCTCCCCCCCCTCCCAGAACACTAACATTCCCTCGGGCATCAACCACTTTTATATAATCTTTTTGATAAGAATACAAACAGCCCTTTGGAACGACTTACCCCCTGAACTTCGCACCATCTCCGACCTCCGCCTCTTCCGCAAGTGTCTAAAGACACATCTGTTCCATCTAGCCGGCCTAGCGTAACCTCCATTACTGACTTTTAGATAGTTTTAAATTTGGGGATTTTAGTTTGGTTTTTAGCGCAGGATTTTATTAGAATACGTTTTTTAAAATTTTATATATTTTGTATGTATTTTTAGTATTCCTGTGCGCCGCCCTGAGTCCGTTTGGAGAAGGGCGGGGTATAAATTTAATAAAATAAAATAAAAATATGATAAAGATCAAAACAGAAGGTTTTTATGATAAAATGACTGAATTAGATAAAATTTTGACAGGTACTGATGAAAAAGTAATTAAAAATTATATGGACACTTACTAGAGGTTAAGCTAAAGGAAGAACAAGTTAAAGAAACTATGATAGTTTTGGGGAGAAATTTTGGACATGGGATTGACTTAGAGAAATGGCAGAAATTGTGGTCTCAAAATTATAAAATGACAATGTCAACAGCATATAAGGAAAATTTGTATAAGATGTTTTATAGATGGCACCTACCCCCGATGAGAATAGCAAGAATATTCAAGAACAAGTTGGAAAAGTGTTGGAAATGCCATCAGATACCAGGTTCGTATTACCATATGTGGTGGACTTGCACTGAAACTAAAAGGTATTGGACTAAAATCCACAGGTGGTTGGAGGAAATGACACACAAGCACATAGACTTTAAACCAGAGATTTTTTAAATTGGGAATTATACCAGAAACATATAGCAAAGATTTGAAATATTTGATTGTAAATGTATTAACAGCAGCTAGGATAGTATTTGCAAAAAAATGGAAAAATGAGAAAATACCAACGCAGGAGGAAGTTATACAAAAAATAATGGAATGTGCTGAAATGAATAAACTGAATTTGAAATTAGAGAACAAGAAGATGAACAATTTTATAAGTTATGGGACTTGTTTTATCAGTGGCTAGATAAAAAAACATGGAATGAAAAATATTGGAGAAACTTTCTACATTGTAAAAATAATAGAATAATAGGTGATGCTATAAAGACATTTTATTTTTAAATAGACAAATAAGGATGTAATGGAATATTGGTATATACATGAATTGAATATCTAGAACATTTGTTTTAAATGAAGAAATAACAATTCTAGTTGAACATATGATATATAAAGATTATAATGTACCGATATATACTTGATGGATAATTTGTGATTTTATACATAACTGAAAGTAGTAATGTAACAAATATAAAACACTGGAGAATTTTTTCACATTGTAAAAATAATAGAATGAGATAGGTGACTATATGAAGATGTTATTATTAAACAGATAAATAAGTATGCAATGGAATATTGGCATAGATATATGAAATTAAATTTTAGAATTTTTGTTTAAAATTCCCCGAGTTCCTTCGGGGAGAGGAAGCGGTCTATAAATTAAATATTATTATTATTATTATTATTATTATTATTATTATTATTATTATTATTATTATTATTATTATTATTATTATTAAAATAAGGAATATCAACTGTAACTGAACATATGATATATAATGATAAGGATGTATTCTTATATTTTTGATGGACAATTTATGATCTTATATGCAATCAGAAGTGGTGATGCACAAATTTTTGTACCCAAATGACATGCTATATGTGATTGATGAGGGTTACATGTTTTATGTTTTTTTGTTTCTGTTTGTTTAAAAAAACTTTTTTATTAAAAAAAAAAGAATAGTGATGGCTCGGTGGCTCCACACTTCTGCAGAGTTGTTTGCAAGAGCGAAACCAGCAAATGCAAATTCATCTCCACAATAAACTTACTCACTGAACGCTGCACAAACCATAAGAAACTTTGTTCATGGCCTGACCTGTCCATTCTACAGTGTGCCCATGCCCGCGAGCTCCACTCTGAGCTCAAAAGACACCTGGACAAAGGAGAGACTGACCTATATATTGCTTACTGTGCTGAATGTATCAAATGCAAGACCAGTGGTCCAAACAACCACCCTCACAACAACCAAAACTAGACATGCATGCCCCCAACTTTCTTCAGATCCACCCCTACAGACTTTAAATGCAAGCTACTTAACACAAGAAGCCTCACAAACAAAATGCCTGAATTCCTCCTGCTACTAAATACAGCCCTATTCAACCTTAGTTTTGTCTGCAAGACATGGTTGAATGTATCCTTTCCAGACTCCATTACCACAGTGACTATCACATTTTCTGTGATGAAAACCGTAGAAGGGATGGTGTTGCTATCTTCTATAAAAAGTATCTAAATCTTAATATTACACAGGAGCTTGCTTTTCCTGAAATCATTGTCTGCGAACTGTCCCTAAATACTACAGTTCATTTCTTGCTCTGCTACAGAGCCCTTGATTACGACCTTGATCATACAAACAAATTAACTGCACTACTAACATGGGCAGCTTCCTGCCCATACCCCCTTAACTTTCTTGGTGACCTCAATTTGTCTCTTATTAATTGGACCATTAATGAATGTACAACCGAACCTATACAGGCAACCCAATAAAATGCTGTTACAACTCTGGGGCTGGATCAATTGGTAACGAACAACTGCTTAGATCTCATCTTCTGTAATAGTTTAAACTCAGTTTATGGTCTACAAGTTAAAGAACCCTTTTCCAACAGTGACCACAGCATGATTGATTTTTGTCTCAATTTACATCCTTGCAAAGAGGGTCTTAATGATGGGACACCATATTTTAATTTAAAAAAAGTCAACTATGATCTCATAACCGCCGACCTTATATCTCTTGATTGGCACATTCTGTTTACTGGTTGTATTACTGCAGAAGACTATTATAACACTTTTCTGCTCAAAGTCAATAGAGTAATTAACCTATACGTACCATTAATAACCCCTAAAGACAAAAAAACCAAATTACCCATAACAATAAGAAAGCTTCAATCCAAGAAAAAATCTCTTTGGTGAGGAAACAAAACTAGGTATATAGCTAACTTTAAAAACTGCTACAAAGCCTTATGCCACCAGATAAAGGCAGAATGTACCAATCACCATTGCAAACAGAAGGAAGAGCTGTTACATTTAAAATCCACCTGAGGCTTCTATAATTTCGTAAATGCCAAACTTAAAGACTCAAAAACTATCCCACCCCTAAAAGGGTTTTACATGGAAGACTATAATGATGAAGCTGTTAAGGCTCTTCAACACATTCTTCAGTTCAGTCTTTGTCAACAGCAATGGCTGCTGCCCATTTCCTAGTTGTACCACAACTAATTGCAACAATCTCCTACATATTGATTTTACAGTAGATAATGTTGAAACGGCATTATGCAACCTAAAGCCATCTGTATCTATTGGCCCTGATGGATTATGTGCCTACTTCCTAAAAAAAAGCTTGTCACTGCCCTAGCTGAACCTCTAAGCACAATCTATAAGGTACAGCTGTGTGAAAATGTCCTGCATGCTTTATGGTTTATGACATTTTTTGGATAGGCCATTGATTTTATGATATTTTATGCTAACTGCTATGCAAATATTGTTATATTTAAATAAATACTGGTGATTTTTAGACGAAAAGCATAAGCTTTTTGCAATTTGGTGCTGTTTGGATGGGGATTGTGAATTTTCTTCCATGCTTACAATGCATGCTTACAATGACTATGAAAACAGATTAACTGATGCAATCCCAGTGGCATACGTTTTACAATTACTAAAGCCGATGCTACTGTTTTGTTAACATTTTTATAGTTTGTGGCCCTGAAAAGGACCATTTAGGTAACCAAACATGGTTACTAATATGAAATTGGCCAGCCCTTATTGCTTATCACCAGGTGGCGTTGCTTTGGCATAGACTGTATAAGCCTTTGCATGTGATCTTTGGTGACAATATGGTTCCAGGCTGCAATAATGGATTTGGATTGGATTGGATTGGATTTATTGGATTTATATGCCGCCCTTCTCCCAAAGGGTGGCATACAACGTAAGAAACACATAACACAAAAGTTAAAAAGAGATTAAATAAAGAATCCAATAAGCTATAAGCAATAAATTAATTAACAATTTACACATTATATGAAATAAATTAAATTTTGAATTAAAATTAATAGGTTATTTTATTCCAGCCAGGCCGGCTTGCTGAAAAAGCCAGCTTTTTAGGGTGCGCCAGAAAGATGGGAGGTCGGGGATTATGAAAAGCTCTGGGGGTAGCTCATTCCAAAGGGAAGGCACTCTCACAGAGAAGGCTCTCTCCTTGGGGGTGTTAAGTCCTCAGGTCTACGACAGTGCCAGCAAGTCTGGTGAACTCTGAATCACCACATTCCGGAACGGAGCCGGCAGCCGCGTCTGATTGGCTAAGACGCAGTTGGCAGGAGACTGTCTAGAAAATAGATACAATGTTGCAGCTAGCTTGCTGCAAGGGTTCCTGTCTGAGAGCCTATATAAAGGGCTGTCAGACAGGGAAGCCTTGCCAGTAGTGATTCTTGTGTACTGTAAATAGTTGCTGAATAAACGTTCCTGTTAATTGACCATGCCTGAGTCGGACTCCTTTGTCTAATCTAACACTGGCAACGAGGATGGGATTCAGGCCTTGTCATTAGGCACAATGGGGAACGAAGCTTTGATTATACAAGTGCAGAGCGCCCACCACAGCCGCACCTTGACGACAATGCCACCGTTCGCGCCGTTTGATCCGATGAAGGAGCAATGGGCTTCCTTCTTAGCACGCTTCGAGTGTTTCATGATCGCAAGTGATTACGGCGAACTCACACCAGCAAGGAAGCTGAGCCTCTTCCTCCAGTGTGGCGGTCCAGAATTATTCGCCACCGCTCGAACCATAGCAGCGGTACACGAAGTGCCGTGGGACGATCTCCTGGGCTGCCTGAGAGCACACTACACGCCTGTGCCATCTCGCATAGCACATCGCTACGCATTCAGGCAATGTGTGCAACAACCGCAGCAATCTGTAGCTGAGTTCCTCCAGAAACTGAGAGCCACCGCAATTCCTTGCGAGTTCCCCGCAGGCTTCCTGGAGGAATCTTTACTGGAGCAGTTCATGTGCGGCGTCAAAGACATCCGCCTAAAGCGCCGCTTGCTCTCTAAAACTGTCCTGACTCTCGAGCAAGTGGTGGAAGAAGCCCGCGCGGCGGAATTGTCAGAGATTTCCACATCTGACATGGGCCGCGCTCGCACTCCTCTTTTCCCCACTCCACGAGCATGTCTAGTGGACGAGATAGCGCCACTAGACGAGATAGAGGATGAAGACCAAGGGGACTGCATGAGGGTGACCGGGCGCTTGCCTAATCACACCTCAGCAAAACCCCGGGAGCTGCCTCATTTACACCTCAGCAAAACCCCGGGAGCTGCCTAGGTTGCGGAGGTGCCCACCAAAGACCCGACTGCCCCTTCAAGGCATCGGTGTGCCGCAGATGCGGCAGGAAAGGACACCTGGCAGCCGTGTGCCATGCCGCCGCACCAACGACTACTCCAGCAGCTGCCTCCAGAGCCGCTCCACCAGGACAACAAGCGGCTCAGAAATGATCGAGACGCCGCCAGCCACAGCCGACTGACTGCTTCGCGCTGTCGGAGATGCCCCCAGCTCTGAACTTCGACCAGGCAGAGAGTATGAGACTGTCCACGGTGGTTTGTTTAGAGGGGATGGGAGTCAAGATGGAAATAGACTCCGGGTCCTCTAGATCCCTCATTTCCTAGGCACAATTAACTAAATTGTGCCCCCATCTCCGGAAACGAGACCTCGGCCCTGCGGCGACGATCCTAAAAGACTATCAGGGTTCGCCAATTCCCATCTTGGACTGCATAGAGTGAGGGTAGACTACGGCTCTTTCCATGGGACCCTTCCCGTCCTAGTAGTGGCCAATTCCCTAGCTGCCTTGATCGGATTGAACTGGTTTCCAGCCTTGGGACTGTCAGTCCAAGGACTACACAGCATGCCAGCCAGTTCTCCGGTAGACGTAGTGATCAAAGAGTTCAGCGACGTCTTTGATGGCAGCCTAGGAACGTACAAGGGCACTCCCGTTTCCCTAAACCTGGATCCCCAGGTTGCTCCTGTCCGCTTGAAGGCCCGCAGGCTGCCGTTCGCACTGAAGCCCGAGGTTGAAGCAGAATTAGATCGATTAGTGGCGCAGGGCGTGCTCGAACCCGTCGATCAGGTGAAATGGGAGACCCCAATTGTGGTCCCCATTAAGCCCGACGGGTCCGTGAGGATCTGCGCCGACTATAAGTCGACGATCAACCTCGGGCTTCAGGCGAACCCATACCCGGTTCCGGTAGTACAGGACCTGCTCCACTCTCTGGGGCGGGGTCGAGTATTCGTGAAACTGGATATGGCGCAGGCCTACCAACAGCTCCCGGTGGACGACGAGGCTGTGGAGGTGCAGACCATCGTCACCAACCGAGGGGCTTTTCGCTGTCGCCGCCTCCAATTCGGCGTATCCGTGGCCCCGGCGATCTTCCAGAGCCTCATGGAGCGACTGCTCCATGGGCTCCCTGGCGTTGTACCGTACTTTGACGATGTCCTGATTGCTGCTGCCAGCATATCAGAGCTCGCCAAGACATTGCAGAAGGTCCTCAGAGTTTTCAGGGGCGCGGGTTTAAAATTGAAGTGCAGCAAATGTACGTTTGCTGCGCCGAGGGTGGAATTCCTGGGCTTCATGATTGATGCCCAAGGAATTCACCCAACCCCCTCCAAGGTTGAGGCCATCCAAAAGGCCCCCACTCCTGCCTCCAAAACGGAGCTGCAGGCATTCCTCGGCCTTTTGAATTTTTACGCGCCATTTATTCCCCACAAGGCATCGCCAGCCGAGCCGCTGCATCGGTTGCTCGACCGATCCGCGGCCTGGCACTGGGGCAACCGCGAAGCGCATGCATTCGCGGCTGTCAAAGCCATGCTCACGTCAGACGCGGTACTAGTCCAGTACCATGACAGGCTTCCTCTGACGCTTGCATGCGATGCCTCCCCTTTTGGCCTGGGGGCTGTCCTGAGCCACGTCTTTCCAGACAGCTCGGAAGCCCCCATTGCTTTTTACTCCTGGACAATGTCTCAAACGGAGAGAAACTACAGCCAAATCGACAAGGAGGCTTTGGCTGTAGTGTCCGGGATTAAGAAGTTCCACAATTACCTCTATGGGCGGACCTTTTCTGTCATCACGGACCACAAGTCGCTCTTTGGGCTGTTGGCCGGTGACCATCTGACCCCCCCCATCCTGTCGCCCAGGATGACCCGTTGGACGGAATTTCTGGCAGCATATGACTATACGCTGCTATACCGTCCTGGCAAGCAGATAGGGCATGCCGATGCCCTAAGCTGCTGCCCTCTCCCGGGGCCGGATCCGGCCCCTGTGCCGGCCCTCTCCGTTCTGATGGTCGCGGAGTCGGACTTGCCCTTGTCCTCTTCCGCCGTCGCCGCTCAAACCCGCGCAGACCCCGTCCTCGCCCAGGTCTGCCATTGGGTGCTGAGGGGGTGGCCTTCGGGCAGCGTGGCCGAAGACTTTCGGCCATACAAGTCACGCCAGCTGGAGCTCTCGCTCCATTGCGGATGCTTGTGTTGGGGAGATCGGGTCATCGTCCCTTCCCCTCTCAGACACATGGTTCTTCAGTCGCTCCATGCCAATCACCCAGGCATAGTCCGTATGAAGGCTTTAGCCCGGAGCTATGTCTGGTGGCCTGGCATGGACGCTGAAGTGGCAGAGTGGGTGGCCGCCTGCTCCACCTGCCAATTGTCCCGGCCGGCCCCGCTGATCTCCCCGCCGAGGGAGTGGGACCTTCCCAGGAGCCCGTGGTCCAGGCTCCACTTGGATTTCGCGGGTCCCTTCCATGGCCAGAATTTCCTTGTGGTGGTGGATGCGTTCTCCCTGCTGGGTGGAGGTGATTGTCATGGCCTCCACCACAGCGGAGAGCACCGTGTGCGCGTTGTGCCGCCTGTTCTCCACCCATGGGTTGCCGGACGTCATTGTGTCCGACAACGGACCCCAATTTCAGTCCTCCACCTTCTTGGACTTTCTGGCCACTCAAGGGATCCGCCACGCGCCGGTTGCCCCTTATCACCTGGCGTCTAATGGACGCACGGAACGAGCAGTCCGCTCGGCCAAGGAAGCCTTGGCCCGTTTGGATAAAGGGGACTGGCAGGCAAGGGTGACTGCGTACCTTTTGGGACAGCATGTCACACCTTGCCCGGCCACAGGGAAAAGCCCCGCGGAGCTCTTGATGGGCTGACACTTGCGGACCACCCTGGACAGACTGCACCCCAATTACGATGGGGTGCAGAGGAGCAACCTGCAGGTTCCCTCCCCTCGCCTATTTCAAGTTGGGGACCTAGTCTGTGCAAGAAACGTCTCAGGGGAGCCGCGATGGGTTCCCGCAACCATCTTGGACTTAACCGGCCCCTGCTCTTACAGGGTCGGCCTACGCGATGGATCTGAGTGGCGGCGCCACCTGGATCAACTAAGGTGCCGCCTGCCCGAGATGGCCTTCACCACACCAGGCCGTTCCTGCCCGTTGGCCCCTGTTGGGCCGCTGTTCCCTGTTCAAGCCGAGACGCAGAAGGTAACTCCGGAGACTTTTGCCAGTTCTGGCCTCTCGTCATCGGACACACTCTGCAGACCCCCTCCGGACTACTCCACTCAAGCCGCTAGGAGGCCCACCCTACCAACCAGCTGCCAGCCGGCAACCTTCGACAACCTCCAGCCCGGCCGCCACGCCCCCTCGCATGGACTTACCATTATCGCCGGTTCCCGCAACGCTGACTCCACCTCCGGGGGCAGGCCGCGGTGACGTGAGTGGGGCCTCCACTCCCCAAGGGGAGGAGCTTCCCCAGGAACTACTTACCGCGCCGAGCTCTCCGCAGCAACTGAGGCATTCGGGGCGGGCCCGACACCGCCCCGCCTACTTGGAGGAGTACGCATGCGCCTACACGTTGATGGACAGAAAGACTGGACACATGCGCACTGATCTTGGGGGAAGGAGTGTTAAGTCCTCAGGTCTACGACAGTGCCAGCAAGTCTGGTGAACTCTGAATCACCACATTCCGGAACGGAGCCGGCAGCCGCGTCTGATTGGCTAAGACGCAGCTGGCAGGAGACTGTCTAGAAAATAGATACAATGTTGCAGCTAGCTTGCTGCAAGGGTTCCTGTCTGAGAGCCTATATAAAGGGCTGTCAGACAGGGAAGCCTTGCCAGTAGTGATTCTTGTGTATTGTAAATAGTTGCTGAATAAACGTTCCTGTTGATTGACCATGCCTGAGTCGGACTCCTTTGTCTAATCTAACAGGGGGTCGCCAGCCAACACTGTCTGGCTGATGGCACCCTGAGGAGGCCAACTCTGTGGGATCGTACTGGACAATGGGAGGCTTCCGATAGCAGTAGGTAGTCAGATGGATTCAATCAGCTCTTGCTTGGTCTTTGGATGCTTCTTGCTTATTTCATAATCAATCTTACAATACAATAGCAGAGTTGGAAGGGACGTTGGAGGTCTTCTAGTTCAACCCCCTGCCTAGGCAGGA
Organism: Rhabdophis nuchalis; assembly: GCA_039707465.1. Taxonomy (NCBI): domain Eukaryota; kingdom Metazoa; phylum Chordata; class Lepidosauria; order Squamata; family Natricidae; genus Rhabdophis; species Rhabdophis nuchalis. The sequence continues at coordinate 215,851,144 of CM077643.1, forward strand.
ACCTTATAACATTTCAGACTATCCAACATCTTCTTAAACATTTCATATATAACATTTCATATATAACATTTCAGGCTATCCAACATCTTCTTAAAGACTTCCAGTGTTGGGACTTCCAGTGTTACAACTTCTGGAGGCAAGCTGTTCCACTGATTAATTGTTCTAACTGTCAGGAAATTTCTCCTCAGTTCTAAGTTGCTTCTCTCCTTGATTAGTTTCCACCCATTGCTTCTTGTTCTCCTCTCAGATGCCTTGGTGAATGCTTGACTCCCTCTTCTTTGTGGCAAACCCTGAGATATTGGAACACTGCTATCATGTCTTCCCTAGTCCTTCTTTTCATTAAACTAGACATACCCAGTTCTTGTAACCATTCTTCATATGTTTTAGTCTCCAGTCCCCTAATCATCTTTGTTGCTCTTCTCTGTACTCTTTCTAGAGTCTCCACATCTTTTCTTCATCATGGCAACAAAAACTGAATGCAGTATTCCAAGTGTGGCCTTACCAAGGCATTATAAAGTGGTATTAATACTTCACATGATCTTGATTCTATCCCTTTGCAGCCTAGAACTGTGTTGGCTTTTTCGGCAGCTGCTGCTGCACACTGCTGGCTCATATTTAAATGGTTGTCCACTAGGACTCCAAAATCACTCTCACAGTTACTACTATTGAGCAAGGTACCACCTATATTGTAACTGTGCATTTTGTTTTTCTTGCCTAAATGTAGAACCTTACTCTTTTTACCATTGAATTTCATTTTGGTAGATAGTGCCCAATGTTCAAGTTCGTCAAGATCTTTCTGTATCTTAAGCCTATCTTCTGGAGTGTTGGCTATTTCTGTACAGGAGTAACCCTCTTCATAAAGCAGAATGATGTGATGCCGCTGTCAAGTCAAGTCAAGTCAAATAGGTTTTATTGTCATTTCAACAATATACAATACAGTACACAGTGAGATGAAACAACGTTTCCTCAGGACCAAGGTACTACATCAGACAACATAGATAAAAAGAAAAAAGCAGAATGCAGAACTACATACAGCTCTAAATCTAAGAACTTAAAGAGTGTTGAGAAGTCTGTGGAAAGAAACTGTTACACAGTCTGTGCGGGCCTCAATGTTTCTGTACCTTTTTCCAGATGGCAGCAGAGTAAAAAGCATGCATGAGAGGGGGGGGGGTCAAAATGTTTCTGGCTTTACGAATGCAGAGTGTAGTGTATATGTCCATGACAGAGGGAAGAAAAACCCCAATGATCTTCTTTGCTGTCCTCACTATTCGTTGTAGGGTCTTGCGATCCGAAACGGTGCGATTCCCAAACCAGGTGGTGATGCAGCTGGTCAGGGCGCTCTCGATGGTCCTTCTGTAGAAGGTTGTAAGGATGTGTGGTAGAAGCTGTGCCTTCCTCAGTTTCCTAAGAAAGTAAAGATGTTTCTGGGCCTTCCTTGTTATAGAACCGGTGTTGAGGGACCAAGTCAGTTTCTCTGCCAAATGAACACCAAGAAATTTAGTGCTCTCTATGATCTCCACGGAGGAGCCATTGATCTTCAGTGGGGAGCGATCGTGTTGTGTCCTCCTCAGTACTATTGAAAGCAAAGGCCTATCTTTGGCTGCAGCCGGAGCTAAATTAAATTTCTCGATGCTTTTCATGCCTCTTTTTAGTCAGAGAGTATAACAACATTGATTAGCTCATAGATTTAGCCTCTGTGCATTTTGATTGGTCAGTCAAAGCTTGCTGCTGATTGGCTACTTTCAATCCTCGAAAATTCAAGGTGTGTTTGTTTTAGCACATAAACTCATTCAAACCCTTAAAAAGACTTTGATATATTAATAAAAATTATGCATCTTAATCCGACTATAAAAATTTTCATCAAAGTACTAATTTTGCGTGGCTTTTATGAGTGAAAAATTGATTAAACATGTAAGTATAGCTTAAAACTGAAAGTGTTCAGGACTTTTTCACACAGTTGTATCTTTCTGAACCAGCTCCTTGGCCAACTTATGGTCATTAGCCACACTCATACCTTTCTTTAAAAAGGGGGACCCTAACCTAGCAGAAAATTACAGACCAATCTCATTGTGTTGCATCACCTGTAAAGTCATGGAATCAATTATAAACCAATCCATCACCCACCACTTAGAGACAAACAACTTACTTTCTAACAAGCAGTTTGGTTTCAGGAAAAATTTGTCTTGTAATCTGTAACTCCTACACTGCAGAAACATTTGCACCACACATCTTGACCAGGGTAAAACAATAGGCACAATTTACACAGACTTCTGCAAAGCTTTTGATTCAGTGGTGCACGACAAACTACAGTTAAAACTAAGCTCTTACAGCATTTCTGACTCCCTGTACAAGTAGATAGCCACGTTCCTGTCAAACAGGAGACATGGTCAAAATAGGGAGCACTTTATTCTTTACTTTTTCTGCTTTACATAAATGATCTCAGCGATCATATCATAAGTAACTGTGTCCTCTTTGCTGATGACATTAAATTATTTAACACCAGCAACAATGTTGCTGCCCTATAAAGAGACCTCGACTATGTATCAGAATGGTCGTGCATTTGGCAACTCCAAATCTCAGCTAATAAATGCTTTGTCCTACGCAATGGCAAAAAACCCTAGAACACCAAATACAAGTTGGGAGGAAACAACCTTGTTGATGACCCTCACTCTGTCAAGAACCTAGGAGTACTCATCTCAAATGATCTAAACACCAGAGCTCACTGTAATAGCATTGCCAAAAAGGCATTAAGAGTTGTTAACCTAATTTGGCAAAGTTTCTTCTCCGGTAACATTGTATTGCTAACTAGGCATGCAAAACCTTTGCCAGACCTATTCTTGAATACAGCTTGTCTGCCTGGAATCCACACTGTTTATTGGACATTAATATAATTGAGCAAGTCTAGAGGTATTTCACGAGAAGAGTACTTCACTCCTCTGTTCACAATAGAATGCCATCAGGCTCAAAACTTTGGCCTTGGACAATCTGGAACTGTGCCACCTGTGGTCAGACCTAAGCATAGTACACAAAATTGTCTACTACAATGTCCTACCTGTCAATGACTACTTCAGCTTCAACCTCAATAATACACAGGCAAACAATTGATACAAAGTCAAGGTAAACCACTCCAAACTCAATTGCAGAAAATACAACTTCAGCAACAGAGTGGTCAATGCCTGGAATGCTCTACCTGACTCTGTTGTTACATTCTCCATTGTTACAAACCCTCACAGTTTCAACCTTAAACTGTCTACTGTGGACCTCACCCCATTCCTAAGAGGTCTTTAAAGGGGGCGTGCATAAACGCACCCATGTGCCCACCATTCCTGTCCTACTGTTCCCTTTTATTTGTATTCATTTCCTATGTTCATGTTCATACTTATATCTGCTATCTTGTACATGTTTGACAAACTAATGAATAAATAACAGTGGAGGACCAGCCTACATCACCTCAGCCTCGTCCAGGCTGATTGGGTGCTGATCTATATCTTGTGGCAGCCACCTGTGCAGCTTCCTTGGAGTCAGCAAGAGACCACCCCAGTGCCTTGGCCCTGTCCCCTGGGCATGCACACAGGAGGTGGCGAGCACTGGCATCCTGGGTGAAAGGGAAGCACTAAGAATGCAGTCAGCTTGTGGGGCAAGATGGCCCACAGGGATGCAAGGCCCCGTATGTGCTCACCATCTTTTGTGCCCATGCCTGGGGGGGGGGGCAGGGCGGGGCAGGGCATAACAGGTATGTCCCCTCAGTGGCTCCAGGCTGGTTCTGTGGATCTAAGGCTGACCATGTTCCAGCTCAGATGGCTGCTGCCAGGTTGTAGATCAGTCTCCAATTGGGCCAGGCCGAGGAGCTGCAGGTGGTCCTTCGCTGTTTCCAGGGTGGCTCTAGGGGCTAGATCTAACCACATCATGGGCCAGATCTTCCCCACGGGCCTTGTAAAGTGTTGAAAATAAAGAAAAAAGATAGAAATGTTCTATCAATAGCAATTACAATTAAGGATGTTTATTTGACAAATATAATAATAATAATAATAATAATAATAATAATAATAATAATAATAATAATAATAATAATAATAATAATTTATAAACCGCTCTCTCTCCCTGAAGGGACTCGAGGCGGTGCACAGGGAATTTAAAAATACATGTATAAAACCACAAGCATAAATACAATATTAAAATGAATTAAACTTAAACCCTGCGCTAAAATCCCAAACCAACTAAAACTAAACCCCTAAAAAACCCTAATAAAACAGTTTGATTACCCCAGGCCGGCCAGGCAGAAGAAATGAGTTTTTAGTTTTTGACAGAAGGAGCGGAGGTCCGTAGTTGTTCTAATTTCGGGGGGAAGGTCGTTCCAGAAGGTCGGGCCCACCACAGAGAAGGCCCTTCCCCTGGGTGTTGCCCGCTGGCATAGCCTAGTGGACGGCACCCGGAGAATCCCTCTCTGTGGGAGCGAATCGGCCACAGGGATGTATGGGGCAGGATGCAATCCCGCAGATAGCTAGGTCCCGTGCCATGGAGCGCTTTGAAGATTATAACCAACACCTTGAAGCGCACCCGAAAGACGACAGGCAGCCAATGCAGCTCGCGCAGGAGCAGTGTTACATGGGAGAACCTGGAGGTTCCCATAACTGCCTGCGCGGCTGCATTCTGGACAAGCTGCAGTCTTCGGGTGCACCTCAAGGGGAGCCCCATGTAGAGAGCATTACAGTAGTCCAGTCGGGATGTCACTAGTGCATGAGTGACTGTGCAAAGGGCATCCCGGTCCAATAGGGGACGCAACTGGCGGACCAGACGAACCTGGTAAAACGCCCTCCTGGCTATGGCCGTCACTTGATCTTCCATGGACAGCCGTGCATCAAGGAGGATGCCCAAGTTGCATGCCCCATCCACAGGGGTTAGATGTTCACCCCCTATGGCCAGTGATGGAGTCAACTGGTTATACCGGGCTGCCGGGAACCACAGCCACTGAGTCTTGGACAGGTTGAGTCTGAGTCTGTTCCTTCCCATCCAGGCCCGCACGGCTTCCAGGCACTGGCACATCACCTCTACGGCATCGTTGGGGTGGTTTGGGGTCGATATATACAGCTGCATATCATCAGCGTAGAGGTGGTACTCTACCCCAAAACCACAGATGATCTCGCCCAGCGGCTTCATATATGTGTTGAACAGGAGTGGCAAGAGGACCGACCCCTGAGGCACCCCACAAGTGAGGGGTCTCGAGGTCGACCTCTGCCCTCCTGCCAACACAAATTGCGATCAACCGGAGAGGTAGGAGGAGAACCACCGTAGCACGGTGCCCCTCACCCCCAACCCCTCCAGCCGATGCAATAGGATACCATGGTCGATGGTATCAAAAGCCGCTGAGAGGTCTAATAGGACCAGGATGGAGGAACAACCCCCATCTCTGGCCCTCCAGAGATCATCCACCAATGCGACCAATGCCATCTCGGTGCTGTGTCCGGGCCGGAAGCCGGACTGGCGCGGGTCCAGATAACCAATTTCCTCCAGATGACGGGGGAACTGTTGTGCCACCACACTCTCTACAACCTTCGCCAAAAAGTGAAGGTTGGAGACCGGACGGTAATTTACCAACAATGGTGGGTCCAGAGAGGGCTTCTTGAGGAGGGGTCTCACCACCGCCTCTTTCAAGATGGTAGGCAAGAACCCCTCACCCAAGGAAGCATTCACTACCTCCTGGAGCCAGCCTCGTGTAACCTCCCAGGATGCCAGTACAAGCCAGGAGGGACACGGGTCCAATAAACATGTGGTAGCTCGCAGTCGCCCATGTAACCTGTCCATATCTTCGGAAGTAACAGAGTCAAATTCTTCCCACAAAACTGTCTCAAGATCTGCCTCGGGGCATCCCACTGGACCACTTTCGATGGAGGCCAACTCGCTCCGAATCTGAGTGATTTTATCCTGCAGATATTCCCCAAATTCCTCTGCTCTACCCTGCAAAAGGGCTTCCTGCATCCTCTGTTGAAGGAGGGAGCGGGTCACCCTAAACAACAATTATTGACTTTTTCATCAATGAAAAACTGAATATAACACTAGAATAAAGTAATATTGCAGATGAGTATTTGCATATACAATAAAGTATTTTATTGTATAATAAAGATTTTGGACTTGAGTTGATTACTTAATATTGAAATCTCCATAACTTAATATGATAACATGCTAATAAAAGGAATGAATAGCTAAGCTTTAATTCTTTAACAAAACTTAAAATCTATAGTGGTATCATGGTATTTGACTGTTTCAAAACTCATTGAATTTGGTACTCGACACATGTTTATGAGAAAATATTGTCCCAATACTCATAGTGGTGTTCTGTGTGCTGCAAAAGCAAGAGGGAGATGGCTGCAGAGAGAGAACAGGAAGTTGCCCATGCTGGGATGGTCACTGACATAGAAAAAAATACATTTTTTTCCTGTCAAAACAAAGGGTCATATGGCTAATCACCTGGTTTGTTTGGCACTAATAGTTTTTAGTACCCATTGTGCCTCCCAGAAATAATTAATGTTTAGTACTGAGGTACCACTGTATAAAAAAAAATTTTTTTAAAGGGAAAAGATAAACAAAAAAGAACTATTGACTTTCTAACTCCCCCCTTTTGTACATCTGCTAATTTACAAAATTATAGACTTTTAAGAGACCTTAGAAGCGAGATTGTAAGTAATTATATTTGTCATGTTGAGGACTATTCTTGTTTAAATTTTTATTGTGAATGTGTACTGTAAACTATTATATGTATGGGAACTATTCTTGTTTAAACGTCTATTGTCTATGTAGACTGTGGGTTTTGTTATTGCTGCATATTCCCAATTGGGTGTTATTAAAATAACATATTTTTGAAGTGCAGAACAAAATTTATTATTCCTGCTGAAAGCCTACGTTTCATTAAATTATCACATTTTTTTTATCCCCCCTCCCCCCACGAAATTATATCTAATAAAAAAGTTGTGGTTTCGTTTCAAATTGAAATTCCAAAATTTTCTGCAGTGGACTTGTGTCAGCATTCCAAATATCATCCAAAATTAAATTAGAGTCTAAGGCAGAGCTTTCCTAAAGTTCCAATTTATTAAGAGAGACATGTTGGTACATCTGTGGAAAACCCGAATCTGAGCTTCCTGGGTTTCCCCACCCAGTTGATACTTCATGATCTTGCTCCCACACCCACAAGTCCATCGCATGGTCCAATCTTCCACTGTCACGCTGGTATTTCCACCCATCTAATTTTGGTCGAGTGCAGAGGTGTGGAGACAAAGAATGACCTTAGCTTTCTAGAAAGGAATTTTTTATTTTGACAATAGCACATTCTACTCCTTACTATTCCCCTCCCAATTCCCCACTAATAAAATAGCATAGTAAAATAAGAGAGAATGTGGCAGGCCAAAGATCCTAAAAGGAACTGGCTGCAGGCCTGACAACTTGTGGATCTTGTTATAAAACATTTTTTCTGTTTCATGGCAATCCCAATATTTATCTATATAAATAAAAATGTAAAATAGTTTGTACGAATCCACTAATCTCAAAAAGTACTGGACCAATTTGCCTCACATTTTGACACAAGGTAGCCAAGAACTTCCGATAATAGAATAGCTAATCATTTTGTGCCTAGCACACTTGTATCATGTGTAAAGTAAACACAAAAAAAGTACTAACTGAAAAATGTGTTTACTCCCTGTAACTCCGCCCACCAACAGTCATTAACTACGGAGGCCTCTTATGGACAAAAAGGCACTGGAGTCAAACTATTCTCCAAAGCATCTGAGGGCAGAACAAGAAGCAATGGGTGGAAACTAATCAAGGAGAGAAGCAACTTAGTACAGAGGAGAAATTTCCTGACAGTTAGGACAATTAATCAGTGGAACAGCTTGCCTCCAGAAGTTGTGAATGCCCCACCCTGGAAGTCTTTAAGAAGATGTTAGATAGCCATTTGTCTGAAATGGTATAGGGCAGGGGTCTGCAAAGTCGGCTCTTTTAAGACTGGTGGACTTCAACTCCGAGAATTCCCCAGCCAGCTATGCTGGCTGGGGAACTCTGGGAGTTGAAGTCCACCAGTCTTAAAAGAGCCGACTTTGCAGACCCCTGGTATAGGGCTTCCTGCCTAGGCAGGGAGTTGGACTAGATGACCTCCAAGGTCCCTTCCAACTCTGCTATTGTATTATTGTATTACAGTAGGTAGGTAGATAGGGGAATAGAGAGAGGGGGTTGCCACAAAGAAGAGGGAGTCAAATTATTCTCCAAAGCACCTGAGGGCAGAACAAGAAGCAATGGGTGGAAACTAATCAAGGAGAGAAGCAACTTAGAACTGAAGAGAAATTTCCTGACAGTTAGAACAATTAATCAGTGGAACAGCTTGCCTCCAGAAGTTGTGAATGCCCCAACACTGCAAGTCTTCAAGAAGATGTTGGATAGCCATTTGTCTGAAATGGTATAGGGCTTCCTGCCTAGGCAGGGAGTTGGACTAGATGACCTCCAAGGTCCCTTCCAACTCTGCTATTGTATTATTGTATTATAGTAGGTAGGTAGATAGGGGAATATATAGATAGGGAGAAATACAGTAGGTAGGTAGGTAGATAGAGGGATAGATAGGGAGAAATACGGTAGGTAGGTTGGTAGGTAGGGGGATAGATAGGGAACAGCACAGTAGGTATGTATGTATGTATGTATGTATGTAGGTAGGTAGATAGGGGGATAGAGAGGAAGAAATACAGTTGGTTTGTAGGTAGGTAGGTAGGTGTATAGATAGGTAGCGAGAAATACAGTAGGTAGGTAGAGGAATAGAGAGAGAGGGAGAAATACAGTAGGTAGATAGGTAGAGGGATAGAGAAGGGGAAATACAGTAGGTAGGTAGGTAGGTAGATAGAGGGAGAAAGGAAGAAATACAGTATGTAGGTAGGTAGAGGGATAGATAGAGAGGGAGAAATACAGTAGGTAGGTAGGTTGGGGGTTATATGGTGGTTGTGTGTATGTGTACAGGTGTAGATCTACACACAGATTGGTTGGCCATTTAACCAGACTGGGTCACAGCAACGCGTGGCCGGGTGTAGCTAATTATTTTATAATTTGTTAATGTTGGATATTATTGATGGAATTGTATACTATATGTAGAACAATCTGTACCAATGTAAAATCTTTCTAATTTTTGCTTTTTCAATCTGTACTACATACCTCCCAACGTCGATCATTGGTAAAAATCTCTTCACTTGCTAAGTCCAATTGATTCCATTCCAAAAGCAATTTCAGTTGACCATTCCAGTCATCTTTATCTTCTTCATTTGTGCTGAAAGCTGTAATTGGAGAAGGAACTATGGTTAATATTAAAATCATACTCTGTGAAGTACAGTGTTCAATTCTCATTTTCCAACTTTAACTCCCTTTGTTTTCTCTAGACTTTCTATAAAGAAGAATTAATGCTGCTATTAATAAAACGATGAATACAAGAATTTTGCCTAGTTATTGAAGTGTTAGGGCATCCTGCTTCCAAAATGCCTTCCTAATTCCTTTATGCTTTCATTTTTTCTGATTTTATCTTAATTAAAAGGTAAAGGTTCCCCTCACACATATGTGCTAGTCGTTCCCGACTCTAGGAGGCAGTGCTCATCTCCATTTCAAAGCTGAAGAGCCAGCGCTGTCTGAAGATATCTCCATGATCATGTCGCCGGCATGACTAAATGCTGAAGGCACAGGGAACACTGTTACCTTCCCACAAAGGTAGTCCCTATTTTTCTACTTGCATTTTTACATTCTTTTGAAGTGCTAGGTATGCAGAGGTTGGGACAGGTAATGCTAGCTCAATCTGTTATGCAGCACTAGGGATTTGAACTGCCGAACTGCCAACCTTTCTGATTGACAAACTCACAATCTTAGCCCCTGAACTACCACATCCCTTTATTTTAATTAGGAATTCCTATGAATAATCCTTATTTTAACAAATATAGCATATTTAAATAGAATGGTCAATTACACTTTTTTCAAGTTTTTTTTTAATGAAAATGTCAAATCAATATGTGAACAGTGTGGCACCTGGGCACCATACATTCCAATCAAAATTAAACTAATTAGATTAAACATAATTATTGCATTTGATCAACTTATGTGTGTGTTTCTAATAATACACATTTATATTAGGTTGCACTCTTATCATTATTCAATTATTCCACATTTTCTCATTATTACTTTCATTTTATAAGATAAAATGTATACATTAATATTCCCCTTATTTCTATCACTTATTCTAGCTTTTAATGTCACCCTTTATTGAGAAACGTTTTCTTCTTTTCCTATCTAACTTCTAATAATGTTAACTGCTTAAAGAAAAAAGAGGGGGGGGGGAATAAGGGAGGGAAGAAAAGCAACTCAAAACAACAACAAAAAAGAGGAATCATCCACACTATCTTTTGCCCATTTCATACTTTAATTGCTTTTAATTAATCAATTAAGGGAGGAGAGGAAAAAGGAAAAACGAATCAGAATAATAAACAATAAAATCATCTATCCATTGTCTCTTGCCCACTTCAATGCTTTAATTGCTATGCTTTTTTTTACTTGCCTCCCAAATTCCTCTCTTAAATCTCTATCTATAGCTATTTCTTAGATGTCCAATCTAGGTGTTCCGCTCACCTCTACACTCTTATACTGCCTTGTTTTTAAAATTTCTACCCAGGCCCCTGCCTTCATTTGAAACATATCTTCCAACTCTCTTAATATGTTTTCCCCCTGGTTTAATTCATCAATCACTATTATTTTCGTTGTTTTATCCTCTTTATCATCTTCCTTCTTCATTTCTTCTTTTGACTCCTCCCTTTCCTGGGTATCTTGGTCTGTACTCATCATCCCTTGTATGGTATTTTCTATTTTTTCATGATCTCATTAAATCCTTTTTCCATAATGTCTTTTGTATTTTGAAAGAGTAAATCCATGTCCTGTATAATTCCGCTCATTCTTTTAAAAAAAAGAAAGAAAGAAGAGAAACTATCCAACAGTCCAAGAACTATTTATTCAGTCTTTGAATTATCCTTCAAGGAGTACACTAGTCCCATTTCTTTATGTCTCATAGTCTTGGACTTCGGGAGGTCACTGTGCCTCAGATAGGCGGGTGTGAGTCCCTTTTTGTGAAGTGGGGCCTTGGAGTTCAGGTGGGCCTTTTTGTTATGTGGGTTCAGGTGGGCCTTTTTGTTATGTTTTTGTCTCCCTGCCACATTTCATTGGCCCTGCCTGAACTGCTGGATGTGTTAGCCGGGTTGGTGATTGATTTCCCCAGGCTTATGGTCCGGAGGGATTTCAATCTGCCATTAGCAAGACATGTGAGTTGGCTCTGGAGTTAATGGCTTCCATGACGGCTATGGACCTAACTCAGTTAATTCAAGACCCCACTCATAATGGGGGACACACACTCGACCTGATTTTTGTCTCTGGACAGAGGATGAATGATCTAGATTTAGGGGATATTTCTATCCAACCCTTGTCATGGTCTGATCATTTCCTCCTCAGGATGGACTTCCATACTGCTATCCCCCCACTGCAGGGAGGCAGAACTGATTAAATGGTTCTGCCCCAGGTGCCTGATGGACACTGAAAGGTTCCTGATGGTGCTTAGGACTTTTTCTGAATCCCTTGCTCACAGCCCGACTGAGGCCCTAGTGGAAGCCTGAGATAGGGTGGCCACTGGGGCCTTGGACTACGTTGTGCCTTTGCGGCCTCTGACTCAGTGCTGATCCCGGGTAGCTCCTTGGTTTACCAAGGAGCTCCGGGAGATGAAGCGCCAGAAAAGATGCCTAGAGAGTGATTTGAGGGCTAGGTGGTCCGAATCCAATCGAACACTAGTAAGAACTCATATTAAGTCTTATTTAGTGGCGATAAAAGCGGCAAAACGGGATTATTTTTCCACTCTTATTGCATCCGAAGATAACTGCCCAGCCACCCTGTTTAGGGTGACCTGTTCCTTACTTAATCAAGGAACTGGGAAAGATCCCTTGCAGGGCAGGGCTGAGGAATTTGCCTTAATTTTAATTGTTAATTTTAATGTAATTTTAAATTTAAATTTAATTGTTAATTGGGCTATTGGATTTTTTTATTTAATCTTTTTTTAATTTTTGTAATGTGTGTTTTTTGTGTTGTACGCCACCCTGGGTCCTTAGGAGAAGGGCAGCATATACTGTTAGTCCAATAAAACTCAAACTCAAAACATCTAATCTTTGCATCTAGCCGTTGCTTTTAGTATTAAAATATACTATATATAGAAATATGCATATCTTATTTGTTACCAAAGTTTAATTTTTTATTTGAGATGCTACCATTAAATTTGACAGAGAAAGATATAGAAGAATATCAGAAGAAATTAGATAAATTCTGTAATGATGGGAAAAAACCAAGACTAATGAAGAAAATGTGGTATCAAAATCAAAAAGAAGGTGGATTGGGAATTCCCAATCTACTTAATTATTATCGGGCGTATAATATTCGAACCGTGATAAAAATACTTAAAGGTGGAGATGGTCATTGGGGAGATCTGGAGTTAAAAGATATTAAGAGATTTGGGTCTATATGGTTTTTAGATAGAGCAAAAACAAAAAAGGCAATTAATAGTTATTGGTTAAAGGGGCTGAGTAAAATTTGGAATAAATTTGTTAAAAAACTGATCCCGGATATAGCCTTCTTGGGGAAGACAATTGAAAGTTGGCCGATTAAAACTAATATAAGTCGGGATAAAGTAATTGAGGATGAAAATATAGGAAATATAGTAAATTGGTTAAGAGCTCTAGGAATTGAGAGTAGAAAAAAAAAAGTAATTCAAAAATTGGAGTTGAATTGGTTTGAAAAAATACAGGTAGAAAAATGGACCACGAAAGTAAGGGGAATATGTAAAATAGATAGAAGTAAAACTAAATTTGAAAGTTTAGTATCTCAAATTATTAAGGATGAAATTGGGTTAAAAGGACTCGTTAGTAAGATATATAAGATTATAAACTTCGATGGAAATCCACAAATGGTAATGAAAAGGAATTGGGAGGAAGACCTTAAGATTAAAATATTGGATTTGGATTGGAATGAGAATTGGAAGAGTCGAATCATGAGGACTTTGTCTATAAGGATTAAAGAGCATAATTTTAAGGTTGTTTGGAAATGGTATTGGACCCCATTAAGATTATCACTGATAGATAAAAAAATGAGTGATAAATGTTGGAGATGTAATATGGAATTGGGAACTTATGAACATATGTGGTATAAATGTGTGAAAATTAAAAAGTTTTGGCAGCAATTAGAAAGAACGATGTGTGAAATGATGAAAAGAATAATAATATTGAGATCAGAAACTATATTGTTATTGATAATTAATGAACCAGAGTTAACAAAATATGAGAAAGAATTGATTAGAATTATGATTATAATGGGTAGAATTGTAATAGCAAGATATTGGAAAATAGAGGTAAATATTAAAATAGAAGAGTGGTACTGTGAAATGTGGAAATTAGCCTTAAATGATAAAATGACGTGCGATATTAAATTTAGAGAGGGGGTTTATAAAAAAGATATTTTTTGGAAGACTTGGAAGCCATTTGTGGACTATGCACTTGGAACTTTGGATGCCTCGACGCCTGTACCTAGAGAACGTGGATTTTGGAGATCTTAAAGATAATAGAAGATACTTGAAACCAACTCTTCCTTTTGTTTTGTACAGCACTGGGTGAAGTATTGTAAAATACTATAAAAATTTCAATTAAAAAAAGAAAAAGAAATATGCATATCTTGTGCCAATCTTGTGTTATAAAGCATTTCATCTATCCATCAGCTCTTGCCCCTTTAAGTATTACAATTCTTATTTGTTTGTTTTTTACTTGCCTCCCAAACGTCTGCCTTGGGTCTCTATCTACCTCTTTCCTGTTTAATCTAAATAATCCTTCCATCTCTACTATTTTTTGCTGCCAAGCCTCCAGAGGCTCTGCCCAAGTTCCTATCTTTTTTTCAAGAGTATCTTTCTGTTTATCCAATACCATTTTTGGTCTTTTAGTATGTATTTCCCCTGAATTACTTCAAAAATGATTCAGTCCAATGGGAAGGCAGAGGTCCATCCATCAGTACATGGATTGGCCAGCAGGTAGTGTCCTGAGTCATGAATCAGACAGGGATAAGTGTCTCTGGGTGAATTGCCTGTGGCCATGTAACAGGGGGAAGGTTGGGGGCCCAATGGCAGGATGGAGTGCTGGCAGAGACCCAACCAAGAATGAATGCCCATGATATGTCTGCTATGATGGGGTGCCCAGGGTGAAGTGAGCACAACAATTTTGCCACAATCAATTGTCCCATTCCGTATCTGACATGGTAGGATGTGTACATATCTTTAGGGAAAGGCAGTCCTGTAGATAACCTGATCCTATTCCATATAGAGCTTTAAAGTTGATGATCAGCACCTTGAATTGCACCTGGAAAGAAACTGGAAGTATATCTTGTGCAATATAGGTGTTACTTGGGCAAATCTAGGGCCCCCATTACTGTACATGCTGCTGCATTCTAGACCAGGAGAAGTCCAAGGCATGGGTGATCTTGAACAAGATCTCCCAATCCAGGAAAAGGCATAATTGGTGCACCAGATGAGCAAAGACCAACTACCCCCCAGCTATTGCTGTTACCAGTTCCTCAAACAAGAGCCATGAGTCCAGGAAAGCCTCCAACTTGCACACCAGCACAGTCTGGAGAAGTGCTACCCATCCAGAGTCAAATAATAATCTGGTCCTGGGGGTGGGGCATATTGAAGAAATGAGTAGCATATAAGTTGAATGAATGAGAAAATAAGAAAGACAACATACCTTTAAAAAGAGCATATGAAATGGCATTGCTCACAATTTCATCCCCAGCATCTTCAATTTTGATGACAGTTAGCAGATGAGGATTTTCAAGTATTTCTTTGATCTAAACAAAGCAAATCAGGATTGCTTCTATTCCCAAACTTTTTCTAAATCAAGAAACTTTTCTTTTACTTAAAAGTTTCCTGACACTTCAAAATATACAACATGTTCATACTTAGTAGCAATTATGCTGCATAAAATTTACTATGAGGGGGGATTTGTGCTCTTTGAACTTGGTTGTTTCAGTGTGCTGAATGTTACCTAGTTTAGGTACTGAATAATGAAATCCATGCAATTTCATCAAAAAGTGCCTGAACACTCAACCAAAATAGTACAATAAACACAAGCTGTAAAAAGGATGACACTGCCATACATCAAAAACATCTCAGAAACCAGACTATTACAACCACATGGAATTAGCATAGCACACAAATCAATTATACCTCTCAAAACATCCTAATTAAACAAAAGACAACTGAGTAGTAAAAGAAAAACAGGAGTCATCTACAACATACAGTGTAAAGATTAGAACAGCCATTACATAGGACAAACAGGCAGAATACTAGCAGAAGATCAACTAGTAGTCAGAAGGCATGATAAAAACTCTTTAATTCCACAACATATGGACAAACTTAACCATAGTTTCAACTGAGAAGCTGTGACTATTTTAGACCAAGCCAAATCCAAAAATGCCAGGGAATTCCTGAAGACCTGGCACTCTGACAAATTGGCCAACAATTGATACATAGACATAAACAACACCTACATACTTTGCAAAAGAGACAATCAACAAGCCAAAAAGTTAACTGTTGGAAATGACCAGGCTGAGCTTGATTTTCTGATTTCCCTGGGGCTTGAAATTAATTTGAACTATTCCTCTTCAGCAAAATTTTAATGAGCTCTGGAGTATCCAAGCCATGGCTTCAAATCCCAGAACTGCAGCAATAACAGATGAGCCAGATGTATGCTCTACCAACTGATACCAAGATGGCATAGCAATAGTACTTAGACTTTATATATTGCTTCACAATGCTTTACAGCAGGGGTCACAAACCTTTCAGACCTCAGGGACCACTAAATTCATAATTTTAAATTTGAACCACTAATATGATCTGCCTAATGACCAGCTGGGTGGGTGTGGCTAGGTGGTCATGTGACTGGTTGGTCATGGCCAACTTGATGTCACTCACATTGAGGGATGCCTCGCTGGCCTCTACTCACCCCTCCCCTCCCAGCCACTACTCCCCTGCATACCTGGGCTCCTTAGGGCCCCAAAAGGAAGCAGTTGGAACTAAGTAGCCACCATGAGAAAAAGTTGGCAAAATAGCTGGCTCAGTTCAAATTGGATCTGGCCAAGAAGGAGGCTCAGCATCTCACTGAGGACTATGAGCAGAGGCATTCCAAGCAGAGGGAAGACCTGCAGGAATGTATGGCTCACAAAAAAACTCTAACCCCTTTCTGACACCGAGGGCCAGGTTCTTCCTGCCCAGATTTGAAAGCACTAATCTGCTTTCTAATAAACAGTTATATTTGATGCCCACTTTGCTCCCTATGTATTTTGGATAATTATAAATAATTATAAATAATTATTACAAATAATTAGTGCATATTCTCAAAACAGTTTCTTGGTAATACACAATGAAATGCTATAAAAAAGGAACAAGGAAAAATCTGTGGGAAAGCAGTCATATTCTTAGAATAAACAATGCACAGCAGTGGAAAATATACTCTTTCTCAAAGCAGGCTCATATTCTAAAAAATATCATTATAGATGGCTTCAATGAATTTTGCTTTAGTTTTTGCTTAAATTCATCACAGTCTAGCTGAAAAAAATTATTTCTAGTTTTTCAAGTTTTATCATTTGAGAAAATACTTTTTTAAAATGTAATTTTAAAGCATTTTTATCATTTATCTCATTTTATAATTATATTGTTTAAAATATTTTTGTCTTATGAATTCTTTTAAAATGAAGAGCAGGACAGAAATTGCAATGAAAATCTTGTTAATAAATTTAGAAATTAGAATTGTCTTAAGAATTTTTTAAAAGCTTAGGATAGAAACTGCATTAGAAACTTATTAATAATAAATTTAGAAATTAGAAATTTATTAAAATATTCTATTCCTAGTTACTGGCATTTTTAAACCTGAGCTCTCAAAATGGCCAATGGAAGGTGATACTTGATTAGCACCTTACCCAGGCTGTTTCCCACTTTCTATTTACATATCTAAGCCCTGAACTATCTGAAGCAGAATACCCTTCTCTTAGGTTAGCATCACAGTCTAGCAAATTAATTATACAGTATACATAACTGTATACAGCAGTGATTCTCAACCTGTGGGTTGGGACCCCCTTGGAGGTTGTACAACCCTTTCACAGCGGTCGCCTAAGACCATTGGAAAACACATATTTTTGAAAAAATACTGAAAACATAAAATAATTTTATGGTTGGGGGTCACCACAACACGAGGAACTGAATTAAAGGGTCAGGGCATTAGGAAGGTTGAGACCCACTGGTATACAGCACAACATAAGTTCTCCATCACAATCTAGCAAATTAACTATACAGTATACATAACTGGTAAATGTCCCAGTTACATGGAGGGAGAATGTATATACTTACACATTTGATCCAACTCTCAATCTCCTCTTCATTGAGTCTAGAAAGTGTGCGAGGCAAATATCTGAGCAATCTCTTTTTAACAGATGAGGAAGTAAATGTGCTTTCTGCCTCTGTCAAGCTTGCTATCACATCTGCTATCTGACCAGAACCTTCCACCACGACACAGGGAATTTTGTTCTTGATGGCAGTGTTAATTGCCTATGAAAGAGACTTCTGATATAATTAACATTCTTAGTACAGTTTTGTAGCTCTGTGTATGTGATATATATATATATATGATTCCAGCTGTGTATTCAGCTGCTTTCAGTAAGCGTAATGCTTCTTGCATGTAACTAAACACTAAGGTGACCAGATGTCCTGCTTCTGGCGGGACAGTCCTGGTTCATCTTCAGATGTCCCGTGCCCCGCCGCCTCTTCAAAATGTCCCGCTTTTTGCTGGCAGGCGGTGGGCGCTCTGTACGTGCTCAGAGGCGCGTGCCTCTGAGTGCCAGCTCAGGTGGGGAAGGTGTTGGGGCTGAGGAGGGGGGCGCGTGCGCGCGCTCCGGCACATCACCTGCCTGCGCAGAGGGCATCGGAGCGGGGTGTGTGCTCCCACCCACCCCCGCAGCGCCCTCTTTAAAGGCAGTGGCGGCGGCTCTCAGCGCCGCCGGGCTGGGCTGCCGCCGCTGCTTTTAAAGTCTTTAAAGGCAGCAGCGGCTGCCCGGCCCGGCGGCGCTGAGAGCCGCAGGCTCAGGCCACCACCACTACATTTAAAGAGGGTGCTGCAAGGACGGGTGGGAGCGTGCCCCGACCCCGATACCCTCTGCGTATGCCCTTGATGTGTTGGAGTGTGCACAGCCCCCCCTCCTTGGCCCTGATGCCCTCTGCACAGGTGCGTGATGCGCAGGTGCATGATGCGCCGGAGCACGTGCCCCCCACCTGTTGACGGTGTCCCGCTTTGGGACTTTGAATATCTGGTCACCTTACTAAACACACCCACAAAACTATCAGTCTTGGCAATTCTTATTTCTGACATCCCTATCAGTCCAGCCAGCTATATGGCATATGCCAGATTGCCAACTCAGCTAGGGGTACATGATGCATGCTGTTAATAGTTAACCAGGGCCTGGTTAACTATTTAAAAAAACAGCACATGTTCTGCTGAGTGTCCTACAGAATAGTGATTGCAATCTAATTTTCATTGTCTCAAGTACTGTCTTTCCTTTTTTAAAAAAGATTGCTTATTATTAAAGCAAACTGCTTATTACCTGAAAATATCCAAACACAGCAGCCAGACCAGAAAGCTCTACTGCACCAGAACACAAACCACATTCACTGCTCTTCTGAAGAGTTGTCCTATATGATCCTACTGGTTTAACAACTGGTTCGGTGATCATGTGATCGTTTGGAGAAAAGTTGACTTCTGCATTACTGCTGGGGAGGATAACAGCTGAGGCACAGCAATCCTCTCTGCCACTGTGACAATAAAGATTGGTATAACACAGGGGCAGGGGGGAGGGGCATTTTTTTTCAGAAAAAAATTTATTGGTTTTTAACAAATTATATTGTAGGAAAAGGGTATAAGGATTTTGTTTTACATTGTAGAGCTTCCATGTCAGAGGTGGTGGAGTCATGTGGGTCTTCGTTCAATTATTTTATTAAGTAGAAAATGGTCGGAAATACATATATATCACATTTTTCATTTTAAGTTCATACATTCAATCTTTACTTCTAGATTCACATCCGTTTCAAGAATTACAGTATTTCAAAATTTACTTATTTTTGAGACCTAAGTCTCTTTGCTATTGCACCCTCCTTTTCCCTCGCCCCGGCGGGCGGGGCCGTGTCTCCTCCCGTTCCTTCTTCTTTGTCACCCAGGATTGAGGAATGTTTTTTAAGAAAGGTCTCAGCCTCCTCTGTTGTTTTAATTTTAATTTTACCTCCCTCCCAGAATACCAAAAATCCCTCAGGCATTAACCACTTAAACCAGATTCCATTTTCATATAATTTTCTAGAAAGGAAAAAATATTTCCTTCTCAATTCTTCTAACTCTTTTTGGTATCTGTTTTAGTCTTTTTGTTAATGTCTTTTTGTTCAAACTTTAATGGGCCCTCTCGCTGGGCCCTTAGTTTTGCATCCCGTGTGGACTTCCTTAAAAATTTAATATGGATCTCTCTGGGTACTTCATTTATTCTAGCATATGCTGAGTTAATTCTGTAAATCAAATCTATTTCTCCCCAAAGGTATTCTTTACTTTTTTTTACATAGTCTGCTAAAATTTCACTCATCAAATCTCTCAAATCTTCCCCTTCCCTCTCAGGAATGTTTTGAAACCTAAGGAAGAAAGACATTCTTTCAAATTCAAACTTAGACATATGTGTGGAAAATTCCACTGATTCCTTTTTCAGTTCCTTTATTTCTGCTGTCATCTCAACTACTTTCTCCTTTAATTCAATGATGTCCTGTTGATTGGTCACTGTAGTTTTTTGTGTCTCCTGCAGGTCTGTTCTTAAATCTCCTATATCTTTTATCAAAGCCTTCCGCATTTCTTGTCTTTCTTTCATTATGTCATTCAGCGTTGTTTCCTTTTTTCCTCCCGTTGCCCCTTGTAACATTGTAGTGATTTTCCCTTGTTGTGGGGGTGGAGTAGCTCTTGCTGTTGTTTGAGCTGGGAGGGATTTCCCCGTTGGAGATTTCTTTTTGTGGGGCATCTGTAGCTTTAAGTGTTTACAATAGAAATGGCACCAAGGAGAAGCAGTCTGTAGAAATTTGCAATATCAGGAACAAACAAAGTCAGTGTTCTAATTTATTTTTTATGAAGTCCCGAGGCAGTTGTCTTATAAATCCGAAATCAATAAGGAAAGTTCCACATGGGGCACACCAAGAGATTCTCGAGAGAACCTTTGTAGTAAATTCTCTTCAATTTCACTCAACTGAGGTAATGTAACATAAGTCAGTAAAAACTTTTCCACTGGAACAAAGAAAACGCCATTTTGCTGTTCCGCCTCAGGAAAGGGAAAGGAGAAGTGAAAGTTTCCTTCCTATAACTAGTTCCAATACACTGTTGCCGGCTGTAAATCCGTAGTAGAAACAAAGTTTCTGTTAGGTGTTATATACACGGATGTTGTTTTCCCTTCTCTTTGCTCTACTTAAAGAGCATTTTAGCAGCCGCTTTTTGCAAGGGGGGGGGGCTTCTTCAATTGAAACTCCCCCCTCTATCTTTCTTCCATTTAAGATCAAATAGTAAAGAATCAAACACTCACAGTCCATTTTCTTTTTCTGTTAGGAAGGTTCCCACTGCGATGCACCAGATCCGGCATTTCTGCCCATCTTCTTTATTTTTTAAATTTCCAGCAAACGTTGGCGAGGGGTCCCCCCCCCCCCGCTTTCCGCCCTCTTGGCTCCTAGGACGAAGCGGGAAAAAGCATTCCACTGACCGCCGTCGATACAGAAGCTCCCGCAGCCGCCCGTACGGCCGGGAGTTAACCCAAACTCCCTGGGCCCCCGGGGGGGCCAGCAAGAGAAGCAAGCGGCAGGAGCGTCGAGAAGCGCTCCTGTCGTCGTCGAAAGCCGGAAGTCAAGTCGGGGGATTTTATCATAGGAGTGAACTGGTTCACTCCCAGCTGATTGTCAGAGCGACTGGTTCGCCTGAACCAGTCTGAACCAGTAGAATCCCACCCCTGTTCCTGGTTTGTGCGTTACTAGTTTACACTGTAGTAGTTAGACAAACTATTGTCTAGAAGCACATTTGATAGGACATAACAAAACTTATTAAACAAAACAAAATTCTTAAAAGTTTCTTAACAGTGGTGATATTTAAATAAGTTAACAACCGGTTCTCTGCTCTACTGACTGGGTAGACGTGGTTGGATGGGCATTGCCAGGGGGCATGACAGCATTCAGCGTCCTGCAGCACTCTTCCAGTCAAAATGGGGGACGTAGGTTAATAGGGCACAGCTCCGTTCTCCTGCATGCAGGGCAACAAAAGACCATGTGACTACCAATTTAAAAAAAGTTCACAGGATTCTTGAAGATCCTGTGAACTTGAAGTTCACAGGATTCTTGAAGTGGACAGGATTCTTGAAGATCCTGTCCACTTCTGAGGTCTCTTTCACTGCTAATGGCAACCTGGGAAATATAGTGCAGATTGTTTTTAAACAATCTTCCTTAAAATTGATGATAAACATTAGGATGATGAAAATTAAAAACACAGTGCACAAATTATTCATGTTTTTGATAGGTTCCTAATTTCTGATGGAAAATTGCTGCAATGTCCAGTTATGTTTGCCCCCAGCACTTTCCCAGTCAATTCCTATACCCAGAGCAAGGACCCACGTCACTCAGTTTAGGTACAAAAAATATTAAGTTTGGTATTTATTAACAGTTATTAAATATTTATTAAGAGTCCCAATTCTTTGCCATCCCTGAGAAAGGAATCCTGGGCGCTGGCTTGCTAGGTGCAACTATCAGTAACAGTTCATATCAGTGGACAGTTTTACCTACATTAGTGTAGTCAATTATGTGTTTCATATTGGGCTGGACTGCTTTGTGTCTGCAGTTTTTTACACTATACATTACACATTGTCTTCAAACAATTTAGTTGGGGCTGGTTATTTTAGTTTGAGCTCTAGCAGGAATTTGTGCAGCCACAATGTTCCTGCATACTTCAATGTTCCTGCAGTATTCAACCTCTAGGTTTTTATGCTTTGTTTCTTTCCACATCTAACTCCCCCACATAAAAGAATATGTTCCAGTGGTCAATTTGTCTTCAGTCCAATCTGAATTTGTATATCCAATAAACTCTCAATCTGTAAGGATTGCCCTTCCTCCTAGCTTAAGAATGTGAAAACTCTTGAAATGAAGTATTTCAAAAGGAAGCTTTTACTAAGTAGAAGTGAAAACAATAAGTTCAAAGAAACATCTGAATCCCCTTAGGCAAGGCAAGTAGAATTAAAGCAGTAGAGACCCTTCCCATTAATCAGAATGCGGATTATAGCCGATACACAAGTGTGAAGGTGGTTCCTTTACCAGCTGCCCTGAGAACCGGATAAGCATACATTCCCATGGCTATCTTCTGTTAGACATTAAAGTGAACCATCTCATATGCCCATCATAAACATTCCCCAAAAGGTGAAGGGATCTCAAGGTGTTTTGGGGCCAGGAAACCAGTTGTAAAATATCAGTTGTCACAGGCACTGCTAATAAATCAACTCCAAGGTCCCTCTCCTCCCAACTGAATGGCAGTATCACTTTTAGGGATCTGATATGCTGCCTTTCTTAGAAAAAGGAGAGATCCACCTGTGAAGAGATAGAAACAAAAATTCCATCATAGTATTTTAACAAGGTTTGTTAGGGTATTGGGAGTGAATTCTTTTCAATAACATGGTGTTTAGCGACCCATTCATTTTGGGATGAGGGTAGATGCTTCCAAGCAACTAAGTATTGTGTTTCCCCTGTGGATTCTAGAGTCAAGCATTTCCTTGATTTCAAAGTGTTGTTCACCTTCTATCATGATGGGAACAGGTGGTATAGGTGCAGGTAGTCTGAGTGATGAGATTACCTCTTGTTTGAGTAAACTAATGTGGAATACTGGGTGGACCTGCCTGAGTGTCTTTGGAAGGAGTAGTTCCACTGTTACTGGATTGATGACCCTAGTGATAGGGAAATTTGGCCCTAATTTCTTTGATGGCTGTAGTGACATGAATTTTGTAGATAAGTATACAATATCTCCAACATGGAAAGGTTTGGATTCCATTCTTTTCTTGTCAGCTTGAATTTTAAAAGCCTCTCTAGCTTCCTTTAAAGCTAATCTAATTACTGGCCATGTGTTTTGTAAAGTGAGGGGATAGTGGGTTCAGGCATGGGGCTGATATCCTGGCCTGTTGCTATTCTACAAGGGGTAAAACCAGTACTTGAGTGTGCAGAGTTATTGAATGCTACTTCTGCAAAAGGTAGAAGCTCAGTCCAGTTATCTTGTGGAAAATTAATAAAACATCTTAGATATTGTTCTAGTACCGAGTTAGTCCGTTCACAATTTCCATTAGTCTGGGCATGGTGTGAAGAGCTCAACCCCTGAACAGTGTCAAGTAAGTTTAAAAATGTCTTTCAAAATTTGGAGGTGAATTCTCTATCAAAATTTGGAGGTGAATTCTCTATCGGAGATGATTCTCTGTGGGGTTCCATGAAGATGATAAATGTGTATCAGGAATAACTTGGCTAAGCGTTTGGCAGTTGGGATCATTTGGCAAGGTATAAAATGTGCCTGTTTTGAAAACAGATCTGTTATGACCCAAATGACAGTATTCCCTGCACTTTCTGGCAGTTCTACAATAAAGTCTATTAGCAATTTCTCCAGGGTGCTGAAGATTCAACTACCTTCTGTAAGAGTTCTGGGGTTTTACCTTGACATCCTTTAGCTGACACATAAAGAGGGCAGCTAACTACATAGCTCTCTATGTCCTTTTTTAATGATGGCCATCAAAATTGTCTTTTAATTAGGTGTAAAGTTTTGGCTAGTTGGAACATAAACTTCCCTCCCATCCAAGCTAAATTCCTTCATCAGGCAGCTGGATTTGTGGCTCAAAAACCATTCATTGATGGCCAAAGCTTCTTTAAAAGTTTGGGTGGTGTCATTGTCCATCAATGTTTCTTGTTTTGCCTGGGATCTGGTGATTACTTTAGCAGCTAGCTGATTGTTTTATACTATGGGTTTGATTATGTCTGGCTTCATTATATTGTATTGTGGTTTTCTGGATAGTGCAGCTGCCAGAAAGTTTTTTTTCCCCCCAGGGAGATATCTGTGCATAAACTCCAACCATTTAAAGTACTGAGCCCACCGTACTTGTTTTGGGCAGAGTTTCCTTGGAATCTTTAAGGTTTCTATATTTTTATGATCAGTCCAGACATCAAGAGAGATCACCAAACAGCAAAAGCTTTTTTCTCGCAAGTGGCCCACCTCTGCTCAGTCTCATTCAACTTTTTGGATGTTTAAATGCATGGTTTAGGGCTTCTAAATTTTTATGATCTGTCCAGACTTCAAGAGGGATCTTACTCCCCTCTAGAAAATGCCTCCAGGTTAAAAGGGCCCTCCGAACTGCATAAGACTCTTTCTCTCAAACTGCCCACCTTTGATCAGATTCATTTAATTTTTTGGATGTTGAAGTGCATGGTTGTAATTGGTCTTGCTAATATTTGCTGAAGCAGGGCTGCTCCTATTGCCACATCGCTGGCATCTGCTTGTATGATGAATGGTTTCTCTGTGTTTGGGTGCTTTAGAATTGGCTCTGCTGAAAACAGTCATTTAAGTTTTTCAAATGCAGCTTAGCATTCCATTGTCCAGTTCAAAGGCTGCTTCAGTTTTGGATTACCCTCCCACTTTGTTTTTAAAAGCTTGGTGATGGAGAGGGCTATCTGGGCAAAAGCGGGGATAAACTGGAGGTAAAGGTTGGCAAATCCCAGGAAGCTTTGTAACTGTTTATGTATGCCTGGTGGTTCCCAATCAAGTACTGCATGCACTTTTAAAGGGTCAATTTCTATGCCCTGGTGTGAAATACGGTACCCTAAATACTCGTTTTTTTCTTGGTGGAATTCACATTTAGAGAGTTTAGCATAAAGTTTGATGGAGCAGAGTTTGTTTAGAACAAACCGGACTGGTTTTACATGTTCTGCTTTGGTATTGCTATGTAACAAAATATCATCTAAATAAACCAAGATCCTCTTATACAAATGCTCATGTAGCACTTTGTTTATTAAATGCATAAACACTGCAGGGGCCCTTGTAGCCCAAATGGGAGCACTTTGAATTGGTAGCACCAATTAGTAGCAGGTGGGTGGGTGGTAAAATGCCATTTCCCACTTGTTCCCCTCTTTAATTCTGATGTTGAATTAACATCAGGGAGACCACTGTCCCTCAGACGACCGGTGTTGAGTCCCTCTATGTGAAGTGGGGCCTAAGGAGGCAGTTGGGCTTGCTGCTTGTATACCTGGCTCCCCGCTATGTAACAGCAGCCCTGCCGGACTTGCTCGAGGTGATCGCCGAGATGGCGGTGGAGACCCCCAGACTGATGGTCATGGGGGACTTTAACTTGCCATCGGCAGGCGAAACATCCGAGGCGGCGCGGGAGTTCATGGCTTCCATGACGGCTATGGACCTGACCCAATTAGTTCAGGGCCCCATTCACGAGGGAGGACACACACTGGATCTGATTTTTGTCTCTGGGCAGAGGAGAAGTGATCTCGGAACAGGGGATTTAGCCATCTTACCCTTGTCATGGACAGATCACTCTCTCATTCAGATTGACTTTCCAACCATCACACCCCACCGCGGGGAGGTGGAACCGGAAACACCCAGGTAGTTCTGCCCCAGGTGCCTGATGGACCCAGAAAGGTTCCAGAGGGAACTTGGGCCAATACCTGTGTCCTTGCCCCACGACTCGACTGAGTACCTAGGAGCCGCATGGTATAGTATATATACCGCATGGTATAGCCGCGGGGGCCTTGGACCAAGTTGCGCCCTTGCGGCCTCTCACGCGGCATTGACTCACCCAGGCTCCCTGGTTCACCGAGAGGCTGAGGGAGATGAAACGCCACAAGAGATGCCTAGAGAGTAGGTGGAGATCCTCTCGATCCGAAGCTGACCGAACACTAGTGAGAAACCATATTAGGGCTTACTTAGTGGCGATAAGAGTGGCCAAACAGGAGTATTGTGCCACCCTTATCGCGTCTGCAGATAACCGCCCTGCCACCGTATTCGGGGTGACCCACTCCCTCCTCCACCAGAGGCCAGGGGAAGCCCCTTTGCAGGGCCGAGCAGAGGAATTTGGAGCTTATCTGCAGGACAAAATCACTCAGGTTCGGAATGAGTTGCCCTCCACTGAAAGTGGCCCAGTCGGCCTGTCTGATGGCGGTCTTGTGACAACATCTTGGGAGGAGTTTGACTTTGTTGCGGAGGAACCTTAGAGCCACCACATGTTTATTGGACCTGTGCCCCTCTTGGCTTGTACTGGCATCCTTGGAGGTGACACGAGCTGGCTCCAGGGTATTGTGAATTCATCTCTGAGTGAGGGGCACTTGCCTACCATCTTGAAAGAGGCGGTGGTGAGGCCCCTCCTCAAGAAGCCAGCCCTGGACCCGGCTTTATTAGAGAACAGAGGGGGACCCGGACCTGGTGGGCATTACGGAAACCTGGTTGGGCCACAAGGGAAGACATCCCCTCGTAGAAATGTGCCCACCAGGATACCGAGTTTTCCATCAGCCTAGGGCTCTAGGGAGGGGTGGGGGTGGCGATTATGGTTAGGGAAGGTCTTGAGCCAAAGGAGACCACGATCCCTCAGACGACCGGGTGCGAGTCCCTCCTTGTGAAGTGGGGCCTAGGGAGGCAGTTGGGCGTGTTAGTTGTATACCTGGCTCCTCGCTATGCAACAACAGCCCTGCCCGAGCTCCTAGAGGTGATAGCCGAGGCAGCGGTTGAGACCCCCAGACTTTTAGTCATGGGGGACTTTAACCTGCCGTCAGCGGGTGAAACCTCTGGGGTAGCTCAGGGGTTCATGGCTTCCATGACAGCCATGGACCTGACCCAAGTAGTTGTAGGCCCTACCCACGAGGGCGGACACACCCTGGATCTAATCTTCGTCTCGGGACAGTGGAGTAGTGATCTGGGAATAGGGGATTTAGTCATCACATCCCTGTCATGGACAGATCACGCTCTCCTTCGGCTCGACTTTCCGATCGCCGCACCTCACTGCGGGGAGGCGGAACCGGACATTCCTATATGGTTCCGCCCCAGGCTCCTGATGGACCCGATAAGGTTCCAAAGGGAGCTTGGGCCAATTCCTGTGGACTTGCCCCGCGACTCGACTGAGGACCTAGTGGCCGCATGGTTAAGTGCAGCCACGGGGGTCTTGGACCGAATCGCGCCCTTGCGGCCTCTCTTGCTGCGACGAACCACCTGGGCTCCTTGGTTTACCGAGGGGCTTAGGGAGATGAAGCACCACAAGAGACGCCTAGAGAGCAGATGGAGATCTTCTCACTCTGAAGCCGACCGAACACTAGTGAGAGACCATATTAGGACTTACTTAGTGGCGATAAGAGTGGCCAAACTTGAGTATTGTGCCACTCTTATTGCATCCGCAGATAACCGCCCTGCCGCCCTGTTTGGGGTGACCCGCTCCCTCCTTCAACAGAGGCCGCGGGAAGCCCCTTTACAGGGTCGAGCAGAGGAATTTGGGATTTATCTGCAGTAGAAAATAACTCGGATTCGGAATGAGCTACCCTCCATCGACAGTGGTCCAGTCGAGCGGGCCAAGGCTGTTCTTGTGACACCATCTTGGGAGGAGATTGATTTTGTTACCACCGAGGATATGGACAAGTTGTCAAAGAGACTTAGGGCTACCACATATTTATTGGACCCGTGTCCCTCCTGGCTTGTACTGGCATCCTGGGAGACGACACGAGGCTGGCTCCAGGGCATTGCCAATCCATCTTTGAGTGAGGGGTCCTTGCCTACCGTCTTGAAAGAGGCGGCAGTAAGGCCCCTCCTCAAGAAGCTGTCCCTGGATCAAGCATTATTAGAGAACTATCGTCCCGTCTCCAACCTCCACTTTTTAGTGAAGGTTGTTGAGAGTGTGGTGGCTCAACAGTTTCCGCGACACTTGGAGGAAGTTGATTATCTAGACCCGCGCCAGTCCGGCTTCTGACCCGGGCACAGCACCGAGACGGCATTGGTCACGTTGGTTGATGATCTCTGGAGGGCGCGGGATAGAGGATATTCCTCTATCCTAGTCCTATTAGACCTCTCAGCGGCTTTTGATACCATCGACCATGGTATCCTATTGCGCCGACTGGGGAGGTTGGGGCTGGGAGGCACCGTTTTGCGGTGGTTCTCGTCCTACCTCTCTGGTCGGTCACAATATGTGTTGGCAGGGGGGCAGAGGTCGGCCTCAAGGCCCCTCATATGTGGGGTTCCTCAGGGGTCGGTCCTCTTGCCCCTACTGTTCAACACATATATGAAGCCGCTGGGTGAGATCATCCGTGGTTTTGGGGTGGGATATCATCTGTACGCTGATGATACTCAGTTGTACATATCCACCCCAGACCACCCCAATGATGCCGTCGAGATTATGTCCCGGTGCTTGGAGGCCGTACAGATCTGGATGGGTAGTAACAAACTCAAGCTCAACCCATCCAAGACTGAGTGGCTGTGGCTTCCGGCGCCCCGGTTCAGCCAGATTATTCCAACTCTGGCCATTGGGGGCGAAACACCGGCCCCCGTGGAGAGGGCGTGCAATTTGGGTGTCCTCCTGGATTCCCGGCTGTTTATGGAAGATCATGTGGCAGCCGTGGCCAGGGGGGCATTTCATCAGGTACGCCTGATGCGCCAATTGTGCCCCTTACTGGACCGGGGTGCCTTACGCACAGTCACTCAAGCACTCGTCACCTCTCGACTCGACTACTGTAATGCTCTCTACATGGGGCTTCCCTTGAGGTGCACCCGAAAGCTGCAGCTAGTCCAGAATGCAGCCGCGCAGGTGATTACGGGAGCGCCTAGACATTCCCACATAACACCTATCCTGCGCGAGCTGCACTGGCTTCCTGTGGTCTTTCGGGTGCGCTTCAAGGTTTTAACGACCATCTTTAAAGCGCTCCATGGCTCGGGGCCTAGTTACATGCGAGACCGCCTCCTGCCCCATACATCCCTCAGACCGATACGCTCCCACAGAGAGGGCCTCCTCAGGGTGCTGTCGGCTGGACAATGCCGACTGGCGACACCCAGGGGAAGAGCCTTCTCTGTGGCGAGACCAGCCCTTTGGAACGACTTACCCCCTGAACTCCGCACCATCTCTGACCTCCGCCTCTTCCGCAAGTGTCTGAAGACACATCTATTCCATCTAGCCGGCCTAGCGTAACCTCCATTACTGACTCCTAGATAGTTTTAAATTTGGGATTTTTAATTCGGTTTTAGCACAGGATTTTATTAGAATAAGTTTTTTAAAATTTTATTATGTTTTGTATGTATTTTAACATTCCTGTGCACCGCCCTGGGTCCGCTTGGAGAAGGGCCTGTATAAATATAATAAATCTAATCTAAATCTAAATTATCGTCCCGTCTCCAACCTTCACTTTTTAGTGAAGGTTGTTGAGAGTGTGGTGGCCCAACAGTTTCCTCGACACCTGGAGGAAGTTGATTATCTAGACCCGTGCCAGTCCGGCTTCCGGCCCGGTCACAGCACCGAGACGGCATTGGTCGCGTTGGTGGATGATCTCTGGAGGGCACGGGAGGGCACGGGATAGAGGTTGTTCCTCTATCCTGGTCCTGTTAGACCTCTCAGCAGCTTTTGATACCATCGACCATGGTATTTTATTGCACCGATTGGGGGGGTTGGTACTGAGAGGCACCGTTTTTTTCGGCCTACCTCTCTGGTCGGTCGCAATGGGTGTTGGCAGGAGGGCAGAGGTCATCCCCGAGACCCCTCACATGTGGGGTTCCTCAGGGGTCGGTCTTCTCGCCACTTCTGTTCAACACCTACATGAAGCCGCTGGGCGAGATCATCCGTGGTTTTGGGGTGGAATACCATCTGTACGCCGATGACACCCAGCTGTACATATCCACCCCAAACCACCCCAACGATGCCGTCGAGGTGCTGCCCCGGTGTCTGGAGGCCGTATGGGTCTGGATGGGTAGTAACAAACTCAAACTCAACCCGTCCAAGACCGAGTGGCTGTGGTTTCCGGCACCCCGGTTCAGCCAGATAAGTCCAACCCTAGCCATTGGGGGCGAACAACTGGCCCCCGTGGAGAGGGCGTGCAACTTGGGCATCCTCCTGGATTCCCGGCTGTCCATGGAGGACCATGTGGCGTCCGTGGCCAGGGGGGCGTTCTATCAGGTTCGCCTGATACGCCAGTTGCGCACCTTACTGGACCAGGGGGCCCTTCGCACAGTCACTCAAGTGCTTGTGACATCCCGGCTGGATTACTATAACGCTCTCTACATGGGGCTCCCCTTGAAGTGCACTCGAATGCTACAGTTAGTGCAGAATGTGGCCTCGTGGGTGGTTATATGTGCCTCAAGGCAAGCCCACGTAACACCTCTCCTGCACGAGCTGCACTGGCTGCCAGTGGCCTTTTGAGTGCGCTTCAAGGTGTTGACCACCATCTTTAAATCGCTCCATGGCTCGGGGCCTAGCTATATACGAGACCGCCTCCTGCCCCATACATCCCTTCGCTCAGTCCGCTCCCAGAGAGGGCCTTCTCCGGGTGCCGTCGGCTGGGCAATGCCGGTTGGCAATATCCAGGGGAAGGGCCTTCTCTGTGGCGGGCCCGGCCCTTTGGAACGACCTACCCCCTGAACTGCGTATCATCTCGGACCTCCGCCTCTTCCGCCAGTGTCTAAAGACACATCTTTTCCAGCAAGCCGGCCTAGCCTAACCTCCCATCGGGGCTATTTTAGACTGGGGATTTTAATTTGGTTTTAGCATAGGATTGTAATTTAATATGTTTTTAAATTTTGTATTTATCGTTTTGTATGTTTTTAGATACCTGTGAGCCGCCCTGGGTCCTTTGTGGAGAAGGGCGGGATATAAATATGATTAAAATAAATAAAATAAATAAATATAATTATAGGCTAGTATAGATGTATAAAGAGTTAGATCAGTAGACGGGAATGTGAAAGTAGATGATTTGATAATACTACTAATTTTGAATGTAATTTAAACAATGTTGAGAATTTAAAAATATTAATGATTGGGAAAGGGGAATTCATGAGATATTTTTTGAGAAGAAGAAATAGGGTAAACATCTGGAAAAACTGTAAAAAATATGAAATAAAGGCCACATAGTGATGTTAACTATGGATAAAAATCGAATGAGAAAAGATAAAGAAATATGTAAAGAGAATAATATGATCGAAGTTGGTACAGTTAAATTCTGGTTAAAATGATTAATTTGTAAAGATTAGGTAATGGTATGTAAGCTTAAATGAATTAATGGGAAAAGATAAAAGATTATGTAAAAGAGATGAATATTGATGAAAGTGGGGAAATTAGAATATACTGAAATTATGATTATAAATGAGATGTATAAAATGTGACCTGGTCAACACTTTGTCCATAAAGTATGTATAATTGGGGGGAGGGGGGAGAGACATCAAGCTAGATAGTCGACTTTTTAAAATATTTTGTTTTTTGTACCTTTCGTTACAAAACTGCAGTTACAACTTGATTTAAAATCATTTTTGGTCAGCAAACATTGTGAAATCTGTATTTACATTGCTTTCTGTTAGTAATTCCCAATTTTCAATTCAAGTCAGGTAGGTTTTATTGTCATTTCAACCATATACAATACAGCAGGGGTCCCCAACCTTTTTTGCACCAGGGACCGGTTTCATTTTAAAGAAGATTCTGCGGACTGGCTGGCGTAGAGGAGGAGCAGGGTGGGGGTGGGGACTGGTGGTGCATGCGCACGTGGGGGGAGGGGGAACAGGCGGTGCATGTGCACGCGGGGGGGTCAGTTCACTCGGCCCTCTAGGTCCTCCAACGGTGCAAACGGCCACACCTGTGCTCTTCCGCATCTGGTGCGCGCTCTGCCCAGGGGGCTGCCCCCTCCTCCCTCCTCTTCCTCTCCAGCCCTGCGGCCCAATTCCTATCAAGCTACGGACCGGCACCGGTCCGCATCCCGGGGGTTGGGGACCCCTGCAATACAGTACACAGTGAGACAAAATAATGTTTTCCCAGGACCAAGGTGCTACATCAGACAACATAGATAAACAGAAAAAGAGCAGAACACAGAACTACATATAGCTCTAAATCTAAGAAGTTAGAGAGAGTTGAGGAGTCTGATGGCTTGTGGAAAGAAACTGTTACACAGTCTGTTTGTGCAGGCCTGAATGTTTCTGTACCTTTTTCCAGATGGCAGGAGAGTAAAGAGTGTGTATGAAGGGTGTGTGTGGTCAGCCACAATGTTTCTGGCTTTACGAATGCAGCATGTAGTGTATATGTCCATGACAGAGGGAAGAACAACCCCGATGATCTTCTCTGCCATCCTCACTATTCATTGTAGGTCTTGCAATCCAAAATGGTGCAATTCCCAAACCAGGTGATGATGCAGCTGCTCAGGGTGCACTTAAAGGTCCCTCTGTAGAAGGTTGTGAGGATGTATGGTGGAATCTATGCCTTCCTCAGTTTCCTAAGAAAGTAAAGACACTGCTGGGTCTTCCTTGTTATGGAAGTGGTATTGAGGGACCAGGTGCGATTCTCCACCAGGTGAACACCAAGAAATTTGGTGCTCTCTACGATCTCCATGGTAGAGCCATTGATCTTCAGCGGGGAGCAGTTGTGTTGTGTCCTCCTGAAGTCAACAACCATCTCTTTTGTTTTGTCTAAATTCAGAGACAGGTTGTTGGCCCAGCTTGTTTTTCTTTCTTTATAACATTACACACTCAAATAAGATATGGCTTAAGATAAATATATTAGTAAATAAATATTATGAGAACAAAAAAAATAGTTGCTAAAAAGCTGTGAGGAGGGAGTAATAGAGAACCCCTTCTGTGGTATCAATCAGCTGTTTGCTTCCCCACCAGCTTCAGAGCAAAGGGCCTTGGTTGGAGGCAACGGGCATAAAATGAAGCACCTCCAGATCCATTCAGTTTCTTTTCAGAGTCCCTTTTTATTTTACTTTGGGTTGAAATAATAAGATTAGCTTTCAAGGAAAGAGATGGGGAGGGGATATGTTTTTGTGATGGAGTGGCTTTGACAGAGAAGACAGGATAATTTTTCAGGGAAGGAAGAAAGGGAAGGGAAGAGAAGGTAGGTGTGAAATCAGGAGAGGAGAAGGAAGGAAGGAAAAATCAGAGGAGAGGAGAAGGAAGGAAGGTGAAAGGGGAGAAAGAAAGAAAAATCAGAGTAGGCAGGGAGGAAGGAAGGTGAAATCATGAGGGGGAAAGAAAGGAAGGAAGGTGAAATAAGAGGAGGGAGGGAGGGAGGGAGGGAGGTGGTATTCAGCAGATTCTGACCAGTTCAGGAGAACCGATAGCAGAAATTTTGAGTAGTTTGGAGAACTGGAAAATACCACCTCTGACTGGCTCCACCCCATCTATTCTCTGCCTCCCGAGTCCCAGCTGATCGGGAGGAAATGGGAATTATGCAGTACCCTTCCCCTGCCATGCCCAAGCCACGCCCACAGAACTGGTGGTACTTTTTTTTTAATCCCACCAATGATGTATTTCAATGTATGTTCTGGAATCTTTGCTCTAAGTACTTTGCCTTTCTTAGTGCAAGCCAGTCTATTCTTAGAGATCAGTTACTTTGTGTATTGCATCTGCACATTCCCTTAGCAGAATACTAGAGGTTCTCAGTAGCAAGGAAACTACTTTCATCTTTTGGCTGTGGAGTGTTAGATTCAGTTCCAAAAGATTGTGCACAGATGCAGCAGTTGTCAGTTATTTGTTAAAGTGTTGTGCTGTTTCCAGGTTCACACATCATGAGACACTACCTGGTGCTGCATTCCTGCTTGGTTTTTGATCCCTCTATTTATGAAATGCATAGTAGAGAGTTGATTTCCAGACTAACTAAAATGCATTTATAAAACAACAAATGTACTTAAAAGGATGGAAACCACATTCCAAATATAAAAAAGCTGTATTATTTTATGGGGGGAAATCATATAAAGGACTACAAATGCTGAAAATTTATCTTTTTCTATAAATGCCTCTGGGACCTAGGATGTATCTTACTTTCAGAGTTTCTTTTCCTCCTCCTTGGGCAAAACATACAATTGGAATCTTTCCGCCATAATTAGAATCTGAAAAACAAGTATATGACACATAAATAGATGGTTTTTAGCAATACTATAAATTTTAATTAATTTAATTAAGAAAAACCACCCATACTAATCAGGTGCTCCACTACCAAAGCAACAACCCAACCTCCCAGAAGACAAGCTGCATAAGGACCTTATTTAGATGAGCCCAAACACACTACAGTAACCTGGAACAGCAGAAAAAGGAAATAGAGCATCTATTCAACATATTCCAACAAAATGGATATCCACACAATTTTATCAAAAAGTCACTCAACCCAATACAGCACAACCAACACAAACTCTAAAAAGAAGTACATTGCCATACATCAGGAATATCTTGGAAATTCACATGGAATCAGCATAGCACACAAGCCAACTAAAAGCCTTCAAACATCCTAAGCAGATAGACTTCCTTCCGGTTGGCCGGAGGCGACGGTCGAGTCTTGGTGCTCGTCTGCCGCTTGGTTGCCTCTGCGGCCCCCCCGGGGGCAGGGAGTTCTTTTAAAGGACTCCTGTTGTACGGGTGGCTTACGGGGAATTCCCCCACCCCGACGGCAGTCGGGGGGGTGGCCCCTGCTTCGACCTAGGTGCAGAGGAACGAGTCGCGGGGGGGGGGGGGCCGATGGAGAGCCGGAACAGCTATTTGGTTTAAAGAAGAACTGAAACGCCGGGGTTGGAGGCAACACCAGGGCTCCTGGCTGCAAAGTGGATTGTGAGTGACTTTATTTTAATGCTCGCAACTTTAAGCTTGAAAGAAGAAGGAGGGGGGAGTTTGTAATACACCCCCTCGGAATGGAAAAAAAAGCGGCATTTAGAAATGCTCCCCAGGCTTGGGGAAGCGGAGAAATCAACATCCGATTTTTTTTAAAAAAAACTAGTGAAAGTCTTTCCTTCCCGATCTTTGGATACTTTGTATCGAAGTCTGGCAACATTGAAACAACTTTCGCTTGTTAACTCTCGGCGGCTTCCAGGAGGGCGGGGGAAGATGGCATTCCTTTGTTCTCAGGAGACATACTTTTCTTGGAAAATTGCTGACATTCCCTTGTGTTCGGAACTGTTTTTCTCTTTTTATTAATGGATGAATGTAATTGATTAATTGGTCCTTTCCCTGAAGTGCCTTCTTTTTTTTTCTTATCTGATTGTTTTTAAGAACTTGGTCTCTCTCTGGATTATAACTAAATGAAATTTTGAATTTGGACATTGGATACTGCTCCCTCTTGGCTCGCAGACTTCTCTCCAGCTGACGCCATTTTACTGACAAAGACCTAAATCTTTCATTATGGCTTCAAAAAAGCAGCTACATCAACCTAAGATTATTTCAATGTTACCCAAAGAAGCAGATGTGGACGCTAAATTATCAGCAATAAATGAAACTCTTCAGAACACCATGAAAGAAATTAAAGAAATTTGGAAGGACAATGTCAGTTCAAAATTAGAACTTTTGGAGACGCAGAAAGCACTAATGGAAAATAAACAAAAAATTGATGGACTGGAGGTGGGGTTGACTGAGACAAGGGAAGAGTTTAAAATTCTCATAATGAAATAGGGGATTTAGCTGGTCATATGTCTAGGATGGATTTTGAAAGGATGTCTTACTTTTTAAGATTTCAGAACGTTCCTGAATCAAGCACTGAGGATCTGGAAGATTTAATGTGTATGATTTTAGCAGATTATATAAAAAAGAGTAAAGAAGATATTCGGGGTAACATTGATCTGATTTATAGAATTAATTCAGCATATGCCAGGATAAATGATGTACCCAGAGAGATACATATTAAATTTGTAAGAAGGTCAACAAGGGAAAGGATCCTGAGAGCACAGAGAGACGGTCCTTTAATTTATCAACAGAATGAGATTGCCATCTTGAAACAGGTCCCGAAAAAGATTAGAGAGATAAGAAGGAAGTATTCCTTCTTGTCCAAAAGATTATTCAAAAAGGGGGTCTGGTTCAAGTGGGTGATGCCTGAGGGAATGTTGGTGTTCTGGGAGGGGGGAAGGGTAAGAATTAAAACAGTTGTAGAGGCGGAAGCCTTTCTTAGAAAACACTCCTCAATCCTGGAGGACGAAAATGGGAGAGCAGAGGGTGCTGCGGCCCCGCCCACTGGAGGTCAGGGAGAGGAAGACACAATTGCCAAAAGACTTAGATCTCACAAGTGACTTTATTTTTGCATAGTACAACTTTTACTTGGATGTTTATACATGATTGTTAGCATAGATTTTAAAATGATACATTTGTATTTCTTTCCACTTTGTAGTACAAATGAAAATTTATTGTATTATCTATAATCTTTTTTATGAAGCCTCGGAGGGGGCCGACACTTCCGACATAGAGGTTCTCAAAATGTCTTTGTAACTCCTTATCTACCCTTATCCTATTTTTATAAAAATTTGTAAAATCCAATAAAACTTTTTCAAAACAACAAACATCCTAAGCAGATCAAAAGACTCAACAACCCAGAAGAAAAAACAGGAGTCATCTACAACAGTGGTAGTCAACCTGGTCCCTACCACCCACCAGTGGGTGTACCAGCTTTCATGGTGGACGGTAGAGGTTTTGTCCGATACTGAAGCACTTTCTTTTTTTTAATTTAATTGACTTCCCTACTTTATAAATCACCATTACTGTGGAACTGGTGGGCAGTTAGAAAATTTTACTACTAACAGTGGTACAAAAGTGGGCGCTAGGTATAAAAAGGTTGACTACCCCTGATCTACAACATACAGTGTAAGGACTGTAACAACCATTATGTAGGACAAACAGGCAAAATACTGGCAGAATGCATCCACATACACCAACTAGCAGTCAGAAGACATGATGAAAATTCTTTAATTTATAGACGGATTTAACCATAGTTTTAATTGGGAAAATGTGACCATCCTAGACCAAGCCAAGTCCAAAAACACCAGGGAATTTCTAGAAGCCTGGCACTCTGACAAATCAGCCATCAATAGACACATAGATATTAACAACATCTATAGACAATACAAAAGAGACTATCACCCAGCCCAAAAAGGAGCAAAAAGGCATTAGCACCT
This sequence comes from Rhabdophis nuchalis, assembly GCA_039707465.1. Classification (NCBI taxonomy): domain Eukaryota; kingdom Metazoa; phylum Chordata; class Lepidosauria; order Squamata; family Natricidae; genus Rhabdophis; species Rhabdophis nuchalis. Next base: position 215,888,426 of record CM077643.1, read on the forward strand.
CTCCACCAGTAATCAGCACCCATATCAGCATAGCTTAACTCCAAGGTTAACATCAGACCAACTATCAAATAAACAATACACCAATCCAAAAACTGCCAAAGAACCCAATCAAAGCCACCCCCACCCACTCTGACAGGCAAGCCACCAGAATTTAAAGCTAACAGCAAACTGCAGTCCTTACCAGAAGTGACGAAGTTACCTGTGACATCTTAAAAACCTCCAGTGATGGAGAACCCTCAACTTTGGGAGTCATGCTGTTCCACTAACTAATTGTACTTACTGTCAGGATGTTTCTCCTTAGTTCTTGGTTGGACCTCTCCTTGATCAGTTTTCATCCATTATTTCTTTTCCTGCCTGCAAGTGCTTTTGGGAATATGTTGATCCCCTTTTCTCTGTGATAACACCTCAAATATTGGAGGACTGGACTTCCAGTTGATGTCGCAGTGAGAACAGACTGGAAATTAGAGCTCTGAAGAGTTCCGTGAAATCCAGCTGGTAACCGGTGCCGTGAGACCTTTGGGCCACAGCTGTCTTGTAGGGATGATAAAGAAAAAGGAGAGGTGTTTTGTCCCAATCAGCAGCCATTTTTCTGTGGTCGCCTTGAAGCTCGGACAATTGGACCTAAGAATTGAGCTGGAGAAGTGTTTGGATGGAGTGCTGGAATTGGGTGAAATAATAGACAACTCTCAAAAAAAAATAATTTTTTTTAAATTGGAGTTTTAAAAGGAATACTAGAGATTAGAACAGTGGCTATTTGGCACTTGGAAAAAAAATCTGAGACTATAAAATAAAAAGCCCAAGAAGAATTTTTTTTGTTTCTTTGGGATACTGGGGAAAGCCAAAACATCTTTAAAAAATGATTTTGGGAGAAAATAGCATTTTTATATGTATTTTAAACTCCCTGGATATTTTGACAATCAGCTGTATTTGTTAGACTATCTTATATGGAACAGAAACTTTAGAGTGCCATCTACTGGAGGAAAAAAGGATTACAATATTTAAAGCTCAGCAGGCTTGGTGAGTGCAATATATGATAAGATTTAAATATACAAAACAAGAGAAGTAACAGCGGGGAGACCTGACCTTGGCTATACAGAAGATAATTTGGACATTGTGAGAACTTTTAAGGAACACTTGTGTTTTCTACTTAGGTTTTTTCTTCTTCTCTCTCTTTGAAGAAAGCTAATTTTTAATTGCATTTGCCTATTTTTGGAATTGCATTACTATTGGATTATACTAACTCATTAGAACACCCTACTTTCGAAGAGAAGAGGAATAATTGAAGAAAAGAAGAAAAACAAGGAAATTACATAGACTTTAAATTTGGACTAATTGCAAAGTGATAGAATTGGGGAGGTTTTAAATCCTTTCCAAATTGTTATAAAATGGAGTTTCAAATATATGAAGAATTATTTTTGTTGCTAAAAAATGTGTGTGAATCTTTGATTGGCAATAAAGGAAGTTTATTTAAACACAAAGAAAAGAAAATAGAAGAGGAATTTGAAGGGGGAATCTAAATGAGATACAAGAAGCAAAAAGTATAGAAGAAGAAGAAATAAAAAACAAGAATCAATTAGACAATAACATATAACTTCATGGTAAGATATAAAGAGTAGAGAGGAAAAGGGAGGGAAACATCCCCAAAAAAGAAGCAGTTAAAAGACAAAAAGGGAAATATTTTGCAGACCCAAGTTCTGGTGAGGGGGGTGCAAATAATATAACAATAAGAGATAAAGGGGATATAAGAGAGAGTGCAACACATATAAAATAAAAAAGAGAAAAAAGACTTCAAGAGAGTGGCATAAAAGGCAGATCAAAAATTCATTAAAAATGTGATCCTTAAAAGATCAAGAATTGATGGATAACGAGGAAAATGTTAACAGAAGGAGGCATAATAGTAGGAGAAATATTAGTAAATATATATAATAAGATAGACCAGTACATGGGAGTGTGAAAGTAGACAATTTAATAAGGTTATTAATTTAAAATGTTAATGATTGGGAAAGGGGAACTTGTGAAATCTTTTCTGGGAAGAAGAAATAGGGTAAACAACTGGAGAAACTGTAAAAAAGATGTAATATAGAGTGTGATGTTAATTATGTGTAAAAATTGAAAAAGGAATGATAAAGAAATATGTAAAGAAAACAATACTGTCGAAGTTTGGAACAGCAAAGCTACAGTGAAAAATGTTTAATTTGTAAAAATGAATTAATAGTAATTAGCTGAAGACAAAAAAAGTTGTATAGCAATGATATGTAAGCTCAAATGAATTAATGGAAGAAGATAAAGAATAATATAAAAGAGATGAATATTGATAAAAGTGGGAAGATTAGAATATATTGAAACTATGATTATGAATTTGATATATAAGATGTGACCTAGTCAACCCTCTGTCCATAAAATATGTATGATGGGGAAAAAATGCAATAAAACTTGTTCAAAAAAATATATTAGAAGACTGCTTTCAGGTCAACCTTAGTCCTTCTCTTCATTAGAATAGACCAGTGTTGGCAAACCTTTTTCACCTTGGGTGCCAAATGACACATGTGCACACTATTATGCTCACTCGTATGCCCACCCCCATAATTTAATGTCCCCTATGCTGTGCCCCCTGCACATGCACGTATGACCACCCCCCACGTTACCCCATGCGTGGCTTTCTTTGAGCCTGCGGAGGGCGAAAATGGCCTCCCCCACAGGTCCTCTGGAAGCCAGAAATGGCCCGTTTTCTGACTTCCGGTGAACCCGGTAGATCCATTTTTGCCCTCCTCAGGCTACAGAGGCTTTCTAGGAGCCTGTGGAGGGCAAAAAAATGGCCCAAAACACAAACTGGAATTTTGGGAATGGACTTCCGGGTTGCCTATTTGCCCATTTTCCTGAAGCCTCCGGAGGGTGAAAAACAGGCCAATGCACAAACCCGAAGTCCGTTCTCGAAGTACCAACCTTATCAGCTCCTTGGATAATTGTCAGGCTGGGAGCTGCCAGCCACAAAGCTGTAAATTGAATGCCCTCAAACAGTTTCTGAGACATGAATCACAATAAACCAATCTTCCTCAATCTTCCACAACACTATTCCTCTGTTGATGTAGCCTAGAACTGCACTGGGGTTTTTTCTGGCAGCTTCAGTACACAGTTGTCTCATATTGAAGTGGTTGTCCACTAGAACTCCTAGATCCCTCTCACAGTTACTGTTGAGCCAGGTACCCCCTATTCTATACTTATGCATTTTTCTTGCTTAGCTGTGAAACGTTACTTTTCTCACCACTAAATTGCATTTTGTTGGATAGGCTCATTATATGTCCACAGCATTTCCCTGGCTCATTAATTAGGTCACTTTGTCAAAGAATGCAGTAAGGTTTGTGTGGCATGATCTGTTTTTTACAAATCCATGTTGATTTCTAGTAATAGCTTTGCTAATTTCTATATTTTCACAGATCCATTGCTAGATTATCTTTTCCAGGATCTTTCCAGGTATTGATGTCAGGCTGATTGTCTATATTGGCTGGATCCATTCTCCCCTCCCCTCTTTTTTTGAAGATTGGAATCAGACCAGTTCTTTTCCAGTCCTCTGGTAGTTCCCCGGTGCTCCAGGATCTTTGAAAGATATAATTCAGAAGTTCCGAGATCACATCCACCAGCAACCAACTCCTAATCCATCTGGTCTTGATGATTTGAACCCATATAGAGTGGATAGAGGTTCTATCATTTTGTTGCCCATTTTGATTTGTATTCCTAATCTGTACCTTCAAGAAGCAAGCCAAAGATGCTACTCAGTACCACTACAGGCTAATAGCAGACACCCCCCAAGGTACTTGAACCTGAAAATTATCCTACAGGATTACCCTTCACATCAGAGCAGCATGGAAAGGACCAGCTAAACCAGAGATTCCTAGATTAACAGAGTTGGAAGGGACTTTATAGGTAATCTAGTCCAACTTCCCACGCAAGAAGGAGACCCTACACCATTTCTGACAAATGTCCAATCTCTTCTTGAAAGCCTCCAGTGATGAAACTCCCACACCTTTCAAAGGCAAGTTGTTCCATTGGTGGATGGCTCTCACTATCAGAAAAGTTCTCCTTATTTCTAGGTTGAATCTCCCCTTGATCAATTTCCATCCATTATGCCTTGTCTGGCCTGCAGGTGCCTTGGAAAATAGCTTGGCCCCTTCCTCTCTGTGACAGCCCCTCAAATATTGGAATGCTGCTATCATGTCTCCCCTAGTCTTTCTCTTCACTACACTAACCACTCTCAGTTCCCTAATAATCTTGGTTGTTCTTCTCTGCACTATTTCTACAGTCTCAACATCTTTTTTCTATTGTGGTGACCAACACTGGATGCAGTATTGTTTTTTTTTAAAGTATTTATTAGGTAAACATTAAAAATGTTGGACATAGTGCGACGTTTCTGGCATAGTCATTTCTATGGAATTTTTTTTATCTTACAACAATAAGTTTGTATCCATTACATAGGTATGCGTGGTCTGTCAAATTATCTACACATTAAGCCCTTTCATGATATAGTTACTATCAATATATATACATATCCAATTCCTACCTTTCATACAATATTAACATCATATTTTCCAATTCTTAACTTATCCATGTTTCCCCTCATTTCTAACCATTGGTACCATTTGTTCCAGATTTCGTGGTATTCTGTCTCACCCTTGTCTTTGAGCTCTAGAGTCAGCCTGCCCATTTCTGCACACGTCAGTATCTTCTTTATTATTTTTTATTCCGGGGGGATCTCTTTGTTTTTCCAGTTTTGTGTGAAGACCAATCTTCCTGCCGTATTGTATGTATTCTATTTTCTCCAGTCTCACCATATCCTGTTCTTTCAATAAAGCATCCAGATCTACACACAACTGTTTAGCTGCATGTCGAACTGCACACAGAGCAATGTGTAGTAGAGACAGAACATATCCCCTATTTTTTTTCAGTGATATTGTGCTAGACTGGGATTTTATAATCACATTTTTGGAGTTTCCCAAGCTTTCTGAGTTTATTTACTTTTTATTTATAAAATTTGTTGGCTGCCCATCTACTCCAAAGTTTTAGCACAGACCCTTATTTAATTCTATTTTAAACTGTTATATATTGTATTGTTTTGTATATGGTTTTATATTTCTGTGCACCACCCTGAGTCCCTTTGAGGAGATAGGGCAGTATACAAATTTGATAAAATAAATAAATAAATCATTAGATTTAGATTAGATTAGATTTATTTAATGTTTTATACCGCCCTACTCCCGAAGGACTCAGGGCTGTGTACAGCCAAAATAAAACACAGATATATAAAAGTGAAAACAATTCAAAAACATATTAAATAACTTGGCACATGATAACATTTAAAAACTAACAAACCCAATTAAAATTAATAAATAATAAAATTTGTATTTACACCAGCCTGGCTTGTTGAAAAAGAAAAGTTTTAAGAGCACGGCGGAAGATGCGTAGGTCAGGGATAATTCATAACTCCGGGGGCAATTCGTTCCAGAGGACAGGTGCTCCCACGGAGAAGGCTCTCCCTCTGGGTGTCGCCAGTCAACCTTGTTTAGCCAACGGCACCATGAGGAGACCCTCTCTATGGGAGCGTACTGGCCGGTGGGAGGCTCTTGGTGGCAGAAGGCGATCTCGTAGGTACCCAGGTCCTAAGCCATGGAGCGCTTTAAAGATAGTAACCAATACCTTGAATTGCACCCGGAAAACCACCAGAAGCCAGTGTAGCTTGCGCAGGAGGGGTGTTACATGGGAGCGTTGCATCGTCCACATAATTATCCACGTGGCCACATTCTGGACCAGTTGGAGCCTCTGGGTGCTCTTCAAGGGGAGCCCCATGCAAAGAGCATTACAGTAGTCCAGATGGGAAGAGACGACGGCATGAGTGACTGTGTGCAGGGCATCCTGATCCAGGAAGGGGCACAACTGATAGATCAGACGAACCTGATAAAAAGCCCCCCTGGTGACAGCCATCATATGATCTTCCAAGGACAGCCGTGCATCCAGGAGGACATCCAAGTTGCAAACCCTTCCTGTGGGGGCTAAGGTCTCACCCCCCATAGCCAGCGATGGAACCAGCAGACTGTAACGGGACACTGGGAACCACAGCCATTCAGTCTTGGAGGGGTTGAGCCTGAGCCTGTTCTTCCCCATCCAGATCTGCACGGCCTCCAGGCACTGGGACATCACATCAAGGGCAACATTGGGGTGGTCTGGGGATGAAACGTACAGCTGCGTATCATCAGCGTACTGATGGAACTTTCCCCCAGAATCCTGGATGATCTCGCCCAGTGGCTTCACATAGATGTTGAACAGAAGGCGCGGGAGGACTGACCCATGGGGTACTCCACAAGTGAGGGCCTTGAACTAATTGGGTCAGGTCCATGAGGGGCACTGTGTTGCGGTGGTTCTCCTCCTACCTCTCCCATCGATCGCAATTTGTGTTGGCAAAAGGGCAGAGGTCGACCTCGAGACCCCTCACTTGTGGGGTGCCTCAGGGGTCAGTCCTCTCGCCTCTTCTGTTCAACACATATATGAAGCCACTGGATGAGATCATCCGTGGTTTTGGGGTAGAGTACCATCTCTACGCTGACGATATGCAGCTGTACGTATCTACCCCAAACCACCCCAACGATGCTGTCGAGGTGATGTGCCGGTGTCTGGAGGCCGTGCGGGCCTGGATGGGAAGGAACAGACTCAGACTCAACCCATCCAAGACCGAGTGGCTGTGGTTTCCGGCATCCTGGTACAACCAGTTGACTCCATCACTGGCCATAGGGGGCGAACATCTACCCCCCCCCCCATGGATAGGGCACGCAACTTGGGCGTCCTCCTTGATGTGTGGCTGTCCATGGAAGATCAAGTGATGGTCGTGGCCAGGAGGGCGTTTTACCAGGTTCGCCTGGTTCGCCAGTTGCGTCCCCTATTGGACCGGGATGCCCTTTGCACAGTCACCCATACACTCGTGACATCCGACTGGACTACTGCAATGCTCTCTACATGGGGCTCCCCTTGAGGTACACCCGAAGACTGCAGCTTGTCCAGAATGCAGTGGGCAGTTATTGGAACCTCTAGGTTTTCCCATGTAACACCGCTCCTGCGCGAGCTGCACTAACTGCCTGTTGTCTTTCGGGTGCGCTTCAAGGTGTTGATTATCATCTTTAAAGCACTCCATGGCTCGGGACATAGCTATCTTTGGGATCGCATCCTGCCCATTACATCCCACAGAGAGGGTCTTATCCGGGTGCCATCCATTAGGCTATGCCAATGGGTGACTCCCAAGGGAAGGGCCTTCTCTGTGGCGAGCCCAACCCTCTGGAATGACCTTCCCCCCAAACTTAGAACAACTATGGACCTCCGCTCCTTCCGTCAAAAACTAAAAACTCACTTCTTCTGCCTGGCTGGCTTGGCTTAATCGACCCATTTACCTCAAGCTGAATACTCAAATTGTTTTATTAGGGATTTTTAGGGGTATTAGTTTTTAGATAGTTGGGGATTTTAGCGCAGGGTATAGGTTTAATTCATTTTAAATTTGTATGATAATGTCTGTTGGTTTTAATATATGTGTATTTTTTTTATTGAAAGAGTTTTATACAAACAAATTCCCCCCCTTTCCCCCCCATACATATAATGTAATTCAGATACAAATACTGTACCCCCCTCCTCCCACCCAACATAATATAGGTTTCTCATAAAATAACATTACCCCCTTATCCCCATCTTTTAAGCTAATTCATATAAATCTTATACAAATATATTTCCCTCCCCTAACCACCCTAACCCTCCCGCACCTCCCGTTCCACCCCACCCCCAGACTTCCACTATACGCCACTCTAATACTTCCAAACAACCCATATGCTATTCGTTCTCTTCATGTTGTTTCCCTTGCTTATTACTTTGTCAGTCTATTCATTCTTACCTAAAAGCTACATGATATTTTTTAACCTTATTGCAAGTCCACCATATATGAAAAAATGTAGCATCTAAACACCCACACCTCCAGCATTTTGGTTGAACATTAGGATACATACATGATAATTTCTTAGGATCTAAATACCATCTATAAAACATTTTATAAAAGTTCTCCCTTAAATTCTGTGACTGTGTAAATTTAACATTCACAATTTAACCCATATTTTTCCCCAGGTCTCCAACATGACAGGTTCGCCAAAATTCTGAGCCCATTTAATCATACAATCCTTAACCAATTCACTTTCTGAATCCCTTTCTAACAGTACGTTATATATTCTTTTGATATGCTTTGGGCCAGTCTCTTTTATCTGCTTAATCAGTTCTGCTTCATTGTCCATGAATCCAACTCTTTGGTCTTCTTTCCATCTCATCTGTAGCTGTTTATAATGTAGCCAGTTTAAAATAATTCCTTCTTACAACAGTTGTTCCAAAGTTTTCAGCTGCCAACATCAGCAAAAAGCACATCTTTATATAAACAACCCCCGAGTGACTTTTCATCTGGATTATTGAATTCAAAGGACATGATAGGGTAACAACCAGATCGTCTGCAAATGCTCTAGTTCTGTATTCCTTTTGCCTTATAGCTATACCATTTAAGGAGTTCGAGTCCCGAATTGTATTCAACAAGACTTCTAAAGTTAAAATAAATAACAATGGAGATAATGGGCAACCTTGTCTTGTACCTTTTTGTATCTCAAAACTCATAGACAAATTTCCATTAATAATAAGTTGTGCATTTTGTTGCTGATATATTGCTCCTATCGCCTGTCGAAACCGAATCCCCATGTCCATTTTTTCCAAAGTCTTGGTTAGAAAGTTCCAGTTCATTCGATCAAAGGCCTTTTCCGCGTCCAAGAAAACCAGCACTGCAGAGATCTGCTTATTTTTGTCTAGATAGTCAATTAAATCTATAAGTTGCCTTACATTCTCCTTCATATGTCTACCTTCGATAAATCCTGCTTGGTCATGATGAATTACCTCTTGAATAACTGGCATCAATCTGTTGGCTAATACTTTGGCAAAAATTTTATAGTCTGTATTCAAGAGAGATATTGGTCTATAGTCCTCTGGCTTCTTAGGACCATCTTCATCTTTAGGTATCAATGATATAAAAGCCGCTTGCCATGAGGAAGGTATTTTGCCTCCTTGCTGTATTCTTTCTCCACAAGACTAATCTTCGGTCCTGCTCCTCCCATGGCTTCAACTTGCTTCTTTCCTTTATCTTTCTTAACTCGTTGTGTTTGGGGCTTCCCCTGCTTCTGCGCTTCTCGAATTTGTCTGGTGATAGATCTAGTTACACGTTGCTCATCTAATTTAAGCATTGGCATTTCAACAGTTCCCTCTATAACAGACTTTGATGATTCCTCCAGAGGAGAGCTTAAGAGAGGTCCAAAAGGATCCACCTGAAAACCACCTGCAGCACCCTGGGTTTCCTTTTCTTTTTGCAGCTGTCTTATTTGTTCTTCTGTCTCTTTTTCAAACTGCCTCTGCTCTTCAATCTCAATATCTGTTGGTGTAGATGTGCATGGAGGTGTAACGCTTGCCTTCAGTATTACATAATAAAATTCTTTTGCTTTGTCTAAGGTATTCAAATGATATCTCACACCTTCATATCTCAGTATAATACCCATTGGAACATCCCACCTGTACTGTATCTGTCTTTTCTTCAACTCTGCTTCCAAAAATCCAAAATCCCTTCTAGACTTTAACATCGCTGGTGGTAACTCCTTAAAAACACCAATCTGGGTTCCATCTATTTGAAGAGCAGAGTAAAAGGACTTCTGCAAAATATCATTTCTAAGGCTTCTATCAGTAAAATATATAACCACATCTCTTGGTAGCTGTCTTTGTAGTGCTGCACGTGAGTTTACTCTGTAAATTTTATCAATCTTAAAAAAAATCTCATCGGAATCATCCAGTTTCAGTAATATAGCTAGTGCGTCCCCACAGATTCTTCTAATATCTTCTCTAGGATTCTCCCTTATTCCCCTCAATCTGATAGGAAATTCCATTGATCTAAATTGCATCATAGTTATTTCATTATCAATCCTTTGTATTTTTCCATCAACTTCCACAAATTTTAAATCAGATTCTTTCATTTTAGTTTCCAGGTCCAAAGCCAATTGTTCAACTTTATTATCCACCTTGAGCACCACATCAGACAGACCCTTAGCTATTACTTGTATATTTTTATCAAGCCGTTCATATTTATCCATATTATCCTGGACCATTCCTTTAACTTCTTTGATTTCTTTACCTATAAAGTTTTTCAAATCCTGGAGGCTTATTGTCTCTATCTGCGGTTGCATTAGAGCTGCGCCAGCTGGGGGACCTCCCCCTTGTTTCATTGCCATGCTTATAAAGCAAACTTCTTCCCAACTTCTCACAAAATACTCTTCAAAATAAATCAGATTATATATTAGCTGACTTTCTTATAGTTGCTTTCTCCTTTCCCTTTCCACCTTTAACTTTCAGCCAGGGTTGGATACTTTATAACAAACTGGAATACACAAACAGGTTAACTTTCGTTTCCTTTCCACTGGAGATTAACGCCATTTTAAATTCTTTGTTTTAAATCCTTTGTTCTAAATCCATACTATTCAGGTTTCAACACTGCTATTGTTTAGAAATTTCACAGGCTTTAAATACTTGCGATTTAAGCAGGGTACTTTCCTTGGCTTGTTTGGAATGTGGATTGAAGGTTGAATGCGGCATCTTGTTCTGCTAAAAGCGGAGGTTCCCAGGCGCTAGGAGCAAACAGCTGCTTAGAAGGGGAGCCCCTCCTTGCTCGCACCCCAGAGGCAAAAAAACCCTTCTGGGGTACTCCGCAAGGGACTCTACCCAACGGCGCTGGCTCTCTCACAAGATCCTTAGGAGCTTGGAGTTTTCCGAGGTGTTTTAGATGTTTTAAAACGCCTCTACGGGCAGCTGGGCTGGCAGGCTCGAAAAAGCCTGCCAGCGACATCCGCGACTTAACCGGAAGTCAATATATGTGTATTTTTAATTCCCTGTGCACCGCCTCAAGTCCCTTCGGGGAGAGAGAGCGGTTTACAAATTAAATTATTATTATTATCATCATCATCATCATCATCATCATCATCATCATCATCATTATTATTATTATTATGGAGGCTATGAACTCCTGAGCTGCCTCCGACGCTTTGGCAACAGATGGCAGGTTGAAATCCCCCGTGACTATAAGCCTGGGGGTACTAACAGCCACCCTCGAGGAGCTTCGACAGTCGGGAGCCAGGTACGTGGTCAGCAAGTCCATCTATACCGCACGACTCCACTTCACAAGGATAGATTCACATCCTACTGTCTGAGATACAGTGGCGTCCCTCGGGCACAGACCCTCATTTATAACAGCCGCCACCCCGCCACCCCTACCTTGAGCCCTAGGCTGATGAAACACGTGGCACAATTTCACGAGGGGAACCCTCCCTCCTGGCCCAACCAGGTCTCTGTAATACCCACCAAGTCTGCTCCCCACTCCTGCACAAGATCACAAATGAGGGGGGCTTTCTTTACCACAGACCTGGCATTGCACAACATCAGATGCAGGCCCTGGCCCTGAGGATCTGGACAACCTGGGGGATGAGAGAAGCATTGGGCGCCAGAGCATGCAACCACTCAAAGAAAGTGCAAGACATAGATGATTTCCTGTGACTGTTAGAGGCCAGGTTTGAGGAGGGGGAGGAGGAGGATCCATATGTGGAAGAGAACTCAGAAACCTAAAGCAGAGCGGCCTCCCTATCAAAGAGCATGGTCATAGGAAAGTTACCCCCTTTACCACTTTAAAAAGTGCTCATGCACTTTTTCAGAACAAGCCTGGACAAGCAAATTGCCCAGGTAAGTGCATACTGTGACATCCCAAATCAGCTCTCTGAGTGGTTCCAAGTAGCAACGAGAGTCGACAGTGGGCTGCATATCAACAACATGAGAAAGCAAACAGGGACAAAAGAGAGAGGTTAACCTGACCTGAGCCCACCCAGCCGGCGGGGAACCCCAGCACCAAAGCGGGCCTTGAAACCAGCCCTCCCTCGAGGTCCGCTGAAATGCTACAGATGCGAGGGGATGGGCCACATGGCAACTGCATGCTGAACCCCAGCCCCAAAACCAAGGTCAGACCCACTGCCCAGGACACAATCAGAACGAGGCCCTAAACGGACCACCAACACGTCCGGGAAAACCCTCCAAGCTGCAGAGGCCCCTTCCTCCTCAAGCAAAAGTGGTGGAACCTCAAACAACAACAACCAGTCACCCGAATTATAGGACAGCGAAGAGAAGGGAGAAAATGACCCAATGGTGAGTGAATCAATTCACACTTTCCTTTTTCCAATACACCCCACAGCCCCAAAAACAGGAAACCAGGGGGATTTTCAAGCACTAGTAGACTCAGGCTGCACAAGATGCTTGATCAACCTATCCACAATCCTGAAACTGGGGATCAGAGCAAAAAGACTGGCCCACCCGATCCGGTTCGAGCAGGTCAATGGGTCCCTAATGGGAGGAGCCTATGTCACCCACCTAACTGAACCAGTGAGACTAGAATTAGCAGATCACTGGGAAGTAATTCGATTCCTAATAGCCCCCAAAATGACAGACACAGTCATACTGGAACTTTCCTGGCTAGACAATTTGGGACCGACCATCTGGTGGCAAGGGGGTACCTGAAGACTTAGGATATCAAGCGGCCCTCAACCTCTCCCCCACCAGCAAGCAGAAATGCCTCCCATGCTGGGAACCCCACAAGAGAGCCCATGAGAACAACTGGCAACCACATCTGACAAAATCCCAGATGCTGAACTGATTCCGATGGAATGTCAGGACCTTGCAGAAGTATTCAGCGAGGTCAAGTGCGATATTCTGCCTCCCCACTGAGAGACAGAATGTGCTATCGAAATCATCCCCGGGGCAAAACTACCAAATCCCACACTGTACACCATGACGCCCTAGGAAATGCAGGAGATGCACAAATACATAGACAAAAACCTAGCAAGGGGGTTAATTGAGCCAGCCAAGCCATGGGTCACTGTACCAGTCCTCTTCAAGGACAAAAAAGATGGAACTATGAGATTGTGTGTGGACTTTTGAGGGATAAATGGGGTGTGCGTACACAACCTATACCCCCTCCCCATCATGAAGGACATGCTATCTCACTTGGCCAAGGGAAAGGTCTTCACCAAACTAGACCTGAGAGAAGCATACTACCGAGTACGTATCAGAGAAGGAGATGAATGGAAAACAGCGTTCAACTGCCCCTTAGGGAGTTTCCAATTTAAAGTGATGCCTTTTGGACTGCAGGGGGCCCCAGTGGTATTCATGCAGTTAATAAACGAGGTACTGCATGAGCACCTATACAAGGGGGTCCTCGTCTAGATGGCATCTTTATCTATATTGAGACCATTGATGACCATGTACCCCTGGTCCGCCAAGTAATGGAAAAACTTCTGGCAGCCAACCTGAACATCAAGGCATCAAAATGTGAATTCCACCGTGCACAGCTAGACTACCTGGGTTACCGAGTGTCAAATGAAGGAATAGAGATGGATGCAGCCAAAGTGCAAGCCATCCTAAGCTGGCAACCCCTTCACATCCGCAGACAGCTACAAACTTCCTAGGGTTTACAAACTTCTACAGGCAATTCACCCCCTCCTTTGCGAAGATTGCCAAACCCCTGACAGACCTCCTGAAGACAGGGAGCCCAGGAACGAAACCTTGTCCGGGACAACCACTACAGTGGGACCTAGCCTGCCAAGAAGCGTTTGAAATGCTAAAAGAAATGTTCACAAAGGAGCCGGTACTGAAGCATCCTCACCCCGAGCAACCTTTTGTGATCCAGACAGATGCCAGCAACATGGCAGTGGGAGCGGTGCTGCTCCAAAGAAACAACCAAGGAAACTTACAACCCTGTGCCTACACCTCCCACAAGCTCACAGACATGGAGAGATGATGGGCCACATGGGAAAAGGAAGCTTTCACAGTGATATGGGCACTGCTAACCTGGAGAAACCTATTGGAGGGGAGCCAGAGACCGTTCGAAGTCTGGACCAACCACAAATATCTGGAAGCACTTAGAACCCCATGGAAACTATCACCCAAACAAGTCCGATGGGCTCAATACTTCAACCGTTTTGATTTTGTCTTAAAGCACATTCCAGGTGGGAGGAATTTTCCAGCTGATGCCCTCTCCTGCATGCCTCAGTACAAATGCGAACAGGAGCACGTAGTGGATGCCATTATTCCTTCTACTCAAACAGCTGTCCAAGTAACCATCAGGCGACAATGCAACTAGGCCCCAAGCCATGGAGCGATTTGAAGATGGTAACAAGCACCTTGAAGCGCACCCGGAAGGCCACCGGTAGACAGTGCAGCTCGCGCAGGAGAGATGTTACATGGGAACTTCGAGATGTTCCTGAAATCCCCCGTGCAGCCACATTCTGGACTAACTGGAGCCTCCGGATGCACCTCAAGGGGAGCCCCATGTAGAGAGCGTTGCAATAGTCAAGGCGGGATGTCACGAGTGCTTGAGTGACTGTATGGAGGCCGTCCCGGTCCAGAAAGGGACGCAACTGGCATACGAGTCGAACCTAGTAAAAGGCCCCCCTGGTCACGGCCGCCACATGGTCATCCAGGGACAGCTGTGAATCCAGGAGGATGCCTAAGTTGCGAGCCCGGGGGCCATTGACTCGCCCCCGATAACCAGCGATGGAATTAGCTGGCTATGCCGGGACGCCGGAAACCACAGCCACTCGGTCTTGGACGGGTTGAGCCAGAGTTTGTTACTTCCCATCCAGAGCCGCACGGCCTCCACACACTGGGACATCACTTCGACAGCATCATTGGGGTGGTTGGGGGTAGATATGTACAGCTGAGTATCATCAACGTACAGGTGGTACTCTACCCCACAACCATGGATGATCTCACCCAGCGGCTTCATGTAGATGTTAAACAGGAGGGGTGAGAGGACCGACCCCTGAGGCACCCCATATGTTAGGGGCCTTGACGTCGACCTCTGCCCTCCTCTTAGTACAAATTGCGACCGACTGGAGAGGTAGGAGGAGAACCACTGTAAAACAGTGCCCCCCACTCCCAACCTCCCCAGTCGGTGCAATAGGATACCATGGTCGATGGTATCAAAAACCGCTGAGAGATCTAACAGAACCAGGATAGAGGAATAACCCCTATCTCTGGCCCTCCAGAGATCATCTACCAACGCGACCAATGCTGTCTCCGTGCTGTGCCCGGGGTGGAAGCCGGACTGCGCAGGTCTAGATAAGCAGTTTCCTCCAGGTGTCGAGGGAACTGTTGTGCCACCACACTCTCAACAACCTTCACAAGGAAGTGAAGGTTGGAGACCAGACGATAATTACTTAACAATGCTGGGTCCAGGGAAGGCTTCTTGAGGAGGGGCCTCACCACCACCTCTTTCAAGGCAGCAGGCAAGAAGCCCTCACTCAAAGAAGCGTTCACTATTTCCTGGAGCCAGCCTCACGTCACCTCCAAGGAGGCCAGTACCAACCAGGAGGGACACGGGTCCAATAAACATGTGGTGGCATTCAGCTGCCTCGGCAACCTGTCCATGTCTTTGGAAGTAACAAAGTCGAACTCATCCCACAAAACGGTCTCAAGACCCGGCTCGGACAGTCCGCCGAGATCCATTGGAGTGGAGGCCAGGTCGTCCCGGATCCGAGCAAGTTTATCCTGCCGATAAGTTCCAAATTCCTCTGCTCTGCCCTGCAAAGGAGCTTCCCACGGCCCTTGATGAAGAAGGGAGCGGGTCACTCTAAACAGGGCAGCAGGGCAGTTATCTGCGGATGCAATAAGGGTGGCGAGATGAGAACATTTTGCCCTCCTTATCGCCACAAGGTAGGTCCTTAAATAGGACCATACCTGTGTTTGATTGGATTCAGTGCGAGTGGATCTCCACCTACTCTCCAGGCATCTCTTGAGGCGTTTCATCACCCTCAGCTCCTCCTTAAACCAAGGAGCGAGGGTGGACCGGCGCTGCGTGAGAAGCCGCAAGGGCACGACCCGGTCCAAGGCCCCCGTGGCAGCACTGTTCCATGCTGCCACTAGGCCCTCAGTTGAGCCGCGGGTTAGGGTTACAGGTATAGGCCCAAGCTCCATCTGGAACCTATCAGGGTCCATCAGGCGCCTGGGGCGGAACCATTTCAGTGTCTCTGGTTCCACCTCCCCACGGTGGGGTGTAGTGGTTGGGAAGTCCAGCCGAAGGAGAGAGTGATCTGACCATGACAGGGGTTCGATGGCTAATTCCCCTACTCCTAGATCACTCAACCACTGGCCAGAGGCAAAAATCAGGTCTAGAGTGTTTCCCCCTGTATGTGTGGGGCCCTGAATTACCTGGGTCAGGTCCATGGCCATCATGGAGGCCATGAACTCCCGAGCCACCCCAGATGACTTGCCTACCAATGGCAGGTTGAAATCCCCCATGACTAACAGTCTTGGGGAATCAACCGCCACCTCAGTGATCACCTCAAGGAGCTTGGGCAGGGCCGCTGACACGTAGCGGGGAGCCAGGTACATGACCAGCAGGCCCATCTGCCTCCCAAGACCCCATTTCACATACAGGGATTCACACCCGACTACCTGAGGCACAGTGGCCTCCCTCGGCTTAAGACTTTCCTTAATAATAACTGCCACCCCCCCACCCCTGCCCTGGGCCCTAGGCCAATGAAGTGCCAGGTAACCTGGGGGGCACATCTCTACGAGGGGAACACCTCCCTCGTACCTCAGCCAGTTTTCTGTGATACTCACCAGGTCCAGATCCCCCTCTGCAACTAGATCATAAATGAAAGGGGCTTTGTTCATCACGGACCTGGCGTTGCACAACATTAGCCTAGGGCCTGGGCTCTGTAATCCCCAACCTCCTAGGTTGCAGGAGGAGCTCTGGAGGGCGGGGCGGGCAACTGCTTGCAAGCAGCGGATACGCCCCCCCTGACACTTGATATGACCTCCGGCTCCCGCCATACCTACCCCTTCCCAAGACCGTTGTGATGGAATGGCCCTCTGTAGGATCAACCCTTTCCCCCCTCTTTCCCCCCTTTCCTGGAGGGAGGTACTGTGCCATCTGAGGTCTGAACCGACCATAAAAACCTCAAAGCCCCCAAAAGCCCTCAAAGACTGTCCCCCAAAGCAAATTCACTGGGCACAATACTTCTGAAGGTTCAAGTTTGAACTGAAGCACATCCCTGCAGGAAAAAATATGCTGGGGGATGCCTTATCAAGAAAACCACAGTAAGACAGTATGAAGGAAGAAGTGGTTCACCCCATCCTTTCTCCTTCCCACCAAAAGGCCACCCAAGTCACCACAAGAAGCCAGACTAACCAGCCGCCTACCCTCAGCCAGGACAAGCTGACCACAGCAATGAAATCGGCACTGCCAGCAGACCCCTAGCTCAATGACAAGAAGGGCATCCTGATGATGAAAGATGGCTTAGCCTGGAAAGGATCCAAACTGTACATTCCTGCGAGCTTGAGGCTGGAAGTACTACGGTGAAGCCATGATGTGAAATTAGCAGGCCACTTTGGATTCCTAATGCTCCATCTTGCCAGGTGTCAATTTTAGTGGCCAAAAATGAAAGCAGAAGTGGAAGATTACGTAAAAAGCTGTGCCACTTGCACAACCATGAAAATACAGCCAGGAAAGCCCCCTGGACTACTGTAATGGGTGGCCAACCCTAGCCACACATGAAGAAATCGCAATGGACTTCATTATCAAGCTCCCAGACAATGGTGGTAATAAAGTAATTTGGACAGTCATTGATCTATTTTCCAACAACCCCATTTCATTGCTTGCTCAGGACTATCATCTGCAAAGAAACTAGTGAAAATGTTTGTTAAACCCATTTACCACCTGCATGGAGTGCCTAGGAGGATCATCTCAGACCATGGAGTTTAGTTCACCGCCAAGTTCTGGAGACAGTTCCTGAGGTCCATTGGGTCCACACAAGGACTGAGGTCAGCTTTTCATCTGAGTATGAATGGAGCAGCGGAGAGAGCCAATGCGATAGTGGAACGATAGGTCGATTGTTTTGTAGACTACCAACAAGACAACTGGTCAGATTTGGATTAACTCCTTTTCAAGTTACCAGTGGCATGGAATGTGTTCCCATGCCTGAACTGCCCAGGGAACCTCCCATGTCTGACTGAATGGATGGACACTCTAAAAAAAGGGTGGGAAAATATGAAAAATACTCTAGCGTAAGACGCAGAAGAGTATAAAGAAACAAGCTGATAAACCCTGCTTGCTCCAACTCCCTTTCCATGTGGGGGATAAAGTTTTCTTGTCTACCAAATATATAAGATTAAGAATGCCTAGCAAGAAATTTGGCCCAAAATTTCTAGATCCATTCTCAATAGTGAAGATAATTAACCCAGTTACAGTTCAACTCAGTCTACCCAGAATTCTAGGGAAAATTTACCCTGTCTTTCATTGCAGCTTACTGAAGCCAGTAATTGGGCCCAGCATAGGACCATTCACTCAGCCATCCCCTCTTCCAGTACTGATAGAGGGAGAAACACACTATGAGGTGAAGAAGATTTTAGATTCCAGATTGTATAGGGGTCATTTATAATATTTAATGCATTGGAAGGGGTGCGCTTTGTCCGAAGCTCCAGGTTTTCCCCAAAATAAGGCATGGTCTTATTTTCTTTTGACCCCTGAAATAAGCACTTGGCCTTATTTTCGGGGAGGTCTTATTATTTTTGAGGTGCAGGAGGTGGTGAGCATGGTCACCTCATGGCTGCTGCTGTGTTGAAATATTTTTGGGAAGGGCTTATTTTTAGGGGGGGCTTATTTTAGCACATGTGCTCAAAAGCCTGATTGGGCTTATTATCAGGGGAGGTCTTATTTTTGGGGAAACAGGGTACTTGGGTAAAAAGCTGATCTAAAAGCTGATCTAAAAGCTGATAAGTTAGTAAAACAATTCCATGATAAGTTTCGTGATAAGTCCAAGGTCCCCATGGGGGGAGGTGGTTAATTCTGTTATGTTAATCCCTACTTTATTTTCTTTTCAGGAAAGGGTTGTCTTCTGAGGAGAGGCTGCCTGTCAGGCCTGCAGTCATGTTCCTTTTGGAACTTTGGCCTGTCACACTTTCAATTATTCTACTATGCTGTTTCTATTGTGGGGAATTGGGAGGGGGTACGATGTAAAATGCTACGTAGCCAAAATAAAATTCCTTTCTAAACTGCCAATGTCATCCTTTGTCTTGGCACCTCTGCACCTGACTGGAACTGTATGGGTGGAACAGTCAGCATGGCAGTGGAAGATTGGACCATGGGATGGACTTGTCAGTGTGGGAACAAGATCATGAACTTTAACTTGGGTGGGGAAAACCGAGAAGCTTCAGGTTTGGGTTTTCCCAGATGTACCAACATGGCTCTTTTAATAAATTGGAACTTTGAGCAATACTTTGCCTTGGACTCTGATTTAACTTTGGAGAATTGTATTAGCCTTTTTAGCTGCTGCTGCACACTGTTGGTTCATATTCAAAAGATCATCCACTAGTACTCCAAGGTCCTTCTCACAATTACTATTTATTTATTTATTTATTTGATTTGTTAACCGCACCAATCTCCGTCGAGACGGACTCTGGGCGGTGCACAGGTCATTAAAATATACAATAAATAACAATATACAAAGGTTAAAAAGAAATTAAATAGAAAACCTGTGCTAAAATCCCATTAAAAAACCTGTCTAATTTGGCTGAGGCTCTATTGTTCTAAAATTCAAGTTCTACGCAAGTCCAGCTTGCTGGAAAAGAAGTGTCTTAAGTGAGCGGCGGAAGAGGGGAAGGTCGGTGATGGTGCGGAGTTCGGGGGGGAGGTCGTTCCAGAGGGCGGGCCTCAAACTATATTTGAGCCAGCTCTCACCTAATCTGTACTTATAGCTTTGATTTTTCCTGCCTAAATGTAAAACTTTGCTTTTCTCCACATTAAAATTCATTTTGTTGAATAGAGCCCATTGTTCAAATTTGTCAAGATCTTTTTGGATCCTGAGCTTGTCTTCTGGGGTGTTGGCTGTTCCTGCCAGTTTAGTATCATCTGCAAATTTGATGAGTTGCCCTTCTATTCCTTCATCTAAGCCATATTGAAGACTACCGGGCCTATGACTAAGCCTTGTGGTACCCCACTGCTTACTTCTCTCCACATGGATGTAGTACCATTAAGGACTACTCATTGAGTATGATTTGTCAGCCAGCTAGAAATCTATCTGGTTGTGATGTTGTCTAATCCACATTTTTTATTTTTTGAATGAACATAGACAAACACACACAAAAAAAAACCTCCACAAAATCATCTACCTTTACATATTGTAGAAAGTATGTCAAGTGGCTACAAAAAAACCTTTCATGCATCTCTTCCACAGTCATCACCTACAATTCATATCAAATTATATATTTTAAATCAAATATATTTATATATATTACTATCATTATACCTCGATTTTCATTTGACTATAATTATTTTTACGTCCTTTTGCACAAAATATTCCAAAATTTAAAGCAAAACCACATAATGGCATTTCGTTAGCTATTTCCAATATCATTCAATAACATTACATCTTTATGACATGTTCTAGAGAGAATGAGGAGGAGATGGATTGGAGATGGAGGAGAGATGGAGAGATGGATTGGAGATGGAGATGGAGATGGAATGGAGATGAAATGGTGATGGAAGGGAGATGGACTGACGATGGAGATGGATGGAGTTGGAGATAGAGACGGAGGAGAAAAGAAAGAAGAAGGAGAAGGAGATGGAGAATGTGTTGAAGGAGCAGAAGGAGAATGGGTTGAGAGAAGCCAAGCAGCCGGGTTGGAAACGGTGGAGCAATGGCGCAGGAGGGCTCAGGAAGATCCAAAGTGAGTGCCTTGGACAGGAGGAAGTGAGCCGGGACAGCACATGGCAGCATCTTTCATCAGGCCACACGACAGACCAACTAGTCGTGTGGCACTAGGTGCGGACTTGGGCCTGTGTGGCCGAGAAGAACAGTCGGCTGGGGTTCGTGCAGGGACTAAACTACGATCTGCCCTTATGCAGGACCCCAGACAGATAGACTAAGACTGATTGACCAACTGATAACCGACCTTTTCCCTCCTGCCCCCCTCTAAGGTCATCTATTGCACTTTATTCACCTGTCACTTTATAGCTGCTCCCCTGAACTCTTAGCGGACTTGCAATTATCTCCCCGGACCTAGACGACCATCGGGGGTTCCAAATGTACTCTAGGCGTGATCTCCTTTGCCTGCGGGAGTCTCCCCTCTCGCAGGCCTGGCCCCTTATCTAACACGGGCCCACCTCGAGGATGGACTAATTGCTCCTGAGAGGCGGGCGAAGCGCAGACTCAGGGGGTTTTTATGTAAATATTTTATTCGACTTTTAGAGGGTTCCAGGGAGGGGGGGGAGAGAGTCAGGTGGGGGAACGCCAAAGAAAAGGGCCGGCAGGAAGCGGAAGTAGAGAAACGGAGGAGGGGGAAGGGGGGTCATTTCCACTGAGGTATTTTCCATCAATACGGTCTTGGGGAGGGGCAGGGGTGGTGAGAAAGGGGACGGACATTACCAGTTGGAGGACCGCGGCTGCTGGTTACGGGTGGTCACGCGCTCCAACTCCCCTTGTCCCCATCGCAGACTAGGTGGGCAAGAACCACAGACCCGGGGCCCTAGGCTGATGCTATGCAACGGCAGGTCCGTGGTACAAAAAGCCCCCCTCATTCATGACCTTGTGTCAGAGGGGGACCTGGACCTGGTAGGTATTACGGAAACCTGGTTGGGCCACGAGGGAGGACATCCCCTCATAGAAATGTGCCCACCAAGATACCGAGCCTTCCATCAGCCTAGGGCCCTAGGGAGGGGTGGGGGTGGCGATTATGGTTAGGGAAGGTCTTGAGCCAAAGGAGACCACGATCCCTCAGACGACTGGGTGCAAGTCCCTCCTTGTGAAGTGGGGCCTAGGGAGGCAGTTGGGCGTGTTAGTTGTATACCTGGCTCCTCGCTATGCAACAACAGCCCTGCCCGAGCTCCTAGAGGTGATAGCCGAGGCAGCGGTTGAGACCCCCAGACTTTTAGTCATGGGGGACATTAACCTGCCATCAGCAGGCGAAACCTCTGGGGTAGCTCGGGAGTTCATGGCTTCCATGACAGCCATGGACCTGACCCAAGTAGTTGTAGGCCCTACCCACGAGGGCGGACACACCCTGGATCTAATCTTCATCTCGGGACAGTGGAGTAGTGATCTGGGAATAGGGGATCTAGTCATCACACCCCTGTCATGGACAGATCACGCTCTCCTTCGGTCTTTCAGACTTTCCGATCGCCGCACCTCACTGCGGGGAGGCGGAACCGGACATTCCTATATGGTTCCGCCCCAGGCTCCTGATGGACCCGATAAGGTTCCAAAGGGAGCTTGGGCGAATTCCTGTGGACTTGCCCCACGACTCGACTGAGGACCTAGTGGCCGCATGGTTAAGTGTGGCCACGGGGGCCTTGGACCGAGTCGCGCCCTTGCGGCCTCTCTTGCGGCGACGAACCACCTGGGCTCCTTGGTTTACTGAGGGGCTTAGGGAGATGAAGTGCCACAAGAGACGCCTAGAGAGCAGATGGAGATCTTCTCACTCCGAAGCCGACCGAACACAAGTGAGAGACCATATTAGGACTTACTTAGTGGCGATAAGAGTGGCCAAACGTGAGTATTGTGCCACTCTTATTGCATCCGCAGATAACCGCCCTGCCGCCCTGTTTGGGGTGACCCGCTCCCTCCTTCAACGGAGGCCGCGGGAAGCCCCTTTACAGGGTCGAGCAGAGGAATTCGGGATTTATCTGCAGGAGAAAATCACTCGGATTCGGAATGAGCTACCCTCCATCGACAGTGGTCCAGTCGAGCGGGCCAAGGCTGTTCTTGTGACACGATCTTGGGAGGAGTTTGATTTTGTTACCACCGAGGATATGGACAAGTTGTCAAAGAGACTTAGGGCTACCACATGTTTATTGGACCCGTGTCCCTCCTGGCTTGTACTGGCATCCTGGGAGACGACACGAAGCTGGCTCCAGGGCATTGTCAACGCATCTTTGAGTGAGGGGTCCTTGCCTGCGTCTTGAAAGAGGCGGTAGTAAGGCCCCTCCTCAAGAAGATGTCCCTGGATCCAGCATTATTAGAGAACTACCATCCCGTCTCCAACCTCCACTTTTTAGTGAAGGTTGTAGAGAGTGTGGTGGCTCAACAGTTTCCGCGACACTTGGAGGAAGTTGATTATCTAGACCCGCGCCAGTCCGGCTTCCGACCCGGGCACAGCACCGAGACGGCATTGGTCGCGTTGGTTGATGATCTCTGGAGGGCGCGGGATAGAGGATATTCCTCTATCCTAGTCCTATTAGACCTCTCAGCGGCTTTTGATACCATCGACCATGGTATCCTATTGCACCGACTGGGGGGGTTGGGGCTGAGAGGCACCGTTTTGCGGTGGTTCTCATCCTACCTCTCTGGTCTGTCGCAATATGTGTTGGCAGGGGGGCAGAGGTCGGCCTTAAGGCCCTTCATATGTGGGGTTCCTCAGGGGTCGGTCCTCTTGCCCCTACTGTTCAACACATATATGAAGCCGCTGGGTGAGATCATCCGTGGTTTTGGGGTGGGATATCATCTGTACGCTGATGATACTCAGTTGTACATATCCACCCCAGACCACCCCAACGATGCCGTCAAGGTTATGTCCCGGTGTTTGGAGGCCGTACGGATCTGGATGGGTAGTAACAAACTCAAGCTCAATCCGTCCAAGACTGAGTGGCTGTGGCTTCCGGCACCCCGGTTCAGCCAGATTATTCCAACTCTGGCCATTGGGGGTGAAACACCGGCCCCCGTGGAGAGGGCGCGCAATTTGGGTGTCCTCCTGGATTCCTGGCTGTCTATGGAAGATCATGTGGCAGCCGTGGCCAGGGGGGCGTTTCATCAGGTACGCCTGATGCACCAATTGCGCCCCTTACTGGACCGGGGGGCCTTACGCACAGTCACTCAAGCACTCGTCACCT
Organism: Rhabdophis nuchalis; assembly: GCA_039707465.1. Classification (NCBI taxonomy): domain Eukaryota; kingdom Metazoa; phylum Chordata; class Lepidosauria; order Squamata; family Natricidae; genus Rhabdophis; species Rhabdophis nuchalis. Next base: position 215,912,442 of record CM077643.1, read on the forward strand.
CTCGACTCGACTACTGTAATGCTCTCTACATGGGGCTTCCCTTGAGGTGCACCCGAAGGCTGCAGCTAGTCCAGAATGCAGTCGCGTGGGTGATTACGGGAGCGCCTAGACACTCCCACATAACACCAATCCTGCGTGAGCTGCACTGGCTTCCTGTGGTCTTTCGGGTGCGCTTCAAGGTTCTAACGACCATCTTTAAAGCGCTCCATGGCTCGGGGCCTAGTTACATGCGAGACCGCCTCCTGCCCCATACATCCCTCAGACCGATACGCTCCCACAGAGAGGGCCTCCTCAGGGTGCCGTCGGCTGGACAATGCCAACTGGCGACACCCAGGGGAAGAGCCTTCTCTGTGGCGGGACCAGCCCTTTGGAACGACTTACCCCCTGAACTTCGCACCATCTCCGACCTCCGCCTCTTCCGCAAGTGTCTGAAGACACATCTGTTCCATCTAGCCGGCCTAGCATAACCTCCATTACTGACTTTTAGATAGTTTTAAATTTGGGGATTTTTAATTCGGTTTTTAGCGCAGGATTTTATTAGAATAAGTTTTTTTAAATTTTATATGTTTTGTATGTATTTTAACATTCCTGTGCGCCGCCCTGGGTCCACTTGGAGAAGGGCGGGGTATAAATATAATAAATAAATAAATAAATACTATAAAAATTGATGATATTTAATAACAAAGTTTCTAGACCTCCTTTCCGAATTGCTGTTTACAATTTATATCCAATTTCCTTTTATTAAACCAGTACATGCATACATACATACATACATACACACATTATTATCATTATCAATCATTTAATTGACTATATCCATTTATCATTTCATTTTTTTTACCTAATACTCAAAGTTTAACTAAATTTGACTTAATTTTTTTATTATTAGCTTTCATACATAACAGAAATTCTAAGCTTCCTTTCATAGTTACCACTTGCTATTTATATCAAATTTCCTCTTATCAAACCAATACCTATGTATACATTGTTATCATTATCAATTGTTTATTTAACCATATCCATTATCACTTCATTTTTTACATAATCCTCTAAATTTAACTAATTTTTTATTATAAACTTTCATGTATCAACCTGTATCTTTCCAGTAATAATGCAGTCTTATGTCTTTTGCCATTTGTGGAATGCATCTTCTGTTTATTTACTAGGTAAAATTTGTGTGGACTTCTCTTCACAGCTTATTGCTTGTTGCATCTCTTATATAATCTCGATACCTTCCATCTGCTTCTTTAATCAGCTTATCTTTGGTTATCAATAGTGCTTCTGACAAGGTTTCTCTCCTTAGGTTCATCAATTCTTCTCTTTTTTCTTTTTCTGTATCTTGAAATCTGGGGTAGAGTTCCTGTCCATCTAGCTCCCCTTTCCATATTCTACTCTTTCCACTTCCAACCACGCTCAGTTCACTGTTAATATCAAAAATTATCTTGTCTTTATGTTCATTTTTCTCTTCAATTCTTAGGACTCTAACCTCCACTTTTTCCATTTGATAAGCATCTTCAAATTTTCCATTATATTTTGCTGTTATACACTCTATGGTTTCCAGTCTCTTCTCAATTTTCTCTGTTACTTCCAACAATTTTTGAATTTCAAGCATGATCTTTTGCAATGTTAAGGTTTCTTTTTGATGTTGTGCAATTCTTGCAACTTGCAACTAGTAAACTAGAGTTCAAAGCTTTTTATTAGATTAGACACAAGTTCATTTATGATCTTCCAAAAACAAGGTTTTGTTTTCACTTCTCTCCAGATGCCAATGAGGCTCCCAAAGAGTACCTGCATAAACAACCCATGCTCTTCTCCTTATCAATCTCTGTAAACAAGCTGCAAAACCTTGAAGTGCAAAGTCAATGTGATCAAAAAGAAAAAGGCGACTTCCGGTTCCGGCTCCAGCGGCGACGGGCGAGCCTAGCGCTCGCTCGCCGTTTTGTTGCTTTTTCTGCCCCCCCACGGGGGCGAGACGCCCCGTTTTTTTGGGGGTCTTCCGTAGGGCCGGCTTGCCTGGGCTGTTCCCCCCACGGCAGTGGGGCAGCGACCCTTGTCTTCGGCTCAGGTGAAGGAGGACATGCTGCGGGGGGATTTCCCTTCGCCAAAGGCAGACGGCACCATTCGTTAACATGGAGAGAGAGGATCGCCTGGGTCGGAAGGCTGCCTGGGGCTTTGACTACGAAGGAGAGAGTGAGTGATTTAAAACTTTTTTTTCTGCTGTCAGCCTGGATGAAAGGACTTGGAGGGGGGGTGTTTGCTTGTAAAAAAAACCCTCGGATTTAAGCGGCGCTTGAAAATGGCTCCTCGCTGCGAGGAAGCGGATATTTTCAATCCGGACTGTTTGTACAAGGGAAAGTGATCTGCGGCTTGATTTGCAACAGAGTTTCTAGGTCTGGCTGAAACAATTTCTTTAACCACTCTCCCCTTTGGGCTTTGAGCTTGGACGGCGGAAGATGGCTTCTCTTTGTCCCTGAATGACTATTTTACTTATGGAAAATTTCCAACATCTCTTTGTGACTTGGACTTCCTCTGGTTACTAAAGTAAAAAAAATTTTTTGGATTTGTGATTTCTTTTCTGGAGTGCCTTCGTTATTATACTTATTGATTTGGAAAATTGTTTCTCTCTTGGTTCCTGAACTTTACAACTTTGAACTGAACTTTTGGCTCCTGATTTGCCTTAACAGCTCCACCCTAAAAACGCCATCTTAGTGGCACCAACTTTTACAGCTAATCATGGCACAATTGATGATCTCTGGAGGGCGCGGGATAGAGGATATTCCTCTATCCTAGTCCTATTAGACCTCTCAGCGGCTTTTGATACCATCGACCATGGTATCCTATTGCACCGACTGGGGAGGTTGGGGTTGGGAGGCACCGTTCTGCGGTGGTTCTCATCCTACCTCTCTGGTCGGTCGCAATATGTGTTGGCAGGGGGGCAGAGGTCGGCCTCGAGGTCCCTCATATGTGGGGTTCCTCAGGGGTCGGTCCTCTCGCCCTTACTGTTCAACACATATATGAAGCCGCTGGGTGAGATCATCCGTGGTTTTGGGGTGGGATATCATCTGTACGCTGATGATACTCAGTTGTACATATCCACCCCAGACCACCCCGACGATGCCGTCGAGGTTATGTCCCGGTGTTTGGAGGCCGTACGGATCTGGATGGGTGGTAACAAACTCAGGCTCAACCCGTCCAAGACTGAGTGGCTGTGGCTTCCGGCGCCCCGGTTCAGCCAGATTATTCCAACTCTGGCCATTGGGGGCGAAACACCGGCCCCCGTGGAGAGGGCGCGCAATTTGGGTGTCCTCCTGGATTCCCGGCTGTCTATGGAAGATCATGTGGCAGCCGTGGCCAGGGGGGCATTCCATCAGGTACGCCTGATGCGCCAATTGCGCCCCTTACTGGACCGGGGTGCCTTACGCACAGTCACTCAAGCACTCGTCACCTCTCGACTTGACTACTGTAATGCTCTCTACATGGGGCTTCCCTTGAGGTGCACCCGAAAGCTGCAGCTAGTCCAGAACGCAGCCGCGCGGGTATTAAGGGAGCGCCTAGACACTCCCACATAACACCTATCCTGCGCGAGCTGCACTGGCTCCCTGTGGTCTTTTGGGTGCGCTTCAAGGTTTTAACGACCATCTTTAAAGCGCTCCATGGCTCGGGGCCTAGTTATATGCGAGACCGCCTCCTGCCCCATACATCCCTCAGACCGATACGCTCCCACAGAGAGGGCTTCCTCAGGGTGCCGTCGGCTGGACAATGCCGACTGGCGACACCCAGGGGAAGAGCCTTCTCTGTGGTGGGCCCTGCCCTTTGGAACGACCTACCCCCTGAACTCCGCACCATCTCTGACCTCCGCCTCTTCCGCAAGTGTCTGAAGACACACCTATTCCATCTAGCCGGCCTAGCATAACCCCCATTACTGACTCTTAGATAGTTTTAAATTTGGGTTTTTTAAATTCGGTTTTTAGCGCAGGGTTTATTAGAATAAGTTTTTTAAAATTTTATATGTTTTATATGTGTTTTAACATCCCTGTGCGCCGCCCTGGGTCCGTTTGGAGAAGGGCGGGGTATAAATTTAAAAAATGAAATGAAATGAAATGAAATGAAGAATCAGCACTGGCAAGCTTAGAACTAAGGATGGCTTCTCTTGAATCGGTTATACAAACTTTGGTACAAGAAATCAAGGCTCAGAGGGCAGAAAATATCAACTTTAAAAAGGAGTTATTGGATACGTGGAAGCAAGTGCTGGAGAACACACAGAAGAATGAAGAATTGGAGGGGGGGTTGGAGGGGGCTAAGGGAGAGATTATAAATGTCACAAATGAGGTTGTGGAAATAAATGGGCATGTGTCTAGGATGGATATGGAAAGGATGACATATTTTTTGAGATTTCAGAATGTTTCTGAGGAATCTGGTGAATGTCTCCCTGATCTCATGAGCACAATTTTAGCAGACTATTTACAGAAACCCAAGGATGAGAGTAGGGGGGACATTGACCTAGCCTATGCATATGGCAATTCTGCATATGCCAGGATAAATGAAGTACCTAGAGAGATACATGTTAAATTTGTTAGAAGGTCGACCAGAGAGGAAATCCTGAAAGTGCAAAGGGGGGGTCCGTTAATTTACCAACAAAAGGAGGTTACCATCTTGAAGCAGATCCCTAGAAAGATTAGAGAATCGAGAAGGAAATTTTCCTTCTTGTCCAAAAAGTTGTTTGACCACGGGATCTGGTTCAAGTGGGTGACGCCCGAAGGGATGCTGGTGTTCTGGGAAGGAGGAAAAGTGAGGATTAAAACAGTTGCTGAGGCGGAAGCCTTTCTTAAAAAACACTCCTCTGCCCTGGGGGAAGATTCAGGGGGGACGGAGGGAGCCACGGCCCCGCCCGCTGGGGGCCCGGAGGGTGAGATAGAAGACCCAATAGCCAAGAGACTTAGATCAAAAAAATAACTTTGCTTTGATTTTTGAGTAATATTGTATAACATGTGTATCTGGATTTTTGTAAATGACTGACAGCATAGAATTGAGAACTTAGAAACATGTACTTGTTTTCACTTTGTAGTGTTATGAACAATGTTTTGTTATTGATTTATATTGAAGTTCCAGAAGGGCCGACGACTTTGACGTGAATGCTCTCAAAAAAAATTCTGTATCCCTTACCCCACCCTATTGAAAAACTGTAAAACCAATAAAACTTTTTCAATATAAAAAAGAAAAGAAAAAGGCAATGTTTCCAAGACTCAAGCCTCCAGTCTCCAGTGGCAGTGTTGCTTCCTTTCCCTCTAATGTTACAACCCTCTTTCTACTCCTTTATATTCCAGGCTTAAAAGAAGCAAAATTCTTAAATGGAACAAAATAGAGAAAAAGAAAAACCCATATAGAAATAAAGAAAAGGATTTTAATCCATAGGTTAAAAAATAAAAGAAAAAATAGAAGAGGAAAAACTAATCTGTTCACTTTGAAAACATTTGCAAAAATTCCATCCTAAAAATGCAATTTTAAAAAAAGTTAACACACTGTCCAATATAATCCAATAGCTTAATTTCACTGCTTATTTTTTTCTGTTTGCAAATTTAATTTAGCTGTAATTTTTTGGGAGCAGTCTCTTTTATGACAATAAAATTTCCTCACCAGATGGGCACACTTTCTCTTTCTGTTTCCTTCCATTCCAGAGCTCTCTCAACTTCATCAGCTTTTGGCTGTGCTTTTATCTAAAGAGCTAAAGTTCCTAGATATGATAAATGATTGTTCCCTAGAACAGATGGTTGAAGACCCAACTAGAGGTACAAGAATCCTTGACTTGGTTCTGAGCAATATACAGGATCTGGTGCAAAATGTTAATGTGACTGATCCAATAGGGAACAGTGACCACAACACAATTATTTTTAACTTAATCATAGACTGCAAATCACCCATAAAATCTAACAGAGGGACCTTAAATTTTCATAAAGGAAATTTCCCGAAGATAAGGAAGCTAGTAAAAAAGAAGCTGAAAGGGAGAATTGAGAAAGTCCAAACCCTCCATGAGGCATGGAGGCTGGTCACAAAAACAATAACAGAGGCCCAATTGGAATGTATACCTAAAAGGAAAGAGGGCACCACCAGGTTCAAGAGGACTCCAATATGGCTTACAGGAACTGTTCGGGAAATGATCAAAAGCAAGAAAAACTCATTTAAAAGATGGAAGGCTTCTCCAAACAAGGACAACAGGCAGAAACATAAATTCTGGCAGAACAAATGCAAGGCAACAATCAGAAAAGCAAGGCAAGACTTTGAGGAACGTTTTGCTAAAAACACTCAAGGAAATAACAAGGACTTCTTTAAGTACATTAGAAGTAAGAACTCAACTGGGAAGGCTATTGGACCATTAGATGACAATGGAAGGCAAGGGATTATTAAGGAGGAAACAGAGATTGCAGAGGGACTCAATGAATTCTTTGCTTCAGTATTCACTGAAGAAGACAGAGATCACATGCCTAAAACAGAGCCTATCTGTTAGGGGAGAGGAGAACTGCGCTTGCGCGAAGATGGCGGTCTAGCTTTGAGCTCCATGTGAGTCATGGAGCTCGTTGGCCTTATTTCTTTTTTTTTTATTGAAAAAGTTTTCCACCAACAAATTTTTCTCCCTTTTTTTTTACCCCCCCTTCCCCCAACATAAAAAAACATAAATCAGGTACAAATATTATATCCCTTTACCCCCCTCCCCCAACATAAACTACATAAATCAGGACCAGATATTGTACCATTTCCCCCCCTCTTTCAACCTGGAATACAAAAAACAAGTATCAGTATAATTCCCTCCCTAACCCTCCCCAACCTCCCCTCCCCCCCCAGCCCTGTGACTTCCGCTATATTTATTTATTTTATGCAACCCTAGTAATTCCAAACACAATATATGTTATTCATTCCCTTCATATTCTACCCCCTGCTGACTACCTTATTCATCTAATCTCCATCAGCTAAAAGCTAAACAATATTTTCTAGTCTGATACTTGTTTTGAATATAATCAATCCACTTTTTCCACTCCTGTGTATAAGTCTCTTGCATCTGGTCCTTTAAAAAAGCTGAAATTTTTGCTATTTCAGCAAATCCAGCCATCTTCTGCGTCCATTGTTCTATAGTAGGCAAAACATCTTTCTTCCAGTGCTGGGCCTTATTTCTTGTGCCCCGGCCCATCATTTATGATTCTGAGGGCCGGGATCGGTGAGTCGCCCACCCTGGCTGCCATTTGGGACCAGAATGGCCTCCCAGGGTGAGGTTACGGCAGAGACGGCGGTGAGAGCGCCGGAACAGAGGTCGGCATCCTCGCGGTTGCTGCGGATGCCGGCCGGGGCGTTGGCAGGCGTTGATGGGCCTGGAGGACGCTGGAGGACGCTGGAGAGTACCGGAGGACGCCGACGCTGCAGCCGACGCCGTTCGTAGCCGGGGGGCCAGGAGGACAGCCTGCCAGGGCAGAGGAGTGTGGAGAGGGAGAACGGAGAAGAACGGAGAACGGAGGAGCGGTCAGTGGGCTGAGTTCCGGCCGGAATAGGAAAGTAAGATCAAGCCGAGGTATTAGGTGTTGGTGAGATCTGTTGGCTGGGAGAGGCCTAATAAGAACAGGCCCGAGACCAAAGAGGAAGAGGATGGTGCCTTCGGCCGGGTCGGGCCGGGCCAGGCCGGGAGGAGGAAGTGCGGCTGGCTTTGGGCCTCTCGGACCTTTCCGGGCCTTGGGAGCACTGATACATCTATCCGGACAGACTCTGTGCCAGCTCTGATGGCTACAATTTAAGAACTTTGAAAAACCTTAAGACCTGGTGACAATTTAAGAACTCTGAAATAACCTTAAGACCTATAGAACGCAATTGCCGGACTATTTCTCACTGATGCACTATGAATTATTTGTCTTTTATCATCTATTTATAACATCTATTTATATCCTATTTTAATTATGTCAGCCAACGATGTCTTTTATAATCAATTACATGACCCAGCTATATTTATATTACCTCTATATTTATATTTATATGTAATTATTTATTTAATTATTTATATATATTGATATGTACTCAAAGGTAGACCTGTTATTACTGCGAGAGTCCCCGCTCTCACAGGCTTGGCCCTCCGTTTTAACGAGGGCCCACCTTGATGAGGGATTTTTTAATCCGGAGAGGTGGGCGAAGCGTGGTCTCAGGGTTTTTTTAGCTAAACATTTGTTACGTATTTTAGGGGGTACCAGAGAGGGGGGAAGGTGTAGACAGGTTGAGGCAATTAAGAAGGGAACGGGCGGAGCCAGCAGACCGAGGAAGGAAGCGGATGGATCCATTAAGAGGGGGGATACTCAAGCCGTTTCCATTGAGGGTCTATCTATCAAGACGGTCGCAGGGAGGAGCAGATCCAATGGGAGACAGGTTTTTTCTTCCCGGTTTGGGGCACAAGGCCGATGGTTGCAAACGGTCAGGTGCCACAACCCCTGCAGGCTAGGTGGTCAAGAATTACAGAGCCAGGGCCCAAGGCTGATGTTTTGCAACACCAGGTCCGTGGTCAACAAAGCCCCCCTCATCCACGACCTTGTGTCGGAGGGGGAGCCGGACCTGGTGGGAATAGCGGAGACCTGGCTGGGCTACGAGGGAGGACTCCCCCTCGTAGAAATGTGCCCGCCAGGTTACCATGCTTTTCATCAGCCACGGGCCCTAGGCAGGGGTGGAGGGGTAGCGGTTATTGTTAGGGAAAGTCTTGAGCCGAGAGAGACCACTGTACCACAGACCACCGGCTGTGAGTCCCTCTGTGTGAAGTGGGGCCTAGGGAGGCAGTTGGGCATGCTGATTATATACCTGGCTCCCCGCTATGTAACAGCAGCCCTGCCCGAGCTCCTTGAGGTGATCGCCACGATTGCGGTTGAGACCCCCAGACTGGTTGTCATGGGGGACTTTAACCTGCCATCAGTTGGCGAATCATCTGAGGCAGCTCGGGAGTTCATGGCCTCCATGATGGCCATGGACCTGACCCAAGTAATTCGGGGCCCCATGCACGAAGGAGGATACACGCTGGACTTAATTTTTGTCTCTGGTCAATGGAAGAGTGATCTGGGTATAGGGGACGTAGCCATCATACCTCTGTCATGGTCAGACTACTCACTTCTCCGGCTCGACTTTCCAATCGCCACACCCCACCGCAGGGAGGCGGAACCTGATTCACCTATATGGTTCCGGACGGTGCTTGGGCCATTACCTGTGTCCTTGACCTGCGCCCCGACGGAGGACCTGGTGGCCGCATGGAATACTGTGGCCATGGGGGCCTTGGATCGGGTCGTGCCCTTGCGGCCTCTCTTGCGGCGATGAACCACCCAGGCTCCTTGGTTTACCGAGGAGCTGAGGGTGATGAAGCACCATAAGAGATGCCTAGAGAGGAGATGGAGATCCATACGGTCTGAATCTGACCGAACACAGGTGAGAGCCCATTTACGGACTTAACTTGTGGCATTGAGAGTGGCTAAACATCATCACTGGGCCACTCTCATCACATCCGCAGATAACCACCCTGCCGCCCTGTTTAGGGTGACCCACTCCCTCCTTCAACAGAGGGTGCGGGAAGCCCCTTTACAGGGTAGAGCAGAGGAATTTGGGGATTATCTGCAGGATAAAATCGCTCAGATTCGGAGCGAGTTAGCTTCCATCGAAAGCGGCCCAGTGGGATGCCCCGAGGCGGATCTTGAGACAGTTTTGTGGGAAGAGTTTGACTCTGTTACTTCCGAAGATATGGACAAGTTACGTGGGCGACTGCGAGCTACCACATGTTTATTGGACCCGTGTCCTTCCTGGCTTGTACTGGCATCCTGGGAGGTTACATGAGGCTGTCTCCAGGAGGTGGTCAACGCTTCTTTGAGTGAGGGGTTATTGCCTACCATCTTGAAAGAGGTGGTGGTGAGACCCCCTCCTCAAGAAGCCCTCTCTGGACCCAGCATTGTTGGTAAATTACCGTCCGGTCTCCAACCTTCACTTTCTGGCGAAGGTTGTAGAGAGTGTGGTGGCACAACAGTTCCCCCGTCATCTGGAGGAAATTGATTATCTGGGCCTGCGCCAGTCCGGCTTCCGGCCCGGGCACAGCACCGAGATGGCATTGGTCGCGTTGGTGGATGATCTCTGGAGGGCCAGAGATGGGGGGTGTTCCTCCATCCTGGTCCTATTAGACCTCTCAGCATCGGCTGGAGGGGTTGGGGATGAGGGGCACCGTGTTATCTCTCCGGTCGATCGCAATTTGTGTTGGCAGGAGGGCAGAGGTCGACCTCGAGACCCCTCACTTGTGGGGTGCCTCAGGAGTCGGTCCTCTCGCCTCTCCTGTTCAACACATATATGAAGCCGCTGGGTGAGATCATCCGTGGTTTTGGGGTAGAGTACCACTTCTACGCTGATGATACGCAGCTATATGTATCTACCCCAAACCACCCCAACGATGCCGTAGAGGTGATGTGCAAGTGCCTGGAAGCCGTGCGGGCCTGGATGGGAAGGAACAGACTCAGACTCAACCCGTCCAAGACCAAGTGGCTGTGGTTTCCGGCATCCCGGTACAACCAGTTGATTCCATCACTGGCCATAGGGGGTGAACATCTAACCCGTGTGGATCGGGCACGCAGCTTGGGCATCCTCCTTGATGCACAGCTGTCCATGGAAGATCAAGTGACAGCCGTGGCCAGAAGGGCGTTTTACCAGGTTCGTCTGGTCCGCCAGTTGTGTCCCCTATTGGATCGGGGTGCCCTCTGCCCAGTCACTCATGCCCTTGTGACATCCCGACTGGACTACTGCAATGCTCTCTACATGGGGCTCCCCTTGAGGTGCACCCGAAGGCTTCAGCTTGTCCAGAATGCAGCTGCGTGGGCAGTTATGGAAACCTCTAGGTTTTCCCATGTAACACCGCTCCTGCGCGAGCTGCATTGGCTGCCTGTCGTCTTTCGGGTGCGCTTCAAGGTGTTGGTTATCATCTTTAAAGCACTCCATGGCACGGGACCTAGCTATCTGCGGGATCGTATCCTGCCCCATACATCCCTGCGGCCAATTCGCTCCCACAGAGAGGGACTTCTCCGGGTGCCGTCCACTAGGCTGTGCCAGCGGGCAATGCCCAGAGGAAGGGCCTTCTCTGTGGCAGGCCCGACCCTCTGGAACGACCTTCCCCCCGAAATTAGAACAACTACGGACCTCCGCTCCTTCCGTCAAAAATTAAAAATACACTTTTTCTGCTTGGCCAGCCTGGGGTAATCAACTGTTTTTAGGGTTTTTAACGACTAATTTTTAGTTTTAATATGGGATTTTAGCGCAGGGTTAGTTTAATTTTATTTTAATATTGTACTATGTTTGTGATTTTATATGTATTTTAAATTCCCTGTGCCCAGCCTCGAGTCCCTTCGGGGAGAGAGAGCGGGTTATAAATTAAATAATAATAATAATAATAATAATAATAATAATAATAATAATAATAATAATAATAATAATATTATTATTATTATTATTATTATTATTATTATTATTATTATTATTATTATTATTATTATTATTATTATTATTATCATAGGGAGGGAAACTGCGGAATTAACCCAGGTAGAAATAACCAGGGAGGAGGTCCTTGCATGTCTTGTTAAACTAAACACTAACAAATCACCAGCACCAGATGGCATCCATCCATGAGTTCTCAAGGAACTTAAAGATGAAATTGCTGATGTCCTTGCCAAAATATATAATCTTTCCCTCAAATCAGGCCTTGTGCTGGATGACTGGAAGGTAGCGAATATAACACCAATCTTCAAAAAAGGATCCAGAGGTGATCCAGGAAATTAACGACCGGTGAGCTTGACAAGTGTCCCAGGAAAAGTGATGGAAACCATTTTAAAGGATAAAATTAATAGGCACGTAGAAGAGAAGGCGCTGCTGAAGGAGAGCCAACATGGCTTTTGCAAGGGCAAATCATGCCTCACTAATCTGCTGGAATTTTTTGAGAGTGTCAACAAGCATGTGGACAAGGGAGATCCAGTTGACATTGTTTATCTGAACTTTCAGAAGGCCTTTGAAATGGGCCCGCACCAAAGGCTCTTAAATAAACTTGCCAGTCATGGAATAAAGGAACAGGCCTTGTCCTGGATTAGCAACTGGCTAAGGGACAGGAAACAGAGAGTAGCATTAGATGGACACTTCTCCAGGTGGAGGGAGGTAAAGAGTGGGGTCCCCCAAGGTTCAGTACTGGGACCCCTGCTCTTCAACCTTTTCATAAATGATCTAGAAGTAGGAGTAAACAGCAAGGTAGCCAAATTCGCCAACGACACTAAATTATACCGGGTAGTAAAAACTGAGAGAGAGTGTGAGGAGCTCCAGAGGGATCTCTTGACACTGGGAGCGTGGGCAAACCAGTGGTAAATGAGCTTCAACATTAGTAAGTGCAGAGTGATGCACGTTGGGGCAAAAACCCGAACTACATCTATAAACTGATGGGGGTCTGAACTCCTTGCAACTAACCAGGAAAGGGACTTTTGTGTCCTGGTGGACAGCTCAATGAAGGTGTCAACCCAGTGTGCCGCAGCAGTGAAAAAAGCAAACTCATTGCTAGGGATCATTAGGAAGGGTATAGAAAATAAGTCAGCAAGTGTCATTTTGCTTTATAAACCTATGGTGAGGCCCCATCTGGAGTATTGTGTACAGTTCTGGTCACCATACCTTCGGAAGGATATTATAGAAATGGAAAAGGTGCAGAGGAGGGCAACCAGAATGATTAGGGGGCTGGAACACCTTCCTTACCATCTGAGGCTGCAATGGCTGGGCCTCTTCACTCTAGAACGACGGCGCCTGAGAGGTGACCTGATTGAAGTCTATAAAATCATGCACGGTGTGGACAAAGTAGAAAAGGAAAAACTGTTTTCCCTATCGCACAACACTAAAACTAGGGGGCACTCCATGAAACTTGATAGCTAGACCTCAAACAAATAAGAGGAAGTACTTTTTCACCCAGAGGATCACTGGTCTATGGAACTCCCTGCCAGAAGAAGTGGTGACAGCTGTCAGCCTCGACACCTTTAAGAAAGGATTAGACAAGTTCATGGAGCACAAGGGTATCAATGGCTATCATTATGGATGCCTAAGGACACCCTCCGGGATAGAGAAATAGGCAGCATATTTCTCAATGCCATTTGCAGGGAATCATAAGCAGGTGATGACATCTTCTTGGGAATACCCTGAAGCAAATGGTGAGCCACTGTGTGAGATAGAATGCTGGACTGGATGAGCTGTGGCCTGTTCCAGCAAGGCTATTCTTATGTTCTCATGTTCTCTTGGATCAATCAGGGACTTTGTGGAGTCCCCCGAGATCAGCAAGACATATTCTTCCGTCACATCTCTGGGTGACAGTTTAGGTCCAAGGGGAGCGTCCAGCAACAAAAGTGTTGACAGCGATCTTGTAGCATCGAGATCGCACGTCATGTCATCATGACATCAGCTCCTCCTTCTCCACATTTTTCTAGCTTACCAAGAAGTAGGTTGTGGTCTAATTTGTCAAATGCCTTACTGAAATCTAAGTGTACTATGGTCTACTAATTTAGTGACTTTATCAACAAATGAAATAAGATTGGTTTGGCATGATCTTTTTTTAACAAACCCATGCTGGCTACTAGTTATTTAATTTCAATTTCAATTTATTTGAATTTGTATACGGCCCTTTCTCCCTTACGGAACTCAGGGCGGTGCACAGGCAATGATAAAAAACAATAATAGAAACATCAATATAAATACCTATAGTAAAAACAAATTAAATACAAGGTGCTGATGACCATCTTTAAATCGTTCCATGGCTCGGGTCCTAGGTACATACGAGACTGCCTTCTGCCCCATACATCCCTTCGACCGATCCGCTCCCACAGAGAGGGCCTTCTCCAGGTACCGTCAGCCGGGCATTGCCGGTTGGCAACGCTCAGGGGAAGGGCCTTCTCTGTGGCGGGTCCAGCCCTCTGGAATGACCTACCCCCCGATCTACGCATCACCTCGGACCTCCGCCTCTTCCGCCAGCGTCTCAAAACGTATTTATTCCAACAAGCTGGCCTAGCATAACCCCCCGTTTCTGACTTTTATTCGTATAAGTGTTTTTAGCACGGGATATAACTTAATAGTTTTTAATAATGTATTTTTGTAATTATGTATGGTTTTTAATATTGCCTGTGCGCCGCCCTGGGTCCTTGTTAGGAGAAGGACAAGGTATAAATTTGAAAAATAATAAAATAATAAAAAATAATAAAATAATAAAATACTAAGCCTGCTCTAAAATGCACAATAAAAACCCCAATAAAAACCAGATTAAAAGCTACACCAGGGCGGCCGTATAAAAAGATGGGTCTTCAGGGCTCGGCAGAACAGGTGCAGGTCCGTAGCTGTGTGGAGGTCAGGGGACAGGTCATTCCAGAGGGCAGGAGCTGCCACAGAGAAGGCTCTCCCCCTAGGAGTCGCCAGCCAACATTGACTGGCTGACGGCACCCTGAGGAGGCCCACTCTGTGGGAGCGGACTGGTCGAAGGGAGGTATTTGGTAGGAGGCAGTCTTGCAAGTACCTAGGTCCCTTGCCATGGAGCGCTTTAAAGGTTGTTACTAGCACCTTGAAGCGCACCCGGAAAGCCACAGGTAGCCAGTGCAGCTCGCGCAGGAGAGGTGTTACATGGGAGCATCTGGAGGCTCCCAGAATCCCCCACACAGCCGCATTCTGAACTAGCTGGATCCTGCGGGTGCACCTCAAGGGAAGCCCCATGTAGAGAGCGTTACCATAGTCCAGGCAGGAGATGACGAGGGCTTGAGTGACCGTGTGCAAAGCGTCACGGTCCAGAAAGGGGCGCAACTGGCGTATCAGATGAACCTGATAAAAAGCCCCCCTGGCCACAGCTGTCACATGATCGTCTAAGGACAGCCGAGTATCCAGGAAGATGCCCAAGTTGCGGGCCCTCTCCGCCGGGGCTAATGATATGCTCCCGATAGCCAGAGATGGAACCAACTGGCTATGCTGTGACGCTGGAAACCACAGCCACTCGGTCTTGGATGGGTTGAGTCGAAGCCTGTTCTTCCCCATCCAGAGTTGCACGGCCTCCAGGCACTGGGACATCACTTCCGCGGCATCGTTGGGGTGGTCTGGGGTGGAGATGTACAGCTGGGTGTCATCCGCGTACTAATGGAATTCCACCCTGAAACCACGGATGATCTCACCCAGAGGCTTCATATAGATGTTGAACAGGAGAGGCGAGAGGACCGACCCCTGTGGCACCCCACAAGTGAGGCACCTCGACGTCAACCTCTGCCCTCCTGCCAACACAAATTGTGACCCGTCGGAGAGGTAGGAGGAGAACCACCATAAAACGGTGCCTCCCAACCCGAACCCCTCCAACTGGCGCAATAAGATACCATGGTCGATGGTATCGAAAGTCACTGAGAGATCTAACAGGACCAGGATAGAGGAACAACCTCTATCCCAAGCCCTCCCGAGATCATCAACCAATGCGACCAATGTCGTTTCCATGCTGTACCCAGGCCGAAAGCCGGACTGGCGCAAGTCTAGCTGTCGTGCCACCACACTCTCAACAACCTTCGCAAGAAAGCGAAGGTTGGAGACAGGATGGTAATTGGCCAAAACTGCCGGGTCCAGGGAAGGCTTCTTGAGGAGGGGCCTCACCACCGCCTCTTTCAAGGCAGCCGGTAGAAACCCCTCACTCAAAGAAGCATTGACAATTCCCTGGAGCCAGCCTCGTGTAACCTCCCGGGAGGCCAGTACCAACCAGGAGGGACACGGGTCCAGTAAACATGTGGTGGAGTTCAGTCGCCACAGTATCCTGTCCATGTCCTCAGGAGTCACAGGATTGAACTCTTCCCAAATAATGGTCTCAAGACCTGCCTCCGTCAGCCCGTCTGGACTAATCCAATTGGAGGCTAACCCGTCCCGGATCTGATTGATTTTATCATTTTTTTATTTTTTTTTATTTTCAATTTATATACCGCCCTTTTCACCAAAAGGGACTCAGGGCGGTGCACAGAAAGATAAAAAACCCCCACACAATATACAACATTTAAAAAACAATTAAATCAATAAGACTGTGCTAAAATTGAATAAATAGTTAAAAACATAAATAACGAATTAAAAGTCCCTAATCTATGTCAGGCAGATAATACCCAAATTCCTCTGCATGACCCTGCAGAGGGGGATTCCGCGCCCCCTGATGAAGGAGGGAGCAGGACACCCTAAACAGGGCGGCAGGGTAGTTATCTGCAGACGCGATAAGAACAGAGAAATAGCTTCGTTTCGCCACTTTTATTGCCACTAGGTAGGTCTTTAAATGGGACTTTACCAGTGTCCAGTCAGATTTGGAGCGGGTGGTCCTCCAAATGCCCTCTAGGCATCTCTTCTGATGCTTCATCCCCCTCAGCTCCAGGGAGCCAAGGTAGATCGGCGTCGGGTGAGTGGCCGCAAGGGCATGACCCGGTCCAGGGCCCCCATGGTCGTACTATTCCAGGCGACCACTAGGTCCTCAGTCGAGTCGTGGGTCATGGTCTCAGGTATTGGCCCAAGCTCCGTCTGGAACCTCTCAGGGTCCATCAGGCGCCTGGGGCAGAACCATCTTGTTATTTCTGGTTCCGCCTCCCTCCGGTGAGGTGTGGCAGTTGGCACTCTCAACCGAAGGAGAGAGTGATCTGACCATGACAGGGGCTCGATGACTATTTCCCCTAAACCAAGATCACTCAGCCACTGGCCAGAGACAAAAACTAAGTCCAGTGTGTGTCCTCCAGTGTGAGTGGGGTCACGAACTAACTGGGTCAGGTCCATGGCCGTCATGGAGGCCATGAACTCCCGAGCCACCTCAGATGCTTCATCTATCAATGGCAGATTGAAGTCCCCCATGACTAACAGCCTGGGGGTCTCAATTGCCATCTCGGCTATCACATTGAGGAACTCGGGTAAGGCTGCTGATACGTAGCGGGGAGCCAGGTACACAATCAGCACACCCTGCTGCCTCCCATGACCCCACTTTACACATAGGGACTCACAACCGGCAGTCTGCGGCACAGTGGTCTCCCTTGGGTCCAGGCCCTCCTTTATGATAACCCCCCCCACCCCAACCCTGGGCTCTCGGCTGGTGAAATGCGCGGTAACCTAGTGGGCACATTTCAACAAGGGGCACTCCCCCCTCTTGGCCCAACCAGGTTTCCGTAATACCCGCCAGGTCCGTCTCCCCCTCCAAAACCAGGTCATAAATGAGGGGGGCTTTATTAATCACCGACCTGGCATTGCATAATATCAGCCAAAGGCCCAGGCCCTGAGATCCAGAACCCCCTAGGTTGCAAGAGGAGCTGAGGGCCAGAGCGCGCCACCGCTTGCAAGCAGCGGGTGCGCCCTCCCCTAATGTGATATGGCCCTCTGCTCCTGCCATACCTACCCCTCCCGTACACAGTCTTGATGGAATTGCCCTCTGTTAAGCAGACTCTCCCACCTCCCCAGTTCTAGGACCTACGTCCTCTCCACCAAGCCTGTCAGCCGGCCTGGAAACAATCCCCGGTGGGTTTTCCCCCTCACCCACCACCCTAGTCTTAATCCCCCCCCTCCCTGGAGCCCCTTAAAACATGGGTTAAAAATCTAGCTAAAAAACCCCTTAATCTTCGTTTTGACCACCTCTCCTGGTTAACAAACCCCTTATCAAGGTGGGCCCTCATTAGAGCTAAGGGCCAAACCTGCGAGAGGGGGGACTCCCACAGGGCACGGAGGTCAGCTGCTGAGTATGTTAGTAATAGTTTGTGAGGAGATGAATTGTCAACAGGAAAGACACCACCTTGATATGAACTGTCTTTAAAAGCCTTAATTGAAGATTACCAATAAACCATTTCCACTCTGCAGAACATTGAGCTGGTGTCTCATCCACACAGGGAAGCTCTCGGCCCATCTTCCACATCCAGCAGTCCCAAGGTCGTGGTGGGGGCAGAGGGTGAGGCTTCGTCGAGGCCGAGGCCATGAATCCAGGCTTGCTGAAGCCTGCAGAGAGCCAGCAAGGAGTGTTTGCTGGAACAAGTCGACAGAGCAGGCGGGGGGGGGGGGGGGAGGAGAGCTACACCCGAATCAAAGGCCATGAATCCAGGCTTGATGAAACCAGGACGCTGCCTGTTTGAATTTTCAGCAGTCCTCAGCAGCTTTCAAGAAGTTGATGTTAACTCCTAATGTTAACCAGGCCTCACTCCTCCACAAACAGGCCGGTAGATTTGCTTTCTTAGATCTTTCAGTACAGTTCTCCTTCAGCGAGGCTTCCTAGGCAGCTCCCGGTCACTCTGACGATTATAACTTTATTTGTTTCTAGATGTTTGCAGATCTGGTTTTTTATTATCTTTTCCAGGATCTTCCTAGGTATTGATGCTAGACTTTTTCCTTTCTTGAAGATGGGAGCCACATCAGCTGCTTTCCAATCCTCAAGTACTTCCCCAGTGCTTCAGGATTTTTTAAAGATATGGTACAGTGGCTTTGAGATAACATCTGCCAACTCCTTCAGAACTCAGGATGTAATCTGCCAGACCCCAATGATTTATGTTCATCAAGGTCAGATATTCATCATCAGATGTGTTCTCTTACCATTTTCTTGATTATTTTAATTTTTATTTCTAATTTGTCTTTTACAGTAGTTTTTGGGTACGTTGGACTGATGCAAAGAATGAGTTAAGCAGCTCTGCTTTCTCCCTACTGCTATTTTTTATTTATTTTTATTTTTCACATTTATAACTCGCAACCATCTCACCACAAAGGGACTCGGGGCGGCGAACAGTTAGTTACTAGTTACTTCCTTGCCATCTTCTCTCTTTGGTGGGCCCTTAATTTACCTGCCAGGGGTTAGTTCGAGTCACCATATTTTTTCCCACATCTTAAACATTTCTTTGTATTCCAAGGATATTTTCTAAATAGTTTCTCAGAATTTAAAGTTATTACCTCAAAACTCCAAAAGTCTATAACAGTGATGGCGAACCTTTTTCACCTTGGGTGCCAAAAGCTCTTGCATGCCACCCCATAATTTAATGCCCCTCATGCGATGCCTCCTGCACATGAAAACACAAACACTCCCGTTACCCTGAGCATGCGCTAGGAGCCTGGGGAGGGCAAAAAGTGGCCCAACACGCAAACCGGAAGTTTGGGAACGGTCTTCCAGGTTGCCGTTGGGCTGTTTTTCGCCCTCCGGAAGCTTCAAGAGGCTTCCCTGAAGTCTTCTAAAGCCTCTGGAGGGAGAAAAACTGTTGAAAACCAAGCCCAAAAATTAGCTGGTCAGTGCACATACAACGCCTCACGCTAACAGGGCAATGTCTCACATGCCTTCAGAAATGGCTCCATGTGCCGCCTGTGGCCCGTGTGCCATAGGTTCACCATCACGGGCCTATAACATCTTAAAGGACCTGACAGATCATTACAAAAGTGCATTGTCATTCATGTATCTACATAAATACTCTAGAGAAATATGATTCTCTTAATTCATTCAAACACAAACAATGAAATACATTTTCTGGCTCCTTGGGGTATATGGTCTTTCAGAGACTGCATGGTACAAGTTCAAGATCTGAAGTTTATAGTTTTGCTCATGTTCTTTTATAAATCACAGTGAACACAGAAATATTTTTTCATGTATTCCATATAATAACTATTCAGTATAATCAGTAAAGAAAAGATTTTATCTTAAATATATTTTTTGATTCATTCACTTGTTACATCAATATAGTTGCTTTTTAAATACAATGGTCTAATTAAAAAAAACCTAAAATATATGTGAGTCAAATGAATGTATTCATCCTCAAAAATAACTATAACATTTGATGTTAATTGATACTTAATTCTAAAATAATAATCTCTATTAGATACTGACCTGGAATAATGCATTCTGAAATATATTTTTCTAACTGGGTGCGTAACTTTGTCTCTATGCCTTGATACCCATGAGTTCCATTATCCACCAAAATTAGATGAGTATGGTTGTTATCTAAGCAGTATAAAAGGTCCTTCTTGAGATCATCCATGATGTAGTGTGCTGAATAGTGTGTCTAGAAATTAGACAAAACATTAGGCATAAAGTTCCTTTCAACATCATATTTTTTGCATTACATATTATCTTTCTTCAAATTTTGAGAAATGATGATTAATTAATGATGGTTTAAAACATTAATGCTTCCCCAAGATGGCAATGCACTTAGACGCTGCAGCTTTGAGCTCCTGGTGTCACAGTAGAGTTAGGCAAAAACTAGTCTATATCTGCAGGGAGTTATTAAAGATTGGATCTTCTAGTGAGCTATGGATGGCAGCGAATAAGCTCATTCATGACTGCTGTGTGATGATCATCACAGGGACCTGGCTTCATCCACTTGTATCGGATGCGTCTGTGGAACTAACTAACCACACCACACACCGCTTTGACAGAAACAACAACTCTGGTAAAAGCAAAGGTGGAGGACTGTGTATTTACACACATACTAACTTACACACACTGCTCTGCAGACTTGGAATTCTTAACTGTCATTTGTCAGCCATTTTATTTACCTAGAGAGATTTCTGTTATAGTTATCACTGCTGTCTATATTCCACCTGATGCAAATGTTAGCACAGCGCTCTCTAAGTTACATGATGCCATCGAGAGGCAGCAGCAAACTTACCCTGAGGGTGCTTTTATTGTGGCTGGGGATTTTAATCAAGCCAGTCTAAAGTCTGTTCTCCCTAAGTTTGTACAGTATGTGCAGTTTACCACCAGAGGTAAGAATACTCTAGACCATATGTACTCAAACTTAAGACAGGCATATAGAGCAATCCCCCTCTCCCATCTGGATATGTCTGACCACATCTCTCTGCTGCTGTGCCCAAACTATATCCCCCTCAGGAAAAGGATATGACCAGTCTTGAAAACTGTCAAAATCTGGCCAGAGGGAGCACTCTGTCAGTTACAGGACTTCTTTGAGACTCCGGAGTGGAGTATATTTGAACATTTGGAGCTGCAAGAATTCACTGACACTGTACTCTTATACATTAAAACATGTACAGATAATGTAACAGTGAATAAGCATATCAGAGTTTACAGCAATCGTAAACCCTGGATGTCAGCAGAGGTACAATCACTGCTGAGAGCCCGAAACTCCGCCTTCAAAGCAGGAAACAAAGACAAATATAATGAAGCCAGGGCAAACTTGAGAAGAGGCATTAAGGCGACTAAACAGGAATACAAGCAAAAGGTAGAGAAGTATCTGGAAGATAATAACTCAAGACAGATGTGGCAGGGACTACAACACCTAACCAACTATAAGGGAAATACAAAAACAAATAGACAATGCTGATGCCCTGCTAGTAGAGGAGTTAAATAGATTCTTCGCCCGCTTTGAGATAAAAAGATCAGTCTCTGTGGCTTTAGCCCAAAGGCCCTCTAACATCCATCCACTCACCCTGGATGAACATCAAGTGAGAGCTGAGCTGAAGGCTGTAAATCCCAACAAAGCTGCAGGTCCAGATGGGGCGTTGGGGAAAGTGGTAAAAACCTGTGCTGACCAATTAGCAGGAGTTCTGACAAGGATTTTTAACCTCTCCCTGCAACAAGCTAGAGTCCCATCATGCTTGAAAGCAGCCACCATTATCCCAGTTCCAAAGACAGCAGCCATAAAAAGCTTGAATGACTATAGACCCATTGCACTGACGTCTATAGTGATGAAGTGCTTTGAGAGACTGGTCCTACAACACCTCAGGTCCTGTCTTCCGCCAAATTTTGATCAACACCAGTTTGTGTATAGAAACAACAGGTCAACAGGGGATGCCATCACCACTACTCTACATATCGCACTGAGCCACCTTGAGAAATCTGGGAATTACATCAGAATGCTTTTTATAGACTATAGCTCAGCCTTTAACACCTTACCAGGCATTCTCATTGAAAAGTTGACTGACCTGAATTCCCCTCCCCTTACTTGTGAATGGATCAAAGACTTCCTGACCGATTGTCAACGAACAGTAAGGGTTGGGTCCTTTACATCTTCCACGCTGAAGCTCAACACAGGCTCCCCTCAGGGCTGTGTGCTCAGCCCCTACCTCTACTCACTGTATACATATGACTGCATATCCTCTGATCCATCCAACATCATAATAAAGTTTGCAGATGACACAATGGTGGTGGGTCTCATAACTGGAGGGGACGAATCAGCATACAGGGAAGAAGTCCAAAAGGTATCCGCATGGTGCTCAAGAAACAACTTAGGTCGAACTCGAACGAATCATCGGGGCATTAAATACAATTGGGGAAAAACTAACTGTTCTAACTGACCGTATGGATAACATGACATTGGAAATTCAAAAAACCAAAGAGGAAATAAGCGAAACGAATATTAATTTTGCAAAGCAGAACGTGGAGATTAAATTTATGAAGGACGAAATTGAACAGATTCATGTACATGAGGCACAGACTGATCGTAAGATTGAGGGGATCTTTTTTAAAAATCAGCAACAAGATAGGAGAATTAGTCTTTTGGAAGAAGATGCAAGAAAATATAATGTTGTTATTCGTGGAATTTTGGAGGATAGGGTGGATAATTTGAAGCAAAGAATGTTAAAATGGCTGAATGAACTTGACGCATCAATTGTATATACGGCAGCAGACCTAGTAAGTGTTTTTTAGAGTCGGCTATAAGAGACAAAGCGGAGCTAATAGAAATGTTCTAGTGAGATTTGCAAACCTTGGAGATAAACTAGAAGTTATGGGAAAAATAAGGGACCTGGGAGGACCCCCAAAATTTGAGGGGAAGGAAATTCAAGCTTTTCCAGATATATCTAGAGAAGAAAGAGCATGGAGATTCTTTTTAAAACCAATCACAAAAGTCTTGAGAGACAATGATATTAAGTATAATTGGAGACCACTACAGCAGTTGAAATTTTTTTACAAGGGGAGAATGCAAACTATTACTTCGGAAACGGATGCAATAAGACTAATACGGGAGCTCGGGCTGATTGAGAAAGACGAGGATTTAACAGAAATTAAAGATCATATGCTTAAGATGGGTGGAATACAAGTGGAATCTCCAACATTGGAGGAAAAAGGAGCAGTTGGTGGCCAAGATCCTAAAAGTTTAAAACGGAAAGAAATCTCTCCGGCAATGTCCGAACATAAGAAAACCCGTGAGGAAACCAAGCGAGCGTCAGCCAAGGAGGAGGATCTTAGAAGAAAGCAGGAAGCCGAGTGCGGGGACAAGCCAGTGTTATCTTCCTTTTTTGAAAGTGGAATATAAGAACAACCCGAAAGAAATGACCCGATCATGGGCATGTCCCCCCCCCCACACTCTTTATATAGAGGCGCAACTCGAATGAGGATGTGGGGGATGAAGATTAATTGTTATTTGTTGTTGTTGTGTTTTATGTTTGTCTTTGTTTTTTTTTATTTGGTGGTGGGATTGGAGCACGGAAAGGAAGAAGAGTGGTTAAGATTAAGAAAATTACAGTTTAAATGCGGTTTATAAAAATAATGACATGGAACGTGAAGGGAACAGGGAACCAAATCAAGAGGAGGAGGTTGGAGCTCAAAATTAAAAGAGACCGACCAGATATACTATTTTTGCAAGAAACTCATCAAAAATCTGAAGGTTTAAATAGAATGAATATAAAGGGTATGCAAATTTATGAAAAATCTTTTGGGACTTCTAAAGCAAGAGGTGTTGCAACATTGATATCAGATAAGGTATATTTTGAAAAAAAACAAGTAATAAGGGATGAAGAAGGAAGATATTTAATAATTGTGGGAAATATCAACGAGCAAAAAGTGACACTGGTTAATTTATATTTACCGAACGATAAACAAAATGAATTTCTTGGAAAAATAACTAAAATTTTGGAAACTGAAAGGGTAGGGAAAGTTATTGTGGCTGGGGATTTTAACCTAATTAGGGACAAACTAGATAGCACAAACCCTACTCGTTATAGAGAAACAAACAAAGGGGGGATTTTGAATAAATGGATACTTCGGAATAATGTTGTAGATGTTTGGAGGGAGTTGAAAGGGACGGAAAGGGTATACACTTTTTGCTCTAAGATATATAATACATATTCAAGAATTGACTATTTTTTTGTTTCTAAAGATTTGTTAAATAATATAGATAAAATAGATATGGGAATTTTTAAGGATTCTGGTCATGCAGAGATAATGATGGAAGTAGATTTTAACCTTGAGAAGAAAGGAAGAAGTTGGAGATATGATGAGAAACTATATAAGAATGAGGGAGATAAAAAATGGATACTTAAAAAATGGGAAGAAAGCTGGAGATTGAATGATACCGGAGAGGTTAAATTTGAAATTGTCTGGGATGCTATGAAAGCTGTTTTTAGAGGGGAAAGTATTAAGTTATCAAGTAGGAAATATAGAGAATATAGAAATAAAACGGAACAGAATATAAGACAGATTAAGGCATTGGAGAGTCAATTTTTACTTACGAAGGATAAAAAGTGCTGGGAGGAATTAAATTTACTAAAAAATAAATTGATTAAAGATGATGTAGAATTGGTCAAAAAAAATATAAGATATTTAAATAGAAATTTTTTTGAATTCAGTAATAAAAATTCTAAGTTATTAGCAAGGATGGCGAAAAATAAAAGTGAGAAGAGGGAAATTGGCTCTTTGATAGATGAAAATGGTACAAGATGTTATAAGACAGCGGAGAAATGTGAAGTAGTTAAGACTTTCTTTCAAAAATTATATTTAAAAAAATCAATTGATTTGGAAAAATTGGAAAATCATCTTAAAAAGTATGCAGTGAAAATAGATCAAACCTACAAGGATTTGATGGAAGGGGATATAACACAGGAAGAGATTAAGGAAATAATACAAGAGATAAAATTAGGAAAGGCTCCAGGCGAAGATGGACTTCCCGCTGAGTTTTATAAGGATTTTAAAGAAATAATAGTACCAAAATTACAAAAATTATTCAATGGAATTTTATACGGTGGTGAAGTTCCGACCTCATGGAATAGAACAGTAATATCAATAATTCCTAAGCCAGACAAAGATGTAGAGCGGATTGAGTCCTATCGACCCATTTCTTTAATTAATCAGGATGCAAAAATATTCACTGCCATTATAAGTAAGAGATTAAGTAGGTTTATAGATAAATATATAAGTTATAATCAAGTAGGTTTTGTTAAAGGTAGATATATGAGCGACATAGTTAGAAGAGTATTAAATATTATAGATGTAGCTGAATATAATAATGGTGATAAAATAGGAATAGTATCACTAGATATTTTTAAAGCCTTTGATTCTGTACAATGGGAAACTATTAAAGCAATTATTGAGGCATTAGGCTTTGGTAATAGATTTATACATGTTATTTCAAAATTGTACCAAAAAAGTAGTGCAAAAGCGAAGGTAAATGGAATAATGACGGGAGAGATTACTCAGGAAGCAGGTACGAGACAAGGATGTCCCTTGTCTCCAATATTATTTTTATTGGTTATGGAAATATTGACTAAAATGATAGAAGAAGACGAAGAATTGAAAGGGTACAAGGGATATAAGATAAATTTGTATGCAGATGATACTTTGATTATTCTGAAAGATATAGAGAAGGACCTGAGGAAGATAAATAAACACTTGAAAGAATTTGAGGAAATGACAGGTTTGAAAGTAAATTGGTCAAAATCTGAACTATTAATGGATAAAAGTGGTAAAGAGTGGGAGAACATGCAAGAACAATTCGGGATAAGAATTAAAAATACATTGAAATATTTGGGAATAACACTTTCACTTAAAGTTAAGGAACTGAAAAAAATTAATTATGATGTGATGTTGAATGAAGTAGAGAAAAAGATAGACAAATATAAAGAGATAAAGTTGTCTTGGTTTGGCAGAATTGCAATGTGTAAGATGATGTTGCTACCAAAATTCAATTTTTTATTTGAGATGCTACCATTAAACTTGACAGAGAAAGATATGGAAGGATATCAGAAGAAATTAGATAAATTCTGTAATGGTGGGAAAAGACCTAGGTTAATGAAGAAAATGTGGTATCAAAACCAAAAGGAAGGTGGATTGGGAATTCCCAATCTACTTAATTATTATTGGGCCTATAGTATCAGAACTGTGGTAAAAATACTTAAAGGTGGAGATGGACACTGGGGAGATTTAGAGTTAAAAGATATTAAGAGATTTGGTCCTGTATGGTTTTTAGATAAAGCAAAGTCAAAAAAGGTAATCAATAGTTATTGGTTAAAGGGATTGAGTAAAATTTGGAATAAATTTGTTAAAATATTAATCCCAGATATAACCTTTTTGGGAAAGACAATTGGAAATTGGCCGATTAAAACCAACATAAACCGTGAAAAAGTACTGGAAGAGGAAAATATAGAAAGTATAATAGATTGGTTAAAAGCCTTAGGAAATGAAAGTAGAAGAAAAGAAATAATGGAAAAATTGGGTTTAAATTGGTTTGAAAAAATACAGATAGAAAAATGGACTACGAATGTAAGGGGAATATGTAAAATAGGTAGAAATGAAACTGAATTTGAAAACTTAGTATCTCAAATTATTAAGGACGAAATTGGGTTAAAGGGACTCGTTAGTAAGATATATAAGATTATAAATTTTAACGAGAAACCACAAATGGCAATGAAGATGAACTGGGAGGATGAACTTAAGATTAAAATATCAGACGTGGATTGGAATGTGAATTGGAAGAGTCGAATCATGAGGATTCTATCCATAAGGATTAAAGAGCATAACTTTAAGGTGGTTTGGAAATGGTATCTGACTCCATTGAGGTTATCATTGATGGATAAAAAAACAAGTAATAAATGTTGGAGGTGTAATATGGAATTAGGAACGTACGAACACATGTGGTATAAATGTGATAAAGTTAAAAAGTTTTGGCAGAAATTGGAGGAAACGATATTTGAAATGATGAAGAAAAGAACATTGAGATTAGAAACTATATTATTATTGATAATTAAGGAATTAGAATTAACAAAATATGAGAAAGAATTGATTAGAATTATGATTATAATGGGCAGAATTATAATAGCAAGATATTGGAAAATGGAGACGAATATTAAAATAGAAGAGTGGTATTGTGAAATGTGGAAATTAGCCTTAAATGATAAAATGACATGTGATATTAAATTTAGAGAGGGTGTTTATAAAAAGGATGTTTTTTGGAAGACTTGGAAGCCATTTGTGGACTATGCACTTGGGACCTTGGATGCTTCGACATCTGTACCCAGAGAACGCGGATTTTGGAGAACTTAAAGATATTTGAAGATACCTATTTTTGAAGAACCAAACTTTCCTTTCCATTGTATAGCACTGGGTGAAATATTGTATTGTATATGTTATTTTTGTTATAGTGTTTATTAAAATAAATAAAAAATAAAAAAAAAGAAACAACTTAGGTCTAAATACTAGCAAGACAAAGGAGATGTTGCTAGATTTCCGGAAGCACAGAGAGGAACCTGCCCCACTGTATATTGAAGGGGGTTGTGTGGAGAGGGTTTCCTCTTTTAAATTCTTAGGAGTGCTTATTAGCCAAGATCTCACCTGGAAAAACAACACGTCTCTGGTGATTGGAAAAGCCCAACAGAGACTTCATTTCCTTAGAGTCCTGCAGAAAAATCAGGTGAAACAACGGCTGATGACCTCTTTCTATCGGTACACCATAGAAAGTCTCCTCACATATTGTATCACAGTGTGGCATGCTGGTTTAACAGTTGCAGAGAGGAAGGCACTACAGAGAGTGATCAATTCGGCACAAGAAACCATCGGTTGTCCTCTGACATCACTAGATAACATCGCCAGATCTCGCTGCTTTAGCAGAGCAAGGAAGATTCTCAAAGATGATTCACACCCTGGTTGGTATCTCTTTGCACTTCTACCATCAGGCAGGAGATATCAAAGTATAGCCAGCCGAACAAACAGGTTTAAAGATACAGTAGCTTCTATCCTTGGGCTGTGAGACTTTTAAATTCAACCTCAATCACTCCATGCACATGCTAGTTTTTTCTTTTTTCTTTTCTCTCTTTTTTGTTTCTGTTATAATTTTGCACCAGTGAAGTTAAAACCAATTTCATTGTAATTTTAGTACACTGACAATAAATATTATTTATTTATTTATTTATTTATTATAACAACAACAACAACAACAACACAATACATGCATATTCATTTGGACAAGAAATCACACTAAATTGAACTCATTAAATTTTGGAATCTCAAGGCCTGCATTGGTTGCAATATCTGAAAGAATGGTTCTCTTGAGGTTGCCCAAGCAAGCTGCTACCAAATATGCTAGGCATCAGTCTTTTTTCATTGGCAAAAACAATTTCTCCATGAAGAAATAGATGGGGAGGGTAGGAGTCAACTTTTGGGGGAATGAAGAAGTGGACCTCTTGTTTACATTTCACTCATTGGCTCTATTCTTATAAGCAGCCATTTGAAAATAGTGTCACCAATTTTAATATGCAAGTTTCCCTTCATTTTTTAAAAACTTTTTGCTAAATTATAATTAATAATAATAATAATTTATTACATTTATAAACCGCCCCCTCTCCCCGAAGGGACTCTGGGCGGTGTACAGGAAAATTAAAAACCATCTAAAAACATACAAAACATACAAAGTTAAAAACGAATTAAATTACCCTGTACTAGAATTTAAGAACATTAAAATTGTAACCCATTAAAACCAAACAGGCAATTTGCAAAAACAGACTGAGGCAAGAATTAGGCCAAGCCGGCCTGATGGAACAAATAATTTTTTACTTTTTGGCGGAAGGTGCGGAGGTCCGTGGTCGTTCTAATATCCGGGGGTAGGTCGTTCCAGAGGGTCGGGCCCATCACAGAGAAGGCCCTTCCCCTGGGCGTCGCCCGCCGGCATTGCCTGGTGAACGGCACCCGGAGAAGTCCCTCTCTGTGTGAGCGAATCGGCCGAAGGGATGTAAATTATAAATTATAACTTAGTCCATCTTTCTGTGAATATAACCTTTGTTCTATTCTATCCTTTCTTTATTCTGTCAATTTACATAATTCATTTCTAAGAATAATTTGACTTTTCACATGATTTGCAGATCAAGTTATTGTTTTATAAATGATACATTGTTTGCAATATTCTTTCAATCATTTCATTAATAATTAATCAAGATCTATAATTGTTCAAACTTCAAGAACTATGGATTATATTATGTTAAGATCTTGTTTCAAATATCAGCGCAGACATACAGCAATAAAATAGAGTTAAATGAGTAAATCACATCCTCTCTGTAATGTTGGGACTGAAATAATCTTGAATGTAAATTGTTAACCAAATTCAGTACCTCAGTATCACAGCTTCTGATAAGATTCTCACGATTAGATATCATGCCCCAAGCAGCTATGCCAATAGCAACCACTTTCTCTTCCGAGTTCCTACTGATAGTATTATCTCGCACCACTTCTCCAATATACTTCATCAGTCCATAATGGGTACCTCCAGTGAATATCCAGGCTCCTGCACATAGTTTCAAGTCAAATGTATTATTTGTTTATTCATTTATGAATGTGCCACTCAATCTAGCAAGGATTCACAGCAATTTAAAACTAATAAAGCATCCACAAAATTTGGATTGCTCTGTGTAATTTCAAGCAGAAAGGAGAGCTTCAGTACTCTATATCCTTAAATGCAGACTGGATTCATTTTATTTTCTACTTTACAACAAGTAATAAATTTGGATTTTGACTGAATTATTTGAAATAGATGGAAGTAAAACCTCAAGTCTACTTTCAGCAAGGTTCGTGATGAAATTATTGAATTGTCTATACATTACAAACACATTATTTTTCAAAGGAAATATATAAATAATATACTTAATCACATAACATACTGTTCCTATGTCATACTTTTAATTGAATCATACCACAAATATACTTCCAATCAGACGTTTAAACTATCTTAATTTCACTGTGCGTTTTAGAAAGTGGTTTAAAGTAGTATTTAAACTAAACTAAAGTTCCATTTAATATCAAATAGGATGCAAATCCTGGCACTGCAAAATAGTAAAGAGTAACCAGTACAAAGAGAATGAAAAAATTAAATGACAAAGTGAACAAGATTTGACCACAGTATGGGGAACACAACTAAAGGAAAAGTTATCTAGATGATATTAAAAAAATAAACATGAAAACATGTTTGACATCTTTTCCTCCCAAGTTTAATCAGCAAAACCATTCAGAAATATTTTTCTAGTTAAACATGCTCCATTTAACAGACACAGATAGATACAGATATTGTCAGCCCTGAAGCCATTTTGGGAGCATCTTCAGGGCCACAGTCATGCCTGTTGAAGCTCTGGGGACGTGAGGGGGGAGGTAGAAATAGCTGGGGGGATTGTGTAGCCAATATAAGATTCTTTCCCATGGGAGCCAAGGATGTTCTAGCAGGTGTTATAGGGGCATGGAGCTGAGACTATGACCTGATTGCGCCATGTGATGGACTAGTGAGGATGAACTTGGGATTTTGATTTGGGTGGGGAAAACTCTGGGTACCACCAGCTGTGCCAATATGACATTCCTAATAAATTCATACTTTGAGGAAACTCTAAGCCTCAACGTTTTGATTGCTTTGGGTCTGTTACTTGGAACCCTGACAGATATGTTGATAAAACTTTACTCTTTAAATATTTTACTATTTGCAAATAAATTCCCTCTGTGTCTTGGACAGGCAGTGTACATTCAGCTACTACTTCTGGATTTCTCACAACTCAAAGTAGACAAATAACATATTTAAAACAGTAACTTGTATCCTATCAAAATTTACTTATTTTGGTAATTAATAAAAGTCTAGGCAAGGAACCTGAGCATGCTTAATCAGAAATAGTTTTTAATGTAATAAAATCAGTTTATTTTTAAAGGCTGGAGACATATATGATCTGCCTCACATCCTTTTCTGCTCCATATTTAACCCATTAAAGCTTATTTATTTTTTGCTAGGTCAAACTTGAGGAAAAAAAGGCCTACTTTACCTTTGGACTGTGCAATATAAATCAACCGGCTGACAATTTTACGTATGTGTGGCTTTAAAGCAAAAAATTTTGTTCCACCTGTGACAGAGATGATGAGGTTGGGTGTTTTTAGATGCCATTGTTGTGTCATTAGGTCATAGAGGGTTTCAGAGTCTGTGTCACATGACAG
Source organism: Rhabdophis nuchalis (assembly GCA_039707465.1). Classification (NCBI taxonomy): domain Eukaryota; kingdom Metazoa; phylum Chordata; class Lepidosauria; order Squamata; family Natricidae; genus Rhabdophis; species Rhabdophis nuchalis. The sequence continues at coordinate 215,943,607 of CM077643.1, forward strand.
ACGAATATACTAAGAAACAGAAACAATTGTTACAACACGAAGAGTCCCCAATTCATTCAAAGTAGATATGTCTTATTTTGTCAGTGGCTTCCCGTTTATACTATCCTTTACTTCTGTTATGAAAATCCCTTTGTTATGCAGATTTTATATAACACGGAATTTCATTTTATAAGTTCATAATCGATGTATATGTTTCCTTGTGCCACTTTATAACATCTTAATATGAAAGAAAAATAATGTTTAACAACTCTTCTAATTTGAAATTTTTTCATGCTACCATATTTTGAGTGGACATTCCAATATCTTTTTTTATTATACAGTCTGCCCCCCCCTCCCCCGCTCTTGGACCCTGCTGGATTTTTGCAAAGCATTAAAACCCAGGTTTGGAGCTCTGAATGTATTAAGGGCTCAGTTATTTGGCTTTGGGTAGCTAGAGAAATTGAATAAACAAATAAATAAAATGCTGCTTATGTTTACAGTGTGCGCATACATTTTCAATCCAATCTCTCTTTAAATTGTGTCATTCAAAGGCGGATATAAAAAGAAAACACAAAAGAAAAATGCAGGTGATTAACTTACCTTTCCTGTTTTACCCAAATTTTCGAATTTAATGTCTCCAAAAGCATCAGTTGGGAATTCTTTAGTATGTTTTTTATAATTCCATTTTTCATTGTCGTTAATCTGCATCTCTTCCATGTGTTGTGATTTCAAATACCCACATTTACATTGGTTGTCACTATAAACATATACATATGTAAAAACCTTTAATCAAAAGGGGTTTGTTTTTTACAAGAGTATAATAAACAAATTAGTAAAAAAATATTTAAATTTTTTTTATTTTTAGAGACACATACACAAACAAAACATAAAATATAAATCATCTTCCAGTTACATACTGTGTGTCGATTGGATACAAAACTTTTGTGCATCCTTTCCATAGTTCTCACAATTTATATAAAATCTCATATTATCAATCTAATATATATGTATACTTTATTATCATTGTTAATCATTTATTTGACTATAACTATTATTCCTTCATTTTACAGTATATGAGATATTCTAGATTTTAAATTCATTTATGTTATTACAATTCATTACATCATCCTAAATCCATCCAATAGTAGTACATCTGTATATTATATTCTATATCATTATATTATCCTTGTATTGTAAAATTCTCTAGCATATTTCATTTCCATGTTTTTTTTATCTAACCACCGATACAATAAATCCCATATCTTATAAAATTGTTTATCTTCTTGTTCTCTAATTTCAAATGTCAATTTACTCATTTCGGCACATTCCATTATTTTCTGAATAACTTCCTCCTGCGTTGGTATTAATTCATTTTTCCAATTTTTAGCAAATATAATTCTAGCCACTGTTAACACATTTAAAATCAAATATTTCAATTCTCTACTGTATATTTCTGGTAAAATCCCCAATTAAAAAATCTCTAATTTAAAGTCTATATGTTTTTCTATCATTTTTTCAAACCATGTGTGGATTTTAGTCCAGTATCTTTTAGCTTCTGCATACATCCACCAATATGGCAGTGATGGCTAACCTTTTTTGGCTTGTGTGCCAAAAGCAAGGGGAGTGCAGGGGGGCCGTTGTGCATGGGTGTGCCACACCCATGATGCTATGTGTGCAACCCCTGCTTTTGGCACACTTTTGTCACCCTCCCCAAGCTCCAGAAGCTTTCTAGGAGCCTGGGGAGGGTGAAAACAGCTTCCCCCCCCACCTCCAGAGACTTCAGGAGCTTCCCTGAAGCCTCCAGAGGGTGAAAAACAGCCTCAAAAGAAGGCCTAAATCAGCTGGCCAGCACACACATGCACGCTGGAGCTGACAGGGCAATGCCTCGTGTGCCCTAAGAAATGGTTCCGCATGCCACCTGTGCCACAGGTTCACCATCACAGACATATGGTAATATGAACCCGGTATCTGATGACATTCCCAACATTTTTCGGATTTATTCTTTAACATTCTGGCTATTCTCGTCAGGGGTAAGTGGCACCTGTAAAACATATTTATATGCTGTTGACTTTTTCATTTTGTAATTTTGAGACCAAATTTTTTGCCATTTCTCTAAATCAATTCCATATCCAAAAAATTTCCCCCAAGCAATCATTGATTCTTTAACTTGTTTTTCTTCTAGCTTAACCTCTAATAAATATTCATACAATTTTTTAATCACCTTTTCATCCGTACCTGTCAAAATTTTATCTAAATCAGTCAATTTATCATAAAAGCCTTCTATTTAAAGATCTTTATCATATCTAGAATGTATTTGCACATTTGAAAACCAATTCATCCTTGTACCTTGTTCTTCCAGTTCTTGCATAGATTTAAGTTCACCCTTTGCAATATTTCACCATATCTAACTGTTTGTTCCTTTTTGTATGTTATTGGATATGAAAATGCTACAATGGTTGATAACCAGACTGGAATGTTTAAATAATGATGCCTTTTAATCTTATCCCAGTTTAATAACAAAGCCTCATGTATATAATATCTTCTGAAATATCCCTATGTTTTAGTTCCCTGGTACCATAAGAAAGCATGTCATCCCAACAACAAATCATGTCCTTCTAATGTCAATAATCTAGAGTTTCTTAGCGTTATCCATTCCTTAAACTTGTTGCTTGTTGCTTGGTAATATAACTCCCAGTTAGGCAGGCCAAATCATCCTCTTATTCTAGCATCTTGCAACACTTTCAATTTTATTCTCGCTTTCTTTCCCTGCCAAATATACTTCAACACTATTTTATTTAGATCTTCAAAATAATCTTTCCCTAATCTAATTGGAATTGTCTGGAACAAGTATAAAATCCTGGGTAGTATATTCATCTTAACTGTTGATATTCTCCCTATTAGCAATAGTTGTAAATTTCCCCATTTTGCCAGGTCTGTCACAATCTGTTGTTTAAGCTTATGATAATTGTTCTCTTTAAGTGTACTGCATCTTGCTGTCAAATATATCCTGAAATACTTAACCTTATCTTCAAAGCTTCCACCAATTCTTCCTTTTGTCTTACTAATATGTTCTTTGTCAAAGTCTTAGTTTTATCTTTATTTTCAGACCTGCTACTTTTCCATATTCCTCTAGCTTTCTATCAATTTAAGTGCTGTTTCTAATGGGTCCTCTAAAATGAAGACCAAATCATTTGCAAATGCTTGCAGTTTATATTCTTCCCTTTTAATTTTGATTCATTTTATGTCTTTTTCTTCTCTAATATTTTTATTTAAGACATCTAAAGTTAACACGAACAACAGAGGTGACAGTGGGCAACCTAGTCTTGTCCCTTTCCTTATTTGAATAGAATCTGTCAGTTCCCCCATTTATCATTACCATTGCTGTTTGTTTATGATATATAGCTTCTATAGCTTGAATGAATTTCTTACCAAAGCCCATCTGCTCTAACTGGAATAACATAAATCACCAATTCAAACAAATATCAACCCCATTTGTTTTTCAGGATGTGCCTCATAGTATTCCAAAGTGTCCAGAATTATTCTCATGTTATCTTTAATTTGACTCTTTGGCAGAAACCCATTTTGATCAGTGTGAATAAAATTGTTTAGATAGCTTTGAAGTCTTTCTGCCAATATTGAAGCAAAGATTTTATAGTCTGAATTAGCAGGGAAATAAGTCTATAGTTCTTGATTTGAAGTGGGTTGGCATCCTCCTTTGGCACAAATGTAATATATGCTTCTGACCACAATTTGGGTATCCTCATCTTTAACATGACTTCATTCATAACTTCTAGAAATGGAAGATACAACAATTCCTGTAATGTCTTATAAAGTTCTTCCAGCAGTCCATCCAGACCTGGGGCCTTTCCATTATTTTGTTTTTTAAATGCATCAGTTAACTCCATCTTCGTTATATTCCCTTCTAGCATCGTTTCCGTTTTTTAGATATCTGGGGTAGATTCGCTTTCTGCAGGTATTGTTTAACTCTTCCCTCCTCCATATTCTCTTCTTCGTACAATTTTCCATAGTAATCTTGTATAATCTTTTTCTTCTCTCTATTTTCATGGCAAATTTGCACTTGATCATCTATTAGTTGCTTTATTTTTCTTGATTCTCTCTCTTTTTTCAGTTTACACCCTAACCATCTACCTGGTTTATTTTGCATCTTCAAAATAATTCTGTTTAGCACCTCTAATTTTTTGTGCTAGTTCCTCCTTTTTCATTAGCCCCATTTTATGTTTAATTGTGTCCATGTTTATTTTAATGTCCTTTTTTTGTGGAAATTTCTGCAACTCTTTTTCAAGTCTCTTGCAGTCATCCTCTAATGTTTTAAAAGCTTGTCTTTTCTTAGTATTTATTTTCCTTGCATAGTCTATTATCAAGCCTCTAGCATAGGCCTTCATTGTGTCCCAAAAATTCTGCATTGTTGTGTCCTCCTTTCTTTTTTCTTTAAAAAAGAAAGCCGATTGTTTCTCCATTTTCTGTACAAAGTCCTTTTCTTTTAATATAGTATGATTTAAAGTCCATCTAGATCTTCTCCTTTGTCCTTTCCATTTAATTGTCATTGGATTGTGGTCTGCCCAAGTACTTGTTTCTATATCAATTTCCTATATGTTAAAAATCAATTCCATTGACATCCATATCATATCTATGCAGACCATGATAAGTGTCTATATGTAGAAAGTATATTGTCTATTTTTAGCATTTCTTTATCTCCATGCATCTTTTAAATCTATTTCATCTGTCATTTTAAAAAAGGATTTTGGAAGAGTCTTCCTATTTTGTTTTATTGTTTTTTGTGTTTTATAGTCCAATTTCTCATCTATTATTCCATTAAAATGTCCCATCATGCAAATATTAACATAGTCCAATTCAATTATTTTCATGTGTAGTTTTCTATAAAATTCTTCTTGATTGTCATTAGGAGCGTAAATTGCTATTAAAAGTATTTCATTATTGTCCATAATTTCCACCAAGATTCTTCCATCATCATCTGTATACATTTGTTCTTTAATATGTAAAACCACTCCTCTTTTCTTACATCGTGTCAACACTGTAAATATTTTCCCTAGTTTTGGCTGTATCAATATTTGTTCATGTTGCTTTTTAATATGTACTTCTTTTAGGCAGATTATATCAAATTTTAATTTATGAAATTTATGAAATGTTTTCCTCCTTTTAATAGCTGAATTAGCTCCATTTATATCAATTATAATCAATTTTATCTCTTCCATATTTATACTTTATAGGAAGGGTTTACTGCTCTAGTAGATCTCAGTTCTCATGGTTCTCTAGGCTCCGCAACCCGCCTACCGCACCTTCTTCTTTTTCAGTTACTGCCAGACATTCATCTGGAAGTTCAATTAATGATTCTTCTTTTCCTGCCTCCTCTTGCCCTCTAAAATATTCTACATAGAATAGTTCTCACTTCTCACTTTCTCACTTGAGTCTATTCTGTGTCTTTGTCCTTGCCATACAAACATGAGACCTTCTGGTATCAGCCATCTGTAATTAACACCTTTTTTCAGTAGAATTTTAGTCAAAAATTAATATTCTCTTCTCATCTCTCTCACTCTTCTTGGTACTTGTTTCAGAACCACAATCTCCTTATCTTTATATTTCAATGTTTTATCTCTTGCCACCTGTAATATTTGTGTTTTAATTGCTTTCTTAGTAAATCTTACATGGACTTCTCTTGGCACCTTGTTTTTCACTGTATATCTTGTAAACACCTTGTCTATTCCATCCATCATCTTCTCTTTGGTTATCTCCAATATGTCTGCCAGGATTTCTATCATTATTTCTACCAAATTTTCTCCCTTTTCTTCTTCTATATTTTGAAATCTGAGATAAAATTCTGATCTGTTGGTTTCCCATCCTAATATTCCACTCTTAACTTTTTCGACCACACTCAATCTGCTATCAATATTTCCAATTTTTTTATCTGTTTGTTCATCTTTTCACTCAATTCTTTGGAATCTGTCTTCATATTTCATCATGTTCTCAATTTTTCCATCTGTTTTTTCTGTTCAATATTCTTTGTTCTTTGTTCAATATTCTCTGTTCTCTTTTCAACATTCTCTGTTCTTACTTGTATTTTTTGAATTCCTTGCATAATCATCTGCAATGTCACTTCCTTTTCTTTATCCTGCTGCAACATTGTCTGTATTGATCTTTGTCCTCCAGATTGTGAAGAAGAAGAAGTTGGTATTGAAGAGCCAATGGCCATTATCCTTTTACTCATTTCCAAACAATTGATATATTATATGGTAGCTGAGAGATAAAAGGTCTTCAGGTTCTTCTATACTTTAATCCGCTTATATGGAGGGCAAATCTAATCCCAAATAACCATAAAATAAAAAGAAAAGAGAAAGAAAAGGAAAAAAATCCTTCAGGCTCTTGTATGCCTTAATCCAATTGTTTCCAATTGTTTAAGAAAAGAAAGAGAAAAAAAGAATTTCTTTTAGATGTCAATCACAATAAAAAAAAGTGTTCAGGTTCTTCTTTACCTTAATCCAATTAAGTGGAGTGGAATGACAAACTCCAACAGAATGTATGTACTTACTTACATACATACATACATACATACATACATACATACATACATACATACATACATACATATGCTGGTCTTGTTGTATTTGGGTGTTTTCCCGTGTAAGTATGAAATTGTTTTTGCAACGTTTCGGCAAGATCTCATTTGCCATCTTCAGGCTTTGGTCTGCGGTTTTGAAGGCATCGCCCTTCCTTAAATCTTGGTGGGGGGGTGGAGTGCTGACTGTTGTGAGTGGGTTGATTGGCTGTGCAGCTGTATCATGATTGGTAGATTGATGCTGATTGGTCTTATTTGTATGTTTCTCCTTATTTTGAATTTCAACAAGCAAATTCAATGGGGAAGCCAGATTTAACAACTGGGTTGCTAGCTTATCCACTGGAGTAATTCACTTAACAACTGTGGCAAGAAAGGTCGTAAAATGGGACAAAACTCACTTAACAAATGTTTTACTTGGTAACAAAAATGTTGGGCTCAATAGTGGTTGTGAGTCAAGGACCACCTGTACTTGGTGATTCTGTATTCTATTTCAAAGAAGATAAGTTTTAGTGCCACTTCTCTGAAACTATAATATCTATATGACATAAATATTTACTTACTTGGACTTGGCATCTTTAGTGAAAAACACACACTCTCTCTTCTTAAAGTTCTCTTGAATAAAGTGTGCCAAATCCTTTGGAAGTAAGATTTAAAAGCTTTAGTGAAACCCAGGTGTACACAATTTAAAAATAATTAGTAATTTAATAATCTTCCTTTAGATTATGCTAAGCAATTAATAAACATTATTTTTTACTTTTAAAAAGCATTCAACAATCATTACTGTATATGACTGCATAACAAACCTCAATGTATTTAAATGTTGTATATTCTCCCCACCCCCCACCCCCCTTCTATTCAGTCTTGTCTGCTTCTTGGAGATTGCCTGGACAAGTCCCTGTTCTTTTCTTTGCAATGTTTTTTGGAAGTGGTGGATCACTGTCTCTTTCCTAGGGCTGAGAGAAACGACTAGCCCAAGATAATCTAGTTGGCTTTGTGCCTAAGGCAAGACTAGAAATCACAGCATTCTGGTTTCTGGATGTCTTAACCAACTACACCAAATCGGCTCTCCGATTTATTTAAACTTAGTGCATGACCATTTTCAAACTAATATTATAATTATATAATTATTATTATAATATTATAAACTAATATATAAATTGAATTGATGAGGACCAGTTTGTTTGCTGCGTTTTTCCTGCCTTTTAGTACTTCAGCAAAACCCATCATTTTTCTTTCTTCTTTCTTCCCTTTTTTGGACTGCTTAGAGAACTAGAATGAGGCAGGGCATAAAGTGATTTTTAGACATAAGAATGAAATGATGTGGGGTTGGACTGGATGACCCAGGGGGTCCCTATTTAGCTCTGCATTGTAATGATATTTCTGAATTTTCTGAGCTGCAACAGGATGCACCAGACCGCAGACACCTGCTTGTGAGTGGGTCGAGTTGGATTGGGGGGGCCCTTGCAAGGCAGGCAGGGGGCATAACCACATAAGCCAGAAGTTCAGCTTAGAAACAGCTCGATGCCTAGCAATAACAGGATATGTTTGTGGTTTTCCTCTTTGACGACAATCATGTAACCAATCAGAGAAAGAGTAAGAATCTCCATGATAAAACTAAACTATAAATAAGATATTATTCCTTTTGGACAGTTAGTTCAGAATTCTTGCATGCTAGCCTTTGACTAGCTTTCTGAACCATGGCAGCCATAATAAACTTTTCCTGATTTTGAGAAGTCCAAGTCTCGTCTCTTTTTCCTGCAACATAATGGTGACTCCGCTGGGACTTGGAGCGATATTTCGCTGAGGACAGCACGACCAACTGGGGCCCAATTGAGGCCATCTAGCCAACCTCCAGGCGCCACAGAGCAATTCTCTGGGAGGAAGCAGATGGCCCCCCTCGGGCATTTGGTGGACACGACTGATCCAAGACTGGACCAGGATCAGGACAAGTCAATAACGCCTAGGACAAGTCAATAAATAATGCCGGCTGAAAGAAAAAGAAGACGCCTGCAGGCAAGTATTGAGAGAATTGTTGTAGGCCCACTCGGTTGAGAGTGGAAGAGGGGGCCTGATCACCACCCTGAGCCCGGGATAGCGCCCACTTCCTAACGGAACCGGTGTATCCTAATGAGGCTCCAGAATTGTGTGGGTGGTTAAGTCACTGCAGTTCCTGAAAGCGACCGTGATATTCCGGCACCCCAGGTCGGTGACAGTGTCTTAGAAATAGAACATGGGAATTGTTGCCAAAACTTTTTGACTTTTCCACATTTATACCACATATGTTCATAAGTCCCCAATTCCATGTTACATCTCCAACATTTATTACTGATTTTTTTATCCATCAACGATAATCTTAATGGAGTCAAATACCATTTCCAGACAACCTTAAAATTATGTTCTTTGATCCTTATTGATAAGATCCTCATAATTCGACTCTTCCAATTCACATTCCAGTCCAAATCTGATATTTTAATATTGAATTCTTCCTCCCAATTCATCTTCATCGTCATTTGTGGTTTTCCATCAAAATTTATAATCTTATATATCTTACTAACGAGTCCCTTTAACCCAATTTCGTCCTTGATAATTTGAGATACTAGGTTTTCAAATTCAGTTTTGTTTCTACTTGTCTTACAATTTCCCCTTACCTTCATGGTCCATTTTTCTATCTGTATTTTTTCAAACCAGTTTAGCCCCAATTTTTCAATTATTTCATTTTTCCTTCTTTCATTTCCTAAAGCTTTTAACCAATCTATTATAATTTCTATGTTTTCATCTTCAATTACTTTATCACGACTTATATTGGTTTTGATCGGCCAATTTCCAATTGTCTTCCCCAAAAAGGTTATATCCGGAATTAAAATTTTAACAAATTTATTCCAAATTTTACTCAAGCCCTTTAACCAATAACTGTTAATTGCCTTTTTTGTTTTTGCTTTATCTAAAAACCATGTAGGGCCAAATCTCTTAATATCTTTTAACTCTAAATCTCCCCAATGACCATCTCCGCTTTTGAGTATTTTTACCACAGTTCGAATACCATAGGCCCGATAATAATTAAGTAGATTGGGAATTCCCAATCCACCTTCCTTTTGATTTTGATACCACATTTTCTTCAATAATCTAGGTCTTTTCCCACCATTACAAAATTTATCCAATTTCTTCTGATATCCTTCCATATCTTTCTCTGTCAAATTTAATGGTAACATCTCAAATAAAAAATTAAACTTTGGTAACAACATCATCTTACACATTGCAATTCTACCAAACCAAGACAACTTTATCTTTTTATATTTATCTATCTTCTTCTCCACTTCATTCATCATCACATCATAATTAAGTTTTTTCAATTCTCTAACTTTAAGTGAAAGTGTTATTCCCAAATATTTCAATGTATTTTTAATTCTTATCCCAAATTGTTCTTGCATATTCTCCCACTCCTTACCATTTTTATCCATTAATCATTCAGATTTTGACCAATTTACTTTCAAACCTGTCATTTCCTCAAATTCTTTCAAATGTTTATTTATCTTTTTCAAATCCTTCTCTATATCTTTCAAAATAATCAAGGTATCATCCGTGTACAAATTTATCTTATATCCCTTATACCCTTCCAGTTCTTCATCTTTTGAAATGATGAAGAAAAAAATAATATTGAGATCAGAAACTATATTATTGTTGTTAATTAAGGAATCAGAATTAACAAAATATGAGAAAGAATTGATTAGAATTATGATTATAATGGGAAGAATTATAATAGCTAGATATTGGAAATTAGAGGTGAATTTTAGAATAGAAGAGTGGTACTGCGAAATGTGGAAATTAGCTTTAAATGATAAAATGGCATGTGATATTAAATTTAGAAAGGGTGTTTATAAAAGAGACACTTTTTGGAAAACTTGGGAGCCATTTGTGGACTATGCGCTTGGAAATTTGGATGCTTCGACACCTGTACCCAGAGAACGTGGATTTTGGAGATCGTGAAGATATATCCGAAGAACCAAATCTTCCTTTCCTATGTATAGCACAGGGTGAAATATTGTATTGTAAGGTGTATGTAGTTTTTGTTGTAGTGTTTTAAAATTAATAAAAAATAAAATTTAAAAAAAAAGAAAGAAATAGAACATGGGTGGTGAAAGAAGCATTTGTCAAACGCTTCTTCAATACATGTTACTCCAGTGGTGGGCAAACTTATTAGTCAAGAGAGCCAAATATCAACAGTACCATGACTGAAATTTCTTTTGAGAGCCAAAAGGTGTGGCCTGTTCTATGGGAGTGGCTCAGCGGTCCTGTGACTGGGCGGGCATGGCCAACTTTGATAATGTGGTGAAACTCATTTAATGACAGTCCTGCTTAGCAACCAAAATGTTGGGCTCAATTGTGGTCATAAGTTCTTTCTTTCTTTCTCTCTCTCTCTCCCACTTTCTTTTTCTTTCTATTTTTCTTTCTCTTTCTCTCTTTCTTTTTGTCTCTCTCTCTCTCTCTCTCTCTCTGTGTGTATCTGTCTCTCTCTCCTCCCTCCACCCATCTGTCACTCTGCGTGTGCGTGTGTGTTTGTGTGTGTGTGTGCAGGCCCAGATCCAATAAGTGCGGGGCCCGATTGGATTTTTTTTGCGGGGCCCTCTATATATTAAATATTTAAATAAAATGCAAATTCAATATATATATAAATCAAATATCATGGATCACAAGATAGGTAAACTTCTACATACATTAAAAAATAAAAATACACAAAATACAAAAACAATTACATTTTATTGAATATAAATTTACATCATTGAATATGAATATATGAATTTACAAATTAAAGGTCCAAAGTGAAGAACTTACTTCAGAAATGCAAAAGTGTGAATCAGGGATCATGCATCAGTCACACAACAAGAGCAAGGTACCCAAAAAGAGAAGTCACCTCCTGATTGGCAACTCAATCATAAGGGATGTAAACTTAGGTAAGGATATGGAGGTTTTGAAAGATGTCAGATGTTTGCCGGGTGCTACAGCCAGCAGAGACAAGAGGCATATTCTTAAGATAGTCAAGACTGCAAGTAAGGACTGTGAAGTTGATGCTATTATACATCTTGGCACAAATGATCTGTCCCAAAAAGATGTAGTTTCTGTGCAGAATGATTTCCAGAGTTTGGGGTACGAACTTCGTAGTACAGGTTGTAGGCTTATCTTCTCAGAGGTTATACCAGTATACAAGGAACAAAAAGGAAAGGGCCAGCGCATAGCAGAGTTTAATGTGTGGCTAAAGGAGTGGTGTAAAAAGGAAGGCTTTGGTTTTATTAGTCATGATGCCTGCAGCTGGTCCAATGATAAACTGTACAAAAGAGATGGTTTGCACCCATCCAAGAAAGGGACTGAGTTACTTGGCATTAAATTCACAGATTTCCTGGCTAAACATTTAAATGAATAGTGGGGACAGAGAATCAATAGATAAAGAACATTTCTGTCCCCAGCAAACTAAAATTCATAGGGTTATCAGTGCATGTAACATAGATATTTGTGCGGGTAATATTATCAACACTGCTGTCAAGCAAAACCAAACAATTAACAGTGAGTGCCATACCTGTGCATGAACCATACAAGTGGCAAAGAAATAGGGGCAAAGAGAACCATAATCAGGCATAACACAGGTTTCGTAGACAGTAAACACAGGGTCAATCAAAATGGACTCAAATGTCTATACACCAATGCACAGAGTATAAATAAACAGGGTGAATTAGAAATTCAAGTAAATGAGGGCAGATATGATATTGTAGCCATTACAGAAACTTGGTAGGATGAAACCCACAAATGGAACATACAGCTAGAAGGATTTAAATTATTTAAAAGAAATAGACCAAATAAAAGAGGAGGTGGAGTTGCACTATATATAAGAAATAATTACATCTCTACAGAAATAGAGCACAACAATGATGAGAACTATCTTGAATGTATTTGGGTCAATATTAAAGGTTGGGGGGGGAATGATATTGTCATAGGTCTATACTACAGGCCACCCAACCAAGCAGAGGAAGTGGATGAACTTTTTGCTAACCAGCTAACTAAGGTATGTAGGAAGCACACTACAATAGTAATGGGAGATTTTACCTACCCTGACATCAATTGGGAAACAAACTCTGCACCAAGTGGAAGATCCAACAGGTTCCTAACAAACCTAGCAGACAACTTTGTTTCCCAAAAGGTAGAGAAGGGAACAAGGGGATCAGAAATATTGGACTTAATTCTCACTAACAGAGAGGAAATGATAGAAGGTGTAGAAGCTACAGGAATTTTGGGGGCAAGCGATCATGAAATACTGGAATTCAACATTATGCAAACAAAAGTAGTAGAACAAAGTCAAACTAGAGTCTTAGACTTTAAGAGAGCTAATTTCAATAAACTCAGAGAGAGCTTGGGAAGGATTCCATGGATGAGAATCCTCAAGGGGATTGGGAAATTTTGAAAAATGAGATTATAAAAGCCCAGTCTAGCACAATACCAATGAAGAAGAAAAATAACAGTTCCCAAAAGAAACCAGCATGGCTGCATAAAGAACTCTCTGACAGGCTTCCGGTTCCGGCTCCGGCGGCGACGGGCGAACTTAGGGTTCGCTCGCCGCTTTGTTCCTTTTCCTGCCCCCCCACGGGGGCGAGAAGCCCCTTGTTTGGGGCTTCTCCCGTAAAGCCGGCTCGACGGGGAAGCCCCCCCCCCACGGCAGTGGGGAGAGTGACCCTGCTCCTCGGCTTAGGCGGAAGAGGACATGCTGCGGGGGGTCTTCCCTTCGCCAAAGGTTGGCGGCACCATTTAATTCCATGAAGAGAGATGATCGGAAGAGTCGGGAGGCTTTTCGGGACCTCAGCTGCGAGTGGAGAGTGAGCGTTTAAAACTTTTTTTTTTGTACTGTCAGCCGGGCTGAAAGGGACTGGAGGGGGGTGTTTGTTCCCAAAAAACCCCCCTTGGACTAAAAGCGGCACTCGGAAATGCCTCGTTGAGAGGAATCGGAAACTTTTAATCCGGATGGTCTTTAACAAGGGAAAGTACTTTGCGGCTTGCTTGCAATTATGTCTCTAGGTCTGGCTGAAACAGTTTCTTTTTTGCTTTTTAACCGCTTTCTCCCTCGGGCTCTGAGTTTGGGCGGAAAATGGCTTCTCTTTGTCCCCGACTGACTATGACCTATGAAAAATTACCAGTGTCTCTTTGTGATTTGGACTTCCTCTAATTATTGATGAAGAATTTTCTTTTTTTTGGATTTGTGTTTTCCTTTCTGGATTGCCTTCGTTATTATACCTATGGAGTTGGAAAAGTTTTTCTCTACTGGTTTCTGAATTTTGCAGCTATACAACTTTAAGAACTTTGGACTCCTGATCTGCCTCACCAGCCCCACCCTAAAAACGCCATTTTACTGGCACGGATTTTAACAGCTAAACATGGCACAAGAAGCAACGCTGGCACGCCTTGAACAAAGAATGACTGCCCTTGAATCTGTTATACAAAATTTGGTATTAGAAATTAAGGCCCAGAGGGCAGAAAATGTCAACTTTAAAAAGGAATTATTGGACACTCGAAAACAAGTGCTTGAGAATACACAGAAGAATGAAGAATTGAAAGGGGGGCTGGAGGGGGCTAAGGGAGAGATTAAAAATGTTTCTAATGAGGTTGTGGAAATAAATGGGCATGTGACTAGGATAGATATGGAAAGGATGACATACTTTTTGAGATTTCAGAATGTTTCTGAGATGGATGGTGAATGTCTCCCTGATCTTATGAGTACAATTATTGCAGACTATTTACATAAACCTAAAGATGAGATCAGAGGGGACATTGACCTAGTCTACAGAATAAATTCTGCATATGCCAGGATGAATGAAGTACCCAGAGAGATACATGTAAAATTTGTTAGAAGGTCAACCAGAGAGGAAATCTTGAAGGCGCAAAGAGGGAGTCCTATGATTTACCAACAAAAGGAGGTTACCATCTTGAAACAGATTCCAAGAAAGATTAGAGAAGCTAGAAGGAAATTTTCCTTCTTGTCTAAAACATTGTTTGATCATGGGATCTGGTTCAAGTGGGTGATACCCGAAGGGATGCTGGTGTTCTGGGAAGGAGGTAGAGTGAAGATTAAAACAGTTGCTGAGGCGGAAGCCTTTCTTAAAAAACATTCCTCTGTCCTGGGAGAAGATCCAGGGGGGGGCAGGGGGAGCCATGGCCCCGTCCGCTGGGGGCCCGGGGGAGAAGGGGGAAGATACAATTGCCAAGAGACTTAGATCTAAAAAATAACTTTGCCCGTGTTTTTTTTTGAGTAATATTGTATGATATTTGTAATCTGGATTTTTGTAATTGACTGACAGTATATAACTGAAAAATTTAGGAATATGTACTTGCTCCCAGCTTGTAGTGTTATGTGAAATGTTTCTTTTCTTTCTTTTTAATAATGTAACTTGAGGTACCGGAGGAGCCGACGACTTTGACGTGACTACTCTCAAAATTTCTATGTAACCCTTACCCTACCCCACAAAAAATGTAAACTCAATAAAACTTTTTCAATATAAAAAAAAAAGAACTCTCTGACAAATTGAAAGACAAAAAGGATAAATATAAAAAGTGGAAAAAGGGGGACATAACTAAGGCAAAATATCAGCAAATAGCCCGAGCCTGTAAAGATGAAGTGAGGAAAGCTAAGGCTCGCAATGAAGAAAGGCTTGCCAAAAAAGTAAAGAATAACAAAAAAAGCTTCTTCCAACATGTTAAAAACAAGAAAAAAGTTAAGGAAACAATTGGTCCACTGCTGGGAGAAAATGGCAAGAAGATGATAAGCAACAGGGAGAAAGCAGAACTATTTAACTCTTTTTTTGCATCTGTCTTTACAGAAAGGGATAAAACAGTCCAACCAATGAAAAACAGCACCACAAAAATCAGATTAGGAACACAAGTTGAAATAGGGAAGAAAATGGTAAGTTCAAATCACCAGGACCGGATGGATTACACCCCAGGTTCTGAAGGAACTGGCAGACGAGATCTCAGAACCACTGAACTATATCCTTCAGAGATCCTGGAGCACCGGGGAACTGCCAGAAGACTGGAAAAGAGCTGATGTGGTTCCCATCTTCAAAAAAGGGAAAAAAAACAGATCCAGGAAACTATAGACCCATCAGCCTGAACTCAATACCAGGAAAGATTCTGGAAAAGATAATTAAGCAACAAATAAGTGAACACCTAGAAGCAAACAAAGTAATAGCCAAAAGCCAACATGGGTTTGTCAAAAACAGATCATGCCAGACTAATCTAATTGCATTCTTTGACAAAGTGACAAAATTAGTGGACCAGAGGAATGCTGTCGATATAATTTACTTGGACTTCAGTAAGGCATTTGATAAAGTAGACCATAACCTACTATTAGATAAAGTAGAAAATTGTGGGTTAGACAGCACCACCACCAAATGGATCCGCAACTGGCTGATCAACCGCAGTCAACGTGTAGTCCTCAATGGAACTGCATCTACATGGAAGGAAGTATGCAGTGGAGTCCCCCAAGGCTCTGTTTTAGGTCCAGTACTCTTTAACATCTTCATCAATGATTTGGATGAGGGGATAAATGGGGAACTCATCAAATTTGCAGACGACACTAAGCTGGCAGGAATAGCCAACACTCCAGAAGATAGGCTTAAGATACATAAGGATCTTTAGTTTCCCTGTGCACCGCTCCGAGTCCCTATGGGGAGAGGAGCGGTCAAGAAATTAAACTATTATTATTATTATTATTATTATTATTATCTAGACAAACTTGAACATTGGGCACTATCTAATAAAATGAAATTCAATTGTGAAAAAAGTAAGGTTCTATATTTAGGCAAGAAAAACAAAATGCACAAGTACAGTATAGGTGGTACCTTGCTCAATAGTAGCAACTGTGAGAGGGATCTAGGAATCCTAGTGGACAACCATTTAAATATGAGCCAGCAGTGTGCAGCAGCTGCCAAAAAAGCCAACACAGTTCTAGGCTGCATAAACAGAGGGATAGAATCTAGATCACGTGAAGTGTTAATGCCACTGTATAGTGCCTTGGTAAGGCCACACTTGGAATACTGCATACAGTTTTGGTCGCCACGAAGTAGAAAAGATGTGGAGACTCTGGAAAGAGTGCAGAGAAGAGCAACCAAGATGATTAGGGAACTGGAGACTAAAACATATGAAGAATGGTTGCAGGAGCTGGGTATGTCTAGTTTGATGAAGAGAAGGACCAGGGGAGACATGATAGCAGTGTTCCGATATCTCAGAGGGTGCCACAAAGAAGAGGGAGTCAAACTATTCTCCAAGGCACCTGGGGGCAGGACAAGAAGCAATGGGTGGAAACTAATCAAGGAGAGAAGCAACTTAGAACTAAGGAGAAATTTCCTGACAGTTAGAACAATTAACCTCTGGAACAGCTTGCCTCCAGAAGTTGTGAATGCCCCAACCCTGGAAGTCTTTAAAAAGATGTTAGATAGCCATTTGTCTGAAATGGTATAAGGTTCCTGCCCATGCAGGGGGTTCGACTAGAAGACCTACAAGGTCCCTTCCAACTCTGCTATTGTATTATTGTATTATTGTATATTTCTAAGTTTTTGTTCCATAAATTCTTCTAAAATAGTTTGAAAATCCAATTTCCTTGCTTCTTCACTTTCAATCGACATAATTGCTAAACTATTTAATCTATCCTGAGTCATTGTCGATCTCATATAGTTTTTTATTAGTTTTAGCCTGGAAAATGATCTCTCTCAGGAAGCAACGCTCACTGGAATTGTTAAATATATTCGGAGAGCAATAAACAAGTTTGGAAATGCCGTTGCTCTGTCATTTTCCGATAAAAATTTGAACATTTTAAATGGATTTTCAAAAAATTCTGATGGAAGGATAGATTTTAAAGCTTCCATTTCTTCAACTAATATTTTTCCATCTATATCAGCTTCCTTCACTATTGGTGCATCATTTTCTGTGAACCTACAATCTGTTAGAGAAATTTCTAATTTAGCTGCATGTTTTTGAAGTGCTTCTTTTTCCATATTTTGAAATTTTCCGAGAAACCCAAATAAGTCATTATGATTTTTCAATTGTTCAAAACGATTTAGTGATTTAGTGATTCTGTAGCTTTATCTAAAACAAAATTTAAAAAAGATATCTTGTATGCGTTTATCAGATCTACAATAGGTTCATCATCGCCTTCATAATTGAAATGTTTCTTTCTTTTCCGAAGCCTTTTATTTTGAAATTCTGTAGATATTTCCAAATCTTGTGCAAGAATTTTTGCTTGAACTAAAACTTGTTCGAATCCAGTATTTCTGTAGTCGCTTAACCATTTTAAAAGTTTTTCAAATGAAGAAAGTGCAATGGATACATCTACAGATTTACTTTGAAGTTCCTTGCTTACATAATTGACTTGGAACAGTAAATCGTACCAAAAAACCAGTGATACTAAAAATTTATAGTCTTTCATTGCATTTCCAAGAGATTCTGCCTCGCTTTTAATTTGTGGATCTTCGGAAATTTCTGATATTTCAAAAAGAGCATCATAAAATTTACCTATTTGGTATCTCACTGCTTTTATGCTTTGAATCCGATCAAAATTTGGGAGCTGGGCAGCTGGTCTGCATGTATGAGGATTGCAGAGTCCCCTGCTCAACATTAGCGACCGAAGGTTGTTGAACATGGGGATTTAATTCTCTCCCAGCCCACCTCACAGGGTTGTTAGAGGGAAAAAGAGGAAGGGCTTGCAAGTCTGTTTTAGTGCCTGGAGTTATTAAGGTGGAACACAAATACATCCGTAAAATAAAAATAGGTAAATCGATGTTCTTGTAGCCCCTGAGTGGTTTGTCTTTCTCTCCATCCTTTTTTCACTCTTCCTTCCTCTTGCTTTTCTTCTTCATCATCATCCTCTTCTTCCTTGTCCCTACTTTTTCCTCCTCTTCCTCTTGGTGGCTCTCCTTTTCTTCATTTTTCCTTCTTTCTTCTTACTCCTCCTCCTTCATTCTCTGCCTCCACCCCTCTTCTTCTTCTTGGCGCTCTCTGTCTGCATTCCTTCCTCCTCCGTTTTTTCCCTTCCACCTCTTCCTCTCCTCCTCCCTTCGTCTTCCTCTCTTGGCATTCTCTCCACATTCTTCCCTTTCTGCTTTTCCTTCCACTTCTTCCTCCTCCTCCTCCCTCTTCTTCTCCCCCCCTCCTCTCTCTCTTCCCCTCCCTCCTTCCTCTTCTCTCTGCACTTCCTCTCTGCATTCTTCCCTCCCCACCCCTTCCAGAAAGCAACAGTTCGAAGGAAAGTCTGCCTTCCCAGCCCCTCCTCATTCCCTCCCACTCGGGGAAGGGAGCCCATCCGAATCGGGGGGGGGAAGATTTGCGCTTTGAGACAGCGGAGAAACTTCCTTCTGCCTTCCCCTCCCCAATTTATCTCTTCTTTCCTCTCTTTCTTCTCCTTTCTCTTTCTCTCTCTCTCTTTGCCAGCGGGCGCCCACCTCCTCTTTCCCCCTCCCTGTGCCGCCTCCTCCTCTTCTCCCCCCTCCCATCCCCGGGTTATTTCCCTCCCTCTTTCCCCCGGTCTCCCATAGCTTTGATGTGCTCGCTGCGTCAGGAAGGAAAGGAAAGGCGCTCCTTGCAACAATTTGGATTTTTTTGTGTTTTGCTTTTCATTGTTTCCCCCCCCACCCAAGCCAAAACTGTTGCAAAAGAAGGCAGAGAGAGAGAGAGAGAAAGAGAGAGAGAGAGAAAGGAAGGAAGGAAAAAAGAGGGGTTCTCATCATTCTTTTCCCCCCTCCCTCCCTCCCTCCCACACCCACCCGCAATGCTCCGGAGGTCCGGAGTGGCCCAGGCGAGCGAGCGAGCTTTTGCGGGCGGCTTTTTCCTTGGCCGCTGCTGGGTTTTCGGCTTCGCTTCAGCTCTCTCCGTTGGGAGCCTCGGCTCGTCGGGGCTCTCCCCCTTTTGAGGGGGAGCCTGCTGGACCCCTCCCGTTTCATCCGGCCCGATGCGCCTGCCGGGCGACCTTGGACGGTGAGAACTGCACGTCGCAGGGCTTGGGAGCAGCAGCAACAGCCGCCTGCAGAAGCCATCGAGGGGCATTTTCCAGGGCTGCCCGCCACACGGACGGGGAGGGAGGTCGGCATGCGGCACCTGGATGGCCTCTGTGGCGTTTAGATAGCCGCAGCCTTGGGTTCTTCCCCCCCACACCCGCACGGCCGCTCGCTGCGGGAGGAGGGAGGTGGGCGTGCAGCTCCCGGAGTCTGCCTGTGGCTAGTTGAAGGAAGAGCTGCACTTGAGGGGCCAAAGAGCCACTCCTGGCTCGCGAGCCATGGTTTGCCGACCACTGTGTTATTCTATAGGTTTGGATCTTTAAAAACAGCCCAGTAAGGTACTGGGAGATCCAAGAAAAAAATACAAAAGAGAAGACACTGAACACCCCAGAACCCCAGAACTCCTGAACCCCCCAGAACAAAGTAGAAGAAGAAGAAAAAAGGGTTGTAAGGTGTGTAGTCCAAGGTGGACAGAATACAACACTCTTAGAAAAAAACCCTAAGATATAGTCAGTTACCAAGGTGGGTAACAAACCTCGAGGAAAGAGGAAAGAAGAAGAAGAAGAAAAGAGAAAAAGAAGAGAAAAAGAAACAGAGAGAGTCTCAATGAAACATTTAGTTTCTGTGCTGTTTTAACTTGTGTGTTTGTCTTTGTTGATGTGTGTAAGTGTTTTTTGTTTTTGTCTTACAAAAAAGGAAAGAGAGAGAGTCTCTGACATCAGTGCCCTCCATCTATGTATCTTTGATATGAAATGGTTGACACTGAAGAAGTAGGAGACAAAAGGGAGAATCAAATATTGGTTAGAAAGAACGAACAGTCCCATTAGGTGGGGCCAGGAGGAAGGAAGCCAAAAAGGTTACCGAAGGGACAGATCAAGTGGACCACAAACCTGGTCCAAGGGAGCACTTGAGACAAAAACTCAAATTGCCCCTAAAGGAATTTTTATTGCCAGGAGTTGAGGGAGAGCAGCGTAAGATGTGAGCGTATGCTCTATTCTCAATGGCTAATTTATATAATTGGAAAAATCATATTCCTAATTATAGAGGAAATCCAGATGAGATGCATGTCATTTTTGCATCCATTTTTCTGAACTCACCAGTCTACTTGGGCAGATACAAAGTCTGATGGAAATTTCATAAACCCCAGAGAAAAGAAGCCTGGTGAAGGGAACCATGAATAAGCCTTTGCAGAAGGATCATGCAGAAAAATCCAGACTGGACATGGTTTCTGAAGGAACCAGATTGGGAACCTTAGTCCATTCAGCTGCAAAACTATTGGACCTTAGTTTTGTTAGAACTCAAACAAAAGTTAAGAATTTAGGGAAGGTCTATCAAAATCAACAGAAACAGGATGAAGATCCAAGGGAATTGCTAGAAAAATTGGGCAAAATACCAAATTAGATCCTGAGGTTGAAGAAAATAAGAATGGTCAATTTGATCTTCATTAGTCACTCTGCAGATGACATTAGGGCAAAAATTTACAGAAGACGAGAAGGGGGCCCACGAAAGGCCTCTGAACTTATGGAATTAGCATACAAAATATATATTAATTGGGCTCAAAACCTCAGAGAAGAAGGCAAGAGGAAACACATTTTTTCCTCGCCGTAGCTCTTAGACAGAGTGGGAGGCCAGGGGACCTGCCAGAAGAATTGTATGAGGAGGGATCAGTAGTTAGAATCCCATGCCTAGTTAGAGGACCAGCAGAAGGGAAGATGATTAATGTCTACACAAACAGAAAAATATATAGTTTTACATGTTCATGGGGCTATTTGGAAAAGAAAGTGCCTGTCTTTATTGTGCACAAAGCAACCTAAACACAGGATGGAATGGATGCCAAATTTTGCCCTTGTAGGTAAAGTATTCTATGAATCCACAAAGGGGGGTGAAAAAGAACCCTTTGTTTGGACAAAGGAACAAAAACAGGCATTTAAAAATTTAAAGTAAGAATAACTTACCAACTTTGAGAAAACTTTTCAATTTGTAAGCGGGCAGAAAAGGCAACACAGCTCTGGAAGTCCGGGCTCAAGCTAAGGAAAGTGGCAACAAACCACATTGCCTTAAAGTCCTTAATGCAATTGCTCTTCTAATCAGGGAACAAAGAGCATTAATGTTCAAGTAGCAAAAGTTGTGGGCTTTAATACAAGCACTAAAAAGGGCACATAATGAAAGTATAAGGTTTGCGCATGCGCGGTAATGGAGGTCGCGCTCTGGAACGACCTACCCCCCGACTTTCGCACTACCTCGGACCTCCACCACTTCTGCCAATGTCTTAAGACGTACTTATTCCAACAAGCCGGCCTAGGATAGCCCCCCACTTCTGACTTTTTAAATATAAATTATAATTTGGTTACGGTTTTAATAATGGGTTTTAGCACGGGTGAATTAATTTAATATATTTTTAATTGATGTATATTGTATTTATGGTTTTATATAATGCCTGTGCGCCGCCCTGGGTCCTAACAAGGAGAAGGGCGGGGTATAAATTTAATAAATAAATTTAATAGATAAATTTAATTTAATAAATAAAATGCTACGGATAGCCCAGGGGCCGTTTTGCCTCAGAGGATGCTGCCAGCCCTCGCCAATCATCTCTGAGGGCTGGCCCAGCAAGACGACATGCCAGCTGCTGCTCTGGGCCGCCCGGATATGAGGGGCGAGCCCTGGGAGTGACGGCTTGGTGAGGAGGAGCAGGGCGTGGTCCAATTCGGCCTTCTGTGGCCTGAAGCGTCCCGGCGTGGCTGCAAGCAGGGAGGTAGGCCGCAAAGCCAGGACGCGGAAGACCCGTATAGGCCGGACCGGGTCGGGTCGGGAGGATTACCATCAGACCGTACGGTCTATGCCGGATCTTTCGGCCTAATCCCGATCCCGACCCAAGTGTTTTTACAGCTGATCCCATCCGAGCCGTGGCTGGAGGCTGAGCAGCTGGAATGGTGAGAATGGTGGAAAGAAGGCGAGAGGATGTTGTCGGAGAGAGGAGGAGACTGGTGGATGTTGCTGCAGTGGAATGGTGAAACGGAGTTGGAATTGGAGGAGTTGGACGGTGAGGGGAAGTGAGAGGACGGAGAGAGGAAGCGTGGAGTGAGGCGAGGTGGAGAGAGGAATGGAGGATGATGGAAGATGATGGAAGAAGGAGAAGGAAAAGGTGGTGGAGTAAGGAGTTTGAGAAGAAGATGGAGACGGAGATGGAGGAATGGATGAAGAAGCCACGCAGCTAGATCATGAAATGGTGGATCATGACTGAAGAGGACCCAGGAAGATCTTGAAGTGAGTGCTGGGCTTGGAGGTAGTAAGCTGTGCCACACATCCCTGCATTTTACATCAGGCCGCACGATGGACCATCTAGTCGTGCGGCACTAAACACGGATTGAGACCTATGTGACCAAGGAAGACGAGTGGGGGGGTTTGGATGAGACTGAACTGTGTTCCCCCCATCCATAAGATCATCAGTCTGACTGTCTTCTCCCCTCTGCCCTAAATGGATTATATCCACTTATACACACTTTGCACCTGTCACTTTATTTTACCCTGGACTCTGTTTTGGACTTATTTCGGACTTGCACTTTGTCCCCTAGTTATGGACGACCTCTGTGTTTTTAGTGATGTATTGTAGGTGTGATCTCCTTTGCCTGCGGGAGTCTCCGCTCTCGCAGGCCTGGCCCCCTTGTCTAACACAGGCCCACCTTGAGGATGGACTGATTGCTCCTGAGAGGTGGGCGAAGCGCAAACTGAGGAGGTTTCTATTTAATTTTTTAATTCGGCTTTTAGGGTGTTCCAGGGTGGAGGGGGGAGATAGCCCAGGGAGGGGACGGCATACGATAAGGCCGGCCGGCGGAAGTAGGGAAACAGAGGAAGGGGAAGGGGGGGTTGTTTCCACTGAGGTTTTTTCTATCGTTCTGGTTCTAGGGAGGGGCAGGGGCAGTGGAAGGCGGATGTTGGAGGAATGAGGCCGCTGGATACAGGCGGTCACCTGTTCCAATGCCCCGTGCTCCCTTCGCAGGCTAGGAGGGCAGGAATCACAGGATTGGGGCCCTAGGCTGATGTTATGCAACGCCAGGTCCGTGGTACAAAAAGCCCCCCTCATTTATGACCTTGTGTCAGAGGGGGACCCGGACCTGGTGGGTATAACGGAAACCTGGTTGGGCCACGAGCGGGGTTTACCCCTAGTAGAAATGTGCCCACCAGGTTACCGTGCCTTTCATCAGCCAAGGGCCCTAGGGAGGGGTGGGGGGTGGCGGTTATGATTAGGGAAGGTCTTGAGCCAAGGGAGACCACTGTCCCTCAGACGACCGGATGTGAGTCCCTCTTCGTGAGGTGGGGCCTAGGGAGGCAGTTGGGCGTGTTAGTTGTGTACCTGGCTCCTCGCTATACAACAACAGCCCTACCGGAGCTCCTAGAGGTGATAGCCAAGGCGGCGGTTGAGACCCCCAGACTTTTGGTCATGGGGGACTTTAACTTGCTGTCAGTAGGCGAGACCTCTGGAGCAGCTCGGGAGTTCATGGCTTCCATGACAGCCATGGACCTGACCCAGGTAGTTGTAGGCCCTACTTATGAGGGGGGACACACCCTGGATTTGATCTTCGTCTTGGGACAGTGGAGTAGTGATCTAGGAACAGGGGATTTAGCCATCACACCCTTGTCATGGACAGATCACGCTCTCCTCCGGCTGGACTTTCCAATCGCCTCACCTCACTGCGGGGAGGCGGAACCAGATATTCCTAGATGGTTCCGCCCCAGGCTCCTGATGGACCCGATAAGGTTCCAAAGGGAGCTTGGGCTAATTCCTGTGGACTTGCCCCGCGACTCGACTGAGGACCTAGTGGCCGCATGGTTAAGTGTGGCCACGGGGGCCGTGGACCGAGGCGCGCCCTTGCAGCCTCTCTTGCGGCGACGAACCACCTGGGCTCCTTGGTTTACCGAGGGGCTTAGGGAGATGAAGTGCCACAAGAGACGCCTAGAGAGCAGATGGAGATCTTCTCACTCCGAAGCTGACCGAACACTAGTGAGAGACCATATTAGGACTTACTTAGTGGCGATAAGAGTGGCCAAACGTGAGTATTGTGCCACTCTTATTGCATCCGCAGATAACCGCCCTGCCGCCCTGTTTGGGGTGACCCGCTCCCTCCTTCAACGGAGGCCGTGGGAAGCCCCTCTCCAGGGACGAGCAGAGGAATTTGGGATTTATCTGCAGGACAAAATCACTCGGATTCGGAATGGGTCCGCCCTGGGTCCGCTTGGAGAAGGGCGGGGTATAAATATAATAAATAAATAAAATAAATAATGAGCTACCCTCCATTGACAGTGGTCCGGTGGGAATGTCCGAGGCTGGTCTTCAGGCACCATTCTGGGAGGAGTTTGACTTTGTTACTACCGAGGATATGGACAGGTTGTCAAGGAGACTTAAGGCGACCACATGTTTATTGGACCCGTGTCCCTCCTGGCTTGTACTGGCATCCTGGGAGATGACATGAGCTCCTTTTTAGTGAAGGTTGTTGAGAGTGTGGTGGCCCAATAGTTTCCGCGACACCTGGAGGAAGTTGATTATCTAGACCCGCGTCAGTCCGGCTTCCGACCCGGTCACAGCACCGAGACGGCATTGGTCGTGTTGGTTGATGATCTCTGGAGGGCGTGGGATAGAGGCTGTTCCTCTATCCTAGTCCTGTTAGACCTCTCAGCGGCTTTTGATACCATCGACCATGGTATCCTATTGCACCGACTGGGGGGGATTGGGGCTGGGAGGCACCGTTTTACGGTGGTTCTCGTACTACCTCTCTGGTCGGTCGCAATATGTGTTGACAGGGGGCAGAGGTTGACCTCGAGACCCCTCTTATGCGGGGTTCCTCAGGGGTTGGTCCTCTCGCCCCTCCTGTTTAACACATATATGAAGCCGCTGGGCGAGATCATCCATGGTTTTGGGGTGGGATACCATCTGTACGCTGATGACACCCAGCTGTACATATCCACCCCAGACCACCCCAACGATGCCACCAAGGTGCTGTTTGGAGGCCGTACAGATCTGGATGGGTAATAACAAACTCAAGCTCAACCCGTCCAAGACTGAGTGGCTGTGGTTTCCGGCACCCCGGTTCAGCCAGATTACTCCAACTCTGGTCATTGGGGATGAAACACTGGCCTCCATGGAGAGGGCGCGCAATCTGGGTGTCCTCCTGGACTCCCGGCTGTCCATGGAGGACCATGTGGCAGCCGTGGCCAGGGGGGAGCTTCATCAGGTACGCCTGGACCGGGCTGCCCTCCGTACAGTCACTCAAGCTCTCGTGACGTCCCAACTCGACTACTGTAATGCATGGGGGCTTCCCTTGAGGTGCACTCGAAAGCTACAGTTAGTCCAGAATGCAGCTGTGTGGGTGATTACGGTAGCCTCTAGATGCTCCCATATAACACCGATCCTGCACGAGCTGCACTGGCTTCCTGTGGCCTTTCGGGTGTGCTTCAAGGTTCTGACGACCATCTTAAAGCGCTCCATGGCTCGGGGCCTAGTTATATGCGAGACCGTCTCCTGCCCCATACATCCCTTCGGCCGATCCTTTCCCACAGAGAGGGCCTTCTCAGGGTGCCGTTGGCCGGCCAATGCTGACTGGCAACACCCAGGGAAAGAGCCTTCTCTATGGCGGGCCCTGCCCTTTGGAACGACCTACCCCCTGAACTTCGCACCATCTCCGACCTCCGCCTCTTCCGCCAGTGTTTAAAGACACATTTGTTCCATTTAGCCGACCTAGCGTAACCTCCACAAATGACTATTTTAGACAGTTTTAAATTTGGGGATTTTAATTTGTTTTTAGCCCAGGATGGTATCAAATAAGTTTTTTAAATTTTTTACTTGATTTTGTATTTTATTTTAAATTCCTGTGCGCCGCCCTGGGTCCTTTTGGAGAAGGGCGGGGTATAAATTTAATAAAAAAAATAAAAAGAAGGCAGATTCAAATTGAAACCATAGAGGGTTCATCCAATGAGGAATGATACTCAACTATACTATACTCAAGGTTAGGCCTAGCCTAACCTCCCGTCGGGGCTATTTTAGATAGTTTTAAACTGGGGATTTTAATTTGGTTTTAGCATAGGGTTGTAATTTAATATGTTTTTAAATTTTGTATTTATCGTTTTGTATGTTTTTAAATTCCTGTGCGCTGCCCTGGGTCCTTCGTGGAGAAGGGCGGGATATAAATGTGATTAAAATTATATATATATATATTTGTGTGTGTGTGTGTGTGTGTGTTTTCGTAGATTTTCACGGGTGTAGGTATGCTGGCATAGCTGGCTTCGGGGATTTTCCCGTGTATAAGGCATAGAAAAGTTGTTGCAACATTTTGACAAGATCTCACTTGTCATCATCAGGCACAATGTCATCATTGCTCCTCACAGACACAAGCCTGCCTGATGATGACAAGTGAGATCTTGTCAAAACGTTGCAACAACTTTTCTATGCCTTATACACGGGAAAATCCCCGAAGCCAGCTATGCCAGCATATATATATTACATAACAATTATATATATATATATATATATATATATATATATATATATATATATATATATATATATATATAATAAACATTTGGACTGATTCTAAATATGTTTATGCTCAAAGAAGACTCTTAATAGTAGAGATCTGTGCAATCTGTCCAAGCTGGATGGTCAGATCCAGCAGGAGAGGGAAAAACAGCTGACAGAGAAGCAAGGCTGTCAGCAACCCGAGATGATCTGAGCCACCCTGACATGACAGCTTATGCAGCATTGGAAATGCGAAGGGGACTGAGCCCCAGATATTCTAAAGCAGGGGAACTCCAGGCAACTAGATTTGAAGTGACTAGAATCCTACTAGAGTCCGTCTCGATGGAGATTGGTGCAGTTTACAAATCGAATAAATAAATATTCAAGGACAAAGTGTGTCTTGAAACTCACCTTAAATGGATGGATGCCTTACCTCTGGCACTCTGGTCTGTGAGATTTACTCCACAGAAAGGAATTAAGCTATCTCCTTTTGAAATGATATTTGGGAGACCCCCAGTTATAAGTGCTAACTTGAAAAATCATATATGGCACCTAGATCAAATAGGAGCCTCATGGGCGAATCAAATGGTGGGAGAATTAAACAAGCAAAAGAAATCCAACAATATTGTGTGTCCCTCATCCACCATTTCTGAGCACCTCTAGTCATAATATTCAGGTGGAAGATAAGTATAGGTAAAACTCTAAAAAGGAGAAGAATCTGAAACCCAAGGGGAAGGGTTTCATATACTGTGGTCAGGTGTTCTCCATTTGCAGTAAGAGTGTTGGAATCCAAGATTTGGATCCACTGAACTTGAGTTAAGCCAGCTGCTGCTGAGCCTTAGGGAGCAAAGCAGGATGAAACCCATCCTTTAGTGGTCCGCTTAAAGAAGCGCCTCCTATAACTGTCCTACCGGCAATGGGCAGGCTACATACGGGGCAGAAGAGGCCTTACTGAAATCACCCCTGGAAGCTGATTTCTCAACGTACGGCTGAAGATTTGGAGGAGGAAGACAACGTTCTATTTGTTAAATATAAGATGTATTAGAAAATTTGAGCACCTGTCAGGATCTCTTGCCTTAGTGAGTCCTCTTAATGTGATTTACTTTTGGAATCTCCCCCTCCCCAGAAAGACAGGTGTTGTACCTAAAATCATTGATTGTGACAGAGAGCATTACGAAACCTCTGACATCACTGGATAACATCGCCAGATCTCGCTGCTTTAGCAGAGCAAGGAAGATTCTCAAAGATGATTCACACCCTGGTTGGTATCTCTTTGCCCTTCTACCATCAGGCAGAAGATATCAAAGTATAGCCAGCCGAACGAACAGGTTTAAAGGTAGCTTCTATCCATGGGCTGTGAGACTTTTAAATTCAACCGCAATCACTCCATGCACATGCTAGTTTTTTGTTTTTTCTTTTCTCTCTTTTTTGTTTCTGTTATAATTTTGCACCAGTGAAGTTAAAACCAATTTCATTGTAATTTTTACAATGACAATAAAGATTATTATTATTATTATTATTATTATTATTATTATTATTATTATTATTATTATTATTATTATTATTATTATTATTATTATTATTATTAAATATGTTTGAGGAAACCAGGGAGTGGGTTCTCTGTGATGCTGTGTGAGTCCTAGGTCTGTGGACATTGTATGTTGGTAATAGGGGTTGGTTTTGTGGAACACCTAAGATATTGTTCTTTCCCAAGTCACATATAACCCCTGCCTTCTCCCTAACGTGGTGATTCTGTAGGTTAAGAGAATTGTGTTTGGAGAAGTTCTGCTAAGAGACCATTTTGAGCTTGTGGCTTTGGCTGCTGTTGGCAATAAGTCTGCCTTCTCCCTATGATTACATCCTGAACGGTAATTCCCAGTGTTGTGAAAAAGCCCAAGTAACCCCCTTTGCTCTTGAGGAAGGATCTGGGGATGTTGAAAAACTCAGGGAACAGAAAAGGATCAATGCACAAGGTTTAAAACCATTGGAGCAAATCCGTTCCCACCAGAGACGTATTATTAATCAGTGGGGTCGCATCCCTGGACCTAAGCCAAAGCCAACACCTAAAGTCAAATGTTTGACTGTACCAGTAAACAGTGGGATAGAACAAAGAGGGAATGGACCCCTACAGCAGTTGAGAAAGGGAGACTATCTGTTAAGAATTTTGGAGTTGGGTCAAAGCCTTATCAACCAGACTGACCCTGCATTGGGACAAAAGTACTGGTTGTGTTTGTCTGCTAGCCCTTCATCCTATAATGCAGTTCCAGTTGAGTCTGATCTTTGGGGGGGGGGGGAAACAGGGCCCTTGAGAAGGGTGGTAGATGGAAGAATCAAAGCAGCAGAAGCCAAGCTGCAAAGTGACTTTCATTGTGCAATTAAAAGAATGGGGATGAGCTGCCTCCTCATTGTTGGCTCTATAGCTGTTGGTGTGGAAATCCTAGGGCCACCTTCAAGTGGTGTCAGGAACCTGGCATTCCTGTGGGGTTGCTGTCAGAAGAACAATGTCCATCCAAAATGCATCTTGCCCGTAGAAAGACACTTGTGGACATATAATTATGTCTCCATCTGTCCACAACCACTTCCAACAGAAGGTCACATACTAGCTTCCACCCCACCACTCTCACTAGTGACCGTTGGGAGACGCATTTGACTACTGGAAGATGCCCAAAGACATTTCAGCCACCCAATTCCCAAATTGCCTCTCGATTCAATCCACCACAGGATTTTGTGTTCATTTTTCCTCTGGAAACACTAGATCCCATTATCTGTTTGAAGGTCCAGTTCTCAGGGACTAAGAAAAAAACCTCTGAGCCATGCCTTTTTCATGAACATAGGTGTGTGTGTAGGAGAAAGTGAAGTTTTCTTCTCATGTGGGAAAAATGTAAATTTACTGGAACGTGCACTCTGGAGACTGGAGAAGGTACCTTCAGAGAATAAGCCCTAAAAGTTATTTCATATGTATAACTTGTCTCTTTCTTCTCACTGATATGTTTACATTGCTAACATGTACTCCTGAGAAAATTAACCTTGCCATAGGCCATGCCAAGTATTGTAGCCTTGCATTGTTGTCTTAAAAGTTTTGTAATAGGCTAGACTCAATTGTAGCTGAAAATAGAGTCTAGAAGGGGGGGAAATGAGGCAGGACATAAAGTGATTTTTAGACATAAGAGTGAAATGATGTGGGGTTGGACTGGATGACCCAGGGGGGTCCCTATTTAGCTCTACATTGTAATGATATTTCTGAATTTTCTGAGCTGCAACAGGATGCGCCAGACGGCAGACACCTGCTTGTGAGTGGGTCGAGTTGGATTGGGGGGCCCCTTGAAAGGCAGGCAGGGGGCATAACCACATAAGCCAGAAGTTCAGCTTAGAAACAGCTCGATGCCTAGCAATAACAGGATATGTTTGTGATTTTCCTCTTTGATGACAATCATGTACCCAATCAGAGAAAGAGTAAGAATCTCCATGATAAAACTAAACTATAAATAAGATATTATTCCTTTTGGACAGTTAGTTCAGAATTCTTGCATGCTAGCCTTTGACTAGCTTTCTGAACCATGGCAGCCATAATAAACTTTTCCTGATTTTGAGAAGTCCAAGTCTCGTCTCTTTTTCCTGCAACAAGAACTTTTTTTCCCCATCTGGTTGGCCTGGCATAGATTAAGGGTCTAATTTTAAAGTTAATATTTTAATTGGTCTTAACTATTTTAGCACAGGTTTTACTATTTAATTCCATTTTATATTATATGTACATGTTGTGGTTTTTACTTTTCTGTGCACCGCCCTGAATCCTATCACGGAGAATAGAGCAGTATATAAATTTAATAAAGTATACTATAGTGTTCATCTAACAATGTCAAAGCAGTAGACTCAGTTCCATTTTTAATTACAGGAAGATATTTTACTGCAGCATTTTTAGCGTTTAAAGCTCCAAATATTGTTTTGATTTCTCTTTTATTCATTTACTTTCCATTTTATTAATTGATAAAAATAAACAATTAACACTTCTGAAAGCATTCTTAATTTGCAGCATTTTTGCACAGTTGTTTAAAATATTTGCATAGTACTCTGTGTGTGTGTGTGTGCATTCTCTCCACATGATAATTATATTTAACATTGGGCAATGTGTCTGGAGGGATTTTATGAATATTATTTGTATAGAACTAGTTTTATTGATCACTTACAGTTTCACTGTATGAAAGATCCATGCTCCGAGAAATACTGGAATAAAGACTTCTTGAGCTCTCTAGGATACTATTGTTTCTGCCTTTCATGATGTCTGTGAAATCCAGAGTATTGATACCTTTTAAGAAGAAAGTAGATTTTAAAAAGTAGATTTTAGAAACTACCATGTTTCCCTGAAAATAAGACCCGACCTTATTTTTGGGGGGCTCTGAAATAAACACTAGGATATCTATTTGGGGGGGGGGGGATATCTTATTTCTTTTGAATGCAGCCACCACAAGGTAGGGTGGTTGAGCTGCCCAACGCATGTCGCACTGGCTTACCTTAGGGGGTGGCCAGGCCATCCACACCCCAACACATGCCTCGCCTTATGGCACCGCCCACTTCTTCCAGGACCCATACAGCACCAGAACAGCTGAGCGATGTGCTGGTGCTGTGGCCACGAAGTGAGGCAGTTGTTGGAGCATGGATGGCCTGGCTGTGGGGGCCCTGAGGTAAGCTAGTGCAGGGCGTATGGGGCAACTCCATTCCCCCACGTCACTTTGTGGCCATAGCTTTAGCACATTGCTCGGCCTCCTGCTCCGGTGCCATGCCGGGGCCAGAAAAAAGACGGCCAGTTGCCATGTGGGCTCCTGATACCATAAAGGCATATTAATTGTTTAGTTGAAAGTTTTATAATATTAAATATGGATTTGAGAGTGACTCCTGTTTTATGTTCATCCTTCATTACCAATATAGTGTCTCTTATTTCTCAATATCTCTGATGCACATCCAAAACAATCTGAAATCTCTTATTTAAAATCATTCTGCACCATGTTTGCAACCTACTTACTAGTGTAGGCGGATGGTATCAATATGAATTATCTACTTATGCTTGATCTACCATAATAATGTGCCAGCTTACACAAGTGTTCCACATCTGTGGGATATCAACCACCATTTCCAATACAGCAGCAATTTTAAAACCTTAGCCCACCTGGAAAAAATACTCTATGGAACAAATATAACTTGCAGCAAAGTTAATATTTCATTTACTATTTGTGAAATGTGAAAGGATTTCTAATCAGTATTTCACAACAGTAGATTTTTTTCTTAGAAAAACTGAAGAAGAAAAGAAATACCTTTTCTGTCCCAGCATTTTATAAGTTATAGATTTAGTAGCTATTTTGGTAGCTGGGTAATATATTAAGAGTTTTTGAAATACTTGAAAGTGATTGCACTGTCTCCAGTTTTTGACTAATACAAAATCATGCACTGCATATATTTCACTTCTATCATCGGAGCTTTACAGATTTGCACCATTAGGGTAATAAAATTACTTTTACTAGTTACATGCAACCCATTTAAATCCAATGTCCAGTTTCTCATTTTAAGAAGTGTTCTGCTGGTTTCTGGTAAAATGTAATCTTATTAGCTTTTGTTAAAAAGCCAACAAACATAGCCAGAACCATTTTTGAAAACTATTTCTTAAACAATGAATAAATTTCAACTGGATATTAACACACAGTACACTTAATAAAATTAAAGGGTAAACAGCACACTTGAATATATAGGAAGGGGAGAAGATTTAAGATGAGCCTGTATGTTCCTGAAAGAACAAAATATATTTGTATAAACATTTCAACGGAACAATGGCATTTCAAAAGATGGAGAAATATTTTTACAGCAAATCCTTATTACGGTGCTTTAAAATAGATCAAAACACATCCTATTTCTAAATGAAAAGGAGATCATTGATACTTCAATTAAATCATTCTAGTAATGCAGATCATGCTGTAGTAATAAAGATCAGCATGTTCAGTCCTGCATTATATCTTTAACTCAAAAGTGATTTAATAACAACTTAATTGTTTATTATATATTTTCATACAGTTATAGTAGGTCAGGCCAGAATATGTTGGAATATTATTCATTATGCCATTTTTCTAATAACAAGGTATAAAATAATTTATTTTTGAAAATGTTAAAAAGGCTTATTGCATTGGTTTGTTTTTAATCATTCTGTGATAGCAGAAGGAATACTGTAATACAAACATTATTTAAACATTTATTTATCCTTATTATCTAGATTTATTTTAAAGATAACTATACAAAGCCATAGAAAAAGCCTCTACCTTTTACCTAGAAGTTCTACCAAAAATGTTCATATAAAGGCTATTAAAGATGCAGGATTTAAACCAAACTAATACTGACACAACCAAAAATCTTGGATAAAGCCCAAGGAAGAAGAAAAAACCACCAAGTAACGTACCTTAATTACAGTCCTATGGTACTGAGTGTTTGTCTTGGAAAAGTAATGTCTGCAACAGAGGAGTTTTGAGATGCCTCTCATCTCCAAGCTCCTCCTTTAAAGCTGTCTCATTTTATCTGTTAGCAGAGAGAGAAGCTGAAGAAGGTGAGGAAAAAACAAAAAAATGCAACTAGGTTGTAATGAGGCAGTTGAATGTATTGGCAGTTGAATGTTTATAGTGCTGAAAGGAATGAAAAACCATTCTTATTTAAGTTGCTATGTAGAAGATTGCTGTGATTTAATTTAAAGTAAATTAAATTTGTATTTTGAATTTTTTCCTGCTATAACACTGATTATCTGGAATGTAAAACGTAACTACAACATGTAGATTTTATAGGAAATATACAGTATTGATCCCAAATACATCTTATCCCTGAAAAGCTGCTATTTCTAATCATAAATCAATGAACAGAGAAGGCAATCTACACCTAATCTACATAAATGATATATTGAATACTGACATGATATCTCCCACAATCAGGTCAGTGTTTTTTATTTATAGTCTATTGTTGTCCCCAAACCTGGGCTATTGCTTAGTGTCGAAGCTGATAAGTCACTGGGCACAAGGTGTGATACAGAATTATACTTTTATTTTGGTACCAAGATATAAGGACCCTGGTTTTGAAAAGCTAACCAAGGGCCAAGATTAGAATCTTATACAAATCAAGGGATGGTTGCATTCAACCCTTTGCCCTCCCCCTAATAATGCATGCATAACAGATAATATTGATTGGTTATTTGGATTTCAGCCCCCCTAAACCCTTATGCTTGTTATGTTAAATAGCTAAATGCAGTGGCGTAGCGTGGGTTGTCAGCACCCGGGGCAAGGCAAGTAATTTGCGCCCCCTAACCCCTGGATTTTAGCACTTGAGTCTCTTCCACTCCATCGCCCGCCGCAGGGCTCCCGCCCGCCGCCGCCCCCTCCTCGGCAGCGGCTGTGGCACCCGGCGGCGAGGCAACCCCTTCGCTCATCCTTCTCGGTGCCTTTCTAGCCCTCCCCCGGGGGAAGCAGCGGCATCGAGGACGGGGAGGGCGCAGCATGCGGAGCGGCGGGGAAGCGAGAAACGGGAAGGGGGGAGAGGAGGGGTGCAGGAAGATCCGACGGCAGCAGGGTAGGGGAGGCAGCCGCAGCCGGCAGGTACCCGAAAGAGCTGGCCTCCCTTCGATCCGGAGAGCGGGACGCCTCTCCCGCCCTGTCAGCTACATCTCAGCGCATTCACAAGACCGCTGCTGAATCAGCTGGAACGCGCGAGCTCTCCCCACCTTCCGCCCGCCGAGCTCTCTTCCTTTTCCCTGCGATTTCCCGCCCCCTCCCGGTTTCCTGGATTCCGGATCCCCCCTCCCCCGCCCGAGAAATAATACTAATAAAAATATGAAAAATCCCCTAAGATCCTTTCCCCAAGGAAGAAGACGGGGCGACGGGGAGAAAATGCCTCCTCTTGCAGCCGCTCTTGCTTCGGGCGACGCTTCTCCGGTCCCTGCGGCGGTGGCCACATTCCCCGGCTGCCGCTGTTCCTGCCTTACTCGATCCCCTTTCCCGAAGCGACGGGGAGCTGCGAGTGCGAGCGCGCCCCCCCAGATGTTGCGCCCGGTGCGGCCCGCACCCCCTGCACCCCCCACGCTACGCCACTGGCTAAATGTCATGTCACCTGTTTTTCATCCCAGGTCACGGGTCTCTTGCAAATGTTCCAGCTATGTGGGTTTTGGGGGTTTTCTTATAAGTCAGCTATTCTTGTTCCTAATATCCTGGCTAGTGGTTTTAAGGTGCTAACTTCTGTCTCGCTGTTAATGTGCAGCCTTCCCCTCCTATTGCAGAGCAGAATAAAAGAACAAACAGTTTTATCTGAGGCAGCTCCCCTGCGACCCCCCTCCTTCTTCAGAGGAAACTAAAAGCAGTTTAAAACTTTTGTCTGAGGCAGCAATCCGTCCTCCACTCCCCCCCTCCTTCAGTGAGAGAGAGACAAAAAAGGAGCAAAGTTCTTCATTGTCAAGGCAAAGAAATGAAAATAAGAGAAAATGTTTTTATCACAATTCATATTCTTCACGCTCATGTCCATTCCATCCACACCTGACTCCTATCACCAAACATGACCCTTCCTTTGATCCCGAGGGCCTCATCTGTACATACATTCCATCATCTGATCCTTCATTTCCCCCTCGAGGATCTTGGGAAGCCTACTTCCCTAAGGTCCCCCTAAGACTATCAATTCTTTTTCAATCCTTATTTGCTTTATTGACTTCGTAACCAGTTGTCTGATCACACAGGGAATAAAGGCTAATCCTGCTATCCCACACAACAACAGGAACAGGGCGGGATATAAATGTGATTAAAACAAAAACAAAAAACCAGCTGTTTAACCCAGGCTGTGCCTAGCAACCATGAAAACCATGATTGTCCCTACTAATCTCTGTCCAATCTGGGATGCTCTCTCTTGCAGATCCTTCACAGCTTCTCTGACCACTCCTGATTTATTCATATAGAAACAGCATTCTTCACGTAAAAACAAACACAAACTATCTTTCTCAGCTGTCAGGAAGTCCAGGGCTTTTCGATTTTGCAAGACTACTACTGCCAAACAGTCTATCTGGTCTTGCACTTCGACCAAAGTCTGGGTGATCTGACCTAGGCTATGATGGAACTCCTCTGACATCTGCTTAAACTGCACTGTAGAGTGAGCTAGGCCACCCACCTCTGTCCCAAGTGCTGTTCCCATCCCCAGGATCACTAACAGTGGAATCAGTAGTGGCACTCTTTTCTGCAGATGGCCTATGAGAAAGACTGGGAGGGCCTGTTTCCCAGCAACAACACCCCTCTTTGGGAAGAGATGTACCAGTCCAGTAGCAAGGCAAACATACATATGCATTCCCCCAACATAGGAAGAAGACCCCATTTCTTCCAAACAAACTGCCATGCTCATGGAGAAAACGTGAAAGCGCTTCTATTCATTACTCCATTATCCTAAATTCCCTGCCAGAAACATGCCAGTTAGGCTGGAGTAGGGGTTCTTCATGTCCCTGGACTTGATAAAGGGAAATGATAAAGAGAACTCCAGACTCCAGGAAATAGCGTGAGTTCTCATTTCCAGAAGGAAAAGGAGCACAGTCTGAGCTCACTTAGTTGCTGCTGAGCCAAAGTGGGGATTTGGGTGCTGCAGACTGGCTTTTACACGATCCCTTTGTGGAGTTTCCTCTCTGTTTGGTAAATGTGCAGCTGTGGCCGAGCAGAGAAAGTGACCTTGTTTCTGTAGAGTTTGAATGTGGATGAGGAAATGTTTTGGGTGATTTTGACGTCTTCATGCTTTTCCCGAGGAACGCTTATAGTCAATTCCATTTGGCACCCTTGCCAATGGTCTCCCATCCTTCTGCCTACTGAAGTGCCCTTCTAGGAGTCCTGACTCCTTTTAACACATAAGGAAGGTGGCTCCAGAAGGCGTATGCCAACAGCCACAGGGCCAATGATGGGAAAGTGACTAACTCCCAACTTTACCCAGCTTTCATAGAGGTCATCATGTACTTTTGTATCTGCCAGGATCCCCCACCCCCAATCTGGCACCTCTCTCAAGGTGGTGTTAGTGTTCGCCCAGAGTTCAGGCATAACAAGGGCTGTGTGGTATGCTGATGGGGATGAAGACAAACACAACCAGCATTGTTGGACTAAAGTCAGGTCAGATTGGTTGAGCAGACTCTGAACTATGTCCAGTATTTTCAGCATATAGTCCCCTTACCTCAAATATTGAATAGGCCCCTTTTTAGACTGTATGATATCCTTCTATCTGTCCAACTTGGGCCTGGGTTTAGGTGATGGACTGGGCTTGGGGTGATGAAGGACACGATAGATGCAATGGTGGTGACTGGGGGGGGGGGCAGGCTGGCTTAGGTCATTTGGTGTTGCAGAGGACCCCAAATCATGGGCCCTGATCCTTCTTCCCCCCTCAGGATCCCTAACAATTCCAGGGGCCCCCTCTTGGGTGAGAGTAGACAACTGGCCATGTTCACAACAGGATGAGCTGTTGTTCAGGACGTTATCCCTACTATTCATACCAATGAAGGAGCATAGTGATCAAACCTATATAAGCTTTGTTGTTGGCTTCTGCTAATATTGTATACAGTCAGAAAATAGTTTTTATGAATTAATTCTAGCTTTGATACTGATTGGCATTATTGCAAAGTTTGTTATCTCGCTTCTGTGTCTCGCTTCTGTTCTTGGCTTCAAAGCTAGGCACATCCTTGAAAATATTAAAGAAACGGTTACCCAGGAATATCAGGCCTCATAGATAAAGGAACCAGAGCAGGGAGTTTTCCTGCCTCATAGTGTTACCTGAAAAATTCTGCTGAATAAACAACTTGGCCAGGGAGGGATTCACCCCAACACAGGGCTATAGTGATGCACCATAAATAGGTTAGGCAGAGATAGGGGCCTGAACAAAAAAACCTTTGAAAATAAAAACCACGAAACCTTTGTTTCTGATTGGGTAAACTTTGTTTCTAATGGGGTAAAATGTCTATAATGCTCTGGGCCACTCTCGCAGTGGTGTGGCAATTCCTTACATGCATTTTGTCTGTATGTTTTGGAAGAGTTTTCACCCAGTTCTTTTAGCTTTGGCCAAAAATAAAAAGCTGTTACTTTTGCAAGCCTTGTCTTGAGTCTCACTCTCTTTGGTATCTTGGTGGCTCAGGGAAATTTCGGGGACCATACACCAGGGATGGGTTGCTGCCGGTTTGGCCAGGATCAGCCGAACCGGTAGTAGCGGTGGCGGGAGGCTCCACCCACCCACCTGAACACTTCTGGGCATGCACAGAAGCATCACGCGGGTACCCGAACCGGTAATAAAAAGATTAGCAACCCATCTCTGCCTTACACAATTCCACCCGAAACTTTATTTGGAAAGTACTAATTCTGTAATTGAGCCTTTAGAAATAGTGAACCATACTAATAAAACAGTTTTTTTTAATTTTGTGAGCTTTATTTTGTGATAAAACAGTGATGGTGAACCTTTTTTGGCTCCTGTGCCAAAAACAGGGGGAGAGGAGGGGAGGTTGTGTGTGGGCGTGCCATACCCATAATGCTAAGTGCAACCAGCAGCCCCCACTCCCCTGCATTTGGCACAGTATTTTCACCCTCCCCAGGCTCCAGAGGCTTTCTAGGAGCCTGGGGAGGGCAAAAACAGCCTCCCCATCCTCCCCACGATGCCCTCCCCCTGGAGCTTCCCTGAAGGCTCCAGAGGGTGAAAAACAGATCTACAGACAAACTGAAAGTCATTTCTGGTTTGCTCTTAGGACCATTTTTTGCCTTCCGGAGCCTTCAGGGAAGCCTCCTGAAGGCCCCTGAAGGCTCTAGAGGGCAAAAAGCAGATCTACAGACAAACTGGAAGTTTGAGAATGGTAACTTCCAGTTTGTCAGTAGGGCCAATTTTTGACCTCAGGGGTCTTCAGGAGGCTTCCCTGAAGGCTCTGGAGGGCAAAAAACAGCCTCAAAAGAAGGCTGAAGTCAGCTGGCCAGTACACATGTGTGCACAGGTGGCACGTGCAGCGCCTCACATGCCCTAACAAATGGCTGCACGTGC
This sequence comes from Rhabdophis nuchalis, assembly GCA_039707465.1. Taxonomy (NCBI): domain Eukaryota; kingdom Metazoa; phylum Chordata; class Lepidosauria; order Squamata; family Natricidae; genus Rhabdophis; species Rhabdophis nuchalis. The sequence goes on from CM077643.1 coordinate 215,982,743, forward strand.
CACCTGCGGCACATGTGCCATAGGTTTGCCATCACAGTGATAAAATCTGTACTGTTAATTTCTTGAATTACATGATTTCCTCTTTGTACTACGACAGAGTTCACATTTAAACCACATGCAATTTAATCTATTTTAAAATCCTATGCATTATTTCAAAATGATATATATTAATTAAAAGGAGAGTCACAGGATAGAACCTGCATATTATCACCACCTGCTTCTGGTTCAAGTAAATGCCTGTATAGGATTGAAATTTGCAAGTTTAAGATCTTCTGAATGATAAACATTAATTATTCATTTTATACACTAGGGATTGGACAGAATCCAGAATTCTAAATTAGAAGCAGTGGTTTTATATTTAGAAATGGAAGAACTTTATAATTTCAATTCTAAAAAGCCATAATATTTGCCTGTTTTAGGCGAAAGTTGGAAAGTACTTATTAAAAAGGTTTTAAGGACCATAAATCCTTTTTGCCATGGGAAATGTAATAGTATTGATTTACAGGATTACAACTCTAATGACACAATTTAAAAAGGTTTCTCAATTTGCAATTTGAATTTATTGTAAACAATTAATGCCAGATTGTCAATTAGTCTTTTTTTTTTAGTATGACAATTTGTATTGATTTTTTAAAATAGGATTTCCATTATTACACATTAAGAATGAGCCAAACCATCTTTAAACAGGAACTTGCACTTCACCAGAGTGGAACTGGAATATAAGATCACCACATTTATATCATTTTCAAAGTGATTGAAGCCTAAGAGTATGTTTTGGACCTAAGGTCAATTATAATTGTCTCTAAAGTATTCCATGCTTTTCTTCTACTTCCTGATTCTACTCTTTCAATAGAACTATTTCATTTGTCTTTTCAACTATCAACAATTTTATTTTATATGTATTAACAGCCTTGTATCTTCAATTATTATCCTATCTCTACTCTGTCGGCTTCAAATAGTCATTAAAAATGGAAACAAAGGGCTGTTTTAAATAGTCTTTCATTTCCACTGATATGTATTTTTCAATAATTCCACGAGGAATTATTGGGGACTTAACCCTAATCCTAACCCAAATCGTAATCCTAACCCTAACTATAATTTGAATTCAAGTATAATGAGATTTTTTCCATATATTTTATGAGGACAAGCCAGTGCGGCAGTCCAGAAACATGGTGTCACAGCAGAGTTAGACAAAAACTAGTCTATACCCACAGGGAGTTATTAAGTCATTATTAACTTATTATTAAAGATAAAGATCTTCTAGTCGACTCGATATTACCAGCGACTTCCAGCAGTCTATTAATATACCGAGTGACACAGTAAGACTGCCAGGCTCTCCATGGATCGTTGTTTGGCCTAGGAGGCAGCGAAGGGAGCTGGAGCGGAGGCGGGGATGCAGAGCAGGTTTGCTAGTTCGATTATGGAAGCAGCCTCACAGACCAGCATTGCCAAGCATTTCTTAACCAACTCTGGATCCTTTGTCCACAAAAACAATGAACTGGAGCTATGGATGGCAGCGAATGGGCTCATTGGTGACTGCTGTGTGATGATCATCACAGAGACCTGGCTTCATCCACTTGTATCGGATGCGTCTGTGGAGCTAACTAGCTGCACCACACACCACTTTGACAGAGACAACAACTCTGGTGGAAGCAAGGGTGGAGGACTGTGTATTTACACCCATGATAACTGGTGTACTAGCGGTGGAGTTGCTTGTGTGCACTGTTCTGCAGACGTACAATTTCCAAGTGTCATTTGTCGGCCATTTTAACTGCCTGGAGAGATTTCTGTTATGGTTGTCACTGCTGTCTGTATTCCACCTGATGCAAATGTTAGCACAACGCTCAAACCAATTTCATTGTAATTTTATTTTATTTTATTACAATGACAATAAAGATTATTATTATTATTACTATTACTATTACTATTACTATTACTATTACTATTACTATTACTATTACTATTACTATTATTATTATTATTATTATTATTATTATTATTATTATTATGAGAGGGTTCCTAAGCATATTGATGTTCTACAAATCTATTAGAAATATCTATTCTTCACTGTGAATTTATTGAGATTTAACCCTAATTTCAATTAAAACCCAAATCTGAACCCCAATTGGATTTCCACTTTAATTAATTTTTCCATGTATTCCATGTGTTCAAGGGAAGGTAGTCCTCAACTTAAAACAATTTGGTTAATGACCATTCAAAGTTAAAACAGCACTGAAAAAAGTGACCTATGGCTATTTTCACATTTATGACCATTGCAGCATCCCCATGGCAAAAAATTTCTCTGGTAAACTGAAAGACAAAAAGATAAGTATAAAAAATAGAAAGAGGGACACCTAACTCAGGCAGAGAATCAGCCAGTAGCCTGAATCTGCAAAGATGAAGTCAGGAAAGCAAAGGCTCTAAATGAACAAAAACTTACAACAAAAATCAAAGATAATATAAAAAAGTTTCTTTCAATATATAAGTAACAGGAAAAAAGTCAATGAAACAATCAATCCACTAAAGAAAGAAGATGGCAAAGAAATAACAGGCAGTAGAGAAATAGTAGAGCTGCTTAACTCATTCTTTGCATCTGTGTTCACACACAAAGCCCCATGATGGTGAACCTATGCTGGAGCCCTCTCTGTGGGAATGTGAGCTGTCACCCCAGCTCATCTCCAGCATGCACTAGTCAGCTGATTTTCAGGTCTTGCCGCAGATGTGGTGGGGGGGGACCATGTGGAAGACGTGTGCATTCATGGAAGGGGGCAGGGGGAGAGTCTTCTGGCAGTGGCCACTCTGGGAGTGCACTTCCCACTCTATGGTTCTTCCCCGGCTACCAGAAGATACTCTGCCCTGGCTGCTGAAAGACTCGGCAGCTGGTGGCTGGCCTGACTGGCCTCTTCTTGTTTTCAGCAGCTTCCAGCCAAGGTTTGGAAGCCATAGAGGAAGCAATCCTCAATGCTGGGATGGCGGTGGTGGTAATGGTAGCCCTGCCCCTGCAAGGAGAGCTGGCCCAGGCCATGGCTTCTGCGCAGATGCTGTTGGTGGGTGCTGGCAACATCAGCTATGAGCTCTTCAAGGACCTGGTGCTCACTGGCTTTCCCATGGTGAAGGGTGCCTTAAACTTCACCCTTCATCCTTTAAACAGGAGCGGCAAGAGGACCGACCCCTGAAGCACCCCACACGTGAGGGGTCTCGAGGTTGACCTCTGCCCCCCTGCCAACACAAATTGCGATATACCGGAGAGGTAGGAGGATATGCTGGCGGCTGGAGGTCGGGGAGGAGAGGGGGTGGAAGAAGAAGGGAAGGAGAGAAGGATAACGGAGGTGAAGCTCAACGTCAATCCCGAGAAAGCTCTTTCCCCCCCCTCCCCCGTCTGTGGGGATCCCGGCTGCTCTCTGAGCTTGGGGTGTCCTTTTTTTTTTTGCAGACATTTTCTTACCCATCTAGGTAACAACTAGGTTGGCTGCATGCGCGAAACATGGTGGCATGCCGCTGAGCTCCGTGCGGGCTGTGGGGCCCGCTGGTGAAAAGGAGGTGCCACCCGACCCCGTTACCACCAGCGGGGGTCGGGTCCGGTAGGAGGACCACCCTGGCTTTCTATTGAGACCCTGGGGGTCTGCCAGGGTGGGTTTTTTGGTGGCAGGACCGGGCTAGAAAAGGAAGCCAAGGCCCAAGCCGAAGAACTGATGCCAAAGAACTATAGGCCGGGAGCCAGGAGTCAGAGGCCGAGAGGCCGGAGGACTCCCGGGAGGCCGGAGGACCCCCCGAGGGGCCGGAGAAGACCGTGAGGAGAAGGGGAGGAGTGGAGGCTGGCTGATCAAGTGGAGAAGCGGAGGCTGAGCGAAGGCCGGACGGAGGAACCGGGGCCGAGCAGAACCTGGGCGGAGGACTGACGGAGGCCTAACAGAGGCTGAGCGGCAGCCTGAAGCCTGAGGGCATCTGGAAGAGTGGAGGCTGAGCGGAGGTAGAGCAGAGGCCATGTAGAAGATCGGAGGAGGGTAGGCCAAAGCGTAGGCCGAGCAGAGGAGCAGAGGAAGCCAGAAGCCAAACCGGAGGCTGGAGCTAGGCCAGAGGAGCGGAGCTGAGGGCGAAAGGCGAGCGAGGCCGAAGGGGTAAATAAGATCGGAGGATGGAGGCCGGAGCCAGGAGTCTGAAGGTGAGCTGGGCTGAGGTCGAGGCCCAAGCATTGAGAGGTTCTGGCCAAGGTCTAAGGCCTGAGAAGCCCCGGCCGAGGCCCATGGGGCGGCAGGCCGTAGAAGATCTAGTCCTGAGCCTCCCGAGGACCCCCAAGGGACTCCACCAGGGACATTATCCGTTGGGCTGGAGGACATTGGACTTTTATATATCTATATCATCTGTACCATCTCCCGTAAGAACTGAGTAAGGCTCGTGTTTTAAACCGAATTTTCCAATTGAGCTGAGCCACCCCACTGGACTATTTTATATTTATAATTCTATATTTATATACTTCAACCATCTAATTTGAGCACTACATGTAACATCTTTTAAACTTTATAACCAACATGGTCTCTGTACTATCTACGACCTAGCATGTACTCAAGGGCTGGCCTCATTTCGCTGCAAGAGTCCCCCCTCTCGCAGGTTTGGCCCGCTGCATTATCGAGGGCACACTTCAATGAGGGATTAGTTATTCATGACAAGTGGAGAAAGCGCAGGCTTAGGGGTTTTTTATTAAATCATGTAATTCGGCTTTTACGGGGTTCCAGGGTGGAGGGAGGGACTAGTCAGGTCAAGGCTAGGAATTTGGTCAAGCTGGCAGGCGGAGTGGATACGGAAGCGGAGGGCCCCAATAGGACGGGGGGAAACACAGGTTGTTGGCACAGAGGGTCTTTCAATCGGAACGGTCTTAGGGAGGGGTAGGGGCGATGGGAGACAGGAATTTCACCATCGGGAGGGGGACCATGGCTGCTGGCTACGAGCGGTCGCTTGCCCCAACCCCCTGTGCTCCCCCCGTGATCTAGGAGGTCAGGGTTCGCAGTGCCAGAGTCCCTGGTTGATGTTATGTAACGCCAGGTCCGTGGCCAATAAAGCCCCCCTCATTTACGACCTTGTGTCGGAGGGGGAGCCAGACCTGGTGGGGATCATGGAAACCTGGTTGGGCCACGAGCGGGGTTTATCTACCCCAAACCACCCCAACAATGCCGTCAAGGTGATGTCCCGGTGTTTGGAGGCCGTACGGATCTGGATGGGCAGTAATAAACTCAAACTCAACCCGTCCAAGACCGAGTGGCTGTGGTTCCCGGCGTTGCGGTTCATCCAGGTAAATCCATCGCTGGCCTTGGGGGGTGAATTATTGGCCCCCAAGGTGCGCAATTTAGGAGTCCTCCTGGAATCCCGGCTGTCCTTGGAGGACCCTGTGACAGCCGTGGCCAGGGGGGCGTTTTACCAGGTTTGCCTAGTCCGCCAATTGCACCCCTTACTGGACCGTGACGCCCTTCGCACAGTCACTCAAGCACTTGTGACATCCCAACTGGACTACTGTAACGCTCTCTACATGGGGCTCCCCTTGAGATGCACTCGAAGGTTACAGTTGGTTCAGAATGTGGCCACGCAGGTGATCATGGGAGCCTCAAGGCAGTCCCACATAACACCTCTCCTGCGCGAGCTGCACTGGCTACCTTTTGGGTGCGTTTCAAGGTGCTGTTGACCATCTTTAAGGTGCTCCATGGCACGGGGCCTAGTTACCTGCGAGACCGCCTGCTGCCCCATACGTCCCTTCGACCGATACACTCACATAGAGAGGGCCTTCTCTGGGTGCCGTAGACCAGGCAATGCCGGCTGGTGACGCCCAGGGGAAGGACCTTCTCTGTGATGGGCCCTACCCTCTGGAACGACCTGCCTCCCGAACTCCGTGTTATCTCGGACCTCCGCCTGTTCCACCAGCGCTTAAAAACGCATCTGTTCCAACTAGCCAGCCTGGCATGAATTACCCGATTCCCAACTGTGTATTAATTTACCAAAGCTTTAATTTGCGGGTTTTAAGTATGTTTTAGCACAGGGATGGATTTAATACTGTTTTTAGGATTGTTTTTGTATATTTGTATCTGTTTTTAAATTTGCCTGTGCGCCACCTTGGGTCCCTTGGTTGTGAGATGGGTGCGGTATATAAATATGAAAAATTATAAATAATAAATAAATAAATAATAAAGGTTGTATGATAGCAAAGGCCAAAAATTTTATTTACAATATAGATCTAGTGGATTGGGAAAGAATTTGGAACACAAAGTATAAGCTAACACAATCAGTAGCACTTAAAGAAAATATGTACAAAATGTTTTATCATTGGCATTTACCACCAATGAGATTGACTAAAATGTACCCAAACATGAATCCGACATGCTGGAAGTGTAAAAAAGTACAAGGGACTTTTGATCACATATGGTGGACCTGCCCGGAAACACAAAAATATTGGACAAAAATTTGGAAATGGGTGCAAGAAATTCGAGGAGAACAAATAAAATACAAACCCGAAATCTTTCTGCTGGGAATAATCAAAGGGAAATATACAAAGAAAATCAAGTACATATTAACACATCTGCTAACCACAGCTAGAATAGCATTTACCCAATGCTGGAAACAAAATAATGCCACCTTGGACAAATTAGTAATACAAAAATTTTAGATAGTGCAGAGATGGACAAATTAACACTAAAATTAAAAGACAAAGAAGAGTCGGAATATCATGAAATTCGGAACATTTGGTACAAATGGTTGCAAAACAAGAATAAAATTAATTAAGCCAAAAACTCTGTGTGTGTATGTGCGCATAAAAGTGTGTAAATATAGAAGTGAAATTATATACATGTACAGGTATGATGACACTAAAATGTTGATATAATGACTGTAAGATGTAGAAGGGAAAAATAAAAAATAGAAGGAAAAATATTTCTAATCCTCCTTTTCAAATCACAGTTTACAGTTTACATCCAATTTCCTTATGTTGTACCAATACATATATACATTGTTATCATTATCCCTCATTTATTTGGCTATATCCATTATCATAGCATTTTCCCCCCTAATAATCAAAACTTAACTAAATTTAGCTTAGTTTTTCTTTATTAACTGTCAAGTCTGCCTCTGACATTGACCAAGAAAGAAACAGCTCAATTCCATTTTGAAGAATTAAGAGTACGTTTACTGGTTATGAAAAGAAAGCAGCTAAGTAAAGCAAAGTCTGAGACCCAAGCCCACGAAATCATACATATCAATATATGTCCAGCTCCCTCCCCCCGAACAATCCTCACCCTATTGTCTAATCCACAAATCCCTCAGGCGTCATGTGGGTTGCATCTTCAGGAGCATCATCAGGTTGGTACCTGATGATGCTCCTGATGGTCAAGGACAGTTGGCCTTGACCATCTCAAGGCACCAGCCATCAGTATGCGTAGGAGATGGTGAGAAGATACTCCCTTCTCCAAATCTCCCTCTTGCACCATATAGTCCCAGTCCCAAATACCATAGCCCCCTCCCCGTTTCAATGGCAGACGAAGCAAGCAGCAAAGCAGAGGCTGACATCCGGCCCTCCTCCAGAAAAAGGAATCATCCCTGCAAAGAGAGAGAGAGAGAGAGAGAAAACAACAAAAATGACATAACAATTAAGACAGTTCAATTATTATCAAGGCTTATCAGGGTACTCAATGTAAAACTTCTTCAAAAGTGTAGGAGCTCTAACATGAGATTTATCAACCCATTCAGTATGGAAAGGGGGGAAATGCTTCCAAGAAACCAGGTATTGGATCCTATTTCAGTGTTTTCTGGAGTCCAAAATTTCTTTAACCTCAAAATACTGTTCACCCTCAAGCAAAAGGGGAGCAGGAGACAGGACTGATGATTTTCACAATCAGGAGTGAACCGATGTACTTCGGTCCTAGTTTCTTAGATTTCTGGGTAGTCTGTAAAAACCTGGTAGACAAAAAGACACGATCACCCACTTTGTAATCCTCAGGTTTAACTCTCTTATTATCAGCCTATTTTTTATGAGACCGATGGGCATCGACCAGCGCTCTACATGCCATGGGCCAAAGTTTTGTAAGTTGATTACTCCATTTAGAGATGGACAAATTTTTTGGTACCCCCTGAGGCAATTCAGAAATTGGTACAAAGTCCTGACCATAGATAACTTTGAAAGGGGACATTCCAGTGCTGCTGTGCACAGAGTTATTGTAAGCCACTTCAGCATGAGGCAACAGTTCAGCCCAATTGTCCTGCTGGTAATTTATGAAACACTGAAGATACTATTCCAAAACGGAATTAGTTTGTTCACAAGCCCCATTATTTTGAGGGTGGTGGGGGGAGCTTAATCCTTGGGTGGAGCCAATCAACTTTAGAAACTCCTTCCAGAAGTGGGAGGTGAATTGAACTCCTCTATCCAAAATTATGTGCTTTGCCATCTCGTAAGATCTACTTCTATTTGTTGCATGAGCTTAGAGTAATTCTCCTTTTTAAGGGTGCTGCATCTCGACGTCAAAAGGATTCCTAAATATTTAAGCTTGTTTGTGATTTGAATTTTCAAGATTTCTGTTAATTCTTCTTTCTGTCTTCTTGTCATATTCTTTGTTAAGATTTGTGTCTTGTCTTTATTTATTTTCAGACCTGTTATTTTCCCATATTCCTCAATTTTCCCTATCAGTTTGGACGCGGTTGTAAGTGGTTCTTCGAGGATAAAAACTAGGTCGTCTGCAAAAGCTTGTAATTTATATTGTTCTTTCCTAATTGTCATTCCCTTTATTTCTTTGTCTTCTCTTATCTTTCTATTTAACACTTCTAGCGTTAATACGAAAAGTAAAGGTGATAGTGGGCAACCTTGTCTTGTGCCTCTTCTTATCTGGATGTTATCTGAAAGCTCTCCATTTATTATTATCTTGGCTGTTTGGTTGTGATATATAGTGCTTATAACATGTATAAAGTTTTGACCAAATTCCATTTGTTCTAGCTGCTGCAACATAAACTTCCAATTCACGTTATCAAAGGCTTTTTGTGCATCGAGAAATATCAAAGCCATTTGTTTTTCAGAATGTGCTTCATAATATTCCAACGTATTCAAAATTATTCTCATGTTGTCTTTAATTTGTCTCTTTGGTAAAAATCCATTTTGATCTGGATGTATAAAATTGTTTAAGTATTTTTTGAGCCTTTCTGCTAGTATTGATGCAAATAATTTATAATCCGAGTTTAACAATGAAATTGGTCGGTAATTCTTTACCTGCAGGAGATCTGTTCCTTCCTTTGGTATCAGTGAAATATAGGCTTCTGACCAAGAATTCGGCATTTTGCTACCAGACATAATTTCATTCATCAATTCTAATAAAGGAAAGGATAGTACTTCCTCCAAGGTTTTATAAAACTCTCCTGGGAGGCCATCCGGTCCCGGGGCTTTCTCATTTTTTTGTCTTTTAATAGCTTCAGTTAGTTCCATCATCGTTATCTTTGCATTTAGTATATTTCTGCTATCATCCGCTATAACCGGGAGATTTGCCTCTTGTAAGTAGTTTTTAACATCCTGTTCTAGTGTATTTTCTTTTTCGTATAGTTTCATATAATATTCCTGAGCAATTTTTTTTTCTCCTCATTTGAGTAATGTATTTGTCCTTGTTCATTTTTTAATTGTTGAATCTTCCTTGTCTCTCTCTCTTTCTTTAGTTTGTATGCCAACCATCTTCCAGGTTTATTTGCGTTTTCAAAATAATTCTGTTTTGCAGATCTTATCTTCTGAGCCAATTCTTCTTTTTCTGAAATATCTATTTTATGTTTAATCAGATCCATCTTCATTCTAATATCTTTTCTCTGTGGTAGTTTCTGTAGTTCTTTTTCCAGTGTTTTATATTCATTCTCTAATCTTTTCTGTAGCCCTCTTTTCTCTTTATTTCTTCTTCTTGTATAATCTATTATTAAACCTCTAGTAACTGCTTTCATTGCATCCCATGTATTCTGAATAGATGTATCTTCTTTTTTGTTTTCTTTAAAGTAACACCTCAGTTCTTTTTCCATTTTACTTGTAAAGTTTTTCTCTTTCAATATTACATTATTTAATGTCCATCTGGATCTAATCTTTGACCCTTTCCACTTGATTATCATTGGATTGTGGTCTGCCCAGGTACTGGCTTCTATTTCCACTTCTTGAACTAGGTCACTTAACTCTGAAGAGAGCCAAATCATGTCTATCCTTGAAAATGATAGGTGTCTATAAGAATAGTATGTGTATTGTTCTTTGTTTGGATTTCTTTCTCTCCATATGTCTTTTAAATTCATTTCATCTGCCATCTTGAAAAAGGACTTCGGTAATATTTTTCTTTTTATTTTAGACGTCCTAGTTGCTTTATAATCTCTACTTTGGTTTGGAATTCCATTAAAATCTCCTATCATACAAATGTCCGCATATTCTAACTCCAAAGTCTTTTCATGTAGTTTCTTAAAGAATTCATCCTGTTTCTCATTTGGTGCATAGATTGCTATTAAGAGTATTTTTTTTTTGTTGTCCGTGATTTCAATCATCAAGATCCTTCCATCTTCATCTGCATAGATTTGCTTGGTTGGTATGCTATCTTTAACGTAAATGACCACACCTCTTTTTTTAAAGTCTGCCAGTGAGGAAAAAATTTTCCCAAGTTTGGGTTGTATTAATAAGTACGCATCTTTCTTTCGAATATGTGTCTCTTGTAAACAAATAATTTGTGTTTTTATTTTTCCTAGTTTCTGGAATATTTTTTTTCTTTTAACTGGGGAGTTAAGTCCATTTATATTAATTGAGAAAATTGAGTTTTGTTCCATATCTTATGTTTTGTATTGAGGATTTATAGCTCTAGTTGTTCTTATTTCTCTCTGTTCTCTGGTTTCCAGTCCTGGTATAGCCTCATCTTCTGTGGCCACTCCGCCTACTGCACCTTCTAATGGTCCCTCTGATCTTATTAGCAATGAATGCTCTTTCTCCGTCGTTCCATTGACATGTCTTCTGTAAAACTCTTCTGCTTTTTGTATAGTATCTAGTCTATATCTCTGTCCTTCCCATGTAAATATCAAACCTTCCGGTATGAGCCATCTAAACTGGGTTCCTTTTCTTATCAAAAATGTAGATAAAAACTGGTATCCTCTTCTCTTTTCCCTCACTTTTCTTGGGATTTGCTTTAACACTGTGATTTCCTTTGCTCTATATTCCAGTTTTTTGTCTCTTGTTTTCTGTAGTATTCGAAATCTCAGGATCTTTTTGGTGAACCTTACATGTATTTCTCTTGGTAAAGCATTTCTGGTTGCATACCTCGTATTCACTCTGAACGCATCATCTATTCCATCCCGTATTAATTCCTGTGGAGTTTCTAATATCTCTGTTAACATTTCTGATATTATTATAGGGAGGTCCTCTCCTTTCTCCTCAATTACATTTTGGAACCTTAGAAAATATTCAGCCTTGTCTGTTTCCCATCCTAGTCCCGTATTCTCTTTTTCCATATTGCTCAGCCTGGCACCAAACTCTTCCTCTTTTTCATCTTTTTTGTCCAATCTTCCTTTCATCTCGTTTATGGATTTTTCTTGTTTTTCCATAGCTTCTTCCTGTTTTATCATCCATTGCTGTATCTTTTCCATTTTCCCTTCTGTCAAGGCTGTTTTAGCTTCAATATTCTCTATTTTCTTATCGAGTGCTTCTAGTTTTGCCTCTAACCTCCGCTCTGTATTTTCCATTTTTGCCTCTAATCTTTGTTCTATATTTTCAATTATCCGCTCCATACTCTCTCTAAACATCCGTATCTCTTGCATAAGTGTATCAAGTGTTGCACCCTTCTCCTTTTCTTGTTTTTCTTTTTCTTGGTGGAGCATTGTTTGTATATTTTTTGTCCCCCTGTTAAGGAGGATGTTGGGGTCCCTATTGATGAGCCAACCGGGGTTGTCTTTCTACTCATGTTTAGATTCTATCCTTTCTCTTTTGCTTTCTTCCTTAGAACCCTCTTTAATTTAACGGTATAAATTTAGTAAATTTAGTAAATTTGATAAATTTTAGAAAGGATATCAAAAGTTAGTATATTGGTAATGCTTTATATCAAAGAGAAGAACAGAGTAAAATAGAATAGAATTGACAGGGGTGGAAGATAAAATAGAAAAGAGAAACAGAGGAGAAGAAAAAGGAGAAATAATAGAAAAGAAGAATATCAAAGAGGAATATCAAAGAAAGAATAAAGAACAAAGCAGTAGAGGGAGAAAAAATGAGTAAGACAAGAAAAAAAAGTGAAGTGAGTCCACAGTAGTAAGTATTAAATTGAGTTCAAAAGTTTTAAAGTTCAAAAATTCAAAATTCAAAAATTCCAAAGAAAAAGAACAAGGAACCGGGAAAAGAAAAAAAAATGGAAGCAACAGTGTCTCTTTGAAATAACCGTCTGCATTATCTCAAAATACCAGTCTGGGTATCAATTACGGAAGCATTTACATACGCAATAATACACAAAAGGGAACGAACAATTAGATATTCGGATTTATTAAACTCAAGGGGTGATCTTAAGACTATTCAGGAACTAAAACAAGAAGGAATGGATATTAATTGGTACACATACACACAAATACACTCAAGATATAAGGAAGACCAAAAAAAGGAGGGGTTTATGACAAAATGACAGAATTAGACAAAATATTAACAGGCGTCGATGAAAAAACAATTAAAAAACTCTATGCCTACTTATTAGAGTTTAAACTCCAGGAAGAGCAAGTGAAAGAAACAATGATAATATGGGGGAAAAACTTCGGGCATGGGATCGACCTAGATAAGTGGCAAAAATTGTGGACACAGAATTACAAAATGACAATGTCAACAGCCTATAAAGAGAACCTATACAAGATGTTCTACAGGTGGCACCTATCACCCTCAAGAATCTCAAAAATGAGCAAGAACAAATCTCAAAAATGCTGGAAATGCCATCAGACGCCTGGTACTTACTACCATATGTGGTGGACTTGCTCGGAGGCCCAAAATTATTGGAATATGATCCACACATGGTTGGGCAAAATAACAGGAAAACAAATAGATTTCAAACCCGAACTCTTCCTGCTTGGACTTAATTTAGAAACATTCAACAAAATTTTGAGACACCTAATTGTGAATATTTTAGAGAGATGAATAAATTAACATTTGAAATTAGAGAACAAGACAATGAACAATTTTATGAAATTTGGAATAAATTTTATCAATGGCTGGAAACAAGATAGTCAAATGAAGGTTGAGGTATAATAATTGTAATATATATAAATATATTTGAACTAAAATATGTGATTTGATATGATTATGACTATGGAAGAGATGTACAGTATGTAACCAACTGACACATTTTCTACAATTTGTAATGGAAGATGGACTTTATGTTTTTTTGTTTTTTGTTATACTTATTTGTGTTTGTTTAAAAATAAAAACAAAAATTGTTTAAAAAAAAAAGTATGTGCTTTGGTACTCCATGTAAATGATACACATGTGAAACAAACAATTTAGCCAATGATTTGGCCAATGGGATTTTGGAACAGGGTATAAAATTAACTTGTTTGGAAAATAGGTTGGTAACAACCCAAATCACTGTATTTCCAAGGCTTTCCGGCAGTTCCACAATTAAGTCCATTGATATCTCCTTCCACGGGGCTTCAGGCTGGGCAACACTTTGGAGAAGGCCTTGAGGTTTCCCCAAAGGCCATTTCGCTGCAGCACAAAGAGAGAGAGGAAGGGAAAATAGAGAAGGGAAGGATGACAGAGGGAAGAAAGGAGGTAGAGAGGGGGAGAAGAGAAGGGGAAGAAAGTGATGGACAAATATGGTGTATGGAGAGCAGAAGAGCCAACAATTGTTTTTTGGAGTTGATGGTAAGATGAATTGATGTAAACATTTAATAATACAATATGATGTTGGCTATGTAATAGTATACATGTGATTACATGTTATGAAAATGAAAAAACAGAAAAACTTTATAACAAAAAAGAAAGAAATAGGAGATGTTGAGGTCCTCGACTTGCGACCGGTCCTTGACTTATGACCGGCCGCATGTCTGGTGAACTCTTCACAACCTCTTCCCTTGTTATGGTAGTAACAGCCAGTCACGCCTGATTGGTTAAGACGCGACTGGCTGGAAATAGGTGTCAGAGGCTGTCCTAGTGCAATATAATGACAGGCTTCCTCTGACACTAGCATGCGATGCCTCACCCTATGGCCTGGGGGCTGTCCTGAGCCATGTCCTCCCCAATGGCTCAGAGGCCCTCATTGCTTTTTATTCCCGGACGATGTCTCCAACGGAGCGCAACTACAGCCAAATAGACAAGGAGGCTCTGGCTGTAATGTCCGGGATTAAAAAGTTTCACACTTACCTCTATGGGCGGACCTTTTCAGTTGTCACAGACCATAAGCCACTCCTTGGGCTGTTGGCTGGTGACCGTCCGACCCCCCCCCCCCATCCTGTCTCCCAGGATGAATCGGTGGACGGAATTCTTAGCAGCGTACGATTATACACTGTTTTACCGTCCTGGCAAACAGCTAGGGCATGCTGATGCTCTTAGCCGCTGCCCCCTCCCCAAGGTGGACCCTGCGCCGGTGCCGGCCCTATCTGTCTTGGCTGTGGCAGACTCTGACCTGCCCTTGTCGTCTGTGGATGTTGCTGCCCAGACCCGGGCAGACCCTGTCCTCTCCCAGATCTCAACATGGGTGCTGTGTGGGTGGCCCTCGGGCAGCGTGGCCAAAGAGTTTCGGCCCTACAAGACACGCCAGGTTGAGCTTTCGCTCCATTGTAGGTGCTTGTGCTGGGGGGACCGAGTCATCATTCCGCCCCCCTTGCGACACCAGGTGCTTCAGTTGCTCAATGCGAACCACCCAGGCATAGCTCAAATGAAGGCATTAGCCAGGAGCTATGTCTGGTGGCCATGCATGGACGCGGAAGTTGCCGCCTGGGTCGCTGCCTGTCCTAACTGTAAGTCCTCCCGCCCATCCCCTCCTGTGGCGGCCCCAAGGGACTGGGACGTCCCTAAGAATCCTTGGTCCCGGGCTCATGTGGATTTTGCCGGCCCCTTCCATGGTCAGTCATTCCTGGTGGTGGAAGTGGTTCCCGCTGGGTGGAGGTGGTTCTTATGGCCTCCACCACGGCGGAAAGTACTGTTAGGGCCTTGCGTCGCCTTTTCGCAATGCATGGGTTGCCAGACACCCTGGTGTCTGACAATGGGCCGCAGTTCCACTCCACCACCTTCCAGGAATACCTGGCCTCGCAGGGGATCCGCCATGCGCCAGTGGCTCCCTATCACCCGGCCTCCAATGGCTGTGCGGAACGGGCTGTCCGCTCGGCCAAGGAGGCCTTGGGCTGGGTAGATAAGGGAGACTGGCCAACAAGGGTGGTTGCTTACCTCTTAGGTCAGCATTCCACTCCTTGCCCGGCCACAGGGAAGAGCCCCGCCGAGCTCTTGATGGGCCGCCGCCCGTGGACTTCTTTGGACAGACTGCACCCCAACTACAATGGGGTGCAACAGAGCAACCTGGGGTTCCCCCCCCCCGCCTCTTTAATGTGGGGGATCTAGTTTGGGCCAGGAATTTCTCCGGGGATCCGCGTTGGGTTCCCACCTCCATTCTCGACCTAACCGGCCCCTGTTCTTACAGGGTCGGACTACTCGATGGAACTGAATGACGGTGCCACCTGGATCAACTGAGGCACCCCCTGCCCCCACCGGCCTTCGCTGCTCCAGGCCAGACCTACCCGTTGGCCACTGTTGGGCCACCTCCAACCACTCAAGCCGAGTTTTCCTGGGGCCTTCCCATGTTCAGGCCTCCCCTTGTTAGACGCCGCCTTCCGGCAAACACAGATTCCCCCGGCTCAATCCGACACGGACTTGCGGGCCTCACCGATCGAAGGCCCGCCCTACCAAGCCACCACCTACCGGCAGCCACAACATGCCTCTGTTCCGTCCGCCGCGCCCCCTCGCTCGGACTTACCCGTTTCGTTGGTTCCTTCTCCACCGCCTCCGCCTCCGAGGGTAGGCCTCGATGACGCAGCCTGGAGCTACACTCCCCGGAGGGAGGAGCTTCCACAGGACCAACTTACCTCGTCGAGCTCTCCATCACAACTGAGGCGTACTGGGCGGATCCAACACCGCCCCGCCTACTTGGCTGAATACGCATGCGCAATTGCGCATGCGCCCTGTCTGGGGGGAAAGGGGTGTTGAGGTCCTCGACTTGCGACCGGTCCTTGACTTACGACCGGCCGCATGTCTGGTGAACTTTCACGACCTCTTCCCTTGTTATGGTAGTAACAGCCAGTCGCGCCTGATTGGTTAAGACGCGACTGGCTGGAAATAGGTTGCTGGGCGCTCTGATTGGTTCCCCGCTTGACAGCTCTTGTATAAATAGCTGTCAAGCGGGGACGGCCCTGTCTACTGCACTTCAGTTACTTTGTATATAGTTGCCTGCCTGAACTCTTGCTGAACCGAATAAACAGAGTTGTTTACAGACTAGCCTGTGTCGGATTCCCTCCTTATGCAGAACTTAACAAGAGACAGGATGACACCTATTGGTTAAAGGGAGAAAACACCTGTGAGATATATATGAAAGGTGGAAGCTGGAAGAAGAAGGGAATATTTTGGCATTTTGAAGTGCTATTGACTATTAATTGACTTTTATTTGACCAAAAAAAACCCCGGCAAGGTAGTCTAGGAGAAATCCTACTTGAAGTATATAATGCAGTGTTGGAAGAAGTGAAGATACCATGGGTGGAAGCAAACATTGCACTGATACCAAAAGAGAATTCAAACAGGACGCTAATTAAGAACTATATGTCCATATCCTTTCTAAATACAGACTACAAGATGTTCACATTAATAATAGCTGAATGTCTAAAAAGAGTCCTAAATGATAATTAGTTAGGTTTATAAACCATAAAACATATAATTCCATGTTTCTTCATAAGAATGGAGATTAGAATTATGTATGAAACTATAGCAGTGATAAAAACAAAGCAACATGGTTGGAAATATGATATTTTCAGTATTTGTAAATACTGAATAGACCAATTGTAAATAAGCATGGTGATTATAATTTATAACTTTATATCTTAGTATGTATGGCAAAGACTTTGCCAGGATGGTTACACTGTGTCCAATAAATTAAGTTGTGTTCAATAAAAAACTTTATTTAAAAAAAAGTGTAATGATACCAGAGTTTTAGATTTTAATAGAGTTGATATAAATAAATTCAGAGAGAACTTGGAAAAAATTCCTTGGATGAAAATCCTAAAGGGGAAAACAACTGAAGAATCTTGGAAAACTCTGAAAAATATGATCATAAAAGTCCAGACCAGCACAATACCAATAAGAGCTCTTTATCTCTCTCCCCCTCCCTCTCTGTCTCTCTCCCTCCCTCCCTCTCTGTGTCTGTCTCTCTGTATCTCTCTGTCTCTCTCTCCTCCTTCCCTCTCTATCTCTGTGTGTCTCTCCCCTCCCTTCTTCTCTGTGTCTGTCTGTCTCTCTCTGTGGCTCTTTGTCTCCCTCCCTCCCTCCCTATCTTTCTCTGTTTCTCCCTCCTTCCTCTCTGTCTCTCTCTCTGTGTATCTGTCAGACTCTGATTCCCTCCCTCCGTCTCTCTCTCGCTGTGCCTCTCTCTGTCTGTCACTGTCTCTGTCCAAAAAATACTGCGTGGAGGAGCGGCGGGCTCTGTGGTGACAGTGAGGCCTTCCTTGTGGATAGAGACAGTGACAGACAGAGAGAGGCAAAAGAACTCAATTTAGCCAGGAACTGCTAATTTTGATCCAGAGTTCAAATTCGCACGAGAAAGAAATATTGGATGTTGCCTGAGCTGCAGAAGCTGAAAACCCAGTCGATTGGTTGATCTGAGCTTTCCCTGAGAAGTTACAGCAAAGCTGGCCTCCAAAGTACCCGTTTCCCTGACTGTGGGGTCAGGAGTTTTCCTTCTCTGGATGTAAAAAGTTTGGTTTTATCAAAAGGCAAGAAATACCATTTTTAAGCATGAAATTCCATCCTGAATCAGGGTTTTTCAATTTGGGCTCAAAAAATTTGGACTCCATAGCACCTATTTTCAAGATCACAGGGTCAGGAGTTTCCCTTCCCTGGATGCAAAAAGCTTGATTATATGAAACAGCAAGAAGTACCATTTTTAAGCATGAAATTCCACCCTGAGTCAATTCCCCTCAAGGATTTTTCAATTTGGGCTAAAAAAATTTGGGCTCAAAAAAATGGGTGTTCTCCAAAACACCCATTTTCCTGACTGAGGGGTCAGGAGTTTTCCTTCTCTGGAGGCAAAAAGGTTGATTTTATCAAACAGCAAGAAATTCTATTTTTAACCATGAAATTCCACTCTGAATCAATTCCGCTCAATGGTTTTTCAATTTGGGCAGAAAAAAAATTGGACTCCAAAGCACTTTGAATATTAATTTAATTTGAAATTTCAAGTTTAATTTGAAATTTGAATTTTAAAATTGAAATTTAAAATTTTGAAACTTAAATTGAAATTTGAAATTTGAAATTTGACAAAGTTGAAAGTTGAAAGTTGAAATTTGAAATTGAAATTTGAAGTTTGACATTTGAAATTTGAAATTTAAACTTTGAACTTAGAACTTTGGATGTTAACTTAATTTAATTTAAAATTGAAATTTCAAAGTTGGAAGTTGAAATTTGGAATTTGATTTTAAATTTAATTTGAAATTTGAAATTTGAAATTTGAAATGTGAAATTTGAAATATGAATTTTACATTTGAAGTTTGAAATTTTAAATTTTAAATTTGACAAAGTTGAAGGTTGAAATTTGAAATTGAAATTTGTAATTTGTAATTTGAAAACTAAAAATTGAAAATAATTGAAAATTGAAATTTGAAATTAAATTTTGAAATTTGAAATTAAATTTTGAAATTTGAAATTTGAAATTTGAAATTTGAAATTAAAATTTGAACTTTGAAATTTACATTTGAGGTTTGAATTTTGAAATTTGAACTTTGAACTTTGAAATTTGAAATTTGAATTTTGAAATTTGACAATGTTGAAAGTTGAAATTTGAAAATGAAATTAGAAGTTTGAAATTTGAAATTTGAAATTTACATTTGAACTTTGAACTTTGAATTTTGAACTTTGAAATTTGAAATTTGACAATATTGAAAGTAGAAATTTGAAATTCAAATTTGAATTTTGAATTTTGAAATTTGTATTTAAAATTTTTAAACTTAAATTAAAATTTAAAATAAAAATTTGAAGTTTGAAGTTTAAAATTTGAACTTTGAACTTTGAAATTTGAATTTGTATTTAAATTCAAAATTTTGAAATTTGAAATTTGATATTTGACATTTATCATTTGACATTTGAATTAAATTTGAAATTTGAAATTTGAAATTAGATCTTTGAAATCTGAACTTTGAAATTTGAATTGGAATTGAAATTGCAAATTGAAATTGAAATTTCAAAGTTGGAAGTTGAAATTTGGAATTTGAATTTAAATTTATTTTGAAACTTGAATTTTGAATTTTGAATTTAAAATTTTGAAACTTAAATTGAAATTTGAAAATTGTAATTTGAAATTTGAACTTTGAACTTTGAACTTTGAACTTTGAGAAAGTTGAAAGTTGAAATTGAAATTTGAAGTTTGAAATTTGAAATTTGACAATGTTGAAAGTTGAAATTTGAAATTGAAATTAGAAGTTTGAAATTTGAAATTTACATTTGAACTTTGAACTTTGAATTTTGAACTTTGAACTTTGAACTTTGGAATTTGAAATTTGATGTTTGACAAAGTTGTAATTTGAAATTTGAAATTGAAATTTGAAGTTTGAAATTTGAAATTTACATTTGAATTTTGAATTTTTAACTTTGTAATTTGTAATTTGTAATTTGAAATTTGTAATTTGAAATTTGAAATCTGAAATTTGTAATTTGTAATTTGAAAATTAAAAATTGAAAATAATTGAAAATTGAAAATTAAAATTTGAAATTTGAAATTTGAAATTTGAACTTGGAACTTTGAAATTTGAAATTTGACAAAATTGAAAGTTGAAATTCAAATTTGAATTTTGAATTTTAATATTTGTATTTAAAGTTTTGAAACTTAAATTAAAATTTAAAATAAAAATTTGAAGTTTGAAGTTTAAAATTTGAAATTTGAAATTTGAACTTTGAATTTGTATTTAAATTCAAAATTTTGAAATTTGACAGTTGACATTTGATATTTGACATTTGACATTTATCATTTGACGTTTGAATTAAATTTGAACTTTGAAATTAGATCTTTGAAATTTAAACTTTGAAATTTGAATTTGAATTAAAATTTCAAATTGAAATTGAAATTTCAATGTTGGAAGTTGAAATTTGAAATTTGAATTTAAAGTTATTTTGAAATTAGAATTTTGAATTTGAAATTTAAATTTAAAATTTTGAAACTTAAATTGAAATTTAAAAATTGAAAGTTGAAATTTGAAATTGGAATTTGAAGTTTGAAATTTGAAATTTGACAAAGTTGCAATTTGAAATCTGAAATTTTAAATATGAAATTTACATTTGAAGTTTGAAATTTTAAATTTGAAATTTGAAAATTGAAATTTGAAAATTGAAAATAATTGAAAATTGAAACTTGAAAATTGAAATTAAAATTTGAAACTTGAAATTTACATTTGAGGTTTGAATTTTGAAATTGAACTTTGAAATTTGAACTTGGAACTTTGAAATTTGAAATTTGAAATTTGACAAAATTGAAAGTTGAAATTTGAAATTCAAATTTAAATTTTGAATTTTGAAATTTGTATTTAAAATTTTGAAACTTAAATTGAAATTTAAAATAAAAATTTGAAGTTTGAAGTTTGAAATTTGAAATTTGAAGTTTGAAATTTGAAAATAATTGAAAATTGAAACTTGAAAATTGAAATTAAAATTTGAAACTTGAAATTTACATTTGAGGTTTGAATTTTGAAATTGAACTTTGAAATTTGAACTTGGAACTTTGAAATTTGAAATTTGACAAAATTGAAAGTTGAAATTTGAAATTCAAATTTAAATTTTGAATTTTGAAATTTGCATTTAAAATTTTGAAACTTAAATTGAAATTTAAAATAAAAATTTGAAGTTTGAAGTTTGAAATTTGAAGTTTGAAATTTGAAATTTTGAATTTGAAATTTGAACTTAGAACTTAGAACAGAACTTAGAACTTAGAACATTCAATTTTAGTTTAATTTGAAATTTGAAATTTTGAATTTTAAATTTAAATTTAAATTTAAATTTGGAAACTTAAATTTAAATTTGAAATTTGAACTTAAAACAGAACAGAACTTAAAACTTTGAATTTTAGTTTAATTTGAAATTGAAATTTGAAAATTTAAATTTGAAATTTGAAATTTGACAAAGTTGTAATTTGAAATTTGAAATTTGAAATTTTCATTTGAAGTTTGAAATTTGAAATTTGAAATTTGAAAATTGAAAATTGAAAATTGAAATTAAAATTTGAAATCAAAATTTGAAATTTGAACTTTAAAATTTGAAATTTGAAATTTGAAATTTTGAATTTGAAATTTGAAATTTGGAATTTGGAATTTGGAATTTGAAATTAAATTTATTTTGAAATTTGAATTTTAAATTTTGAAATTTAAATTTAAAATTTTGAAATTGAAAATTAAATTTGAAAATTGAAAATTGAAAATTAAATTTGAAATTTGAAAATAAAATATGAAATTTGAAATTTTCATTTGAAGTTTGTAATTTGAACTTTGAACTTAGAACTTAGAACTAAGAACATTCAATTTTAGTGTCAAGCTCCCAAGAGAAACTTCAAATGATTCATGGCCTCACATAAAAGTTCAAAGCAATGTCCGTTTATTGAATATAACATCATGGCGAGCCTCGGTTGCAGCCAGAACTGGCAATTATTGGATGGCTTCTGCACTTTACCCCCTTATGCCCCCTCCCCTCTGCTTGTCATAAATTACGTTCTCCAATTAGCATTGAAAATAATTGCATGCATGCGCAGGAATGAAAAGAATTTTCAGTTCGTTAAGGCAAACAAATAAGGTCCATGGCAACATCAGGATGTTGACATCCGGCTCTCCTTACTTCTCGAAAGCAACCTATGGGAAACAAAACAATCTGAATGCAGGTGTATAACTTAGGGATGCGTCCCCCTCCCCCCTGGCTTGCTTGGGTTTTCTGCATGGAATTTTGCTACAAGGCGGTCAGCTTGGATGTTTCTATGTTTCACCCACGATGCTTCCGATAGGGGATAACCCTTCCACTTGATTAGGTATTGGAGTTGCCTTCTGTGCCACTTCGAATCAAGAATTCGTTGGACTTCATAATGGGTTTGGCCCCCTATGACCACAGGGCCTTGGGGCGCACGGGTCAGTGGTCTCAGAGTGGAACCGATCACAGGTTTCAAAAGGCTACTATGAAACGATTGGTGTGTTTTCCCCAGCAATCGAGGCAGTTTCAATATCACTGTGACTGGGTTGATGATCTTTATTATGGGGAATGGCCCCACAAATTTTGGCCCCAGTTTTTTGCTGGGCAGTCTTAGTCTCAAGTATTTTGTGGAGAGGTAAACCTTCTCTCCCACCTGGAACGGCCGCTGCGGAGCCCGGTGTTTATCTGCCTGTTTCTTGTAGGTTTGTGTCGCTTTGTCTAGAGCTTTCTTGACATTTCCCCAAGCTGCTTTCAGCATCGACATCCAATCAGTCAAGCTGACTGAGGAGGGGGGGGTCTCTTGGATACTCAGGCATTGGGATGAAATCCATGCCACTCACTACTTTAAACGGCGTGAGTCCTGTGCTGCTGTGAACAGCATTATTGTATGCAACCTCAGCGAAAGATAAAAGGTCTGCCCAATTAGACTGCTGATAGTTCATGTAGCACCTCAGGTACTGCTCTATCATGGCGTTCAGTCTTTCTGCTGCCCCATTAGTGCTCGGATGAAAAGCTGAACTAAGACCCTGAGATGATTCAATGGACCGCAGGAACTCCCTCCAAAATTTAGCCGTGAACTGGACCCCTCTGTCTGAGATGATTCTTCGAGGTACTCCATGCAGTCGGTAGATATGCTTCACAAACAGTTTAGCCAGCTTGTGAGCCGAGGGTAGTCCGCTACAGGGAATGAAGTGTGCCTGCTTGGAGAACAGGTCTATTACAGTCCAAATCACTGTGTTTCCCCCACTTTTTGGCAACTCTACTATAAAGTCCATTGCAATCTCCTCCCATGGCCTTGTTGGTTCTGCCACTGTTTGCAGTAGTCCCGGGGGTTTTCCTGGTCGTATTTTCATTGTGGCACAGACTGTGCAACTTTTTACATAGCTATCCACATCTTTCTTCATTCCAGGCCACCAGAATTGCCTCCGGGCTAGGTGTAAAGTCTTTAGGAACCCAAAATGGCCTGCCAATTTGGCGTCGTGGCTCCTTTGGAGAACTAGGATACGTAGAGATTCTGGAACATAGAGTTTCGTCCCCTTCCAGGCGAGGTCATCCCTCTTTGTCAAGATGTGTTGGTTGTTTTGGAACCAAGGGTCTGTTAGCAGCTCAGTTTTGAGTCTTGTGGTTAGATCGCTTGTGGTTTGACCCCGTCAGTCACGGTGTTGCCGCCTGGTGGTTACTTGGGCAGCTGGTTGAGCAGAAGGAATAATGGCGTCCACTACGTGCTCCCGTTCGCATTTGTACTGAGGCATGTGGGAGAGGGCATCAGCTAGAAAGTTCCTCTGCCCTGGAATGTGCTTTAGTACGAAGTCGAAATGGTTGAAGTATTGAGCCCATCGGACTTGTTTGGGTGATAGTTTCCGTGGGGTTCTGAGAGCTTCGAGATTTTTGTGGTCAGTCCAAACTTCAAACGGTTTCTGGCTCCCTTCTAGCAGGTGTCTCCAGGTTAGTAGTGCCCATCGCACTGCAAAAGCCTCCTTTTCCCATGCGGCCCATCGTCTCTCCGTGTCTGTGAGTTTGCAGGAGGTATAGGCACAGGGTTGTAAATTTCCTTGGTTGTTTCTTTGGAGTAGTACTGCTCCTACGGCCATGTCGCTGGCATCTGCCTGGATCACAAAAGGTTGCTCAGGGTCAGGATGCTTCAGTACCGGCTCCTTTGCAAACATTTCTTTCAGTGTTTCGAATGCCTCCTGGCAGGTTAGGCTCCACTGTAGGGGTTGTTCCAGATGAGGTTTCATTCCTTGGCTCCCTGTCTTCAGGAGGTCTGTCAGGGGTTTGGCAATCTTCGCAAAGGAGGGAATGAACTGCCTGTAGAAGTTTGCGAACTCTAGGAAACCTTGTAGCTGTCTGCAGGTGCGAGGGGGTTGCCAGCTTAGGACAGCTTGCACTTTAGCTGGGTCCATCTCTAGTCTACGACCAGGCGCATAGTTCCATCTTTTTTCTCTTTGAAAAGGACTGGTGCCGCAATCCGTGGCTTGGCTGGCTCGATGAACCCTCTTGCTAGGTTTTTATCTGTGTATTCACGCATTTCTTGCATCTCTCGAGGCGTCATGGCATACAGCTTGGGTTTGAGTAGTTTTGCCCCAGGGATGATTTCAATGGCACAATCTGTTTCGTGGGGGGGGGGGGCAGGATGTCGCATTCTGTCTCACTGAACACTTCTGCGAGGTCCTGGTATTCCACTGGAATCAGTTCAGCCTCTGGGGTTTTGTCAGATGTGGTTGCCAGTTGTTCTTGTGGTCTCTCTTGTGGGGCTCCCAATGTGAGTGGTATTTTTGCTTGCTCGTGAGGGAGGGGTTGAGGGCCAGGTGATATCCTAAGCCTGCGGGTGCCCCCTTGCCACCAGATGGTCGGAGCCCACTTGTCTAGCCAGGAAAGTCCAAGTATGACTGCCTCTGTCATTTTGGGGGCTATTATGAATCGAATTATTTCCCAGTGATCTGCCAATTCTAGTCTCACATCTGGCGTAGGCTCCTCCCATTAGGGAACCGTCAACCTGGTCGAACCAAATCGGGTGGTTCAGTCTTTTCGCTCTGATCCCCAGTTTCTGAACTGTGGTTAAGTTGATCAAGCACCTAGTGCAGCCTGAGTCTACAAGGGCTTGAAAATCCTCCTGTTTTCCCGTTTTCGGGGTTGTGAGGCGTATTGGAAAAAGGAAAGGGTAAATTGATTCGCTCACCATTGGGTCATTTTCTCCCTCGTCCTCACTGTCATAGTCCTCCCTCGTCCTCGCCTTTTGGAGAAGGGCGGGATATAAATTGAATAAAATAAATAAATAGGGTTCAATTGACTGGTCATCATTGCCTGGGGTTTCACTGCTTTTGCCTGGGAGGGAGGAGACCCCTGCAGCTTGAAGAGCCCTCCTGGATGTGTTGATGGCCCATCGGGGCCCTCATTCTTGTCGGGCCCTGGGTGGTAGATCCAGCCTTGGTTTCGGGACTGGGGTTGGGCATGCAGCTACCATGTGGCTCATCCCCCCACATCTGTAACACCTCACAGAACTTCGAGGGAGGGCTGGTCTCAGGTCTCGCTGTGGTGCCATTTCTTTCTTTTGGCGGGATGGTTTCAGATTAGGTTGACCCCTCTCCTTTGTGTCTGGTTCCTTCCTTGTGTCATTGGCACGTAGCCCACTGTCAACATTTGTTGCCACTCAGAACCACTCAGAGAGTTGGTTTGGGATGTCACGATATGCAGTTACTTGGGCAATATGTTTATCCAGGCTTATTCTGAAAAAATGCACCAGCAACCGTTCTGGAAGGGGGGGTAGTCTTTCAACTATCCTCCTGAATTCACGGATGTGCTCTTTGATGGGGCTGTCTGTTAAGCTCCCAAGAGAAACTTCAAATGATTCATGGCCTCACGTAAAAGTCCATTTATTGAATATAATATCATGGCGAGCCTCGGTTGCAGCCAGAACTGGCAATAATTGGATGGCTTCTGCACTTAACCCCCTAATGCCCCCTCCCCTCTGCGTGTCATAAATTACATTCTCCAATTAGCATTGAAAATAATTGCATGCATGCGCAGTCACAGGCTGTCCTGAGATTCCTTTCCTGCCACAGGAATGTCAAGTATTTTCAGTTTGTTAAGGCAAACAGATAAGGTCCATGGCAACATCAGGATGTTGACATCTAGTTTAATTTTAAATTTTAAATTTTAAATTTTAAATTTTAAATTTTAAATTTTAAATTTTAAATTTTAAATTTTAAATTTTAAATTTTAAATTTTAAATTTTAAATTTTAAATTTTAAATTTTAAATTTTAAATTTTAAATTTTAAATTTTAAATTTTAAATTTTAAATTTTAAATTTTAAATTTTAAATTTTAAATTTTAAATTTTAAATTTTAAATTTTAAATTTTAAATTTTAAATTTTAAATTTTAAATTTTAAATTTTAAATTTTAAATTTTAAATTTTAAATTTTAAATTTTAAATTTTAAATTTTAAATTTTAAATTTTAAATTTTAAATTTTAAATTTTAAATTTTAAATTTTAAATTTTAAATTTTAAATTTTAAATTTTAAATTTTAAATTTTAAATTTTAAATTTTAAATTTTAAATTTTAAATTTTAAATTTTAAATTTTAAATTTTAAATTTTAAATTTTAAATTTTAAATTTTAAATTTTAAATTTTAAATTTTAAATTTTAAATTTTAAATTTTAAATTTTAAATTTTAAATTTTAAATTTTAAATTTTAAATTTTAAATTTTAAATTTTAAATTTTAAATTTTAAATTTTAAATTTTAAATTTTAAATTTTAAATTTTAAATTTTAAATTTTAAATTTTAAATTTTAAATTTTAAATTTTAAATTTTAAATTTTAAATTTTAAATTTTAAATTTTAAATTTTAAATTTTAAATTTTAAATTTTAAATTTTAAATTTTAAATTTTAAATTTTAAATTTTAAATTTTAAATTTTAAATTTTAAATTTTAAATTTTAAATTTTAAATTTTAAATTTTAAATTTTAAATTTTAAATTTTAAATTTTAAATTTTAAATTTTAAATTTTAAATTTTAAATTTTAAATTTAAAATTTTAAATTTTAAATTTTAAATTTTAAATTTTAAAATTTAAATTTGAATTTCAAATTTAAATTTAAATTTCAAAGTTGGAAGTTGAAATTTGGAATTTGAATGTAACTTAATTTGAATTTTGAATTTTGAACTTTAAAATTTAAATTAAAAATTTGGAAACTTAAATTTTAATTTGAAATTTGAACTTAAAACAGAACAGAACTTAGAATTTTGAATTTTAGTTTAATTTGAAATTTGAATTTTGAAAATTTAAATTTGAAATTTGAAATTTGACAGTTGTAATTTGAAATTTGACATTTGACATTTGAAATTTGACAAAATTGAAAGTTGAAATTTGAAATTCAAATTTGAATTTTGAATTTTGAAATTTAAATTTAAAATTTTGAAATTTAAATTTAAATTTAAATTTAAATTTAAATTTGAAATTTGAAATTTGAAATTTGAAATTTGAAATTTGAAATTGAAATTTGAAATTTGAAATTTGAAATTTGAAATTGAAATTTGAAATTGAAATTTGAAATTTGTAACTTGAAATTTGGAATTTGAATTTTGAATTTTGAAATTTAAATTTAAATTTAAATTTAAATTTAAATTTAAATTTGAAATTTGAAATTTGAAATTTGAAATTGAAATTTGAAATTTGTAACTTGAAATTTGGAATTTGGAATGTGAATTTAAATTTATTTTGAAATTTAAATTTGAAATTTGAAAATTGAAAATTGAAATTTGAAAATTGAAATTTGAAAATTAAAATTAAAAATTTAAATTGAAATTTGAAATTTAAATTTGAAATTTGAAATTAAAATTTGAAATTTGAAATTAAAATTTGAAATTTGAAATTAAAATTTGAAATTAAAATTTGAAATTAAAATTTGAAATTTGAAATTTGAAATTGGATAAAGTTGAAAGTTGAAATTTGGGGAGGCGTGGGGTGGTGGCGATTATGATTAGGGAAGGTCTTCAGCCGAAGGAGACCACTGTCCCCCAGACTCCTCGTGAAGTGGGGCCTAGGGAGGCCGATGGGCGTGTTAGTTGTACACCTGGTTCCTCGCTATACAACAACAGCCCTGCCCGAGCTCCTAGAGGTGATAGCTGAGGCGGCGGTTGAGACCCCCAGACTTTTGGTCATGGGGGACTTCAACCTGCCGTCGGTAGGCGAAACCTCTGGTGTAGCTCGGGAGTTCATGGCTTCCATGACAGCCGTGGACCTGACCCATGTAGTTTTAGGCCCTACTCATGAGGGTGGACACCCCTGGACTTAATCTTTGTCTCGGGACATTGGAGCCGTGATCTGGGAATAGGGGATTTAGCCATCACACCCCTGTCATGGACAGATCACGCTCTCCTTCGGCTGGACTTTCCAATTGTCGCAGCTCACCACGGGGAGGCGGAGCCGACTACTCCTATATGGTTCCACCCCAGGCTCCTGATGGACCCAGTAAGGTTCCAGAGGGAGCTTGGGCCAATACCTGTGGACTTGCCCCGTGACTCGACTGAGGACCTGGTGGCCGCATGGTTAAGTGCGGCCATGAGGGCCTTGGACCGAGTCACGCCCTTGCGGCGACGAGTCACCCAGGCTCCTTGGTTTACTGAGGAGCTGAGGGAGATGAAATGTCACAAGAGATGCCTAGAGAGCAGATGGAGATCCTCTCGCTCCGAAGCCGACCGAACACTAGTGAGAATCCATATTAGGACTTACTTAGTGGCGATAAGAGTGGCCAAACATGAGTATTGTGCCACCCTTATTGCATCTGCAGATAAACGCCCTGCCGCCCTGTTTGGGGTGACCCGCTCCCTCCTTCACCAGAGGCCGTGGGAAGCCCCTCTGCAGGGACGAGCAGAGGAATTTGGGATTTATCTGCAGGACAAAATAACTCGGATTTGGAATGAGTTACCCTCCATCGAGAGTGGTCCAGCGAGATTGTCCGAGGTTGGTCTTGAGGCTCCATTCTGGGAGGAGTTTGATTTTGTCACTACCGAGGATATGGACAGGTTGTCAAAGAGACTTAAGGCCACCACATGTTTATTGGACCCGTGTCCCTCCTGGCTTGTACTGGCATCCTGGGAGACGACACGAGGCTGGCTCCAGGGCATTGTCAAGGCATCTTTGAGTGAGGGGTCCCTGCCTGCCGTCTTGAAAGAGGCAGTGGTAAGGCCCCTCCTCAAGAAGCCGTCCCTGGACCCAGCATTATTAGAGAACTTTCATCCCGTCTCCAACCTTCACTTTCTAGCGAAGGTTGTTGAGAGTGTGGTGGCCCAACAGTTTCAGCGACACCTGGAGGAAGTTGATAATCTAGACCCGCGCCAGTCCGGCTTCCGACCCGGTCACAGCACCGAGATGGCATTGGTCGCGTTGGTTGATGATAGACATTCCTCTATCCTAGTCCTGTTAGACCTCTCAGCAGCTTTTGATACCATCGACCATGGTATCCTATTGCACCGACTGGGGGGGTTGGGGCTGGGAAGCACTGTTTTGCAGTGGTTCTCGTCCTACCTCTCTGGTCGGTGGCAATATGTGTTGGCAGGGGGGCAGAGGTCGGCCTCGAGGCTCCTCGTATGTGGGGTCCTTCAGGGGTCGGTCCTCTCACCCCTCCTATTCAACACATATATGAAGCCGCTGGGTGAGATCATCCGTGGTTTTGGGGTGGGATATCATCTGTACGCTGATGATACTCAGCTGTACATATCCACCCCAGACCACCCCAACGATGCCATTGAGGTGATGTCCCAGTGTTTGGTGTTTGGATGGATAGTAACAAACTCAAGCTCAACCCGTCCAAGACTGAGTGGCTGTGGTTTCCGGCACCCCGGTTCAGCCAGATTACTCCAACTCTGGCCATTGGGGGCGAAACACCGCCCTCCATTGAGAGGGCGCGCAATTTGGGTGTCCTCCTGGATTCCCGGCTGTCCATGGAGGACCATGTGGCGGCCGTGGCCAGGGGGGCGTTTCATCAGGTATGCCTGATGCGCCAATTGCGCCCCTTACTGGACCGGGCTGCCGTTCGCACAGTCACTCAGGCCCTAATGACATCTCGACTGGACTACTGCAATGCTCTCTACATGGGGCTTCCCTTGAGGTGCACTTGAAAGCTACAGTTAGTGCCAAATGCAGCCGCGCAGGTGATTAGGGGAGCCCCTAGATGATCCCACATAACACCGATCCTGCGCGAGCTGCACTGGCTTCCTGTGGTCCTTCAGGTGCGCTTCAAGGTCTTGACGACCATCTTCAAAGCGCTCCAAGGCTCGGGACCTAGTTATATGCGAGACCGTCTTCTGCCCCATACATCCCTTAGACTGATACGCTCCCACAGAGAGAGCCTTCTCCGGGTGCCATCGGCCGGACAATGCCGGCTGGCGACACCCAGGGGAAGGGCCTTCTCTGTGGTGGGCCCTATCCTGTGGAATGTCCTATCCCCTGAATTCCGCACCATCACCGACCTCCGCCTCTTCCGCCAGTGTTTAAAAACACACTTATTTCATCAAGCCGGCCTAACATAGCCTCCGCTGTGACTAATCTTAGATAGTTTTTAAATGGGGGATTTTAATTGGTTTTAGCGCAGGTTTTGCTATTTAATAGATTTTTAAATTTATATGTTTTGTATTATTTTTGTATGTGGTTTTTAAATTCTTGTGCGCCGCCCTGGGTCCTTTTGGAGAAGGGCGGGGTATAAATTGAATAAAATAAATAAATAAATAAAATAAATAAATTGAAATTTGAAGTATGAATTTATAATTTTGAAACTTAAATTGAAATTGAAATTTGAAATTTGAAATTTAAATTTAAATTTAAATTTCAAATTGAAATTGAAATTCCCAAAGTTGGAAGTTGAAATTTGGAATTTGAAAGTAATTTAATTTGAATTTTGAATTTTGAATTTCAAAATTTAAATTAAAATTTTGAAAATTAAATTTAAATTTGAAATTTGAAATTTGAACAAAACTTAGAACAGAACTTAGAACTTAGAACATTGAATTTTAGTTTAATTTGAAATTGAAATTTGACATTTGAATTTATAATTTTGAAACTTAAATTGAAATTGAAATTTGAAATTTGTAATTTGTAATTTGAAATTTGGAACTTGGAATTTGGAATTTGGAATTTGAATTTAAATTTATTTTGAAATTTGAATTTTAAATTTTGAAATTTAAATTTTAAATTTTGAAATTTAAATTTTAAATTTTGAAACGTATTGGATGCTGTCTGGGATGCAGAAGCTGAAAAAGCAGTCAATTGATTGATGTGAACTTTCCCTGATTAGATACAGCAAAGTGTTATCTCAGAATTGGCAAAAGAACTCAATTTAGACAGGAACTGCAAATTTGGATCCAGAGCTCAAATTCGAACGAGAAACACATATTGGATGCTACCTGAATGCCAAAGGTTAGAAAGCAGCCGATTGGTTGATCTGAGCTTTAAAAAACATACAGAGTACAAAAATAAATACACAATTTAAAATATAAATTAAACCATCTTTATCCTATGCTAAAAACCCAATTTTAAAATACCCAATAAAACTATCTAAAAGTCCCCATGGGAGGTTAGGCTAGGCCGGCTTGTTGGAATAGGTATGTCTTTAGACATTGGCGGAAGAGGCGGAGGTCGGTGATGGTGCGTAATTCGGGGGGTAGGTCGTTCCAAAGGGCTGGCCCCACCACAGAGAAGGCTCTTCCCCTGGGTGTCGCCAGTCGGCATTGCCCGGCCGACGGCACCCTGAGAAGGCCCTCTCTGTGGGAGCGTATCAGTCTAAGGGATGTTTGGGGCAAGAGGCGGTCTCGCGAATAACTAGGCCCCGAGCCATGGAGCGCTTTAAAGATGGTCGTCAAGACCTTGAAGCGCACCCGAAAGACCACAGGAAGCCAATGCAGCTCGCGCAGGATCGGTGTTATGTGGGAGCATCTAGTGGCTCCCATAATCACGCGCGGAGCTGCATTTTGGACTAACTGTAGCTTTCGGGTGCACCTTTCAAGACGGCAGGTACGCAATCTTGGATGCAATCTAAGCTGAAGAAGATGTAAAAGCAGTCGGTTGGAAGTTACGGCAAAGTGTTATCTCAGAATTTGCAAAACAACTCAATTTAGACAGGAACTGCAAATTTGGATCCAGAGTTCAACTTCGAACAAGAAACACATATTGGATGCTGTCTGGGATGTAGAAGCTGAAAAAGCAGTCGATTGGTTTATCTGACCTTTCCCTGAGTAGTTAGAGCAAAGCATATATCAGAAAAGTTACAGGAAAGTGTTATCTCAGAATTAGCAAAGAACTCAATTTAGACAGCATTTTCAAATTTGGATCCAGAGCTCAAATTCGAACGATAAACACATGTTGGATGATGTCTGGGATGCAGAAGCTGAAAAAGCAGTCGATTGGTTGATCTGAGCTTTCCCTGAGAAGTTACAGCAAAGTGTTATCAGAATTGGCAAAAGAACTCAATTTAGACAGCAATTGCAAATTTGGATCCAGAGCTCAAATTCGAACATGAAAAACATGTTGGATACTGTCTGGGATGCAGAAGCTGAAAAAGCAGTCGATTGGTTGATCTGACCTTTCCCTGAGTAGTTACAGCAAAGCGTATATCAGAAAAGTTACAGGAAAGTGTTATCTCAGAATTAGCAAAGAACTCAATTTAGACAGCAATTGCAAATTTGGATCCAGAGGTCAAATTCGAATGAGAAACACATATTGGATGCTCTCTGGGATGCAGAAGCTGAGAAAGAAGTCGATTGGTTGATCTGAGCTTTCCCTGAGAAGGTACAGCAAAATGTTATCAGAATTGGCAAAAGAACTCAATTTAGACAGCATTTGCAAATTTGGATCCAGAGCTCAAATTCGATCGAGAAACACATATTGAATGCTATCTGGGATGCAGAAACTGAAGAACCACTCGATTGGTTGATCTGAGCTTTCCCTCAGAAGTTACAGCCAAGCGTATCTCAGAACTGGCAAAAGAACTCAATTTAGACAGGGATTGCAAATTTGGATCCAGAGCTCAACTTCGAAATAGAAACACATATTCAATGGAATCTGAGGTGCTGAAGTTGTAACAGCAGTCGATTGGTTGATCTGAGCTTTCCCTGAGAAGTTACAGCAAAGTGTATCTCAGAATTGGCAAAAGACCTCAATTTAGACAGCATTTTCAAATTTGGGTCCAGAGCTCAAATTTGAACGATAAACACATGTTGGATGCTGTCTGGGATGCAGAAGCTGAGAAAGCAGTCGATTGGTTGATCTGAGCTTTCCCTGAGAAGTTACAGCAAAGTGTTATCTCAGAATTTGCAAAAGAACTCAATTTAGACAGGAACTGCAAATTTGGATCCAGAGCTCAAATTCGAACGAGAAACACATATTGGATGCTGTCAGGGATGCAGAAGCTGAAAAGAAGTCAATTGGTTGATCTGAGCTTTCCCTGAGTAGTTACAGCAAAGTGTTATCAGAATTGGCAAAAGAACTCAATTTAGACAGCATTTTCAAATTTGGATCCAGAGCTCAAATTCGAACGAGAAACACATATTGGATGCTGTCTGGGATGTAGAAGCTGAAAAAGCAGTCGATTGGTTGATCTGAGCTTTCCCTGAAAACTTACAGCAAAGTGTTATCAGAATTGGCAAAAGAACTCAATTTAGACAGCAATTGCAAATTTGGATCCAGAGCTCAAATTCGAACGTGAAAAACATGTTGGATACTGTCTGGGATGCAGAAGCTGAATAAGCAGTCGATTGGTTGATCTGAGCTTTCCCTGAGAAGTTACGGCAAAGTGTTATCTCAGAATTTGCAAAAGAACTCAATTTAGACAGGAACTGCAAATTTGGATCCAGAGTTCAACTTCGAACAAGAAACACATATTGGATGCTCTCTGGGATGTAGAAGCTGAAAAAGCAGTCGATTGGTTTATCTGACCTTTCCCTGAGTAGTTAGAGCAAAGCATATATCAGAAAAGTTACAGGAAAGTGTTATCTCAGAATTAGCAAAGAACTCAATTTAGACGGCATTTTCAAATTTGGATCCAGAGCTCAAATTCGAACGATAAACACATGTTGGATGATGTCTGGGATGCAGAAGCTGAAAAAGCAGTCGATTGGTTGATCTGAGCTTTCCCTGAGAAGTTACAGCAAAGTGTTATCAGAATTGGCAAAAGAACTCAATTTAGACAGCAATTGCAAATTTGGATCCAGAGCTCAAATTCGAACGTGAAAAACATGTTGGATACTGTCTAGGATGCAGAAGCTGAAAAAGCAGTCGATTGGTTGATCTGACCTTTCCCTGAGTAGTTACAGCAAAGCGTATATCAGAAAAGTTACAGGAAAGTGTTATCTCAGAATTAGCAAAGAACTCAATTTAGACAGCAATTGCAAATTTGGATCCAGAGGTCAAATTCGAATGAGAAACACATATTGGATGCTCTCTGGGATGCAGAAGCTGAGAAAGAAGTCGATTGGTTCATCTGAGCTTTCCCTGAAAAGGTACAGCAAAATGTTATCAGAATTGGCAAAAGAACTCAATTTAGACAGCAATTGCAAATTTGGATCCAGAGCTCAAATTCGAACGTGAAAAACATGTTGGATACTGTCTAGGATGCAGAAGCTGAAAAAGCAGTCAATTGGTTGATCTGACCTTTCCCTGAGTAGTTACAGCAAAGCGTATATCAGAAAAGTTACAGGAAAGTGTTATCTCAGAATTAGCAAAGAACTCAATTTAGACAGCATTTGCAAATTTGGATCCAGAGCTCAAATTCGATCGAGAAACACATATTGAATGCTATCTGGGATGCAGAAACTGAAGAACCACTCGATTGGTTGATCTGAGCTTTCCCTCAGAAGTTAAAGCCAAGCGTATCTCAGAACTGGCAAAAGAACTCAATTTAGACAGGGATTGCAAATTTGGATCCAGAGCTCAACTTCGAAATAGAAACACATATTCAATGGAATCTGAGGTGCTGAAGCTGTAACAGCAGTCGATTGGTTGATCTGAGCTTTCCCTGAGAAGTTACAGCAAAGTGTATCTCAGAATTGGCAAAAGACCTCAATTTAGACAGCATTTTCAAATTTGGGTCCAGAGCTCAAATTTGAACGATAAACACATGTTGGATGCTGTCTGGGATGCAGAAGCTGAGAAAGCAGTCGATTGGTTGATCTGAGCTTTCCCTGAGAAGTTACAGCAAAGTGTTATCTCAGAATTTGCAAAAGAACTCTATTTAGACAGGAACTGCAAATTTGGATCCAGAGCTCAAATTCGAACGAGAAACACATATTGGATGCTGTCAGGGATGCAGAAGCTGAAAAGAAGTCAATTGGTTGATCTGAGCTTTCACTGAGTAGTTACAGCAAAGCATATATCAGAAAAGTTACAGCAGTGTTATCTCAGAATTGGCAAAAGAACTCAATTTAGACAGCATTTGCAAATTTGGATCCAGAGCTCAAATTCGATCGAGAAACACATATTGAATGCTATCTGGGA
Source organism: Rhabdophis nuchalis (assembly GCA_039707465.1). NCBI lineage: Eukaryota > Metazoa > Chordata > Lepidosauria > Squamata > Natricidae > Rhabdophis > Rhabdophis nuchalis. The sequence continues at coordinate 216,018,132 of CM077643.1, forward strand.
TGCAGAAGGTGAGGAACCACTCGATTGGTTGATCTGAGCTTTCCCTTAGATGTTACAGCCAAGAGTATCTCAGAACTGGCAAAAGAACTCAATTTAGACAGGGATTGCAAATTTGGATCCAGAGATCAACTTCGAAATAGAAACACATATTGGATGGAATCTGAGGTGCTGAAGCTGGAAAAGCAGTCGATTGGTTGATCTGAGCTTTCCCTGAGAAGTTACAGCAGTGTTTTCTCAGAATTAGCAAAAGAACTCAATTTAGTTAGGAACTGCAAATTTGGATCCAGAGCTCAACTTCGAATGAGAAACACATATTGGATGCTGTCTAGGATGCAGAAGCTGAAAAAGCAGTCGATTGGTTGATCTGACCTTTCCCTGAGTAGTTACAGCAAAGCGTATATCAGAAAAGTTACAGGAAAGTGTTATCTCAGAATTAGCAAAGAACTCAATTTAGACAGCAATTGCAAATTTGGATCCAGAGGTCAAATTCGAATGAGAAACACATATTGGATGCTCTCTGGGATGCAGAAGCTGAGAAAGAAGTCGATTGGTTGATCTGAGCTTTCCCTGAAAAGGTACAGCAAAATGTTATCAGAATTGGCAAAAGAACTCAATTTAGACAGCAATTGCAAATTTGGATCCAGAGCTCAAATTCGAACGTGAAAAACATGTTGGATACTGTCTAGGATGCAGAAGCTGAAAAAGCAGTCGATTGGTTGATCTGACCTTTCCCTGAGTAGTTACAGCAAAGCGTATATCAGAAAAGTTACAGGAAAGTGTTATCTCAGAATTAGCAAAGAACTCAATTTAGACAGCATTTGCAAATTTGGATCCAGAGCTCAAATTCGATCGAGAAACACATATTGAATGCTATCTGGGATGCAGAAACTGAAGAACCACTCGATTGGTTGATCTGAGCTTTCCCTCAGAAGTTAAAGCCAAGCGTATCTCAGAACTGGCAAAAGAACTCAATTTAGACAGGGATTGCAAATTTGGATCCAGAGCTCAACTTCGAAATAGAAACACATATTCAATGGAATCTGAGGTGCTGAAGCTGTAACAGCAGTCGATTGGTTGATCTGAGCTTTCCCTGAGAAGTTACAGCAAAGTGTATCTCAGAATTGGCAAAAGACCTCAATTTAGACAGCATTTTCAAATTTGGGTCCAGAGCTCAAATTTGAACGATAAACACATGTTGGATGCTGTCTGGGATGCAGAAGCTGAGAAAGCAGTCGATTGGTTGATCTGAGCTTTCCCTGAGAAGTTACAGCAAAGTGTTATCTCAGAATTTGCAAAAGAACTCTATTTAGACAGGAACTGCAAATTTGGATCCAGAGCTCAAATTCGAACGAGAAACACATATTGGATGCTGTCAGGGATGCAGAAGCTGAAAAGAAGTCAATTGGTTGATCTGAGCTTTCACTGAGTAGTTACAGCAAAGCATATATCAGAAAAGTTACAGCAGTGTTATCTCAGAATTGGCAAAAGAACTCAATTTAGACAGCATTTGCAAATTTGGATCCAGAGCTCAAATTCGATCGAGAAACACATATTGAATGCTATCTGGGATGCAGAAGGTGAGGAACCACTCGATTGGTTGATCTGAGCTTTCCCTTAGATGTTACAGCCAAGAGTATCTCAGAACTGGCAAAAGAACTCAATTTAGACAGGGATTGCAAATTTGGATCCAGAGATCAACTTCGAAATAGAAACACATATTGGATGGAATCTGAGGTGCTGAGCCTGGAAAAGCAGTCGATTGGTTGATCTGAGCTTTCCCTGAGAAGTTACAGCAGTGTTTTCTCAGAATTAGCAAAAGAACTCAATTTAGTTAGGAACTGCAAATTTGGATCCAGAGCTCAACTTCGAATGAGAAACACATATTGGATGCTGTCTGGGATGTAGAAGCTGAAACAGCAGTCGATTGGTTGATCTGACCTTTCCCTGAGTAGTTACAGCAAAGCGTATATCAGAAAAGTTACAGGAAAGTGTTATCAGAATTAGCAAAGAACTCAATTTAGACAGCAATTGCAAATTTGGATCCAGAGATCAAATTCGAATGAGAAACACATATTGGATGCTCTCTGGGATGCAGAAGCTGAGAAAGAAGTCGATTGGTTGATCTGAGCTTTCCCTGAGAAGTTACAGCAAAGTGTATCTCAGAATTAGCAAAAGACCTCAATTTAGACAGCATTTTCAAATTTGGGTCCAGAGCTCAAATTTGAACGATAAACACATGTTGAATGCTGTCTGGGATGCAGAAGCTGAGAAAGCAGTCGATTGGTTGATCTGAGCTTTCCCTGAGAAGTTACGGCAAAGTGTTATCTCAGAATTTGCAAAAGAACTCAATTTAGACAGGGATTGCAAATTTGGATCCAGAGATCAACTTCGAAATAGAAACACATATTGGATGGAATCTGAGGTGCTGAAGCTGGAAAAGCAGTCGATTGGTTGATCTGAGCTTTCCCTGAGAAGTTACAGCAAAGCATATATCAGAAAAGTTACAGCAGTGTTATCTCAGAATTGGCAAAAGAACTCAATTTAGAAAGCAATTGCAAATTTGGATCCAGAGCTCAAATTCGAATGAGAAACACATATTGAATGCTATCTGGGATGCAGAAGCAAAAAAAGCACTCGATTGGTTGATATGAGCTTTCCCTGAGAAGTTACAGCAAAGCGTATCATAGAATTGGCAAAAGAACTCAATTTAGACAGGAACAGCAAATTTGGATACAGAGCTCAAATTCGAACGTGAAAAACATGTTGGATGCTGTCTGGGATGCAGAAGCTGAAAAAGCAGTCGATTGGTTGATCTGAGCTTTCCCTGAGAAGTTACAACAAAGCGTATATCAGAAAAGTTACAGCAAAGTGTTATCTCAGAATTGTCAAAAGGACTAAATTTAGACAGCAATTGCAAATTTGGATCCAGAGCTCAAATTCGATTGAGAAATACATGTTGGATGCTGTCTGGGATGCAAAAGCTGAAAAAGCAGTCAATTGGTTGATCTGAGCTTTGCCTGAGAAGTTACAGCAAAGTGTTTTCTCAGAATTAGCAAAAGAACTCAATTTAGACAGCAATTGCAAATTTGGATCCAGAGCTCAAATTCGAACGTGAAAAACATCTTGGATGCTGTCTGGGATGCAAAAGCTGAAAAAGTAGTCGATTGGTTGATCTGAGCTTTCCCTAAGAAGTTACAGCAAAGCGTATCTCAGAATTGGCAAAAGAACTCAATTTAGACAGGAACAGCAAATTTGGATACAGAGCTCAAATTCGAACGTGAAAAACATGTTGGATGCTGTCTGGGATGCAGAAGCTGAAAAAGCAGTCGATTGGTTGATCTGAGCTTTCCCTGAGAAGTTACAGCAAAGCGTATATCAGAAAAGTTACAGCAAAGTGTTATCTCAGAATTGTCAAAAGGACTAAATTTAGACAGCAATTGCAAATTTGGATCCAGAGGTCAAATTCGAATGAGAAACATATATTGGATGCTGTCTGGGATGCAAAAGCTGAAAAAGCAGTCGATTGATTGGTCTGAGCTTTCCCTGAGAAGTTGCAGCAAAGCGTATATCAGAAAAGTTACAGCAAAGTTTTATCTCAGAATTGGCAAAAGAACTCAATTTAGACAGCATTTGCAAATTTGGATCCAGAGCTCAAATTCGAACGAGAAAAACATATTGGATGCTGTCTGGGATGCAGAAGCTGAAAAAGCAGTCAATTGGTTGATCTGAGCTTTGCCTGAGAAGTTACCGCAAAGCACATCTCAGAATTGGCAAAAGAACTCAATTTAGACAGCAATTGCAAATTTGGATCCAGAGCTCAAATTCGATTGAGAAATACATGTTGGATGCTGTCTGGGATGCAAAAGCTGAAAAAGCAGTCAATTGGTTGATCTGAGCTTTGCCTGAGAAGTTACAGCAAAGTGTTTTCTCAGAATTAGCAAAAGAACTCAATTTAGACAGCAATTGCAAATTTGGATCCAGAGCTCAAATTCGAACGTGAAAAACATCTTGGATGCTGTCTGGGATGCAAAAGCTGAAAAAGCAGTCGATTGGTTGATCTGAGCTTTCCCTAAGAAGTTACAGCAAAGCGTATCTCAGAATTGGCAAAAGAACTCAATTTAGACAGGAACAGCAAATTTGGATACAGAGCTCAAATTCGAACGTGAAAAACATGTTGGATGCTGTCTGGGATGCAGAAGCTGAAAAAGCAGTCGATTGGTTGATCTGACCTTTCCCTGAGTAGTTACAGCAAAGCGTATATCAGAAAAGTTACAGGAAAGTGTTATCTCAGAATTAGCAAAGAACTCAATTTAGACAGCAATTGCAAATTTGGATCCAGAGGTCAAATTCGAATGAGAAACACATATTGGATGCTCTCTGGGATGCAGAAGCTGAGAAAGAAGTCGATTGGTTGATCTGAGCTTTCCCTGAGAAGGTACAGCAAAATGTTATCAGAATTGGCAAAAGAACTCAATTTAGACAGCATTTGCAAATTTGGATCCAGAGCTCAAATTCGATCGAGAAACACAAATTGAATGCTATCTGGGATGCAGAAACTGAAGAACCACTCGATTGGTTGATCTGAGCTTTCCCTCAGAAGTTACAGCCAAGCGTATCTCAGAACTGGCAAAAGAACTCAATTTAGACAGGGATTGCAAATTTGGATCCAGAGCTCAACTTCGAAATAGAAACACATATTCAATGGAATCTGAGGTGCTGAAGTTGTAACAGCAGTCGATTGGTTGATCTGAGCTTTCCCTGAGAAGTTACAGCAAAGTGTATCTCAGAATTGGCAAAAGAACTCAATTTAGACAGGAACTGCAAATTTGGATCCAGAGCTCAAATTCGAACGAGAAACACATATTGGATGCTGTCAGGGATGCAGAAGCTGAAAAGAAGTCAATTGGTTGATCTGAGCTTTCCCTGAGTAGTTACAGCAAAGTGTTATCAGAATTGGCAAAAGAACTCAATTTAGACAGCATTTTCAAATTTGGATCCAGAGCTCAAATTCGAACGAGAAACACATATTGGATGCTGTCTGGGATGTAGAAGCTGAAAAAGCAGTCGATTGGTTGATCTGAGCTTTCCCTGAAAACTTACAGCAAAGTGTTATCAGAATTGGCAAAAGAACTCAATTTAGACAGCAATTGCAAATTTGGATCCAGAGCTCAAATTCGAACGTGAAAAACATGTTGGATACTGTCTGGGATGCAGAAGCTGAATAAGCAGTCGATTGGTTGATCTGAGCTTTCCCTGAGAAGTTACGGCAAAGTGTTATCTCAGAATTTGCAAAAGAACTCAATTTAGACAGGAACTGCAAATTTGGATCCAGAGTTCAACTTCGAACAAGAAACACATATTGGATGCTGTCTGGGATGTAGAAGCTGAAAAAGCAGTCGATTGGTTTATCTGACCTTTCCCTGAGTAGTTAGAGCAAAGCATATATCAGAAAAGTTACAGGAAAGTGTTATCTCAGAATTAGCAAAGAACTCAATTTAGACGGCATTTTCAAATTTGGATCCAGAGCTCAAATTCGAACGATAAACACATGTTGGATGATGTCTGGGATGCAGAAGCTGAAAAAGCAGTCGATTGGTTGATCTGAGCTTTCCCTGAGAAGTTACAGCAAAGTGTTATCAGAATTGGCAAAAGAACTCAATTTAGACAGCAATTGCAAATTTGGATCCAGAGCTCAAATTCGAACGTGAAAAACATGTTGGATACTGTCTAGGATGCAGAAGCTGAAAAAGCAGTCGATTGGTTGATCTGACCTTTCCCTGAGTAGTTACAGCAAAGCGTATATCAGAAAAGTTACAGGAAAGTGTTATCTCAGAATTAGCAAAGAACTCAATTTAGACAGCAATTGCAAATTTGGATCCAGAGGTCAAATTCGAATGAGAAACACATATTGGATGCTCTCTGAGATGCAGAAGCTGAGAAAGAAGTCGATTGGTTCATCTGAGCTTTCCCTGAAAAGGTACAGCAAAATGTTATCAGAATTGGCAAAAGAACTCAATTTAGACAGCAATTGCAAATTTGGATCCAGAGCTCAAATTCGAACGTGAAAAACATGTTGGATACTGTCTAGGATGCAGAAGCTGAAAAAGCAGTCGATTGGTTGATCTGACCTTTCCCTGAGTAGTTACAGCAAAGCGTATATCAGAAAAGTTACAGGAAAGTGTTATCTCAGAATTAGCAAAGAACTCAATTTAGACAGCATTTGCAAATTTGGATCCAGAGCTCAAATTCGATCGAGAAACACATATTGAATGCTATCTGGGATGCAGAAACTGAAGAACCACTCGATTGGTTGATCTGAGCTTTCCCTCAGAAGTTAAAGCCAAGCGTATCTCAGAACTGGCAAAAGAACTCAATTTAGACAGGGATTGCAAATTTGGATCCAGAGCTCAACTTCGAAATAGAAACACATATTCAATGGAATCTGAGGTGCTGAAGCTGTAACAGCAGTCGATTGGTTGATCTGAGCTTTCCCTGAGAAGTTACAGCAAAGTGTATCTCAGAATTGGCAAAAGACCTCAATTTAGACAGCATTTTCAAATTTGGGTCCAGAGCTCAAATTTGAACGATAAACACATGTTGGATGCTGTCTGGGATGCAGAAGCTGAGAAAGCAGTCGATTGGTTGATCTGAGCTTTCCCTGAGAAGTTACAGCAAAGTGTTATCTCAGAATTTGCAAAAGAACTCTATTTAGACAGGAACTGCAAATTTGGATCCAGAGCTCAAATTCGAACGAGAAACACATATTGGATGCTGTCAGGGATGCAGAAGCTGAAAAGAAGTCAATTGGTTGATCTGAGCTTTCACTGAGTAGTTACAGCAAAGCATATATCAGAAAAGTTACAGCAGTGTTATCTCAGAATTGGCAAAAGAACTCAATTTAGACAGCATTTGCAAATTTGGATCCAGAGCTCAAATTCGATCGAGAAACACATATTGAATGCTATCTGGGATGCAGAAGGTGAGGAACCACTCGATTGGTTGATCTGAGCTTTCCCTTAGATGTTACAGCCAAGAGTATCTCAGAACTGGCAAAAGAACTCAATTTAGACAGGGATTGCAAATTTGGATCCAGAGATCAACTTCGAAATAGAAACACATATTGGATGGAATCTGAGGTGCTGAAGCTGGAAAAGCAGTCGATTGGTGGATCTGAGCTTTCCCTGAGAAGTTACAGCAGTGTTTTCTCAGAATTAGCAAAAGAACTCAATTTAGTTAGGAACTGCAAATTTGGATCCAGAGCTCAACTTCGAATGAGAAACACATATTGGATGCTGTCTGGGATGTAGAAGCTGAAACAGCAGTCGATTGGTTGATCTGACCTTTCCCTGAGTAGTTACAGCAAAGCGTATATCAGAAAAGTTACAGGAAAGTGTTATCAGAATTAGCAAAGAACTCAATTTAGACAGCAATTGCAAATTTGGATCCAGAGATCAAATTCGAATGAGAAACACATATTGGATGCTCTCTGGGATGCAGAAGCTGAGAAAGAAGTCGATTGGTTGATCTGAGCTTTCCCTGAGAAGTTACAGCAAGAGTATCTCAGAACTGGCAAAAGAACTCAATTTAGACAGGGATTGCAAATTTGGATCCAGAGATCAACTTCGAAATAGAAACACATATTGGATGGAATCTGAGGTGCTGAAGCTGGAAAAGCAGTCGATTGGTTGATCTGAGCTTTCCCTGAGAAGTTACAGCAAAGCATATATCAGAAAAGTTACAGCAGTGTTATCTCAGAATTGGCAAAAGAACTCAATTTAGAAAGCAATTGCAAATTTGGATCCAGAGCTCAAATTCGAATGAGAAACACATATTGAATGCTATCTGGGATGCAGAAGCAAAAAAAGCACTCGATTGGTTGATATGAGCTTTCCCTGAGAAGTTACAGCAAAGCGTATCATAGAATTGGCAAAAGAACTCAATTTAGACAGGAACAGCAAATTTGGATACAGAGCTCAAATTCGAACGTGAAAAACATGTTGGATGCTGTCTGGGATGCAGAAGCTGAAAAAGCAGTCGATTGGTTGATCTGAGCTTTCCCTGAGAAGTTACAACAAAGCGTATATCAGAAAAGTTACAGCAAAGTGTTATCTCAGAATTGTCAAAAGGACTAAATTTAGACAGCAATTGCAAATTTGGATCCAGAGCTCAAATTCGATTGAGAAATACATGTTGGATGCTGTCTGGGATGCAAAAGCTGAAAAAGCAGTCAATTGGTTGATCTGAGCTTTGCCTGAGAAGTTACAGCAAAGTGTTTTCTCAGAATTAGCAAAAGAACTCAATTTAGACAGCAATTGCAAATTTGGATCCAGAGCTCAAATTCGAACGTGAAAAACATCTTGGATGCTGTCTGGGATGCAAAAGCTGAAAAAGCAGTCGATTGGTTGATCTGAGCTTTCCCTAAGAAGTTACAGCAAAGCGTCTTTCCCTAAGAAGTTACAGCAAAGCGTATCTCAGAATTGGCAAAAGAACTCAATTTAGACAGGAACAGCAAATTTGGATACAGAGCTCAAATTCGAACGTGAAAAACATGTTGGATGCTGTCTGGGATGCAGAAGCTGAAAAAGCAGTCGATTGGTTGATCTGAGCTTTCCCTGAGAAGTTACAGCAAAGCGTATATCAGAAAAGTTACAGCAAAGTGTTATCTCAGAATTGTCAAAAGGACTAAATTTAGACAGCAATTGCAAATTTGGATCCAGAGGTCAAATTCGAATGAGAAACATATATTGGATGCTGTCTGGGATGCAAAAGCTAAAAAAGCAGTCGATTGATTGGTCTGAGCTTTCCCTGAGAAGTTGCAGCAAAGCGTATATCAGAAAAGTTACAGCAAAGTTTTATCTCAGAATTGGCAAAAGAACTCAATTTAGACAGCATTTGCAAATTTGGATCCAGAGCTCAAATTCGAACGAGAAAAACATATTGGATGCTGTCTGGGATGCAGAAGCTGAAAAAGCAGTCAATTGGTTGATCTGAGCTTTGCCTGAGAAGTTACAGCAAAGCGTATCATAGAATTGGCAAAAGAACTCAATTTAGACAGGAACAGCAAATTTGGATACAGAGCTCAAATTCGAACGTGAAAAACATGTTGGATGCTGTCTGGGATGCAGAAGCTGAAAAAGCAGTCGATTGGTTGATCTGAGCTTTCCCTGAGAAGTTACAACAAAGCGTATATCAGAAAAGTTACAGCAAAGTGTTATCTCAGAATTGTCAAAAGGACTAAATTTAGACAGCAATTGCAAATTTGGATCCAGAGCTCAAATTCGATTGAGAAATACATGTTGGATGCTGTCTGGGATGCAAAAGCTGAAAAAGCAGTCAATTGGTTGATCTGAGCTTTGCCTGAGAAGTTACAGCAAAGTGTTTTCTCAGAATTAGCAAAAGAACTCAATTTAGACAGCAATTGCAAATTTGGATCCAGAGCTCAAATTCGAACGTGAAAAACATCTTGGATGCTGTCTGGGATGCAAAAGCTGAAAAAGCAGTCGATTGGTTGATCTGAGCTTTCCCTAAGAAGTTACAGCAAAGCGTATCTCAGAATTGGCAAAAGAACTCAATTTAGACAGGAACAGCAAATTTGGATACAGAGCTCAAATTCGAACGTGAAAAACATGTTGGATGCTGTCTGGGATGCAGAAGCTGAAAAAGCAGTCGATTGGTTGATCTGAGCTTTCCCTGAGAAGTTACAGCAAAGCGTATATCAGAAAAGTTACAGCAAAGTGTTATCTCAGAATTGTCAAAAGGACTAAATTTAGACAGCAATTGCAAATTTGGATCCAGAGGTCAAATTCGAATGAGAAACATATATTGGATGCTGTCTGGGATGCAAAAGCTGAAAAAGCAGTCGATTGATTGGTCTGAGCTTTCCCTGAGAAGTTGCAGCAAAGCGTATATCAGAAAAGTTACAGCAAAGTTTTATCTCAGAATTGGCAAAAGAACTCAATTTAGACAGCATTTGCAAATTTGGATCCAGAGCTCAAATTCGAACGAGAAAAACATATTGGATGCTGTCTGGGATGCAGAAGCTGAAAAAGCAGTCAATTGGTTGATCTGAGCTTTGCCTGAGAAGTTACCGCAAAGCACATCTCAGAATTGGCAAAAGAACTCAATTTAGACAGCAATTGCAAATTTGGATCCAGAGCTCAAATTCGATTGAGAAATACATGTTGGATGCTGTCTGGGATGCAAAAGCTGAAAAAGCAGTCAATTGGTTGATCTGAGCTTTGCCTGAGAAGTTACAGCAAAGTGTTTTCTCAGAATTAGCAAAAGAACTCAATTTAGACAGCAATTGCAAATTTGGATCCAGAGCTCAAATTCGAACGTGAAAAACATCTTGGATGCTGTCTGGGATGCAAAAGCTGAAAAAGCAGTCGATTGGTTGATCTGAGCTTTCCCTAAGAAGTTACAGCAAAGCGTATCTCAGAATTGGCAAAAGAACTCAATTTAGACAGGAACAGCAAATTTGGATACAGAGCTCAAATTCGAACGTGAAAAACATGTTGGATGCTGTCTGGGATGCAGAAGCTGAAAAAGCAGTCGATTGGTTGATCTGACCTTTCCCTGAGTAGTTACAGCAAAGCGTATATCAGAAAAGTTACAGGAAAGTGTTATCTCAGAATTAGCAAAGAACTCAATTTAGACAGCAATTGCAAATTTGGATCCAGAGGTCAAATTCGAATGAGAAACACATATTGGATGCTCTCTGGGATGCAGAAGCTGAGAAAGAAGTCGATTGGTTGATCTGAGCTTTCCCTGAGAAGGTACAGCAAAATGTTATCAGAATTGGCAAAAGAACTCAATTTAGACAGCATTTGCAAATTTGGATCCAGAGCTCAAATTCGATCGAGAAACACATATTGAATGCTATCTGGGATGCAGAAACTGAAGAACCACTCGATTGGTTGATCTGAGCTTTCCCTCAGAAGTTACAGCCAAGCGTATCTCAGAACTGGCAAAAGAACTCAATTTAGACAGGGATTGCAAATTTGGATCCAGAGCTCAACTTCGAAATAGAAACACATATTCAATGGAATCTGAGGTGCTGAAGTTGTAACAGCAGTCGATTGGTTGATCTGAGCTTTCCCTGAGAAGTTACAGCAAAGTGTATCTCAGAATTGGCAAAAGACCTCAATTTAGACAGCATTTTCAAATTTGGGTCCAGAGCTCAAATTTGAACGATAAACACATGTTGGATGCTGTCTGGGATGCAGAAGCTGAGAAAGCAGTCGATTGGTTGATCTGAGCTTTCCCTGAGAAGTTACAGCAAAGTGTTATCTCAGAATTTGCAAAAGAACTCAATTTAGACAGGAACTGCAAATTTGGATCCAGAGCTCAAATTCGAACGAGAAACACATATTGGATGCTGTCAGGGATGCAGAAGCTGAAAAGAAGTCAATTGGTTGATCTGAGCTTTCCCTGAGTAGTTACAGCAAAGTGTTATCAGAATTGGCAAAAGAACTCAATTTAGACAGCATTTTCAAATTTGGATCCAGAGCTCAAATTCGAACGAGAAACACATATTGGATGCTGTCTGGGATGTAGAAGCTGAAAAAGCAGTCGATTGGTTGATCTGAGCTTTCCCTGAAAACTTACAGCAAAGTGTTATCAGAATTGGCAAAAGAACTCAATTTAGACAGCAATTGCAAATTTGGATCCAGAGCTCAAATTCGAACGTGAAAAACATGTTGGATACTGTCTGGGATGCAGAAGCTGAATAAGCAGTCGATTGGTTGATCTGAGCTTTCCCTGAGAAGTTACGGCAAAGTGTTATCTCAGAATTTGCAAAAGAACTCAATTTAGACAGGAACTGCAAATTTGGATCCAGAGTTCAACTTCGAACAAGAAACACATATTGGATGCTGTCTGGGATGTAGAAGCTGAAAAAGCAGTCGATTGGTTTATCTGACCTTTCCCTGAGTAGTTAGAGCAAAGCATATATCAGAAAAGTTACAGGAAAGTGTTATCTCAGAATTAGCAAAGAACTCAATTTAGACGGCATTTTCAAATTTGGATCCAGAGCTCAAATTCGAACGATAAACACATGTTGGATGATGTCTGGGATGCAGAAGCTGAAAAAGCAGTCGATTGGTTGATCTGAGCTTTCCCTGAGAAGTTACAGCAAAGTGTTATCAGAATTGGCAAAAGAACTCAATTTAGACAGCAATTGCAAATTTGGATCCAGAGCTCAAATTCGAACGTGAAAAACATGTTGGATACTGTCTAGGATGCAGAAGCTGAAAAAGCAGTCGATTGGTTGATCTGACCTTTCCCTGAGTAGTTACAGCAAAGCGTATATCAGAAAAGTTACAGGAAAGTGTTATCTCAGAATTAGCAAAGAACTCAATTTAGACAGCAATTGCAAATTTGGATCCAGAGGTCAAATTCGAATGAGAAACACATATTGGATGCTCTCTGGGATGCAGAAGCTGAGAAAGAAGTCGATTGGTTGATCTGAGCTTTCCCTGAAAAGGTACAGCAAAATGTTATCAGAATTGGCAAAAGAACTCAATTTAGACAGCAATTGCAAATTTGGATCCAGAGCTCAAATTCGAACGTGAAAAACATGTTGGATACTGTCTAGGATGCAGAAGCTGAAAAAGCAGTCGATTGGTTGATCTGACCTTTCCCTGAGTAGTTACAGCAAAGCGTATATCAGAAAAGTTACAGGAAAGTGTTATCTCAGAATTAGCAAAGAACTCAATTTAGACAGCATTTGCAAATTTGGATCCAGAGCTCAAATTCGATCGAGAAACACATATTGAATGCTATCTGGGATGCAGAAACTGAAGAACCACTCGATTGGTTGATCTGAGCTTTCCCTCAGAAGTTAAAGCCAAGCGTATCTCAGAACTGGCAAAAGAACTCAATTTAGACAGGGATTGCAAATTTGGATCCAGAGCTCAACTTCGAAATAGAAACACATATTCAATGGAATCTGAGGTGCTGAAGCTGTAACAGCAGTCGATTGGTTGATCTGAGCTTTCCCTGAGAAGTTACAGCAAAGTGTATCTCAGAATTGGCAAAAGACCTCAATTTAGACAGCATTTTCAAATTTGGGTCCAGAGCTCAAATTTGAACGATAAACACATGTTGGATGCTGTCTGGGATGCAGAAGCAGAGAAAGCAGTCGATTGGTTGATCTGAGCTTTCCCTGAGAAGTTACAGCAAAGTGTTATCTCAGAATTTGCAAAAGAACTCTATTTAGACAGGAACTGCAAATTTGGATCCAGAGCTCAAATTCGAACGAGAAACACATATTGGATGCTGTCAGGGATGCAGAAGCTGAAAAGAAGTCAATTGGTTGATCTGAGCTTTCACTGAGTAGTTACAGCAAAGCATATATCAGAAAAGTTACAGCAGTGTTATCTCAGAATTGGCAAAAGAACTCAATTTAGACAGCATTTGCAAATTTGGATCCAGAGCTCAAATTCGATCGAGAAACACATATTGAATGCTATCTGGGATGCAGAAGGTGAGGAACCACTCGATTGGTTGATCTGAGCTTTCCCTTAGATGTTACAGCCAAGAGTATCTCAGAACTGGCAAAAGAACTCAATTTAGACAGGGATTGCAAATTTGGATCCAGAGATCAACTTCGAAATAGAAACACATATTGGATGGAATCTGAGGTGCTGAAGCTGGAAAAGCAGTCGATTGGTTGATCTGAGCTTTCCCTGAGAAGTTACAGCAGTGTTTTCTCAGAATTAGCAAAAGAACTCAATTTAGTTAGGAACTGCAAATTTGGATCCAGAGCTCAACTTCGAATGAGAAACACATATTGGATGCTGTCTGGGATGTAGAAGCTGAAACAGCAGTCGATTGGTTGATCTGACCTTTCCCTGAGTAGTTACAGCAAAGCGTATATCAGAAAAGTTACAGGAAAGTGTTATCAGAATTAGCAAAGAACTCAATTTAGACAGCAATTGCAAATTTGGATCCAGAGATCAAATTCGAATGAGAAACACATATTGGATGCTCTCTGGGATGCAGAAGCTGAGAAAGAAGTCGATTGGTTGATCTGAGCTTTCCCTGAGAAGTTACAGCAAAGTGTATCTCAGAATTAGCAAAAGACCTCAATTTAGACAGCATTTTAAAATTTGGGTCCAGAGCTCAAATTTGAACGATAAACACATGTTGAATGCTGTCTGGGATGCAGAAGCTGAGAAAGCAGTCGATTGGTTGATCTGAGCTTTCCCTGAGAAGTTACGGCAAAGTGTTATCTCAGAATTTGCAAAAGAACTCAATTTAGACAGGGATTGCAAATTTGGATCCAGAGATCAACTTCGAAATAGAAACACATATTGGATGGAATCTGAGGTGCTGAAGCTGGAAAAGCAGTCGATTGGTTGATCTGAGCTTTCCCTGAGAAGTTACAGCAAAGCATATATCAGAAAAGTTACAGCAGTGTTATCTCAGAATTGGCAAAAGAACTCAATTTAGAAAGCAATTGCAAATTTGGATCCAGAGCTCAAATTCGAATGAGAAACACATATTGAATGCTATCTGGGATGCAGAAGCAAAAAAAGCACTCGATTGGTTGATATGAGCTTTCCCTGAGAAGTTACAGCAAAGCGTATCATAAAATTGGCAAAAGAACTCAATTTAGACAGGAACAGCAAATTTGGATACAGAGTTCAAATTCGAACGTGAAAAACATGTTGGATGCTGTCTGGGATGCAGAAGCTGAAAAAGCAGTCGATTGGTTGATCTGAGCTTTCCCTGAGAAGTTACAACAAAGCGTATATCAGAAAAGTTACAGCAAAGTGTTATCTCAGAATTGTCAAAAGGACTAAATTTAGACAGCAATTGCAAATTTGGATCCAGAGCTCAAATTCGATTGAGAAATACATGTTGGATGCTGTCTGGGATGCAAAAGCTGAAAAAGCAGTCAATTGGTTGATCTGAGCTTTGCCTGAGAAGTTACAGCAAAGTGTTTTCTCAGAATTAGCAAAAGAACTCAATTTAGACAGCAATTGCAAATTTGGATCCAGAGCTCAAATTCGAACGTGAAAAACATCTTGGATGCTGTCTGGGATGCAGAAGCTGAAAAAGCAGTCGATTGGTTGATCTGAGCTTTCCCTGAGAAGTTACAGCAAAGCGTATATCAGAAAAGTTACAGCAAAGTGTTATCTCAGAATTGTCAAAAGGACTAAATTTAGACAGCAATTGCAAATTTGGATCCAGAGGTCAAATTCGAATGAGAAACATATATTGGATGCTGTCTGGGATGCAAAAGCTGAAAAAGCAGTCGATTGATTGGTCTGAGCTTTCCCTGAGAAGTTGCAGCAAAGCGTATATCAGAAAAGTTACAGCAAAGTTTTATCTCAGAATTGGCAAAAGAACTCAATTTAGACAGCATTTGCAAATTTGGATCCAGAGCTCAAATTCGAACGAGAAAAACATATTGGATGCTGTCTGGGATGCAGAAGCTGAAAAAGCAGTCAATTGGTTGATCTGAGCTTTGCCTGAGAAGTTACCGCAAAGCACATCTCAGAATTGGCAAAAGAACTCAATTTAGACAGCAATTGCAAATTTGGATCCAGAGCTCAAATTCGAACGAGAAAAACATATTGGATGCTGTCTGGGATGTAGAAGCTGAAAAAGCAGTCGATTGGTTGATCTGAGCTTTCCCTGAGAAGTTACAGCAAAGTGTTATCAGAATTGGCAAAAGAACTCAATTTAGACAGCATTTTCAAATTTGGATCCAGAGCTCAAATTCGAACGAGAAACACATATTGGATGCTGTCTGGGATGTAGAAGCTGAAAAAGCAGTCGATTGATTGATCTGAGCTTTCCCTGAAAACTTACAGCAAAGTGTTATCAGAATTGGCAAAAGAACTCAATTTAGACAGCAATTGCAAATTTGGATCCAGAGCTCAAATTCGAACGTGAAAAACATGTTGGATACTGTCTGGGATGCAGAAGCTGAATAAGCAGTCGATTGGTTGATCTGAGCTTTCCCTGAGAAGTTACGGCAAAGTGTTATCTCAGAATTTGCAAAAGAACTCAATTTAGACAGGAACTGCAAATTTGGATCCAGAGTTCAACTTCGAACAAGAAACACATATTGGATGCTGTCTGAGATGTAGAAGCTGAAAAAGCAGTCGATTGGTTTATCTGACCTTTCCCTGAGTAGTTACAGCAAAGCACATATCAGAAAAGTTACAGGAAAGTGTTATTTCAGAATTAGAAAAGAACTCAATTTTGACGGCCTTTTCAAATTTGGATCCAGAGCTCATATTCGAACGATAAACACATGTTGGATGATGTCTGGGATGCAGAAGCTGAAAAAGCAGTCGATTGGTTGATCTGAGCTTTCCCTGAGAAGTTACAGCAAAGTGTTATCAGAATTGGCAAAAGAACTCAATTTAGACAGCATTTTCAAATTTGGATCCAGAGCTCAAATTCGAACGAGAAAAACATATTGGATGCTTTCTGGGATGTAGAAGCTGAAAAAGCAGTCGATTGGTTGATCTGAGCTTTCCCTGAGAAGTTACAGCAAAGTGTTATCAGAATTGGCAAAAGAACTCAATTTAGACAGCATTTTCAAATTTGGATCCAGAGCTCAAATTCGAACGTGAAAAACATGTTGGATACTGTCTGGGATGCAGAAGCTGAATAAGCAGTCGATTGGTTGATCTGAGCTTTCCCTGAGAAGTTACGGCAAAGTGTTATCTCAGAATTTGCAAAACAACTCAATTTAGACAGGAACTGCAAATTTGGATCCAGAGTTCAACTTCGAACGTGAAACACATATTGGATGCTGTCTGGGATGTAGAAGCTAAAAAAGCAGTCGATTGGTTTATCTGACCTTTCCCTGAGTAGTTAGAGCAAAGCATATATCAGAAAAGTTACAGGAAAGTGTTATCTCAGAATTAGCAAAGAACTCAATTTAGACGGCATTTTCAAATTTGGATCCAGAGCTCAAATTCGAACGATAAACACATGTTGGATGATGTCTGGGATGCAGAAGCTGAAAAAGCAGTCGATTGGTTGATCTGACCTTTCCCTGAGTAGTTACAGCAAAGCATATATCAGAAAAGTTACAGCAAAGTGTTATCTCAGAATTGGCAAAAGAACTCAATTTAGACAGCATTTGCAAATTTGGATCCAGAGCTCAAATTCGATCGAGAAACACATATTGAATGCTATCTGGGATGCAGAAGCTGAAGAACCACTCGATTGGTTGATCTGAGCTTTCCATTAGATGTTACAGCCAAGAGTATCTCAGAACTGGCAAAAGAACTCAATTTAGACAGGGATTGCAAATTTGGATCCAGAGATCAACTTCGAAATAGAAACACATATTGGATGGAATCTGAGGTGCTGAAGCTGGAAAAGCAGTCGATTGGTTGATCTGAGCTTTCCCTGAGAAGTTACAGCAAAGTGTTATCTCAGAATTTGCAAAAGAACTCAATTTAGCCAGGAACTGCAAATTTGGATCCAGAGCTCAACTTCGAACGAGAAACACATATTGGATGCTGTCTGGGATGTAGAAGCTGAAAAAGCAGTCGATTGGTTGATCTGAGATTCCCTGAGAAGGTACAGCAAAGATCAGAATTAGCAAAGAACTCAATTTAGACAGCATTTTCAAATTTGGATCCAGAGCTCAAATTCGAACGAGAAACACATATTGGATGCTGTCTGGGATGTAGAAGTTGAAAAAGCAGTCGATTGGTTGATCTGAGCTTTCCCTGAAAACTTACAGCAAAGTGTTATCAGAATTGGCAAAAGAATTCAATTTAGACAGCAATTGCAAATTTGGATCCAGAGCTCAAATCCGAACGTGAAAAACATGTTGGATACTGTCTGGGATGCAGAAGCTGAATAAGCAGTCGATTGGTTGATCTGAGCTTTCCCTGAGAAGTTACGGCAAAGTGTTATCTCAGAATTTGCAAAAGAACTCAATTTAGACAGGAACTGCAAATTTGGATCCAGAGTTCAACTTCGAACAAGAAACACATATTGGATGCTGTCTGGGATGTAGAAGCTGAAAAAGCAGTCGATTGGTTTATCTGACCTTTCCCTGAGTAATTAGAGCAAAGCATATATCAGAAAAGTTACAGGAAAGTGTTATCTCAGAATTAGCAAAGAACTCAATTTAGACGGCATTTTCAAATTTGGATCCAGAGCTCAAATTCAAACGATAAACACATGTTGGATGATGTCTGGGATGCAGAAGCTGAAAAAGCAGTCGATTGGTTGATCTGAGCTTTCCCTGAGAAGTTACAGCAAAGTGTTATCAGAATTGGCAAAAGAATTCAATTTAGACAGCAATTGCAAATTTGGATCCAGAGCTCAAATTCGAACGTGAAAAACATGTTGGATACTGTCTGGGATGCAGAAGCTGAAAAAGCAGTCGATTGGTTGATCTGACCTTTCCCTGAGTAGTTACAGCAAAGCGTATATCAGAAAAGTTACAGGGGGCTTCCGGTTCCGGCTCCTGCGGCGACGGGCGAGCCTAGCGCTCGCTCGCCGCTTTGTTTCTCTTTCTGCCCCCCCACGGGGGCGAGACCCCTCTTGTTTGAGGGTCTCCCATAAAGCCGGCTCGTCGGGGGGCGCCCCCCCCACGGCGGTGGAGGAAGTGGCCCCCGGCGCGGCTTAGGTGAGGGAGAACATGCTGCGGGGGGTTCTCCCTTCGCCTAAGGAAGACGGCGCCATTCATAACAATGAAGAGGGTTAATCGGCTCAGTCGGAAGGCTTCCCGAGGTTTCAGCTGCGAGGGGAGAGTGAGTTTTTAAAAAACTTTTTTTCTGCTGTCAGCCAGGCTGAAAGGACTGGGAGGGGGGAGTTTGTTTTCAAAAAAAACCCCTCGGACTTAAGCGGCACTTGGAAATGGCTTCTCGTGGAGAGAAAGCGGAAATCTCTAATCCTAACTGTTTGCAGCAAGGGAAAGTTGTTTGT
Source organism: Rhabdophis nuchalis (assembly GCA_039707465.1). Taxonomy (NCBI): domain Eukaryota; kingdom Metazoa; phylum Chordata; class Lepidosauria; order Squamata; family Natricidae; genus Rhabdophis; species Rhabdophis nuchalis. The sequence goes on from CM077643.1 coordinate 216,037,050, forward strand.
GGTTGTTTGCAACAATGTCTCTAGGTCTGGCTGAAACAATTTCTTTTACCACTCTCTCCTCTGGGCTCTGAGTTTGGGCGGTGGAAGATGGCCCCTCTTTGTTCCTGACTGACTATTTTACTTATGGAAAATTTCCAGCGTCTCTTTGCAACTTGGACTCCCTCTGGATATTAAGGGAAAAATTTTTTTTCTTTGGATTTGTGATTTCTTCTCTGGAGTATCTTCGTTATTATACTTATTGATTTGGAAAACTGTCTCTCTCTTGGTTCCTGAATTTTACAACTTTACAACTCTGGACTGAACTTTTGGCTCCTGGTTTGCCTCAACAGCCCCACCCCAAAAACGCCATTTTAGTGGCACTGACTTTAACAATTAATCATGGCACAAGAAACAGCACTGGCAAGCTTAGAACAAAGGATGGCTTCTCTTGAAACTGTTATACAAACTTTGGTACAAGAGATTAAAGCCCAGAGGGCAGAAAATATCAACTTCAAGAAGGAGCTATTGGATACACGGAAGCAGGTGCTGGAAAATACACAGAAGAATGAAGAACTGGAAGGGGGGCTGGTGGGGGCTAAAGGAGAGATTAAAAATGTTACTAATGAGGTTGTGGAAATAAATGGGCATGTGTCTAGGATTGATATGGAAAGAATGACATATTTTTTGAGATTTCAGAATGTTTTTGAGCAACCTGGTGAATGCCTCCCTGATCTTATGAGCATGATTATAGCAGACTATTTACAAAAACCTAAGGATGAGATCAGGGGGGACATTGACCTAGCTTATAGAATAAATTCAGCATATGCCAGGATAAATGAAGTGCCTAGAGAGATACATGTGAAATTTGTTAGAAGGTCAACCAGAGAGGAAATCCTGAAAGTGCAGAGAGGGAGTCCGTTAATTTACCAACAAAAAACGGTTGCCATCTTGAAGCAGATCCCTAGAAAGATTAGAGATGCAAGAAGGAAATTTTCCTTCTTGTCTAAAACATTGTTTGATCATGGGATTTGGTTCAAGTGGGTGACACCTGAAGGGATGCTGGTGTTCTGGGAAGGAGGAAGAGTGAGGATTAAAACAGTTGCTGAGGCGGAAGCCTTTCTTAAAAAACATTCCTCTATCCTGGGGGAGGACTCAGGGGGGACAGAGGGGGCCACGGCCCCGCTCACTGGGGGCCTGGGAGGAGAAAAAGAAGATACAATTGCCAAGAGACTTAGATCAAAAAAAATAAATAACTTTGCGTTGATTTTTTCTGATTAATTTTGCATAATATTTGTATTTGGATTTTTTGTAAATGTCTGACAGTATAGAACTGAGAACTTAGGTATATGTACTTGCTTTCACTTTGTAGTGTTAAGATAATAATTTTTTCTTTTATTGTTATTGATGTATTTTGAGGCCCCGGAAGGGCCGACGACTTTGACGTGAATACTCTCAAAATTTCTTTGTATCCCTTACCCTACCCTATAGAAAAAATTGTAAAACCAACAAAACTTTTTCAATATAAAAAAAAAGAAAAGTTACAGGAAAGTGTTATCTCAGAATTAGCAAAGAACTCAATTTAGACAGCAATTGCAAATTTGGATCCAGAGCTCAAATTCGAATGAGAAACACATATTGGATGCTCTCTGGGATGCAGAAGCTGAGAAAGAAGTCGATTGGTTGATCTGAGCTTTCCCTGAGAAGGTACAGCAAAATGTTATCAGAATTGGCAAAAGAACTCAATTTAGACAGCATTTTCAAATTTGGATCCAGAGCTCAAATTTGAACGATAAACACATGTTGGATGATGTCTGGGATGCAGAAGCTGAAAAAGCAGTCGATTGGTTGATCTGACCTTTCCCTGAGTAGTTACAGCAAAGCATATATCAGAAAAGTTACAGCAAAGTGTTATCTCAGAATTGGCAAAAGAACTCAATTTAGACAGCATTTGCAAATTTGGATCCAGAGCTCAAATTCGATCAAGAAACACATATTGAATGCTATCTGGGATGCAGAAACTGAAGAACCACTCGATTGGTTGATCTGAGCTTTCCCTCAGAAGTTACAGCCAAGCGTATCTCAGAACTGGCAAAAGAACTCAATTTAGACAGGGATTGCAAATTTGGATCCAGAGCTCAACTTCGAAATAGAAACACATATTCAATGGAATCTGAGGTGCTGAAGCTGTAACAGCAGTCGATTGGTTGATCTGAGCTTTCCCTGAGAAGTTACAGCAAAGTGTATCTCAAAATTGGCAAAAGACCTCAATTTAGACAGCATTTTCAAATTTGGGTCCAGAGCTCAAATTTGAACGATAAACACATGTTGGATGCTGTCTGGGATGCAGAAGCTGAGAAAGCAGTCGATTGGTTGATCTGAGCTTTCACTGAGAAGTTACAGCAGTGTTTTCTCAGAATTACCAAAAGAACTCAATTTAGTCAGGAACTGCAAATTTGGATCCAGAGCTCAACTTCGAACGACAAACACATATTGGATGCTGTCTGGGATGTAGAAGCTGAAAAAGCAGTCGATTGGTTGATCTGACCTTTCAATGAGTAGTTACAGCAAAGCGTATATCAGAAAAGTTACAGGAAAGTGTTATCTCAGAATTAGCAAAGAACTCAATTTAGACAGCAATTGCAAATTTGAATCCAGAGGTCAAATTCGAATGAGAAATACATATTAGATGCTTTCTGGGATGCAGAAGCTGAGAAAGCAGTTGATTGGTTGATCTGAGCTTTCCCTGAGAAGTTACAGCAAAGTGTTATCTCAGAATTTGCAAAAGAACTCAATTTAGAAAGCATTTGCAAATTTGGATCCAGAGCTCAAATTCGATCGAGAAACACATATTGAATGCTATCTGGGATGCAGAAACTGAAGAACCACTCGTTTGGTTGATCTGAGCTTTCCCTGAGAAGTTACAGCAAAGTGTTATCTCAGAATTAGCAAAGAACTCAATTTAGACAGTAATTGCAAATTTGGATCCAGAGGTCAAATTCGAATGAGAAACACATATTGGATGCTCTCTGAGATGCAGAAGCTGAGAAAGCAGTCGATTGGTTGATCTGAGCTTGCCCTGAGAAGGGACAGCAAAGTGTTATCAGAATTGGCAAAAGAACTCAATTTAGACAGGAATTGCAAATTTGGATACAGAGCTCAAATTCGAACATGAAAAACATGTTGGATGCTGTTTGGGATGCAGAAGCTGAAAAAGCAGTCGATTGGTTGATCTGACTTTTCCCTGAGTAGTTACAGCAAAGCATATATCAGAAAAGTTACAGCAGTGTTATCTCAGAATTGGCAAAAGAACTCAATTTAGACAGCATTTGCAAATTTGGATCCAGAGCTCAAATTTGATCAAGAAACACATATTGAATGCTATCTGGGATGCAGAAGGTGAGGAACCACTCGATTGGTTGATCTGAGCTTTCCCTTAGATGTTACAGCCAAGAGTATCTCAGAACTGGCAAAAGAACTCAATTTAGACAGGGATTGCAAATTTGGATCCAGAGATCAACTTCGAAATAGAAACACATATTGGATGGAATCTGAGGTGCTGAAGCTGGAAAAGCAGTCGATTGGTTGATCTGAGCTTTCCCTGAGAAGTTACAGCAGTGTTTTCTCAGAATTAGCAAAAGAACTCAATTTAGTCAGGAACTGCAAATTTGGATCCAGAGCTCAACTTCGAATGAGAAACACATATTGGATGCTGTCTGGGATGTAGAAGCTGAAAAAGCAGTCGATTGGTTGATCTGACCTTTCCCTGAGTAGTTACAGCAAAGCATATATCAGAAAAGTTACAGGAAAGTGTTATCAGAATTAGCAAAGAACTCAATTTAGACAGCAATTGCAAATTTGGATCCAGAGATCAAATTCGAATGAGAAACACATATTGGATGCTCTCTGGGATGCAGAAGCTGAGAAAGAAGTCGATTGGTTGATCTGAGCTTTCCCTGAGAAGTTACAGCAAAGTGTATCTCAGAATTGGCAAAAGACCTCAATTTAGACAGCATTTTCAAATTTGGGTCCAGAGCTCAAATTTGAACGATAAACACATGTTGAATGCTGTCTGGGATACAGAAGCTGAGAAAGTTACAGCAAAGTGTATCTCAGAATTGGCAAAAGACCTCAATTTAGACAGCATTTTCAAATTTGGGTCCAGAGCTCAAATTTGAACGATAAACACATGTTGAATGCTGTCTGGGATGCAGAAGCTGAGAAAGTTACAGCAAAGTGTTATCTCAGAATTTGCAGAGCTCAAATTTGAACGATAAACACATGTTGAATGCCGTCTGGGATGCAGAAGCTGAGAAGTTACAACAAAGTGTTATCTCAGAATTTGCAAAAGAACTCAATTTAGACAGCAATTGCAAATTTGGATCCAGAGGTCAAATTCGAATGAGAAACACATATTGGATGCTCTCTGGGATGCAGAAGCTGAGAAAGAAGTTGATTGGTTGATCTGAACTTTCCCTGAGAAGGTACAGCAAAATGGTATCAGAATTGGCAAAAGAACTCAATTTAGACAGCATTTTCAAATTTGGATCCAGAGCTCAAATTCGATCGAGAAACACATATTGAATGCTATCTGGAATGCAGAAGCTGAGAAAGCAGTCGATTGGTTGATCTGAGCTTTCCCTGAGAAGGGACAGCAAAGTGTTATCAGAATTGGCAAAAGAACTCAATTTAGACAGGAATTGCAAATTTGGATACAGAGCTCAAATTCGAACGTGAAAAACATGTTGGATGTTGTTTGGGATGCAGAAGCTGAAAAAGCAGTCGATTGGTTGATCTGACCTTTCCCTGAGTAGTTACAGCAAAGCATATATCAGAAAAGTTACAGCAGTGTTATCTCAGAATTGGCAAAAGAACTCAATTTAGACAGCATTTGCAAATTTGGATCCAGAGCTCAAATTCGATCGAGAAACACATATTGAATGCTATCTGGGATGCAGAAGCTGAAGAACCACTCGATTGGTTGATCTGAGCTTTCCATTAGATGTTACAGCCAAGAGTATCTCAGAACTGGCAAAAGAACTCAATTTAGACAGGGATTGCAAATTTGGATCCAGAGATCAACTTCGAAATAGAAACACATATTGGATGGAATCTGAGGTGCTGAAGCTGGAAAAGGAGTCGATTGGTTGATCTGAGCTTTCCCTGAGAAGTTACAGCAGTGTTTTCTCAGAATTAGCAAAAGAACTCAATTTAGTCAGGAACTGCAAATTTGGATCCAGAGCTCAACTTCGAACGAGAAACACATATTGGATGCTGTCTGGGATGTAGGAGCTGAAAAAGCAGTTGATTGGTTGATCTGACCTTTCCCTGAGTAGTTACAGCAAAGCGTATATCAGAAAAGTTACAGGAAAGTGTTATCAGAATTAGCAAAGAACTCAATTTAGACAGCATTTGCAAATTTGGATCCAGAGCTCAAATTCGATCGAGAAACACATATTGAATGCTATCTGGGATGCAGAAACTGAAGAACCACTCGTTTGGTTGATCTGAGCTTTCCCTGAGAAGTTACAGCAAAGTGTTATCTCAGAATTAGCAAAGAACTCAATTTAGACAGTAATTGCAAATTTGGATCCAGAGGTCAAATTCGAATGAGAAACACATATTGGATGCTCTCTGAGATGCAGAAGCTGAGAAAGCAGTCGATTGGTTGATCTGAGCTTGCCCTGAGAAGGGACAGCAAAGTGTTATCAGAATTGGCAAAAGAACTCAATTTAGACAGGAATTGCAAATTTGGATACAGAGCTCAAATTCGAACATGAAAAACATGTTGGATGCTGTTTGGGATGCAGAAGCTGAAAAAGCAGTCGATTGGTTGATCTGACTTTTCCCTGAGTAGTTACAGCAAAGCATATATCAGAAAAGTTACAGCAGTGTTATCTCAGAATTGGCAAAAGAACTCAATTTAGACAGCATTTGCAAATTTGGATCCAGAGGTCAAATTTGATCAAGAAACACATATTGAATGCTATCTGGGATGCAGAAGGTGAGGAACCACTCGATTGGTTGATCTGAGCTTTCCCTTAGATGTTACAGCCAAGAGTATCTCAGAACTGGCAAAAGAACTCAATTTAGACAGGGATTGCAAATTTGGATCCAGAGATCAACTTCGAAATAGAAACACATATTGGATGGAATCTGAGGTGCTGAAGCTGGAAAAGCAGTCGATTGGTTGATCTGAGCTTTCCCTGAGAAGTTACAGCAGTGTTTTCTCAGAATTAGCAAAAGAACTCAATTTAGTCAGGAACTGCAAATTTGGATCCAGAGCTCAACTTCGAATGAGAAACACATATTGGATGCTGTCTGGGATGTAGAAGCTGAAAAAGCAGTCGATTGGTTGATCTGACCTTTCCCTGAGTAGTTACAGCAAAGCATATATCAGAAAAGTTACAGGAAAGTGTTATCAGAATTAGCAAAGAACTCAATTTAGACAGCAATTGCAAATTTGGATCCAGAGATCAAATTCGAATGAGAAACACATATTGGATGCTCTCTGGGATGCAGAAGCTGAGAAAGAAGTCGATTGGTTGATCTGAGCTTTCCCTGAGAAGTTACAGCAAAGTGTATCTCAGAATTGGCAAAAGACCTCAATTTAGACAGCATTTTCAAATTTGGGTCCAGAGCTCAAATTTGAACGATAAACACATGTTGAATGCTGTCTGGGATACAGAAGCTGAGAAAGTTACAGCAAAGTGTATCTCAGAATTGGCAAAAGACCTCAATTTAGACAGCATTTTCAAATTTGGGTCCAGAGCTCAAATTTGAACGATAAACACATGTTGAATGCTGTCTGGGATGCAGAAGCTGAGAAAGTTACAGCAAAGTGTTATCTCAGAATTTGCAGAGCTCAAATTTGAACGATAAACACATGTTGAATGCCGTCTGGGATGCAGAAGCTGAGAAGTTACAGCAAAGTGTTATCTCAGAATTTGCAAAAGAACTCAATTTAGACAGCAATTGCAAATTTGGATCCAGAGGTCAAATTCGAATGAGAAACACATATTGGATGCTCTCTGGGATGCAGAAGCTGAGAAAGAAGTTGATTGGTTGATCTGAACTTTCCCTGAGAAGGTACAGCAAAATGGTATCAGAATTGGCAAAAGAACTCAATTTAGACAGCATTTTCAAATTTGGATCCAGAGCTCAAATTCGAACGATAAACACATGTTGGATGATGTCTGGGATGCAGAAGCTGAAAAAGCAGTCGATTGGTTGATCTGACCTTTCCCTGAGTAGTTACAGCAAAGCATATATCAGAAAAGTTACAGCAAAGTGTTATCTCAGAATTGGCAAAAGAACTCAATTTAGACAGCATTTGCAAATTTGGATCCAGAGCTCAAATTCGATCGAGAAACACATATTGAATGCTATCTGGAATGCAGAAGCTGAGAAAGCAGTCGATTGGTTGATCTGAGCTTTCCCTGAGAAGGGACAGCAAAGTGTTATCAGAATTGGCAAAAGAACTCAATTTAGACAGGAATTGCAAATTTGGATACAGAGCTCAAATTCGAACGTGAAAAACATGTTGGATGTTGTTTGGGATGCAGAAGCTGAAAAAGCAGTCGATTGGTTGATCTGACCTTTCCCTGAGTAGTTACAGCAAAGCATATATCAGAAAAGTTACAGCAGTGTTATCTCAGAATTGGCAAAAGAACTCAATTTAGACAGCATTTGCAAATTTGGATCCAGAGCTCAAATTCGATCGAGAAACACATATTGAATGCTATCTGGGATGCAGAAGCTGAAGAACCACTCGATTGGTTGATCTGAGCTTTCCATTAGATGTTACAGCCAAGAGTATCTCAGAACTGGCAAAAGAACTCAATTTAGACAGGGATTGCAAATTTGGATCCAGAGATCAACTTCGAAATAGAAACACATATTGGATGGAATCTGAGGTGCTGAAGCTGGAAAAGCAGTCGATTGGTTGATCTGAGCTTTCCCTGAGAAGTTACAGCAGTGTTTTCTCAGAATTAGCAAAAGAACTCAATTTAGTCAGGAACTGCAAATTTGGATCCAGAGCTCAACTTCGAACGAGAAACACATATTGGATGCTGTCTGGGATGTAGGAGCTGAAAAAGCAGTTGATTGGTTGATCTGACCTTTCCCTGAGTAGTTACAGCAAAGCGTATATCAGAAAAGTTACAGGAAAGTGTTATCAGAATTAGCAAAGAACTCAATTTAGACAGCATTTGCAAATTTGGATCCAGAGCTCAAATTCGATCGAGAAACACATATTGAATGCTATCTGGGATGCAGAAACTGAAGAACCACTCGATTGGTTGATCTGAGCTTTCCCTCAGAAGTTACAGCCAAGCGTATCTCAGAACTGGCAAAAGAACTCAATTTAGACAGGGATTGCAAATTTGGATCCAGAGCTCAACTTCGAAATAGAAACACATATTCAATGGAATCTGAGGTGCTGAAGCTGTAACAGCAGTCGATTGGTTGATCTGAGCTTTCCCTGAGAAGTTACAGCAAAGTGTATCTCAGAATTGGCAAAAGACCTCAATTTAGACAGCATTTTCAAATTTGGGTCCAGAGCTCAAATTTGAACGATAAACACATGTTGAATGCTGTCTGGGATGCAGAAGCTGAGAAAGCAGTCGATTGGTTGATCTGAGCTTTCCCTGAGAAGTTACGGCAAAGTGTTATCTCAGAATTTGCAAAAGAACTCAATTTAGCCAGGAACTGCAAATTTGGATCCAGAGCTCAACTTCGAACGAGAAACACATATTGGATGCTGTCTGGGATGTAGAAGCTGAAAAAGCAGTCGATTGGTTGATCTGAGATTCCCTGAGAAGGTACAGCAAAGATCAGAATTAGCAAAGAACTCAATTTAGACAGCATTTTCAAATTTGGATCCAGAGCTCAAATTCGAACGAGAAACACATATTGGATGCTGTCTGGGATGTAGAAGTTGAAAAAGCAGTCGATTGGTTGATCTGCGCTTTCCCTGAAAACTTACAGCAAAGTGTTATCAGAATTGGCAAAAGAACTCAATTTAGACAGCATTTGCAAATTTGGATCCAGAGCTCAAATTCGATCGAGAAACACATATTGAATGCTATCTGGGATGCAGAAACTGAAGAACCACTCGATTGGTTGATCTGAGCTTTCCCTCAGAAGTTACAGCAGTGTTTTCTCAGAATTAGCAAAAGAACTCAATTTAGTCAGGAACTGCAAATTTGGATCCAGAGCTCAACTTCGAACGAGAAACACATATTGGATGCTGTCTGGGATGTAGGAGCTGAAAAAGCAGTTGATTGGTTGATCTGACCTTTCCCTGAGTAGTTACAGCAAAGCGTATATCAGAAAAGTTACAGGAAAGTGTTATCAGAATTAGCAAAGAACTCAATTTAGACAGCATTTGCAAATTTGGATCCAGAGCTCAAATTCGATCGAGAAACACATATTGAATGCTATCTGGGATGCAGAAACTGAAGAACCACTCGATTGGTTGATCTGAGCTTTCCCTCAGAAGTTACAGCCAAGCGTATCTCAGAACTGGCAAAAGAACTCAATTTAGACAGGGATTGCAAATTTGGATCCAGAGCTCAACTTCGAAATAGAAACACATATTCAATGGAATCTGAGGTGCTGAAGCTGTAACAGCAGTCGATTGGTTGATCTGAGCTTTCCCTGAGAAGTTACAGCAAAGTGTATCTCAGAATTGGCAAAAGACCTCAATTTAGACAGCATTTTCAAATTTGGGTCCAGAGCTCAAATTTGAACGATAAACACATGTTGAATGCTGTCTGGGATGCAGAAGCTGAGAAAGCAGTCGATTGGTTGATCTGAGCTTTCCCTGAGAAGTTACGGCAAAGTGTTATCTCAGAATTTGCAAAAGAACTCAATTTAGCCAGGAACTGCAAATTTGGATCCAGAGCTCAACTTCGAACGAGAAACACATATTGGATGCTGTCTGGGATGTAGAAGCTGAAAAAGCAGTCGATTGGTTGATCTGAGATTCCCTGAGAAGGTACAGCAAAGATCAGAATTAGCAAAGAACTCAATTTAGACAGCATTTTCAAATTTGGATCCAGAGCTCAAATTCGAACGAGAAACACATATTGGATGCTGTCTGGGATGTAGAAGTTGAAAAAGCAGTCGATTGGTTGATCTGCGCTTTCCCTGAAAACTTACAGCAAAGTGTTATCAGAATTGGCAAAAGAACTCAATTTAGACAGCATTTGCAAATTTGGATCCAGAGCTCAAATTCGATCGAGAAACACATATTGAATGCTATCTGGGATGCAGAAACTGAAGAACCACTCGATTGGTTGATCTGAGCTTTCCCTCAGAAGTTACAGCCAAGCGTATCTCAGAACTGGCAAAAGAACTCCATTTAGACAGGGATTGCAAATTTGGATCCAGAGCTCAACTTCAAAATAGAAACACATATTCAATGGAATCTGAGGTGCTGAAGCTGTAACAGCAGTCGATTGGTTGATCTGAGCTTTCCCTGAGAAGTTACAGCAAAGTGTATCTCAAAATTGGCAAAAGACCTCAATTTAGACAGCATTTTCAAATTTGGGTCCAGAGCTCAAATTTGAACGATAAACACATGTTGGATGCTGTCTGGGATGCAGAAGCTGAGAAAGCAGTCGATTGGTTGATCTGAGCTTTCCCTGAGAAGTTACAGCAAAGTGTTATCTCAGAATTTGCAAAAGAACTCAATTTAGACAGGAACTGCAAATTTGGATCCAGAGCTCAAATTCGAACGAGAAACACATATTGGATGCTGTCAGGGATGCAGAAGCTGAAAAGAAGTCAATTGGTTGATCTGAGCTTTCACTGAGTAGTTACAGCAAAGCATATATCAGAAAAGTTACAGGAAAGTGTTATCAGAATTAGCAAAGAACTCAATTTAGACAGCAATTGCAAATTTGGATCCAGAGATCAAATTCGAATGAGAAACACATATTGGATGCTCTCTGGGATGCAGAAGCTGAGAAAGAAGTCGATTGGTTGATCTGAGCTTTCCCTGAGAAGTTACAGCAAAGTGTATCTCAGAATTGGCAAAAGACCTCAATTTAGACAGCATTTTCAAATTTGGGTCCAGAGCTCAAATTTGAACGATAAACACATGTTGAATGCTGTCTGGGATGCAGAAGCTGAGAAAGCAGTCGATTGGTTGATCTGAGCTTTCCCTGAGAAGTTACGGCAAAGTGTTATCTCAGAATTTGCAAAAGAACTCAATTTAGCCAGGAACTGCAAATTTGGATCCAGAGCTCAACTTCGAATGAGAAACACATATTGGATGCTGTCTGGGATGTAGAAGCTGAAAAAGCAGTCGATTGGTTGATCTGAGATTCCCTGAGAATGTACAGCAAAGATCAGAATTAGCAAAGAACTCAATTTAGACAGCATTTTCAAATTTGGATCCAGAGCTCAAATTCGAACGAGAAACACATATTGGATGCTGTCTGGGATGTAGAAGTTGAAAAAGCAGTCGATTGGTTGATCTGAGCTTTCCCTGAAAACTTACAGCAAAGTGTTATCAGAATTGGCAAAAGAATTCAATTTAGACAGCAATTGCAAATTTGGATCCAGAGCTCAAATTCGAACGTGAAAAACATTTTGGATACTGTCTGGGATGCAGAAGCTGAATAAGCAGTCGATTGGTTGATCTGAGCTTTCCCTGAGAAGTTACGGCAAAGTGTTATCTCAGAATTTGCAAAAGAACTCAATTTAGACAGGAACTGCAAATTTGGATCCAGAGATCAACTTTGAAATAGAAACACATATTGGATGGAATCTGAGGTGCTGAAGCTGGAAAAGCAGTCGATTGGTTGATCTGAGCTTTCCCTGAGAAGTTACAGCAGTGTTTTCTCAGAATTAGCAAAAGAACTCAATTTAGTTAGGAACTGCAAATTTGGATCCAGAGCTCAACTTCGAATGAGAAACACATATTGGATGCTGTCTGGGATGTAGAAGCTGAAAAAGCAGTCGATTGGTTGATCTGACCTTTCCCTGAGTAGTTAGAGCAAAGCATATATCAGAAAAGTTACAGGAAAGTGTTATCTCAGAATTAGCAAAGAACTCAATTTAGACGGCATTTTCAAATTTGGATCCAGAGCTCAAATTCAAACGATAAACACATGTTGGATGATGTCTGGGATGCAGAAGCTGAAAAAGCAGTCGATTGGTTGATCTGAGCTTTCCCTGAGAAGTTACAGCAAAGTGTTATCAGAATTGGCAAAAGAATTCAATTTATACAGCAATTGCAAATTTGGATCCAGAGCTCAAATTCGAACGTGAAAAACATGTTGGATACTGTCTGGGATGCAGAAGCTGAAAAAGCAGTCGATTGGTTGATCTGACCTTTCCCTGAGTAGTTACAGCAAAGCGTATATCAGAAAAGTTACAGGGGGCTTCCGGTTCCGGCTCCTGCGGCGACGGGCGAGCCTAGCACTCGCTCGCCGCTTTGTTTCTCTTTCTGCCCCCCCATGGGGGCGAGACCCCTCTTGTTTGAGGGTCTCCCATAAAGCCGGCTCGTCGGGGGGCGCCCCCCCCCATGGCGGTGGAGGAAGTGGCCCCCGGCGCGGCTTAGGTGAGGGAGAACATGCTGCGGGGGGTTCTCCCTTCGCCTAAGGGAGACGGCGCCATTCATAACAATGAAGAGGGTTAATCGGCTCAGTCGGAAGGCTTCCCGAGGCTTCAGCTGCGAGGGGAGAGTGAGTTTTTAAAAAACTTTTTTTCTGCTGTCAGCCAGGCTGAAAGGACTGGGAGGGGGGAGTTTGTTTTCAAAAAAAACCCCTCGGACTTAAGCGGCACTTGGAAATGGCTTCTTGTGGAGAGAAAGCGGAAATCTCTAATCCTAACTGTTTGCAGCAAGGGAAAGTTGTTTGTGGTTGTTTGCAACAATGTCTCTAGGTCTGGCTGAAACAATTTCTTTTACCACTCTCTCCTCTGGGCTCTGAGTTTGGGCGGTGGAAGATGGCCCCTCTTTGTTCCTGACTGACTATTTTACTTATGGAAAATTTCCAGCGTCTCTTTGCAACTTGGACTCCCTCTGGATATTAAGGGGAAAAATTTTTTCTTTGGATTTGTGATTTCTTCTCTGGAGTATCTTCGTTATTATACTTATTGATTTGGAAAACTGTCTCTCTCTTGGTTCCTGAATTTTACAACTTTACAACTCTGGACTGAACTTTTGGCTCCTGGTTTGCCTCAACAGCCCCACCCCAAAAACGCCATTTTAGTGGCACTGACTTTAACAATTAATCATGGCACAAGAAACAGCACTGGCAAGCTTAGAACAAAGGATGGCTTCTCTTGAAACTGTTATACAAACTTTGGTACAAGAGATTAAAGCCCAGAGGGCAGAAAATATCAACTTCAAGAAGGAGCTATTGGATACACGGAAGCAGGTGCTGGAAAATACACAGAAGAATGAAGAACTGGAAGGGGGGCTGGTGGGGGCTAAAGGAGAGATTAAAAATGTTACTAATGAGGTTGTGGAAATAAATGGGCATGTGTCTAGGATTGATATGGAAAGAATGACATATTTTTTGAGATTTCAGAATGTTTTTGAGCAACCTGGTGAATGCCTCCCTGATCTTATGAGCATGATTATAGCAGACTATTTACAAAAACCTAAGGATGAGATCAGGGGGGACATTGACCTAGCTTATAGAATAAATTCAGCATATGCCAGGATAAATGAAGTGCCTAGAGAGATACATGTGAAATTTGTTAGAAGGTCAACCAGAGAGGAAATCCTGAAAGTGCAGAGAGGGAGTCCGTTAATTTACCAACAAAAAACGGTTGCCATCTTGAAGCAGATCCCTAGAAAGATTAGAGATGCAAGAAGGAAATTTTCCTTCTTGTCTAAAACATTGTTTGATCATGGGATTTGGTTCAAGTGGGTGACACCTGAAGGGATGCTGGTGTTCTGGGAAGGAGGAAGAGTGAGGATTAAAACAGTTGCTGAGGCGGAAGCCTTTCTTAAAAAACATTCCTCTATCCTGGGGGAGGACTCAGGGGGGACAGAGGGGGCCACGGCCCCGCTCACTGGGGGCCTGGGAGGAGAAAAAGAAGATACAATTGCCAAGAGACTTAGATCAAAAAAAATAAATAACTTTGCGTTGATTTTTTCTGATTAATTTTGCATAATATTTGTATTTGGATTTTTTGTAAATGTCTGACAGTATAGAACTGAGAACTTAGGTATATGTACTTGCTTTCACTTTGTAGTGTTAAGATAATAATTTTTTCTTTTATTGTTATTGATGTATTTTGAGGCCCCGGAAGGGCCGACGACTTTGACGTGAATACTCTCAAAATTTCTTTGTATCCCTTACCCCACCCCATAGAAAAAATTGTAAAACCAACAAAACTTATTCAATATAAAAAAAAAGTTACAGGAAAGTGTTATCTCAGAATTAGCAAAGAACTCAATTTAGACAGCAATTGCAAATTTGGATCCAGAGGTCAAATTCGAATGAGAAACACATATTGGATGCTCTCTGGGATGCAGAAGCTGAGAAAGAAGTCGATTGGTTGATCTGAGCTTTCCCTGAGAAGGTACAGCAAAATGTTATCAGAATTGGCAAAAGAACTCAATTTAGACAGCATTTTCAAATTTGGATCCAGAGCTCAAATTCGAACGATAAACACATGTTGGATGATGTCTGGGATGCAGAAGCTGAAAAAGCAGTCGATTGGTTGATCTGACCTTTCCCTGAGTAGTTACAGCAAAGCATATATCAGAAAAGTTACAGCAAAGTGTTATCTCAGAATTGGCAAAAGAACTCAATTTAGACAGCATTTGCAAATTTGGATCCAGAGCTCAAATTCGATCGAGAAACACATATTGAATGCTATCTGGGATGCAGAAACTGAAGAACCACTCGATTGGTTGATCTGAGCTTTCCCTCAGAAGTTACAGCCAAGCGTATCTCAGAACTGGCAAAAGAACTCCATTTAGACAGGGATTGCAAATTTGGATCCAGAGCTCAACTTCAAAATAGAAACACATATTCAATGGAATCTGAGGTGCTGAAGCTGTAACAGCAGTCGATTGGTTGATCTGAGCTTTCCCTGAGAAGTTACAGCAAAGTGTATCTCAGAATTGGCAAAAGACCTCAATTTAGACAGCATTTTCAAATTTGGGTCCAGAGCTCAAATTTGAACGATAAACACATGTTGAATGCTGTCTGGGATGCAGAAGCTGAGAAAGCAGTCGATTGGTTGATCTGAGCTTTCCCTGAGAAGTTACGGCAAAGTGTTATCTCAATTTAGCCAGGAACTGCAAATTTGGATCCAGAGCTCAACTTCGAACGAGAAACACATATTGGATGCTGTCTGGGATGTAGAAGCTGAAAAAGCAGTCGATTGGTTGATCTGAGATTCCCTGAGAATGTACAGCAAAGATCAGAATTAGCAAAGAACTCAATTTAGACAGCATTTTCAAATTTGGATCCAGAGCTCAAATTCGAACGAGAAACACATATTGGATGCTGTCTGGGATGTAGAAGTTGAAAAAGCAGTCGATTGGTTGATCTGAGCTTTCCCTGAAAACTTACAGCAAAGTGTTATCAGAATTGGCAAAAGAATTCAATTTAGACAGCAATTGCAAATTTGGATCCAGAGCTCAAATTCGATCGAGAAACACATATTGAATGCTATCTGGGATGCAGAAACTGAAGAACCACTCGATTGGTTGATCTGAGCTTTCCCTCAGAAGTTACAGCCAAGCGTATCTCAGAACTGGCAAAAGAACTCAATTTAGACAGGGATTGCAAATTTGGATCCAGAGCTCAACTTCGAAATAGAAACACATATTCAATGGAATCTGAGGTGCTGAAGCTGTAACAGCAGTCGATTGGTTGATCTGAGCTTTCCCTGAGAAGTTACAGCAAAGTGTTATCTCAGAATTTGCAAAAGATCTCAATTTAGACAGGAACTGCAAATTTGGATCCAGAGCTCAAATTCGAACGAGAAACACATATTGGATGCTGTCAGGGATGCAGAAGCTGAAAAGAAGTCAATTGGTTGATCTGAGCTTTCACTGAGAAGTTACAGCAGTGTTTTCTCAGAATTACCAAAAGAACTCAATTTAGTCAGGAACTGCAAATTTGGATCCAGAGCTCAACTTCGAACGACAAACACATATTGGATGCTGTCTGGGATGTAGAAGCTGAAAAAGCAGTCGATTGGTTGATCTGACCTTTCAATGAGTAGTTACAGCAAAGCGTATATCAGAAAAGTTACAGGAAAGTGTTATCTCAGAATTAGCAAAGAACTCAATTTAGACAGCAATTGCAAATTTGAATCCAGAGGTCAAATTCGAATGAGAAATACATATTAGATGCTTTCTGGGATGCAGAAGCTGAGAAAGCAGTTGATTGGTTGATCTGAGCTTTCCCTGAGAAGTTACAGCAAAGTGTTATCTCAGAATTTGCAAAAGAACTCAATTTAGAAAGCATTTGCAAATTTGGATCCAGAGCTCAAATTCGATCGAGAAACACATATTGAATGCTATCTGGGATGCAGAAACTGAAGAACCACTCGTTTGGTTGATCTGAGCTTTCCCTGAGAAGTTACAGCAAAGTGTTATCTCAGAATTAGCAAAGAACTCAATTTAGACAGCAATTGCAAATTTGGATCCAGAGGTCAAATTCGAATGAGAAACACATATTGGATGCTCTCTGAGATGCAGAAGCTGAGAAAGCAGTCGATTGGTTGATCTGAGCTTGCCCTGAGAAGGGACAGCAAAGTGTTATCAGAATTGGCAAAAGAACTCAATTTAGACAGGAATTGCAAATTTGGATACAGAGCTCAAATTCGAACGTGAAAAACATGTTGGATGCTGTTTGGGATGCAGAAGCTGAAAAAGCAGTCGATTGGTTGATCTGACTTTTCCCTGAGTAGTTACAGCAAAGCATATATCAGAAAAGTTACAGCAGTGTTATCTCAGAATTGGCAAAAGAACTCAATTTAGACAGCATTTGCAAATTTGGATCCAGAGCTCAAATTTGATCAAGAAACACATATTGAATGCTATCTGGGATGCAGAAGGTGAGGAACAACTCGATTGGTTGATCTGAGCTTTCCCTTAGATGTTACAGCCAAGAGTATCTCAGAACTGGCAAAAGAACTCAATTTAGACAGGGATTGCAAATTTGGATCCAGAGATCAACTTCGAAATAGAAACACATATTGGATGGAATCTGAGGTGCTGAAGCTGGAAAAGCAGTCGATTGGTTGATCTGAGCTTTCCCTGAGAAGTTACAGCAGTGTTTTCTCAGAATTAGCAAAAGAACTCAATTTAGTCAGGAACTGCAAATTTGGATCCAGAGCTCAACTTCGAATGAGAAACACATATTGGATGCTGTCTGGGATGTAGAAGCTGAAAAAGCAGTCGATTGGTTGATCTGACCTTTCCCTGAGTAGTTACAGCAAAGCGTATATCAGAAAAGTTACAGGAAAGTGTTATCAGAATTAGCAAAGAACTCAATTTAGACAGCAATTGCAAATTTGGATCCAGAGATCAAATTCGAATGAGAAACACATATTGGATGCTCTCTGGGATGCAGAAGCTGAGAAAGAAGTCGATTGGTTGATCTGAGCTTTCCCTGAGAAGTTACAGCAAAGTGTATCTCAGAATTGGCAAAAGACCTCAATTTAGACAGCATTTTCAAATTTGGGTCCAGAGCTCAAATTTGAACGATAAACACATGTTGAATGCTGTCTGGGATACAGAAGCTGAGAAAGTTACAGCAAAGTGTATCTCAGAATTGGCAAAAGACCTCAATTTAGACAGCATTTTCAAATTTGGGTCCAGAGCTCAAATTTGAACGATAAACACATGTTGAATGCTGTCTGGGATGCAGAAGCTGAGAAAGTTACAGCAAAGTGTTATCTCAGAATTTGCAGAGCTCAAATTTGAACGATAAACACATGTTGAATGCCGTCTGGGATGCAGAAGCTGAGAAGTTACAGCAAAGTGTTATCTCAGAATTTGCAAAAGAACTCAATTTAGACAGCAATTGCAAATTTGGATCCAGAGGTCAAATTCGAATGAGAAACACATATTGGATGCTCTCTGGGATGCAGAAGCTGAGAAAGAAGTTGATTGGTTGATCTGAACTTTCCCTGAGAAGGTACAGCAAAATGGTATCAGAATTGGCAAAAGAACTCAATTTAGACAGCATTTTCAAATTTGGATCCAGAGCTCAAATTCGAACGATAAACACATGTTGGATGATGTCTGGGATGCAGAAGCTGAAAAAGCAGTCGATTGGTTGATCTGACCTTTCCCTGAGTAGTTACAGCAAAGCATATATCAGAAAAGTTACAGCAAAGTGTTATCTCAGAATTGGCAAAAGAACTCAATTTAGACAGCATTTGCAAATTTGGATCCAGAGCTCAAATTCGATCGAGAAACACATATTGAATGCTATCTGGAATGCAGAAGCTGAGAAAGCAGTCGATTGGTTGATCTGAGCTTTCCCTGAGAAGGGACAGCAAAGTGTTATCAGAATTGGCAAAAGAACTCAATTTAGACAGGAATTGCAAATTTGGATACAGAGCTCAAATTCGAACGTGAAAAACATGTTGGATGTTGTTTGGGATGCAGAAGCTGAAAAAGCAGTCGATTGGTTGATCTGACCTTTCCCTGAGTAGTTACAGCAAAGCATATATCAGAAAAGTTACAGCAGTGTTATCTCAGAATTGGCAAAAGAACTCAATTTAGACAGCATTTGCAAATTTGGATCCAGAGCTCAAATTCGATCGAGAAACACATATTGAATGCTATCTGGGATGCAGAAGCTGAAGAACCACTCGATTGGTTGATCTGAGCTTTCCATTAGATGTTACAGCCAAGAGTATCTCAGAACTGGCAAAAGAACTCAATTTAGACAGGGATTGCAAATTTGGATCCAGAGATCAACTTCGAAATAGAAACACATATTGGATGGAATCTGAGGTGCTGAAGCTGGAAAAGCAGTCGATTGGTTGATCTGAGCTTTCCCTGAGAAGTTACAGCAAAGTGTTATCTCAGAATTTGCAAAAGAACTCAATTTAGCCAGGAACTGCAAATTTGGATCCAGAGCTCAACTTCGAACGAGAAACACATATTGGATGCTGTCTGGGATGTAGAAGCTGAAAAAGCAGTCGATTGGTTGATCTGAGATTCCCTGAGAAGGTACAGCAAAGATCAGAATTAGCAAAGAACTCAATTTAGACAGCATTTTCAAATTTGGATCCAGAGCTCAAATTCGAACGAGAAACACATATTGGATGCTGTCTGGGATGTAGAAGTTGAAAAAGCAGTCGATTGGTTGATCTGAGCTTTCCCTGAAAACTTACAGCAAAGTGTTATCAGAATTGGCAAAAGAATTCAATTTAGACAGCAATTGCAAATTTGGATCCAGAGCTCAAATCCGAACGTGAAAAACATGTTGGATACTGTCTGGGATGCAGAAGCTGAATAAGCAGTCGATTGGTTGATCTGAGCTTTCCCTGAGAAGTTACGGCAAAGTGTTATCTCAGAATTTGCAAAAGAACTCAATTTAGACAGGAACTGCAAATTTGGATCCAGAGTTCAACTTCGAACAAGAAACACATATTGGATGCTGTCTGGGATGTAGAAGCTGAAAAAGCAGTCGATTGGTTTATCTGACCTTTCCCTGAGTAGTTAGAGCAAAGCATATATCAGAAAAGTTACAGGAAAGTGTTATCTCAGAATTAGCAAAGAACTCAATTTAGACGGCATTTTCAAATTTGGATCCAGAGCTCAAATTCAAACGATAAACACATGTTGGATGATGTCTGGGATGCAGAAGCTGAAAAAGCAGTCGATTGGTTGATCTGAGCTTTCCCTGAGAAGTTACAGCAAAGTGTTATCAGAATTGGCAAAAGAATTCAATTTAGACAGCAATTGCAAATTTGGATCCAGAGCTCAAATTCGAACGTGAAAAACATGTTGGATACTGTCTGGGATGCAGAAGCTGAAAAAGCAGTCGATTGGTTGATCTGACCTTTCCCTGAGTAGTTACAGCAAAGCGTATATCAGAAAAGTTACAGGGGGCTTCCGGTTCCGGCTCCTGCGGCGACGGGCGAGCCTAGCGCTCGCTCGCCGCTTTGTTTCTCTTTCTGCCCCCCCACGGGGGCGAGACCCCTCTTGTTTGAGGGTCTCCCATAAAGCCGGCTCGTCGGGGGGCGCCCCCCCCACGGCGGTGGAGGAAGTGGCCCCCGGCGCGGCTTAGGTGAGGGAGAACATGCTGCGGGGGGTTCTCCCTTCGCCTAAGGAAGACGGCGCCATTCATAACAATGAAGAGGGTTAATCGGCTCAGTCGGAAGGCTTCCCGAGATTTCAGCTGCGAGGGGAGAGTGAGTTTTTAAAAAACTTTTTTTCTGCTGTCAGCCAGGCTGAAAGGACTGGGAGGGGGGAGTTTGTTTTCAAAAAAAACCCCTCGGACTTAAGCGGCACTTGGAAATGGCTTCTCGTGGAGAGAAAGCGGAAATCTCTAATCCTAACTGTTTGCAGCAAGGGAAAGTTGTTTGTGGTTGTTTGCAACAATGTCTCTAGGTCTGGCTGAAACAATTTCTTTTACCACTCTCTCCTCTGGGCTCTGAGTTTGGGCGGTGGAAGATGGCCCCTCTTTGTTCCTGACTGACTATTTTACTTATGGAAAATTTCCAGCGTCTCTTTGCAACTTGGACTCCCTCTGGATATTAAGGGAAAATTTTTTTTTCTTTGGATTTGTGATTTCTTCTCTGGAGTATCTTCGTTATTATACTTATTGATTTGGAAAACTGTCTCTCTCTTGGTTCCTGAATTTTACAACTTTACAACTCTGGACTGAACTTTTGGCTCCTGGTTTGCCTCAACAGCCCCACCCCAAAAACGCCATTTTAGTGGCACTGACTTTAACAATTAATCATGGCACAAGAAACAGCACTGGCAAGCTTAGAACAAAGGATGGCTTCTCTTGAAACTGTTATACAAACTTTGGTACAAGAGATTAAAGCCCAGAGGGCAGAAAATATCAACTTCAAGAAGGAGCTATTGGATACACGGAAGCAGGTGCTGGAAAATACACAGAAGAATGAAGAACTGGAAGGGGGGCTGGTGGGGGCTAAAGGAAAGATTAAAAATGTTACTAATGAGGTTGTGGAAATAAATGGGCATGTGTCTAGGATTGATATGGAAAGAATGACATATTTTTTGAGATTTCAGAATGTTTTTGAGCAACCTGGTGAATGCCTCCCTGATCTTATGAGCATGATTATAGCAGACTATTTACAAAAACCTAAGGATGAGATCAGGGGGGACATTGACCTAGCTTATAGAATAAATTCAGCATATGCCAGGATAAATGAAGTGCCTAGAGAGATACATGTGAAATTTGTTAGAAGGTCAACCAGAGAGGAAATCCTGAAAGTGCAGAGAGGGAGTCCGTTAATTTACCAACAAAAAACGGTTGCCATCTTGAAGCAGATCCCTAGAAAGATTAGAGATGCAAGAAGGAAATTTTCCTTCTTGTCTAAAACATTGTTTGATCATGGGATTTGGTTCAAGTGGGTGACACCTGAAGGGATGCTGGTGTTCTGGGAAGGAGGAAGAGTGAGGATTAAAACAGTTGCTGAGGCGGAAGCCTTTCTTAAAAAACATTCCTCTATCCTGGGGGAGGACTCAGGGGGGACAGAGGGGGCCACGGCCCCGCTCACTGGGGGCCTGGGAGGAGAAAAAGAAGATACAATTGCCAAGAGACTTAGATCAAAAAAAATAAATAACTTTGCGTTGATTTTTTCTGATTAATTTTGCATAATATTTGTATTTGGATTTTTTGTAAATGTCTGACAGTATAGAACTGAGAACTTAGGTATATGTACTTGCTTTCACTTTGTAGTGTTAAGATAATAATTTTTTCTTTTATTGTTATTGATGTATTTTGAGGCCCCGGAAGGGCCGACGACTTTGACGTGAATACTCTCAAAATTTCTTTGTATCCCTTACCCTACCCTATAGAAAAAATTGTAAAACCAACAAAACTTTTTCAATATAAAAAAAAAGAAAAGTTACAGGAAAGTGTTATCTCAGAATTAGCAAAGAACTCAATTTAGACAGCAATTGCAAATTTGGATCCAGAGGTCAAATTCGAATGAGAAACACATATTGGATGCTCTCTGGGATGCAGAAGCTGAGAAAGAAGTCGATTGGTTGATCTGAGCTTTCCCTGAGAAGGTACAGCAAAATGTTATCAGAATTGGCAAAAGAACTCAATTTAGACAGCATTTTCAAATTTGGATCCAGAGCTCAAATTTGAACGATAAACACATGTTGGATGATGTCTGGGATGCAGAAGCTGAAAAAGCAGTCGATTGGTTGATCTGACCTTTCCCTGAGTAGTTACAGCAAAGCATATATCAGAAAAGTTACAGCAAAGTGTTATCTCAGAATTGGCAAAAGAACTCAATTTAGACAGCATTTGCAAATTTGGATCCAGAGCTCAAATTCGATCAAGAAACACATATTGAATGCTATCTGGGATGCAGAAACTGAAGAACCACTCGATTGGTTGATCTGAGCTTTCCCTCAGAAGTTACAGCCAAGCGTATCTCAGAACTGGCAAAAGAACTCAATTTAGACAGGGATTGCAAATTTGGATCCAGAGCTCAACTTCGAAATAGAAACACATATTCAATGGAATCTGAGGTGCTGAAGCTGTAACAGCAGTCGATTGGTTGATCTGAGCTTTCCCTGAGAAGTTACAGCAAAGTGTATCTCAAAATTGGCAAAAGACCTCAATTTAGACAGCATTTTCAAATTTGGGTCCAGAGCTCAAATTTGAACGATAAACACATGTTGGATGCTGTCTGGGATGCAGAAGCTGAGAAAGCAGTCGATTGGTTGATCTGAGCTTTCCCTGAGAAGTTACAGCAAAGTGTTATCTCAGAATTTGCAAAAGAACTCAATTTAGACAGGAACTGCAAATTTGGATCCAGAGCTCAAATTCGAACGAGAAACACATATTGGATGCTGTCAGGGATGCAGAAGCTGAAAAGAAGTCAATTGGTTGATCTGAGCTTTCACTGAGAAGTTACAGCAGTGTTTTCTCAGAATTACCAAAAGAACTCAATTTAGTCAGGAACTGCAAATTTGGATCCAGAGCTCAACTTCGAACGACAAACACATATTGGATGCTGTCTGGGATGTAGAAGCTGAAAAAGCAGTCGATTGGTTGATCTGACCTTTCAATGAGTAGTTACAGCAAAGCGTATATCAGAAAAGTTACAGGAAAGTGTTATCTCAGAATTAGCAAAGAACTCAATTTAGACAGCAATTGCAAATTTGAATCCAGAGGTCAAATTCGAATGAGAAATACATATTAGATGCTTTCTGGGATGCAGAAGCTGAGAAAGCAGTTGATTGGTTGATCTGAGCTTTCCCTGAGAAGTTACAGCAAAGTGTTATCTCAGAATTTGCAAAAGAACTCAATTTAGAAAGCATTTGCAAATTTGGATCCAGAGCTCAAATTCGATCGAGAAACACATATTGAATGCTATCTGGGATGCAGAAACTGAAGAACCACTCGTTTGGTTGATCTGAGCTTTCCCTGAGAAGTTACAGCAAAGTGTTATCTCAGAATTAGCAAAGAACTCAATTTAGACAGTAATTGCAAATTTGGATCCAGAGGTCAAATTCGAATGAGAAACACATATTGGATGCTCTCTGAGATGCAGAAGCTGAGAAAGCAGTCGATTGGTTGATCTGAGCTTGCCCTGAGAAGGGACAGCAAAGTGTTATCAGAATTGGCAAAAGAACTCAATTTAGACAGGAATTGCAAATTTGGATACAGAGCTCAAATTCGAACATGAAAAACATGTTGGATGCTGTTTGGGATGCAGAAGCTGAAAAAGCAGTCGATTGGTTGATCTGACTTTTCCCTGAGTAGTTACAGCAAAGCATATATCAGAAAAGTTACAGCAGTGTTATCTCAGAATTGGCAAAAGAACTCAATTTAGACAGCATTTGCAAATTTGGATCCAGAGCTCAAATTTGATCAAGAAACACATATTGAATGCTATCTGGGATGCAGAAGGTGAGGAACCACTCGATTGGTTGATCTGAGCTTTCCCTTAGATGTTACAGCCAAGAGTATCTCAGAACTGGCAAAAGAACTCAATTTAGACAGGGATTGCAAATTTGGATCCAGAGATCAACTTCGAAATAGAAACACATATTGGATGGAATCTGAGGTGCTGAAGCTGGAAAAGCAGTCGATTGGTTGATCTGAGCTTTCCCTGAGAAGTTACAGCAGTGTTTTCTCAGAATTAGCAAAAGAACTCAATTTAGTCAGGAACTGCAAATTTGGATCCAGAGCTCAACTTCGAATGAGAAACACATATTGGATGCTGTCTGGGATGTAGAAGCTGAAAAAGCAGTCGATTGGTTGATCTGACCTTTCCCTGAGTAGTTACAGCAAAGCATATATCAGAAAAGTTACAGGAAAGTGTTATCAGAATTAGCAAAGAACTCAATTTAGACAGCAATTGCAAATTTGGATCCAGAGATCAAATTCGAATGAGAAACACATATTGGATGCTCTCTGGGATGCAGAAGCTGAGAAAGAAGTCGATTGGTTGATCTGAGCTTTCCCTGAGAAGTTACAGCAAAGTGTATCTCAGAATTGGCAAAAGACCTCAATTTAGACAGCATTTTCAAATTTGGGTCCAGAGCTCAAATTTGAACGATAAACACATGTTGAATGCTGTCTGGGATACAGAAGCTGAGAAAGTTACAGCAAAGTGTATCTCAGAATTGGCAAAAGACCTCAATTTAGACAGCATTTTCAAATTTGGGTCCAGAGCTCAAATTTGAACGATAAACACATGTTGAATGCTGTCTGGGATGCAGAAGCTGAGAAAGTTACAGCAAAGTGTTATCTCAGAATTTGCAGAGCTCAAATTTGAATGATAAACACATGTTGAATGCCGTCTGGGATGCAGAAGCTGAGAAGTTACAGCAAAGTGTTATCTCAGAATTTGCAAAAGAACTCAATTTAGACAGCAATTGCAAATTTGGATCCAGAGGTCAAATTCGAATGAGAAACACATATTGGATGCTCTCTGGGATGCAGAAGCTGAGAAAGAAGTTGATTGGTTGATCTGAACTTTCCCTGAGAAGGTACAGCAAAATGGTATCAGAATTGGCAAAAGAACTCAATTTAGACAGCATTTTCAAATTTGGATCCAGAGCTCAAATTCGATCGAGAAACACATATTGAATGCTATCTGGAATGCAGAAGCTGAGAAAGCAGTCGATTGGTTGATCTGAGCTTTCCCTGAGAAGGGACAGCAAAGTGTTATCAGAATTGGCAAAAGAACTCAATTTAGACAGGAATTGCAAATTTGGATACAGAGCTCAAATTCGAACGTGAAAAACATGTTGGATGTTGTTTGGGATGCAGAAGCTGAAAAAGCAGTAGATTGGTTGATCTGACCTTTCCCTGAGTAGTTACAGCAAAGCATATATCAGAAAAGTTACAGCAGTGTTATCTCAGAATTGGCAAAAGAACTCAATTTAGACAGCATTTGCAAATTTGGATCCAGAGCTCAAATTCGATCGAGAAACACATATTGAATGCTATCTGGGATGCAGAAGCTGAAGAACCACTCGATTGGTTGATCTGAGCTTTCCATTAGATGTTACAGCCAAGAGTATCTCAGAACTGGCAAAAGAACTCAATTTAGACAGGGATTGCAAATTTGGATCCAGAGATCAACTTCGAAATAGAAACACATATTGGATGGAATCTGAGGTGCTGAAGCTGGAAAAGCAGTCGATTGGTTGATCTGAGCTTTCCCTGAGAAGTTACAGCAGTGTTTTCTCAGAATTAGCAAAAGAACTCAATTTAGTCAGGAACTGCAAATTTGGATCCAGAGCTCAACTTCGAACGAGAAACACATATTGGATGCTGTCTGGGATGTAGGAGCTGAAAAAGCAGTTGATTGGTTGATCTGACCTTTCCCTGAGTAGTTACAGCAAAGCGTATATCAGAAAAGTTACAGGAAAGTGTTATCAGAATTAGCAAAGAACTCAATTTAGACAGCATTTGCAAATTTGGATCCAGAGCTCAAATTCGATCGAGAAACACATATTGAATGCTATCTGGGATGCAGAAACTGAAGAACCACTCGTTTGGTTGATCTGAGCTTTCCCTGAGAAGTTACAGCAAAGTGTTATCTCAGAATTAGCAAAGAACTCAATTTAGACAGTAATTGCAAATTTGGATCCAGAGGTCAAATTCGAATGAGAAACACATATTGGATGCTCTCTGAGATGCAGAAGCTGAGAAAGCAGTCGATTGGTTGATCTGAGCTTGCCCTGAGAAGGGACAGCAAAGTGTTATCAGAATTGGCAAAAGAACTCAATTTAGACAGGAATTGCAAATTTGGATACAGAGCTCAAATTCGAACATGAAAAACATGTTGGATGCTGTTTGGGATGCAGAAGCTGAAAAAGCAGTCGATTGGTTGATCTGACTTTTCCCTGAGTAGTTACAGCAAAGCATATATCAGAAAAGTTACAGCAGTGTTATCTCAGAATTGGCAAAAGAACTCAATTTAGACAGCATTTGCAAATTTGGATCCAGAGCTCAAATTTGATCAAGAAACACATATTGAATGCTATCTGGGATGCAGAAGGTGAGGAACCACTCGATTGGTTGATCTGAGCTTTCCCTTAGATGTTACAGCCAAGAGTATCTCAGAACTGGCAAAAGAACTCAATTTGGACAGGGATTGCAAATTTGGATCCAGAGATCAACTTCGAAATAGAAACACATATTGGATGGAATCTGAGGTGCTGAAGCTGGAAAAGCAGTCGATTGGTTGATCTGAGCTTTCCCTGAGAAGTTACAGCAGTGTTTTCTCAGAATTAGCAAAAGAACTCAATTTAGTCAGGAACTGCAAATTTGGATCCAGAGCTCAACTTCGAATGAGAAACACATATTGGATGCTGTCTGGGATGTAGAAGCTGAAAAAGCAGTCGATTGGTTGATCTGACCTTTCCCTGAGTAGTTACAGCAAAGCATATATCAGAAAAGTTACAGGAAAGTGTTATCAGAATTAGCAAAGAACTCAATTTAGACAGCAATTGCAAATTTGGATCCAGAGATCAAATTCGAATGAGAAACACATATTGGATGCTCTCTGGGATGCAGAAGCTGAGAAAGAAGTCGATTGGTTGATCTGAGCTTTCCCTGAGAAGTTACAGCAAAGTGTATCTCAGAATTGGCAAAAGACCTCAATTTAGACAGCATTTTCAAATTTGGGTCCAGAGCTCAAATTTGAACGATAAACACATGTTGAATGCTGTCTGGGATACAGAAGCTGAGAAAGTTACAGCAAAGTGTATCTCAGAATTTGCAGAGCTCAAATTTGAACGATAAACACATGTTGAATGCCGTCTGGGATGCAGAAGCTGAGAAGTTACAGCAAAGTGTTATCTCAGAATTTGCAAAAGAACTCAATTTAGACAGCAATTGCAAATTTGGATCCAGAGGTCAAATTCGAATGAGAAACACATATTGGATGCTCTCTGGGATGCAGAAGCTGAGAAAGAAGTTGATTGGTTGATCTGAACTTTCCCTGAGAAGGTACAGCAAAATGGTATCAGAATTGGCAAAAGAACTCAATTTAGACAGCATTTTCAAATTTGGATCCAGAGCTCAAATTCGAACGATAAACACATGTTGGATGATGTCTGGGATGCAGAAGCTGAAAAAGCAGTCGATTGGTTGATCTGACCTTTCCCTGAGTAGTTACAGCAAAGCATATATCAGAAAAGTTACAGCAAAGTGTTATCTCAGAATTGGCAAAAGAACTCAATTTAGACAGCATTTGCAAATTTGGATCCAGAGCTCAAATTCGATCGAGAAACACATATTGAATGCTATCTGGAATGCAGAAGCTGAGAAAGCAGTCGATTGGTTGATCTGAGCTTTCCCTGAGAAGGGACAGCAAAGTGTTATCAGAATTGGCAAAAGAACTCAATTTAGACAGGAATTGCAAATTTGGATACAGAGCTCAAATTCGAACGTGAAAAACATGTTGGATGTTGTTTGGGATGCAGAAGCTGAAAAAGCAGTCGATTGGTTGATCTGACCTTTCCCTGAGTAGTTACAGCAAAGCATATATCAGAAAAGTTACAGCAGTGTTATCTCAGAATTGGCAAAAGAACTCAATTTAGACAGCATTTGCAAATTTGGATCCAGAGCTCAAATTCGATCGAGAAACACATATTGAATGCTATCTGGGATGCAGAAGCTGAAGAACCACTCGATTGGTTGATCTGAGCTTTCCATTAGATGTTACAGCCAAGAGTATCTCAGAACTGGCAAAAGAACTCAATTTAGACAGGGATTGCAAATTTGGATCCAGAGATCAACTTCGAAATAGAAACACATATTGGATGGAATCTGAGGTGCTGAAGCTGGAAAAGCAGTCGATTGGTTGATCTGAGCTTTCCCTGAGAAGTTACAGCAGTGTTTTCTCAGAATTAGCAAAAGAACTCAATTTAGTCAGGAACTGCAAATTTGGATCCAGAGCTCAACTTCGAACGAGAAACACATATTGGATGCTGTCTGGGATGTAGGAGCTGAAAAAGCAGTTGATTGGTTGATCTGACCTTTCCCTGAGTAGTTACAGCAAAGCGTATATCAGAAAAGTTACAGGAAAGTGTTATCAGAATTAGCAAAGAACTCAATTTAGACAGCATTTGCAAATTTGGATCCAGAGCTCAAATTCGATCGAGAAACACATATTGAATGCTATCTGGGATGCAGAAACTGAAGAACCACTCGATTGGTTGATCTGAGCTTTCCCTCAGAAGTTACAGCCAAGCGTATCTCAGAACTGGCAAAAGAACTCAATTTAGACAGGGATTGCAAATTTGGATCCAGAGCTCAACTTCGAAATAGAAACACATATTCAATGGAATCTGAGGTGCTGAAGCTGTAACAGCAGTCGATTGGTTGATCTGAGCTTTCCCTGAGAAGTTACAGCAAAGTGTATCTCAGAATTGGCAAAAGACCTCAATTTAGACAGCATTTTCAAATTTGGGTCCAGAGCTCAAATTTGAACGATAAACACATGTTGAATGCTGTCTGGGATGCAGAAGCTGAGAAAGCAGTCGATTGGTTGATCTGAGCTTTCCCTGAGAAGTTACGGCAAAGTGTTATCTCAGAATTTGCAAAAGAACTCAATTTAGCCAGGAACTGCAAATTTGGATCCAGAGCTCAACTTCGAACGAGAAACACATATTGGATGCTGTCTGGGATGTAGAAGCTGAAAAAGCAGTCGATTGGTTGATCTGAGATTCCCTGAGAAGGTACAGCAAAGATCAGAATTAGCAAAGAACTCAATTTAGACAGCATTTTCAAATTTGGATCCAGAGCTCAAATTCGAACGAGAAACACATATTGGATGCTGTCTGGGATGTAGAAGTTGAAAAAGCAGTCGATTGGTTGATCTGCGCTTTCCCTGAAAACTTACAGCAAAGTGTTATCAGAATTGGCAAAAGAATTCAATTTAGACAGCAATTGCAAATTTGGATCCAGAGCTCAAATTCGAACGTGAAAAACATGTTGGATACTGTCTGGGATGCAGAAGCTGAATAAGCAGTCGATTGGTTGATCTGAGCTTTCCCTGAGAAGTTACGGCAAAGTGTTATCTCAGAATTTGCAAAAGAACTCAATTTAGACAAGAACTGCAAATTTGGATCCAGAGTTCAACTTCGAACAAGAAACACATATTGGATGCTGCCTGGGATGTAGAAGCTGAAAAAGCAGTCGATTGGTTTATCTGACCTTTCCCTGAGTAATTAGAGCAAAGCATATATCAGAAAAATTACAGGAAAGTGTTATCTCAGAATTAGCAAAGAACTCAATTTAGACGGCATTTTCAAATTTGGATCCAGAGCTCAAATTCAAACGATAAACACATGTTGGATGATGTCTGGAATGCAGAAGCTGAAAAAGCAGTCGATTGGTTGATCTGACCTTTCCCTGAGTAGTTACAGCAAAGCATATATCAGAAAAGTTACAGCAAAGTGTTATCTCAGAATTGGCAAAAGAACTCAATTTAGACAGCATTTGCAAATTTGGATCCAGAGCTCAAATTCGATCGAGAAACACATATTGAATGCTATCTGGGATGCAGAAACTGAAGAACCACTCGATTGGTTGATCTGAGCTTTCCCTCAGAAGTTACAGCCAAGCGTATCTCAGAACTGGCAAAAGAACTCCATTTAGACAGGGATTGCAAATTTGGATCCAGAGCTCAACTTCAAAATAGAAACACATATTCAATGGAATCTGAGGTGCTGAAGCTGTAACAGCAGTCGATTGGTTGATCTGAGCTTTCCCTGAGAAGTTACAGCAAAGTGTATCTCAAAATTGGCAAAAGACCTCAATTTAGACAGCATTTTCAAATTTGGGTCCAGAGCTCAAATTTGAACGATAAACACATGTTGGATGCTGTCTGGGATGCAGAAGCTGAGAAAGCAGTCGATTGGTTGATCTGAGCTTTCCCTGAGAAGTTACAGCAAAGTGTTATCTCAGAATTTGCAAAAGAACTCAATTTAGACAGGAACTGCAAATTTGGATCCAGAGCTCAAATTCGAACGAGAAACACATATTGGATGCTGTCAGGGATGCAGAAGCTGAAAAGAAGTCAATTGGTTGATCTGAGCTTTCACTGAGTAGTTACAGCAAAGCATATATCAGAAAAGTTACAGGAAAGTGTTATCAGAATTAGCAAAGAACTCAATTTAGACAGCAATTGCAAATTTGGATCCAGAGATCAAATTCGAATGAGAAACACATATTGGATGCTCTCTGGGATGCAGAAGCTGAGAAAGAAGTCGATTGGTTGATCTGACCTTTCCCTGAGTAGTTACAGCAAAGCGTATATCAGAAAAGTTACAGGGGGCTTCCGGTTCCGGCTCCTGCGGCGACGGGCGAGCCTAGCGCTCGCTCGCCGCTTTGTTTCTCTTTCTGCCCCCCCATGGGGGCGAGACCCCTCTTGTTTGAGGGTCTCCCATAAAGCCGGCTCGTCGGGGGGCGCCCCCCCCCATGGCGGTGGAGGAAGTGGCCCCCGGCGCGGCTTAGGTGAGGGAGAACATGCTGCGGGGGGTTCTCCCTTCGCCTAAGGGAGACGGCGCCATTCATAACAATGAAGAGGGTTAATCGGCTCAGTCGGAAGGCTTCCCGAGGCTTCAGTTGCGAGGGGAGAGTGAGTTTTTAAAAAACTTTTTTTCTGCTGTCAGCCAGGCTGAAAGGACTGGGAGGGGGGAGTTTGTTTTCAAAAAAAAACCCTCGGACTTAAGCGGCACTTGGAAATGGCTTCTCGTGGAGAGAAAGCGGAAATCTCTAATCCTAACTGTTTGCAGCAAGGGAAAGTTGTTTGTGGTTGTTTGCAACAATGTCTCTAGGTCTGGCTGAAACAATTTCTTTTACCACTCTCTCCTCTGGGCTCTGAGTTTGGGCGGTGGAAGATGGCCCCTCTTTGTTCCTGACTGACTATTTTACTTATGGAAAATTTCCAGCGTCTCTTTGCAACTTGGACTCCCTCTGGATATTAAGGGGAAAAAAATTTTCTTTGGATTTGTGATTTCTTCTCTGGAGTATCTTCGTTATTATACTTATTGATTTGGAAAACTGTCTCTCTCTTGGTTCCTGAATTTTACAACTTTACAAC
The DNA here is from genome assembly GCA_039707465.1 of Rhabdophis nuchalis. Classification (NCBI taxonomy): domain Eukaryota; kingdom Metazoa; phylum Chordata; class Lepidosauria; order Squamata; family Natricidae; genus Rhabdophis; species Rhabdophis nuchalis. The sequence continues at coordinate 216,068,766 of CM077643.1, forward strand.
TCTGGACTGAACTTTTGGCTCCTGGTTTGCCTCAACAGCCCCACCCCAAAAACGCCATTTTAGTGGCACTGACTTTAACAATTAATCATGGCACAAGAAACAGCACTGGCAAGCTTAGAACAAAGGATGGCTTCTCTTGAAACTGTTATACAAACTTTGGTACAAGAGATTAAAGCCCAGAGGGCAGAAAATATCAACTTCAAGAAGGAGCTATTGGATACACGGAAGCAGGTGCTGGAAAATACACAGAAGAATGAAGAACTGGAAGGGGGGCTGGTGGGGGCTAAAGGAGAGATTAAAAATGTTACTAATGAGGTTGTGGAAATAAATGGGCATGTGTCTAGGATTGATATGGAAAGAATGACATATTTTTTGAGATTTCAGAATGTTTTTGAGCAACCTGGTGAATGCCTCCCTGATCTTATGAGCATGATTATAGCAGACTATTTACAAAAACCTAAGGATGAGATCAGGGGGGACATTGACCTAGCTTATAGAATAAATTCAGCATATGCCAGGATAAATGAAGTGCCTAGAGAGATACATGTGAAATTTGTTAGAAGGTCAACCAGAGAGGAAATCCTGAAAGTGCAGAGAGGGAGTCCGTTAATTTACCAACAAAAAACGGTTGCCATCTTGAAGCAGATCCCTAGAAAGATTAGAGATGCAAGAAGGAAATTTTCCTTCTTGTCTAAAACATTGTTTGATCATGGGATTTGGTTCAAGTGGGTGACACCTGAAGGGATGCTGGTGTTCTGGGAAGGAGGAAGAGTGAGGATTAAAACAGTTGCTGAGGCGGAAGCCTTTCTTAAAAAACATTCCTCTATCCTGGGGGAGGACTCAGGGGGGACAGAGGGGGCCACGGCCCCGCCCACTGGGGGCCTGGGAGGAGAAAAAGAAGATACAATTGCCAAGAGACTTAGATCAAAAAAAATAAATAACTTTGCGTTGATTTTTTCTGATTAATTTTGCATAATATTTGTATTTGGATTTTTTGTAAATGTCTGACAGTATAGAACTGAGAACTTAGGTATATGTACTTGCTTTCACTTTGTAGTGTTAAGATAATAATTTTTTCTTTTATTGTTATTGATGTATTTTGAGGCCCCGGAAGGGCCGACGACTTTGACGTGAATACTCTCAAAATTTCTTTGTATCCCTTACCCTACCCTATAGAAAAAATTGTAAAACCAACAAAACTTTTTCAATATAAAAAAAAAGTTACAGGAAAGTGTTATCTCAGAATTAGCAAAGAACTCAATTTAGACAGCAATTGCAAATTTGGATCCAGAGGTCAAATTCGAATGAGAAACACATATTGGATGCTCTCTGGGATGCAGAAGCTGAGAAAGAAGTCGATTGGTTGATCTGAGCTTTCCCTGAGAAGGTACAGCAAAATGTTATCAGAATTGGCAAAAGAACTCAATTTAGACAGCATTTTCAAATTTGGATCCAGAGCTCAAATTTGAACGATAAACACATGTTGGATGATGTCTGGAATGCAGAAGCTGAAAAAGCAGTCGATTGGTTGATCTGACCTTTCCCTGAGTAGTTACAGCAAAGCATATATCAGAAAAGTTACAGCAAAGTGTTATCTCAGAATTGGCAAAAGAACTCAATTTAGACAGCATTTGCAAATTTGGATCCAGAGCTCAAATTCGATCGAGAAACACATATTGAATGCTATCTGGGATGCAGAAACTGAAGAACCACTCGATTGGTTGATCTGAGCTTTCCCTCAGAAGTTACAGCCAAGCGTATCTCAGAACTGGCAAAAGAACTCCATTTAGACAGGGATTGCAAATTTGGATCCAGAGCTCAACTTCAAAATAGAAACACATATTCAATGGAATCTGAGGTGCTGAAGCTGTAACAGCAGTCGATTGGTTGATCTGAGCTTTCCCTGAGAAGTTACAGCAAAGTGTATCTCAAAATTGGCAAAAGACCTCAATTTAGACAGCATTTTCAAATTTGGGTCCAGAGCTCAAATTTGAACGATAAACACATGTTGGATGCTGTCTGGGATGAAGAAGCTGAGAAAGCAGTCGATTGGTTGATCTGAGCTTTCCCTGAGAAGTTACAGCAAAGTGTTATCTCAGAATTTGCAAAAGAACTCAATTTAGACAGGAACTGCAAATTTGGATCCAGAGCTCAAATTCGAACGAGAAACACATATTGGATGCTGTCAGGGATGCAGAAGCTGAAAAGAAGTCAATTGGTTGATCTGAGCTTTCACTGAGTAGTTACAGCAAAGCATATATCAGAAAAGTTACAGCAGTGTTATCTCAGAATTGGCAAAAGAACTCAATTTAGACAGCATTTGCAAATTTGGATCCAGAGGTCAAATTCGATCGAGAAACACATATTGAATGCTATCTGGGATGCAGAAGGTGAGGAACCACTCGATTGGTTGATCTGAGCTTTCCCTTAGATGTTACAGCCAAGAGTATCTCAGAACTGGCAAAAGAACTCAATTTAGACAGGGATTGCAAATTTGGATCCAGAGATCAACTTCGAAATAGAAACACATATTGGATGGAATCTGAGGTGCTGAAGCTGGAAAAGCAGTCGATTGGTTGATCTGAGCTTTCCCTGAGAAGTTAGAGCAGTGTTTTCTCAGAATTAGCAAAAGAACTCAATTTAGTTAGGAACTGCAAATTTGGATCCAGAGCTCAACTTCGAATGAGAAACACATATTGGATGCTGTCTGGGATGTAGAAGCTGAAAAAGCAGTCGATTGGTTGATCTGACCTTTCCCTGAGTAGTTACAGCAAAGCGTATATCAGAAAAGTTACAGGAAAGTGTTATCAGAATTAGCAAAGAACTCAATTTAGACAGCAATTGCAAATTTGGATCCAGAGATCAAATTCGAATGAGAAACACATGTTGGATGCTGTCTGGGATGCAGAAGCTGAGAAAGCAGTCGATTGGTTGATCTGAGCTTTCCCTGAGAAGTTACAGCAAAGTGTTATCTCAGAATTTGCAAAAGAACTCAATTTAGCCAGGAACTGCAAATTTGGATCCAGAGCTCAACTTCGAACGAGAAACATATATTGGATGCTGTCTGGGATGTAGAAGCTGAAAAAGCAGTCGATTGGTTGATCTGAGATTCCCTGAGAAGGTACAGCAAAGATCAGAATTAGCAAAGAACTCAATTTAGACAGCATTTTCAAATTTGGATCCAGAGCTCAAATTCGAACGAGAAACACATATTGGATGCTGTCTGGGATGTAGAAGTTGAAAAAGCAGTCGATTGGTTGATCTGAGCTTTCCCTGAAAACTTACAGCAAAGTGTTATCAGAATTGGCAAAAGAATTCAATTTAGACAGCAATTGCAAATTTGGATCCAGAGCTCAAATCCGAACGTGAAAAACATGTTGGATACTGTCTGGGATGCAGAAGCTGAATAAGCAGTCGATTGGTTGATCTGAGCTTTCCTTGCAAGTTACGGCAAAGTGTTATCTCAGAATTTGCAAAAGAACTCAATTTAGCCAGGAACTGCAAATTTGGATCCAGAGCTCAACTTCGAACGAGAAACACATATTGGATGCTGTCTGGGATGTAGAAGCTGAAAAAGCAGTCGATTGGTTGATCTGAGATTCCCTGAGAATGTACAGCAAAGATCAGAATTAGCAAAGAACTCAATTTAGACAGCATTTTCAAATTTGGATCCAGAGCTCAAATTCGAACGAGAAACACATATTGGATGCTGTCTGGGATGTAGAAGTTGAAAAAGCAGTCGATTGGTTGATCTGAGCTTTCCCTGAAAACTTACAGCAAAGTGTTATCAGAATTGGCAAAAGAATTCAATTTAGACAGCAATTGCAAATTTGGATCCAGAGCTCAAATTCGATCGAGAAACACATATTGAATGCTATCTGGGATGCAGAAACTGAAGAACCACTCGATTGGTTGATCTGAGCTTTCCCTCAGAAGTTACAGCCAAGCGTATCTCAGAACTGGCAAAAGAACTCAATTTAGACAGGGATTGCAAATTTGGATCCAGAGCTCAACTTCGAAATAGAAACACATATTCAATGGAATCTGAGGTGCTGAAGCTGTAACAGCAGTCGATTGGTTGATCTGAGCTTTCCCTGAGAAGTTACAGCAAAGTGTATCTCAAAATTGGCAAAAGACCTCAATTTAGACAGCATTTTCAAATTTGGGTCCAGAGCTCAAATTTGAATGATAAACACATGTTGGATGCTGTCTGGGATGCAGAAGCTGAGAAAGCAGTCGATTGGTTGATCTGAGCTTTCCCTGAGAAGTTACAGCAAAGTGTTATCTCAGAATTTGCAAAAGAACTCAATTTAGACAGGAACTGCAAATTTGGATCCAGAGCTCAAATTCGAACGAGAAACACATATTGGATGCTGTCAGGGATGCAGAAGCTGAAAAGAAGTCAATTGGTTGATCTGAGCTTTCACTGAGAAGTTACAGCAGTGTTTTCTCAGAATTACCAAAAGAACTCAATTTAGTCAGGAACTGCAAATTTGGATCCAGAGCTCAACTTCGAACGACAAACACATATTGGATGCTGTCTGGGATGTAGAAGCTGAAAAAGCAGTCGATTGGTTGATCTGACCTTTCAATGAGTAGTTACAGCAAAGCGTATATCAGAAAAGTTACAGGAAAGTGTTATCTCAGAATTAGCAAAGAACTCAATTTAGACAGCAATTGCAAATTTGAATCCAGAGGTCAAATTCGAATGAGAAATACATATTAGATGCTTTCTGGGATGCAGAAGCTGAGAAAGCAGTTGATTGGTTGATCTGAGCTTTCCCTGAAAACTTACAGCAAAGTGTTATCAGAATTGGCAAAAGAATTCAATTTAGACAGCAATTGCAAATTTGGATCCAGAGCTCAAATCCGAACGTGAAAAACATGTTGGATACTGTCTGGGATGCAGAAGCTGAATAAGCAGTCGATTGGTTGATCTGAGCTTTCCCTGAGAAGTTACGGCAAAGTGTTATCTCAGAATTTGCAAAAGAAGTCAATTTAGCCAGGAACTGCAAATTTGGATCCAGAGCTCAACTTCGAACGAGAAACACATATTGGATGCTGTCTGGGATGTAGAAGCTGAAAAAGCAGTCGATTGGTTGATCTGAGATTCCCTGAGAATGTACAGCAAAGATCAGAGTTAGCAAAGAACTCAATTTAGACAGCATTTTCAAATTTGGATCCAGAGCTCAAATTCGAACGAGAAACACATATTGGATGCTGTCTGGGATGTAGAAGTTGAAAAAGCAGTCGATTGGTTGATCTGAGCTTTCCCTGAAAACTTACAGCAAAGTGTTATCAGAATTGGCAAAAGAATTCAATTTAGACAGCAATTGCAAATTTGGATCCAGAGCTCAAATTCGATCGAGAAACACATATTGAATGCTATCTGGGATGCAGAAACTGAAGAACCACTCGATTGGTTGATCTGAGCTTTCCCTCAGAAGTTACAGCCAAGCGTATCTCAGAACTGGCAAAAGAACTCAATTTAGACAGGGATTGCAAATTTGGATCCAGAGCTCAACTTCGAAATAGAAACACATATTCAATGGAATCTGAGGTGCTGAAGCTGTAACAGCAGTCGATTGGTTGATCTGAGCTTTCCCTTAGAAGTTACAGCAAAGTGTATCTCAAAATTGGCAAAAGACCTCAATTTAGACAGCATTTTCAAATTTGGGTCCAGAGCTCAAATTTGAATGATAAACACATGTTGGATGCTGTCTGGGATGCAGAAGCTGAGAAAGCAGTCGATTGGTTGATCTGAGCTTTCCCTGAGAAGTTACAGCAAAGTGTTATCTCAGAATTTGCAAAAGAACTCAATTTAGACAGGAACTGCAAATTTGGATCCAGAGCTCAAATTCGAACGAGAAACACATATTGGATGCTGTCAGGGATGCAGAAGCTGAAAAGAAGTCAATTGGTTGATCTGAGCTTTCACTGAGAAGTTACAGCAGTGTTTTCTCAGAATTACCAAAAGAACTCAATTTAGTCAGGAACTGCAAATTTGGATCCAGAGCTCAACTTCGAACGACAAACACATATTGGATGCTGTCTGGGATGTAGAAGCTGAAAAAGCAGTCGATTGGTTGATCTGACCTTTCAATGAGTAGTTACAGCAAAGCGTATATCAGAAAAGTTACAGGAAAGTGTTATCTCAGAATTAGCAAAGAACTCAATTTAGACAGCAATTGCAAATTTGAATCCAGAGGTCAAATTCGAATGAGAAATACATATTAGATGCTTTCTGGGATGCAGAAGCTGAGAAAGCAGTTGATTGGTTGATCTGAGCTTTCCCTGAGAAGTTACAGCAAAGTGTTATCTCAGAATTTGCAAAAGAACTCAATTTAGAAAGCATTTGCAAATTTGGATCCAGAGCTCAAATTCGATCGAGAAACACATATTGAATGCTATCTGGGATGCAGAAACTGAAGAACCACTCGTTTGGTTGATCTGAGCTTTCCCTGAGAAGTTACAGCAAAGTGTTATCTCAGAATTAGCAAAGAACTCAATTTAGACAGCAATTGCAAATTTGGATCCAGAGGTCAAATTCGAATGAGAAACACATATTGGATGCTCTCTGAGATGCAGAAGCTGAGAAAGCAGTCGATTGGTTGATCTGAGCTTGCCCTGAGAAGGGACAGCAAAGTGTTATCAGAATTGGCAAAAGAACTCAATTTAGACAGGAATTGCAAATTTGGATACAGAGCTCAAATTCGAACGTGAAAAACATGTTGGATGTTGTTTGGGATGCAGAAGCTGAAAAAGCAGTCGATTGGTTGATCTGACCTTTCCCTGAGTAGTTACAGCAAAGCATATATCAGAAAAGTTACAGCAGTGTTATCTCAGAATTGGCAAAAGAACTCAATTTAGACAGCATTTGCAAATTTGGATCCAGAGCTCAAATTCGATCGAGAAACACATATTGAATGCTATCTGGGATGCAGAAGCTGAAGAACCACTCGATTGGTTGATCTGAGCTTTCCATTAGATGTTACAGCCAAGAGTATCTCAGAACTGGCAAAAGAACTCAATTTAGACAGGGATTGCAAATTTGGATCCAGAGATCAACTTCGAAATAGAAACACATATTGGATGGAATCTGAGGTGCTGAAGCTGGAAAAGCAGTCGATTGGTTGATCTGAGCTTTCCCTGAGAAGTTACAGCAGTGTTTTCTCAGAATTAGCAAAAGAACTCAATTTAGTCAGGAACTGCAAATTTGGATCCAGAGCTCAACTTCGAACGAGAAACACATATTGGATGCTGTCTGGGATGTAGGAGCTGAAAAAGCAGTTGATTGGTTGATCTGACCTTTCCCTGAGTAGTTACAGCAAAGCGTATATCAGAAAAGTTACAGGAAAGTGTTATCAGAATTAGCAAAGAACTCAATTTAGACAGCATTTGCAAATTTGGATCCAGAGCTCAAATTCGATCGAGAAACACATATTGAATGCTATCTGGGATGCAGAAACTGAAGAACCACTCGTTTGGTTGATCTGAGCTTTCCCTGAGAAGTTACAGCAAAGTGTTATCTCAGAATTAGCAAAGAACTCAATTTAGACAGTAATTGCAAATTTGGATCCAGAGGTCAAATTCGAATGAGAAACACATATTGGATGCTCTCTGAGATGCAGAAGCTGAGAAAGCAGTCGATTGGTTGATCTGAGCTTGCCCTGAGAAGGGACAGCAAAGTGTTATCAGAATTGGCAAAAGAACTCAATTTAGACAGGAATTGCAAATTTGGATACAGAGCTCAAATTCGAACATGAAAAACATGTTGGATGCTGTTTGGGATGCAGAAGCTGAAAAAGCAGTCGATTGGTTGATCTGACTTTTCCCTGAGTAGTTACAGCAAAGCATATATCAGAAAAGTTACAGCAGTGTTATCTCAGAATTGGCAAAAGAACTCAATTTAGACAGCATTTGCAAATTTGGATCCAGAGCTCAAATTTGATCAAGAAACACATATTGAATGCTATCTGGGATGCAGAAGGTGAGGAACCACTCGATTGGTTGATCTGAGCTTTCCCTTAGATGTTACAGCCAAGAGTATCTCAGAACTGGCAAAAGAACTCAATTTGGACAGGGATTGCAAATTTGGATCCAGAGATCAACTTCGAAATAGAAACACATATTGGATGGAATCTGAGGTGCTGAAGCTGGAAAAGCAGTCGATTGGTTGATCTGAGCTTTCCCTGAGAAGTTACAGCAGTGTTTTCTCAGAATTAGCAAAAGAACTCAATTTAGTCAGGAACTGCAAATTTGGATCCAGAGCTCAACTTCGAATGAGAAACACATATTGGATGCTGTCTGGGATGTAGAAGCTGAAAAAGCAGTCGATTGGTTGATCTGACCTTTCCCTGAGTAGTTACAGCAAAGCATATATCAGAAAAGTTACAGGAAAGTGTTATCAGAATTAGCAAAGAACTCAATTTAGACAGCAATTGCAAATTTGGATCCAGAGATCAAATTCGAATGAGAAACACATATTGGATGCTCTCTGGGATGCAGAAGCTGAGAAAGAAGTCGATTGGTTGATCTGAGCTTTCCCTGAGAAGTTACAGCAAAGTGTATCTCAGAATTGGCAAAAGACCTCAATTTAGACAGCATTTTCAAATTTGGGTCCAGAGCTCAAATTTGAACGATAAACACATGTTGAATGCTGTCTGGGATACAGAAGCTGAGAAAGTTACAGCAAAGTGTATCTCAGAATTTGCAGAGCTCAAATTTGAACGATAAACACATGTTGAATGCCGTCTGGGATGCAGAAGCTGAGAAGTTACAGCAAAGTGTTATCTCAGAATTTGCAAAAGAACTCAATTTAGACAGCAATTGCAAATTTGGATCCAGAGGTCAAATTCGAATGAGAAACACATATTGGATGCTCTCTGGGATGCAGAAGCTGAGAAAGAAGTTGATTGGTTGATCTGAACTTTCCCTGAGAAGGTACAGCAAAATGGTATCAGAATTGGCAAAAGAACTCAATTTAGACAGCATTTTCAAATTTGGATCCAGAGCTCAAATTCGAACGATAAACACATGTTGGATGATGTCTGGGATGCAGAAGCTGAAAAAGCAGTCGATTGGTTGATCTGACCTTTCCCTGAGTAGTTACAGCAAAGCATATATCAGAAAAGTTACAGCAAAGTGTTATCTCAGAATTGGCAAAAGAACTCAATTTAGACAGCATTTGCAAATTTGGATCCAGAGCTCAAATTCGATCGAGAAACACATATTGAATGCTATCTGGAATGCAGAAGCTGAGAAAGCAGTCGATTGGTTGATCTGAGCTTTCCCTGAGAAGGGACAGCAAAGTGTTATCAGAATTGGCAAAAGAACTCAATTTAGACAGGAATTGCAAATTTGGATACAGAGCTCAAATTCGAACGTGAAAAACATGTTGGATGTTGTTTGGGATGCAGAAGCTGAAAAAGCAGTCGATTGGTTGATCTGACCTTTCCCTGAGTAGTTACAGCAAAGCATATATCAGAAAAGTTACAGCAGTGTTATCTCAGAATTGGCAAAAGAACTCAATTTAGACAGCATTTGCAAATTTGGATCCAGAGCTCAAATTCGATCGAGAAACACATATTGAATGCTATCTGGGATGCAGAAGCTGAAGAACCACTCGATTGGTTGATCTGAGCTTTCCATTAGATGTTACAGCCAAGAGTATCTCAGAACTGGCAAAAGAACTCAATTTAGACAGGGATTGCAAATTTGGATCCAGAGATCAACTTCAAAATAGAAACACATATTGGATGGAATCTGAGGTGCTGAAGCTGGAAAAGCAGTCGATTGGTTGATCTGAGCTTTCCCTGAGAAGTTACAGCAGTGTTTTCTCAGAATTAGCAAAAGAACTCAATTTAGTCAGGAACTGCAAATTTGGATCCAGAGCTCAACTTCAAACGAGAAACACATATTGGATGCTGTCTGGGATGTAGGAGCTGAAAAAGCAGTTGATTGGTTGATCTGACCTTTCCCTGAGTAGTTACAGCAAAGCGTATATCAGAAAAGTTACAGGAAAGTGTTATCAGAATTAGCAAAGAACTCAATTTAGACAGCATTTGCAAATTTGGATCCAGAGCTCAAATTCGATCGAGAAACACATATTGAATGCTATCTGGGATGCAGAAACTGAAGAACCACTCGATTGGTTGATCTGAGCTTTCCCTCAGAAGTTACAGCCAAGCGTATCTCAGAACTGGCAAAAGAACTCAATTTAGACAGGGATTGCAAATTTGGATCCAGAGCTCAACTTCGAAATAGAAACACATATTCAATGGAATCTGAGGTGCTGAAGCTGTAACAGCAGTCGATTGGTTGATCTGAGCTTTCCCTGAGAAGTTACAGCAAAGTGTATCTCAGAATTGGCAAAAGACCTCAATTTAGACAGCATTTTCAAATTTGGGTCCAGAGCTCAAATTTGAACGATAAACACATGTTGAATGCTGTCTGGGATGCAGAAGCTGAGAAAGCAGTCGATTGGTTGATCTGAGCTTTCCCTGAGAAGTTACGGCAAAGTGTTATCTCAGAATTTGCAAAAGAACTCAATTTAGCCAGGAACTGCAAATTTGGATCCAGAGCTCAACTTCGAACGAGAAACACATATTGGATGCTGTCTGGGATGTAGAAGCTGAAAAAGCAGTCGATTGGTTGATCTGAGATTCCCTGAGAAGGTACAGCAAAGATCAGAATTAGCAAAGAACTCAATTTAGACAGCATTTTCAAATTTGGATCCAGAGCTCAAATTCGAACGAGAAACACATATTGGATGCTGTCTGGGATGTAGAAGTTGAAAAAGCAGTCGATTGGTTGATCTGCGCTTTCCCTGAAAACTTACAGCAAAGTGTTATCAGAATTGGCAAAAGAATTCAATTTAGACAGCAATTGCAAATTTGGATCCAGAGCTCAAATTCGAACGTGAAAAACATGTTGGATACTGTCTGGGATGCAGAAGCTGAATAAGCAGTCGATTGGTTGATCTGAGCTTTCCCTGAGAAGTTACGGCAAAGTGTTATCTCAGAATTTGCAAAAGAACTCAATTTAGACAAGAACTGCAAATTTGGATCCAGAGTTCAACTTCGAACAAGAAACACATATTGGATGCTGCCTGGGATGTAGAAGCTGAAAAAGCAGTCGATTGGTTTATCTGACCTTTCCCTGAGTAATTAGAGCAAAGCATATATCAGAAAAATTACAGGAAAGTGTTATCTCAGAATTAGCAAAGAACTCAATTTAGACGGCATTTTCAAATTTGGATCCAGAGCTCAAATTCAAACGATAAACACATGTTGGATGATGTCTGGAATGCAGAAGCTGAAAAAGCAGTCGATTGGTTGATCTGACCTTTCCCTGAGTAGTTACAGCAAAGCATATATCAGAAAAGTTACAGCAGTGTTATCTCAGAATTGGCAAAAGAACTCAATTTAGACAGCATTTGCAAATTTGGATCCAGAGGTCAAATTCGAATGAGAAACACATATTGAATGCTATCTGGGATGCAGAAACTGAAGAACCACTCGATTGGTTGATCTGAGCTTTCCCTCAGAAGTTACAGCCAAGCGTATCTCAGAACTGGCAAAAGAACTCCATTTAGACAGGGATTGCAAATTTGGATCCAGAGCTCAACTTCAAAATAGAAACACATATTCAATGGAATCTGAGGTGCTGAAGCTATAACAGCAGTCGATTGGTTGATCTGAGCTTTCCCTGAGAAGTTACAGCAAAGTGTATCTCAAAATTGGCAAAAGACCTCAATTTAGACAGCATTTTCAAATTTGGGTCCAGAGCTCAAATTTGAACGATAAACACATGTTGGATGCTGTCTGGGATGCAGAAGCTGAGAAAGCAGTCGATTGGTTGATCTGAGCTTTCCCTGAGAAGTTACAGCAAAGTGTTATCTCAGAATTTGCAAAAGAACTCAATTTAGACAGGAACTGCAAATTTGGATCCAGAGCTCAAATTCGAACGAGAAACACATATTGGATGCTGTCAGGGATGCAGAAGCTGAAAAGAAGTCAATTGGTTGATCTGAGCTTTCACTGAGTAGTTACAGCAAAGCATATATCAGAAAAGTTACAGCAGTGTTATCTCAGAATTGGCAAAAGAACTCAATTTAGACAGCATTTGCAAATTTGGATCCAGAGGTCAAATTCGATCGAGAAACACATATTGAATGCTATCTGGGATGCAGAAGGTGAGGAACCACTCGATTGGTTGATCTGAGCTTTCCCTTAGATGTTACAGCCAAGAGTATCTCAGAACTGGCAAAAGAACTCAATTTAGACAGGGATTGCAAATTTGGATCCAGAGATCAACTTCGAAATAGAAACACATATTGGATGGAATCTGAGGTGCTGAAGCTGGAAAAGCAGTCGATTGGTTGATCTGAGCTTTCCCTGAGAAGTTACAGCAGTGTTTTCTCAGAATTAGCAAAAGAACTCAATTTAGTTAGGAACTGCAAATTTGGATCCAGAGCTCAACTTCGAATGAGAAACACATATTGGATGCTGTCTGGGATGTAGAAGCTGAAAAAGCAGTTGATTGGTTGATCTGACCTTTCCCTGAGTAGTTACAGCAAAGCGTATATCAGAAAAGTTACAGGAAAGTGTTATCAGAATTAGCAAAGAACTCAATTTAGACAGCAATTGCAAATTTGGATCCAGAGATCAAATTCGAATGAGAAACACATATTGGATGCTCTCTGGGATGCAGAAGCTGAGAAAGAAGTCGATTGGTTGATCTGAGCTTTCCCTGAGAAGTTACAGCAAAGTGTATCTCAGAATTGGCAAAAGACCTCAATTTAGACAGCATTTTCAAATTTGGGTCCAGAGCTCAAATTTGAACGATAAACACATGTTGAATGCTGTCTGGGATGCAGAAGCTGAGAAAGCAGTCGATTGGTTGATCTGAGCTTTCCCTGAGAAGTTACGGCAAAGTGTTATCTCAGAATTTGCAAAAGAACTCAATTTAGCCAGGAACTGCAAATTTGGATCCAGAGCTCAACTTCGAACGAGAAACACATATTGGATGCTGTCTGGGATGTAGAAGCTGAAAAAGCAGTCGATTGGTTGATCTGAGATTCCCTGAGAATGTACAGCAAAGATCAGAATTAGCAAAGAACTCAATTTAGACAGCATTTTCAAATTTGGATCCAGAGCTCAAATTCGAACGAGAAACACATATTGGATGCTGTCTGGGATGTAGAAGTTGAAAAAGCAGTCGATTGGTTGATCTGAGCTTTCCCTGAAAACTTACAGCAAAGTGTTATCAGAATTGGCAAAAGAATTCAATTTAGACAGCAATTGCAAATTTGGATCCAGAGCTCAAATTCGAACGTGAAAAACATGTTGGATACTGTCTGGGATGCAGAAGCTGAATAAGCAGTCGATTGGTTGATCTGAGCTTTCCCTGAGAAGTTACGGCAAAGTGTTATCTCAGAATTTGCAAAAGAACTCAATTTAGACAGGAACTGCAAATTTGGATCCAGAGATCAACTTTGAAATAGAAACACATATTGGATGGAATCTGAGGTGCTGAAGCTGGAAAAGCAGTCGATTGGTTGATCTGAGCTTTCCCTGAGGAGTTACAGCAGTGTTTTCTCAGAATTAGCAAAAGAACTCAATTTAGTTAGGAACTGCAAATTTGGATCCAGAGCTCAACTTCGAATGAGAAACACATATTGGATGCTGTCTGGGATGTAGAAGCTGAAAAAGCAGTCGATTGGTTGATCTGACCTTTCCCTGAGTAGTTAGAGCAAAGCATATATCAGAAAAGTTACAGGAAAGTGTTATCTCAGAATTAGCAAAGAACTCAATTTAGACGGCATTTTCAAATTTGGATCCAGAGCTCAAATTCAAACGATAAACACATGTTGGATGATGTCTGGGATGCAGAAGCTGAAAAAGCAGTCGATTGGTTGATCTGAGCTTTCCCTGAGAAGTTACAGCAAAGTGTTATCAGAATTGGCAAAAGAATTCAATTTAGACAGCAATTGCAAATTTGGATCCAGAGCTCAAATTCGAACGTGAAAAACATGTTGGATACTGTCTGGGATGCAGAAGCTGAAAAAGCAGTCGATTGGTTGATCTGACCTTTCCCTGAGTAGTTACAGCAAAGCGTATATCAGAAAAGTTACAGGGGGCTTCCGGTTCCGGCTCCTGCGGCGACGGGCGAGCCTAGCGCTCGCTCGCCGCTTTGTTTCTCTTTCTGCCCCCCCATGGGGGCGAGACCCCTCTTGTTTGAGGGTCTCCCATAAAGCCGGCTCGTCGGGGGCGCCCCCCCCCATGGCGGTGGAGGAAGTGGCCCCCGGCGCGGCTTAGGTGAGGGAGAACATGCTGCGGGGGGTTCTCCCTTCGCCTAAGGGAGACGGCGCCATTCATAACAATGAAGAGGGTTAATCGGCTCAGTCGGAAGGCTTCCCGAGGCTTCAGCTGCGAGGGGAGAGTGAGTTTTTAAAAAACTTTTTTTCTGCTGTCAGCCAGGCTGAAAGGACTGGGAGGGGGGAGTTTGTTTTCAAAAAAAACCCCTCGGACTTAAGCGGCACTTGGAAATGGCTTCTCGTGGAGAGAAAGCGGAAATCTCTAATCCTAACTGTTTGCAGCAAGGGAAAGTTGTTTGTGGTTGTTTGCAACAATGTCTCTAGGTCTGGCTGAAACAATTTCTTTTACCACTCTCTCCTCTGGGCTCTGAGTTTGGGCGGTGGAAGATGGCCCCTCTTTGTTCCTGACTGACTATTTTACTTATGGAAAATTTCCAGCGTCTCTTTGCAACTTGGACTCCCTCTGGATATTAAGGGGAAAAAAATTTTCTTTGGGTTTGTGATTTCTTCTCTGGAGTATCTTCGTTATTATACTTATTGATTTGGAAAACTGTCTCTCTCTTGGTTCCTGAATTTTACAACTTTACAACTCTGGACTGAACTTTTGGCTCCTGGTTTGCCTCAACAGCCCCACCCCAAAAACGCCATTTTAGTGGCACTGACTTTAACAATTAATCATGGCACAAGAAACAGCACTGGCAAGCTTAGAACAAAGGATGGCTTCTCTTGAAACTGTTATACAAACTTTGGTACAAGAGATTAAAGCCCAGAGGGCAGAAAATATCAACTTCAAGAAGGAGCTATTGGATACACGGAAGCAGGTGCTGGAAAATACACAGAAGAATGAAGAACTGGAAGGGGGGCTGGTGGGGGCTAAAGGAGAGATTAAAAATGTTACTAATGAGGTTGTGGAAATAAATGGGCATGTGTCTAGGATTGATATGGAAAGAATGACATATTTTTTGAGATTTCAGAATGTTTTTGAGCAACCTGGTGAATGCCTCCCTGATCTTATGAGCATGATTATAGCAGACTATTTACAAAAACCTAAGGATGAGATCAGGGGGGACATTGACCTAGCTTATAGAATAAATTCAGCATATGCCAGGATAAATGAAGTGCCTAGAGAGATACATGTGAAATTTGTTAGAAGGTCAACCAGAGAGGAAATCCTGAAAGTGCAGAGAGGGAGTCCGTTAATTTACCAACAAAAAACGGTTGCCATCTTGAAGCAGATCCCTAGAAAGATTAGAGATGCAAGAAGGAAATTTTCCTTCTTGTCTAAAACATTGTTTGATCATGGGATTTGGTTCAAGTGGGTGACACCTGAAGGGATGCTGGTGTTCTGGGAAGGAGGAAGAGTGAGGATTAAAACAGTTGCTGAGGCGGAAGCCTTTCTTAAAAAACATTCCTCTATCCTGGGGGAGGACTCAGGGGGGACAGAGGGGGCCACGGCCCCGCCCACTGGGGGCCTGGGAGGAGAAAAAGAAGATACAATTGCCAAGAGACTTAGATCAAAAAAAATAAATAACTTTGCGTTGATTTTTTCTGATTAATTTTGCATAATATTTGTATTTGGATTTTTTGTAAATGTCTGACAGTATAGAACTGAGAACTTAGGTATATGTACTTGCTTTCACTTTGTAGTGTTAAGATAATAATTTTTTCTTTTATTGTTATTGATGTATTTTGAGGCCCCGGAAGGGCCGACGACTTTGACGTGAATACTCTCAAAATTTCTTTGTATCCCTTACCCTACCCTATAGAAAAAATTGTAAAACCAACAAAACTTTTTCAATATAAAAAAAAAGTTACAGGAAAGTGTTATCTCAGAATTAGCAAAGAACTCAATTTAGACAGCAATTGCAAATTTGGATCCAGAGGTCAAATTCGAATGAGAAACACATATTGGATGCTCTCTGGGATGCAGAAGCTGAGAAAGAAGTCGATTGGTTGATCTGAGCTTTCCCTGAGAAGGTACAGCAAAATGTTATCAGAATTGGCAAAAGAACTCAATTTAGACAGCATTTTCAAATTTGGATCCAGAGCTCAAATTCGAACGATAAACACATGTTGGATGATGTCTGGAATGCAGAAGCTGAAAAAGCAGTCGATTGGTTGATCTGACCTTTCCCTGAGTAGTTACAGCAAAGCATATATCAGAAAAGTTACAGCAAAGTGTTATCTCAGAATTGGCAAAAGAACTCAATTTAGACAGCATTTGCAAATTTGGATCCAGAGCTCAAATTCGATCGAGAAACACATATTGAATGCTATCTGGGATGCAGAAACTGAAGAACCACTCGATTGGTTGATCTGAGCTTTCCCTCAGAAGTTACAGCCAAGCGTATCTCAGAACTGGCAAAAGAACTCCATTTAGACAGGGATTGCAAATTTGGATCCAGAGCTCAACTTCAAAATAGAAACACATATTCAATGGAATCTGAGGTGCTGAAGCTGTAACAGCAGTCGATTGGTTGATCTGAGCTTTCCCTGAGAAGTTACAGCAAAGTGTATCTCAAAATTGGCAAAAGACCTCAATTTAGACAGCATTTTCAAATTTGGGTCCAGAGCTCAAATTTGAACGATAAACACATGTTGGATGCTGTCTGGGATGAAGAAGCTGAGAAAGCAGTCGATTGGTTGATCTGAGCTTTCCCTGAGAAGTTACAGCAAAGTGTTATCTCAGAATTTGCAAAAGAACTCAATTTAGACAGGAACTGCAAATTTGGATCCAGAGCTCAAATTCGAACGAGAAACACATATTGGATGCTGTCAGGGATGCAGAAGCTGAAAAGAAGTCAATTGGTTGATCTGAGCTTTCACTGAGTAGTTACAGCAAAGCATATATCAGAAAAGTTACAGCAGTGTTATCTCAGAATTGGCAAAAGAACTCAATTTAGACAGCATTTGCAAATTTGGATCCAGAGGTCAAATTCGATCGAGAAACACATATTGAATGCTATCTGGGATGCAGAAGGTGAGGAACCACTCGATTGGTTGATCTGAGCTTTCCCTTAGATGTTACAGCCAAGAGTATCTCAGAACTGGCAAAAGAACTCAATTTAGACAGGGATTGCAAATTTGGATCCAGAGATCAACTTCGAAATAGAAACACATATTGGATGGAATCTGAGGTGCTGAAGCTGGAAAAGCAGTCGATTGGTTGATCTGAGCTTTCCCTGAGAAGTTACAGCAGTGTTTTCTCAGAATTAGCAAAAGAACTCAATTTAGTTAGGAACTGCAAATTTGGATCCAGAGCTCAACTTCGAATGAGAAACACATATTGGATGCTGTCTGGGATGTAGAAGCTGAAAAAGCAGTCGATTGGTTGATCTGACCTTTCCCTGAGTAGTTACAGCAAAGCGTATATCAGAAAAGTTACAGGAAAGTGTTATCAGAATTAGCAAAGAACTCAATTTAGACAGCAATTGCAAATTTGGATCCAGAGATCAAATTCGAATGAGAAACACATGTTGGATGCTGTCTGGGATGCAGAAGCTGAGAAAGCAGTCGATTGGTTGATCTGAGCTTTCCCTGAGAAGTTACAGCAAAGTGTTATCTCAGAATTTGCAAAAGAACTCAATTTAGCCAGGAACTGCAAATTTGGATCCAGAGCTCAACTTCGAACGAGAAACATATATTGGATGCTGTCTGGGATGTAGAAGCTGAAAAAGCAGTCGATTGGTTGATCTGAGATTCCCTGAGAAGGTACAGCAAAGATCAGAATTAGCAAAGAACTCAATTTAGACAGCATTTTCAAATTTGGATCCAGAGCTCAAATTCGAACGAGAAACACATATTGGATGCTGTCTGGGATGTAGAAGTTGAAAAAGCAGTCGATTGGTTGATCTGAGCTTTCCCTGAAAACTTACAGCAAAGTGTTATCAGAATTGGCAAAAGAACTCAATTTAGACAGCATTTTCAAATTTGGATCCAGAGCTCAAATTCGATCGAGAAACACATATTGAATGCTATCTGGGATGCAGAAACTGAAGAACCACTCGATTGGTTGATCTGAGCTTTCCCTCAGAAGTTACAGCCAAGCGTATCTCAGAACTGGCAAAAGAACTCCATTTAGACAGGGATTGCAAATTTGGATCCAGAGCTCAACTTCAAAATAGAAACACATATTCAATGGAATCTGAGGTGCTGAAGCTGTAACAGCAGTCGATTGGTTGATCTGAGCTTTTCCTGAGAAGTTACAGCAAAGTGTATCTCAAAATTGGCAAAAGACCTCAATTTAGACAGCATTTTCAAATTTGGGTCCAGAGCTCAAATTTGAACGATAAACACATGTTGGATGCTGTCTGGGATGAAGAAGCTGAGAAAGCAGTCGATTGGTTGATCTGAGCTTTCCCTGAGAAGTTACAGCAAAGTGTTATCTCAGAATTTGCAAAAGAACTCAATTTAGACAGGAACTGCAAATTTGGATCCAGAGCTCAAATTCGAACGAGAAACACATATTGGATGCTGTCAGGGATGCAGAAGCTGAAAAGAAGTCAATTGGTTGATCTGAGCTTTCACTGAGTAGTTACAGCAAAGCATATATCAGAAAAGTTACAGCAGTGTTATCTCAGAATTGGCAAAAGAACTCAATTTAGACAGCATTTGCAAATTTGGATCCAGAGGTCAAATTCGATCGAGAAACACATATTGAATGCTATCTGGGATGCAGAAGGTGAGGAACCACTCGATTGGTTGATCTGAGCTTTCCCTTAGATGTTACAGCCAAGAGTATCTCAGAACTGGCAAAAGAACTCAATTTAGACAGGGATTGCAAATTTGGATCCAGAGATCAACTTCGAAATAGAAACACATATTGGATGGAATCTGAGGTGCTGAAGCTGGAAAAGCAGTCGATTGGTTGATCTGAGCTTTCCCTGAGAAGTTACAGCAGTGTTTTCTCAGAATTAGCAAAAGAACTCAATTTAGTTAGGAACTGCAAATTTGGATCCAGAGCTCAACTTCGAATGAGAAACACATATTGGATGCTGTCTGGGATGTAGAAGCTGAAAAAGCAGTCGATTGGTTGATCTGACCTTTCCCTGAGTAGTTACAGCAAAGCGTATATCAGAAAAGTTACAGGAAAGTGTTATCAGAATTAGCAAAGAACTCAATTTAGACAGCAATTGCAAATTTGGATCCAGAGATCAAATTCGAATGAGAAACACATATTGGATGCTCTCTGGGATGCAGAAGCTGAGAAAGAAGTCGATTGGTTGATCTGAGCTTTCCCTGAGAAGTTACAGCAAAGTGTATCTCAGAATTGGCAAAAGACCTCAATTTAGACAGCATTTTCAAATTTGGGTCCAGAGCTCAAATTTGAACGATAAACACATGTTGAATGCTGTCTGGGATGCAGAAGCTGAGAAAGCAGTCGATTGGTTGATCTGAGCTTTCCCTGAGAAGTTACGGCAAAGTGTTATCTCAGAATTTGCAAAAGAACTCAATTTAGCCAGGAACTGCAAATTTGGATCCAGAGCTCAACTTCGAACGAGAAACACATATTGGATGCTGTCTGGGATGTAGAAGCTGAAAAAGCAGTCGATTGGTTGATCTGAGATTCCCTGAGAATGTACAGCAAAGATCAGAATTAGCAAAGAACTCAATTTAGACAGCATTTTCAAATTTGGATCCAGAGCTCAAATTCGAACGAGAAACACATATTGGATGCTGTCTGGGATGTAGAAGTTGAAAAAGCAGTCGATTGGTTGATCTGAGCTTTCCCTGAAAACTTACAGCAAAGTGTTATCAGAATTGGCAAAAGAATTCAATTTAGACAGCAATTGCAAATTTGGATCCAGAGCTCAAATTCGATCGAGAAACACATATTGAATGCTATCTGGGATGCAGAAACTGAAGAACCACTCGATTGGTTGATCTGAGCTTTCCCTCAGAAGTTACAGCCAAGCGTATCTCAGAACTGGCAAAAGAACTCAATTTAGACAGGGATTGCAAATTTGGATCCAGAGCTCAACTTCGAAATAGAAACACATATTCAATGGAATCTGAGGTGCTGAAGCTGTAACAGCAGTCGATTGGTTGATCTGAGCTTTCCCTGAGAAGTTACAGCAAAGTGTATCTCAAAATTGGCAAAAGACCTCAATTTAGACAGCATTTTCAAATTTGGGTCCAGAGCTCAAATTTGAACGATAAACACATGTTGGATGCTGTCTGGGATGCAGAAGCTGAGAAAGCAGTCGATTGGTTGATCTGAGCTTTCCCTGAGAAGTTACAGCAAAGTGTTATCTCAGAATTTGCAAAAGAACTCAATTTAGTCAGGAACTGCAAATTTGGATCCAGAGCTCAACTTCGAACGACAAACACATATTGGATGCTGTCTGGGATGTAGAAGCTGAAAAAGCAGTCGATTGGTTGATCTGAGCTTTCACTGAGAAGTTACAGCAGTGTTTTCTCAGAATTACCAAAAGAACTCAATTTAGTCAGGAACTGCAAATTTGGATCCAGAGCTCAACTTCGAACGACAAACACATATTGGATGCTGTCTGGGATGTAGAAGCTGAAAAAGCAGTCGATTGGTTGATCTGACCTTTCAATGAGTAGTTACAGCAAAGCGTATATCAGAAAAGTTACAGGAAAGTGTTATCTCAGAATTAGCAAAGAACTCAATTTAGACAGCAATTGCAAATTTGAATCCAGAGGTCAAATTCGAATGAGAAATACATATTAGATGCTTTCTGGGATGCAGAAGCTGAGAAAGCAGTTGATTGGTTGATCTGAGCTTTCCCTGAGAAGTTACAGCAAAGTGTTATCTCAGAATTTGCAAAAGAACTCAATTTAGAAAGCATTTGCAAATTTGGATCCAGAGCTCAAATTCGATCGAGAAACACATATTGAATGCTATCTGGGATGCAGAAACTGAAGAACCACTCGTTTGGTTGATCTGAGCTTTCCCTGAGAAGTTACAGCAAAGTGTTATCTCAGAATTAGCAAAGAACTCAATTTAGACAGCAATTGCAAATTTGGATCCAGAGGTCAAATTCGAATGAGAAACACATATTGGATGCTCTCTGAGATGCAGAAGCTGAGAAAGCAGTCGATTGGTTGATCTGAGCTTGCCCTGAGAAGGGACAGCAAAGTGTTATCAGAATTGGCAAAAGAACTCAATTTAGACAGGAATTGCAAATTTGGATACAGAGCTCAAATTCGAACGTGAAAAACATGTTGGATGCTGTTTGGGATGCAGAAGCTGAAAAAGCAGTCGATTGGTTGATCTGACTTTTCCCTGAGTAGTTACAGCAAAGCATATATCAGAAAAGTTACAGCAGTGTTATCTCAGAATTGGCAAAAGAACTCAATTTAGACAGCATTTGCAAATTTGGATCCAGAGCTCAAATTTGATCAAGAAACACATATTGAATGCTATCTGGGATGCAGAAGGTGAGGAACCACTCGATTGGTTGATCTGAGCTTTCCCTTAGATGTTACAGCCAAGAGTATCTCAGAACAGGCAAAAGAACTCAATTTAGACAGGGATTGCAAATTTGGATCCAGAGATCAACTTCGAAATAGAAACAGATATTGGATGGAATCTGAGGTGCTGAAGCTGGAAAAGCAGTCGATTGGTTGATCTGAGCTTTCCCTGAGAAGTTACAGCAGTGTTTTCTCAGAATTAGCAAAAGAACTCAATTTAGTCAGGAACTGCAAATTTGGATCCAGAGCTCAACTTCGAATGAGAAACACATATTGGATGCTGTCTGGGATGTAGAAGCTGAAAAAGCAGTCGATTGGTTGATCTGACCTTTCCCTGAGTAGTTACAGCAAAGCGTATATCAGAAAAGTTACAGCAAAGTGTTATCTCAGAATTTGCAAAAGAACTCAATTTAGACAGGAACTGCAAATTTGGATCCAGAGCTCAAATTCGAACGAGAAACACATATTGGATGCTGTCAGGGATGCAGAAGCTGAAAAGAAGTCAATTGGTTGATCTGAGCTTTCACTGAGTAGTTACAGCAAAGCATATATCAGAAAAGTTACAGCAGTGTTATCTCAGAATTGGCAAAAGAACTCAATTTAGACAGCATTTGCAAATTTGGATCCAGAGGTCAAATTCGATCGAGAAACACATATTGAATGCTATCTGGGATGCAGAAGGTGAGGAACCACTCGATTGGTTGATCTGAGCTTTCCCTTAGATGTTACAGCCAAGAGTATCTCAGAACTGGCAAAAGAACTCAATTTAGACAGGGATTGCAAATTTGGATCCAGAGATCAACTTCGAAATAGAAACACATATTGGATGGAATCTGAGGTGCTGAAGCTGGAAAAGCAGTCGATTGGTTGATCTGAGCTTTCCCTGAGAAGTTACAGCAGTGTTTTCTCAGAATTAGCAAAAGAACTCAATTTAGTTAGGAACTGCAAATTTGGATCCAGAGCTCAACTTCGAATGAGAAACACATATTGGATGCTGTCTGGGATGTAGAAGCTGAAAAAGCAGTCGATTGGTTGATCTGACCTTTCCCTGAGTAGTTACAGCAAAGCGTATATCAGAAAAGTTACAGGAAAGTGTTATCAGAATTAGCAAAGAACTCAATTTAGACAGCAATTGCAAATTTGGATCCAGAGATCAAATTCGAATGAGAAACACATATTGGATGCTCTCTGGGATGCAGAAGCTGAGAAAGAAGTCGATTGGTTGATCTGAGCTTTCCCTGAGAAGTTACAGCAAAGTGTATCTCAGAATTGGCAAAAGACCTCAATTTAGACAGCATTTTCAAATTTGGGTCCAGAGCTCAAATTTGAACGATAAACACATGTTGAATGCTGTCTGGGATACAGAAGCTGAGAAAGTTACAGCAAAGTGTATCTCAGAATTGGCAAAAGACCTCAATTTAGACAGCATTTTCAAATTTGGGTCCAGAGCTCAAATTTGAACGATAAACACATGTTGAATGCTGTCTGGGATGCAGAAGCTGAGAAAGTTACAGCAAAGTGTTATCTCAGAATTTGCAGAGCTCAAATTTGAACGATAAACACATGTTGAATGCCGTCTGGGATGCAGAAGCTGAGAAGTTACAGCAAAGTGTTATCTCAGAATTTGCAAAAGAACTCAATTTAGACAGCAATTGCAAATTTGGATCCAGAGGTCAAATTCGAATGAGAAACACATATTGGATGCTCTCTGGGATGCAGAAGCTGAGAAAGAAGTTGATTGGTTGATCTGAACTTTCCCTGAGAAGGTACAGCAAAATGGTATCAGAATTGGCAAAAGAACTCAATTTAGACAGCATTTTCAAATTTGGATCCAGAGCTCAAATTCGAACGATAAACACATGTTGGATGATGTCTGGGATGCAGAAGCTGAAAAAGCAGTCGATTGGTTGATCTGACCTTTCCCTGAGTAGTTACAGCAAAGCATATATCAGAAAAGTTACAGCAAAGTGTTATCTCAGAATTGGCAAAAGAACTCAATTTAGACAGCATTTGCAAATTTGGATCCAGAGCTCAAATTCGATCGAGAAACACATATTGAATGCTATCTGGAATGCAGAAGCTGAGAAAGCAGTCGATTGGTTGATCTGAGCTTTCCCTGAGAAGGGACAGCAAAGTGTTATCAGAATTGGCAAAAGAACTCAATTTAGACAGGAATTGCAAATTTGGATACAGAGCTCAAATTCGAACGTGAAAAACATGTTGGATGTTGTTTGGGATGCAGAAGCTGAAAAAGCAGTCGATTGGTTGATCTGACCTTTCCCTGAGTAGTTACAGCAAAGAATATATCAGAAAAGTTACAGCAGTGTTATCTCAGAATTGGCAAAAGAACTCAATTTAGACAGCATTTGCAAATTTGGATCCAGAGCTCAAATTCGATCGAGAAACACATATTGAATGCTATCTGGGATGCAGAAGCTGAAGAACCACTCGATTGGTTGATCTGAGCTTTCCATTAGATGTTACAGCCAAGAGTATCTCAGAACTGGCAAAAGAACTCAATTTAGACAGGGATTGCAAATTTGGATCCAGAGATCAACTTCGAAATAGAAACACATATTGGATGGAATCTGAGGTGCTGAAGCTGGAAAAGCAGTCGATTGGTTGATCTGAGCTTTCCCTGAGAAGTTACAGCAGTGTTTTCTCAGAATTAGCAAAAGAACTCAATTTAGTCAGGAACTGCAAATTTGGATCCAGAGCTCAACTTCGAACGAGAAACACATATTGGATGCTGTCTGGGATGTAGGAGCTGAAAAAGCAGTCCATTGGTTGATCTGACCTTTCCCTGAGTAGTTACAGCAAAGCGTATATCAGAAAAGTTACAGGAAAGTGTTATCTCAGAATTAGCAAAGAACTCAATTTAGACAGCAATTGCAAATTTGGATCCAGAGATCAAATTCGAATGAGAAACACATATTGGATGCTCTCTGGGATGCAGAAGCTGAGAAAGAAGTCGATTGGTTGATCTGAGCTTTCCCTGAGAAGTTACAGCAAAGTGTATCTCAGAATTGGCAAAAGAACTCAATTTAGACAGGGATTGCAAATTTGGATCCAGAGCTCAACTTCAAAATAGAAACAAATATTGGATGGAATCTGAGGTGCTAAAGCTGTAACAGCAGTCGATTGGTTGATCTGAGCTTTCCCTGAGAAGTTACAGCAAAGTGTATCTCACAATTGGCAAAAGACCTCAATTTAGACAGCATTTTCAAATTTGGGTCCAGAGCTCAAATTTGAACGATAAACACATGTTGGATGCTGTCTGGGATGCAGAAGCTGAGAAAGCAGTCGATTGGTTGATCTGAGCTTTCCCTGAGAAGTTACAGCAAAGTGTTATCTCAGAATTTGCAAAAGAACTCAATTTAGACAGGAACTGCAAATTTGGATCCAGAGCTCAAATTCGAACGAGAAACACATATTGGATGCTGTCTGGGATGTAGAAGCTGAAACAGCAGTCGATTGGTTGATCTGACCTTTTCCTGAGTTGTTACAGCAAAGCGTATATCAGAAAAGTTACAGGAAAGTGTTATCGCAGAATTAGCAAAGAACTCAATTTAGACAGCAATTGCAAATTTGGATCCAGAGGTCAAATTCGAATGAGAAACACATATTGGATGCTCTCTGGGATGCAAAAGCTGAGAAAGAAGTCGATTGGTTGATCTGAGCTTTCCCTGAGAAGGTACAGCAAAATGTTATCAGAATTGGCAAAAGAACTCAATTTAGACAGCATTTTCAAATTTGGATCCAGAGCTCAAATTCGAACGATAAACACATGTTGGATGATGTCTGGAATGCAGAAGCTGAAAAAGCAGTCGATTGGTTGATCTGACCTTTCCCTGAGTAGTTACAGCAAAGCATATATCAGAAAAGTTACAGCAAAGTGTTATCTCAGAATTGGCAAAAGAACTCAATTTAGACAGCATTTGCAAATTTGGATCCAGAGCTCAAATTCGATCGAGAAACACATATTGAATGCTATCTGGGATGCAGAAACTGAAGAACCACTCGATTGGTTGATCTGAGCTTTCCCTCAGAAGTTACAGCCAAGCGTATCTCAGAACTGGCAAAAGAACTCCATTTAGACAGGGATTGCAAATTTGGATCCAGAGCTCAACTTCAAAATAGAAACACATATTCAATGGAATCTGAGGTGCTGAAGCTGTAACAGCAGTCGATTGGTTGATCTGAGCTTTCCCTGAGAAGTTACAGCAAAGTGTATCTCAAAATTGGCAAAAGACCTCAATTTAGACAGCATTTTCAAATTTGGGTCCAGAGCTCAAATTTGAACGATAAACACATGTTGGATGCTGTCTGGGATGCAGAAGCTGAGAAAGCAGTCGATTGGTTGATCTGAGCTTTCCCTGAGAAGTTACAGCAAAGTGTTATCTCAGAATTTGCAAAAGAACTCAATTTAGACAGGAACTGCAAATTTGGATCCAGAGCTCAAATTCGAACGAGAAACACATATTGGATGCTGTCAGGGATGCAGAAGCTGAAAAGAAGTCAATTGGTTGATCTGAGCTTTCACTGAGTAGTTACAGCAAAGCATATATCAGAAAAGTTACAGCAGTGTTATCTCAGAATTGGCAAAAGAACTCAATTTAGACAGCATTTGCAAATTTGGATCCAGAGCTCAAATTCGATCGAGAAACACATATTGAATGCTATCTGGGATGCAGAAGGTGAGGAACCACTCGATTGGTTGATCTGAGCTTTCCCTTAGATGTTACAGCCAAGAGTATCTCAGAACTGGCAAAAGAACTCAATTTAGACAGGGATTGCAAATTTGGATCCAGAGATCAACTTCGAAATAGAAACACATATTGGATGGAATCTGAGGTGCTGAAGCTGGAAAAGCAGTCGATTGGTTGATCTGAGCTTTCCCTGAGAAGTTACAGCAGTGTTTTCTCAGAATTAGCAAAAGAACTCAATTTAGACAGCAATTGCAAATTTGGATCCAGAGGTCAAATTCGAATGAGAAACACATATTGGATGCTCTCTGAGATGCAGAAGCTGAGAAAGCAGTCGATTGGTTGATCTGAGCTTGCCCTGAGAAGGGACAGCAAAGTGTTATCAGAATTGGCAAAAGAACTCAATTTAGACAGGAATTGCAAATTTGGATACAGAGCTCAAATTCGAACGTGAAAAACATGTTGGATGCTGTTTGGGATGCAGAAGCTGAAAAAGCAGTCGATTGGTTGATCTGACTTTTCGCTGAGTAGTTACAGCAAAGCATATATCAGAAAAGTTACAGCAGTGTTATCTCAGAATTGGCAAAAGAACTCAATTTAGACAGCATTTGCAAATTTGGATCCAGAGCTCAAATTCGATCGAGAAACACATATTGAATGCTATCTGGGATGCAGAAGGTGAGGAACCACTCGATTGGTTGATCTGAGCTTTCCCTTAGATGTTACAGCCAAGAGTATCTCAGAACTGGCAAAAGAACTCAATTTAGACAGGGATTGCAAATTTGGATCCATAGATCAACTTCGAAATAGAAACACATATTGGATGGAATCTGAGGTGCTGAAGCTGGAAAAGCAGTCGATTTGTTGATCTGAGCTTTCCCTGAGAAGTTACAGCAGTGTTTTCTCAGAATTAACAAAAGAACTCAATTTAGTCAGGAACTGCAAATTTGGATCCAGAGCTCAACTTCGAATGAGAAACACATATTGGATGCTCTCTGGGATGCAAAAGCTGAGAAAGAAGTCGATTGGTTGATCTGAGCTTTCCCTGAGAAGTTACAGCAAAGTGTATCTCAGAATTGGCAAAAGACCTCAATTTAGACAGCATTTTCAAATTTGGGTCCAGAGCTCAAATTTGAACGATAAACACATGTTGAATGCTGTCTGGGATGCAGAAGCTGAGAAAGCAGTCGATTGGTTGATCTGAGCTTTCCCTGAGAAGTTACGGCAAAGTGTTATCTCAGAATTTGCAAAAGAACTCAATTTAGCCAGGAACTGCAAATTTGGATCCAGAGCTCAACTTCAAACGAGAAACACATATTGGATGCTGTCTGGGATGTAGAAGCTGAAAAAGCAGTCGATTGGTTGATCTGAGATTCCCTGAGAATGTACAGCAAAGATCAGAATTAGCAAAGAACTCAATTTAGACAGGAACTGCCAATTTGGATCCAGAGATCAACTTTGAAATAGAAACACATATTGGATGGAATCTGAAGTGCTGAAGCTGGAAAAGCAGTCAATTGGTTGATCTGAGCTTTCCCTGAGAAGTTACAGCAGTGTTTTCTCAGAATTAGCAAAAGAACTCAATTTAGTTAGGAACTGCAAATTTGGATCCAGAGCTCAACTTCGAATGAGAAACACATATTGGATGCTGTCTGGGATGTAGAAGCTGAAAAAGCAGTCGATTGGTTGATCTGACCTTTCCCTGAGTAGTTAGAGCAAAGCATATATCAGAAAAGTTACAGGAAAGTGTTATCTCAGAATTAGCAAAGAACTCAATTTAGACGGCATTTTCAAATTTGGATCCAGAGCTCAAATTCAAACGATAAACACATGTTGGATGATGTCTGGGATGCAGAAGCTGAAAAAGCAGTCGATTGGTTGATCTGAGCTTTCCCTGAGAAGTTACAGCAAAGTGTTATCAGAATTGGCAAAAGAATTCAATTTAGACAGCAATTGCAAATTTGGATCCAGAGCTCAAATTCGAACGTGAAAAACATGTTGGATACTGTCTGGGATGCAGAAGCTGAAAAAGCAGTCGATTGGTTGATCTGACCTTTCCCTGAGTAGTTACAGCAAAGCGTATATCAGAAAAGTTACAGGGGGCTTCCGGTTCCGGCTCCTGCGGCGACGGGCGAGCCTAGCGCTCGCTCGCCGCTTTGTTTCTCTTTCTGCCCCCCCACGGGGGCGAGACCCCTCTTGTTTGAGGGTCTCCCATAAAGCCGGCTCGTCGGGGGCGCCCCCCCCCCACGGCGGTGGAGGAAGTGGCCCCCGGCGCGGCTTAGGTGAGGGAGAACATGCTGCGGGGGGTTCTCCCTTCGCCTAAGGGAGACGGCGCCATTCATAACAATGAAGAGGGTTAATCGGCTCAGTCGGAAGGCTTCCCGAGGCTTCAGCTGCAAGGGGAGAGTGAGTTTTTAAAAAACTTTTTTTCTGCTGTCAGCCAGGCTGAAAGGACTGGGAGGGGGGAGTTTGCTTTCAAAAAAACCCCCTCGGACTTAAGCGGCACTTGGAAATGGCTTCTCGTGGAGAGAAAGCGGAAATCTCTAATCCTAACTGTTTGCAGCAAGGGAAAGTTGTTTGTGGTTGTTTGCAACAATGTCTCTAGGTCTGGCTGAAACAATTTCTTTTACCACTCTCTCCTCTGGGCTCTGAGTTTGGGCGGTGGAAGATGGCCCCTCTTTGTTCCTGACTGACTATTTTACTTATGGAAAATTTCCAGCGTCTCTTTGCAACTTGGACTCCCTCTGGATATTAAGGGGAAAAAATTTTTCTTTGGATTTGTGATTTCTTCTCTGGAGTATCTTCGTTATTATACTTATTGATTTGGAAAACTGTCTCTCTCTTGGTTCCTGAATTTTACAACTTTACAACTCTGGACTGAACTTTTGGCTCCTGGTTTGCCTCAACAGCCCCACCCCAAAAACGCCATTTTAGTGGCACTGACTTTAACAATTAATCATGGCACAAGAAACAGCACTGGCAAGCTTAGAACAAAGGATGGCTTCTCTTGAAACTGTTATACAAACTTTGGTACAAGAGATTAAAGCCCAGAGGGCAGAAAATATCAACTTCAAGAAGGAGCTATTGGATACACGGAAGCAGGTGCTGGAAAATACACAGAAGAATGAAGAACTGGAAGGGGGGCTGGTGGGGGCTAAAGGAGAGATTAAAAATGTTACTAATGAGGTTGTGGAAATAAATGGGCATGTGTCTAGGATTGATATGGAAAGAATGACATATTTTTTGAGATTTCAGAATGTTTTTGAGCAACCTGGTGAATGCCTCCCTGATCTTATGAGCATGATTATAGCAGACTATTTACAAAAACCTAAGGATGAGATCAGGGGGGACATTGACCTAGCTTATAGAATAAATTCAGCATATGCCAGGATAAATGAAGTGCCTAGAGAGATACATGTGAAATTTGTTAGAAGGTCAACCAGAGAGGAAATCCTGAAAGTGCAGAGAGGGAGTCCGTTAATTTACCAACAAAAAACGGTTGCCATCTTGAAGCAGATCCCTAGAAAGATTAGAGATGCAAGAAGGAAATTTTCCTTCTTGTCTAAAACATTGTTTGATCATGGGATTTGGTTCAAGTGGGTGACACCTGAAGGGATGCTGGTGTTCTGGGAAGGAGGAAGAGTGAGGATTAAAACAGTTGCTGAGGCGGAAGCCTTTCTTAAAAAACATTCCTCTATCCTGGGGGAGGACTCAGGGGGGACAGAGGGGGCCACGGCCCCGCCCACTGGGGGCCTGGGAGGAGAAAAAGAAGATACAATTGCCAAGAGACTTAGATCAAAAAAAATAAATAACTTTGCGTTGATTTTTTCTGATTAATTTTGCATAATATTTCTATTTGGATTTTTTGTAAATGTCTGACAGTATAGAACTGAGAACTTAGGTATATGTACTTGCTTTCACTTTGTAGTGTTAAGATAATAATTTTTTCTTTTATTGTTATTGATGTATTTTGAGGCCGCGGAAGGGCCGACGACTTTGACGTGAATACTCTCAAAATTTCTTTGTATCCCTTACCCTACCCTATAGAAAAAATTGTAAAACCAACAAAACTTTTTCAATATAAAAAAAAAGTTACAGGAAAGTGTTATATCAGAATTAGCAAAGAACTCAATTTAGACAGCAATTGCAAATTTGGATCCAGAGGTCAAATTCGAATGAGAAACACATATTGGATGCTCTCTGGGATGCAGAAGCTGAGAAAGAAGTCGATTGGTTGATCTGAGCTTTCCCTGAGAAGGTACAGCAAAATGTTATCAGAATTGGCAAAAGAACTCAATTTAGACAGCATTTTCAAATTTGGATCCAGAGCTCAAATTCGAACGATAAACACATGTTGGATGATGTCTGGAATGCAGAAGCTGAAAAAGCAGTCGATTGGTTGATCTGACCTTTCCCTGAGTAGTTACAGCAAAGCATATATCAGAAAAGTTACAGCAAAGTGTTATCTCAGAATTGGCAAAAGAACTCAATTTAGACAGCATTTGCAAATTTGGATCCAGAGCTCAAATTCGATCGAGAAACACATATTGAATGCTATCTGGGATGCAGAAACTGAAGAACCACTCGATTGGTTGATCTGAGCTTTCCCTCAGAAGTTACAGCCAAGCGTATCTCAGAACTGGCAAAAGAACTCCATTTAGACAGGGATTGCAAATTTGGATCCAGAGCTCAACTTCAAAATAGAAACACATATTCAATGGAATCTGAGGTGCTGAAGCTGTAACAGCAGTCGATTGGTTGATCTGAGCTTTCCCTGAGAAGTTACAGCAAAGTGTATCTCAAAATTGGCAAAAGAACTCAATTTAGACAGCAATTGCAAATTTGGATCCAGAGCTCAACTTCGAATGAGAAACACATATTGGATGCTGTCTGGGATGTAGAAGCTGAAAAAGCAGTCGATTGGTTGATCTGACCTTTCCCTGAGTAGTTACAGCAAAGCATATATCAGAAAAGTTACAGGAAAGTGTTATCAGAATTAGCAAAGAACTCAATTTAGACAGCAATTGCAAATTTGGATCCAGAGATCAAATTCGAATGAGAAACACATATTGGATGCTCTCCTGGATGCAGAAGCTGAGAAAGAAGTCGATTGGTTGATCTGAGCTTTCCCTGAGAAGTTACAGCAAAGTGTATCTCAGAATTGGCAAAAGACCTCAATTTAGACAGCATTTTCAAATTTGGGTCCAGAGCTCAAATTTGAACGATAAACACATGTTGAATGCTGTCTGGGATACAGAAGCTGAGAAAGTTACAGCAAAGTGTATCTCAGAATTGGCAAAAGACCTCAATTTAGACAGCATTTTCAAATTTGGGTCCAGAGCTCAAATTTGAACGATAAACACATGTTGAATGCTGTCTGGGATGCAGAAGCTGAGAAAGTTACAGCAAAGTGTTATCTCAGAATTTGCAGAGCTCAAATTTGAACGATAAACACATGTTGAATGCCGTCTGGGATGCAGAAGCTGAGAAGTTACAGCAAAGTGTTATCTCAGAATTTGCAAAAGAACTCAATTTAGACAGGAACTGCAAATTTGGATCCAGAGCTCAAATTCGAACGAGAAACACATATTGGATGCTGTCTGGGATGTAGAAGCTGAAACAGCAGTCGATTGGTTGATCTGACCTTTCCCTGAGTAGTTACAGCAAAGCGTATATCAGAAAAGTTACAGGAAAGTGTTATCGCAGAATTAGCAAAGAACTCAATTTAGACAGCAATTGCAAATTTGGATCCAGAGGTCAAATTCGAATGAGAAACACATATTGGATGCTCTCTGGGATGCAGAAGCTGAGAAAGAAGTTGATTGGTTGATCTGAACTTTCCCTGAGAAGGTACAGCAAAATGTTATCAGAATTGGCAAAAGAACTCAATTTAGACAGCATTTTCAAATTTGGATCCAGAGCTCAAATTCGAACGATAAACACATGTTGGATGATGTCTGGGATGCAGAAGCTGAAAAAGCAGTCGATTGGTTGATCTGACCTTTCCCTGAGTAGTTACAGCAAAGCATATATCAGAAAAGTTACAGCAAAGTGTTATATCAGAATTGGCAAAAGAACTCAATTTAGACAGCAATTGCAAATTTGGATCCAGAGGTCAAATTCGAATGAGAAACACATATTGGATGCTCTCTGGAATGCAGAAGCTGAGAAAGCAGTCGATTGGTTGATCTGAGAAGAGACAGCAAAGTGTTATCAGAATTGGCAAAAGAACTCAATTTATACAGGAATTGCAAATTTGGATACAGAGCTCAAATTCGAACGTGAAAAACATGTTGGATGCTGTTTGGGATGCAGAAGCTGAAAAAGCAGTCGATTGGTTGATCTGACCTTTCCCTGAGTAGTTACAGCAAAGCATATATCAGAAAAGTTACACCAGTGTTATCTCAGAATTGGCAAAAGAACTCAATTTAGACAGCATTTGCAAATTTGGATCCAGAGCTCAAATTCGATCGAGAAACACATATTGAATGCTATCTGGGATGCAGAAGCTGAAGAACCACTCGATTGGTTGATCTGAGCTTTCCATTAGATGTTACAGCCAAGAGTATCTCAGAACTGGCAAAAGAACTCAATTTAGACAGGGATTGCAAATTTGGATCCAGAGATCAACTTCGAAATAGAAACACATATTGGATGGAATCTGAGGTGCTGAAGCTGGAAAAGCAGTCGATTGGTTGATCTGAGCTTTCCCTGAGAAGTTACAGCAGTGTTTTCTCAGAATTAGCAAAAGAACTCAATTTAGTCAGGAACTGCAAATTTGGATCCAGAGCTCAACTTCGAACGAGAAACACATATTGGATGCTGTCTGGGATGTAGGAGCTGAAAAAGCAGTCCATTGATTGATCTGACCTTTCCCTGAGTAGTTACAGCAAAGCGTATATCAGAAAAGTTACAGGAAAGTGTTATCTCAGAATTAGCAAAGAACTCAATTTAGACAGCAATTGCAAATTTGGATCCAGAGATCAAATTCGAATGAGAAACACATATTGGATGCTCTCTGGGATGTAGAAGCTGAGAAAGAAGTCGATTGGTTGATCTGAGCTTTCCCTGAGAAGTTACAGCAAAGTGTATCTCAGAATTGGCAAAAGAACTCAATTTAGACAGGGATTGCAAATTTGGATCCAGAGCTCAACTTCAAAATAGAAACACATATTGGATGGAATCTGAGGTGCTAAAGCTGTAACAGCAGTCGATTGGTTGATCTGAGCTTTCCCTGAGAAGTTACAGCAAAGTGTATCTCACAATTGGCAAAAGACCTCAATTTAGACAGCATTTTCAAATTTGGGTCCAGAGCTCAAATTTGAACGATAAACACATGTTCGATGCTGTCTGGGATGCAGAAGCTGAGAAAGCAGTCGATTGGTTGATCTGAGCTTTCCCTGAGAAGTTACAGCAAAGTGTTATCTCAGAATTTGCAAAAGAACTCAATTTAGACAGGAACTGCAAATTTGGATCCAGAGCTCAAATTCGAACGAGAAACACATATTGGATGCTGTCTGGGATGTAGAAGCTGAAACATCAGTCGATTGGTTGATCTGACCTTTTCCTGAGTTGTTACAGCAAAGCGTATATCAGAAAAGTTACAGGAAAGTGTTATCGCAGAATTAGCAAAGAACTCAATTTAGACAGCAATTGCAAATTTGGATCCAGAGGTCAAATTCGAATGAGAAACACATATTGGATGCTCTCTGAGATGCAGAAGCTGAGAAAGCAGTCGATTGGTTGATCTGAGCTTGCCCTGAGAAGGGACAGCAAAGTGTTATCAGAATTGGCAAAGGAACTCAGTTTAGACAGGAATTGCAAATTTGGATACAGAGCTCAAATTCGAACGTGAAAAACATGTTGGATGCTGTTTGGGATGCAGAAGCTGAAAAAGCAGTCGATTGGTTGATCTGACTTTTCCCTGAGTAGTTACAGCAAAGCATATATCAGAAAAGTTACAGCAGTGTTATCTCAGAATTGGCAAAAGAACTCAATTTAGGCAGCATTTGCAAATTTGGATCCAGAGCTCAAATTCGAGCGAGAAACACATATTGAATGCTATCTGGGATGCAGAAGGTGAGGAACCACTCGATTGGTTGATCTGAGCTTTCCCTTAGATGTTACAGCCAAGAGTATCTCAGAACTGGCAAAAGAACTCAATTTAGACAGGGATTGCAAATTTGGATCCAGAGATCAACTTCGAAATAGAAACACATATTGGATGGAATCTGAGGTGCTGAAGCTGGAAAAACAGTCGATTGGTTGATCTGAGCTTTCCCTGAGAAGGTACAGCAAAGTGTTATCTCAGAAATGGCAAAAGAACTCAATTTAGACAGCATTTGCAAATCTGAGGTGCTGAAGCTGGAAAAGCAGTCGATTGGTTGATCTGAGCTTTCCCTGAGAAGTTACAGCAGTGTTTTCTCAGAATTAGCAAAAGAACTCAATTTAGTCAGGAACTGCAAATTTGGATCCAGAGCTCAACTTCGAATGAGAAACACATATTGGATGCTGTCTGGGATGTAGAAGCTGAAAAAGCAGTCGATTGGTTGATCTGACCTTTCCCTGAGTAGTTACAGCAAAGCATATATCAGAAAAGTTACAGGAAAGTGTTATTAGAATTAGCAAAGAACTCAATTTAGACAGCAATTGCAAATTTGGATCCAGAGATCAAATTCGAATGAGAAACACATATTGGATGCTCTCTTGGATGCAGAAGCTGAGAAAGAAGTCGATTGGTTGATCTGAGCTTTCCCTGAGAAGTTACAGCAAAGTGTATCTCAGAATTGGCAAAAGACCTCAATTTAGACAGCATTTTCAAATTTGGGTCCAGAGCTCAAATTTGAACGATAAACACATGTTGAATGCTGTCTGGGATACAGAAGCTGAGAAAGTTACAGCAAAGGGTATCTC
This sequence comes from Rhabdophis nuchalis, assembly GCA_039707465.1. Lineage (NCBI taxonomy): Eukaryota > Metazoa > Chordata > Lepidosauria > Squamata > Natricidae > Rhabdophis > Rhabdophis nuchalis. The sequence continues at coordinate 216,104,142 of CM077643.1, forward strand.
AGAATTGGCAAAAGACCTCAATTTAGACAGCATTTTCAAATTTGGGTCCAGAGCTCAAATTTGAACGATAAACACATGTTGAATGCTGTCTGGGATGCAGAAGCTGAGAAAGTTACAGCAAAGTGTTATCTCAGAATTTGCAGAGCTCAAATTTGAACGATAAACACATGTTGAATGCCGTCTGGGATGCAGAAGCTGAGAAGTTACAGCAAAGTGTTATCTCAGAATTTGCAAAAGAACTCAATTTAGACAGGAACTGCAAATTTGGATCCAGAGCTCAAATTCAAACGAGAAACACATATTGGATGCTGTCTGGGATGTAGAAGCTGAAACAGCAGTCGATTGGTTGATCTGACCTTTCCCTGAGTAGTTACAGCAAAGCGTATATCAGAAAAGTTACAGGAAAGTGTTATCGCAGAATTAGCAAAGAACTCAATTTAGACAGCAATTGCAAATTTGGATCCAGAGGTCAAATTCGAATGAGAAACACATATTGGATGCTCTCTGGGATGCAGAAGCTGAGAAAGAAGTTGATTGGTTGATCTGAACTTTCCCTGAGAAGGTACAGCAAAATGTTATCAGAATTGGCAAAAGAACTCAATTTAGACAGCATTTTCAAATTTGGATCCAGAGCTCAAATTCGAACGATAAACACATGTTGGATGATGTCTGGGATGCAGAAGCTGAAAAAGCAGTCGATTGGTTGATCTGACCTTTCCCTGAGTAGTTACAGCAAAGCATATATCAGAAAAGTTACAGCAAAGTGTTATCTCAGAATTGGCAAAAGAACTCAATTTAGACAGCAATTGCAAATTTGGATCCAGAGGTCAAATTCGAATGAGAAACACATATTGGATGCTCTCTGGAATGCAGAAGCTGAGAAAGCAGTCGATTGGTTGATCTGAGAAGGGACAGCAAAGTGTTATCAGAATTGGCAAAAGAACTCAATTTAGACAGGAATTGCAAATTTGGATACAGAGCTCAAATTCGAACGTGAAAAACATGTTGGATGCTGTTTGGGATGCAGAAGCTGAAAAAGCAGTCGATTGGTTGATCTGACCTTTCCCTGATTAGTTACAGCAAAGCATATATCAGAAAAGTTACAGCAGTGTTATCTCAGAATTGGCAAAAGAACTCAATTTAGACAGCATTTGCAAATTTGGATCCAGAGCTCAAATTCGATCGAGAAACACATATTGAATGCTATCTGGGATGCAGAAGCTGAAGAACCACTCGATTGGTTGATCTGAGCTTTCCATTAGATGTTACAGCCAAGAGTATCTCAGAACTGGCAAAAGAACTCAATTTAGACAGGGATTGCAAATTTGGATCCAGAGATCAACTTCGAAATAGAAACACATATTGGATGGAATCTGAGGTGCTGAAGCTGGAAAAGCAGTCGATTGGTTGATCTGAGCTTTCCCTGAGAAGTTACAGCAGTGTTTTCTCAGAATTAGCAAAAGAACTCAATTTAGTCAGGAACTGCAAATTTGGATCCAGAGCTCAACTTCGAACGAGAAACACATATTGGATGCTGTCTGGGATGTAGGAGCTGAAAAAGCAGTCCATTGATTGATCTGAGCTTTCCCTGAGAAGTTACAGCAAAGCGTATATCAGAAACGTTACAGGAAAGTGTTATCTCAGAATTAGCAAAGAACTCAATTTAGACAGCAATTGCAAATTTGGATCCAGAGATCAAATTCGAATGAGAAACACATATTGGATGCTCTCTGGGATGCAGAAGCTGCGAAAGAAGTCGATTGGTTGATCTGAGCTTTCCCTGAGAAGTTACAGCAAAGTGTATCTCAGAATTGGCAAAAGAACTCAATTTAGACAGGGATTGCAAATTTGGATCCAGAGCTCAACTTCAAAATAGAAACACATATTGGATGGAATCTGAGGTGCTAAAGCTGTAACAGCAGTCGATTGGTTGATCTGAGCTTTCCCTGAGAAGTTACAGCAAAGTGTATCTCACAATTGGCAAAAGACCTCAATTTAGACAGCATTTTCAAATTTGGGTCCAGAGCTCAAATTTGAACGATAAACACATGTTGGATGCTGTCTGGGATGCAGAAGCTGAGAAAGCAGTCGATTGGTTGATCTGAGCTTTCCCTGAGAAGTTACAGCAAAGTGTTATCTCAGAATTTGCAAAAGAACTCAATTTAGACAGGAACTGCAAATTTGGATCCAGAGCTCAAATTCGAACGAGAAACACATATTGGATGCTGTCTGGGATGTAGAAGCTGAAACAGCAGTCGATTGGTTGATCTGACCTTTTCCTGAGTTGTTACAGCAAAGCGTATATCAGAAAAGTTACAGGAAAGTGTTATCGCAGAATTAGCAAAGAACTCAATTTAGACAGCAATTGCAAATTTGGATCCAGAGGTCAAATTCGAATGAGAAACACATATTGGATGCTCTCTGGGATGCAAAAGCTGAGAAAGAAGTCGATTGGTTGATCTGAGCTTTCCCTGAGAAGGTACAGCAAAATGTTATCAGAATTCGCAAAAGAACTCAGTTTAGACAGCATTTTCAAATTTGGATCCAGAGCTCAAATTCGAACGATAAACACATGTTGGATGATGTCTGGGATGCAGAAGCTGAAAAAACAGTCGATTGGTTGATCTGACCTTTCCCTGAGTAGTTACAGCAAAGCATATATCAGAAAAGTTACAGCAAAGTTATCTCAGAATTGGCAAAAGAACTCAATTTAGACAGCATTTGGAAATTTGGATCCAGAGCTCAAATTCGATCGAGAAACACATATTGAATGCTATCTGGGATGCAGAAGCTGAAGAACCACTTGATTGGTTGATCTGAGCTTTCCCTTAGATGTTACAGCCAAGAGTATCTCAGAACTTGCAAAAGAACTCAATTTAGACAGCATTTGCAAATTTGGATCCAGAGCTCAAATTCGATCGAGAAACCCATATTGAATGCTATCTGGGATGCAGAAGCTGAAGAACCACTCGATTGGTTGATCTGAGCTTTCCCTTAGATGTTACAGTCATGAGTATCTCAGAACTGGCAAAAGAACTAAATTTAGACAGGGATTGCAAATTTGGATCCAGAGCTCAACTTCGAAATAGAAACACATATTGGATGGAATCTGAGGTGCTGAAGCTGGAAAAACAGTCGATTGGTTGATCTGAGCTTTCCCTGAGAAGGTACAGCAAAGTGTTATCTCAGAAATGGCAAAAGAACTCAATTTAGACAGCATTTGCAAATCTGAGGTGCTGAAGCTGGAAAAGCAGTCGATTGGTTGATCTGACCTTTCCCTGAGTAGTTACAGCAAAGCGTATATCAGAAAAGTTACAGGAAAGTGTTATCAGAATTAGCAAAGAACTCAATTTAGACAGCAATTGCAAATTTAGATCCAGAGATCAAATTCGAATGAGAAACACATATTGGATGCTCTCTGGGATGCAGAAGCTGAGAAAGAAGTCGATTGGTTGATCTGAGCTTTCCCTGAGAAGTTACAGCAAAGTGTATCTCAGAATTGGCAAAAGACCTCAATTTAGACAGCATTTTCAAATTTGGGTCCAGAGCTCAAATTTGAACGATAAACACATGTTGAATGCTGTCTGGGATACAGAAGCTGAGAAAGTTACAGCAAAGTGTATCTCAGAATTGGCAAAAGACCTCAATTTAGACAGCATTTTCAAATTTGGGTCCAGAGCTCAAATTTGAACGATAAACACATGTTGAATGCTGTCTGGGATGCAGAAGCTGAGAAAGTTACAGCAAAGTGTTATCTCAGAATTTGCAGAGCTCAAATTTGAACGATAAACACATGTTGAATGCCGTCTGGGATGCAGAAGCTGAGAAGTTACAGCAAAGTGTTATCTCAGAATTTGCAAAAGAACTCAATTTAGACAGGAACTGCAAATTTGGATCCAGAGCTCAAATTCGAACGAGAAACACATATTGGATGCTGTCTGGGATGTAGAAGCTGAAACAGCAGTCGATTGGTTGATCTGACCTTTCCCTGAGTAGTTACAGCAAAGCGTATATCAGAAAAGTTACAGGAAAGTGTTATCGCAGAATTAGCAAAGAACTCAATTTAGACAGCAATTGCAAATTTGGATCCAGAGGTCAAATTCGAATGAGAAACACATATTGGATGCTCTCTGGGATGCAGAAGCTGAGAAAGAAGTTGATTGGTTGATCTGAACTTTCCCTGAGAAGGTACAGCAAAATGTTATCAGAATTGGCAAAAGAACTCAATTTAGACAGCATTTTCAAATTTGGATCCAGAGCTCAAATTCGAACAATAAACACATATTGGATGATATCTGGGATGCAGAAGCTGAAAAAGCAGTCGATTGGTTGATCTGACCTTTCCCTGAGTAGTTACAGCAAAGCATATATCAGAAAAGTTACAGCAAAGTGTTATCTCAGAATTGGCAAAAGAACTCAATTTAGACAGCAATTGCAAATTTGGATCCAGAGGTCAAATTCGAATGAGAAACACATATTGGATGCTCTCTGGAATGCAGAAGCTGAGAAAGCAGTCGATTGGTTGATCTGAGAAGGGACAGCAGTGTTATCAGAATTGGCAAAAGAACTCAATTTAGACAGGAATTGCAAATTTGGATACAGAGCTCAAATTCGAACGTGAAAAACATGTTGGATGCTGTTTGGGATGCAGAAGCTGAAAAAGCAGTCGATTGGTTGATCTGACCTTTCCCTGAGTAGTTACAGCAAAGCATATATCAGAAAAGTTACAGCAGTGTTATCTCAGAATTGGCAAAAGAACTCAATTTAGACAGCATTTGCAAATTTGGATCCAGAGCTCAAATTCGATCGAGAAACACATATTGGATGGAATCTGAGGTGCTGAAGCTGGAAAAGTAGTCGATTGGTTGATCTGAGCTTTCCCTGAGAAGTTACAGCAGTGTTTTCTCAGAATTAGCAAAAGAACTCAATTTAGACAGGAATTGCAAATTTGGATACAGAGCTCAAATTCGAACGTGAAAAACATGTTGGATGCTGTTTGGGATGCAGAAGCTGAAAAAGCAGTCGATTGGTTGATCTGACCTTTCCCTGAGTAGTTACAGCAAAGCATATATCAGAAAAGTTACAGCAGTGTTATCTCAGAATTGGCAAAAGAACTCAATTTAGACAGCATTTGCAAATTTGGATCCAGAGCTCAAATTCGATCGAGAAACACATATTGGATGGAATCTGAGGTGCTGAAGCTGGAAAAGTAGTCGATTGGTTGATCTGAGCTTTCCCTGAGAAGTTACAGCAGTGTTTTCTCAGAATTAGCAAAAGAACTCAATTTAGTCAGGAACTGCAAATTTGGATCCAGAGCTCAACTTCGAACGAGAAACACATATTGGATGCTGTCTGGGATGTAGGAGCTGAAAAAGCAGTCCATTGGTTGATCTGACCTTTCCCTGAGTAGTTACAGCAAAGCGTATATCAGAAAAGTTACAGGAAAGTGTTATCTCAGAATTAGCAAAGAACTCAATTTAGACAGCAATTGCAAATTTGGATCCAGAGATCAAATTCGAATGAGAAACACATATTGGATGCTCTCTGGGATGCAGAAGCTGAGAAAGAAGTCGATTGGTTGATCTGAGCTTTCCCTGAGAAGTTACAGCAAAGTGTATCTCAGAATTGGCAAAAGACCTCAATTTAGACAGCATTTTCAAATTTGGGTCCAGAGCTCAAATTTGAACGATAAACACATGTTGAATGCTGTCTGGGATACAGAAGCTGAGAAAGTTACAGCAAAGTGTATCTCAGAATTGGCAAAAGACCTCAATTTAGACAGCATTTTCAAATTTGGGTCCAGAGCTCAAATTTGAACGATAAACACATGTTGAATGCTGTCTGGGATGCAGAAGCTGAGAAAGTTACAGCAAAGTGTTATCTCAGAATTTGCAGAGCTCAAATTTGAACGATAAACACATGTTGAATGCCGTCTGGGATGCAGAAGCTGAGAAGTTACAGCAAAGTGTTATCTCAGAATTTGCAAAAGAACTCAATTTAGACAGGAACTGCAAATTTGGATCCAGAGCTCAAATTCGAACGAGAAACACATATTGGATGCTGTCTGGGATGTAGAAGCTGAAACAGCAGTCGATTGGTTGATCTGACCTTTCCCTGAGTAGTTACAGCAAAGCGTATATCAGAAAAGTTACAGGAAAGTGTTATCGCAGAATTAGCAAAGAACTCAATTTAGACAGCAATTGCAAATTTGGATCCAGAGGTCAAATTCGAATGAGAAACACATATTGGATGCTCTCTGGGATGCAGAAGCTGAGAAAGAAGTTGATTGGTTGATCTGAACTTTCCCTGAGAAGGTACAGCAAAATGTTATCAGAATTGGCAAAAGAACTCAATTTAGACAGCATTTTCAAATTTGGATCCAGAGCTCAAATTCGAACAATAAACACATATTGGATGATATCTGGGATGCAGAAGCTGAAAAAGCAGTCGATTGGTTGATCTGACCTTTCCCTGAGTAGTTACAGCAAAGCATATATCAGAAAAGTTACAGCAAAGTGTTATCTCAGAATTGGCAAAAGAACTCAATTTAGACAGCAATTGCAAATTTGGATCCAGAGGTCAAATTCGAATGAGAAACACATATTGGATGCTCTCTGGAATGCAGAAGCTGAGAAAGCAGTCGATTGGTTGATCTGAGAAGGGACAGCAGTGTTATCAGAATTGGCAAAAGAACTCAATTTAGACAGGAATTGCAAATTTGGATACAGAGCTCAAATTCGAACGTGAAAAACATGTTGGATGCTGTTTGGGATGCAGAAGCTGAAAAAGCAGTCGATTGGTTGATCTGACCTTTCCCTGAGTAGTTACAGCAAAGCATATATCAGAAAAGTTACAGCAGTGTTATCTCAGAATTGGCAAAAGAACTCAATTTAGACAGCATTTGCAAATTTGGATCCAGAGCTCAAATTCGATCGAGAAACACATATTGGATGGAATCTGAGGTGCTGAAGCTGGAAAAGCAGTCGATTGGTTGATCTGAGCTTTCCCTGAGAAGTTACAGCAGTGTTTTCTCAGAATTAGCAAAAGAACTCAATTTAGTCAGGAACTGCAAATTTGGATCCAGAGCTCAACTTCGAACGAGAAACACATATTGGATGCTGTCTGGGATGTAGGAGCTGAAAAAGCAGTCCATTGGTTGATCTGACCTTTCCCTGAGTAGTTACAGCAAAGCGTATATCAGAAAAGTTACAGGAAAGTGTTATCTCAGAATTAGCAAAGAACTCAATTTAGACAGCAATTGCAAATTTGGATCCAGAGATCAAATTCGAATGAGAAACACATATTGGATGCTCTCTGGGATGCAGAAGCTGAGAAAGAAGTCGATTGGTTGATCTGAGCTTTCCCTGAGAAGTTACAGCAAAGTGTATCTCAGAATTGGCAAAAGACCTCAATTTAGACAGCATTTTCAAATTTGGGTCCAGAGCTCAAATTTGAACGATAAACACATGTTGAATGCTGTCTGGGATACAGAAGCTGAGAAAGTTACAGCAAAGTGTATCTCAGAATTGGCAAAAGACCTCAATTTAGACAGCATTTTCAAATTTGGGTCCAGAGCTCAAATTTGAACGATAAACACATGTTGAATGCTGTCTGGGATGCAGAAGCTGAGAAAGTTACAGCAAAGTGTTATCTCAGAATTTGCAGAGCTCAAATTTGAACGATAAACACATGTTGAATGCCGTCTGGGATGCAGAAGCTGAGAAGTTACAGCAAAGTGTTATCTCAGAATTTGCAAAAGAACTCAATTTAGACAGGAACTGCAAATTTGGATCCAGAGCTCAAATTCGAACGAGAAACACATATTGGATGCTGTCTGGGATGTAGAAGCTGAAACAGCAGTCGATTGGTTGATCTGACCTTTCCCTGAGTAGTTACAGCAAAGCGTATATCAGAAAAGTTACAGGAAAGTGTTATCGCAGAATTAGCAAAGAACTCAATTTAGACAGCAATTGCAAATTTGGATCCAGAGGTCAAATTCGATGAGAAACACATATTGGATGCTCTCTGGGATGCAGAAGCTGAGAAAGAAGTTGATTGGTTGATCTGAACTTTCCCTGAGAAGGTACAGCAAAATGTTATCAGAATTGGCAAAAGAACTCAATTTAGACAGCATTTTCAAATTTGGATCCAGAGCTCAAATTCGAACAATAAACACATGTTGGATGATGTCTGGGATGCAGAAGCTGAAAAAGCAGTCGATTGGTTGATCTGACCTTTCCCTGAGTAGTTACAGCAAAGCATATATCAGAAAAGTTACAGCAAAGTGTTATCTCAGAATTGGCAAAAGAACTCAATTTAGACAGCAATTGCAAATTTGGATCCAGAGGTCAAATTCGAATGAGAAACACATATTGGATGCTCTCTGGAATGCAGAAGCTGAGAAAGCAGTCGATTGGTTGATCTGAGAAGGGACAGCAAAGTGTTATCAGAATTGGCAAAAGAACTCAATTTAGACAGGAATTGCAAATTTGGATACAGAGCTCAAATTCGAACGTGAAAAACATGTTGGATGCTGTTTGGGATGCAGAAGCTGAAAAAGCAGTCGATTGGTTGATCTGACCTTTCCCTGAGTAGTTACAGCAAAGCATATATCAGAAAAGTTACAGCAGTGTTATCTCAGAATTGGCAAAAGAACTCAATTTAGACAGCATTTGCAAATTTGGATCCAGAGCTCAAATTCGATCGAGAAACACATATTGGATGGAATCTGAGGTGCTGAAGCTGGAAAAGCAGTCGATTGGTTGATCTGAGCTTTCCCTGAGAAGTTACAGCAGTGTTTTCTCAGAATTAGCAAAAGAACTCAATTTAGTCAGGAACTGCAAATTTGGATCCAGAGCTCAACTTCGAACGAGAAACACATATTGGATGCTGTCTGGGATGTAGGAGCTGAAAAAGCAGTCCATTGGTTGATCTGACCTTTCCCTGAGTAGTTACAGCAAAGCGTATATCAGAAAAGTTACAGGAAAGTGTTATCTCAGAATTAGCAAAGAACTCAATTTAGACAGCAATTGCAAATTTGGATCCAGAGATCAAATTCGAATGAGAAACACATATTGGATGCTCTCTGGGATGCAGAAGCTGAGAAAGAAGTCGATTGGTTGATCTGAGCTTTCCCTGAGAAGTTACAGCAAAGTGTATCTCAGAATTGGCAAAAGACCTCAATTTAGACAGCATTTTCAAATTTGGGTCCAGAGCTCAAATTTGAACGATAAACACATGTTGAATGCTGTCTGGGATACAGAAGCTGAGAAAGTTACAGCAAAGTGTATCTCAGAATTGGCAAAAGACCTCAATTTAGACAGCATTTTCAAATTTGGGTCCAGAGCTCAAATTTGAACGATAAACACATGTTGGATGCTGTCTGGGATGCAGAAGCTGAGAAAGTTACAGCAAAGTGTTATCTCAGAATTTGCAGAGCTCAAATTTGAACGATAAACACATGTTGAATGCCGTCTGGGATGCAGAAGCTGAGAAGTTACAGCAAAGTGTTATCTCAGAATTTGCAAAAGAACTCAATTTAGACAGGAACTGCAAATTTGGATCCAGAGCTCAAATTCGAACGAGAAACACATATTGGATGCTGTCTGGGATGTAGAAGCTGAAACAGCAGTCGATTGGTTGATCTGACCTTTCCCTGAGTAGTTACAGCAAAGCGTATATCAGAAAAGTTACAGGAAAGTGTTATCGCAGAATTAGCAAAGAACTCAATTTAGACAGCAATTGCAAATTTGGATCCAGAGGTCAAATTCGAATGAGAAACACATATTGGATGCTCTCTGGGATGCAGAAGCTGAGAAAGAAGTTGATTGGTTGATCTGAACTTTCCCTGAGAAGGTACAGCAAAATGTTATCAGAATTGGCAAAAGAACTCAATTTAGACAGCATTTTCAAATTTGGATCCAGAGCTCAAATTCGAACAATAAACACATATTGGATGATATCTGGGATGCAGAAGCTGAAAAAGCAGTCGATTGGTTGATCTGACCTTTCCCTGAGTAGTTACAGCAAAGCATATATCAGAAAAGTTACAGCAAAGTGTTATCTCAGAATTGGCAAAAGAACTCAATTTAGACAGCAATTGCAAATTTGGATCCAGAGGTCAAATTCGAATGAGAAACACATATTGGATGCTCTCTGGAATGCAGAAGCTGAGAAAGCAGTCGATTGGTTGATCTGAGAAGGGACAGCAGTGTTATCAGAATTGGCAAAAGAACTCAATTTAGACAGGAATTGCAAATTTGGATACAGAGCTCAAATTCGAACGTGAAAAACATGTTGGATGCTGTTTGGGATGCAGAAGCTGAAAAAGCAGTCGATTGGTTGATCTGACCTTTCCCTGAGTAGTTACAGCAAAGCATATATCAGAAAAGTTACAGCAGTGTTATCTCAGAATTGGCAAAAGAACTCAATTTAGACAGCATTTGCAAATTTGGATCCAGAGCTCAAATTCGATCGAGAAACACATATTGGATGGAATCTGAGGTGCTGAAGCTGGAAAAGTAGTCGATTGGTTGATCTGAGCTTTCCCTGAGAAGTTACAGCAGTGTTTTCTCAGAATTAGCAAAAGAACTCAATTTAGTCAGGAACTGCAAATTTGGATCCAGAGCTCAACTTCGAACGAGAAACACATATTGGATGCTGTCTGGGATGTAGGAGCTGAAAAAGCAGTCCATTGGTTGATCTGACCTTTCCCTGAGTAGTTACAGCAAAGCGTATATCAGAAAAGTTACAGGAAAGTGTTATCTCAGAATTAGCAAAGAACTCAATTTAGACAGCAATTGCAAATTTGGATCCAGAGATCAAATTCGAATGAGAAACACATATTGGATGCTCTCTGGGATGCAGAAGCTGAGAAAGAAGTCGATTGGTTGATCTGAGCTTTCCCTGAGAAGTTACAGCAAAGTGTATCTCAGAATTGGCAAAAGACCTCAATTTAGACAGCATTTTCAAATTTGGGTCCAGAGCTCAAATTTGAACGATAAACACATGTTGAATGCTGTCTGGGATACAGAAGCTGAGAAAGTTACAGCAAAGTGTATCTCAGAATTGGCAAAAGACCTCAATTTAGACAGCATTTTCAAATTTGGGTCCAGAGCTCAAATTTGAACGATAAACACATGTTGAATGCTGTCTGGGATGCAGAAGCTGAGAAAGTTACAGCAAAGTGTTATCTCAGAATTTGCAGAGCTCAAATTTGAACGATAAACACATGTTGAATGCCGTCTGGGATGCAGAAGCTGAGAAGTTACAGCAAAGTGTTATCTCAGAATTTGCAAAAGAACTCAATTTAGACAGGAACTGCAAATTTGGATCCAGAGCTCAAATTCGAACGAGAAACACATATTGGATGCTGTCTGGGATGTAGAAGCTGAAACAGCAGTCGATTGGTTGATCTGACCTTTCCCTGAGTAGTTACAGCAAAGCGTATATCAGAAAAGTTACAGGAAAGTGTTATCGCAGAATTAGCAAAGAACTCAATTTAGACAGCAATTGCAAATTTGGATCCAGAGGTCAAATTCGAATGAGAAACACATATTGGATGCTCTCTGGGATGCAGAAGCTGAGAAAGAAGTTGATTGGTTGATCTGAACTTTCCCTGAGAAGGTACAGCAAAATGTTATCAGAATTGGCAAAAGAACTCAATTTAGACAGCATTTTCAAATTTGGATCCAGAGCTCAAATTCGAACAATAAACACATATTGGATGATATCTGGGATGCAGAAGCTGAAAAAGCAGTCGATTGGTTGATCTGACCTTTCCCTGAGTAGTTACAGCAAAGCATATATCAGAAAAGTTACAGCAAAGTGTTATCTCAGAATTGGCAAAAGAACTCAATTTAGACAGCAATTGCAAATTTGGATCCAGAGGTCAAATTCGAATGAGAAACACATATTGGATGCTCTCTGGAATGCAGAAGCTGAGAAAGCAGTCGATTGGTTGATCTGAGAAGGGACAGCAGTGTTATCAGAATTGGCAAAAGAACTCAATTTAGACAGGAATTGCAAATTTGGATACAGAGCTCAAATTCGAACGTGAAAAACATGTTGGATGCTGTTTGGGATGCAGAAGCTGAAAAAGCAGTCGATTGGTTGATCTGACCTTTCCCTGAGTAGTTACAGCAAAGCATATATCAGAAAAGTTACAGCAGTGTTATCTCAGAATTGGCAAAAGAACTCAATTTAGACAGCATTTGCAAATTTGGATCCAGAGCTCAAATTCGATCGAGAAACACATATTGGATGGAATCTGAGGTGCTGAAGCTGGAAAAGTAGTCGATTGGTTGATCTGAGCTTTCCCTGAGAAGTTACAGCAGTGTTTTCTCAGAATTAGCAAAAGAACTCAATTTAGTCAGGAACTGCAAATTTGGATCCAGAGCTCAACTTCGAACGAGAAACACATATTGGATGCTGTCTGGGATGTAGGAGCTGAAAAAGCAGTCCATTGGTTGATCTGACCTTTCCCTGAGTAGTTACAGCAAAGCGTATATCAGAAAAGTTACAGGAAAGTGTTATCTCAGAATTAGCAAAGAACTCAATTTAGACAGCAATTGCAAATTTGGATCCAGAGATCAAATTCGAATGAGAAACACATATTTGTCTGAAATGGTATAAGATTCCTGCCCATGCAGGGGGTTGGACTAGAAGACCTACAAGGTCCCTTCCAACTCTGCTATTGTATTGTATTGTATTATTGTATATTGGATGCTCTCTGGGATGCAGAAGCTGAGAAAGAAGTCGATTGGTTGATCTGAGCTTTCCCTGAGAAGTTACAGCAAAGTGTATCTCAGAATTGGCAAAAGAACTCAATTTAGACAGGGATTGCAAATTTGGATCCAGAGCTCAACTTCAAAATAGAAACACATATTGGATGGAATCTGAGGTGCTAAAGCTGTAACAGCAGTCGATTGGTTGATCTGAGCTTTCCCTGAGAAGTTACAGCAAAGTGTATCTCACAATTGGCAAAAGACCTCAATTTAGACAGAATTTTCAAATTTGGGTCCAGAGCAAAAATTTGAATGATAAACACATGTTGGATGCTGTCTGGGATGCAGAAGCTGAGAAAGCAGTCGATTGGTTGATCTGAGCTTTCCCTGAGAAGTTACAGCAAAGTGTTATCTCAGAATTTGCAAAAGACCTCAATTTAGACAGGAACTGCAAATTTGGATCCAGAGCTCAAATTCGAACGAGAAACACATATTGGATGCTGTCTGGGATGTAGAAACAGCAGTCGATTGGTTGATCTGACCTTTTCCTGAGTTGTTACAGCAAAGCGTATATCAGAAAAGTTACAGGAAAGTGTTATCTCAGAATTAGCAAAGAAATCAATTTAGACAGCAATTGCAAATTTGGATCCAGAGGTCAAATTCGAATGAGAAACACATATTGGATGCTCTCTGGAATGCAGAAGCTGAGAAAGCAGTCGATTGGTTGATCTGAGAAGGGACAGCAGTGTTATCAGAATTGGCAAAAGAACTCAATTTAGACAGGAATTGCAAATTTGGATACAGAGCTCAAATTCGAACGTGAAAAACATGTTGGATGCTGTTTGGGATGCAGAAGCTGAAAAAGCAGTCGATTGGTTGATCTGACCTTTCCCTGAGTAGTTACAGCAAAGCATATATCAGAAAAGTTACAGCAGTGTTATCTCAGAATTGGCAAAAGAACTCAATTTAGACAGCATTTGCAAATTTGGATCCAGAGCTCAAATTCGATCGAGAAACACATATTGGATGGAATCTGAGGTGCTGAAGCTGGAAAAGTAGTCGATTGGTTGATCTGAGCTTTCCCTGAGAAGTTACAGCAGTGTTTTCTCAGAATTAGCAAAAGAACTCAATTTAGTCAGGAACTGCAAATTTGGATCCAGAGCTCAACTTCGAACGAGAAACACATATTGGATGCTGTCTGGGATGTAGGAGCTGAAAAAGCAGTCCATTGGTTGATCTGACCTTTCCCTGAGTAGTTACAGCAAAGCGTATATCAGAAAAGTTACAGGAAAGTGTTATCTCAGAATTAGCAAAGAACTCAATTTAGACAGCAATTGCAAATTTGGATCCAGAGATCAAATTCGAATGAGAAACACATATTGGATGCTCTCTGGGATGCAGAAGCTGAGAAAGAAGTCGATTGGTTGATCTGAGCTTTCCCTGAGAAGTTACAGCAAAGTGTATCTCAGAATTGGCAAAAGACCTCAATTTAGACAGCATTTTCAAATTTGGGTCCAGAGCTCAAATTTGAACGATAAACACATGTTGAATGCTGTCTGGGATACAGAAGCTGAGAAAGTTACAGCAAAGTGTATCTCAGAATTGGCAAAAGACCTCAATTTAGACAGCATTTTCAAATTTGGGTCCAGAGCTCAAATTTGAACGATAAACACATGTTGAATGCTGTCTGGGATGCAGAAGCTGAGAAAGTTACAGCAAAGTGTTATCTCAGAATTTGCAGAGCTCAAATTTGAACGATAAACACATGTTGAATGCCGTCTGGGATGCAGAAGCTGAGAAGTTACAGCAAAGTGTTATCTCAGAATTTGCAAAAGAACTCAATTTAGACAGGAACTGCAAATTTGGATCCAGAGCTCAAATTCGAACGAGAAACACATATTGGATGCTGTCTGGGATGTAGAAGCTGAAACAGCAGTCGATTGGTTGATCTGACCTTTCCCTGAGTAGTTACAGCAAAGCGTATATCAGAAAAGTTACAGGAAAGTGTTATCGCAGAATTAGCAAAGAACTCAATTTAGACAGCAATTGCAAATTTGGATCCAGAGGTCAAATTCGAATGAGAAACACATATTGGATGCTCTCTGGGATGCAGAAGCTGAGAAAGAAGTTGATTGGTTGATCTGAACTTTCCCTGAGAAGGTACAGCAAAATGTTATCAGAATTGGCAAAAGAACTCAATTTAGACAGCATTTTCAAATTTGGATCCAGAGCTCAAATTCGAACAATAAACACATATTGGATGATATCTGGGATGCAGAAGCTGAAAAAGCAGTCGATTGGTTGATCTGACCTTTCCCTGAGTAGTTACAGCAAAGCATATATCAGAAAAGTTACAGCAAAGTGTTATCTCAGAATTGGCAAAAGAACTCAATTTAGACAGCAATTGCAAATTTGGATCCAGAGGTCAAATTCGAATGAGAAACACATATTGGATGCTCTCTGGAATGCAGAAGCTGAGAAAGCAGTCGATTGGTTGATCTGAGAAGGGACAGCAGTGTTATCAGAATTGGCAAAAGAACTCAATTTAGACAGGAATTGCAAATTTGGATACAGAGCTCAAATTCGAACGTGAAAAACATGTTGGATGCTGTTTGGGATGCAGAAGCTGAAAAAGCAGTCGATTGGTTGATCTGACCTTTCCCTGAGTAGTTACAGCAAAGCATATATCAGAAAAGTTACAGCAGTGTTATCTCAGAATTGGCAAAAGAACTCAATTTAGACAGCATTTGCAAATTTGGATCCAGAGCTCAAATTCGATCGAGAAACACATATTGGATGGAATCTGAGGTGCTGAAGCTGGAAAAGTAGTCGATTGGTTGATCTGAGCTTTCCCTGAGAAGTTACAGCAGTGTTTTCTCAGAATTAGCAAAAGAACTCAATTTAGTCAGGAACTGCAAATTTGGATCCAGAGCTCAACTTCGAACGAGAAACACATATTGGATGCTGTCTGGGATGTAGGAGCTGAAAAAGCAGTCCATTGGTTGATCTGACCTTTCCCTGAGTAGTTACAGCAAAGCGTATATCAGAAAAGTTACAGGAAAGTGTTATCTCAGAATTAGCAAAGAACTCAATTTAGACAGCAATTGCAAATTTGGATCCAGAGATCAAATTCGAATGAGAAACACATATTTGTCTGAAATGGTATAAGATTCCTGCCCATGCAGGGGGTTGGACTAGAAGACCTACAAGGTCCCTTCCAACTCTGCTATTGTATTGTATTGTATTATTGTATATTGGATGCTCTCTGGGATGCAGAAGCTGAGAAAGAAGTCGATTGGTTGATCTGAGCTTTCCCTGAGAAGTTACAGCAAAGTGTATCTCAGAATTGGCAAAAGAACTCAATTTAGACAGGGATTGCAAATTTGGATCCAGAGCTCAACTTCAAAATAGAAACACATATTGGATGGAATCTGAGGTGCTAAAGCTGTAACAGCAGTCGATTGGTTGATCTGAGCTTTCCCTGAGAAGTTACAGCAAAGTGTATCTCACAATTGGCAAAAGACCTCAATTTAGACAGAATTTTCAAATTTGGGTCCAGAGCAAAAATTTGAATGATAAACACATGTTGGATGCTGTCTGGGATGCAGAAGCTGAGAAAGCAGTCGATTGGTTGATCTGAGCTTTCCCTGAGAAGTTACAGCAAAGTGTTATCTCAGAATTTGCAAAAGACCTCAATTTAGACAGGAACTGCAAATTTGGATCCAGAGCTCAAATTCGAACGAGAAACACATATTGGATGCTGTCTGGGATGTAGAAACAGCAGTCGATTGGTTGATCTGACCTTTTCCTGAGTTGTTACAGCAAAGCGTATATCAGAAAAGTTACAGGAAAGTGTTATCTCAGAATTAGCAAAGAAATCAATTTAGACAGCAATTGCAAATTTGGATCCAGAGGTCAAATTCGAATGAGAAACACATATTGGATGCTCTCTGGGATGCAGAAGCTGATAAAGAAGTCGATTGGTTGATCTGAGCTTTCCCTGAGAAGGTACAGCAAAATGTTATCAGAATTGGCAAAAGAACTCAATTTAGACAGCATTTTCAAATTTGGATCCAGAGCTCAAATTCGATCGAGAAACATATATTGAATGCTATCTGGGATGCAGAAACTGAAGAACCACTCGTTTGGTTGATCTGACCTTTGCCTGAGTAGTTACAGCAAAGCGTATATCAGAAAAGTTACAGGAAAGTGTTATCTCAGAATTAGCAAAGAACTCAATTTAGACAGCAATTGCAAATTTGGATCCAGAGGTCAAATTCGAATGAGAAACACATATTGGATGCTCTCTGGGATGCAGAAGCTGAGAAAGAAGTCGATTGGTTGATCTGAGCTTTCCCTGAGAAGGTACAGCAAAATGTTATCAGAATTGGCAAAAGAACTCAATTTAGACAGCATTTTCAAATTTGGATCCAGAGCTCAAATTCGAACGATAAACACATGTTGGATGATGTCTGGGATGCAGAAGCTGAAAAAGCAGTCGATTGGTTGATCTGACCTTTCCCTGAGTAGTTACAGCAAAGCATATATCAGAAAAGTTACAGCAAAGTGTTATCTCAGAATTGGCAAAAGAACTCAATTTAGACAGCAATTGCAAATTTGGATCCAGAGGTCAAATTCGAATGAGAAACACATATTGGATGCTCTCTGGAATGCAGAAGCTGAGAAAGCAGTCGATTGGTTGATCTGAGAAGGGACAGCAAAGTGTTATCAGAATTGGCAAAAGAACTCAATTTAGACAGGAATTGCAAATTTGGATACAGAGCTCAAATTCGAACGTGAAAAACATGTTGGATGCTGTTTGGGATGCAGAAGCTGAAAAAGCAGTCGATTGGTTGATCTGACCTTTCCCTGAGTAGTTACAGCAAAGCATATATCAGAAAAGTTACAGCAGTGTTATCTCAGAATTGGCAAAAGAACTCAATTTAGACAGCATTTGCAAATTTGGATCCAGAGCTCAAATTCGATCGAGAAACACATATTGGATGGAATCTGAGGTGCTGAAGCTGGAAAAGCAGTCGATTGGTTGATCTGAGCTTTCCCTGAGAAGTTACAGCAGTGTTTTCTCAGAATTAGCAAAAGAACTCAATTTAGTCAGGAACTGCAAATTTGGATCCAGAGCTCAACTTCGAACGAGAAACACATATTGGATGCTGTCTGGGATGTAGGAGCTGAAAAAGCAGTCCATTGGTTGATCTGACCTTTCCCTGAGTAGTTACAGCAAAGCGTATATCAGAAAAGTTACAGGAAAGTGTTATCTCAGAATTAGCAAAGAACTCAATTTAGACAGCAATTGCAAATTTGGATCCAGAGATCAAATTCGAATGAGAAACACATATTGGATGCTCTCTGGGATGCAGAAGCTGAGAAAGAAGTCGATTGGTTGATCTGAGCTTTCCCTGAGAAGTTACAGCAAAGTGTATCTCAGAATTGGCAAAAGACCTCAATTTAGACAGCATTTTCAAATTTGGGTCCAGAGCTCAAATTTGAACGATAAACACATGTTGAATGCTGTCTGGGATACAGAAGCTGAGAAAGTTACAGCAAAGTGTATCTCAGAATTGGCAAAAGACCTCAATTTAGACAGCATTTTCAAATTTGGGTCCAGAGCTCAAATTTGAACGATAAACACATGTTGAATGCTGTCTGGGATGCAGAAGCTGAGAAAGTTACAGCAAAGTGTTATCTCAGAATTTGCAGAGCTCAAATTTGAACGATAAACACATGTTGAATGCCGTCTGGGATGCAGAAGCTGAGAAGTTACAGCAAAGTGTTATCTCAGAATTTGCAAAAGAACTCAATTTAGACAGGAACTGCAAATTTGGATCCAGAGCTCAAATTCGAACGAGAAACACATATTGGATGCTGTCTGGGATGTAGAAGCTGAAACAGCAGTCGATTGGTTGATCTGACCTTTCCCTGAGTAGTTACAGCAAAGCGTATATCAGAAAAGTTACAGGAAAGTGTTATCGCAGAATTAGCAAAGAACTCAATTTAGACAGCAATTGCAAATTTGGATCCAGAGGTCAAATTCGAATGAGAAACACATATTGGATGCTCTCTGGGATGCAGAAGCTGAGAAAGAAGTTGATTGGTTGATCTGAACTTTCCCTGAGAAGGTACAGCAAAATGTTATCAGAATTGGCAAAAGAACTCAATTTAGACAGCATTTTCAAATTTGGATCCAGAGCTCAAATTCGAACAATAAACACATATTGGATGATATCTGGGATGCAGAAGCTGAAAAAGCAGTCGATTGGTTGATCTGACCTTTCCCTGAGTAGTTACAGCAAAGCATATATCAGAAAAGTTACAGCAAAGTGTTATCTCAGAATTGGCAAAAGAACTCAATTTAGACAGCAATTGCAAATTTGGATCCAGAGGTCAAATTCGAATGAGAAACACATATTGGATGCTCTCTGGAATGCAGAAGCTGAGAAAGCAGTCGATTGGTTGATCTGAGAAGGGACAGCAGTGTTATCAGAATTGGCAAAAGAACTCAATTTAGACAGGAATTGCAAATTTGGATACAGAGCTCAAATTCGAACGTGAAAAACATGTTGGATGCTGTTTGGGATGCAGAAGCTGAAAAAGCAGTCGATTGGTTGATCTGACCTTTCCCTGAGTAGTTACAGCAAAGCATATATCAGAAAAGTTACAGCAGTGTTATCTCAGAATTGGCAAAAGAACTCAATTTAGACAGCATTTGCAAATTTGGATCCAGAGCTCAAATTCGATCGAGAAACACATATTGGATGGAATCTGAGGTGCTGAAGCTGGAAAAGTAGTCGATTGGTTGATCTGAGCTTTCCCTGAGAAGTTACAGCAGTGTTTTCTCAGAATTAGCAAAAGAACTCAATTTAGTCAGGAACTGCAAATTTGGATCCAGAGCTCAACTTCGAACGAGAAACACATATTGGATGCTGTCTGGGATGTAGGAGCTGAAAAAGCAGTCCATTGGTTGATCTGACCTTTCCCTGAGTAGTTACAGCAAAGCGTATATCAGAAAAGTTACAGGAAAGTGTTATCTCAGAATTAGCAAAGAACTCAATTTAGACAGCAATTGCAAATTTGGATCCAGAGATCAAATTCGAATGAGAAACACATATTTGTCTGAAATGGTATAAGATTCCTGCCCATGCAGGGGGTTGGACTAGAAGACCTACAAGGTCCCTTCCAACTCTGCTATTGTATTGTATTGTATTATTGTATATTGGATGCTCTCTGGGATGCAGAAGCTGAGAAAGAAGTCGATTGGTTGATCTGAGCTTTCCCTGAGAAGTTACAGCAAAGTGTATCTCAGAATTGGCAAAAGAACTCAATTTAGACAGGGATTGCAAATTTGGATCCAGAGCTCAACTTCAAAATAGAAACACATATTGGATGGAATCTGAGGTGCTAAAGCTGGAAAAGCAGTCGATTGGTTGATCTGAGCTTTCCCTGAGAAGTTACAGCAGTGTTTTCTCAGAATTAGCAAAAGAACTCAATTTAGTCAGGAACTGCAAATTTGGATCCAGAGCTCAACTTCGAATGAGAAACACATATTGGATGCTGTCTGGGATGTAGAAGCTGAAAAAGCAGTCGATTGGTTGATCTGACCTTTCCCTGAGTAGTTACAGCAAAGCATATATCAGAAAAGTTACAGGAAAGTGTTATCAGAATTAGCAAAGAACTCAATTTAGACAGCAATTGCAAATTTGGATCCAGAGAACAAATTCGAATGAGAAACACATATTGGATGCTCTCTTGGATGCAGAAGCTGAGAAAGAAGTCGATTGGTTGATCTGAGCTTTCCCTGAGAAGTTACAGCAAAGTGTATCTCAGAATTGGCAAAAGACCTCAATTTAGACAGCATTTTCAAATTTGGGTCCAGAGCTCAAATTTGAACGATAAACACATGTTGAATGCTGTCTGGGATACAGAAGCTGAGAAAGTTACAGCAAAGGGTATCTCAGAATTGGCAAAAGACCTCAATTTAGACAGCATTTTCAAATTTGGGTCCAGAGCTCAAATTTGAACGATAAACACATGTTGAATGCTGTCTGGGATGCAGAAGCTGAGAAAGTTACAGCAAAGTGTTATCTCAGAATTTGCAGAGCTCAAATTTGAACGATAAACACATGTTGAATGCCGTCTGGGATGCAGAAGCTGAGAAGTTACAGCAAAGTGTTATCTCAGAATTTGCAAAAGAACTCAATTTAGACAGGAACTGCAAATTTGGATCCAGAGCTCAAATTCAAACGAGAAACACATATTGGATGCTGTCTGGGATGTAGAAGCTGAAACAGCAGTCGATTGGTTGATCTGACCTTTCCCTGAGTAGTTACAGCAAAGCGTATATCAGAAAAGTTACAGGAAAGTGTTATCGCAGAATTAGCAAAGAACTCAATTTAGACAGCAATTGCAAATTTGGATCCAGAGGTCAAATTCGAATGAGAAACACATATTGGATGCTCTCTGGGATGCAGAAGCTGAGAAAGAAGTTGATTGGTTGATCTGAACTTTCCCTGAGAAGGTACAGCAAAATGTTATCAGAATTGGCAAAAGAACTCAATTTAGACAGCATTTTCAAATTTGGATCCAGAGCTCAAATTCGAACGATAAACACATGTTGGATGATGTCTGGGATGCAGAAGCTGAAAAAGCAGTCGATTGGTTGATCTGACCTTTCCCTGAGTAGTTACAGCAAAGCATATATCAGAAAAGTTACAGCAAAGTGTTATCTCAGAATTGGCAAAAGAACTCAATTTAGACAGCAATTGCAAATTTGGATCCAGAGGTCAAATTCGAATGAGAAACACATATTGGATGCTCTCTGGAATGCAGAAGCTGAGAAAGCAGTCGATTGGTTGATCTGAGAAGGGACAGCAAAGTGTTATCAGAATTGGCAAAAGAACTCAATTTAGACAGGAATTGCAAATTTGGATACAGAGCTCAAATTCGAACGTGAAAAACATGTTGGATGCTGTTTGGGATGCAGAAGCTGAAAAAGCAGTCGATTGGTTGATCTGACCTTTCCCTGATTAGTTACAGCAAAGCATATATCAGAAAAGTTACAGCAGTGTTATCTCAGAATTGGCAAAAGAACTCAATTTAGACAGCATTTGCAAATTTGGATCCAGAGCTCAAATTCGATCGAGAAACACATATTGAATGCTATCTGGGATGCAGAAGCTGAAGAACCACTCGATTGGTTGATCTGAGCTTTCCATTAGATGTTACAGCCAAGAGTATCTCAGAACTGGCAAAAGAACTCAATTTAGACAGGGATTGCAAATTTGGATCCAGAGATCAACTTCGAAATAGAAACACATATTGGATGGAATCTGAGGTGCTGAAGCTGGAAAAGCAGTCGATTGGTTGATCTGAGCTTTCCCTGAGAAGTTACAGCAGTGTTTTCTCAGAATTAGCAAAAGAACTCAATTTAGTCAGGAACTGCAAATTTGGATCCAGAGCTCAACTTCGAACGAGAAACACATATTGGATGCTGTCTGGGATGTAGGAGCTGAAAAAGCAGTCCATTGATTGATCTGAGCTTTCCCTGAGAAGTTACAGCAAAGCGTATATCAGAAAAGTTACAGGAAAGTGTTATCTCAGAATTAGCAAAGAACTCAATTTAGACAGCAATTGCAAATTTGGATCCAGAGATCAAATTCGAATGAGAAACACATATTGGATGCTCTCTGGGATGCAGAAGCTGAGAAAGAAGTCGATTGGTTGATCTGAGCTTTCCCTGAGAAGTTACAGCAAAGTGTATCTCAGAATTGGCAAAAGAACTCAATTTAGACAGGGATTGCAAATTTGGATCCAGAGCTCAACTTCAAAATAGAAACACATATTGGATGGAATCTGAGGTGCTAAAGCTGTAACAGCAGTCGATTGGTTGATCTGAGCTTTCCCTGAGAAGTTACAGCAAAGTGTATCTCACAATTGGCAAAAGACCTCAATTTAGACAGCATTTTCAAATTTGGGTCCAGAGCTCAAATTTGAACGATAAACACATGTTGGATGCTGTCTGGGATGCAGAAGCTGAGAAAGCAGTCGATTGGTTGATCTGACCTTTTCCTGAGTTGTTACAGCAAAGCGTATATCAGAAAAGTTACAGGAAAGTGTTATCGCAGAATTAGCAAAGAACTCAATTTAGACAGCAATTGCAAATTTGGATCCAGAGGTCAAATTCGAATGAGAAACACATATTGGATGCTCTCTGGGATGCAAAAGCTGAGAAAGAAGTCGATTGGTTGATCTGAGCTTTCCCTGAGAAGGTACAGCAAAATGTTATCAGAATTGGCAAAAGAACTCAGTTTAGACAGCATTTTCAAATTTGGATCCAGAGCTCAAATTCGAACGATAAACACATGTTGGATGATGTCTGGGATGCAGAAGCTGAAAAAACAGTCGATTGGTTGATCTGACCTTTCCCTGAGTAGTTACAGCAAAGCATATATCAGAAAAGTTACAGCAAAGTTATCTCAGAATTGGCAAAAGAACTCAATTTAGACAGCATTTGGAAATTTGGATCCAGAGCTCAAATTCGATCGAGAAACACATATTGAATGCTATCTGGGATGCAGAAGCTGAAGAACCACTCGATTGGTTGATCTGAGCTTTCCCTTAGATGTTACAGCCAAGAGTATCTCAGAACTTGCAAAAGAACTCAATTTAGACAGCATTTGCAAATTTGGATCCAGAGCTCAAATTCGATCGAGAAACCCATATTGAATGCTATCTGGGATGCAGAAGCTGAAGAACCACTCGATTGGTTGATCTGAGCTTTCCCTTAGATGTTACAGTCATGAGTATCTCAGAACTGGCAAAAGAACTAAATTTAGACAGGGATTGCAAATTTGGATCCAGAGCTCAACTTCGAAATAGAAACACATATTGGATGGAATCTGAGGTGCTGAAGCTGGAAAAACAGTCGATTGGTTGATCTGAGCTTTCCCTGAGAAGGTACAGCAAAGTGTTATCTCAGAAATGGCAAAAGAACTCAATTTAGACAGCATTTGCAAATCTGAGGTGCTGAAGCTGGAAAAGCAGTCGATTGGTTGATCTGACCTTTCCCTGAGTAGTTACAGCAAAGCGTATATCAGAAAAGTTACAGGAAAGTGTTATCAGAATTAGCAAAGAACTCAATTTAGACAGCAATTGCAAATTTAGATCCAGAGATCAAATTCGAATGAGAAACACATATTGGATGCTCTCTGGGATGCAGAAGCTGAGAAAGAAGTCGATTGGTTGATCTGAGCTTTCCCTGAGAAGTTACAGCAAAGTGTATCTCAGAATTGGCAAAAGACCTCAATTTAGACAGCATTTTCAAATTTGGGTCCAGAGCTCAAATTTGAACGATAAACACATGTTGAATGCTGTCTGGGATACAGAAGCTGAGAAAGTTACAGCAAAGTGTATCTCAGAATTGGCAAAAGACCTCAATTTAGACAGCATTTTCAAATTTGGGTCCAGAGCTCAAATTTGAACGATAAACACATGTTGGATGCTGTCTGGGATGCAGAAGCTGAGAAAGTTACAGCAAAATGTTATCTCAGAATTTGCAGAGCTCAAATTTGAACGATAAACACATGTTGAATGCCGTCTGGGATGCAGAAGCTGAGAAGTTACAGCAAAGTGTTATCTCAGAATTTGCAAAAGAACTCAATTTAGACAGGAACTGCAAATTTGGATCCAGAGCTCAAATTCGAACGAGAAACACATATTGGATGCTGTCTGGGATGTAGAAGCTGAAACAGCAGTCGATTGGTTGATCTGACCTTTCCCTGAGTAGTTACAGCAAAGCGTATATCAGAAAAGTTACAGGAAAGTGTTATCGCAGAATTAGCAAAGAACTCAATTTAGACAGCAATTGCAAATTTGGATCCAGAGGTCAAATTCGATGAGAAACACATATTGGATGCTCTCTGGGATGCAGAAGCTGAGAAAGAAGTTGATTGGTTGATCTGAACTTTCCCTGAGAAGGTACAGCAAAATGTTATCAGAATTGGCAAAAGAACTCAATTTAGACAGCATTTTCAAATTTGGATCCAGAGCTCAAATTCGAACAATAAACACATGTTGGATGATGTCTGGGATGCAGAAGCTGAAAAAGCAGTCGATTGGTTGATCTGACCTTTCCCTGAGTAGTTACAGCAAAGCATATATCAGAAAAGTTACAGCAAAGTGTTATCTCAGAATTGGCAAAAGAACTCAATTTAGACAGCAATTGCAAATTTGGATCCAGAGGTCAAATTCGAATGAGAAACACATATTGGATGCTCTCTGGAATGCAGAAGCTGAGAAAGCAGTCGATTGGTTGATCTGAGAAGGGACAGCAAAGTGTTATCAGAATTGGCAAAAGAACTCAATTTAGACAGGAATTGCAAATTTGGATACAGAGCTCAAATTCGAACGTGAAAAACATGTTGGATGCTGTTTGGGATGCAGAAGCTGAAAAAGCAGTCGATTGGTTGATCTGACCTTTCCCTGAGTAGTTACAGCAAAGCATATATCAGAAAAGTTACAGCAGTGTTATCTCAGAATTGGCAAAAGAACTCAATTTAGACAGCATTTGCAAATTTGGATCCAGAGCTCAAATTCGATCGAGAAACACATATTGGATGGAATCTGAGGTGCTGAAGCTGGAAAAGCAGTCGATTGGTTGATCTGAGCTTTCCCTGAGAAGTTACAGCAGTGTTTTCTCAGAATTAGCAAAAGAACTCAATTTAGTCAGGAACTGCAAATTTGGATCCAGAGCTCAACTTCGAACGAGAAACACATATTGGATGCTGTCTGGGATGTAGGAGCTGAAAAAGCAGTCCATTGGTTGATCTGACCTTTCCCTGAGTAGTTACAGCAAAGCGTATATCAGAAAAGTTACAGGAAAGTGTTATCTCAGAATTAGCAAAGAACTCAATTTAGACAGCAATTGCAAATTTGGATCCAGAGATCAAATTCGAATGAGAAACACATATTGGATGCTCTCTGGGATGCAGAAGCTGAGAAAGAAGTCGATTGGTTGATCTGAGCTTTCCCTGAGAAGTTACAGCAAAGTGTATCTCAGAATTGGCAAAAGACCTCAATTTAGACAGCATTTTCAAATTTGGGTCCAGAGCTCAAATTTGAACGATAAACACATGTTGAATGCTGTCTGGGATACAGAAGCTGAGAAAGTTACAGCAAAGTGTATCTCAGAATTGGCAAAAGACCTCAATTTAGACAGCATTTTCAAATTTGGGTCCAGAGCTCAAATTTGAACGATAAACACATGTTGAATGCTGTCTGGGATGCAGAAGCTGAGAAAGTTACAGCAAAGTGTTATCTCAGAATTTGCAGAGCTCAAATTTGAACGATAAACACATGTTGAATGCCGTCTGGGATGCAGAAGCTGAGAAGTTACAGCAAAGTGTTATCTCAGAATTTGCAAAAGAACTCAATTTAGACAGGAACTGCAAATTTGGATCCAGAGCTCAAATTCGAACGAGAAACACATATTGGATGCTGTCTGGGATGTAGAAGCTGAAACAGCAGTCGATTGGTTGATCTGACCTTTCCCTGAGTAGTTACAGCAAAGCGTATATCAGAAAAGTTACAGGAAAGTGTTATCGCAGAATTAGCAAAGAACTCAATTTAGACAGCAATTGCAAATTTGGATCCAGAGGTCAAATTCGAATGAGAAACACATATTGGATGCTCTCTGGGATGCAGAAGCTGAGAAAGAAGTTGATTGGTTGATCTGAACTTTCGCTGAGAAGGTACAGCAAAATGTTATCAGAATTGGCAAAAGAACTCAATTTAGACAGCATTTTCAAATTTGGATCCAGAGCTCAAATTCGAACAATAAACACATATTGGATGATATCTGGGATGCAGAAGCTGAAAAAGCAGTCGATTGGTTGATCTGACCTTTCCCTGAGTAGTTACAGCAAAGCATATATCAGAAAAGTTACAGCAAAGTGTTATCTCAGAATTGGCAAAAGAACTCAATTTAGACAGCAATTGCAAATTTGGATCCAGAGGTCAAATTCGAATGAGAAACACATATTGGATGCTCTCTGGAATGCAGAAGCTGAGAAAGCAGTCGATTGGTTGATCTGAGAAGGGACAGCAGTGTTATCAGAATTGGCAAAAGAACTCAATTTAGACAGGAATTGCAAATTTGGATACAGAGCTCAAATTCGAACGTGAAAAACATGTTGGATGCTGTTTGGGATGCAGAAGCTGAAAAAGCAGTCGATTGGTTGATCTGACCTTTCCCTGAGTAGTTACAGCAAAGCATATATCAGAAAAGTTACAGCAGTGTTATCTCAGAATTGGCAAAAGAACTCAATTTAGACAGCATTTGCAAATTTGGATCCAGAGCTCAAATTCGATCGAGAAACACATATTGGATGGAATCTGAGGTGCTGAAGCTGGAAAAGTAGTCGATTGGTTGATCTGAGCTTTCCCTGAGAAGTTACAGCAGTGTTTTCTCAGAATTAGCAAAAGAACTCAATTTAGTCAGGAACTGCAAATTTGGATCCAGAGCTCAACTTCGAACGAGAAACACATATTGGATGCTGTCTGGGATGTAGGAGCTGAAAAAGCAGTCCATTGGTTGATCTGACCTTTCCCTGAGTAGTTACAGCAAAGCGTATATCAGAAAAGTTACAGGAAAGTGTTATCTCAGAATTAGCAAAGAACTCAATTTAGACAGCAATTGCAAATTTGGATCCAGAGATCAAATTCGAATGAGAAACACATATTGGATGCTCTCTGGGATGCAGAAGCTGAGAAAGAAGTCGATTGGTTGATCTGAGCTTTCCCTGAGAAGTTACAGCAAAGTGTATCTCAGAATTGGCAAAAGACCTCAATTTAGACAGCATTTTCAAATTTGGGTCCAGAGCTCAAATTTGAACGATAAACACATGTTGAATGCTGTCTGGGATACAGAAGCTGAGAAAGTTACAGCAAAGTGTATCTCAGAATTGGCAAAAGACCTCAATTTAGACAGCATTTTCAAATTTGGGTCCAGAGCTCAAATTTGAACGATAAACACATGTTGAATGCTGTCTGGGATGCAGAAGCTGAGAAAGTTACAGCAAAGTGTTATCTCAGAATTTGCAGAGCTCAAATTTGAACGATAAACACATGTTGAATGCCGTCTGGGATGCAGAAGCTGAGAAGTTACAGCAAAGTGTTATCTCAGAATTTGCAAAAGAACTCAATTTAGACAGGAACTGCAAATTTGGATCCAGAGCTCAAATTCGAACGAGAAACACATATTGGATGCTGTCTGGGATGTAGAAGCTGAAACAGCAGTCGATTGGTTGATCTGACCTTTCCCTGAGTAGTTACAGCAAAGCGTATATCAGAAAAGTTACAGGAAAGTGTTATCGCAGAATTAGCAAAGAACTCAATTTAGACAGCAATTGCAAATTTGGATCCAGAGGTCAAATTCGAATGAGAAACACATATTGGATGCTCTCTGGGATGCAGAAGCTGAGAAAGAAGTTGATTGGTTGATCTGAACTTTCCCTGAGAAGGTACAGCAAAATGTTATCAGAATTGGCAAAAGAACTCAATTTAGACAGCATTTTCAAATTTGGATCCAGAGCTCAAATTCGAACAATAAACACATATTGGATGATATCTGGGATGCAGAAGCTGAAAAAGCAGTCGATTGGTTGATCTGACCTTTCCCTGAGTAGTTACAGCAAAGCATATATCAGAAAAGTTACAGCAAAGTGTTATCTCAGAATTGGCAAAAGAACTCAATTTAGACAGCAATTGCAAATTTGGATCCAGAGGTCAAATTCGAATGAGAAACACATATTGGATGCTCTCTGGAATGCAGAAGCTGAGAAAGCAGTCGATTGGTTGATCTGAGAAGGGACAGCAGTGTTATCAGAATTGGCAAAAGAACTCAATTTAGACAGGAATTGCAAATTTGGATACAGAGCTCAAATTCGAACGTGAAAAACATGTTGGATGCTGTTTGGGATGCAGAAGCTGAAAAAGCAGTCGATTGGTTGATCTGACCTTTCCCTGAGTAGTTACAGCAAAGCATATATCAGAAAAGTTACAGCAGTGTTATCTCAGAATTGGCAAAAGAACTCAATTTAGACAGCATTTGCAAATTTGGATCCAGAGCTCAAATTCGATCGAGAAACACATATTGGATGGAATCTGAGGTGCTGAAGCTGGAAAAGTAGTCGATTGGTTGATCTGAGCTTTCCCTGAGAAGTTACAGCAGTGTTTTCTCAGAATTAGCAAAAGAACTCAATTTAGTCAGGAACTGCAAATTTGGATCCAGAGCTCAACTTCGAACGAGAAACACATATTGGATGCTGTCTGGGATGTAGGAGCTGAAAAAGCAGTCCATTGGTTGATCTGACCTTTCCCTGAGTAGTTACAGCAAAGCGTATATCAGAAAAGTTACAGGAAAGTGTTATCTCAGAATTAGCAAAGAACTCAATTTAGACAGCAATTGCAAATTTGGATCCAGAGATCAAATTCGAATGAGAAACACATATTTGTCTGAAATGGTATAAGATTCCTGCCCATGCAGGGGGTTGGACTAGAAGACCTACAAGGTCCCTTCCAACTCTGCTATTGTATTGTATTGTATTATTGTATATTGGATGCTCTCTGGGATGCAGAAGCTGAGAAAGAAGTCGATTGGTTGATCTGAGCTTTCCCTGAGAAGTTACAGCAAAGTGTATCTCAGAATTGGCAAAAGAACTCAATTTAGACAGGGATTGCAAATTTGGATCCAGAGCTCAACTTCAAAATAGAAACACATATTGGATGGAATCTGAGGTGCTAAAGCTGTAACAGCAGTCGATTGGTTGATCTGAGCTTTCCCTGAGAAGTTACAGCAAAGTGTATCTCACAATTGGCAAAAGACCTCAATTTAGACAGAATTTTCAAATTTGGGTCCAGAGCAAAAATTTGAATGATAAACACATGTTGGATGCTGTCTGGGATGCAGAAGCTGAGAAAGCAGTCGATTGGTTGATCTGAGCTTTCCCTGAGAAGTTACAGCAAAGTGTTATCTCAGAATTTGCAAAAGACCTCAATTTAGACAGGAACTGCAAATTTGGATCCAGAGCTCAAATTCGAACGAGAAACACATATTGGATGCTGTCTGGGATGTAGAAACAGCAGTCGATTGGTTGATCTGACCTTTTCCTGAGTTGTTACAGCAAAGCGTATATCAGAAAAGTTACAGGAAAGTGTTATCTCAGAATTAGCAAAGAAATCAATTTAGACAGCAATTGCAAATTTGGATCCAGAGGTCAAATTCGAATGAGAAACACATATTGGATGCTCTCTGGGATGCAGAAGCTGATAAAGAAGTCGATTGGTTGATCTGAGCTTTCCCTGAGAAGGTACAGCAAAATGTTATCAGAATTGGCAAAAGAACTCAATTTAGACAGCATTTTCAAATTTGGATCCAGAGCTCAAATTCGATCGAGAAACATATATTGAATGCTATCTGGGATGCAGAAACTGAAGAACCACTCGTTTGGTTGATCTGACCTTTGCCTGAGTAGTTACAGCAAAGCGTATATCAGAAAAGTTACAGGAAAGTGTTATCTCAGAATTAGCAAAGAACTCAATTTAGACAGCAATTGCAAATTTGGATCCAGAGGTCAAATTCGAATGAGAAACACATATTGGATGCTCTCTGGGATGCAGAAGCTGAGAAAGAAGTCGATTGGTTGATCTGAGCTTTCCCTGAGAAGGTACAGCAAAATGTTATCAGAATTGGCAAAAGAACTCAATTTAGACAGCATTTTCAAATTTGGATCCAGAGCTCAAATTCGAACGATAAACACATGTTGGATGATGTCTGGGATGCAGAAGCTGAAAAAGCAGTCGATTGGTTGATCTGACCTTTCCCTGAGTAGATACAGCAAAGCATATATCAGAAAAGTTACAGCAAAGTGTTATCTCAGAATTGGCAAAAGAACTCAATTTAGACAGCATTTGCAAATTTGGATCCAGAGCTCAAATTCGATCGAGAAACACATATTGAATGCTATCTGGGATGCAGACACTGAAGAACCACTCGTTTGGTTGATCTGAGCTTCCCCTGAGAAGTTACAGCAAAGTGTATCTCAGAATTGGCAAAAGAACTCAATATAGACAGCATTGTCAAATTTGGATCCAGAGCTCAAATTCGAACGAGAAACACATATTGGATGCTGTCTGGGATGTAGAAGCTGAAACAGCAGTCGATTGGTTGATCTGACCTTTCCCTGAGTAGTTACAGCAAAGCGTATATCAGAAAAGTTACAGGAAAGTGTTATCTCAGAATTAGCAAAGAACTCAATTTAGACAGCAATTGCAAATTTGGATCCAGAGGTCAAATTCGAATGAGAAACACATATTGGATGCTCTCTGGGATGCAGAAGCTGAGAAAGAAGTCGATTGGTTGATCTGAGCTTTCCCTGAGAAGGTACAGCAAAATGTTATCAGAATTGGCAAAAGAACTCAATTTAGACAGCATTTTCAAATTTGGATCCAGAGCTCAAATTCGAACGATAAACACATGTTGGATGATATCTGGGATGCAGAAGCTGAAAAAGCAGTCGATTGGTTGATCTGACCTTTCCCTGAGTAGTTACAGCAAAGCATATATCAGAAAAGTTACAGCAAAGTGCTATCTCAGAATTGGCAAAAGAACTCAATTTAGACAGCATTTGCAAATTTGGATCCAGAGCTCAAATTCGATCGAGAAACACATATTGAATGCTATCTGGGATGAAGCAGCTGAAGAACCACTCGATTGGTTGATCTGAGCTTTCTCTTAGATGTTACAGCCAAGAGTATCTCAGAACTGGCAAAAGAACTCAATTTAGATAGGGATTGCAAATTTGGATCCAGAGCTCAACTTCGAAATAGAAACACATATTGGATGGAATCTGAGGTGCTGAAGCTGGAAAAGCAGTCGATTGGTTGATCTGAGCTTTCCCTGAGAAGTTACAGCAGTGTTTTCTCAGAATTAGCAAAAGAACTCAATTTAGTCAGGAACTGCAAATTTGGATCCAGAGCTCAACTTCGAACGAGAAACACATATTGGATGCTGTCTGGGATGTAGGAGCTGAAAAAGCAGTGCATTGGTTGATCTGAGCTTTCCCTGAGAAGGTACAGCAAAGTGTTATCTCAGAAATGGCAAAAGAACTCAATTTAGACAGCATTTGCAAATTTGGATCCAGAGCTCAAATTCGATCGAGAAACATATATTGAATGCTATCTGGGATGCAGAAACTGAAGAACCACTCGTTTGGTTGATCTGACCTTTCCCTGAGTAGTTACAGCAAAGCGTATATCAGAAAAGTTACAGGAAAGTGTTATCTCAGAATTAGCAAAGAACTCAATTTAGACAGCAATTGCAAATTTGGATCCAGAGGTCAAATTCGAATGAGAAACACATATTGGATGCTCTCTGGGATGCAGAAGCTGAGAAAGAAGTCGATTGGTTGATCTGAGCTTTCCCTGAGAAGGTACAGCAAAATGTTATCAGAATTGGCAAAAGAACTCAATTTAGACAGCATTTTCAAATTTGGATCCAGAGCTCAAATTCGAACGATAAACACATGTTGGATGATGTCTGGGATGCAGAAGCTGAAAAAGCAGTCGATTGGTTGATCTGACCTTTCCCTGAGTAGATACAGCAAAGCATATATCAGAAAAGTTACAGCAAAGTGTTATCTCAGAATTGGCAAAAGAACTCAATTTAGACAGCATTTGCAAATTTGGATCCAGAGCTCAAATTCGCTCGAGAAACACATATTGAATGCTATCTGGGATGCAGAAACTGAAGAACCACTCGATTGGTTGATCTGAGCTTTCCCTCAGAAGTTACAGTCATGAGTATCTCAGAACTGGCAAAAGAACTCAATTTAGACAGGGATTGCAAATTTGGATCCAGAGCTCAACTTCGAAATAGAAACACATATTCAATGGAATCTGAGGTGCTGAAGCTGTAACAGCAGTCGATTGGTTGATCTGAGCTTTCCCTGAGAAGTTACAGCAAAGTGTATCTCAAAATTGGCAAAAGACCTCAATTTAGACAGCATTTTCAAATTTGGGTCCAGAGCTCAAATTTGAACGATAAACACATGTTGGATGCTGTCTGGGATGCAGAAGCTGAGAAAGCAGTCGATTGGTTGATCTGAGCTTTCCCTGAGAAGGTACAGCAAAGTGTTATCTCAGAAATGGCAAAAGAACTCAATTTAGACAGCATTTGCAAATCTGAGGTGCTGAAGCTGGAAAAGCAGTCGATTGGTTGATCTGACCTTTCCCTGAGTAGTTACAGCAAAGCGTATATCAGAAAAGTTACAGGAAAGTGTTATCAGAATTAGCAAAGAACTCAATTTAGACAGCAATTGCAAATTTAGATCCAGAGATCAAATTCGAATGAGAAACACATATTGGATGCTCTCTGGGATGCAGAAGCTGAGAAAGAAGTCGATTGGTTGATCTGAGCTTTCCCTGAGAAGTTACAGCAAAGTGTATCTCAGAATTGGCAAAAGACCTCAATTTAGACAGCATTTTCAAATTTGGGTCCAGAGCTCAAATTTGAACGATAAACACATGTTGAATGCTGTCTGGGATACAGAAGCTGAGAAAGTTACAGCAAAGTGTATCTCAGAATTGGCAAAAGACCTCAATTTAGACAGCATTTTCAAATTTGGGTCCAGAGCTCAAATTTGAACGATAAACACATGTTGGATGCTGTCTGGGATGCAGAAGCTGAGAAAGTTACAGCAAAATGTTATCTCAGAATTTGCAGAGCTCAAATTTGAACGATAAACACATGTTGAATGCCGTCTGGGATGCAGAAGCTGAGAAGTTACAGCAAAGTGTTATCTCAGAATTTGCAAAAGAACTCAATTTAGACAGGAACTGCAAATTTGGATCCAGAGCTCAAATTCGAACGAGAAACACATATTGGATGCTGTCTGGGATGTAGAAGCTGAAACAGCAGTCGATTGGTTGATCTGACCTTTCCCTGAGTAGTTACAGCAAAGCGTATATCAGAAAAGTTACAGGAAAGTGTTATCGCAGAATTAGCAAAGAACTCAATTTAGACAGCAATTGCAAATTTGGATCCAGAGGTCAAATTCGATGAGAAACACATATTGGATGCTCTCTGGGATGCAGAAGCTGAGAAAGAAGTTGATTGGTTGATCTGAACTTTCCCTGAGAAGGTACAGCAAAATGTTATCAGAATTGGCAAAAGAACTCAATTTAGACAGCATTTTCAAATTTGGATCCAGAGCTCAAATTCGAACAATAAACACATGTTGGATGATGTCTGGGATGCAGAAGCTGAAAAAGCAGTCGATTGGTTGATCTGACCTTTCCCTGAGTAGTTACAGCAAAGCATATATCAGAAAAGTTACAGCAAAGTGTTATCTCAGAATTGGCAAAAGAACTCAATTTAGACAGCAATTGCAAATTTGGATCCAGAGGTCAAATTCGAATGAGAAACACATATTGGATGCTCTCTGGAATGCAGAAGCTGAGAAAGCAGTCGATTGGTTGATCTGAGAAGGGACAGCAAAGTGTTATCAGAATTGGCAAAAGAACTCAATTTAGACAGGAATTGCAAATTTGGATACAGAGCTCAAATTCGAACGTGAAAAACATGTTGGATGCTGTTTGGGATGCAGAAGCTGAAAAAGCAGTCGATTGGTTGATCTGACCTTTCCCTGAGTAGTTACAGCAAAGCATATATCAGAAAAGTTACAGCAGTGTTATCTCAGAATTGGCAAAAGAACTCAATTTAGACAGCATTTGCAAATTTGGATCCAGAGCTCAAATTCGATCGAGAAACACATATTGGATGGAATCTGAGGTGCTGAAGCTGGAAAAGCAGTCGATTGGTTGATCTGAGCTTTCCCTGAGAAGTTACAGCAGTGTTTTCTCAGAATTAGCAAAAGAACTCAATTTAGTCAGGAACTGCAAATTTGGATCCAGAGCTCAACTTCGAACGAGAAACACATATTGGATGCTGTCTGGGATGTAGGAGCTGAAAAAGCAGTCCATTGGTTGATCTGACCTTTCCCTGAGTAGTTACAGCAAAGCGTATATCAGAAAAGTTACAGGAAAGTGTTATCTCAGAATTAGCAAAGAACTCAATTTAGACAGCAATTGCAAATTTGGATCCAGAGATCAAATTCGAATGAGAAACACATATTGGATGCTCTCTGGGATGCAGAAGCTGAGAAAGAAGTCGATTGGTTGATCTGAGCTTTCCCTGAGAAGTTACAGCAAAGTGTATCTCAGAATTGGCAAAAGACCTCAATTTAGACAGCATTTTCAAATTTGGGTCCAGAGCTCAAATTTGAACGATAAACACATGTTGAATGCTGTCTGGGATACAGAAGCTGAGAAAGTTACAGCAAAGTGTATCTCAGAATTGGCAAAAGACCTCAATTTAGACAGCATTTTCAAATTTGGGTCCAGAGCTCAAATTTGAACGATAAACACATGTTGAATGCTGTCTGGGATGCAGAAGCTGAGAAAGTTACAGCAAAGTGTTATCTCAGAATTTGCAGAGCTCAAATTTGAACGATAAACACATGTTGAATGCCGTCTGGGATGCAGAAGCTGAGAAGTTACAGCAAAGTGTTATCTCAGAATTTGCAAAAGAACTCAATTTAGACAGGAACTGCAAATTTGGATCCAGAGCTCAAATTCGAACGAGAAACACATATTGGATGCTGTCTGGGATGTAGAAGCTGAAACAGCAGTCGATTGGTTGATCTGACCTTTCCCTGAGTAGTTACAGCAAAGCGTATATCAGAAAAGTTACAGGAAAGTGTTATCGCAGAATTAGCAAAGAACTCAATTTAGACAGCAATTGCAAATTTGGATCCAGAGGTCAAATTCGAATGAGAAACACATATTGGATGCTCTCTGGGATGCAGAAGCTGAGAAAGAAGTTGATTGGTTGATCTGAACTTTCGCTGAGAAGGTACAGCAAAATGTTATCAGAATTGGCAAAAGAACTCAATTTAGACAGCATTTTCAAATTTGGATCCAGAGCTCAAATTCGAACAATAAACACATATTGGATGATATCTGGGATGCAGAAGCTGAAAAAGCAGTCGATTGGTTGATCTGACCTTTCCCTGAGTAGTTACAGCAAAGCATATATCAGAAAAGTTACAGCAAAGTGTTATCTCAGAATTGGCAAAAGAACTCAATTTAGACAGCAATTGCAAATTTGGATCCAGAGGTCAAATTCGAATGAGAAACACATATTGGATGCTCTCTGGAATGCAGAAGCTGAGAAAGCAGTCGATTGGTTGATCTGAGAAGGGACAGCAGTGTTATCAGAATTGGCAAAAGAACTCAATTTAGACAGGAATTGCAAATTTGGATACAGAGCTCAAATGCGAACGTGAAAAACATGTTGGATGCTGTTTGGGATGCAGAAGCTGAAAAAGCAGTCGATTGGTTGATCTGACCTTTCCCTGAGTAGTTACAGCAAAGCATATATCAGAAAAGTTACAGCAGTGTTATCTCAGAATTGGCAAAAGAACTCAATTTAGACAGCATTTGCAAATTTGGATCCAGAGCTCAAATTCGATCGAGAAACACATATTGGATGGAATCTGAGGTGCTGAAGCTGGAAAAGTAGTCGATTGGTTGATCTGAGCTTTCCCTGAGAAGTTACAGCAGTGTTTTCTCAGAATTAGCAAAAGAACTCAATTTAGTCAGGAACTGCAAATTTGGATCCAGAGCTCAACTTCGAACGAGAAACACATATTGGATGCTGTCTGGGATGTAGGAGCTGAAAAAGCAGTCCATTGGTTGATCTGACCTTTCCCTGAGTAGTTACAGCAAAGCGTATATCAGAAAAGTTACAGGAAAGTGTTATCTCAGAATTAGCAAAGAACTCAATTTAGACAGCAATTGCAAATTTGGATCCAGAGATCAAATTCGAATGAGAAACACATATTTGTCTGAAATGGTATAAGATTCCTGCCCATGCAGGGGGTTGGACTAGAAGACCTACAAGGTCCCTTCCAACTCTGCTATTGTATTGTATTGTATTATTGTATATTGGATGCTCTCTGGGATGCAGAAGCTGAGAAAGAAGTCGATTGGTTGATCTGAGCTTTCCCTGAGAAGTTACAGCAAAGTGTATCTCAGAATTGGCAAAAGAACTCAATTTAGACAGGGATTGCAAATTTGGATCCAGAGCTCAACTTCAAAATAGAAACACATATTGGATGGAATCTGAGGTGCTAAAGCTGTAACAGCAGTCGATTGGTTGATCTGAGCTTTCCCTGAGAAGTTACAGCAAAGTGTATCTCACAATTGGCAAAAGACCTCAATTTAGACAGAATTTTCAAATTTGGGTCCAGAGCAAAAATTTGAATGATAAACACATGTTGGATGCTGTCTGGGATGCAGAAGCTGAGAAAGCAGTCGATTGGTTGATCTGAGCTTTCCCTGAGAAGTTACAGCAAAGTGTTATCTCAGAATTTGCAAAAGACCTCAATTTAGACAGGAACTGCAAATTTGGATCCAGAGCTCAAATTCGAACGAGAAACACATATTGGATGCTGTCTGGGATGTAGAAACAGCAGTCGATTGGTTGATCTGACCTTTTCCTGAGTTGTTACAGCAAAGCGTATATCAGAAAAGTTACAGGAAAGTGTTATCTCAGAATTAGCAAAGAAATCAATTTAGACAGCAATTGCAAATTTGGATCCAGAGGTCAAATTCGAATGAGAAACACATATTGGATGCTCTCTGGGATGCAGAAGCTGATAAAGAAGTCGATTGGTTGATCTGAGCTTTCCCTGAGAAGGTACAGCAAAATGTTATCAGAATTGGCAAAAGAACTCAATTTAGACAGCATTTTCAAATTTGGATCCAGAGCTCAAATTCGATCGAGAAACATATATTGAATGCTATCTGGGATGCAGAAACTGAAGAACCACTCGTTTGGTTGATCTGACCTTTGCCTGAGTAGTTACAGCAAAGCGTATATCAGAAAAGTTACAGGAAAGTGTTATCTCAGAATTAGCAAAGAACTCAATTTAGACAGCAATTGCAAATTTGGATCCAGAGGTCAAATTCGAATGAGAAACACATATTGGATGCTCTCTGGGATGCAGAAGCTGAGAAAGAAGTCGATTGGTTGATCTGAGCTTTCCCTGAGAAGGTACAGCAAAATGTTATCAGAATTGGCAAAAGAACTCAATTTAGACAGCATTTTCAAATTTGGATCCAGAGCTCAAATTCGAACGATAAACACATGTTGGATGATGTCTGGGATGCAGAAGCTGAAAAAGCAGTCGATTGGTTGATCTGACCTTTCCCTGAGTAGATACAGCAAAGCATATATCAGAAAAGTTACAGCAAAGTGTTATCTCAGAATTGGCAAAAGAACTCAATTTAGACAGCATTTGCAAATTTGGATCCAGAGCTCAAATTCGATCGAGAAACACATATTGAATGCTATCTGGGATGCCGAAGCTGAAGAACCACTCGATTGGTTGATCTGAGCTTTCCCTTATATGTTACAGTCATGAGTATCTCAGAACTGGCAAAAGAACTAAATTTAGACAGGGATTGCAAATTTGGATCCAGAGCTCAACTTCGAAATAGAAAAACATATTGGATGGAATCTGAGGTGCTGAAGCTGGAAAAGCAGTCGATTGGTTGATCTGAGCTTTCCCTGAGAAGGTACAGCAAAGTGTTATCTCAGAAATGGCAAAAGAACTCAATTTAGACAGCATTTGCAAAATTGGATCTAGAGCTCAAATTCGATCGAGAAACATATATTGAATGCTATCTGGGATGCAGACACTGAAGAACCTCTCGTTTGGTTGATCTGAGCTTCCCCTGAGAAGTTACAGCAAAGTGTATCTCAGAATTGGCAAAAGAACTCAATATAGACAGCATTGTCAAATTTGGATCCAGAGCTCAAATTCGAACGAGAAACACATATTGGATGCTGTCTGGGATGTAGAAGCTGAAACAGCAGTCGATTGGTTGATCTGACCTTTCCCTGAGTAGTTACAGCAAAGCGTATATCAGAAAAGTTACAGGAAAGTGTTATCTCAGAATTAGCAAAGAACTCAATTTAGACAGCAATTGCAAATTTGGATCCAGAGGTCAAATTCGAATGAGAAACACATATTGGATGCTCTCTGGGATGCAGAAGCTGAGAAAGAAGTCGATTGGTTGATCTGAGCTTTCCCTGAGAAGGTACAGCAAAATGTTATCAGAATTGGCAAAAGAACTCAATTTAGACAGCATTTTCAAATTTGGATCCAGAGCTCAAATTCGAACGATAAACACATGTTGGATGATATCTGGGATGCAGAAGCTGAAAAAGCAGTCGATTGGTTGATCTGACCTTTCCCTGAGTAGTTACAGCAAAGCATATATCAGAAAAGTTACAGCAAAGTGCTATCTCAGAATTGGCAAAAGAACTCAATTTAGACAGCATTTGCAAATTTGGATCCAGAGCTCAAATTCGATCGAGAAACACATATTGAATGCTATCTGGGATGAAGCAGCTGAAGAACCACTCGATTGGTTGATCTGAGCTTTCTCTTAGATGTTACAGCCAAGAGTATCTCAGAACTGGCAAAAGAACTCAATTTAGATAGGGATTGCAAATTTGGATCCAGAGCTCAACTTCGAAATAGAAACACATATTGGATGGAATCTGAGGTGCTGAAGCTGGAAAAGCAGTCGATTGGTTGATCTGAGCTTTCCCTGAGAAGTTACAGCAGTGTTTTCTCAGAATTAGCAAAAGAACTCAATTTAGTCAGGAACTGCAAATTTGGATCCAGAGCTCAACTTCGAACGAGAAACACATATTGGATGCTGTCTGGGATGTAGGAGCTGAAAAAGCAGTGCATTGGTTGATCTGAGCTTTCCCTGAGAAGGTACAGCAAAGTGTTATCTCAGAAATGGCAAAAGAACTCAATTTAGACAGCATTTGCAAATTTGGATCCAGAGCTCAAATTCGATCGAGAAACATATATTGAATGCTATCTGGGATGCAGAAACTGAAGAACCACTCGTTTGGTTGATCTGACCTTTCCCTGAGTAGTTACAGCAAAGCGTATATCAGAAAAGTTACAGGAAAGTGTTATCTCAGAATTAGCAAAGAACTCAATTTAGACAGCAATTGCAAATTTGGATCCAGAGGTCAAATTCGAATGAGAAACACATATTGGATGCTCTCTGGGATGCAGAAGCTGAGAAAGAAGTCGATTGGTTGATCTGAGCTTTCCCTGAGAAGGTACAGCAAAATGTTATCAGAATTGGCAAAAGAACTCAATTTAGACAGCATTTTCAAATTTGGATCCAGAGCTCAAATTCGAACGATAAACACATGTTGGATGATGTCTGGGATGCAGAAGCTGAAAAAGCAGTCGATTGGTTGATCTGACCTTTCCCTGAGTAGATACAGCAAAGCATATATCAGAAAAGTTACAGCAAAGTGTTATCTCAGAATTGGCAAAAGAACTCAATTTAGACAGCATTTGCAAATTTGGATCCAGAGCTCAAATTCGCTCGAGAAACACATATTGAATGCTATCTGGGATGCAGAAACTGAAGAACCACTCGATTGGTTGATCTGAGCTTTCCCTCAGAAGTTACAGTCATGAGTATCTCAGAACTGGCAAAAGAACTCAATTTAGACAGGGATTGCAAATTTGGATCCAGAGCTCAACTTCGAAATAGAAACACATATTCAATGGAATCTGAGGTGCTGAAGCTGTAACAGCAGTCGATTGGTTGATCTGAGCTTTCCCTGAGAAGTTACAGCAAAGTGTATCTCAAAATTGGCAAAAGACCTCAATTTAGACAGCATTTTCAAATTTGGGTCCAGAGCTCAAATTTGAACGATAAACACATGTTGGATGCTGTCTGGGATGCAGAAGCTGAGAAAGCAGTCGATTGGTTGATCTGAGCTTTCCCTGAGAAGTTACAGCAAAGTGTTATCTCAGAATTTGCAAAAGAAGTCAATTTAGACAGGAACTGCAAATTTGGATCCAGAGCTCAAATTCGAACGAGAAACACATATTGGATGCTGTCAGGGATGCAGAAGCTGAAAAGAAGTCAATTGGTTGATCTGAGCTTTCACTGAGAAGTTACAGCAGTGTTTTCTCAGAATTAGCAAAAGAACTCAATTTAGTCAGGAACTGCAAATTTGGATCCAGAGCTCAACTTCGAACGACAAACACATATTGGATGCTGTCTGGGATGCAGAAGCTGAAAAAGCAGTCGATTGGTTGATCTGACCTTTCCCTGAGTAGTTACAGCAAAGCATATATCAGAAAAGTTACAGCAAAGTGCTATCTCAGAATTGGCAAAAGAACTCAATTTAGACAGCATTTGCAAATTTGGATCCAGAGCTCAAATTCGATCGAGAAACACATATTGAATGCTATCTGGGATGAAGCAGCTGAAGAACCACTCGATTGGTTGATCTGAGCTTTCTCTTAGATGTTACAGCCAAGAGTATCTCAGAACTGGCAAAAGAACTCAATTTAGATAGGGATTGCAAATTTGGATCCAGAGCTCAACTTCGAAATAGAAACACATATTGGATGGAATCTGAGGTGCTGAAGCTGGAAAAGCAGTCGATTGGTTGATCTGAGCTTTCCCTGAGAAGTTACAGCAGTGTTTTCTCAGAATTAGCAAAAGAACTCAATTTAGTCAGGAACTGCAAATTTGGATCCAGAGCTCAACTTCGAACGAGAAACACATATTGGATGCTGTCTGGGATGTAGGAGCTGAAAAAGCAGTGCATTGGTTGATCTGAGCTTTCCCTGAGAAGGTACAGCAAAGTGTTATCTCAGAAATGGCAAAAGAACTCAATTTAGACAGCATTTGCAAATTTGGATCCAGAGCTCAAATTCGATCGAGAAACATATATTGAATGCTATCTGGGATGCAGAAACTGAAGAACCACTCGTTTGGTTGATCTGACCTTTCCCTGAGTAGTTACAGCAAAGCGTATATCAGAAAAGTTACAGGAAAGTGTTATCTCAGAATTAGCAAAGAACTCAATTTAGACAGCAATTGCAAATTTGGATCCAGAGGTCAAATTCGAATGAGAAACACATATTGGATGCTCTCTGGGATGCAGAAGCTGAGAAAGAAGTCGATTGGTTGATCTGAGCTTTCCCTGAGAAGGTACAGCAAAATGTTATCAGAATTGGCAAAAGAACTCAATTTAGACAGCATTTTCAAATTTGGATCCAGAGCTCAAATTCGAACGATAAACACATGTTGGATGATGTCTGGGATGCAGAAGCTGAAAAAGCAGTCGATTGGTTGATCTGACCTTTCCCTGAGTAGATACAGCAAAGCATATATCAGAAAAGTTACAGCAAAGTGTTATCTCAGAATTGGCAAAAGAACTCAATTTAGACAGCATTTGCAAATTTGGATCCAGAGCTCAAATTCGCTCGAGAAACACATATTGAATGCTATCTGGGATGCAGAAACTGAAGAACCACTCGATTGGTTGATCTGAGCTTTCCCTCAGAAGTTACAGTCATGAGTATCTCAGAACTGGCAAAAGAACTCAATTTAGACAGGGATTGCAAATTTGGATCCAGAGCTCAACTTCGAAATAGAAACACATATTCAATGGAATCTGAGGTGCTGAAGCTGTAACAGCAGTCGATTGGTTGATCTGAGCTTTCCCTGAGAAGTTACAGCAAAGTGTATCTCAAAATTGGCAAAAGACCTCAATTTAGACAGCATTTTCAAATTTGGGTCCAGAGCTCAAATTTGAACGATAAACACATGTTGGATGCTGTCTGGGATGCAGAAGCTGAGAAAGCAGTCGATTGGTTGATCTGAGCTTTCCCTGAGAAGTTACAGCAAAGTGTTATCTCAGAATTTGCAAAAGAAGTCAATTTAGACAGGAACTGCAAATTTGGATCCAGAGCTCAAATTCGAACGAGAAACACATATTGGATGCTGTCAGGGATGCAGAAGCTGAAAAGAAGTCAATTGGTTGATCTGAGCTTTCACTGAGAAGTTACAGCAGTGTTTTCTCAGAATTAGCAAAAGAACTCAATTTAGTCAGGAACTGCAAAT
Organism: Rhabdophis nuchalis; assembly: GCA_039707465.1. Classification (NCBI taxonomy): domain Eukaryota; kingdom Metazoa; phylum Chordata; class Lepidosauria; order Squamata; family Natricidae; genus Rhabdophis; species Rhabdophis nuchalis. The sequence continues at coordinate 216,146,972 of CM077643.1, forward strand.
TTGGATCCAGAGCTCAACTTCGAACGACAAACACATATTGGATGCTGTCTGGGATGTAGAAGCTGAAACAGCAGTCGATTGGTTGATCTGACCTTTCCCTGAGTAGTTACAGCAAAGCGTATATCAGAAAAGTTACAGGAAAGTGTTATCGCAGAATTAGCAAAGAACTCAATTTAGACAGCAATTGCAAATTTGGATCCAGAGGTCAAATTCGAATGAGAAACACATATTGGATGCTCTCTGGGATGCAGAAGCTGAGAAAGAAGTTGATTGGTTGATCTGAACTTTCGCTGAGAAGGTACAGCAAAATGTTATCAGAATTGGCAAAAGAACTCAATTTAGACAGCATTTTCAAATTTGGATCCAGAGCTCAAATTCGAACAATAAACACATATTGGATGATATCTGGGATGCAGAAGCTGAAAAAGCAGTCGATTGGTTGATCTGACCTTTCCCTGAGTAGTTACAGCAAAGCATATATCAGAAAAGTTACAGCAAAGTGTTATCTCAGAATTGGCAAAAGAACTCAATTTAGACAGCAATTGCAAATTTGGATCCAGAGGTCAAATTCGAATGAGAAACACATATTGGATGCTCTCTGGAATGCAGAAGCTGAGAAAGCAGTCGATTGGTTGATCTGAGAAGGGACAGCAGTGTTATCAGAATTGGCAAAAGAACTCAATTTAGACAGGAATTGCAAATTTGGATACAGAGCTCAAATTCGAACGTGAAAAACATGTTGGATGCTGTTTGGGATGCAGAAGCTGAAAAAGCAGTCGATTGGTTGATCTGACCTTTCCCTGAGTAGTTACAGCAAAGCATATATCAGAAAAGTTACAGCAGTGTTATCTCAGAATTGGCAAAAGAACTCAATTTAGACAGCATTTGCAAATTTGGATCCAGAGCTCAAATTCGATCGAGAAACACATATTGGATGGAATCTGAGGTGCTGAAGCTGGAAAAGTAGTCGATTGGTTGATCTGAGCTTTCCCTGAGAAGTTACAGCAGTGTTTTCTCAGAATTAGCAAAAGAACTCAATTTAGTCAGGAACTGCAAATTTGGATCCAGAGCTCAACTTCGAACGAGAAACACATATTGGATGCTGTCTGGGATGTAGGAGCTGAAAAAGCAGTCCATTGGTTGATCTGACCTTTCCCTGAGTAGTTACAGCAAAGCGTATATCAGAAAAGTTACAGGAAAGTGTTATCTCAGAATTAGCAAAGAACTCAATTTAGACAGCAATTGCAAATTTGGATCCAGAGATCAAATTCGAATGAGAAACACATATTGGATGCTCTCTGGGATGCAGAAGCTGAGAAAGAAGTCGATTGGTTGATCTGAGCTTTCCCTGAGAAGTTACAGCAAAGTGTATCTCAGAATTGGCAAAAGACCTCAATTTAGACAGCATTTTCAAATTTGGGTCCAGAGCTCAAATTTGAACGATAAACACATGTTGAATGCTGTCTGGGATACAGAAGCTGAGAAAGTTACAGCAAAGTGTATCTCAGAATTGGCAAAAGACCTCAATTTAGACAGCATTTTCAAATTTGGGTCCAGAGCTCAAATTTGAACGATAAACACATGTTGAATGCTGTCTGGGATGCAGAAGCTGAGAAAGTTACAGCAAAGTGTTATCTCAGAATTTGCAGAGCTCAAATTTGAACGATAAACACATGTTGAATGCCGTCTGGGATGCAGAAGCTGAGAAGTTACAGCAAAGTGTTATCTCAGAATTTGCAAAAGAACTCAATTTAGACAGGAACTGCAAATTTGGATCCAGAGCTCAAATTCGAACGAGAAACACATATTGGATGCTGTCTGGGATGTAGAAGCTGAAACAGCAGTCGATTGGTTGATCTGACCTTTCCCTGAGTAGTTACAGCAAAGCGTATATCAGAAAAGTTACAGGAAAGTGTTATCGCAGAATTAGCAAAGAACTCAATTTAGACAGCAATTGCAAATTTGGATCCAGAGGTCAAATTCGAATGAGAAACACATATTGGATGCTCTCTGGGATGCAGAAGCTGAGAAAGAAGTTGATTGGTTGATCTGAACTTTCCCTGAGAAGGTACAGCAAAATGTTATCAGAATTGGCAAAAGAACTCAATTTAGACAGCATTTTCAAATTTGGATCCAGAGCTCAAATTCGAACAATAAACACATATTGGATGATATCTGGGATGCAGAAGCTGAAAAAGCAGTCGATTGGTTGATCTGACCTTTCCCTGAGTAGTTACAGCAAAGCATATATCAGAAAAGTTACAGCAAAGTGTTATCTCAGAATTGGCAAAAGAACTCAATTTAGACAGCAATTGCAAATTTGGATCCAGAGGTCAAATTCGAATGAGAAACACATATTGGATGCTCTCTGGAATGCAGAAGCTGAGAAAGCAGTCGATTGGTTGATCTGAGAAGGGACAGCAGTGTTATCAGAATTGGCAAAAGAACTCAATTTAGACAGGAATTGCAAATTTGGATACAGAGCTCAAATTCGAACGTGAAAAACATGTTGGATGCTGTTTGGGATGCAGAAGCTGAAAAAGCAGTCGATTGGTTGATCTGACCTTTCCCTGAGTAGTTACAGCAAAGCATATATCAGAAAAGTTACAGCAGTGTTATCTCAGAATTGGCAAAAGAACTCAATTTAGACAGCATTTGCAAATTTGGATCCAGAGCTCAAATTCGATCGAGAAACACATATTGGATGGAATCTGAGGTGCTGAAGCTGGAAAAGTAGTCGATTGGTTGATCTGAGCTTTCCCTGAGAAGTTACAGCAGTGTTTTCTCAGAATTAGCAAAAGAACTCAATTTAGTCAGGAACTGCAAATTTGGATCCAGAGCTCAACTTCGAACGAGAAACACATATTGGATGCTGTCTGGGATGTAGGAGCTGAAAAAGCAGTCCATTGGTTGATCTGACCTTTCCCTGAGTAGTTACAGCAAAGCGTATATCAGAAAAGTTACAGGAAAGTGTTATCTCAGAATTAGCAAAGAACTCAATTTAGACAGCAATTGCAAATTTGGATCCAGAGATCAAATTCGAATGAGAAACACATATTTGTCTGAAATGGTATAAGATTCCTGCCCATGCAGGGGGTTGGACTAGAAGACCTACAAGGTCCCTTCCAACTCTGCTATTGTATTGTATTGTATTATTGTATATTGGATGCTCTCTGGGATGCAGAAGCTGAGAAAGAAGTCGATTGGTTGATCTGAGCTTTCCCTGAGAAGTTACAGCAAAGTGTATCTCAGAATTGGCAAAAGAACTCAATTTAGACAGGGATTGCAAATTTGGATCCAGAGCTCAACTTCAAAATAGAAACACATATTGGATGGAATCTGAGGTGCTAAAGCTGTAACAGCAGTCGATTGGTTGATCTGAGCTTTCCCTGAGAAGTTACAGCAAAGTGTATCTCACAATTGGCAAAAGACCTCAATTTAGACAGAATTTTCAAATTTGGGTCCAGAGCAAAAATTTGAATGATAAACACATGTTGGATGCTGTCTGGGATGCAGAAGCTGAGAAAGCAGTCGATTGGTTGATCTGAGCTTTCCCTGAGAAGTTACAGCAAAGTGTTATCTCAGAATTTGCAAAAGACCTCAATTTAGACAGGAACTGCAAATTTGGATCCAGAGCTCAAATTCGAACGAGAAACACATATTGGATGCTGTCTGGGATGTAGAAACAGCAGTCGATTGGTTGATCTGACCTTTTCCTGAGTTGTTACAGCAAAGCGTATATCAGAAAAGTTACAGGAAAGTGTTATCTCAGAATTAGCAAAGAAATCAATTTAGACAGCAATTGCAAATTTGGATCCAGAGGTCAAATTCGAATGAGAAACACATATTGGATGCTCTCTGGGATGCAGAAGCTGATAAAGAAGTCGATTGGTTGATCTGAGCTTTCCCTGAGAAGGTACAGCAAAATGTTATCAGAATTGGCAAAAGAACTCAATTTAGACAGCATTTTCAAATTTGGATCCAGAGCTCAAATTCGATCGAGAAACATATATTGAATGCTATCTGGGATGCAGAAACTGAAGAACCACTCGTTTGGTTGATCTGACCTTTGCCTGAGTAGTTACAGCAAAGCGTATATCAGAAAAGTTACAGGAAAGTGTTATCTCAGAATTAGCAAAGAACTCAATTTAGACAGCAATTGCAAATTTGGATCCAGAGGTCAAATTCGAATGAGAAACACATATTGGATGCTCTCTGGGATGCAGAAGCTGAGAAAGAAGTCGATTGGTTGATCTGAGCTTTCCCTGAGAAGGTACAGCAAAATGTTATCAGAATTGGCAAAAGAACTCAATTTAGACAGCATTTTCAAATTTGGATCCAGAGCTCAAATTCGAACGATAAACACATGTTGGATGATGTCTGGGATGCAGAAGCTGAAAAAGCAGTCGATTGGTTGATCTGACCTTTCCCTGAGTAGATACAGCAAAGCATATATCAGAAAAGTTACAGCAAAGTGTTATCTCAGAATTGGCAAAAGAACTCAATTTAGACAGCATTTGCAAATTTGGATCCAGAGCTCAAATTCGATCGAGAAACACATATTGAATGCTATCTGGGATGCCGAAGCTGAAGAACCACTCGATTGGTTGATCTGAGCTTTCCCTTAGATGTTACAGTCATGAGTATCTCAGAACTGGCAAAAGAACTAAATTTAGACAGGGATTGCAAATTTGGATCCAGAGCTCAACTTCGAAATAGAAAAACATATTGGATGGAATCTGAGGTGCTGAAGCTGGAAAAGCAGTCGATTGGTTGATCTGAGCTTTCCCTGAGAAGGTACAGCAAAGTGTTATCTCAGAAATGGCAAAAGAACTCAATTTAGACAGCATTTGCAAAATTGGATCTAGAGCTCAAATTCGATCGAGAAACATATATTGAATGCTATCTGGGATGCAGACACTGAAGAACCACTCGTTTGGTTGATCTGAGCTTCCCCTGAGAAGTTACAGCAAAGTGTATCTCAGAATTGGCAAAAGAACTCAATATAGACAGCATTGTCAAATTTGGATCCAGAGCTCAAATTCGAACGAGAAACACATATTGGATGCTGTCTGGGATGTAGAAGCTGAAACAGCAGTCGATTGGTTGATCTGACCTTTCCCTGAGTAGTTACAGCAAAGCGTATATCAGAAAAGTTACAGGAAAGTGTTATCTCAGAATTAGCAAAGAACTCAATTTAGACAGCAATTGCAAATTTGGATCCAGAGGTCAAATTCGAATGAGAAACACATATTGGATGCTCTCTGGGATGCAGAAGCTGAGAAAGAAGTCGATTGGTTGATCTGAGCTTTCCCTGAGAAGGTACAGCAAAATGTTATCAGAATTGGCAAAAGAACTCAATTTAGACAGCATTTTCAAATTTGGATCCAGAGCTCAAATTCGAACGATAAACACATGTTGGATGATATCTGGGATGCAGAAGCTGAAAAAGCAGTCGATTGGTTGATCTGACCTTTCCCTGAGTAGTTACAGCAAAGCATATATCAGAAAAGTTACAGCAAAGTGCTATCTCAGAATTGGCAAAAGAACTCAATTTAGACAGCATTTGCAAATTTGGATCCAGAGCTCAAATTCGATCGAGAAACACATATTGAATGCTATCTGGGATGAAGCAGCTGAAGAACCACTCGATTGGTTGATCTGAGCTTTCTCTTAGATGTTACAGCCAAGAGTATCTCAGAACTGGCAAAAGAACTCAATTTAGATAGGGATTGCAAATTTGGATCCAGAGCTCAACTTCGAAATAGAAACACATATTGGATGGAATCTGAGGTGCTGAAGCTGGAAAAGCAGTCGATTGGTTGATCTGAGCTTTCCCTGAGAAGTTACAGCAGTGTTTTCTCAGAATTAGCAAAAGAACTCAATTTAGTCAGGAACTGCAAATTTGGATCCAGAGCTCAACTTCGAACGAGAAACACATATTGGATGCTGTCTGGGATGTAGGAGCTGAAAAAGCAGTGCATTGGTTGATCTGAGCTTTCCCTGAGAAGGTACAGCAAAGTGTTATCTCAGAAATGGCAAAAGAACTCAATTTAGACAGCATTTGCAAATTTGGATCCAGAGCTCAAATTCGATCGAGAAACATATATTGAATGCTATCTGGGATGCAGAAACTGAAGAACCACTCGTTTGGTTGATCTGACCTTTCCCTGAGTAGTTACAGCAAAGCGTATATCAGAAAAGTTACAGGAAAGTGTTATCTCAGAATTAGCAAAGAACTCAATTTAGACAGCAATTGCAAATTTGGATCCAGAGGTCAAATTCGAATGAGAAACACATATTGGATGCTCTCTGGGATGCAGAAGCTGAGAAAGAAGTCGATTGGTTGATCTGAGCTTTCCCTGAGAAGGTACAGCAAAATGTTATCAGAATTGGCAAAAGAACTCAATTTAGACAGCATTTTCAAATTTGGATCCAGAGCTCAAATTCGAACGATAAACACATGTTGGATGATGTCTGGGATGCAGAAGCTGAAAAAGCAGTCGATTGGTTGATCTGACCTTTCCCTGAGTAGATACAGCAAAGCATATATCAGAAAAGTTACAGCAAAGTGTTATCTCAGAATTGGCAAAAGAACTCAATTTAGACAGCATTTGCAAATTTGGATCCAGAGCTCAAATTCGCTCGAGAAACACATATTGAATGCTATCTGGGATGCAGAAACTGAAGAACCACTCGATTGGTTGATCTGAGCTTTCCCTCAGAAGTTACAGTCATGAGTATCTCAGAACTGGCAAAAGAACTCAATTTAGACAGGGATTGCAAATTTGGATCCAGAGCTCAACTTCGAAATAGAAACACATATTCAATGGAATCTGAGGTGCTGAAGCTGTAACAGCAGTCGATTGGTTGATCTGAGCTTTCCCTGAGAAGTTACAGCAAAGTGTATCTCAAAATTGGCAAAAGACCTCAATTTAGACAGCATTTTCAAATTTGGGTCCAGAGCTCAAATTTGAACGATAAACACATGTTGGATGCTGTCTGGGATGCAGAAGCTGAGAAAGCAGTCGATTGGTTGATCTGAGCTTTCCCTGAGAAGGTACAGCAAAGTGTTATCTCAGAAATGGCAAAAGAACTCAATTTAGACAGCATTTGCAAATCTGAGGTGCTGAAGCTGGAAAAGCAGTCGATTGGTTGATCTGACCTTTCCCTGAGTAGTTACAGCAAAGCGTATATCAGAAAAGTTACAGGAAAGTGTTATCAGAATTAGCAAAGAACTCAATTTAGACAGCAATTGCAAATTTAGATCCAGAGATCAAATTCGAATGAGAAACACATATTGGATGCTCTCTGGGATGCAGAAGCTGAGAAAGAAGTCGATTGGTTGATCTGAGCTTTCCCTGAGAAGTTACAGCAAAGTGTATCTCAGAATTGGCAAAAGACCTCAATTTAGACAGCATTTTCAAATTTGGGTCCAGAGCTCAAATTTGAACGATAAACACATGTTGAATGCTGTCTGGGATACAGAAGCTGAGAAAGTTACAGCAAAGTGTATCTCAGAATTGGCAAAAGACCTCAATTTAGACAGCATTTTCAAATTTGGGTCCAGAGCTCAAATTTGAACGATAAACACATGTTGGATGCTGTCTGGGATGCAGAAGCTGAGAAAGTTACAGCAAAATGTTATCTCAGAATTTGCAGAGCTCAAATTTGAACGATAAACACATGTTGAATGCCGTCTGGGATGCAGAAGCTGAGAAGTTACAGCAAAGTGTTATCTCAGAATTTGCAAAAGAACTCAATTTAGACAGGAACTGCAAATTTGGATCCAGAGCTCAAATTCGAACGAGAAACACATATTGGATGCTGTCTGGGATGTAGAAGCTGAAACAGCAGTCGATTGGTTGATCTGACCTTTCCCTGAGTAGTTACAGCAAAGCGTATATCAGAAAAGTTACAGGAAAGTGTTATCGCAGAATTAGCAAAGAACTCAATTTAGACAGCAATTGCAAATTTGGATCCAGAGGTCAAATTCGATGAGAAACACATATTGGATGCTCTCTGGGATGCAGAAGCTGAGAAAGAAGTTGATTGGTTGATCTGAACTTTCCCTGAGAAGGTACAGCAAAATGTTATCAGAATTGGCAAAAGAACTCAATTTAGACAGCATTTTCAAATTTGGATCCAGAGCTCAAATTCGAACAATAAACACATGTTGGATGATGTCTGGGATGCAGAAGCTGAAAAAGCAGTCGATTGGTTGATCTGACCTTTCCCTGAGTAGTTACAGCAAAGCATATATCAGAAAAGTTACAGCAAAGTGTTATCTCAGAATTGGCAAAAGAACTCAATTTAGACAGCAATTGCAAATTTGGATCCAGAGGTCAAATTCGAATGAGAAACACATATTGGATGCTCTCTGGAATGCAGAAGCTGAGAAAGCAGTCGATTGGTTGATCTGAGAAGGGACAGCAAAGTGTTATCAGAATTGGCAAAAGAACTCAATTTAGACAGGAATTGCAAATTTGGATACAGAGCTCAAATTCGAACGTGAAAAACATGTTGGATGCTGTTTGGGATGCAGAAGCTGAAAAAGCAGTCGATTGGTTGATCTGACCTTTCCCTGAGTAGTTACAGCAAAGCATATATCAGAAAAGTTACAGCAGTGTTATCTCAGAATTGGCAAAAGAACTCAATTTAGACAGCATTTGCAAATTTGGATCCAGAGCTCAAATTCGATCGAGAAACACATATTGGATGGAATCTGAGGTGCTGAAGCTGGAAAAGCAGTCGATTGGTTGATCTGAGCTTTCCCTGAGAAGTTACAGCAGTGTTTTCTCAGAATTAGCAAAAGAACTCAATTTAGTCAGGAACTGCAAATTTGGATCCAGAGCTCAACTTCGAACGAGAAACACATATTGGATGCTGTCTGGGATGTAGGAGCTGAAAAAGCAGTCCATTGGTTGATCTGACCTTTCCCTGAGTAGTTACAGCAAAGCGTATATCAGAAAAGTTACAGGAAAGTGTTATCTCAGAATTAGCAAAGAACTCAATTTAGACAGCAATTGCAAATTTGGATCCAGAGATCAAATTCGAATGAGAAACACATATTGGATGCTCTCTGGGATGCAGAAGCTGAGAAAGAAGTCGATTGGTTGATCTGAGCTTTCCCTGAGAAGTTACAGCAAAGTGTATCTCAGAATTGGCAAAAGACCTCAATTTAGACAGCATTTTCAAATTTGGGTCCAGAGCTCAAATTTGAACGATAAACACATGTTGAATGCTGTCTGGGATACAGAAGCTGAGAAAGTTACAGCAAAGTGTATCTCAGAATTGGCAAAAGACCTCAATTTAGACAGCATTTTCAAATTTGGGTCCAGAGCTCAAATTTGAACGATAAACACATGTTGAATGCTGTCTGGGATGCAGAAGCTGAGAAAGTTACAGCAAAGTGTTATCTCAGAATTTGCAGAGCTCAAATTTGAACGATAAACACATGTTGAATGCCGTCTGGGATGCAGAAGCTGAGAAGTTACAGCAAAGTGTTATCTCAGAATTTGCAAAAGAACTCAATTTAGACAGGAACTGCAAATTTGGATCCAGAGCTCAAATTCGAACGAGAAACACATATTGGATGCTGTCTGGGATGTAGAAGCTGAAACAGCAGTCGATTGGTTGATCTGACCTTTCCCTGAGTAGTTACAGCAAAGCGTATATCAGAAAAGTTACAGGAAAGTGTTATCGCAGAATTAGCAAAGAACTCAATTTAGACAGCAATTGCAAATTTGGATCCAGAGGTCAAATTCGAATGAGAAACACATATTGGATGCTCTCTGGGATGCAGAAGCTGAGAAAGAAGTTGATTGGTTGATCTGAACTTTCGCTGAGAAGGTACAGCAAAATGTTATCAGAATTGGCAAAAGAACTCAATTTAGACAGCATTTTCAAATTTGGATCCAGAGCTCAAATTCGAACAATAAACACATATTGGATGATATCTGGGATGCAGAAGCTGAAAAAGCAGTCGATTGGTTGATCTGACCTTTCCCTGAGTAGTTACAGCAAAGCATATATCAGAAAAGTTACAGCAAAGTGTTATCTCAGAATTGGCAAAAGAACTCAATTTAGACAGCAATTGCAAATTTGGATCCAGAGGTCAAATTCGAATGAGAAACACATATTGGATGCTCTCTGGAATGCAGAAGCTGAGAAAGCAGTCGATTGGTTGATCTGAGAAGGGACAGCAGTGTTATCAGAATTGGCAAAAGAACTCAATTTAGACAGGAATTGCAAATTTGGATACAGAGCTCAAATTCGAACGTGAAAAACATGTTGGATGCTGTTTGGGATGCAGAAGCTGAAAAAGCAGTCGATTGGTTGATCTGACCTTTCCCTGAGTAGTTACAGCAAAGCATATATCAGAAAAGTTACAGCAGTGTTATCTCAGAATTGGCAAAAGAACTCAATTTAGACAGCATTTGCAAATTTGGATCCAGAGCTCAAATTCGATCGAGAAACACATATTGGATGGAATCTGAGGTGCTGAAGCTGGAAAAGTAGTCGATTGGTTGATCTGAGCTTTCCCTGAGAAGTTACAGCAGTGTTTTCTCAGAATTAGCAAAAGAACTCAATTTAGTCAGGAACTGCAAATTTGGATCCAGAGCTCAACTTCGAACGAGAAACACATATTGGATGCTGTCTGGGATGTAGGAGCTGAAAAAGCAGTCCATTGGTTGATCTGACCTTTCCCTGAGTAGTTACAGCAAAGCGTATATCAGAAAAGTTACAGGAAAGTGTTATCTCAGAATTAGCAAAGAACTCAATTTAGACAGCAATTGCAAATTTGGATCCAGAGATCAAATTCGAATGAGAAACACATATTTGTCTGAAATGGTATAAGATTCCTGCCCATGCAGGGGGTTGGACTAGAAGACCTACAAGGTCCCTTCCAACTCTGCTATTGTATTGTATTGTATTATTGTATATTGGATGCTCTCTGGGATGCAGAAGCTGAGAAAGAAGTCGATTGGTTGATCTGAGCTTTCCCTGAGAAGTTACAGCAAAGTGTATCTCAGAATTGGCAAAAGAACTCAATTTAGACAGGGATTGCAAATTTGGATCCAGAGCTCAACTTCAAAATAGAAACACATATTGGATGGAATCTGAGGTGCTAAAGCTGTAACAGCAGTCGATTGGTTGATCTGAGCTTTCCCTGAGAAGTTACAGCAAAGTGTATCTCACAATTGGCAAAAGACCTCAATTTAGACAGAATTTTCAAATTTGGGTCCAGAGCAAAAATTTGAATGATAAACACATGTTGGATGCTGTCTGGGATGCAGAAGCTGAGAAAGCAGTCGATTGGTTGATCTGAGCTTTCCCTGAGAAGTTACAGCAAAGTGTTATCTCAGAATTTGCAAAAGACCTCAATTTAGACAGGAACTGCAAATTTGGATCCAGAGCTCAAATTCGAACGAGAAACACATATTGGATGCTGTCTGGGATGTAGAAACAGCAGTCGATTGGTTGATCTGACCTTTTCCTGAGTTGTTACAGCAAAGCGTATATCAGAAAAGTTACAGGAAAGTGTTATCTCAGAATTAGCAAAGAAATCAATTTAGACAGCAATTGCAAATTTGGATCCAGAGGTCAAATTCGAATGAGAAACACATATTGGATGCTCTCTGGGATGCAGAAGCTGATAAAGAAGTCGATTGGTTGATCTGAGCTTTCCCTGAGAAGGTACAGCAAAATGTTATCAGAATTGGCAAAAGAACTCAATTTAGACAGCATTTTCAAATTTGGATCCAGAGCTCAAATTCGATCGAGAAACATATATTGAATGCTATCTGGGATGCAGAAACTGAAGAACCACTCGTTTGGTTGATCTGACCTTTGCCTGAGTAGTTACAGCAAAGCGTATATCAGAAAAGTTACAGGAAAGTGTTATCTCAGAATTAGCAAAGAACTCAATTTAGACAGCAATTGCAAATTTGGATCCAGAGGTCAAATTCGAATGAGAAACACATATTGGATGCTCTCTGGGATGCAGAAGCTGAGAAAGAAGTCGATTGGTTGATCTGAGCTTTCCCTGAGAAGGTACAGCAAAATGTTATCAGAATTGGCAAAAGAACTCAATTTAGACAGCATTTTCAAATTTGGATCCAGAGCTCAAATTCGAACGATAAACACATGTTGGATGATGTCTGGGATGCAGAAGCTGAAAAAGCAGTCGATTGGTTGATCTGACCTTTCCCTGAGTAGATACAGCAAAGCATATATCAGAAAAGTTACAGCAAAGTGTTATCTCAGAATTGGCAAAAGAACTCAATTTAGACAGCATTTGCAAATTTGGATCCAGAGCTCAAATTCGATCGAGAAACACATATTGAATGCTATCTGGGATGCCGAAGCTGAAGAACCACTCGATTGGTTGATCTGAGCTTTCCCTTAGATGTTACAGTCATGAGTATCTCAGAACTGGCAAAAGAACTAAATTTAGACAGGGATTGCAAATTTGGATCCAGAGCTCAACTTCGAAATAGAAAAACATATTGGATGGAATCTGAGGTGCTGAAGCTGGAAAAGCAGTCGATTGGTTGATCTGAGCTTTCCCTGAGAAGGTACAGCAAAGTGTTATCTCAGAAATGGCAAAAGAACTCAATTTAGACAGCATTTGCAAAATTGGATCTAGAGCTCAAATTCGATCGAGAAACATATATTGAATGCTATCTGGGATGCAGACACTGAAGAACCTCTCGTTTGGTTGATCTGAGCTTCCCCTGAGAAGTTACAGCAAAGTGTATCTCAGAATTGGCAAAAGAACTCAATATAGACAGCATTGTCAAATTTGGATCCAGAGCTCAAATTCGAACGAGAAACACATATTGGATGCTGTCTGGGATGTAGAAGCTGAAACAGCAGTCGATTGGTTGATCTGACCTTTCCCTGAGTAGTTACAGCAAAGCGTATATCAGAAAAGTTACAGGAAAGTGTTATCTCAGAATTAGCAAAGAACTCAATTTAGACAGCAATTGCAAATTTGGATCCAGAGGTCAAATTCGAATGAGAAACACATATTGGATGCTCTCTGGGATGCAGAAGCTGAGAAAGAAGTCGATTGGTTGATCTGAGCTTTCCCTGAGAAGGTACAGCAAAATGTTATCAGAATTGGCAAAAGAACTCAATTTAGACAGCATTTTCAAATTTGGATCCAGAGCTCAAATTCGAACGATAAACACATGTTGGATGATATCTGGGATGCAGAAGCTGAAAAAGCAGTCGATTGGTTGATCTGACCTTTCCCTGAGTAGTTACAGCAAAGCATATATCAGAAAAGTTACAGCAAAGTGCTATCTCAGAATTGGCAAAAGAACTCAATTTAGACAGCATTTGCAAATTTGGATCCAGAGCTCAAATTCGATCGAGAAACACATATTGAATGCTATCTGGGATGAAGCAGCTGAAGAACCACTCGATTGGTTGATCTGAGCTTTCTCTTAGATGTTACAGCCAAGAGTATCTCAGAACTGGCAAAAGAACTCAATTTAGATAGGGATTGCAAATTTGGATCCAGAGCTCAACTTCGAAATAGAAACACATATTGGATGGAATCTGAGGTGCTGAAGCTGGAAAAGCAGTCGATTGGTTGATCTGAGCTTTCCCTGAGAAGTTACAGCAGTGTTTTCTCAGAATTAGCAAAAGAACTCAATTTAGTCAGGAACTGCAAATTTGGATCCAGAGCTCAACTTCGAACGAGAAACACATATTGGATGCTGTCTGGGATGTAGGAGCTGAAAAAGCAGTGCATTGGTTGATCTGAGCTTTCCCTGAGAAGGTACAGCAAAGTGTTATCTCAGAAATGGCAAAAGAACTCAATTTAGACAGCATTTGCAAATTTGGATCCAGAGCTCAAATTCGATCGAGAAACATATATTGAATGCTATCTGGGATGCAGAAACTGAAGAACCACTCGTTTGGTTGATCTGACCTTTCCCTGAGTAGTTACAGCAAAGCGTATATCAGAAAAGTTACAGGAAAGTGTTATCTCAGAATTAGCAAAGAACTCAATTTAGACAGCAATTGCAAATTTGGATCCAGAGGTCAAATTCGAATGAGAAACACATATTGGATGCTCTCTGGGATGCAGAAGCTGAGAAAGAAGTCGATTGGTTGATCTGAGCTTTCCCTGAGAAGGTACAGCAAAATGTTATCAGAATTGGCAAAAGAACTCAATTTAGACAGCATTTTCAAATTTGGATCCAGAGCTCAAATTCGAACGATAAACACATGTTGGATGATGTCTGGGATGCAGAAGCTGAAAAAGCAGTCGATTGGTTGATCTGACCTTTCCCTGAGTAGATACAGCAAAGCATATATCAGAAAAGTTACAGCAAAGTGTTATCTCAGAATTGGCAAAAGAACTCAATTTAGACAGCATTTGCAAATTTGGATCCAGAGCTCAAATTCGCTCGAGAAACACATATTGAATGCTATCTGGGATGCAGAAACTGAAGAACCACTCGATTGGTTGATCTGAGCTTTCCCTCAGAAGTTACAGTCATGAGTATCTCAGAACTGGCAAAAGAACTCAATTTAGACAGGGATTGCAAATTTGGATCCAGAGCTCAACTTCGAAATAGAAACACATATTCAATGGAATCTGAGGTGCTGAAGCTGTAACAGCAGTCGATTGGTTGATCTGAGCTTTCCCTGAGAAGTTACAGCAAAGTGTATCTCAAAATTGGCAAAAGACCTCAATTTAGACAGCATTTTCAAATTTGGGTCCAGAGCTCAAATTTGAACGATAAACACATGTTGGATGCTGTCTGGGATGCAGAAGCTGAGAAAGCAGTCGATTGGTTGATCTGAGCTTTCCCTGAGAAGTTACAGCAAAGTGTTATCTCAGAATTTGCAAAAGAAGTCAATTTAGACAGGAACTGCAAATTTGGATCCAGAGCTCAAATTCGAACGAGAAACACATATTGGATGCTGTCAGGGATGCAGAAGCTGAAAAGAAGTCAATTGGTTGATCTGAGCTTTCACTGAGAAGTTACAGCAGTGTTTTCTCAGAATTAGCAAAAGAACTCAATTTAGTCAGGAACTGCAAATTTGGATCCAGAGCTCAACTTCGAACGACAAACACATATTGGATGCTGTCTGGGATGTAGAAGCTGAAAAAGCAGTCGATTGGTTGATCTGACCTTTCCCTGAGTAGTTACAGCAAAGCGTATATCAGAAAAGTTACAGGAAAGTGTTATCTCACAATTAGCAAAGAACTCAATTTAGACAGCAATTGCAAATTTGAATCCAGAGGTCAAATTCGAATGAGAAATACATATTAGATGCTTTCTGGGATGCAGAAGCTGAGAAAGCAGTCGATTGGTTGATCTGAGCTTTCCCTGAGAAGTTACAGCAAAGTGTTATCTCAGAATTTGCAAAAGAACTCAATTTAGAAAGCATTTGCAAATTTGGATCCAGAGCTCAAATTCGATCGAGAAACACATATTGAATGCTATCTGGGATGCAGAAACTGAAGAACAACTCGTTTGGTTGATCTGAGCTTTCCCTGAGAAGTTACAGCAAAGTGTTATCTCAGAATTAGCAAAGAACTCAATTTAGACAGCAATTGCAAATTTGGATCCAGAGGTCAAATTCGAATGAGAAACACATATTGGATGCTCTCTGAGATGCAGAAGCTGAGAAAGCAGTCAATTGGTTGATCTGAGCTTGCCCAGAGAAGGGACAGCAAAGTGTTATCAGAATTGGCAAAAGAACTCAATTTAGACAGGAATTGCAAATTTGGATACAGAGCTCAAATTCGAACGTGAAAAACATGTTGGATGCTGTTTGGGATGCAGAAGCTGAAAAAGCAGTCGATTGGTTGATCTGACTTTTCCCTGACTAGTTACAGCAAAGCATATATCAGAAAAGTTACAGAAGTGTTATCTCAGAATTGGCAAAAGAACTCAATTTAGACAGCATTTGCAAATTTGGATCCAGAGCTCAAATTCGATCGAGAAACACATATTGAATGCTATCTGGGATGCAGAAACTGAAGAACCACTCGTTTGGTTGATCTGAGCTTTCCCTGAGAAGTTACAGCAAAGTGTTATCTCAGAATTAGCAAAGAACTCAATTTAGACAGCAATTGCAAATTTGGATCCAGAGGTCAAATTCGAATGAGAAACACATATTGGATGCTCTCTGAGATGCAGAAGCTGAGAAAGCAGTCGATTGGTTGATCTGAGCTTGCCCTGAGAAGGGACAGCAAAGTGTTATCAGAATTGGCAAAAGAACTCAATTTAGACAGGAATTGCAAATTTGGATACAGAGCTCAAATTCGAACGTGAAAAACATGTTGGATGCTGTTTGGGATGCAGAAGCTGAAAAAGCAGTCGATTGGTTGATCTGACTTTTCCCTGAGTAGTTACAGCAAAGCATATATCAGAAAAGTTACAGCAAAGTGTTATCTCAGAATTGGCAAAAGACCTCAATTTAGACAGCATTTTCAAATTTGGGTCCAGAGCTCAAATTTGAACGATAAACACATGTTGAATGCCGTCTGGGATGCAGAAGCTGAGAAGTTACAGCAAAGTGTTATCTCAGAATTTGCAAAAGAACTCAATTTAGACAGGAATTGCAAATTTGGATCCAGAGCTCAAATTCGAACGAGAAACACATATTGGATGCTGTCTGGGATGTAGAAGCTGAAACAGCAGTCGATTGGTTGATCTGACCTTTCCCTGAGTAGTTACAGCAAAGCGTATATCAGAAAAGTTACAGGAAAGTGTTATCGCAGAATTAGCAAAGAACTCAATTTAGACAGCAATTGCAAATTTGGATCCAGAGGTCAAATTTGAATGAGAAACACATATTGGATGCTCTCTGGGATGCAGAAGCTGAGAAAGAAGTCGATTGGTTGATCTGAACTTTCCCTGAGAAGGTACAGCAAAATGTTATCAGAATTGGCAAAAGAACTCAATTTAGACAGCATTTTCAAATTTGGATCCAGAGCTCAAATTCGAACGATAAACACATGTTGGATGATGTCTGGGATGCAGAAGCTGAAAAAGCAGTCGATTGGTTGATCTGACCTTTCCCTGAGTAGTTACAGCAAAGCATATATCAGAAAAGTTACAGCAAAGTGTTATCTCAGAATTGGCAAAAGAACTCAATTTAGACAGCAATTGCAAATTTGGATCCAAAGGTCAAATTCGAATGAGAAACACATATTGGATGCTCTCTGGAATGCAGAAGCTGAGAAAGCAGTCGATTGGTTGATCTGAGAAGGGACAGCAAAGTGTTATCAGAATTGGCAAAAGAACTCAATTTAGACAGGAATTGCAAATTTGGATACAGAGCTCAAATTCGAACGTGAAAAACATGTTGGATGCTGTTTGGGATGCAGAAGCTGAAAAAGCAGTCGATTGGTTGATCTGACCTTTCCCTGAGTAGTTACAGCAAAGCGTATATCAGAAAAGTTACAGGAAAGTGTTATCAGAATTAGCAAAGAACTCAATTTAGACAGCAATTGCAAATTTGGATCCAGAGCTCAACTTCGAACGACAAACACATATTGGATGCTGTCTGGGATGTAGAAGCTGAAAAAGCAGTCGATTGGTTGATCTGACCTTTCCCTGAGTAGTTACAGCAAAGCGTATATCAGAAAAGTTACAGCAAAGTGTTATCTCACAATTAGCAAAGAACTCAATTTAGACAGCAATTGCAAATTTGAATCCAGAGGTCAAATTCGAATGAGAAATACATATTAGATGCTTTCTGGGATGCAGAAGCTGAGAAAGCAGTCGATTGGTTGATCTGAGCTTTCCCTGAGAAGTTACAGCAAAGTGTTATCTCAGAATTTGCAAAAGAACTCAATTTAGAAAGCATTTGCAAATTTGGATCCAGAGCTCAAATTCGATCGAGAAACACATATTGAATGCTATCTGGGATGCAGAAACTGAAGAACCACTCGTTTGGTTGATCTGAGCTTTCCCTGAGAAGTTACAGCAAAGTGTTATCTCAGAATTAGCAAAGAACTCAATTTAGACAGCAATTGCAAATTTGGATCCAGAGGTCAAATTCGAATGAGAAACACATATTGGATGCTCTCTGAGATGCAGAAGCTGAGAAAGCAGTCGATTGGTTGATCTGAGCTTGCCCTGAGAAGGGACAGCAAAGTGTTATCAGAATTGGCAAAAGAACTCAATTTAGACAGGAATTGCATTTGGATACAGAGCTCAAATTCGAACGTGAAAAACATGTTGGATGCTGTTTGGGATGCAGAAGCTGAAAAAGCAGTCGATTGGTTGATCTGACTTTTCCCTGAGTAGTTACAGCAAAGCATATATCAGAAAAGTTACAGCAGTGTTATCTCAGAATTGGCAAAAGAACTCAATTTAGACAGCATTTGCAAATTTGGATCCAGAGCTCAAATTCGATCGAGAAACACATATTGAATGCTATCTGGGATGCAGAAGGTGAGGAACCACTCGATTGGTTGATCTCAGCTTTCCCTTAGATGTTACAGCCAAGAGTATCTCAGAACTGGCAAAAGAACTCAATTTAGACAGGGATTGCAAATTTGGATCCAGAGATCAACTTCGAAATAGAAACACATATTGGATGGAATCTGAGGTGCTGAAGCTGGAAAAGCAGTCGATTGGTTGATCTGAGCTTTCCCTGAGAAGTTACAGCAGTGTTTTCTCAGAATTAGCAAAAGAACTCAATTTAGTCAGGAACTGCAAATTTGGATCCAGAGCTCAACTTCGAATGAGAAACACATATTGGATGCTGTCTGGGATGTAGAAGCTGAAAAAGATGTCGATTGGTTGATCTGACCTTTCCCTGAGTAGTTACAGCAAAGCGTATATCAGAAAAGTTACAGGAAAGTGTTATCAGAATTAGCAAAGAACTCAATTTAGACAGCAATTGCAAATTTGGATCCAGAGATCAAATTCGAATGAGAAACACATATTGGATGCTCTCTGGGATGCAGAAGCTGAGAAAGAAGTCGATTGGTTGATCTGAGCTTTCCCTGAGAAGTTACAGCAAAGTGTATCTCAGAATTGGCAAAAGACCTCAATTTAGACAGCATTTTCAAATTTGGGTCCAGAGCTCAAATTTGAACGATAAACACATGTTGAATGCTGTCTGGGATACAGAAGCTGAGAAAGTTACAGCAAAGTGTATCTCAGAATTGGCAAAAGACCTCAATTTAGACAGCATTTTCAAATTTGGGTCCAGAGCTCAAATTTGAACGATAAACACATGTTGAATGCTGTCTGGGATGCAGAAGCTGAGAAAGTTACAGCAAAGTGTTATCTCAGAATTTGCAGAGCTCAAATTTGAACGATAAACACATGTTGAATGCCGTCTGGGATGCAGAAGCTGAGAAGTTACAGCAAAGTGTTATCTCAGAATTTGCAAAAGAACTCAATTTAGACAGGAACTGCAAATTTGGATCCAGAGCTCAAATTCGAACGAGAAACACATATTGGATGCTGTCTGGGATGTAGAAGCTGAAACAGCAGTCGATTGGTTGATCTGACCTTTCCCTGAGTAGTTACAGCAAAGCGTATATCAGAAAAGTTACAGGAAAGTGTTATCGCAGAATTAGCAAAGAACTCAATTTAGACAGCAATTGCAAATTTGGATCCAGAGGTCAAATTCGAATGAGAAACACATATTGGATGCTCTCTGGGATGCAGAAGCTGAGAAAGAAGTCGATTGGTTGATCTGAACTTTCCCTGAGAAGGTAAAGCAAAATGTTATCAGAATTGGCAAAAGAACTCAATTTAGACAGGAATTGCAAATTTGGATACAGAGCTCAAATTCGAACGTGAAAGACATGTTGGATGCTGTTTGGGATGCAGAAGCTGAAAAAGCAGTCGATTGGTTGATCTGACCTTTCCCTGAGTAGTTACAGCAAAGCATATATCAGAAAAGTTACAGCAGTGTTATCTCAGAATTGGCAAAAGAACTCAATTTAGACAGCATTTGCAAATTTGGATCCAGAGCTCAAATTCGATCGAGAAACACATATTGAATGCTATCTGGGATGCAGAAGCTGAAGAACCACTCGATTGGTTGATCTGAGCTTTCCATTAGATGTTACAGCCAAGAGTATCTCAGAACTGGCAAAAGAACTCAATTTAGACAGGGATTGCAAATTTGGATCCAGAGATCAACTTCGAAATAGAAACACATATTGGATGGAATCTGAGGTGCTGAAGCTGGAAAAGCAGTCGATTGGTTGATCTGAGCTTTCCCTGAGAAGTTACAGCAGTGTTTTCTCAGAATTAGCAAAAGAACTCAATTTAGTCAGGAACTGCAAATTTGGATCCAGAGCTCAACTTCGAACGAGAAACACATATTGGATGCTGTCTGGGATGTAGGAGCTGAAAAAGCAGTCCATTGGTTGATCTGACCTTTCCCTGAGTAGTTACAGCAAAGCGTATATCAGAAAAGTTACAGGAAAGTGTTATCTCAGATTTAGCAAAGAACTCAATTTAGACAGCAATTGCAAATTTGGATCCAGAGATCAAATTCGAATGAGAAACACATATTGGATGCTCTCTGGGATGCAGAAGCTGAGAAAGAAGTTGATTGGTTGATCTGAGCTTTCCCTGAGAAGTTACAGCAAAGTGTATCTCAGAATTGGGAAAAGAACTCAATTTAGACAGGGATTGCAAATTTGGATCAAGAGCTCAACTTCAAAATAGAAACACATATTGGATGGAATCTGAGGTGCTAAAGCTGTAACAGCAGTCGATTGGTTGATCTGAGCTTTCCCTGAGAAGTTACAGCAAAGTGTATCTCACATTTGGCAAAAGACCTCAATTTAGACAGCATTTTCAAATTTGGGTCCAGAGCTCAAATTTGAACGATAAACACATGTTGGATGCTGTCTGGGATGCAGAAGCTGAGAAAGCAGTCGATTGGTTGATCTGAGCTTTCCCTGAGAAGTTACAGCAAAGTGTTATCTCAGAATTTGCAAAAGAACTCAATTTAGACAGGAACTGCAAATTTGGATCCAGAGCTCAAATTCGAACGAGAAACACATATTGGATGCTGTCTGGGATGTAGAAGCTGAAACAGCAGTCGATTGGTTGATCTGACCTTTTCCTGAGTTGTTACAGCAAAGCGTATATCAGAAAAGTTACAGGAAAGTGTTATCGCAGAATTAGCAAAGAACTCAATTTAGATAGCTATTGCAAATTTGGATCCAGAGGTCAAATTCGAATTAGAAACACACATTGGATGCTCTCTGGGATGCAAAAGCTGAGAAAGAAGTCGATTGGTTGATCTGAGCTTTCCCTGAGAAGGTACAGCAAAATGTTATCAGAATTGGCAAAAGAACTCAGTTTAGACAGCATTTTCAAATTTGGATCCAGAGCTCAAATTCAAACGATAAACACATGTTGGATGATGTCTGGGATGCAGAAGTTGAAAAAGCAGTCGATTGGTTGATCTGACCTTTCCCTGAGTAGTTACAGCAAAGCATATATCAGAAAAGTTACAGCAAAGTGTTATCTCAGAATTGGCAAAAGAACTCAATTTAGACAGCATTTGCAAATTTGGATCCAGAGCTCAAATTCGATCGAGAAACACATATTGAATGCTATCTGGGATGCAGAAGCTGAAGAACCACTCGATTGGTTGATCTGAGCTTTCCCTTAGATGTTACAGCCAAGAGTATCTCAGAACTGGCAAAAGAACTCAATTTATACAGCATTTGCAAATTTGGATCCAGAGCTCAAATTCGATCGAGAAACCCATATTGAATGCTATCTGGGATGCAGAAGCTGAAGAACCACTCGATTGGTTGATCTGAGCTTTCCCTTAGATGTTACAGTCATGAGTATCTCAGAACTGGCAAAAGAACTAAATTTAGACAGGGATTGCAAATTTGGATCCAGAGCTCAACTTCGAAATAGAAACACATATTGGATGGAATCTGAGGTGCTGAAGCTGGAAAAGCAGTCGATTGGTTGATCTGAGCTTTCCCTGAGAAGGTACAGCAAAGTGTTATCTCAGAAATGGCAAAAGAACTCAATTTAGACAGCATTTGCAAATTTGGATCCAGAGCTCAAATTCGATCGAGAAACATATATTGAATGCTATCTGGGATGCAGAAACTGAAGAACCACTCGTTTGGTTGATCTGAGCTTTCCCTGAGAAGTTACAGCAAAGTGTATCTCAGAATTGGCAAAAGAACTCAATATAGACAGCATTGTCAAATTTGGATCCAGAGCTCAAATTCGAACGAGAAACACATATTGGATGCTGTCTGGGATGTAGAAGCTGAAACAGCAGTCGATTGGTTGATCTGACCTTTCCCTGAGTAGTTACAGCAAAACGTATATCAGAAAAGTTACAGGAAAGTGTTATCTCAGAATTAGCAAAGAACTCAATTTAGACAGCAATTGCAAATTTGGATCCAGAGGTCAAATTCGAATGAGAAACACATATTGGATGCTCTCTGGGATGCAGAAGCTGAGAAAGAAGTCGATTGGTTGATCTGAGCTTTCCCTGAGAAGGTACAGCAAAATGTTATCAGAATTGGCAAAAGAACTCAATTTAGACAGCATTTTCAAATTTGGATCCAGAGCTCAAATTCAAACGATAAACACATGTTGGATGATGTCTGGGATGCAGAAGCTGAAAAAGCAGTCGATTGGTTGATCTGACCTTTCCCTGAGTAGTTACAGCAAAGCATATATCAGAAAAGTTACAGCAAAGTGTTATCTCAGAATTGGCAAAAGAACTCAATTTAGACAGCATTTGCAAATTTGGATCCAGAGCTCAAATTCGATCGAGAAACACATATTGAATGCTATCTGGGATGCAGAAGCTGAAGAACCACTCGATTGGTTGATCTGAGCTTTCCCTTAGATGTTACAGCCAAGAGTATCTCAGAACTGGCAAAAGAACTCAATTTAGACAGCATTTGCAAATTTGGATCCAGAGCTCAAATTCGATCGAGAAACCCATATTGAATGCTATCTGGGATGCAGAAGCTGAAGAACCACTCGATTGGTTGATCTGAGCTTTCCCTTAGATGTTACAGTCATGAGTATCTCAGAACTGGCAAAAGAACTCAATTTAGACAGGGATTGCAAATTTGGATCCAGAGCTCAACTTCGAAATAGAAACACATATTGGATGGAATCTGAGGTGCTGAAGCTGGAAAAGCAGTCGATTGGTTGATCTGAGCTTTCCCTGAGAAGGTACAGCAAAGTGTTATCTCAGAAATGGCAAAAGAACTCAATTTAGACAGCATTTGCAAATTTGGATCCAGAGCTCAAATTCGATCGAGAAACATATATTGAATGCTATCTGGGATGCAGAAACTGAAGAACCACTCGTTTGGTTGATCTGAGCTTTCCCTGAGAAGTTACAGCAAAGTGTATCTCAGAATTGGCAAAAGAACTCAATATAGACAGCATTGTCAAATTTGGATCCAGAGCTCAAATTCGAACGAGAAACACATATTGGATGCTGTCTGGGATGTAGAAGCTGAAACAGCAGTCGATTGGTTGATCTGACCTTTCCCTGAGTAGTTACAGCAAAGCGTATATCAGAAAAGTTACAGGAAAGTGTTATCTCAGAATTAGCAAAGAACTCAATTTAGACAGCAATTGCAAATTTGGATCCAGAGGTCAAATTCGAATGAGAAACACATATTGGATGCTCTCTGGGATGCAGAAGCTGAGAAAGAAGTCGATTGGTTGATCTGAGCTTTCCCTGAGAAGGTACAACAAAATGTTATCAGAATTGGCAAAAGAACTCAATTTAGACAGCATTTTCAAATTTGGATCCAGAGCTCAAATTCAAACGATAAACACATGTTGGATGATGTCTGGGATGCAGAAGCTGAAAAAGCAGTCGATTGGTTGATCTGACCTTTCCCTGAGTAGTTACAGCAAAGCATATATCAGAAAAGTTACAGCAAAGTGTTATCTCAGAATTGGCAAAAGAACTCAATTTAGACAGCATTTGCAAATTTGGATCCAGAGCTCAAATTCGATCGAGAAACACATATTGAATGCTATCTGGGATGCAGAAGCTGAAGAACCACTCGATTGGTTGATCTGAGCTTTCCCTTAGATGTTACAGCCAAGAGTATCTCAGAACTGGCAAAAGAACTCAATTTATACAGCATTTGCAAATTTGGATCCAGAGCTCAAATTCGATCGAGAAACCCATATTGAATGCTATCTGGGATGCAGAAGCTGAAGAACCACTCGATTGGTTGATCTGAGCTTTCCCTTAGATGTTACAGCCAAGAGTATCTCAGAACTGGCAAAAGAACTCAATTTAGACAGGGATTGCAAATTTGGATCCAGAGCTCAACTTTGAAATAGAAACACATATTGGATGGAATCTGAGGTGCTGAAGCTGGAAAAGCAGTCGATTGGTTGATCTGAGCTTTCCCTGAGAAGGTACAGCAAAGTGTTATCTCAGAAATGGCAAAAGAACTCAATTTAGACAGCATTTGCAAATTTGGATCCAGAGCTCAAATTCGATCGAGAAACATGTATTGAATGCTATCTGGGATGCAGACACTGAAGAACCACTCGTTTGGTTGATCTGAGCTTTCCCTGAGAAGTTACAGCAAAGTGTATCTCAGAATTGGCAAAAGAACTCAATATAGACAGCATTGTCAAATTTGGATCCAGAGCTCAAATTCGAACGATAAACACATGTTGGATGATATCTGGGATGCAGAAGCTGAAAAAGCAGTCGATTGGTTGATCTGACCTTTCCCTGAGTAGTTACAGCAAAGCATATATCAGAAAAGTTACAGCAAAGTGCTATCTCAGAATTGGCAAAAGAACTCAATTTAGACAGCATTTGCAAATTTGGATCCAGAGCTCAAATTCGATCGAGAAACACATATTGAATGCTATCTGGGATGCCGAAGCTGAAGAACCACTCGATTGGTTGATCTGAGCTTTCCCTTAGATGTTACAGTCATGAGTATCTCAGAACTGGCAAAAGAACTAAATTTAGACAGGGATTGCAAATTTGGATCCAGAGCTCAACTTCGAAATAGAAACACATATTGGATGGAATCTGAGGTGCTGAAGCTGGAAAAGCAGTCGATTGGTTGAAATTGAAATTGAAATTTATTAACCGCACCCTCTCCCCACAGGGACCCGGGGCGGTGCACAGGCAAAGCTAAAAACAATATACAATAAAATACAACATACATACATTTAAAATAGAATTAAATAGTATTACCCGTGCTAAAAATATAAAATTAAGAACCCATTAAAATATTTGGAGTCAATAGACAGAGAGAACTATTCAAGGCCGGCCAGTCGAAAGAGATAGGTCTTTAATTTTACACGGAAGGAGCGGAGGTCAGTGGTCGTTCTAATATCAGGGGGAAGGTCGTTCCAGAGGGCCGGGCCCGCCACAGAGAGCGCCCTTCCCCTGGGCGTCGCCCGCTGACAAAGTCTAGTGGACGGCACCCGGAGAAGCCCCTCTCTGTGGGAGCGAATCGGTCGTGAGGATGTATGGGGCAGGATCCGATCTCGCAGATAGCTAGGTCCCGAGCCATGGAGCGCTTTGAAGATGATAATTAACACCTTGAAGCGCACCCGGAAGACGACAGGTAGCCAGTGCAGCTCGCGCAAGAGCGGTGTAACGTGGGCAAACCTGGTGGTCCCCATAATTGCTCGCGCGGCTGCATTCTGAACTAACTGAAGCCTCCGGGTGCACCTCAAGGGGAGCCCCATGTAGAGAGAGTTACAATAGTCCAGTCAGGATGTCACGAGGGCATGAGTGACTGTGCGAAGGGCGTCCCGATCCAATAGGGGGCGCAATTGGCGAACCAGGCGAACCTGGTAAAACGCCCTCCTGGCCACGGCTGTCACTTGCTCTTCCATAGACAGCCGGGTATCCAGGAGGACACCCAAATTGCGCGCCCCATCCACAGGGGTAAGATGTTCGCCCCCTATGGCCAGCGTTGGAGAAAGCTGGTTGAATCGGGCAGCCGGAAACCACAGCCACTCGGTCTTGGTCGGGTTGAGCCTAAGTCCGTTACTTCCCATCCAGATGCGCACGGCTTCCAGGCACTGGCACATCACCACTACGGCATCGTTGGGGTGGTTTGGGGTAGATATGTACAACTGGGTGTCATCAGCGTACAGGTGGTACTCTACCCCAAAACCACGGATGATCTCACCCAGCGGCTTCATGTATGCATTAAACAGGAGAGGCGAGAGGACCGACCCCTGAGGCACCCCGCATGTGAGGGGTCTCGGGGTCGACCTCTGCTCTCCTGCCCGCACAAATTGCGATCGGCCAGAGAGGTAGGAGGAGAACCACCATAAAACGGTGCCTCCCACCCCCAACCCCCCCAGCCGATGCAATAGGATACCATGGTCGATGGTATCGAAAGCCGCCGAGAGGTCTAATAGGACCAGGATGGAGGAACATCCCCCATCTCTGGCCCTCCAGAGATCATCTACCAACGCGACCAATGCCGTCTCGGTGCTATGCCCGGGCCGAAAGCCGGACTGGCGCGGATCTAGATAGTCAACTTCCTCCAGGTGACGGGGAAACTGTTGTGCCACCACACTCTCAACAACCTTCGCCAAAAAGGGAAGGTTGGAGACTGGACGGTAGTTGTTCAAAAGAGCTGGGTCCAAAGAGGGCTTCTTGAGGAGGGGCCTCACCATAGCCTCTTTTAGGGAGGCAGGCAAGGAACCCTCACTCAAGGATGCATTGATAACCTCTTGGAGCCAGCCTCGTGTCACCTCCCAGGATGCCAGTACAAGCCAGGAGGGGCACGGGTCCAATGAACATGTGGTGGCTCGCAGTCGCCCACGTAGCCTGTCCATATCCTCGGAAGTAACGGGGTCAAACTCCTCCCAAACAAGATCTCTCTCGTGGCATCCCACTGGGCCATGAATGGGGGCTAGATCACTCTGTATCTGGGCGGTTTTCTCCTGCAGAAAAATCACAAATTCCTCTGCTCTACCCTGTAGCGGGGCTTCCCGCTCCCTCTGTTGAAGGAGGGAACGGGTCACCCTAAACAGGGCGGCAGGGCGGTTTTCTGCGGATGCTATGAGGGTGGCACAATGATGACGTTTGGCCACCCTCAGCGCCACAATGTAAGTCCGTAAATGGGCTCTTACCTGTGTCCGGTCAGATTCAGAGCGGCTAGCCCTCCATCTTCTCTGTAGGCATCTCTTGCGGCGTTTCATCACCCGCAGCCCCTCAGTAAACCAAGGAGCCAGGGTGGTTCGCCGCCGTGAGAGAGGCCGCAAGGGCGCGACCCGATCTAAGGCTCCCACGGCCGCACTATTCCATGCGGCCGTGAGGTCCTCCACCGGGGCGTGGGTCAGGGATACAGGAAATGGCCCAAGCGCTGTCTGGAACCCATCCGGGTCCATCAAGCGCCTGGAGCGGTACCAGATTGGTAACTCTGGTTCCGCCTCCCCGCGGAGGGGAGCAGCGGTCGGAAAGTCGAGTCGGAGAAGTGAGTGGTCTGACCATGACAAGGGTGTGATGACTATATCCCCTGTACCCAGATCACTCTTCCATTGGCCCGAGACAAAGATGAGGTCCGGCGTATGTCCACCCTCATGGGTGGGGCCTTGAATTACTTGGGTCAGGTCCATGGCCATCATGGAAGCCATGAACTCCCGAGCTACCACGGATGATTCGCCCAACGATGGCAGATTAAAGTCCCCCATGACTATAAGTCTGGGGGTCTCCACTGCCACCGTAGCGATCACCTCCAGGAGCTCGGGCAGGGCTGCTGCTACATAGCGGGGAGCCAGGTATACAACCAGCAAGCCCAACTGCCTCCCTAGGCCCCACTTCATGCAGAGGGACTCACAGCCAGAGGTCTGAGGCACAATGGTCTCTCTCGGCTCCAGGCCTTCCTTAATAATGACCGCTACCCCACCACCCCTGCCTAGGGCCCGCGGCTGATGAAATGCGCGGTAGCCTGGTGGGCACATTTCAACGAGGGGATGACATCCCTCGGGGCCCAACCAGGTCTCCGCAATTCCTACCAGGTCCGGCTCCCCCTCTGACACAAGGTCACTAATGAGGGGGGCTTTGTTGACAACGGACCTGGCGTTGCAAAACATCAGCCGCAGACCCTGGCTCTGTATTCCCTGGCCACCTAGCCTGCGGTTGATCTGAGCTTTCCCTGAGAAGGTACAGCAAAGTGTTATCTCAGAAATGGCAAAAGAACTCAATTTAGACAGCATTTGCAAAATTGGATCTAGAGCTCAAATTCGATCGAGAAACATATATTGAATGCTATCTGGGATGCAGAAACTGAAGAACCACTCGTTTGGTTGATCTGAGCTTTCCCTGAGAAGTTACAGCAAAGTGTATCTCAGAATTGGCAAAAGAACTCAATATAGACAGCATTGTCAAATTTGGATCCAGAGCTCAAATTCGAACGAGAAACACATATTGGATGCTGTCTGGGATGTAGAAGCTGAAACAGCAGTCGATTGGTTGATCTGACCTTTCCCTGAGTAGTTACAGCAAAGTGTATATCAGAAAAGTTACAGGAAAGTGTTATCTCAGAATTAGCAAAGAACTCAATTTAGACAGCAATTGCAAATTTGGATCCAGAGGTCAAATTCGAATGAGAAACACATATTGGATGCTCTCTGGGATGCAGAAGCTGAGAAAGAAGTCGATTGGTTGATCTGAGCTTTCCCTGAGAAGGTACAGCAAAATGTTATCAGAATTGGCAAAAGAACTCAATTTAGACAGCATTTTCAAATTTGGATCCAGAGCTCAAATTCGAACGATAAACACATGTTGGATGATGTCTGGGATGCAGAAGCTGAAAAAGCAGTCGATTGGTTGATCTGACCTTTCCCTGAGTAGTTACAGCAAAGCATATATCAGAAAAGTTACAGCAAAGTGTTATCTCAGAATTGGCAAAAGAACTCAATTTAGACAGCATTTGCAAATTTGGATCCAGAGCTCAAATTCGATCGAGAAACACATATTGAATGCTATCTGGGATGAAGCAGCTGAAGAACCACTCGGTTGGTTGATCTGAGCTTTCCCTTAGATGTTACAGCCAAGAGTATCTCAGAACTGGCAAAAGAACTCAATTTAGACAGGGATTGCAAACTTGGATCCAGAGCTCAACTTCGAACGAGAAACACATATTGGATGCTGTCTGGGATGTAGAAGCTGAAAAAGCAGTCGATTGGTTGATCTGAGCTTTCCCTTAGATGTTACAGCCAAGAGTATCTCAGAACTGGCAAAAGAACTCAATTTAGACAGGGATTGCAAATTTGGATCCAGAGATCAACATCGAAATAGAAACACATATTGGATGGAATCTGAGGTGCTGAAGCTGGAAAAGCAGTCGATTGGTTGATCTGAGCTTTCCCTGAGAAGTTACACCCAAGAGTATCTCAGAACTGGCAAAAGAACTCAATTTAGACAGGGATTGCAAATTTGGATCCAGAGATCAACTTCGAAATAGAAACACATATTGGATGGAATCTGAGGTGCTGAAGCTGGAAAAGCAGTCGATTGGTTGATCTGAGCTTTCCCTGAGAAGTTACAGCAGTGTTTTCTCAGAATTAGCAAAAGAACCCAATTTAGTCAGGAACTGCAAATTTGGATCCAGAGCTCAACTTCGAACGAGAAACACATATTGGATGCTGTCTGGGATGTAGGAGCTGAAAAAGCAGTCCATTGGTTGATCTGACCTTTCCCTGAGTAGTTACAGCAAAGCGTATATCAGAAAAGTTACAGCAAAGTGTTATCTCAGAATTGGCAAAAGAACTCAATTTAGACAGCATTTGCAAATTTGGATCCAGAGCTCAAATTCGATCGAGAAACACATATTGAATGCTATCTGGGATGCAGAAGCTGAAGAACCACTCGATTGGTTGATCTGAGCTTTCCCTTAGATGTTACAGCCAAGAGTATCTCAGAACTGGCAAAAGAACTCAATTTAGACAGCATTTGCAAATTTGGATCCAGAGCTCAAATTCGATCGAGAAACCCATATTGAATGCTATCTGGGATGCAGAAGCTGAAGAACCACTCGATTGGTTGATCTGAGCTTTCCCTTAGATGTTACAGTCATGAGTATCTCAGAACTGGCAAAAGAACTCAATTTAGACAGGGATTGCAAATTTGGATCCAGAGCTCAACTTCGAAATAGAAACACATATTGGATGGAATCTGAGGTGCTGAAGCTGGAAAAGCAGTCGATTGGTTGATCTGAGCTTTCCCTGAGAAGGTACAGCAAAGTGTTATCTCAGAAATGGCAAAAGAACTCAATTTAGACAGCATTTGCAAATTTGGATCCAGAGCTCAAATTCGATCGAGAAACATATATTGAATGCTATCTGGGATGCAGAAACTGAAGAACCACTCGTTTGGTTGATCTGAGCTTTCCCTGAGAAGTTACAGCAAAGTGTATCTCAGAATTGGCAAAAGAACTCAATATAGACAGCATTGTCAAATTTGGATCCAGAGCTCAAATTCGAACGAGAAACACATATTGGATGCTGTCTGGGATGTAGAAGCTGAAACAGCAGTCGATTGGTTGATCTGACCTTTCCCTGAGTAGTTACAGCAAAGCGTATATCAGAAAAGTTACAGGAAAGTGTTATCTCAGAATTAGCAAAGAACTCAATTTAGACAGCAATTGCAAATTTGGATCCAGAGGTCAAATTCGAATGAGAAACACATATTGGATGCTCTCTGGGATGCAGAAGCTGAGAAAGAAGTCGATTGGTTGATCTGAGCTTTCCCTGAGAAGGTACAGCAAAATGTTATCAGAATTGGCAAAAGAACTCAATTTAGACAGCATTTTCAAATTTGGATCCAGAGCTCAAATTCAAACGATAAACACATGTTGGATGATGTCTGGGATGCAGAAGCTGAAAAAGCAGTCGATTGGTTGATCTGACCTTTCCCTGAGTAGTTACAGCAAAGCATATATCAGAAAAGTTACAGCAAAGTGTTATCTCAGAATTGGCAAAAGAACTCAATTTAGACAGCATTTGCAAATTTGGATCCAGAGCTCAAATTCGATCGAGAAACACATATTGAATGCTATCTGGGATGAAGCAGCTGAAGAACCACTCGATTGGTTGATCTGAGCTTTCCCTTAGATGTTACAGCCAAGAGTATCTCAGAACTGGCAAAAGAACTCAATTTAGACAGGGATTGCAAATTTGGATCCAGAGCTCAACTTCGAAATAGAAACACATATTGGATGGAATCTGAGGTGCTGAAGCTGGAAAAGCAGTCGATTGGTTGATCTGAGCTTTCCCTGAGAAGGTACAGCAAAGTGTTGTCTAAGAATTGGCAAAAGAACTCAATATAGACAGCATTGTCAAATTTGGATCCAGAGCTCAAATTCGAACGAGAAACACATGTTGGATGCTGTCTAGGATGCAGAAGCTGAAAAAGCAGTCGATTGGTTGATCTGAGCTTTCCCTGAGATGTTACAGCAAAGCGTATATCAGAACTGGCAAAAGAACTCAATTTAGACAGGGATTGCAAACTTGGATCCAGAGCTCAACTTCGAACGAGAAACACATATTGGATGCTGTCTGGGATGTAGAAGCTGAAAAAGCAGTCGATTGGTTGATCTGAGCTTTCCCTTAGATGTTACAGCCAAGAGTATCTCAGAACTGGCAAAAGAACTCAATTTAGACAGGGATTGCAAATTTGGATCCAGAGCTCAACTTCGAAATAGAAACACATATTGGATGGAATCTGAGGTGCTGAAGCTGGAAAAGCAGTCGATTGGTTGATCTGAGCTTTCCCTGAGAAGGTACAGCAAAGTGTTATCTCAGAATTGGCAAAAGAACTCAATTTAGACAGCATTTGCAAATTTGGATCCAGAGCTCAAATTCGATCGAGAAACACATATTGAATGCTATCTGGGATGCAGAAACTGAAGAACCACTCGTTTGGTTGATCTGAGCTTTCCCTGAGAAGTTACAGCAAAGTGTATCTCAGAATTGGCAAAAGAACTCAATTTAGACAGCATTTTCAAATTTGGATCCAGAGCTCAAATTCGAACGATAAACACATGTTAGATGATGTCTGGGATGCAGAAGCTGAAAAAGCAGTCGATTGGTTGATCTGACCTTTCCCTGAGTAGATACAGCAAAGCATATATCAGAAAAGTTACAGCAAAGTGTTATCTCAGAATTGGCAAAAGAACTCAATTTAGACAGCATTTGCAAATTTGGATCCAGAGCTCAAATTCGATCGAGAAACACATATTGAATGCTATGTGGGATGCAGAAGCTGAAGAACCACTCGATTGGTTGATCTGAGCTTTCCCTTAGATGTTACAGTCACGAGTATCTCAGAACTGGCAAAAGAACTAAATTTAGACAGGGATTGCAAATTTGGATCCAGAGCTCAACTTCGAAATAGAAACACATATTGGATGGAATCTGAGGTGCTGAAGCTGGAAAAGCAGTCGATTGGTTGATCTGAGCTTTCCCTGAGAAGGTAGAACAAAGTGTTATCTCAGAAATGGCAAAAGAACTCAATTTAGACAGCATTTGCAAAATTGGATCTAGAGCTCAAATTCGATCGAGAAACATATATTGAATGCTATCTGGGATGCAGAAACTGAAGAACCACTCGTTTGGTTGATCTGAGCTTTCCCTGAGAAGTTACAGCAAAGTGTATCTCAGAATTGGCAAAAGAACTCAATATAGACAGCATTGTCAAATTTGGATCCAGAGCTCAAATTCGAACGAGAAACACATATTGGATGCTGTCTGGGATGTAGAAGCTGAAACAGCAGTCGATTGGTTGATCTGACCTTTCCCTGAGTAGTTACAGCAAAGCGTATATCAGAAAAGTTACAGGATAGTGTTATCTCAGAATTAGCAAAGAACTCAATTTAGACAGCAATTGCAAATTTGGATCCAGAGGTCAAATTCGAATGAGAAACACATATTGGATGCTCTCTGGGATGCAGAAGCTGAGAAAGAAGTCGATTGGTTGATCTGAGCTGTCCCTTAGATGTTACAGCCAAGAGTATCTCAGAACTGGCAAAAGAACTCAATTTAGACAGGGATTGCAAACTTGGATCCAGAGCTCAACTTCGAACGAGAAACACATATTGGATGCTGTCTGCGATGTAGAAGCTGAAAAAGCAGTCGATTGGTTGATCTGAGCTTTCCCTTAGATGTTACAGCCAAGAGTATCTCAGAACTGGCAAAAGAACTCAATTTAGACAGGGATTGCAAATTTGGATCCAGAGATCAACATCGAAATAGAAACACATATTGGATGGAATCTGAGGTGCTGAAGCTGGAAAAGCAGTCGATTGGTTGATCTGAGCTTTCCCTGAGAAGTTACACCCAAGAGTATCTCAGAACTGGCAAAAGAACTCAATTTAGACAGGGATTGCAAATTTGGATCCAGAGATCAACTTCGAAATAGAAACACATATTGGATGGAATCTGAGGTGCTGAAGCTGGAAAAGCAGTCGATTGGTTGATCTGAGCTTTCCCTGAGAAGTTACAGCAGTGTTTTCTCAGAATTAGCAAAAGAACCCAATTTAGTCAGGAACTGCAAATTTGGATCCAGAGCTCAACTTCGAACGAGAAACACATATTGGATGCTGTCTGGGATGTAGGAGCTGAAAAAGCAGTCCATTGGTTGATCTGACCTTTCCCTGAGTAGTTACAGCAAAGCGTATATCAGAAAAGTTACAGCAAAGTGTTATCTCAGAATTGGCAAAAGAACTCAATTTAGACAGCATTTGCAAATTTGGATCCAGAGCTCAAATTCGATCGAGAAACACATATTGAATGCTATCTGGGATGCAGAAGCTGAAGAACCACTCGATTGGTTGATCTGAGCTTTCCCTTAGATGTTACAGCCAAGAGTATCTCAGAACTGGCAAAAGAACTCAATTTAGACAGCATTTGCAAATTTGGATCCAGAGCTCAAATTCGATCGAGAAACCCATATTGAATGCTATCTGGGATGCAGAAGCTGAAGAACCACTCGATTGGTTGATCTGAGCTTTCCCTTAGATGTTACAGTCATGAGTATCTCAGAACTGGCAAAAGAACTCAATTTAGACAGGGATTGCAAATTTGGATCCAGAGCTCAACTTCGAAATAGAAACACATATTGGATGGAATCTGAGGTGCTGAAGCTGGAAAAGCAGTCGATTGGTTGATCTGAGCTTTCCCTGAGAAGGTACAGCAAAGTGTTATCTCAGAAATGGCAAAAGAACTCAATTTAGACAGCATTTGCAAATTTGGAATCAGAGCTCAAATTCGATCGAGAAACATATATTCAATGCTATCTGGGATGCAGAAACTGAAGAACCACTCGTTTGGTTGATCTGAGCTTTCCCTGAGAAGTTACAGCAAAGTGTATCTCAGAATTGGCAAAAGAACTCAATATAGACAGCATTGTCAAATTTGGATCCAGAGCTCAAATTCGAACGAGAAACACATATTGGATGCTGTCTGGGATGTAGAAGCTGAAACAGCAGTCGATTGGTTGATCTGACCTTTCCCTGAGTAGTTACAGCAAAGCGTATATCAGAAAAGTTACAGGAAAGTGTTATCTCAGAATTAGCAAAGAACTCAATTTAGACAGCAATTGCAAATTTGGATCCAGAGGTCAAATTCGAATGAGAAACACATATTGGATGCTCTCTGGGATGCAGAAGCTGAGAAAGAAGTCAATTGGTTGATCTGAGCTTTCCCTGAGAAGGTACAGCAAAATAATAATAATAATAATAATAATTTTAATTTCTATCCCGCTCTCTCTCCCCAAGGGGACTCGAGGCGGGGCACAGGCAATTAAAAATACAAATAAATCACAAACAAATACAAAATACAAAGTTAAAAATAGATTAAATAAATCCTGCGCTAAAACCCATAAACTATACTAAAAATTACCCCTAAAAAACCCTAACCTAAAAAGAGACTATCCTAGGCCGGCCAGACGAAAAAAGTGCGTCTTTAATTTTAAGCGGAAGGAGCGGAGGTCCGTGGTTGTCCTGATATCGGGGGGAAGGTCATTCCAGAGGGCTGGGCCCGCCACAGAGAAGGCCCTTCCCCTGGGCGTCGCCCGCTGACAAAGTCTAGTGGACGGCACCCGGAGAAGTCCCTCTCTGTGGGAGCGAATCGGCCGTGAGGATGTATGGGGCAGGATCCGATCCCGCAGGTAGCTAGGTCCCGAGCCATGGAGCGCTTTGAAGATGGTAATTAACACCTTGAAGCGCACCCGGAAGACGACAGGTAGCCAGTGCAGCTCGCGCAGCAGCGGTGTTACATGGGCAAACCTAGAGGTGCCCATAATTGAACGCGCGGCTTCATTCTGGACCAACTGAAGCCTCCGGGTACACCTCAAGGGGAGCCCCATGTAGAGAGAGTTGCAATAATCCAGTCGGGATGTCACGAGAGCATGAGTGACTGTGCGAAGGGCGTCCCGATCCAAAATGTTATCAGAATTGGCAAAAGACCTCAATTTAGACAGCATTTTCAAATTTGGGTCCAGAGCTCAAATTTGAACGATAAACACATGTGGGATGCTGTCTGGGATGCAGAAGCTGAGAAAGCAGTCGATTGGTTGATCTGAGCTTTCCCTGAGAAGTTACAGCAAAGTGTTATCTCAGAATTTGCAAAAGAACTCAATTTAGACAGGAACTGCAAATTTGGATCCAGAGCTCAAATTCGAACGAGAAACACATATTGGATGCTGTCTCGGATGTAGAAGCTGAAACAGCAGTCGATTGGTTGATCTGACCTTTTCCTGAGTTGTTACAGCAAAGCGTATATCAGAAAAGTTACAGGAAAGTGTTATCGCAGAATTAGCAAAGAACTCAATTTAGACAGCAATTGCAAATTTGGATCCAGAGGTCAAATTCGAATGAGAAACACATATTGGATGCTCTCTGGGATGCAGAAGCTGAGAAAGAAGTCGATTGGTTGATCTGAGCTTTCCCTGAGAAGGTACAGCAAAATGTTATCAGAATTGGCAAAAGAACTCAATTTAGACAGCATTTTCAAATTTGGATCCAGAGCTCAAATTCGAACGATAAACACATGTTGGATGATGTCTGGGATGCAGAAGCTGAAAAAGCAGTCGATTGGTTGATCTGACCTTTCCCTGAGTAGATACAGCAAAGCATATATCAGAAAAGTTACAGCAAAGTGTTATCTCAGAATTGGCAAAAGAACTCAATTTAGACAGCATTTGCAAATTTGGATCCAGAGCTCAAATTCGATCGAGAAACACATATTGAATGCCATCTGGGATGAAGCAGCTGAAGAACCACTCGATTGGTTGATCTAAGCTTTCCCTTAGATGTTACAGCCAAGAGTATCTCAGAACTGGCAAAAGAACTCAATTTAGACAGGGATTGCAAACTTGGATCCAGAGCTCAACTTCGAACGAGAAACACATATTGGATGCTGTCTGGGATGTAGAAGCTGAAAAAGCAGTCGATTGGTTGATCTGAGCTTTCCCTTAGATGTTACAGCCAAGAGTATCTCAGAACTGGCAAAAGAACTCAATTTAGACAGGGATTGCAAATTTGGATCCAGAGCTCAACTTCGAAATAGAAACACATATTGGATGGAATCTGAGGTGCTGAAGCTGGAAAAGCAGTCGATTGGTTGATCTGAGCTTTCCCTGAGAAGGTACAGCAAAGTGTTGTCTAAGAATTGGCAAAAGAACACAATATAGACAGCATTGTCAAATTTGGATCCAGAGCTCAAATTCGAACGAGAAACACATGTTGGATGCTGTCTAGGATGCAGAAGCTGAAAAAGCAGTCGATTGGTTGATCTGAGCTTTCCCTGAGATGTTACAGCAAAGCGTATATCAGAACTGGCAAAAGAACTCAATTTAGACAGGGATTGCAAACTTGGATCCAGAGCTCAACTTCGAACGAGAAACACATATTGGATGCTGTCTGGGATGTAGAAGCTGAAAAAGCAGTCGATTGGTTGATCTGAGCTTTCCCTGAGAAGGTACAGCAAAGTGTTATCTCAGAATTGGCAAAAGAACTCAATTTAGACAGCATTTGCAAATTTGGATCCAGAGCTCAAATTCGATCGAGAAACACATATTGAATGCTATCTGGGATGCAGAAACTGAAGAACCACTCGTTTGGTTGATCTGAGCTTTCCCTGAGAAGTTACAGCAAAGTGTATCTCAGAATTGGCAAAAGAACTCAATTTAGACAGCATTTTCAAATTTGGATCCAGAGCTCAAATTCGAACGATAAACACATGTTAGATGATGTCTGGGATGCAGAAGCTGAAAAAGCAGTCGATTGGTTGATCTGACCTTTCCCTGAGTAGATACAGCAAAGCATATATCAGAAAAGTTACAGCAAAGTGTTATCTCAGAATTGGCAAAAGAACTCAATTTAGACAGCATTTGCAAATTTGGATCCAGAGCTCAAATTCGATCGAGAAACACATATTGAATGCTATCTGGGATGCAGAAGCTGAAGAACCACTCGATTGGTTGATCTGAGCTTTCCCTTAGATGTTACAGTCATGAGTATCTCAGAACTGGCAAAAGAACTAAATTTAGACAGGGATTGCAAATTTGGATCCAGAGCTCAACTTCGAAATAGAAACACATATTGGATGGAATCTGAGGTGCTGAAGCTGGAAAAGCAGTCGATTTGTTGATCTGAGCTTTCCCTGAGAAGGTAGAACAAAGTGTTATCTCAGAAATAGCAAAAGAACTCAATTTAGACAGCATTTGCAAAATTGGATCTAGAGCTCAAATTCGATCGAGAAACATATATTGAATGCTATCTGGGATGCAGAAACTGAAGAACCACTCGTTTGGTTGATCTGAGCTTTCCCTGAGAAGTTACAGCAAAGTGTATCTCAGAATTGGCAAAAGAACTCAATATAGACAGCATTGTCAAATTTGGATCAAGAGCTCAAATTCGAACGAGAAACACATATTGGATGCTG
Organism: Rhabdophis nuchalis; assembly: GCA_039707465.1. Lineage (NCBI taxonomy): Eukaryota > Metazoa > Chordata > Lepidosauria > Squamata > Natricidae > Rhabdophis > Rhabdophis nuchalis. Next base: position 216,184,900 of record CM077643.1, read on the forward strand.
TCTGGGATGTAGAAGCTGAAACAGCAGTCGATTGGTTGATCTGACCTTTCCCTGAGTAGTTACAGCAAAGCGTATATCAGAAAAGTTACAGGAAAGTGTTATCTCAGAATTAGCAAAGAACTCAATTTAGACAGCAATTGCAAATTTGGATCCAGAGGTCAAATTCGAATGAGAAACACATATTGGATGCTCTCTGGGATGCAGAAGCTGAGAAAGAAGTCGATTGGTTGATCTGAGCTTTCCCTGAGAAGGTACAGCAAAATGTTATCAGAATTGGCAAAAGAACTCAATTTAGACAGCATTTTCAAATTTGGATCCAGAGCTCAAATTCGAACGATAAACACATGTTGGATGATGTCTGGGATGCAGAAGCTGAAAAAGCAGTCGATTGGTTGATCTGACCTTTCCCTGAGTAGTTACAGCAAAGCATATATCAGAAAAGTTACAGCAAAGTGTTATCTCAGAATTGGCAAAAGAACTCAATTTAGACAGCATTTGCAAATTTGGATCCAGAGCTCAAATTCGATCGAGAAACACATATTGAATGCTATCTGGGATGAAGCAGCTGAAGAACCACTCGATTGGTTGATCTGAGCTTTCCCTTAGATGTTACAGCCAAGAGTATCTCAGAACTGGCAAAAGAACTCAATTTAGACAGGGATTGCAAACTTGGATCCAGAGCTCAACTTCGAACGAGAAACACATATTGGATGCTGTCTGGGATGTAGAAGCTGAAAAAGCAGTCGATTGGTTGATCTGAGCTTTCCCTTAGATGTTACAGCCAAGAGTATCTCAGAACTGGCAAAAGAACTCAATTTAGACAGGGATTGCAAATTTGGATCCAGAGATCAACATCGAAATAGAAACACATATTGGATGGAATCTGTGGTGCTGAAGCTGGAAAAGCAGTCGATTGGTTGATCTGAGCTTTCCCTGAGAAGTTACAGCAGTGTTTTCTCAGAATTAGCAAAAGAACCCAATTTCGTCAGGAACTGCAAATTTGGATCCAGAGCTCAACTTCGAAATAGAAACACATATTGGATGGAATCTGAGGTGCTGAAGCTGGAAAAGCAGTCGATTGGTTGATCTGAGCTTTCCCTGAGAAGGTACAGCAAAGTGTTGTCTAAGAAATGGCAAAAGAACTCAATATAGACAGCATTGTCAAATTTGGATCCAGAGCTCAAATTCGAACGAGAAACACATATTGGATGCTGTCTGGGATGTAGAAGCTGAAACAGCAGTCGATTTGTTGATCTGACCTTTCCCTGAGTAGTTACAGCAAAGCGTATATCAGAAAAGTTACAGGAAAGTGTTATCTCAGAATTAGCAAAGAACTCAATTTAGACAGCAATTGCAAATTTGGATCCAGAGATCAAATTCGAATGAGAAACACATATTGGATGCTCTCTGGGATGCAGAAGCTGAGAAAGAAGTCGATTGGTTGATCTGAGCTTTCCCTGAGAAGTTACAGCAAAGTGTATCTCAGAATTGGCAAAAGAACTCAATTTAGACAGGGATTGCAAATTTGGATCCAGAGCTCAACTTCGAAATAGAAACACATATTGGATGGAATCTGAGGTGCTAAAGCTGTAACAGCAGTCGATTGGTTGATCTGAGCTTTCCCTGAGAAGTTACAGCAAAGTGTATCTCACAATTGGCAAAAGACCTCAATTTAGACAGCATTTTCAAATTTGGGTCCAGAGCTCAAATTTGAACGATAAACACATGTTGGATGCTGTCTGGGATGCAGAAGCTGAGAAAGCAGTCGATTGGTTGATCTGAGCTTTCCCTGAGAAGTTACAGCAAAGTGTTATCTCAGAATTTGCAAATGAACTCAATTTAGACAGGAACTGCAAATTTGGATCCAGAGCTCAAATTCGAACGAGAAACACATATTGGATGCTGTCTCGGATGTAGAAGCTGAAACAGCAGTCGATTGGTTGATCTGACCTTTTCCTGAGTTGTTACAGCAAAGCGTATATCAGAAAAGTTACAGGAAAGTGTTATCGCAGAATTAGCAAAGAACTCAATTTAGACAGCAATTGCAAATTTGGATCCAGAGGTCAAATTCGAATGAGAAACACATATTGGATGCTCTCTGGGATGCAGAAGCTGAGAAAAAAGTCGATTGGTTGATCTGAGCTTTCCCTGAGAAGGTACAGCAAAATGTTATCAGAATTGGCAAAAGAACTCAATTTAGACAGCATTTGCAAATTTGGATCCAGAGCTCAAATTCGATCGAGAAACCCATATTGAATGCTATCTGGGATGCAGAAGCTGAAGAACCACTCGATTGGTTGATCTGAGCTTTCCCTTAGATGTTACAGTCATGAGTATCTCAGAACTGGCAAAAGAACTCAATTTAGACAGGGATTGCAAATTTGGATCCAGAGCTCAACTTCGAAATAGAAACACATATTGGATGGAATCTGAGGTGCTGAAGCTGGAAAAGCAGTCGATTGGTTGATCTGAGCTTTCCCTGAGAAGGTACAGCAAAGTGTTATCTCAGAAATGGCAAAAGAACTCAATTTAGACAGCATTTGCAAATTTGGATCCAGAGCTCAAATTCGATCGAGAAACATATATTCAATGCTATCTGGGATGCAGAAACTGAAGAACCACTCGTTTGGTTAATCTGAGCTTTCCCTGAGAAGTTACAGCAAAGTGTATCTCAGAATTGGCAAAAGAACTCAATATAGACAGCATTGTCAAATTTGGATCCAGAGCTCAAATTCGAACGAGAAACACATATTGGATGCTGTCTGGGATGTAGAAGCTGAAACAGCAGTCGATTGGTTGATCTGACCTTTCCCTGAGTAGTTACAGCAAAGCGTATATCAGAAAAGTTACAGGAAAGTGTTATCTCAGAATTAGCAAAGAACTCAATTTAGACAGCAATTGCAAATTTGGATCCAGAGGTCAAATTCGAATGAGAAACACATATTGGATGCTCTCTGGGATGCAGAAGCTGAGAAAGAAGTCGATTGGTTGATCTGAGCTTTCCCTGAGAAGTTACAGCAAAGTGTATCTCAGAATTGGCAAAAGAACTCAATTTAGACAGCATTTTCAAATTTGGATCCAGAGCTCAAATTCGAACGATAAACACATGTTAGATGATGTCTGGGATGCAGAAGCTGAAAAAGCAGTCGATTGGTTGATCTGACCTTTCCCTGAGTAGATACAGCAAAGCATATATCAGAAAAGTTACAGCAAAGTGTTATCTCAGAATTGGCAAAAGAACTCAATTTAGACAGCATTTGCAAATTTGGATCCAGAGCTCAAATTCGATCGAGAAACACATATTGAATGCTATCTGGGATGCAGAAGCTGAAGAACCACTCGATTGGTTGATCTGAGCTTTCCCTTAGATGTTACAGTCATGAGTATCTCAGAACTGGCAAAAGAACTAAATTTAGACAGGGATTGCAAATTTGGATCCAGAGCTCAACTTCGAAATAGAAACACATATTGGATGGAATCTGAGGTGCTGAAGCTGGAAAAGCAGTCGATTGGTTGATCTGAGCTTTCCCTGAGAAGGTAGAACAAAGTGTTATCTCAGAAATGGCAAAAGAACTCAATTTAGACAGCATTTGCAAAATTGGATCTAGAGCTCAAATTCGATCGAGAAACATATATTGAATGCTATCTGGGATGCAGAAACTGAAGAACCACTCGTTTGGTTGATCTGAGCTTTCCCTGAGAAGTTACAGCAAAGTGTATCTCAGAATTGGCAAAAGAACTCAATATAGACAGCATTGTCAAATTTGGATCCAGAGGTCAAATTCGAATGAGAAACACATATTGGATGCTCTCTGGGATGCAGAAGCTGAGAAAGAAGTCGATTGGTTGATCTGAGCTTTCCCTGAGAAGGTACAGCAAAATGTTATCAGAATTGGCAAAAGAACTCAATTTAGACAGCATTTTCAAATTTGGATCCAGAGCTCAAATTCGAACGATAAACACATGTTGGATGATGTCTGGGATGCAGAAGCTGAAAAAGCAGTCGATTGGTTGATCTGACCTTTCCCTGAGTAGTTACAGCAAAGCATATATCAGAAAAGTTACAGCAAAGTGTTATCTCAGAATTGGCAAAAGAACTCAATTTAGACAGCATTTGCAAATTTGGATCCAGAGCTCAAATTCGATCGAGAAACACATATTGAATGCTATCTGGGATGAAGCAGCTGAAGAACCACTCGATTGGTTGATCTGAGCTTTCCCTTAGATGTTACAGCCAAGAGTATCTCAGAACTGGCAAAAGAACTCAATTTAGACAGGGATTGCAAACTTGGATCCAGAGCTCAACTTCGAACGAGAAACACATATTGGATGGAATCTGTGGTGCTGAAGCTGGAAAAGCAGTCGATTGGTTGATCTGAGCTTTCCCTGAGAAGTTACAGCAGTGTTTTCTCAGAATTAGCAAAAGAACCCAATTTAGTCAGGAACTGCAAATTTGGATCCAGAGCTCAACTTCGAACGAGAAACACATATTGGATGCTGTCTGGGATGTAGGAGCTGAAAAAGCAGTCCATTGGTTGATCTGACCTTTCCCTGAGTAGTTACAGCAAAGCGTATATCAGAAAAGTTACAGGAAAGTGTTATCTCAGAATTAGCAAAGAACTCAATTTAGACAGCAATTGCAAATTTGGATCCAGAGATCAAATTCGAATGAGAAACACATATTGGATGCTCTCTGGGATGCAGAAGCTGAGAAAGAAGTCGATTGGTTGATCTGAGCTTTCCCTGAGAAGTTACAGCAAAGTGTATCTCAGAATTGGCAAAAGAACTCAATTTAGACAGGGATTGCAAATTTGGATCCAGAGCTCAACTTCGAAATAGAAACACATATTGGATGGAATCTGAGGTGCTAAAGCTGTAACAGCAGTCGATTGGTTGATCTGAGCTTTCCCTGAGAAGTTACAGCAAAGTGTATCTCACAATTGGCAAAAGACCTCAATTTAGACAGCATTTTCAAATTTGGGTCCAGAGCTCAAATTTGAACGATAAACACATGTTGGATGCTGTCTGGGATGCAGAAGCTGAGAAAGCAGTCGATTGGTTGATCTGAGCTTTCCCTGAGAAGTTACAGCAAAGTGTTATCTCAGAATTTGCAAATGAACTCAATTTAGACAGGAACTGCAAATTTGGATCCAGAGCTCAAATTCGAACGAGAAACACATATTGGATGCTGTCTCGGATGTAGAAGCTGAAACAGCAGTCGATTGGTTGATCTGACCTTTTCCTGAGTTGTTACAGCAAAGCGTATATCAGAAAAGTTACAGGAAAGTGTTATCGCAGAATTAGCAAAGAACTCAATTTAGACAGCAATTGCAAATTTGGATCCAGAGGTCAAATTCGAATGAGAAACACATATTGGATGCTCTCTGGGATGCAGAAGCTGAGAAAAAAGTCGATTGGTTGATCTGAGCTTTCCCTGAGAAGGTACAGCAAAATGTTATCAGAATTGGCAAAAGAACTCAATTTAGACAGCATTTTCAAATTTGGATCCAGAGCTCAAATTCGAACGATAAACACATGTTGGATGATGTCTGGGATGCAGAAGCTGAAAAGGCAGTCGATTGGTTGATCTGACCTTTCCCTGAGTAGTTACAGCAAAGCATATATCAGAAAAGTTACAGCAAAGTGTTATCTCAGAATTGGCAAAAGAACTCAATTTAGACAGCATTTGCAAATTTGGATCCAGAGCTCAAATTCGACCGAGAAACCCATATTGAATGCTATCTGGGATGCAGAAGCTGAAGAACCACTCGATTGGTTGATCTGAGCTTTCCCTTAGATGTTACAGTCATGAGTATCTCAGAACTGGCAAAAGAACTCAATTTAGACAGGGATTGCAAATTTGGATCCAGAGCTCAACTTCGAAATAGAAACACATATTGGATGGAATCTGTGGTGCTGAAGCTGGAAAAGCAGTCGATTGGTTGATCTGAGCTTTCCCTGAGAAGTTACAGCAGTGTTTTCTCAGAATTAGCAAAAGAACCCAATTTCGTCAGGAACTGCAAATTTGGATCCAGAGCTCAACTTCGAAATAGAAACACATATTGGATGGAATCTGAGGTGCTGAAGCTGGAAAAGCAGTCGATTGGTTGATCTGAGCTTTCCCTGAGAAGGTACAGCAAAGTGTTGTCTAAGAAATGGCAAAAGAACTCAATATAGACAGCATTGTCAAATTTGGATCCAGAGCTCAAATTCGAACGAGAAACACATATTGGATGCTGTCTGGGATGTAGAAGCTGAAACAGCAGTCGATTTGTTGATCTGACCTTTCCCTGAGTAGTTACAGCAAAGCGTATATCAGAAAAGTTACAGGAAAGTGTTATCTCAGAATTAGCAAAGAACTCAATTTAGACAGCAATTGCAAATTTGGATCCAGAGATCAAATTCGAATGAGAAACACATATTGGATGCTCTCTGGGATGCAGAAGCTGAGAAAGAAGTCGATTGGTTGATCTGAGCTTTCCCTGAGAAGTTACAGCAAAGTGTATCTCAGAATTGGCAAAAGAACTCAATTTAGACAGGGATTGCAAATTTGGATCCAGAGCTCAACTTCGAAATAGAAACACATATTGGATGGAATCTGAGGTGCTAAAGCTGTAACAGCAGTCGATTGGTTGATCTGAGCTTTCCCTGAGAAGTTACAGCAAAGTGTATCTCACAATTGGCAAAAGACCTCAATTTAGACAGCATTTTCAAATTTGGGTCCAGAGCTCAAATTTGAACGATAAACACATGTTGGATGCTGTCTGGGATGCAGAAGCTGAGAAAGCAGTCGATTGGTTGATCTGAGCTTTCCCTGAGAAGTTACAGCAAAGTGTTATCTCAGAATTTGCAAATGAACTCAATTTAGACAGGAACTGCAAATTTGGATCCAGAGCTCAAATTCGAACGAGAAACACATATTGGATGCTGTCTCGGATGTAGAAGCTGAAACAGCAGTCGATTGGTTGATCTGACCTTTTCCTGAGTTGTTACAGCAAAGCGTATATCAGAAAAGTTACAGGAAAGTGTTATCGCAGAATTAGCAAAGAACTCAATTTAGACAGCAATTGCAAATTTGGATCCAGAGGTCAAATTCGAATGAGAAACACATATTGGATGCTCTCTGGGATGCAGAAGCTGAGAAAAAAGTCGATTGGTTGATCTGAGCTTTCCCTGAGAAGGTACAGCAAAATGTTATCAGAATTGGCAAAAGAACTCAATTTAGACAGCATTTGCAAATTTGGATCCAGAGCTCAAATTCGATCGAGAAACCCATATTGAATGCTATCTGGGATGCAGAAGCTGAAGAACCACTCGATTGGTTGATCTGAGCTTTCCCTTAGATGTTACAGTCATGAGTATCTCAGAACTGGCAAAAGAACTCAATTTAGACAGGGATTGCAAATTTGGATCCAGAGCTCAACTTCGAAATAGAAACACATATTGGATGGAATCTGAGGTGCTGAAGCTGGAAAAGCAGTCGATTGGTTGATCTGAGCTTTCCCTGAGAAGGTACAGCAAAGTGTTATCTCAGAAATGGCAAAAGAACTCAATTTAGACAGCATTTGCAAATTTGGATCCAGAGCTCAAATTCGATCGAGAAACATATATTCAATGCTATCTGGGATGCAGAAACTGAAGAACCACTCGTTTGGTTAATCTGAGCTTTCCCTGAGAAGTTACAGCAAAGTGTATCTCAGAATTGGCAAAAGAACTCAATATAGACAGCATTGTCAAATTTGGATCCAGAGCTCAAATTCGAACGAGAAACACATATTGGATGCTGTCTGGGATGTAGAAGCTGAAACAGCAGTCGATTGGTTGATCTGACCTTTCCCTGAGTAGTTACAGCAAAGCGTATATCAGAAAAGTTACAGGAAAGTGTTATCTCAGAATTAGCAAAGAACTCAATTTAGACAGCAATTGCAAATTTGGATCCAGAGGTCAAATTCGAATGAGAAACACATATTGGATGCTCTCTGGGATGCAGAAGCTGAGAAAGAAGTCGATTGGTTGATCTGAGCTTTCCCTGAGAAGTTACAGCAAAGTGTATCTCAGAATTGGCAAAAGAACTCAATTTAGACAGCATTTTCAAATTTGGATCCAGAGCTCAAATTCGAACGATAAACACATGTTAGATGATGTCTGGGATGCAGAAGCTGAAAAAGCAGTCGATTGGTTGATCTGACCTTTCCCTGAGTAGATACAGCAAAGCATATATCAGAAAAGTTACAGCAAAGTGTTATCTCAGAATTGGCAAAAGAACTCAATTTAGACAGCATTTGCAAATTTGGATCCAGAGCTCAAATTCGATCGAGAAACACATATTGAATGCTATCTGGGATGCAGAAGCTGAAGAACCACTCGATTGGTTGATCTGAGCTTTCCCTTAGATGTTACAGTCATGAGTATCTCAGAACTGGCAAAAGAACTAAATTTAGACAGGGATTGCAAATTTGGATCCAGAGCTCAACTTCGAAATAGAAACACATATTGGATGGAATCTGAGGTGCTGAAGCTGGAAAAGCAGTCGATTGGTTGATCTGAGCTTTCCCTGAGAAGGTAGAACAAAGTGTTATCTCAGAAATGGCAAAAGAACTCAATTTAGACAGCATTTGCAAAATTGGATCTAGAGCTCAAATTCGATCGAGAAACATATATTGAATGCTATCTGGGATGCAGAAACTGAAGAACCACTCGTTTGGTTGATCTGAGCTTTCCCTGAGAAGTTACAGCAAAGTGTATCTCAGAATTGGCAAAAGAACTCAATATAGACAGCATTGTCAAATTTGGATCCAGAGGTCAAATTCGAATGAGAAACACATATTGGATGCTCTCTGGGATGCAGAAGCTGAGAAAGAAGTCGATTGGTTGATCTGAGCTTTCCCTGAGAAGGTACAGCAAAATGTTATCAGAATTGGCAAAAGAACTCAATTTAGACAGCATTTTCAAATTTGGATCCAGAGCTCAAATTCGAACGATAAACACATGTTGGATGATGTCTGGGATGCAGAAGCTGAAAAAGCAGTCGATTGGTTGATCTGACCTTTCCCTGAGTAGTTACAGCAAAGCATATATCAGAAAAGTTACAGCAAAGTGTTATCTCAGAATTGGCAAAAGAACTCAATTTAGACAGCATTTGCAAATTTGGATCCAGAGCTCAAATTCGATCGAGAAACACATATTGAATGCTATCTGGGATGAAGCAGCTGAAGAACCACTCGATTGGTTGATCTGAGCTTTCCCTTAGATGTTACAGCCAAGAGTATCTCAGAACTGGCAAAAGAACTCAATTTAGACAGGGATTGCAAACTTGGATCCAGAGCTCAACTTCGAACGAGAAACACATATTGGATGGAATCTGTGGTGCTGAAGCTGGAAAAGCAGTCGATTGGTTGATCTGAGCTTTCCCTGAGAAGTTACAGCAGTGTTTTCTCAGAATTAGCAAAAGAACCCAATTTAGTCAGGAACTGCAAATTTGGATCCAGAGCTCAACTTCGAACGAGAAACACATATTGGATGCTGTCTGGGATGTAGGAGCTGAAAAAGCAGTCCATTGGTTGATCTGACCTTTCCCTGAGTAGTTACAGCAAAGCGTATATCAGAAAAGTTACAGGAAAGTGTTATCTCAGAATTAGCAAAGAACTCAATTTAGACAGCAATTGCAAATTTGGATCCAGAGATCAAATTCGAATGAGAAACACATATTGGATGCTCTCTGGGATGCAGAAGCTGAGAAAGAAGTCGATTGGTTGATCTGAGCTTTCCCTGAGAAGTTACAGCAAAGTGTATCTCAGAATTGGCAAAAGAACTCAATTTAGACAGGGATTGCAAATTTGGATCCAGAGCTCAACTTCGAAATAGAAACACATATTGGATGGAATCTGAGGTGCTAAAGCTGTAACAGCAGTCGATTGGTTGATCTGAGCTTTCCCTGAGAAGTTACAGCAAAGTGTATCTCACAATTGGCAAAAGACCTCAATTTAGACAGCATTTTCAAATTTGGGTCCAGAGCTCAAATTTGAACGATAAACACATGTTGGATGCTGTCTGGGATGCAGAAGCTGAGAAAGCAGTCGATTGGTTGATCTGAGCTTTCCCTGAGAAGTTACAGCAAAGTGTTATCTCAGAATTTGCAAATGAACTCAATTTAGACAGGAACTGCAAATTTGGATCCAGAGCTCAAATTCGAACGAGAAACACATATTGGATGCTGTCTCGGATGTAGAAGCTGAAACAGCAGTCGATTGGTTGATCTGACCTTTTCCTGAGTTGTTACAGCAAAGCGTATATCAGAAAAGTTACAGGAAAGTGTTATCGCAGAATTAGCAAAGAACTCAATTTAGACAGCAATTGCAAATTTGGATCCAGAGGTCAAATTCGAATGAGAAACACATATTGGATGCTCTCTGGGATGCAGAAGCTGAGAAAAAAGTCGATTGGTTGATCTGAGCTTTCCCTGAGAAGGTACAGCAAAATGTTATCAGAATTGGCAAAAGAACTCAATTTAGACAGCATTTTCAAATTTGGATCCAGAGCTCAAATTCGAACGATAAACACATGTTGGATGATGTCTGGGATGCAGAAGCTGAAAAGGCAGTCGATTGGTTGATCTGACCTTTCCCTGAGTAGTTACAGCAAAGCATATATCAGAAAAGTTACAGCAAAGTGTTATCTCAGAATTGGCAAAAGAACTCAATTTAGACAGCATTTGCAAATTTGGATCCAGAGCTCAAATTCGACCGAGAAACCCATATTGAATGCTATCTGGGATGCAGAAGCTGAAGAACCACTCGATTGGTTGATCTGAGCTTTCCCTTAGATGTTACAGTCATGAGTATCTCAGAACTGGCAAAAGAACTCAATTTAGACAGGGATTGCAAATTTGGATCCAGAGCTCAACTTCGAAATAGAAACACATATTGGATGGAATCTGAGGTGCTGAAGCTGGAAAAGCAGTCGATTGGTTGATCTGAGCTTTCCCTGAGAAGGTACAGCAAAGTGTTATCTCAGAAATGGCAAAAGAACTCAATTTAGACAGCATTTGCAAATTTGGATCCAGAGCTCAAATTCGATCGAGAAACATATATTCAATGCTATCTGGGATGCAGAAACTGAAGAACCACTCGTTTGGTTGATCTGAGCTTTCCCTGAGAAGTTACAGCAAAGTGTATCTCAGAATTGGCAAAAGAACTCAATATAGACAGCATTGTCAAATTTGGATCCAGAGCTCAAATTCGAACGAGAAACACATATTGGATGCTGTCTGGGATGTAGAAGCTGAAACAGCAGTCGATTGGTTGATCTGACCTTTCCCTGAGTAGTTACAGCAAAGCGTATATCAGAAAAGTTACAGGAAAGTGTTATCTCAGAATTAGCAAAGAACTCAATTTAGACAGCAATTGCAAATTTGGATCCAGAGGTCAAATTCGAATGAGAAACACATATTGGATGCTCTCTGGGATGCAGAAGCTGAGAAAGAAGTCGATTGGTTGATCTGAGCTTTCCCTGAGAAGGTACAGCAAAATGTTATCAGAATTGGCAAAAGAACTCAATTTAGACAGCATTTTCAAATTTGGATCCAGAGCTCAAATTCAAACGATAAACACATGTTGGATGATGTCTGGGATGCAGAAGCTGAAAAAGCAGTCGATTGGTTGATCTGACCTTTCCCTGAGTAGTTACAGCAAAGCGTATATCAGAAAAGTTACAGGAAAGTGTTATCTCAGAATTAGCAAAGAACTCAATTTAGACAGCAATTGCAAATTTGGATCCAGAGGTCAAATTCGAATGAGAAACACATATTGGATGCTCTCTGGGATGCAGAAGCTGAGAAAGAAGTCGATTGGTTGATCTGAGCTTTCCCTGAGAAGGTACAGCAAAATGTTATCAGAATTGGCAAAAGAACTCAATTTAGACAGCATTTTCAAATTTGGATCCAGAGCTCAAATTCAAACGATAAACACATGTTGGATGATGTCTGGGATGCAGAAGCTGAAAAAGCAGTCGATTGGTTGATCTGACCTTTCCCTGAGTAGTTACAGCAAAGCATATATCAGAAAAGTTACAGCAAAGTGTTATCTCAGAATTGGCAAAAGAACTCAATTTAGACAGCATTTGCAAATTTGGATCCAGAGCTCAAATTCGATCGAGAAACACATATTGAATGCTATCTGGGATGAAGCAGCTGAAGAACCACTCGATTGGTTGATCTGAGCTTTCCCTTAGATGTTACAGCCAAGAGTATCTCAGAACTGGCAAAAGAACTCAATTTAGACAGGGATTGCAAATTTGGATCCAGAGCTCAACTTCGAAATAGAAACACATATTGGATGGAATCTGAGGTGCTGAAGCTGGAAAAGCAGTCGATTGGTTGATCTGAGCTTTCCCTGAGAAGGTACAGCAAAGTGTTATCTCAGAAATGGCAAAAGAACTCAATTTAGACAGCATTTGCAAATTTGGATCCAGAGCTCAAATTCGATCGAGAAACATATATTGAATGCTATCTGGGATGAAGCAGCTGAAGAACCACTCGTTTGGTTGATCTGAGCTTTCCCTGAGAAGTTACAGCAAAGTGTATCTCAGAATTGGCAAAAGAACTCAATATAGACAGCATTGTCAAATTTGGATCCAGAGCTCAAATTCGAACGAGAAACACATATTGGATGCTGTCTGGGATGTAGAAGCTGAAACAGCAGTCGATTGGTTGATCTGACCTTTCCCTGAGTAGTTACAGCAAAGCGTATATCAGAAAAGTTACAGGAAAGTGTTATCTCAGAATTAGCAAAGAACTCAATTTAGACAGCAATTGCAAATTTGGATCCAGAGGTCAAATTCGAATGAGAAACACATATTGGATGCTCTCTGGGATGCAGAAGCTGAGAAAGAAGTCGATTGGTTGATCTGAGCTTTCCCTGAGAAGGTACAGCAAAATGTTATCAGAATTGGCAAAAGAACTCAATTTAGACAGCATTTTCAAATTTGGGTCCAGAGCTCAAATTTGAACGATAAACACATGTTGGATGCTGTCTGGGATGCAGAAGCTGAGAAAGCAGTCGATTGGTTGATCTGAGCTTTCCCTGAGAAGTTACAGCAAAGTGTTATCTCAGAATTTGCAAAAGAACTCAATTTAGACAGGAACTGCAAATTTGGATCCAGAGCTCAAATTCGAACGAGAAACACATATTGGATGCTGTCTCGGATGTAGAAGCTGAAACAGCAGTCGATTGGTTGATCTGACCTTTTCCTGAGTTGTTACAGCAAAGCGTATATCAGAAAAGTTACAGGAAAGTGTTATCGCAGAATTAGCAAAGAACTCAATTTAGACAGCAATTGCAAATTTGGATCCAGAGGTCAAATTCGAATGAGAAACACATATTGGATGCTCTCTGGGATGCAGAAGCTGAGAAAGAAGTCGATTGGTTGATCTGAGCTTTCCCTGAGAAGGTACAGCAAAATGTTATCAGAATTGGCAAAAGAACTCAATTTAGACAGCATTTTCAAATTTGGATCCAGAGCTCAAATTCGAACGATAAACACATGTTGGATGATGTCTGGGATGCAGAAGCTGAAAAAGCAGTCGATTGGTTGATCTGACCTTTCCCTGAGTAGATACAGCAAAGCATATATCAGAAAAGTTACAGCAAAGTGTTATCTCAGAATTGGCAAAAGAACTCAATTTAGACAGCATTTGCAAATTTGGATCCAGAGCTCAAATTCGATCGAGAAACACATATTGAATGCCATCTGGGATGAAGCAGCTGAAGAACCACTCGATTGGTTGATCTGAGCTTTCCCTTAGATGTTACAGCCAAGAGTATCTCAGAACTGGCAAAAGAACTCAATTTAGACAGGGATTGCAAACTTGGATCCAGAGCTCAACTTCGAACGAGAAACACATATTGGATGCTGTCTGGGATGTAGAAGCTGAAAAAGCAGTCGATTGGTTGATCTGAGCTTTCCCTTAGATGTTACAGCCAAGAGTATCTCAGAACTGGCAAAAGAACTCAATTTAGACAGGGATTGCAAATTTGGATCCAGAGCTCAACTTCGAAATAGAAACACATATTGGATGGAATCTGAGGTGCTGAAGCTGGAAAAGCAGTCGATTGGTTGATCTGAGCTTTCCCTGAGAAGGTACAGCAAAGTGTTGTCTAAGAAATGGCAAAAGAACTCAATATAGACAGCATTGTCAAATTTGGATCCAGAGCTCAAATTCGAACGAGAAACACATGTTGGATGCTGTCTAGGATGCAGAAGCTGAAAAAGCAGTCGATTGGTTGATCTGAGCTTTCCCTGAGATGTTACAGCAAAGCGTATATCAGAACTGGCAAAAGAACTCAATTTAGACAGGGATTGCAAACTTGGATCCAGAGCTCAACTTCGAACGAGAAACACATATTGGATGCTGTCTGGGATGTAGAAGCTGAAAAAGCAGTCGATTGGTTGATCTGAGCTTTCCCTTAGATGTTACAGCCAAGAGTATCTCAGAACTGGCAAAAGAACTCAATTTAGACAGGGATTGCAAATTTGGATCCAGAGCTCAACTTCGAAATAGAAACACATATTGGATGGAATCTGAGGTGCTGAAGCTGGAAAAGCAGTCGATTGGTTGATCTGAGCTTTCCCTGAGAAGGTACAGCAAAGTGTTATCTCAGAATTGGCAAAAGAACTCAATTTAGACAGCATTTGCAAATTTGGATCCAGAGCTCAAATTCGATCGAGAAACACATATTGAATGCTATCTGGGATGCAGAAACTGAAGAACCACTCGTTTGGTTGATCTGAGCTTTCCCTGAGAAGTTACAGCAAAGTGTATCTCAGAATTGGCAAAAGAACTCAATTTAGACAGCATTTGCAAATTTGGATCCAGAGCTCAAATTCGATCGAGAAACACATATTGAATGCCATCTGGGATGAAGCAGCTGAAGAACCACTCGATTGGTTGATCTGAGCTTTCCCTTAGATGTTACAGCCAAGAGTATCTCAGAACTGGCAAAAGAACTCAATTTAGACAGGGATTGCAAACTTGGATCCAGAGCTCAACTTCGAACGAGAAACACATATTGGATGCTGTCTGGGATGTAGAAGCTGAAAAAGCAGTCGATTGGTTGATCTGAGCTTTCCCTTAGATGTTACAGCCAAGAGTATCTCAGAACTGGCAAAAGAACTCAATTTAGACAGGGATTGCAAATTTGGATCCAGAGCTCAACTTCGAAATAGAAACACATATTGGATGGAATCTGAGGTGCTGAAGCTGGAAAAGCAGTCGATTGGTTGATCTGAGCTTTCCCTGAGAAGGTACAGCAAAGTGTTGTCTAAGAAATGGCAAAAGAACTCAATATAGACAGCATTGTCAAATTTGGATCCAGAGCTCAAATTCGAACGAGAAACACATGTTGGATGCTGTCTAGGATGCAGAAGCTGAAAAAGCAGTCGATTGGTTGATCTGAGCTTTCCCTGAGATGTTACAGCAAAGCGTATATCAGAACTGGCAAAAGAACTCAATTTAGACAGGGATTGCAAACTTGGATCCAGAGCTCAACTTCGAACGAGAAACACATATTGGATGCTGTCTGGGATGTAGAAGCTGAAAAAGCAGTCGATTGGTTGATCTGAGCTTTCCCTTAGATGTTACAGCCAAGAGTATCTCAGAACTGGCAAAAGAACTCAATTTAGACAGGGATTGCAAATTTGGATCCAGAGCTCAACTTCGAAATAGAAACACATATTGGATGGAATCTGAGGTGCTGAAGCTGGAAAAGCAGTCGATTGGTTGATCTGAGCTTTCCCTGAGAAGGTACAGCAAAGTGTTATCTCAGAATTGGCAAAAGAACTCAATTTAGACAGCATTTGCAAATTTGGATCCAGAGCTCAAATTCGATCGAGAAACACATATTGAATGCTATCTGGGATGCAGAAACTGAAGAACCACTCGTTTGGTTGATCTGAGCTTTCCCTGAGAAGTTACAGCAAAGTGTATCTCAGAATTGGCAAAAGAACTCAATTTAGACAGCATTTTCAAATTTGGATCCAGAGCTCAAATTCGAACGATAAACACATGTTAGATGATGTCTGGGATGCAGAAGCTGAAAAAGCAGTCGATTGGTTGATCTGACCTTTCCCTGAGTAGATACAGCAAAGCATATATCAGAAAAGTTACAGCAAAGTGTTATCTCAGAATTGGCAAAAGAACTCAATTTAGACAGCATTTGCAAATTTGGATCCAGAGCTCAAATTCGATCGAGAAACACATATTGGATGCTATCTGGGATGCAGAAGCTGAAGAACCACTCGATTGGTTGATCTGAGCTTTCCCTTAGATGTTACAGTCATGAGTATCTCAGAACTGGCAAAAGAACTAAATTTAGACAGGGATTGCAAATTTGGATCCACAGCTCAACTTCGAAATAGAAACACATATTGGATGGAATCTGAGGTGCTGAAGCTGGAAAAGCAGTCGTTTGGTTGATCTGAGCTTTCCCTGAGAAGGTAGAACAAAGTGTTATCTCAGAAATGGCAAAAGAACTCAATTTAGACAGCATTTGCAAAATTGGATCTAGAGCTCAAATTCGATCGAGAAACATATATTGAATGCTATCTGGGATGCAGAAACTGAAGAACCACTCGTTTGGTTGATCTGAGCTTTCCCTGAGAAGTTACAGCAAAGTGTATCTCAGAATTGGCAAAAGAACTCAATATAGACAGCATTGTCAAATTTGGATCCAGAGCTCAAATTCGAACGAGAAACACATATTGGATGCTGTCTGGGATGTAGAAGCTGAAACAGCAGTCGATTGGTTGATCTGACCTTTCCCTGAGTAGTTACAGCAAAGCGTATATCAGAAAAGTTACAGGAAAGTGTTATCTCAGAATTAGCAAAGAACTCAATTTAGACAGCAATTGCAAATTTGGATCCAGAGGTCAAATTCGAATGAGAAACACATATTGGATGCTCTCTGGGATGCAGAAGCTGAGAAAGAAGTCGATTGGTTGATCTGAGCTTTCCCTGAGAAGGTACAGCAAAATGTTATCAGAATTGGCAAAAGAACTCAATTTAGACAGCATTTTCATATTTGGATCCAGAGCTCAAATTCGAACGATAAACACATGTTGGATGATGTCTGGGATGCAGAAGCTGAAAAAGCAGTCGATTGGTTGATCTGACCTTTCCCTGAGTAGTTACAGCAAAGCATATATCAGAAAAGTTACAGCAAAGTGTTATCTCAGAATTGGCAAAAGAACTCAATTTAGACAGCATTTGCAAATTTGGATCCAGAGCTCAAATTCGATCGAGAAACACATATTGAATGCTATCTGGGATGAAGCAGCTGAAGAACCACTCGATTGGTTGATCTGAGCTTTCCCTTAGATGTTACAGCCAAGAGTATCTCAGAACTGGCAAAAGAACTCAATTTAGACAGGGATTGCAAACTTGGATCCAGAGCTCAACTTCGAACGAGAAACACATATTGGATGCTGTCTGGGATGTAGAAGCTGAAAAAGCAGTCGATTGGTTGATCTGAGCTTTCCCTTAGATGTTACAGCCAAGAGTATCTCAGAACTGGCAAAAGAACTCAATTTAGACAGGGATTGCAAATTTGGATCCAGAGATCAACATCGAAATAGAAACACATATTGGATGGAATCTGTGGTGCTGAAGCTGGAAAAGCAGTCGATTGGTTGATCTGAGCTTTCCCTGAGAAGTTACAGCAGTGTTTTCTCAGAATTAGCAAAAGAACCCAATTTAGTCAGGAACTGCAAATTTGGATCCAGAGCTCAACTTCGAACGAGAAACACATATTGGATGCTGTCTGGGATGTAGGAGCTGAAAAAGCAGTCCATTGGTTGATCTGACCTTTCCCTGAGTAGTTACAGCAAAGCGTATATCAGAAAAGTTACAGGAAAGTGTTATCTCAGAATTAGCAAAGAACTCAATTTAGACAGCAATTGCAAATTTGGATCCAGAGATCAAATTCGAATGAGAAACACATATTGGATGCTCTCTGGGATGCAGAAGCTGAGAAAGAAGTCGATTGGTTGATCTGAGCTTTCCCTGAGAAGTTACAGCAAAGTGTATCTCAGAATTGGCAAAAGAACTCAATTTAGACAGGGATTGCAAATTTGGATCCAGAGCTCAACTTCGAAATAGAAACACATATTGGATGGAATCTGAGGTGCTAAAGCTGTAACAGCAGTCGATTGGTTGATCTGAGCTTTCCCTGAGAAGTTACAGCAAAGTGTATCTCACAATTGGCAAAAGACCTCAATTTAGACAGCATTTTCAAATTTGGGTCCAGAGCTCAAATTTGAACGATAAACACATGTTGGATGCTGTCTGGGATGCAGAAGCTGAGAAAGCAGTCGATTGGTTGATCTGAGCTTTCCCTGAGAAGTTACAGCAAAGTGTTATCTCAGAATTGGCAAATGAACTCAATTTAGACAGGAACTGCAAATTTGGATCCAGAGCTCAAATTCGAACGAGAAACACATATTGGATGCTGTCTGGGATGTAGAAGCTGAAACAGCAGTCGATTGGTTGATCTGACCTTTCCCTGAGTAGTTACAGCAAAGCGTATATCAGAAAAGTTACAGGAAAGTGTTATCGCAGAATTAGCAAAGAACTCAATTTAGACAGCAATTGCAAATTTGGATCCAGAGGTCAAATTCGAATGAGAAACACATATTGGATGCTCTCTGGAATGCAGAAGCTGAGAAAAAAGTCGATTGGTTGATCTGAGCTTTCCCTGAGAAGGTACAGCAAAATGTTATCAGAATTGGCAAAAGAACTCAATTTAGACAGCATTTTCAAATTTGGATCCAGAGCTCAAATTCGAACGATAAACACATGTTGGATGATGTCTGGGATGCAGAAGCTGAAAAAGCAGTCGATTGGTTGATCTGACCTTTCCCTGAGTAGATACAGCAAAGCATATATCAGAAAAGTTACAGCAAAGTGTTATCTCAGAATTGGCAAAAGAACTCAATTTAGACAGCATTTGCAAATTTGGATCCAGAGCTCAAATTCGATCGAGAAACACATATTGAATGCCATCTGGGATGAAGCAGCTGAAGAACCACTCGATTGGTTGATCTGAGCTTTCCCTTAGATGTTACAGCCAAGAGTATCTCAGAACTGGCAAAAGAACTCAATTTAGACAGGGATTGCAAACTTGGATCCAGAGCTCAACTTCGAACGAGAAACACATATTGGATGCTGTCTGGGATGTAGAAGCTGAAAAAGCAGTCGATTGGTTGATCTGAGCTTTCCCTTAGATGTTACAGCCAAGAGTATCTCAGAACTGGCAAAAGAACTAAATTTAGACAGGGATTGCAAATTTGGATCCAGAGCTCAACTTCGAAATAGAAACACATATTGGATGGAATCTGAGGTGCTGAAGCTGGAAAAGCAGTCGATTGGTTGATCTGAGCTTTCCCTGAGAAGGTACAGCAAAGTGTTGTCTCAGAATTGGCAAAAGAACTCAATATAGACAGCATTGTCAAATTTGGATCCAGAGCTCAAATTCGAACGAGAAACACATGTTGGATGCTGTCTAGGATGCAGAAGCTGAAAAAGCAGTCGATTGGTTGATCTGAGCTTTCCCTGAGATGTTACAGCAAAGCGTATATCAGAACTGGCAAAAGAACTCAATTTAGACAGGGATTGC
This sequence comes from Rhabdophis nuchalis, assembly GCA_039707465.1. Lineage (NCBI taxonomy): Eukaryota > Metazoa > Chordata > Lepidosauria > Squamata > Natricidae > Rhabdophis > Rhabdophis nuchalis. The sequence goes on from CM077643.1 coordinate 216,204,567, forward strand.
AAACTTGGATCCAGAGCTCAACTTCGAACGAGAAACACATATTGGATGCTGTCTGGGATGTAGAAGCTGAAAAAGCAGTCGATTGGTTGATCTGAGCTTTCCCTTAGATGTTACAGCCAAGAGTATCTCAGAACTGGCAAAAGAACTCAATTTAGACAGGGATTGCAAATTTGGATCCAGAGCTCAACTTCGAAATAGAAACACATATTGGATGGAATCTGAGGTGCTGAAGCTGGAAAAGCAGTCGATTGGTTGATCTGAGCTTTCCCTGAGAAGGTACAGCAAAGTGTTATCTCAGAATTGGCAAAAGAACTCAATATAGACAGCATTGTCAAATTTGGATCCAGAGCTCAAATTCGAACGAGAAACACATGTTGGATGCTGTCTAGGATGCAGAAGCTGAAAAAGCAGTCGATTGGTTGATCTGAGCTTTCCCTGAGATGTTACAGCAAAGCGTATATCAGAAAAGTTACAGCAAAGTGTTATCTCAGAATTGGCAAAAGAACTCAATTTAGACAGCATTTGCAAATTTGGATCCAGAGCTCAAATTCGATGGAGAAACACATATTGAATGCTATCTGGGATGCAGAAACTGAAGAACCACTCGTTTGGTTGATCTGAGCTTTCCCTGAGAAGTTACAGCAAAGTGTATCTCAAATATAGACAACTTCGAAATAGAAACACATATTGGATGGAATCTGAGGTGCTGAAGCTGGAAAAGCAGTCGATTGGTTGATCTGAGCTTTCCCTGAGAAGGTACAGCAAAGTGTATCTCAGAATTGGCAAAAGACCTCAATTTAGACAGCATTTTCTTTTTTTTAATTATTATTATTTTTATTATAATTTTCCACAAGTTATACATATAAACATAAAATTTACTTTTTTTTTCTTTAACAATAATCCACCCAGTGCTATACAAAACGAAAGGAAGAGTTGGTTCTTTGGATATCTTCAATTGTCTTTAAGATCTCCAAAATCCGCGTTCTCTGGGTACAGGTGTCGAGGCATCCAAAGTTCCAAGTGCATAGTCCACAAATGGGTTCCAAATCTTCCAGAAAATGTCTTTTTTATAGACCCCCTCTCTAAATTTAATATCACATGTCATTTTATCATTTAAAGCTAATTTCCACATTTCACAATACCACTCTTCTATTTTGATATTTACCTCTATTTTCCAGTATCTTGCTATTATAATTCTACCTATTATAATCATAATTCTAATCAATTCTTTCTCATATTTTGTTAATTCTAAATCCTTAATTATCAGTAGTAATATAGATTCTGATCTCAAAGTTATTCTTTTCTTCATCATTTCAAACATCATTTCCTCCAATTGTTGCCAAAACTTTTTAATTTTTCCACATTTATACCACATGTGTTCATAGGTTCCCACTTCCTTATTACATCTCCAACATTTATTACTGATTTTTTTATCCATCAATGATAACCTTAATGGAGTCCAATACCATTTCCAAACTACCTTAAAGTTATGCTCTTTGATCCTTATAGACATAATCCTCATAATTCGACTTTTCCAATTCACATTCCAATCCAAGTCTAATATTTTAATCTTAAACTCTTCCTCCCAATTCGTCTTCATTACCATTTGTGGATTTCCATCAAAGTTTATAATCTTATATATCTTACTAACGAGTCCCTTTAACCCAATTTCATCCTTAATAATTTGAGATACTAAACTTTCAAATTCAGTCTTATTTCTATCTATTTTACATGTTCCCCTTACTTCCGTAGACCATTTTTCTATCTGTATTTTCTCAAACCAATTCAGTTCCAATTTTTCAATTATTTCTTTTTTTCTGCTCTCAATTTCTAATGCTCTTAACCAATTTACTATACTTCCTATATTGTCATCTTCAATTACTTTCTCTCGACTTATATTGGTTTTAATCGGCCAACTTCCAAGTGTCTTCCCCAAGAAGGATATATCCGGAATCAATATTTTAACAAATTTATTCCAAATTTTGCTCAATCCCTTTAACCAATAACTGTTAATTACCTTTTTTGTTTTTATTTTATCTAAAAACCATGTAGGGCCAAATCTCTTTATATCCTTTAACTCTAGATCTCCCCAATGACCATCTCCTCCTTTAAGTATTTTTATTACAGTTCGAATATTATAGGCCCAATAATAATTAAGTAGATTGGGAATTCCCAATCCACCTTCCTTTTGATTTTGATACCACATTTTCTTCATTAATCTAGGTCTTTTCCCACCATTGCAAAATTTATCTAATTTCTTCTGATATCCTTCCATATCCTTCTCTGTCAAATTTAATGGTAGCATCTCAAATAAAAAATTAAACTTTGGTAACAACATCATCTTACACATTGCAATTCTGCCAAACCAAGACAACTTTATCTCCTTATATTTATCTATCTTCTTCTCTACTTCATCCAACATCACATCATAATTAATTTTTTTCAATTCTCTAACTTTAAGTGAAAGTGTTATTCCCAAATATTTCAGTGTATTTTTAATTCTTATCCCAAATTGTTCTTGCATACTCTCCCACTCATCATTTTTGTTCATTAATAATTCAGATTTTGACCAATTTACCTTTAAATCTGTCATTTCTTCAAATTCTTTCAAATGTTTATTTATCCTCTTCAAATCTTTCTCTATATCTTTCAAAATAATCAAGGTATCATCCGCGTACAAATTTATCTTATATCCCTTGTACCCTTCCAATTCTTCAGCTTTTTCTATCAATTTAGTCAAAACTTCCATAATTAATAAAAATAATGTTGGGGACAAGGGACATCCCTGTCTCGTACCTGCTTCCAATTTAATCTCTCCCGTCATTATTCCAATCACCTTCACTTTTGCATTACTTTTTTGATACAATTTTGAAATAACATGTATAAACCTATTACCGAAGCCTAATGCCTCGATAATTACCTTAATAGTTTCCCATTGTACAGAATCAAAGGCTTTAAAAATGTCTAGTGATACTATACCTATTTTATCCCCATTACTCTCAGCTACATCTATAATATTTAATACTCTTCTAATTATATCACTCATATATCTACCTTTGACAAAACCTACCTAATTATAGCTTATATACTTATCTATAAATCTATTTAACCTATTACTTATAATGGCAGTAAATATTTTGGCATCCTGGTTAATTAAAGAAATGGGTCGATAGGACTCGATCCTCTCCAAATCTTTATCAGGTTTAGGAATTATAGTTATTACCGTTCTATTCCATGACATCGGGACTTCTCCACCGTGTAAAATTCCATTAAATAATTTTTGCAATTTTGGTATTATTATTTCTTTAAAATCTTTATAAAATTCAGCAGGTAATCCATCTTCACCTGGAGTCTTCCCTAATTTTATCCCTTGTATTATTTCATTAATCTCATCATGTGTAATATCTCCTTCCATCAAGTCCTTATATGTTTGATCTATTTTCACAGCATACTTTTCAAGATGATTTTTCAATTTTTCCAAATCAATTGATTTCTTTGAGTATAATTTTTGAAAAAACTTCCTACTTCACATTTCTCCAGTCTCTTATAACATCTTGTACCTTTTTCATCTATCAAAGAGCCGATTTCTCTCTTTTCACTTTTATTTTTCGCCATCCTTGCTAATAACCTAGAGTTTTTATTACTAAATTCAAAAAAATCCCTGTTTAAGTATCTTATATTTTTTTAACCAATTCTATATCTTCTTCTATCAGTTTAGTTTTTAGTGAATTCAATTCCTCCAAGCATTTTTTATCTTTTGTAAGTAAAAATTGGTTCTCCAATACCTTAATCTGTCTTGTATCCTGTTCCATTTTACTTCTATATTCTCTGTATTTCCTACTTGACAACTTAATACTTTCTCCTCTAAATACTGCTTTCATCGTGTCCCAAACAGTTTCAAATTTAATCTCTCCATTATCGTTGAATCTCCAACTTTCCTCCCATTTTTTAAGTATCCATGTTTTATCTTCCTCCTTTTTAAATAATTTTCCATCATATCTCCAACCTCTTTCTTTTTTTCTAAAATTAAAATCTATATCCATCGTAACTTCTGCATGGTCGGAGTCCTTGAAAACTCCCACATCTATTCTATCTATATTATTCAACAGGTCTTTAGAGACAAAAATATAATCAATTCTTGAATATGTATTATGTACCTTAGAGCAAAAAGTATACACCCTTTCAGTACCTTTCAACTCCCTCCAAACATCTACCACACTATTTCGAAACATCCATTTATTTAAAATTTCCCCTTTATTTGTTTCTCTAAAGCGGGTGGGGTTAGTGCTATCTATTTTATCTCTAATCATGTTAAAATCCCCAGCCACAATCACTTTCCCTACACTTTCAGTTTCCAAAATCTTAGTTATTTTATCAAGGAATCCCTTTTGTTTTTCATTTGGTAGATATAAATTAACCAGTGTCACTTTTTGCTCGTTAATATTCCCTATAATTATTAAATATCTTCCTTCCTCGTCCCTAATTACTTGTTTTTTTTCAAAATATACCCTATTTGATATCAATGTTGCCACACCTCTAGCTTTGGAGGTTCCGAAAGATTTTTCATAAACTTGCATACCCTTTATATTCATTCTATTGAAATCCTCAGATTTTTGATGAGTTTCCTGCAAAAATAATATGTCTGGTAAGTCCCTTTTAATTTTAAGCTCCAATCTCCTCCTCTTTATTTGGCTACCTGTGCCCTTCACGTTCCATGTCATTATTTTTATAAACCGCATTTACGCGGTAACTTTTTTAATCCTAGCCCCTTCTCTTCCTTTACGTGCCCACCCAACACCAAACGGAGATAACATACAAAAAAAAAGACATAAGACACAACAAAGACAAACTTAAAACACAACAACAAATAACAATTAATCTTCACCCCCCACATCCTCATTCGCGTTGCGCCTCTATATAAAGAGTGTGTGTGTGGGGGGGGGAACATGCCCATGATCGGGTCATTTCTTTCGGGTTGTTCTTATATTCCACTTTCAAAAAAAGAAGATAACACTGGCTTGTCCCTGCACTCAGCTTCCTGCTTTCTTCTAAGATCCTCCTCCTTGGCTGACGCTCGCTTGGTTTCTTCACGGGTTTTCTTATGTTCAGAGATTTCTTTCCGTTTTAAACTTTTAGGATCTTGGCCACCAACTGCTCCTTTTTCCTCCAATGTTTCCTCCAATGTTGGAGATTCCACTTGTATTCCACCCATCTTAAGCATATGATCTTTAATTTCTGTTAAATCCTCGTCTTTCTCAATCAGCCCGAGCTCCCGTATTAGTCTTATTGCATCCGTTTCCGAAGTAATAGTTTGCATTCTCCCCTTGTAAAAAAATTTCAACTGCTGTAATGGTCTCCAATTATACTTAATATCATTGTCTCTCAGGACTTTTGTAATTGGTTTTAAAAAAAATCTCCATGCCCTTTCTTCTCTAGATATATCTGGAAAAACTTGAATTTCCTTCCCCTCAAATTTTGGGGGTTCTCCCAGGTCCCTTATTTTTCCCATAACTTCTAATTTATCTCCAAGGTTTGCAAATCTCACTAGAACATTTCTATTAGCTCCACTTTGTCTCTTATAACCGATTCTGAAAACACTTACTAAGTCTGCTGCCGTATATACAATTGATGCATCAAGTTCATTCAGCCATTTTAACATTCTTTGCTTCAAATTATCCACCCTATCCTCCAAAATTCCACGAATAACAACATTATATTTTCTTGCATCTTCTTCCAAAAGACTGATTCTCCTATCCTGTTGCTGATTTTTTAAAAAGATCCCTTCAAACTTACGATCAGCCTGTGCCTCATGAACATAAATCTGTTTATTTTCGTCCTTCATAAAATTAATTTCCACGTTTTGCTTTGCAAAATTAATATTCATGTCACTAATTTCTTCTTTGGTTTTTTGAATTTCCAATGTCAAATTATCCAAACGGTCAGTTACAACAGTTAGTTTTTCCCCAATTGTATTTAATGCCCCGATGATTCGTTCGAGTTCAGAAGGCTGTTGAGTCATCGTGTCGAATCAGTAGTCTCTTTTTTTTTAAAAAAGAAAAGAAATAAACCTCTCTGCCAAGAGGGTCTTTATTGAAGAAAAACAGCAAAAACCCAAGTAAAATAAAGCTGAGACGGCTTTTAAAGCACCAAAGAAGCCAAAACAAAAGTAAAAAGGCTATAATCCACAGTTCATAAGATACAGTGTCTCTATCTTTATAGGCGTTGCCCAAGAAGCTCACTCGCTACATTCAGCATAAACAATCCACTTAAAAAGTTCAAAAGTTCAAAAGCTTGCAATCCACATACCTCAGCTAATCTTCCGCTGTTTACTTAACTTTCAAGCCTGTGTTTATGCCTCGTAGCGAGTAAAAGAAACATGCAAATCACGGTGCTTGTCGAAACAAAGGCAAACTGCCTCCTACCTCGGCCGCTTTCGGTCAAACCTCTGCCTTCCCATGAAGAAACGAAACTTTAAAATTCAAGCAGTCCGGTTTGACCTATCGGTGTAAAAATCAATCTGCTCACTCCTCCGCCTTTCCAAACCCATTGTAAACAATCTCGGCTTCTAACGGTGCATTTAATCACTTTTAATCCACATTTTGTTGGGGAAAAAAACCCTACGAAATGGAGGAACGTCCTCACTCTACTCGATAATTAGCCACGCCCCAATTTAGACAGCATTTTCAAATTTGGGTCCAGAGCTCAAATTTGAACGATAAACACATGTTGGATGCTGTCTGGGATGCAGAAGCTGAGAAAGCAGTCGATTGGTTGATCTGAGCTTTCCCTGAGTAGTTACAGCAAAGCGTATATCAGAAAAGTTACAGGAAAGTGTTATCTCAGAATTAGCAAAGAACTCAATTTAGACAGCAATTGCAAATTTGGATCCAGAGGTCGAATTCGAATGAGAAACACATATTGGATGCTCTCTGGGATGCAGAAGCTGAGAAAGAAGTCGATTGGTTGATCTGAGCTTTCCCTGAGTAGTTACAGCAAAGTGTATCTCAGAATTGGCAAAAGAACTCAATTTAGACAGGGATTGCAAATTTGGATCCAGAACTCAACTTCGAAATAGAAACACATATTGGATGGAATCTGAGGTGCTGAAGCTGTAACAGCAGTCGATTGGTTGATCTGAGCTTTCCCTGAGAAGTTACAGCAAAGTGTATCTCAGAATTGGCAAAAGACCTCAATTTAGACAGCATTTTCAAATTTGGGTCCAGAGCTCAAATTTGAACGATAAACACATGTTGGATGCTGTCTGGGATGCAGAAGCTGAGAAAGCAATCGATTGGTTGATCTGAGCTTACCTTGAGTAGTTACAGCAAAGCCTATATCAGAAAAGTTACAGGAAAGTGTTATCTCAGAATTGGCAAAAGAACTCAATTTAGACAGCATTTGCAAATTTGGATCCGGAGCTCAAATTCGATCGACAAACACATATTGAATGCTATCTGGGATGCAGAAGCTGAAGAACCACTCGATTGGTTGATCTGAGCTTTCCCTTAGATGTTACAGCCAAGAGTATCTCAGAACTGGCAAAAGAACTCAATTTAGACAGGGATTGCAAATTTGGATCCAGAGCTCAACTTCGAAATAGAAACACATATTGGATGGAATCTGAGGTGCTGAAGCTGGAAAAGCAGTCGATTGGTTGATCTGAGCTTTCCGTGAGAAGGTACAGCAAAGTGTTATCTCAGAATTGGCAAAAGAACTCAATATAGACAGCATTGTCAAATTTGGATCCAGAGCTCAAATTCGAACGAGAAACACATGTTGGATGCTGTCTAGGATACAGAATCTGAAAAAGCCGTCGATTGGTTGATCTGAGCTTTCCCTGAGATGTTACAGCAAAGCGTATATCAGAAAAGTTACAGCAAAGTGTTATCTCAGAATTGGCAAAATAACTCAATTTAGACAGCATTTGCAAATTTGGATCCGGAGCTCAAATTCGATCGAGAAACACATATTGAATGCTATCTGGGATGCAGAAGCTGAAGAACCACTCGATTGGTTGATCTGAGCTTTCCCTTAGATGTTACAGCCAAGAGTATCTCAGAACTGGCAAAAGAACTCAATTTAGACAGGGATTGCAAATTTGGATCCAGAGCTCAACTTCGAAATAGAAACACATATTGGATGGAATCTGAGGTGCTGAAGCTGGAAAAGCAGTCGATTGGTTGATCTGAGCTTTCCGTGAGAAGGTACAGCAAAGTGTTATCTCAGAATTGGCAAAAGAACTCAATATAGACAGCATTGTCAAATTTGGATCCAGAGCTCAAATTCGAACGAGAAACACATGTTGGATGCTGTCTAGGATGCAGAATCTGAAAAATCCGTCAATTGGTTGATCTGAGCTTTCCCTGAGATGTTACAGCAAAGCGTATATCAGAAACGTTACAGCAAAGTGTTATCTCAGAATTGGCAAAATAACTCAATTTAGACAGCATTTGCAAATTTGGACCCAGAGCTCAAATTCGATCGAGAAACACATATTGAATGCTATCTGGGATGCAGAAACTGAAGAACCACTTGTTTGGTTGATCTGAGCTATCCCTGAGAAGTTACAGCAAAGTGTATCTCAGAATTGGCAAAAGAACTCAATTTAGACAGCATTTAAAAATTTGGATCCAGAGCTCAAATTTGAACGATAAACACATGTTGGATGCTGTCTGGGATGCAGAATCTGAAAAAGCAGTCGATTGGTTGATCTGAGCTTTCCCTGAGAAGGTACAGCAAAGTGTTATCTCAGTATTTGCAAAAGAACTCAATTTAGACAGGAACTGCAAATTTGGATCCAGAGCTCAAATTCGAACGAGAAACACATATTGGATGCTGTCTGGGATGTAGAAGCTGAAACAGCAGTCGATTGGTTGATCTGACCTTTCTCTGAGTAGTTACCGCAAAGCGTATATCAGAAAAGTTACAGGAAAGTGTTATCTCAGAATTAGCAAAGAACTCAATTTAGACAGCAATTGCAAATTTGGATCCAGAGGTCAAATTCGAATGAGAAACACATATTGGATGCTCTCTGGGATGCAGAAGCTGAGAAAGAAGTCGATTGGTTGATCTGAGCTTTCCCTGAGAAGGTACAGCAAAATGTTATCAGAATTGGCAAAAGAACTCAATTTAGACAGCAATTGCAAATTTGGATCCAGAGGTCAAATTCGAATGAGAAACACATATTGGATGCTCTCTGGGATGCAGAAGCTGAAAAAGCAGTCGATTGGTTGATCTGAGCTTTCCCTTAGATGTTACAGCCAAGAGTATCTCAGAACTGGCAAAAGAACTCAATTTAGACAGGGATTGCAAATTTGGATCCAGAGCTCAACTTCGAAATAGAAACACATATTGGATGGAATCTGAGGTGCTGAAGCTGCAACAGCAGTCGATTGGTTGATCATAGCTTTCCCTGAGAAGTTACAGCAAAGTGTATCTCAGAATTGGCAAAAGACCTCAATTTAGACAGCATTTTCAAATTTGGGTCCAGAGCTCAAATTTGAACGATAAACACATATTGGATGCTGTCTGGGATGTAGAAGCTGAAACCGCAGTCTATTGGTTGATCTGACCTTTCCCTGAGTAGTTACAGCAAAGCGTATATCAGAAAAGTTACAGGAAAGTGTTATCTCAGAATTAGCAAAGAACTCAATTTAGACAGGAACTGCAAATTTGGATCCAGAGGTCAAATTCGAATGAGAAACACATATTGGATGCTCTCTGGGATGCAGAAGCTGAGAAAGAAGTCGATTGGTTGATCTGAGCTTTCCCTGAGAAGGTACAGCAAAATGTATATATATATATACACACACACACACACACACACAGAGAGAGAGAGAGAGAGAGAGAGAGAAAGTAGGGAGGGTGTGTGTGTGTGTGTGTGTGTGTGTGTGTGTGTAGTCAGGTAAGTAGAAGGATAGAGAGAGAGAGAGAAATGGAGAAATACAGTAGGTAGGTAGAAAGAGAGAGAGAGGGAGATTAGGTAGGTAGGTTGATGTTCTCAGGTTCTCCTTGTAGGTCTTCTAGTCCGACCCCCTGCGTGGGCAGGAACCTTATACCATTTCAGACAAAGGGCTATCTAACATCTTTTTAAAGTCTTCCAGGGTTGAGGCATTCACAACTTCTGGAGGCAAGCTGTTCCAGAGGTTAATTGTTCTAACTGTCAGGAAATTTCTCCTTAGTTCTAAGTTGCTTCTCTCCTTGATTAGTTTCCACCCATTGGTGGAATGCATACAATACAGGCAAATAATGTATACAATACAGGCAAATAAAATATATTTACTACATGAAATGTTATTGCTTCATTTAAACCTTTGAGGCAAGAAGAAGAGCCTGTATTGTAGGTAGGTAGGTAGGTAAGTAGGTAAAGGGATATAGAAAGAGAGAAATAGAGAGGGAAAGAGAAATACAGTAGGTAGGTAGGGAGAGAGAGTGTCTGTGTAGGTAGGTAGGTAGGTAGGTAGATAAAACGGGAGAGAAAGAAATATAGTAGGTATGTAGGGGGAGGAGAATGTGTGTGTGTGTAGGTAGATAGGTAGAAAGATAGAGAGAGAAATAGAAAGATAGAGAAATACAGTAGGTAGGTAGGGAGTGTGTGTGTGTGTGTAGGTAGGTAGAAGGATAGAGAGAGAAATAGAAAGAGAGAGAGAAATACAATAGGTATGTAGGGGGAGAGGGAGAATGTGTGTGTACTGTAGGTAGGTAGAAGGATGAGAGAGAAATAGAGAGAAATACAGTAGGTAGGATGGGAGAGAGAGTGTGTGTGTGTAGGTAGAAGTGTATATATATATAGGGACCACCTTTGGTGGGAAGGTAACAGCATTCTGTGTGCCTTTGGTGTTTAGTCATGCCGGCCACATGACCACAGAGATGTCTTTGGACAGCGCTGGTTCTTCAGCTTTGTGTGCGTGTGTGTGTGTATGTATGTATGTATATATGTGTGTGTGTGTATGTATGTATGTATATATATATATGTATGTATGTATGTATGTATGTATGTGTATATATATACACACACACACACACACACACACACACACACAGAAAGTAGGGAGGGAGGGTGTGTGTGTGTGTGTGTGTAGTCAGGTAGGTAGAAGGATAGAGAGAGAGAGAGAGAAATGGAGAAATACAGTAGGTAGGTAGAAAGAGAGAGAGAGAGGGAGATTAGGTAGGTAGGTTGATGTTCTCAGGTTCTCCTTGTAGGTCTTCTAGTCCGACCCCCTGCGTGGGCAGGAACCTTATACCATTTCAGACAAATGGCTATCTAACATCTTTTTAAAGTCTTCCAGGGTTGGGGCATTCACAACTTCTGGAGGCAAGCTTTTCCAGAGGTTAATTGTTCTAACTGTCAGGAAATTTCTCCTTAGTTCCAAGTTGCTTCTCTCCTTGATTATTTTCCACCCATTGGTGGAATGCATACAATACAGGCAAATAATGCATACAATACAGGCAAATAAAATATATTTACTACATGAAATGTTATTGCTTCATTTAAACCATTGAGGCAAGAAGAAGAGCCTGTATTGTAGGTAGGTAGGTAAGTAGGTAAAGGGATATAGAGAGAGAGAAATAGAGAGGGAAAGAGAAATACAGTAGGTAGGTAGGGAGAGAGAGTGTCTGTGTAGGTAGGTAGGTAGGTAGATAAAACGGGAGAGAAAGAAATATAGTAGGTATGTAGGGGGAGGAGAATGTGTGTGTGTGTGTAGGTAGGTAGGTAGAAAGATAGAGAGAGAAATAGAAAGATAGAGAAATACAGTAGGTAGGTAGGGAGAGAGTGTGTGTGTGTAGGTAGGTAGAAGGATAGAGAGAGAAATAGAAAGAGAGAGAAATACAATAGGTATGTAGGGGGAGAGGGAGAATGTGTGTGTACTGTAGGTAGGTAGAAGGATGAGAGAGAAATAGAGAGAAATACAGTAGGTAGGATGGGAGAGAGAGAGTGTGTGTGTGTAGGTAGAAGTGTATATATATATAGGGACCACCTTTGGTGGGAAGGTAACAGCATTCTGTGTGCCTTTGGTGTTTAGTCATGCAGGCCACATGACCACAGAGATGTCTTTGGACAGCGCTGGTTCTTCAGCTTTGTGTGTGTGTGTGTGTGTGTGTGTATAATAATAATAATAATTAATAATAATAATTTAATTTGTAAAACCGCACCCTCTCCCCACAGGGACTCGGGGCGGTGCACAGGTAGAATAAAAACCAAATACATACAACAATTCTAAAAACAAATTAAATATAACCTGCACTAAAATTCCCATTAAAACTAAATAATACTAATTCCCCATAAAATTCCCATTAAAACTAAATAATACTAATTCCCCATAAAACCCTAGAGGCAGAGAGACTCATCCTAGGCCGGCCAGACAGAAAAAGTGAGTCTTTAATTTAAGACGGAAGGAGCGGAGGTCCGTGGTCGTCCTGATATCGGGGGGGAGGTCGTTCCAGAGGGCCGGGCCCGCCACAGAGATAGCCCTTCCCCTGGGTGTCGCCCGCTGACAGTGTCTAGTGGACGGCACCCGGAGAAGTCCCTCTCTGTGGGAGCGAATCGGCCGCGAGGATGTATGAGGCAGGATCCGATCCCGCAGATAGCTAGGTCCCGAGCCATGGAGCGCTTTAAAGATGATAATTAACACCTTGAATTATGTATGTATGTATGTATGTATGTATGTATGTATGTATGTATGTGTATATGTGTATATATATATATATATATATATATGTGTTAAATGTTTTTTTAAAGGAATGATTAATAATTAATTAAGAGACCAGGATGGATCCATTTCGGACTTCTTAGTCCTCGTCAGCTGGCCATACTTTCCTACAGGGATTTGAACTGGTGCTCTCCAGCATTCGAAGCAGGCTTCTCTATGCCTTGAGCTAACCAGCTTCCCTGATTACATCATCCTTTATATATACATGTGTGTATATATATATATACACACACACACAGAGAGAGAGAGAGAGAGAGAGAAAGTAGGGAGGGTGTGTGTGTGTGTGTGTGTGTGTGTGTAGTCAGGTAGGTAGAAGGTTTACATGCAATACAATAAAACAATAGCAGAGTTGCTTTTAAGTGTCTGTCTACCCGTTGTATTTCTTGCTTTCTCCCTCTACCTACCTACCTGCCTACCTACCTACCTACCTTGTCTGAAATGGTATAAGGTTCCTGCCCATGCAGGGAGTTGGACTAGAAGACCTACAAGGTCCCTTCCAACTCTGCTATTGTTTTATTGTATTGCATGTAAACCTTTGAGGCAAGAAGCGCCTTAATAAAACAATACAATAATACAATAGCAGAGTTGGAAGGGACCTTGTAGGTCTTCTAGTCCAACTCCCTGCGTGGGCAGGAACCTTATACCATTTCAGACAAATGGCTATCTAACATCTTTTTAAAGTTTTCCAGTCTCTTCTTAAAAACACATCCAGTGTTGGGGCATCCATAACTTCTGGTGGCAAGCTGTTCCGCTGGTTAAAAGCTGCTCCGCTGGCTAAAAGCAACATATTGCATCTCAAAGACAACATTTGCAAAAAGCAATAACATTTCATGTATTAAATATATTTTATTTGCCTGTATTGTATGCATTATTTGCCTGTATAGTATGCATTCCACCAATGGGAGGAAACTACCGTATTTTTCGGAGTATAAGACGCACCTTTTTTCCTCTAAAAAGAGGCTGAAAATCTGGGTACGTCTTATACATAGAGTACAGAATTTTTTTGCCTCCTGGAACCCCACCCACTTCACCAAACTGGCTGTGCCTAGTCTTGTGGAGGCTTCCAAAGAGCTCCTGGGGGCTGGGGAGGGCAGAAATTAGCCTCAAACGGGCCGTTTCACCCTCCCCCAGCAGCACTCTATAAGCCTCCATAGGACTATGCATGCAATTTATTTGACCCAAAAATGGCCCGTTTTCGCGATAAATGGGGCGGTTTTTTGTCCCCCCCACCACCACCCCAGGAGCATTCTGCAAGCCCCCACAAGCCTAGTCATGCTTTTTATTTGAAGAAAATCGGCCCCGTTTTTGCGGAGAAAGAGCAGTTTGGACGAAGTATGCAAAGCGCAAAAAAACCCTTTTTGCCTCCTGGAACCCCGCCCCCTTCTCCAAACTGGCTGTGCCGAGCCTTATGGAGTGCCTAGTCTCCTGGGTAAACGGGGCTTTTTTTTTGCTCATTTTTCACACACACACCCCAGCTCACTCTGCAAGCCCCCCTCCCAAGGCTACGTATGCTTTTTATTTAAAAAAACAACAACCTCATTTTCACAGAGAAATGGGCTGTTTTGGAAGTTTGCCGAGTGCAAAGGCTCCCCCCCCAACCTTTCGGAAGGCTCTAACTTTTTCTGAGCAAGCAGAAACGACGTTTTAAGGTTTGTCTGCGATTTCCTTCTGCAGGACATAAATAAATACACCTGAGAACATCAACCTACCTACCTAATCTCCCTCTCTCTCTCTTTCTACCTACCTACTGTATTTCTCCATTTCTCTCTCTCTCTCTCTCTATCCTTCTACCTACCTGACTACACACACACACACACACCCTCCCTACTTTCTTTCTCTGTGTGTGTGTGTTTGTGTGTGTGTGTGTGTGTGTACATACATACATACATATATATATATATATATATATATATATATATATATATATATATATATATATATATATATATATATATATATATATATATATATATATATACATACACACACACACACACACGAAGCTGAAGAGCCAGCACTGTCCAAAGACATCTCTGTGGTCATATGTATATATATATACACTTCTACCTACACACACTCTCCCTCTCCCCCTACATACCTATTGTATTTCTCTCTCTCTTTCTATTTCTCTCTCTATCCTTCTACCTACCTACACACACACACTCTCTCCCTACCTACCTACTGTATTTCTCTATCTTTCTATTTCTCTATCTTTCTACCTACCTACACACACACACATTCTCCTCCCTCTACATACCTACTATATTTCTTTCTCTCCCATTTTATCTACCTACCTAACTACCTACCTACACAGACACTCTCTCTCCCTACCTACCTACTGTATTTCTCTTTCCCTCTCTATTTCTCTCTCTCTATATCCCTTTACCTACTTACCTACCTACCTACAATACAGGCTCTTCTTCTTGCCTCAAAGGTTTAAATGAAACAATAACATTTCATGTAGTAAATATATTTTATTTTCCTGTATTGT
Source organism: Rhabdophis nuchalis (assembly GCA_039707465.1). Classification (NCBI taxonomy): domain Eukaryota; kingdom Metazoa; phylum Chordata; class Lepidosauria; order Squamata; family Natricidae; genus Rhabdophis; species Rhabdophis nuchalis. Next base: position 216,219,768 of record CM077643.1, read on the forward strand.
ATGCATTATTTTCCTGTATTGTATACATTCCACCAATGGGTAGAAACTAATTAAGGGGAGAAGCAACTTAGAACTACGCCCCCTAGAATTCGGATTGGAAAACCGAGGTCGCCAATGGATTCCTAGCCCATCGGTATGGTTAGGAGAGGGTCGGCATTTCAAACCCACACCCCTCTACGCTTCGGGGTGAAATACATGGGGAAATCCTATAGGGGGTAAAACCAAATTAGGTTCAGGGTTACGCCCCCTTAAGTTCGGATTGGAAACCGATGTCGCCAACGGATTCCTAGCCCATCGGTATTGTTAGGAGGGAGTCGACTTTTCGAACCCACCCCTATCTACGCTTCCGGGTGAAATACATGGGGAAATCCCATGGGGGAAAAAACCAAATTAGGGTTAGGGTTACGCCCCCTTGAATTTAGATTGGAAAACCGACATTGCCAACGGATTCCTAGCCCATCGGTATGGTTAGGAGGGGGTCGACTTTTCGAACACACCCCTATCTACGCTTCCAGGTGAAATACATGGGGAAATTGTGTCCAGGAGTTCCTGAATCTTGAAGTACTTCTTACCAGGAGTACTGACTTCATTAGTTTCCACCCATTGCTTCTTGTTCTGCCATCAGATGCTTTGGAGAGGTGGAAGGGACCTTGGAGGTCATCTAGTCCAACCCCGCTGCTCAAGCAGGGGACCTTATACCCTGTCAGACAAATGGTTTTCCAGTCTCTTTTTAAAAACACATCCAGTGTTGGGGCATCCATAACTTCTGGTGGCAAGCTTGGCTGGCACGTGGCACATGGCATGTGAACCTAGAACCCAACCTAGAACTTAGAACCTAGGACCTGGAACTTTGAACTTTGAACTTTGATTTGATTTAATTTTGGCTCGTGGCTCAAAATTAAATTAAATTTTGGCTCGTGGCTCATTGCTCGGGCATTATGGACTAGTGACTCCTTCTCAGTTATCCTCAAAGGGGAGGATCCAATATACAGTGAATTGCAAGGGCTTGAGCAGCGGGGTTGGACTAGATGACCTCCAAGGTGCCTTCCAACTCTCCAAAACACCTGATAGCAGAACAAGAAGCAATGGGTGAACAAGAACCAATGGATTCCTCACCTATCTGTATGGTTAAGAGGGGGCTGACTTTTCCAAGCCATTAAAAGGTCATATATGTTGGCAAAAGTTCATGTAGGTCGGCAGGTGCAACTTTACAGTTGAGCCAACTGAACCATGAACCATGTTTCAAATAAAGGCAGACAAGCAGGAGTCATGACCCAGCTATTTACATATAGAGCTCGTGGATGTATACACTACCTATCTACCTACCTACCTTGTCTGAAATGGTATAAGGTTCCTGCCCACGCAGGGGGTTGGACTAGAAGACCTACAAACTCCCTTTTATTGCTTTTTGTTCTGCCCTCAGGTGCTTTGGAGAATAGCTTGACTCCCTCTTCTTTGTGGCAACCTCTGAGATATTACAAGATATCACAGATATAGATAGATAGATAGATAGATAGATAGATAGATAGATAGATAGATAGATAGATAGATAGATAGATAGATAGATAGATAGATAGATAGAAAGAAAGAAAGAAAGAAAGAAAGAGGAAGGAAGGAAGGAAGGAAGGAAGGAAGGAATATATTTACTACATGAAATGTTATTGCTTTTTGCCAACTTCTGGTATGTATGTATGTATGTATGTATGTATGTATGTATGTATGTATGTATGTATGTATATACACACACACACACACACAGAGAGAGAAAGTAGGGAGGGTGTGTGTGTGTGTGTAGTCAGGTAGGTAGAAGGATAGAGAGAGAGAGAGAGAGAAATGGAGAAATACAGTAGGTAGGTAGAAAGAGAGAGAGAGGGAGATTAGGTAGGTAGGTTGATGTTCTCAGGTTCTCCTTGTAGGTCTTCTAGTCCGACCCCCTGCGTGGGCAGGAACCTTATACCATTTCAGACAAATGGCTATCTAACATCTTTTTAAAGTCTTCCAGGGTTGGGGCATTCACAACTTCTGGAGGCAAGCTGTTCCATTGGTGGAATGCATACAATACAGGCAAATCATGCATACAATACAGGCAAATAAAATATATTTACTACATGAAATGTTATTGCTTCATTTAAACCTTTGAGGCAAGAAGAAGAGCCTGTATTGTAGGTAGGTAAGTAAGTAGGTAAAGGGATATATAGAGAGAGAAATAGAGAGGGAAAGAGAAATACAGTAGGTAGGTAGGGAGAGTGTCTGTGTAGGTAGGTAGGTAGGTAGGTAGGTAGATAAAACGGGAGAGAAAGAAATATAGTAGGTATGTAGGGGGAGGAGAATGTGTGTGTGTGTGTAGGTAGGTAGAAGGATAGAGAGAGAAATAGAAAGAGAGAGAGAAATACAATAGGTATGTAGGGGGAGAGGGAGAATGTGTGTGTACTGTAGGTAGGTAGAAGGATGAGAGAGAAATAGAGAGAAATACAGTAGGTAGGATGGGAGAGAGAGAGTGTGTGTGTAGGTAGAAGTGTATATATATATAGGGACCACCTTTGGTGGGAAGGTAACAGCATTCTGTGTGCCTTTGGTGTTTAGTCATGCCGGCCATATGACCACAGAGATGTCTTTGTGTGTGTGTGTGTGTGTGTGTGTGTGTGTGTGAGTGTGTGTGTGTGTTTGTATGTATGTGTATGTATGTATGTATGTATGTATGTATGTATGTATGTATGTATATGAAATGGGCCTAACAGGAAGCTGTAACAAAATATCCACTTCATCAATAAAGTCCTGTAGAAGGGATGATGTAATCAGGGATACTGGTTAGCTCAAGGCATAGAGAAGCCTGCTTCGAATGCTGGAGAGCACCAGTTCAAATCCCTGTAGGGAAGTATGGCCAGCTGACGAGGGCTAAGGAGCCCGAAATGGATCCATCCTGGTCTCTTAATTAATTATTATTAATCATCCCTTAAAGAAATTTAACACATATCTAAAAAGACAGCAGCAATTTAATAGGTCTCTGTCTGGATGGTCTCTAGGTTGAGTCGAAGGACAGAGAAGGATGACAAGTTTGTCTCCTCCCTTGAAATGGGCCTAACAGGAAGCTGTAACAAAATATCCACTTCATCAATAAAGTCCTGTAGAAGGGATGATGTAATCAGGGATACTGGTTAGCTCAAGGCATAGAGAAGCCTGCTTCGAATGCTGGAGAGCACCAGTTCAAATCCCTGTAGGGAAGTATGGCCAGCTGACGAGGGCTAAGGAGCCCGAAATGGATCCATCCTGGTCTCTTAATTAATTATTATTAATCATCCCTTAAAGAAATTTAACATATATATATATATATATATTATATATATATATATACACACACACACACACACACACACACACACAGAGAGAGAAAGTAGGGAGGGTGTGTGTGTGTTTGTGTGTGTGTAGTCAGGTAGGTAGAAGGATAGAGAGAGAGAGAGAGAGAGAAATGGAGAAATACAGTAGGTAGGTAGAAAGAGAGAGGGGGGGAGATTAGGTAGGTAGGTTGATGTTCTCAGGTGTATTTATTTATGTCCTGCAGAAGGAAATCGCAGACAAACCTTAAAACGTCGTTTCTGCTTGCTCAGAAAAAGTTAGAGCCTTCCGAAAGGTTGGGAGGGGGGAGCCTTTGCACTCGGCAAACTTCCAAAACAGCCCATTTCTCTGTGAAAATGAGGCTGTTTTTTTTTTTTTTAAATAAAAAGCATACGTAGCCTTGGGGGGGGGCTTGCAGAATGCTCCTTGGGGGATGGGGGGGAACAAAAAAACCGCCCCATTTATCACGAAAACGGGCCATTTTTGGGTCAAATAAATTGCATGCATAGTCCTATGGAGGCTTATAGAGTGCTGCTGGGGGCTGGGGAGGGCAGAAATTAGCCTCAAACGGGCCGTTTCCCCCTCCCCCAGCCCCCAGCAGCACTCTATAAGCCTCCATAGGACTATGCATGCAGTTTTATTGTTTTATTAAGGCGCTTCTTGCCTCAAAGGTTTACATGCAATACAATAAAACAATAGCAGAGTTGGAAGGGACCTTGTAGGTCTTCTAGTCCAACTACCTATCTACCTAACTATCTACAATACAGGCTCTTCTTCTTGCCTCAAAGGTTTAAATGAAGCAATAACATTTCATGTAGTAAATATATTTTATTTGCCTACAATTAACCTCTGGAATAGCTAGTTGTGAATGCCCCAACCCTGGAAGACTTTAAAAAGATGTTAGATAGCCATTTGTCTGAAATGGTATAAGGTTCCTGCCCAAGCAGGGGGTTGGACTAGAAGACCTACAAGGTCCCTTCCAAATCTGCTATTGTATTACTGTATTGTTTTATTAAGGCTTTTCTTGCCTCAAAGGTTTACATGCAATACAATAAAACAATAGCATATATATATATATACATACATACATACATACATACATACACACACACACACACACACACACACACACACACACACACAAAGCTGAAGAGCCAGCGCTGTCCAAAGACATCTCTGTGGTCATATGGCCGGCATGACTAAACACCAAAGGCACACAGAATGCTGTTACCTTCCCATCAAAGGTGGTCCCTATATATATATACACTTCTACCTACACACACTCTCTCTCTCTCCTATCCTACCTACTGTATTTCTCTCTATTTCTCTCTCATCATTCTACCTACCTACAGTACACACACATTCTCCCTCTCCCCCTACATACCTATTGTATTTCTCTCTCTCTTTCTATTTCTCTCTCTATCTTTCTACCTACCTACCTACACACACACACATTCTCCTCCCCCTACATACCTACTATATTTCTTTCTCTCCTGTTTTATCTACCTACCTACCTACCTACCTATCTACACAGACACTCTCTCTCCCTACTTACCTACTGTATTTCTCTTTCCCTCTCTATTTCTCTCTCTCTCTATCCCTTTACCTACTTACCTACCTACCTACAATACAGGCTCTTCTTCTTGCCTCAAAGGTTTAAATGAAGCAATAACATTTCATGTAGTAAATATATTTTATTTGCCTGTATTGTATGCATTATTTGCCTGTATTGTATGCATTCCACCAATGGGTGGAAACTAATCAAGGAGAGAAGCAACTTAGAACTAAGGAGAAATTTCCTGACAGTTAGAACAATTAACCTCTGGAACAGCTTGCCTCCAGAAGTTGTGAATGCCTCAACCCTGGAAGACTTTAAAAAGATGTTAGATAGCCATTTGTCTGAAATGGTATAAGGTTCTTGCCCACGCAGGGGGTTGGACTAGAAGACCTACAAGGTCCCTTCCAACTCTGCTATTGTATTATTGTATTGTTTTATTAAGGCTCTTCTTGCCTCAAAGGTTTACATGCAATACAATAAAACAATAGCAGAGTTGCTTTTAAGTGTCTGTCTACCCGTTGTATTTCTTGCTTTCTCCCTCTACCTACCTACCTGCCTACCTACCTACCTACCTTGTCTGAAATGGTATAAGGTTCCTGCCCACGTAGGGAGTTGGACTAGGACCTACAAGGTCCCTTCCAACTCTGCTATTGTATTATTGTATTGTTTTATTAAGGCGCTTCTTGCCTCAAAGGTTTACATGCATTATTTACCTGTATTGTATGCATTCCACCAATGGGTGGAAACTAATCAAGGAGAGAAGCAACTTAGAACTAAGGAGAAATTTCCTGACAGTTAGAACAATTAACCTCTGGAACAGCTTGCCTCTGGAAGTGGTGAATGCCCCAACCCTGGAAGACTTTAAAACGATGTTAGATAGCCATTTGTCTGAAATGGTATAAGGTTCCTGCCCACGCAGGGGGTCGGACTAGAAGACCTACAAGGAGAACCTGAGAACATCAACCTACCTACCTAATCTCCCTCTCTCTCTCTTTCTACCTACCTACTGTATTTCTCCATTTCTCTCTCTCTCTCTCTCCTTCTACCTACCTGACTACACACACACACACACACACACACACCATCCCTACTTTCTCTGTGTGTGTGTGTGTGTGTGTGTGTGTGAATATATATATATATATATATACACATACATACATACATACATACATATATATATATACATACATACATACACACACACACATATATACATACATACATACACACACACACGCACACAAAGCTGAAGAACCAGCGCTGTCCAAAGACATCTCTGTGGTCATGTGGCCGGCATGACTAAACACCAAAGGCACACAGAATGCTGTTACCTTCCCACCAAAGGTGGTCCCTATATATATATACACTTCTACCTACACACACACACTCTCTCTCCCATCCTACCTACTGTATTTCTCTCTATTTCTCTCTCATCCTTCTACCTACCTACAGTACACACACATTCTCCCTCTCCCCCTACATACCTATTGTATTTCTCTCTCTCTTTCTATTTCTCTCTCTATCCTTCTACCTACCTACACACACACGCACTCTCCCTACCTACCTACTGTATTTCTCTATCTTTCTATTTCTCTCTCTATCTTTCTACCTACCTACCTACACACACACACATTCTCCTCCCCCTACATACCTACTATATTTCTTTCTCTCCCGTTTTATCTACCTACCTACCTACACAGACACTCTCTCTCCCTACCTACCTACTGTATTTCTCTTTCCCTCTCTATTTCTCTCTCTATATATCCCTTTACCTACTTACCTACCTACCTACAATACAGGCTCTTCTTCTTGCCTCAAAGGTTTAAATGAAGCAATAACATTTCATGTAGTAAATATATTTTATTTGCCTGTATTGTATGCATTATTTGCCTGTATTGTATGCATTCCACCAATGGGTGGAAACTAATCAAGGAGAGAAGCAACTTAGAACTAAGGAGAAATTTCCTGACAGTTAGAACAATTAACCTCTGGAACAGCTTGCCTCTGGAAGTGGTGAATGCCCCAACCCTGGAAGACTTTAAAAAGATGTTAGATAGCCATTTGTCTGAAATGGTATAAGGTTCCTGCCCACGCAGGGGGTCGGACTAGAAGACCTACAAGGAGAACCTGAGAACATCAACCTACCTACCTAATCTCCCTCTCTCTCTCTTTCTACCTACCTACTGTATTTCTCCATTTCTCTCTCTCTCTCTCTCTCTCCTTCTACCTACCTGACTACACACACACACACACACACCCTCCCTACTTTCTGTGTGTGTGTGTGTGTGTGTGTGTGTGTGAATATATATATATATATACACATACATACATACATACATACATATATATATATACATACATACATACACACACACACATATATACATACATACATACACACACACACGCACACAAAGCTGAAGAACCAGCGCTGTCCAAAGACATCTCTGTGGTCATGTGGCCGGCATGACTAAACACCAAAGGCACACAGAATGCTGTTACCTTCCCACCAAAGGTGGTCCCTATATATATATACACTTCTACCGACACACACACACTCTCTCTCCCATCCTACCTACTGTATTTCTCTCTATTTCTCTCTCATCCTTCTACCTACCTACAGTACACACACATTCTCCCTCTCCCCCTACATACCTATTGTATTTCTCTCTCTCTTTCTATTTCTCTCTCTATCCTTCTACCTACCTACACACACACGCACTCTCCCTACCTACCTACTGTATTTCTCTATCTTTCTATTTCTCTGTCTATCTTTCTACCTACCTACCTACACACACACACATTCTCCTCCCCCTACATACCTACTATATTTCTTTCTCTCCCGTTTTATCTACCTACCTACCTACACAGACACTCTCTCTCCCTACCTACCTACTGTATTTCTCTTTCCCTCTCTATTTCTCTCTCTATATATCCCTTTACCTACTTACCTACCTACCTACAATACAGGCTCTTCTTCTTGCCTCAAAGGTTTAAATGAAGCAATAACATTTCATGTAGTAAATATATTTTATTTGCCTGTATTGTATGCATTATTTGCCTGTATTGTATGCATTCCACCAATGGGTGGAAACTAATCAAGGAGAGAAGAAACTTAGAACTAAGGAGAAATTTCCTGACAGTTAGAACAATTAACCTCTGGAACAGCTTGCCTCTGGAAGTGGTGAATGTCCCAACCCTGGAAGACTTTAAAAAGATGTTAGATAGCCATTTGTCTGAAATGGTATAAGGTTCCTGCCCACGCAGGGGGTCGGACTAGAAGACCTACAAGGAGAACCTGAGAACATCAACCTACCTACCTAATCTCCCTCCCTCTCTCTTTCTACCTACCTACTGTATTTCTCCATTTCTCTCTCTCTCTCTCTCTATCCTTCTACCTACCTGACTACACACACACAACACACACACCCTCCCTACTTTCTGTGTGTGTGTGTGTGTGTGTGTGTGTGTGTGTATATACACATACATACATACATACATACATACATACATACATATATATATATATATATACATACATACATACACACACACACACATATATACATACATACATACACACACACACACACAAAGCTGAAGAACCAGCGCTGTCCAAAGACATCTCTGTGGTCATGTGGCCGGCATGACTAAACACCAAAGGCACACAGAATGCTGTTACCTTCCCACCAAAGATGGTCCCTATATATATATACACTTCTACCTACACACACACTCTCTCTCTCCCATCCCACCTACTGTATTTCTCTCTATTTCTCTCTCATCCTTCTACCTACCTACAATACACACACATTCTCCCTCTCCCCCTACATACTTATTGTATTTCTCTCTCTCTTTCTATTTCTCTCTCTATCCTTCTACCTACCTACACACACACACACACTCCCTACCTACCTACTGTATTTCTCTATCTTTCTATTTCTCTCTCTATCTTTCTACCTACCTACCTACACACACACATTCTCCTCCCCCTACATACCTACTATATTTCTTTCTCTCCCGTTTTATCTACCTACCTACCTACCTACCTACACAGACACTCTCTCTCCCTACCTACCTACTGTATTTCTCTTTCCCTCTCTATTTCTCTCTCTATATATCCCTTTACCTACTTACCTACCTACCTACAATACAGGCTCTTCTTCTTGCCTCAAAGGTTTATATACGAGACCGCCTCCTGCCCCATACATCTCTTCGTCCGGTCCGCTCCCACAGAGCGGGCCTACTCCGGGTGCCGTCGGCCGGGCAATGCCGGCTGGCGACACCCAGGGGAAGAGCCTTCTCTGTGGCGGGCCCGGCCCTCTGGAACGACCTACCCCCCGACCTTCGCACCACCTCGGACCTCCGCCTCTTCCGCCAACGTCTTAAGACGTACTTATTCCAACAAGCCGGCCTAGGATAGCCCCCCGCGTCTGACTTTTAAATATGTTACCTTCCCATCAAAGGTGGTCCCTATATATATATACACTTCTACCTACACACACTCTCCCTCTCCCCCTACATACCTATTGTATTTCTCTCCCTCTTTCTATTTCTCTCTCTATCCTTCTACCTACCTACACACACACACTCTCTCCCTACCTAACTACTGTATTTCTCTATCTTTCTATTTCTCTCTCTATCTTTCTACCTACCTACCTACACACACACACATTCTCCTCCCTCTACATACCTACTATATTTCTTTCTCTCCCATTTTATCCGACCGGTTTGAACCAGTTTGAACCAGTTCCGACCGGTTTGAACCGGTTCCGACCGGTTTGAACTATTAAGCAGTGGAACAGCTTGCCACCAGAAGTTATGGATGCCCCAAAACTGGATGTGTTTTTAAGAAGAGACTGGAAAGCCATTTGTCTTACACGGTATAGGAAATTTCCTTCCTTCCTTCCTTCCTTCCTTCCTTCCTTCCTTCCTTCCTTCCTTCCTTCCTTCCTCTATCTATCTATCTATCTATCTATCTCTATCTATCTATCTATCTATCTATCTATCTATCTATCTATCTATCTATCTATCTATTTATCTATCTATCTATTTCTTTCTCTCCCGTTTTATCTACCTACCTACCTACCTACCTACACAGACACTCTCCCTACCTACCTACTGTATTTCTCTTTCCCTTTCTATTTCTCTCTCTCTATATCCCTTTACCTACTTACCTACCTACCTACAATACAGGCTCTTCTTCTTGCCTCAAACGTTTAAATGAAGCAATAACATTTCATGTAGTAAATATATTTTATTTGCCTGTATTGTATGCATTATTTGCCTGTATTGTATGCATTCCACCAATGGGTGGAAACTAATCAAGGAGAGAAGCAACTTAGAACTAAGGAGAAATTTCCTGACAGTTAGAACAATTAACCTCTGGAACAGCTTGCTTCCAGAAGTTGTGAATGCCCCAACCCTGGAAGGCCTTAAAAAGATGTTAGATAGCCATTTGTCTGAAATGGTATATGGTTCCTGCCCACGCAGGGGGTTGGACTAGAAGACCTACAAGGTCCCTTCCAACTCTGCTATTGTATTATTGTATTGTTTTATTAAGGCTCTTCTTGCCTCAAAGGTTTACATGCAATACAATAAAACAATAGCAGAGTTGCTTTTAAGTGTCTGTCTACCTATTGTATTTCTTGCTTTCTCCCTCTACCTACCTACCTATCTACCTACTTACCTACGTACCTTGTCTGAGAATTCCCATTGGTTCCATCATAGGAAGAAGCGCTGCGAAGAGGAGAGTCGCCCCCCATAGCCTGTACCCGTGGTGAAATTCAAAATTTTCCCCTAATGTTTTGTGGGTGTGATCAATCAATCAGAATAGAGCACCCTCTCTGGTTAGGTAGGTAGGTAGGTAGGTAGAGGGACAAATCAAGAAATACAATAGGTAGACAGACACTTAAAAGCAACATATTGTATCTCAAAGAAAACATTTGCAAAAAGCAATAACATTTCATGTAGTAAATATATTTTATTTGCCTGTATTGTATGCATTTCACCAATGGGTGGAAACTAATCAAGGAGATAGATAGATAGATAGATAGATAGATAGATAGATAGATAGATAGATGGATGGATGGATGGATGGATGGATGGATGGATGGATGGATGGATGGATGGATGGATGGATGGATGGATGGATAGATAGATAGATAGATAGATAGATAGATAGATAGATAGATAGATAGATAGATAGATAGATAGATAGATAGATAGATAGATAGATAGATACATAGATAGATACATAGATAGATAGATACATAGATAGATAGATGAAGGAAGGAAGGAAGGAAGGAAGGAAGGAAGGAAGGAAGGAAGGAAATTTCCTATACCCTGTAAGACAAATGGTTTTCCAGTCTCTTCTTAAAAACACATCCAGTGTTGGGGCATCCATAACTTCTGGTGGCAAGCTGTTCCACTGCTTAATAGTTCAAACCGGTCGGAACCGGTTCAAACCGGTCGGAACCGGTTCAAACTGGTTCAAACCGGTCGGAACCGGTTCAAACCAGTCGGACCCGGTTCAAACCGTTCGGAACCGGTTCAAACCGGTTCAAACCAATCGGAACCGGTTGAAACCGGTTCAAACCGGTCGGAACTGGTTCAAACCCGTCGGAACCGGTTCAAACCGGTTCAAACCGGTCGGAACCGGTTCAAGCCGGTTCAAACCAGTCAGAACCGGTTTAAACTGGTTCAAACTGGTTGCAACTGGTCAGAACCGGTTTAAACCGGTTGGAACCGGAACTGGTTGGAACCGGTTCAAACCGGTTGGAACCGGTCAGGACCGGTTCAAACTGGTCGATACCAGTTTAAACCAGTCAGAACCGGTTCAAACCGGTTGGAACCAGTTCAAACCAGTCAGAACCGGTTCAAACCAGTTGGAACTGGTTCAAACCAGTTGGAACCGGTTCAAACCGGTCGGAAGTGGTTCAAACCGGTCAGAACCGGTTCAAACCGGTTCCGACCGGTTTGAACCGGTTCCAACTGGTTCCAACCGGTTTGAACTGCTTTGAACCTGTTTGAACCGGTTCCGACTGGTTTGAATCGGTCTGAACCGGTTTGAACCGGTTCTGATCGGTTTGAACCGGTTTGAACTGGTTTGGACCAGTTTGGACCGGTTTGAAATAGTTCCGACCAGTACAAACCGGTACAAACCAGTCTGAACCGGTACGAACTGATACAAACCCCCCCAAAAGCCAAGAGATGTGGACCACGGACCAAAAGGGAGGCTCCTTATCTCTTAGGTTGGGCAAGAAGGTACTGGACCAAGATGGAGCTGGGAAAAACAAGAAGAACAAGAACTCACCAATTGCCTCTATTTGGGTGGGAGATCCGGTGGTGGGGCCAGAGACTGGCCAGAGACAGCACCGCTGAAGGAGTCACTGAACCCATAGACCTCCATCAGGTGCTTATTCTTTTGCTGATAGATGTGCTCATTTTGTGGGGTCTGGTAGGCTGAGGTTCAGAATAGTCTTCCACAAACTGCATGTAAGCCAACACTGCAGGAGAGAGAGGATGGACACATGGACCTCAGTGAGATGCTCAAGAGAAACCTTTTCTATGTTTACAATAGCAGAGTTGGAATGGACCTTGACTCCCTCTTCTTTGTGGCAACCTCTGAGATAGCTCTATTCTGATTGATTGATCTACATTAACTCTATTCTAAGTTGCTTCTCTCCTGGGTTAGTTTCCACCCATTGCTTTTTGTTCTGCCCTCAGGTGCTTTGGAGAATAGCTTGACTCCCTCTTCTTTGTGGTAACCTCTGAGATATTAGAAGATATCTCAGATATAGATAGATAGATAGATGGATGCATGGATGCATGGATGCATGGATGCATGGATGCATGGATGCATGGATGGATGGATGGATGGATGGATGGATAGATAGATAGATAGATGAAAGAAGGAAGGAAGGAAGGAAGGAAGGACGGACGAAAGAAAGAAAGAAAGAAAGAAAGAAAGAACGAGGAAGGAAGGAAGGAAGGAAGGAAGGAAGGAAGGAAGGAACACAGTTGGTAGGTAGGTAGAGGAAGATAGCAAGAAATACAATAGGTAGACAGACACTTAAAAGCAACATATTGTATCTCAAAGAAAACATTTGCAAAAAGCAATAACATTTCATGTAGTAAATATATTTTATTTGCCTGTATTGTATGCATTATTTGCCTGTATTGTATACACACACAGACACAAAACTGAAGAACCAGCGCTGTCCAAAGACATCTCTGTGGTCATGTGGCCGGCATGACTAAACACCAAAGGCACACAGAATGCTGTTACCTTCCCACCAAAGGTCCCTATATATATATACACTTCTACCTAAACACACACTCTCTCTCCCCCATCCTACCTACTGTATTTCTCTCTATTTCTCTCTCATCCTTCTACCTACCTACAGTACACACACATTCTCCCTCTCCCCCTACATACCTATTGTATTTCTCTCTCTCTTTCTATTTCTCTCTCTATCCTTCTACCTACCTACACACACACACTCTCTCCCTACCTACCTACTGTATTTCTCTATCTTTCTATTTCTCTCTCTATCTTTCTACCTACCTACCTACACACACACACATTCTCCTCCCCCTACATACCTACTATATTTCTTTCTCTCCCGTTTTATCTACCTACCTACCTACCTACCTACACAGACACTCTCTCTCCCTACCTACCTACTGTATTTCTCTTTCCCTCTCTATTTCTCTCTCTATATATCCCTTTACCTACTTACCTACCTACCTACAATACAGGCTCTTCTTCTTGCCTCAAAGGTTTATATACGAGACCGCCTCCTGCCCCATACATCTCTTCGTCCGGTCCGCTCCCACAGAGCGGGCCTACTCCGGGTGCCGTCGGCCGGGCAATGCCGGCTGGCGACACCCAGGGGAAGAGCCTTCTCTGTGGCGGGCCCGGCCCTCTGGAACGACCTACCCCCCGACCTTCGCACCACCTCGGACCTCCGCCTCTTCCGCCAACGTCTTAAGACGTACTTATTCCAACAAGCCGGCCTAGGATAGCCCCCCGCGTCTGACTTTTAAATATAAATTATAATTTGGTTACGGTTTTAATAACGGGTTTTAGCACGGGTGAATTAATTTAATATATTTTTAATTGATGTATATTGTATTTATGGTTTTATATAATGCCTGTGCGCCGCCCTGGGTCCTAACAAGGAGAAGGGCGGGGTATAAATTTAATAAAATAAATAAATAAATAAATAAATAAATAAATGAAGCAATAACATTTCATGTAATAAATATATTTTATTTGCCTGTATTGTATGCATTATTTGCCTGTATTGTATGCATTCCACCAATGTGTGGAAACTAATCAAGGAGAAAAGCAACTTAGAACTAAGGAGAAATTTCCTGACAGTTAGAACAATTAACCTCTGGAACAGCTTGCCTCCAGAAGTTGTGAATGCCTCAACCCTGGAAGACTTTAAAAAGATGTTAGATAGCCATTTGTCTGAAATGGTATAAGGTTCCTGCCCACGCAGGGGGTTGGACTAGAAGACCTACAAGGTCCCTTCCAACTCTGCTATTGTATTATTGTATTGTTTTATTAAGGCTCTTCTTGCCTCAAAGGTTTACATGCAATACAATAAAACAATAGCAGAGTTGCTTTTAAGTGTCTGTCTACCCGTTGTATTTCTTGCTTTCTCCCTCTACCTACCTACCTGCCTACCTACCTATCTTGTCTGAAATGGTATAAGGTTCCTGCCCACGCAGGGAGTTGGACTAGAAGACCTACAAGGTCCCTTCCAACTCTGCTATTGTATTATTGTATTGTTTTATTAAGGCGCTTTTTGCCTTACATGCATTATTTACCTGTATTGTATGCATTCCACCAATGGGTGGAAACTAATCAAGGAGAGAAGCAACTTAGAACTAAGGAGAAATTTCCTGACAGTTAGAACAATTAACCTCTGGAACAGCTTGCCTCCGGAAGTGGTGAATGCCCCAACCCTGGAAGACTTTAAAAAGATGTTAGATAGCCATTTGTCTGAAATGGTATAAGGTTCCTGCCAACGCAGGGGGTCGGACTAGAAGACCTACAAGGAGAACCTGAGAACATCAACCTACCTACCTAATCTCCCTCTCTCTCTCTTTCTACCTACCTACTGTATTTCTCCATTTCTCTCTCTCTCTCTCTCTATCCTTCTACCTACCTGACTACACACACACACACACACACACACACTCCCTACTTTCTGTGTGTGTGTGTGTGTGTGTGTGTGTGTGTGTATACATACATACATACATACATACATACATACATACATACCAGAAGTTGGCAAAAAGCAATAACATTTCATGTAGTAAATATATTCCTTCCTTCCTTCCTTCCTTCCTTCCTTCCTTCCTTCCTCTTTCTTTCTTTCTTTCTTTCTTTCTTTCTTTCTTTCTTTCTTTCTTTCTTTCTTTCTTTCTTTCTTTCTTTCTATCTATCTATCTATCTATCTATCTATCTATCTATCTATCTATCTATCTATCTATCTATCTATCTAATCTGTGATATCTTGTAATATCTCAGAGGTTGCCACAAAGAATAGGGAGTCAAGCTATTCTCCAAAGCACCTGAGGGCAGAACAAAAAGCAATAAAAGGGAGTTTGTAGGTCTTCTAGTCCACCCCCCTGCGTGGGCAGGAACCTTATACCATTTCAGACAAGGTAGGTAGGTAGATAGGTAGTGTATACATCCACGAGCTCTATATGTAAATAGCTGGGTCATGACTCCTGCTTGTCTGCCTTTATTTGAAACATTGTTCATGGTTCAGTTGGCTCAACTGTAAAGTTGCACCTGCCGACCTACATGAACTTTTGCCAACATATATGACCTTTTAATGGCTTGGAAAAGTCAGCCCCCTCTTAACCATACTGATAGGTGAGGAATCCATTTGTTCTTGTTCACCCATTGCTTCTTGTACTGCCATCAGGTGTTTTGGAGAGTTGGAAGGCACCTTGGATGTCATCTAGTCCAACCCCGCTGCTCAAGCCCTTGCAATTCACTGTATATTGGATCCTCCGCTTTGAGGATAACTGAGAAGGAGTCACTAGTCCATAATGCCCGAGCAACGAGCCACGAGCCAAAATTTAATTTAATTTTGAGCCACGAGCCAAAATTAAATCAAATCAAAGTTCAAAGTTCAAAGTTCCAGGTCCTAGGTTCTAAGTTCTAGGTTGGGTTCTAGGTTCACATGCCATGTGCCACGTGCCAAGCCAAGCTTGCCACCAGAAGTTATGGATGCCCCAACACTGGATGTGTTTTTAAAAAGAGACTGGAAAACCATTTGTCTGACAGGGTATAAGGTCCCCTGCTTGAGCAGCGGGGTTGGACTATATGACCTCCAAGGTCCCTTCCACCTCTCCAAAGCACCTGATAGCAGAACAAGAAGCAATGGGTGGAAACTAATGAAGTCAGTACTCCTGGTAAGAAGTACTTCAAGATTCAGGAACTCCTGGACACAATTTCCCCATGTATTTCACCTGGAAGTGTAGAGGGGTGTGGGTTTGAAATGCCGACCCTCTCCTAACCATACCAATGGGCTAGGAATCCATTGGCAATGTCGGTTTTCCAATCCAAATTCAAAGGGGCGTAACCCTAACCCTAATTTGGTTTTTTCCCCTATAGGATTTCCCCATGTATTTCACCCGGAAGCGTAGAGGGGTGTGGGTTTGAAATGCCGACCCTCTCCTAACCATACTAATGGGCTAGGAATCCATTGGCGACATCGGTTTTCCAATCCGAATTCAAGGGGGCGTAACCCTAACCCTAATTTGTTTTTTTTCCCCATGGGATTTCCCCATGTATTTCACCTGGAAGTGTAGAGGAGTGTGGGTTTGGAATGCCGATCCTCTCCTAACCATACCGATGGGCTAGGAATCCATTGGCAATGTCGGTTGTCCAATCCGAATTCAAGGGGGCGTAACCCTAACCCTAATTTGGTTTTTCCCCCTATAGGATTTCCCCATGTATTTCACCCGGAAGCGTAGAGGGGTGTGGGTTTGAAATGCCGACCCTCTCCTAACCATACCGATGGGCTAGGAATCCATTGGCGACATCGGTTTTCCAATCCGAATTCAAGGGGCCGTAACCCTAACCCTAATTTGGTGTCAGAACCGGTTCAAACCGGTCGGAACCAGTTCAAACCAGTCAGAACCGGTTCAAACCGGTTGGAACCGGTTCAAACCAGTTGGAACCGGTTCAAACCGGTCGGAACCGGTTCAAACCAGTTGGAACCGGTCAGAACCGGTTCAAACCGGTTCCGACCGGTTTGAACTGCTTTGAACCTGTTTGAACCGGTTCCGACTGGTTTGAATCGGTCTGAACCGGTTCAAACTCCCTGCGTGGGCAGGAACCTTATACCATTTCAGACAAGGTAGGTAGGTAGGTAGGCAGGTAGGTAGGTAGAGGGAGAAAGCAAGAAATACAACGGGTAGACAGACACTTAAAAGCAACTCTGCTATTGTTTTATTGTATTGCATGTAAACCTTTGAGGCAAGAAGAGCCTTAATAAAACAATACAATAATACAATAGCAGAGTTGGAAGGGACCTTGTAGGTCTTCTAGTCGAACCCCCTGCGTGGGCAGGAACCTTATACCATTTCAGACAAATGGCTATCTAACATCTTTTTAAAGTCTTCCAGGGTTGAGGCATTCACAACTTCTGGAGGCAAGCTGTTCCAGAGGTTAATTGTTCTAACTGTCAGGAAATTTCTCCTTAGTTCTAAGTTGCTTCTCTCCTTGATTAGTTTCCACCCATTGGTGGAATGCATACAATACAGGCAAATAATGCATACAATACAGGCAAATAAAATATATTTACTACATGAAATGTTATTGCTTCATTTAAACGTTTGAGGCAAGAAGAAGAGCCTGTATTGTACGTAGGTAGGTAAGTAGGTAAAGGGATAGAGAGAGAGAGAAATAGAGAGGGAAAGAGAAATACAGTAGGTAGGTAGGGAGAGTGTCTGTGTAGGTAGGTAGGTAGGTAGATAAAATGGGAGAGAAAGAAATATAGTAGGTATGTAGGGGGAGGAGAATGTGTGCGTGTGTAGGTAGGTAGGTAGAAAGATAGAGAGAGAAATAGAAAGATAGAGAAATACAGTAGGTAGGTAGGGAGAGAGTGTGTGTGTGTAGGTAGGTAGAAGGATAGAAAGAGAAATAGAAAGAGAGAGAGAAATACAGTAGGTATGTAGGGGGAGAGGGAGAATGTGTGTGTACTGTAGGTAGGTGGAAGGATGAGAGAGAAATAGAGAGAAATACAGTAGGTAGGATGGGAGAGAGAGAGTGTGTGTGTAGGTAGAAGTGTATATATATATAGGTGCCACCTTTGATGGGAAGGTAACAGCATTCTGTGTTCCTTTGGTGTTTAGTCATGCCGGCCATATGACCATAGAGATGTCTTTGGACAGCGCTGGCTCTTCAGCTGTGTGTGTGTGTGTGTGTGTGTGTGTATATGTATGTATGTATGTATGTATGTATGTATGTATGTGTGTATATATATATATATATATATACACACACACACACACACAGAAAGTAGGGAGGGTGTGTGTGTGTGTGTGTGTGTGTGTAGTCAGGTAGGTAGAAGGATAGAGAGAGAGAGAGAAATGGAGAAATACAGTAGGTAGGTAGAATGAGAGAGAGAGGGAGATTAGGTAGGTAGGTTGGTGTTCTCAGGTTCTCCTTGTAGGTCTTCTAGTCCGACCCCCTGCGTGGGCAGGAACCTTATACCATTTCAGACAAATGGCTATCTAACATCTTTTTAAAGTCTTCCAGGGTTGGGGCATTCACCACTTCCGGAGGCAAGCTGTTCCAGAGTTTAATTGTTCTAACTGTCAGGAAATTTCTCCTTAGTTCCAAGTTGCTTCTCTCCTTGATTAGTTTCCACCCATTGGTGGAATGCATACAATACAGGTAAATAATGCATGTAAACCTTTGAGGCAAGAAGCGCCTTAATAAAACAATACAATAATACAATAGCAGAGTTGGAAGGGACCTTGTAGGTCTTCTAGTCCAACTCCCTGTGTGGGCAGGAACCTTATACCATTTCAGACAAGGTAGGTAGGTAGGTAGGCAGGTAGGTAGGTAGAGGGAGAAAGCAAGAAATACAACGGGTAGACAGACACTTAAAAGCAACTCTGCTATTGTTTTATTGTATTGCAGGTAAACCTTTGAGGCAAGAAGAGCCTTAATAAAACAATACAATAATACAATAGCAGAGTTGGAAGGGACCTTGTAGGTCTTCTAGTCCAACCCCCTGCGTGGGCAGGAACCTTATACCATTTCAGACAAATGGCTATCTAACATCTTTTTAAAGTCTTCCAGGGTTGGGGCATTCACAACTTCTGGAGGTAAGCTCTTCCAGAGGTTAATTGTTCTAACTGTCAGGAAATTTCTCCTTAGTTCTAAGTTGCAATACAATAAAACAATAGCAGAGTTGCTTTTAAGTGTCTGTCTACCTATTGTATTTCTTGGTTTCTCCCTCTACCTACCTACCTATCTACCTACTTACCTACGTACCTTGTCTGAGAATTCCCATTGGTTCCATCATAGGAAGAAGCGCTGCGCCCCCCATAGCCTTTACCCGTGGTGAAATTCAAAATTTTCCCCTAATGTTTTGTGGGTGTGATCAATCAATCAGAATAGAGCACCCTCTCTGGTTAGGTAGGTAGGTAGGTAGGTAGAGGGACAAATCAAGAAATACAATAGGTAGACAGACACTTAAAAGCAACATATTGTATCTCAAAGAAAACATTTGCAAAAAGCAATAACATTTCATGTAGTAAATATATTTTATTTGCCTGTATTGTATCCATTATTTGCCTGTATTGTATGCATTTCACAAATGGGTGGAAACTAATCAAGGAGAGAGAGAGAGAGAGAGAGAGAGAGAGAGAGAGAGAGAGAGAGGGAGGGAGGGAGGGAGGGAGGGAGGGAGGGAGGAAGGAAGGAAGGAAGGAAGGAAGGAAGGAAGGAAGGAAGGAAGGAAGAAAGGAAGGAAATTTCCTATACCGTGTAAGACAAATGGTTTTCCAGTCTCTTCTTAAAAACACATCCAGTGTTGGGGCATCCATAACTTCTGGTGGCAAGCTGTTCCACTGCTTAATAGTTCAAACCGGTCGGAACCGGTTCAAACTGGTTCAAACCGGTCGGAACCGGTTCAAACCGGTCGGAACCGGTTCAAACTGGTTCAAACAGGTTCAAACTGGTTCAAGCCGTTCGGAACCAGTTCAAACCGGTTCAAACCAATCGGAACCGGTTCAAACCGGTTCAAACCGGTCGGAACCGGTTCAAACCGGTCGGAACCGGTTCAAACCCGTCGGAACCGGTTCAAAACCCGTCGGAACCAGTCGGAACTGGTACAAACCAGTCGGAACCGATTCAACCCGGTTCAAACCGGTCGGAACCGGTTCAAGCCGGTTCAAACCAGTCAGAACTGGTTTAAACTGGTTCAAACTGGTTGCAACTGGTTCAAACTGGTTGCAACTGGTCGGAACCGGTTCAAACCGGTCAGAACTGGTTTAAACCAGTTCAAACCGGTCGGAACCAGTTCAAACCGGTCGGAACCCGTTCAGACCGGTCAGAACCCGTTCAAAACCGATCGGAACCAGTTCAAACCAGTCAGAACCGGTTCAAACCGGTTGGAACCGGTTCAAACCAGTTCAAACGGGTTGGAACCGGTTCAAACCGGTTGGAACTGGTTCAAACCGGTCGGAACCGGAACTGGTCGGAACCGGTTCAAACCGGTTCAAACCGGTCGGAACCGGAACTGGTCGGAACCGGTTCAAACCGGTCGGAACCGGTTCAAACCGGTCGGAACCAGTTCAAACCAGTCAGAACCGGTTCAAACCGGTTGGAACTGGTTCAAACCAGTTGGAACCAGTTCAAACCGGTTCCGACCGGTTTGAACCGGTTTGAACCGGTTCCAACCGTTTTGAACTGCTTTGAACCTGTTTGAACCGGTTCCGACTGGTTTGAATCGGTCTGAACCGGTTTGAACCGGTTCCGATCGGTTTGAACCGGTTTGAACTGGTTTGGACCAGTTTGAACCGGTTTGAACCGGTTTGGACCGGTTTGAAATAGTTCCGACCAGTACAAACCGGTTCAAACCAGTCTGAACTGGTACGAACTGATACAAACCCCCCCAAAAGCCAAGAGATGTGGACCACGGACCAAAAGGGAGGCTCCTTATCTCTTAGGGTGGGCAAGAAGGTACTGGACCAAGATGGAGCTGGGAAAAACAAGAAGAACAAGAACTCACCAATTGCCTCTATTTGGGTGGGAGATCCGGTGGTGGGGCCAGAGACTGGCCAGAGACAGCACTGCTGAAGGAGTCACTGAACCCATAGACCTCCATCAGGTGCTTATTCTTCTGCTGATAGATGTGCTCATTTTGTGGGGTCTGGTAGGCTGAGGTTCAGAATAGTCTTCCACAAACTGCATGTAAGCCAACACTGCAGGAGAGAGAGGATGGACACATGGACCTCAGTGAGATGCTCAAGAGAAACCTTTTCTATGTTTACAATAGCAGAGTTGGAATGGACCTTGACTCCCTCTTCTTTGTGGCAACCTCTGAGATAGCTCTATTCTGATTGATTGATCTACATTAACTCTATTCTAAGTTGCTTCTCTCCTGGGTTAGTTTCCACCCATTGCTTTTTGTTCTGCCCTCAGGTGCTTTGGAGAATAGCTTGACTCCCTCTTCTTTGTGGTAACCTCTGAGATATTAGAAGATATCTCAGATATAGATGGATGCATGGATGGATGGATGGATGGATGGATGGATGGATGGATGGATGGGTAGATGAAAGAAGGAAGGAAGGAAGGAAGGAAGGACGGACGGACGGACGGACGAAAGAAAGAAAGAAAGAACGAGGAAGGAAGGAAGGAAGGAAGGAACACAGTTGGTAGGTAGGTAGGTAGAGGAAGATAGCAAGAAATACAATAGGTAGACAGACACTTAAAAGCAACATATTGTATCTCAAAGAAAACATTTGCAAAAAGCAATAACATTTCATGTAGTAAATATATTTTATTTGACTGTATTGTATGCATTATTTGCCTGTATAGTATGCATTCCATCAATGGGTGGAAACTAATCAAGGAGAGAAGCAACTTATAAACTAAGGAGAAATTTGTTGACAGTTAGAACAATTAACCTCTGGAGCAGCTTGCCTCCAGAAGTTGTGAATGCCCCAACCCTGGAAGACTTTAAAAAGATGTTAGATAGCCATTTGTCTGAAATGGTATAAGGTTCCTGCCCACGCAGGGGGTTGGACTAGAAGACCTACAAGGTCCCTTCCAACTCTGCTATTGTATTATTGTATTGTTTTATTAAGGCTCTTCTTGCCTCAAAGGTTTACATGCAATACAATAAAACAATAGCATTGTTGCTTATAAGTGTCTGTCTACCCGTTGTATTTCTTGCTTTCTCCCTCTACCTACCTACCTGCCTACCTACCTACCTACCTTGTCTGAAATTGTATACGGCCCACGCAGGGAGTTGGACTAGAAGACCTACAAGGTCCCTTCCAACTCTGCTATTGTTTTATTGTATTGCATGTAAACCTTTGAGGCAAGAAGCGCCTTAATAAAACAATACAATAATACAATAGCAGAGTTGGAAGGGACCTTGTAGGTCTTCTAGTCCAACCCCCTGCGTGGGCAGGAACCTTATACCATTTCAGACAAATGGCTATCTAACATCTTTTTAAAGTCTTCCAGGGTTGGGGCATTCACAACTTCTGGAGGCAAGCTGTTCCATTGGTGGAATGCATACAATACAG
The DNA here is from genome assembly GCA_039707465.1 of Rhabdophis nuchalis. NCBI lineage: Eukaryota > Metazoa > Chordata > Lepidosauria > Squamata > Natricidae > Rhabdophis > Rhabdophis nuchalis. The sequence continues at coordinate 216,242,467 of CM077643.1, forward strand.
GCAAATAATGCATACAATACAGGCAAATAAAATATATTTACTACATGAAATGTTATTCCTTCATTTAAACCTTTGAGGCAAGAAGAAAAGCCTGTATTGTAGGTAGGTAAAGGGATATAGAGAGAGAGAAATAGAGAGGGAAAGAGAAATACAGTAGGTAGGTAGGGGGAGAGAGTGTCTGTGTAGGTAGGTAGGTAGGTAGGTAGGTAGGTAGGTAGGTAGATAAAACGGTAGAGAAAGAAATATAGTAGGTATGTAGGGGGAGGAGAATGTGTGTGTGTGTAGGTAGGTAGGTAGAAAGATAGAGAGAGAAATAGAAAGATAGAGAAATACAGTAGGTAGGTAGGGAGAGAGAGTGTGTGTGTAGGTAGGTAGAAGGATAGAGAGAGAAATAGAAAGAGAGAGAGAAATACAATAGGTATGTAGGGGGAGAGGGAGAATGTGTGTGTACTGTAGGTAGGTAGAAGGATGAGAGAGAAATAGAGAGAAATACAGTAGGTAGGATGGGAGAGAGAGAGTGTGTGTGTAGGTAGAAGTGTATATATATATAGGGACCACCTTTGGTGGGAAGGTAACAGCATTCTGTGTGCCTTTGGTGTTTAGTCATGCCGGCCACATGACCACAGAGATGTCTTTGGACAGCGCTAGTTCTTCAGCTTTGTGTGTGTGTGTGTGTGTGTGTGTGTGTGTGTGTGTGTATGTATGTGTGTGTGTGTATGTGTATATATATATATATATATATATATATATATATATATATATATATATATATATATATATATATATATATATATACATACACACACACACACACACACACACACAGAAAGTAGGGAGGGTGTGTGTGTGTAGTCAGGTAGGTAGAAGGATAGAGAGAGAGAGAGAGAGAAATGGAGAAATACAGTAGGTAGGTAGAAAGAGAGAGAGAGGGAGATTAGGTAGGTAGGTTGATGTTCTCAGGTTCTCCTTGTAGGTCTTCTAGTCCAGTGGTCGGCAAACCGCGGCTCGCGAGCCACGAGTGGCTCTTTGGCCCCTCGGTGTGGCTCTTCCTCTCTCCCTCCACCCCCCCGCGAGCGAACGGGTGGGGGGGAGCGCCCGGGGTTGCAGCTTCGCCGGAGCCATCCGGCCGCTGCACACCCGCCTCCCTTGGGGGAGACCCAGGAAGTCCTCCCAGCGCAGGTGAGCCACGCTTGGCCCTGCAGGGGGGACACGAGGCTTAGGGCCAGAGCACACGAGCACGGCCACCCCACCAAGAGGAGCGGTTGTCTCCTTTGCCTCCGAAGGCAACGGGGAGTGACGGGTGCTGCTGCTGCGGGTGCGAGTGGAAGGCGCTGGACACGTTGTCTCCAAAATGGCCTTTATCTTCCTCCCTGGACTCTGTCTCCCGGGCAGACAGAACGAGAGGCCAGGACCAAGCCCATCGGCCACAGCCACCACTTCCAAGAGCAGGCTACTCAGCTCACCCCCAGCGCTGTCTGGGAGACAGAAAAGAGCCCCGGCCTGACGCCTTCCCTGCGGCTGCCTCCCCCTGTAACGAGTGAGCGAACGGGCGGGGGGAGCGCCCGGGGCTGCGCCGGAGCTATCCGTGCGCCGTGCGCCCAGGGAGGCGGGTGCCTGTCACCCGGACGGCTCGGGCACAGCCGCAGCCCCGGGAGCTCTGCTGCCGGGCCCTCCGCTGCCTCCGGGCGGAGGGGGAGAGAGAGGAAGAGCCGGACCTGAGGGGCCAAAGAGGGACCTGGTGGAAACGTGCGCTCGGACGGCAGGAGCTGCATGTTGCAGGGCTCGGGGACAGCAGCAGCAACAGCTGCCTGCGGAGGCCGCCGTGCCGTGCTTTCCGGGACTGGCCGCCACGTGAGGCTGGGACCGAGGTGGGCGTGCAGCACCCGGACAGCCTCCGCGGTGCTTGGATGGCCGCGGCCTCGGGTGCTCTCCCCGCCCGCTTGCTGAGGGAGGCGGCAGCCGTGTGCTCTCCGGCCAGTGTGCCGGGCTTTCCACTGCTTCCGGGGGGGGAGGGAGGGAGAGAGGGAAGGAGAGACTTACATACAGAGAGAGACAGAGGGGGAGGGAGGAAGAGACAAACAGAGAGACAGAGAGAGAGGGGGAGGGAGGGAGAGAGGGAATCAGAGAGAGAGAGGCACACACACACGCACACACAGAATGATAGATGGGTGGAGGGAGGAGAGAGAGACAGATAAAGAGAGAGATTGACAGAGAGAGACAAAAAGAAAAAGAGAGAAAGAAAAACAGAAAGAAAAAGAAAGTGGGAGAGAGAGATAAAGAAAGAAAGAAAGAAAGAGGTCCGCGAGGTCCCCTTCACGTTCCTCATCTCCCCGAATGCCGTCCGGAGCCATCCGCAGCCACGCAGAGACTTGCCGCTTTTCCATGCCGTGCAAAAGATAGGCGCGCGCATGCCCTGCCCAATTACAATCTTGGAGAGTTCGTGGCGGTGGAAACTTGCGTTATAATTGCACGCGCCTATCTTTTGCGCGGCATGGAAAAGCGGCAAGTCTGCGCGGCTGCTGATGGTTCCAGGCGGCACCCGGGGAGACGAGGAACGTGAAGGGGACACCCCTCCCCCAGCGGAAGGCCTCGCCGTCACCACAGAGCCCGCCGCTCCTCCACGCGGTATTTTGTGGACAGTGACAGACAGACACAGAGAGGCACAGAGCGAAAGAGACACGGACGGACGGAATCAGGGTCTGACAGATACAAAGAGAGAAAGGGGGCGGAAGGAGGGAGGGAGAAACAGAGAGAGACAGGGAGGGAGGGAGGGAGGGAGGCAAAGAGCCACAGAGACAGACAGACAGAGAAGAAGGGAGGGCAGAGAGACAGAGAGAGACACGGAGAATGACAGAAAGAGACAGGGAGGGAGGGAGAGAGGGAGGGAAGGAGGCAAAGAGCCACAGAGACAGACAGACAGAGAAGAAGCGAGGGCAGAGAGACAGAGAGAGACACGGAGAATGACAGAAAGAGACAGAGAGGGAGGGAGAGAGGGAGGGAAAGAGGGAAGGAGGCAAAGAGCCACAGAGACAGACAGACAGAGAAGAAGGGAGGGCAGAGAGACAGAGAGAGGCACGGAGAATGACAGAAAGAGACAGGGAGAGAGGGAGAGAGGGAGGGAAGGAGGCAAAGAGCCACAGAGACAGACAGACAGAGAAGAAGGGAGGGCAGAGAGACAGAGAGAGGCACAGAGAATGACAGAAAGAGACAGGGAGAGAGGGAGGGAAGGAGGCAAAGAGCCACAGAGACAGACAGACAGAGAAGAAGGGAGGGCAGAGAGACAGAGAGAGGCACAGAGAATGACAGAAAGAGACAGGGAGGGAGGGAGAGATAAAGAGCCACAGAGAGAGACAGACAGATAGACAGACTCAGAGAGACAGAGAGAAACAGAAAGAGAGAGAAAGAGAAAGAAGGGAAGAAAGAAAAGAAAGTTGGAGAGAGATGAGAGAACTTATGACCACAATTGAGCTCAAAATTTTGGTTGCTAAGCAAGACCGTTGTTAAGTGAGTTTCACCACAGTTTCCAAGTTGGCCACGCCCATCCGGTCACATGACTGCTGAGCTACGCCCTCAAAACAGGCCACACCTTCCGGCTCTCAAAAGAAATTTCAATTGAGCTTTTGTTGATATTTGGCTCTTTTGACTAATGAGTTTGCCTACCACTGTTCTAGTCCAACCCCCTGCGTGGGCAGGAACCTTACACCATTTCAGACAAATGGCTATCTAACATCTTTTTAAAGTCTTCCAGGGTTGGGGCATTCACCACTTCCGGAGGCAAGCTGTTCCAGAGGTTAATTGTTCTAACTGTCAGGAAATTTCTCCTTAGTTCTAAGTTGCTTCTCTCCTTGATTAGTTTCCACCCATTGGTGGAATGCATACAATACAGGTAAATAATGCATGTAAACCTTTGAGGCAAGAAGCGCCTTAATAAAACAATACAATAATACAATAGCAGAGTTGGAAGGGACCTTGTAGGTCTTCTAGTCCAACTCCCTGCATGGGCAGGAACCTTATACCATTTCAGACAAGGTAGGTAGATAGGTAGGCAGGTAGGTAGGTAGAGGGAGAAAGCAAGAAATACAACGGGTAGACAGACACTTAAAAGCAACTGTGCTATTGTTTTATTGTATTGCATGTAAACCTTTGAGGCAAGAAGAGCCTTAATAAAACAATACAATAATACAATAGCAGAGTTGGAAGGGACCTTGTAGGTCTTCTAGTCCAACCCCCTGCGTGGGCAGGAACCTTATACCATTTCAGACAAATGGCTATCTAACATCTTTTTAAAGTCTTCCAGGGTTGGGGCATTCACAACTTCTGGAGGCAAGCTGTTCCATTGGTGGAATGCATACAATACAGGCAAATAATGCATACAATACAGGCAAATAAAATATATTTACTACATGAAATGTTATTGCTTCATTTAAACCTTTGAGGCAAGAAGAAGAGCCTGTATTGTAGGTAGGTAGGTAAGTAGGTAAAGGGATATGTTATTGCTTTTTGCAAATGTTTTCTTTGAGATACAATATGTTGCTTTTAAGTGTCTGTCTACCTATTGTATTTCTTGATTTGTCCCTCTACCTACCTACCTACCTACCTACCTAACCAGAGAGGGTGCTCTATTCTGATTGATTGATCACACCCACAAAACATTAGGGGAAAATTTTGAATTTCACCACGGGTACAGGCTATGGGGGGCGACTCTCCTCTTCGCAGCGTTTCTTCCTATGATGGAACCAATGGGAATTCTCAGACAAGGTACGTAGGTAAGTAGGTAGATAGGTAGGTAGGTAGAGGGAGAAAGCAAGAAATACAATAGGTAGACAGACACTTAAAAGCAACTCTGCTATTGTTTTATTGTATTGCATGTAAACCTTTGAGGAAAGAAGAGCCTTAATAAAACAATACAATAATACAATAGCAGAGTTGGAAGGGACCTTGTAGGTCTTCTAGTCCAACCCCCTGCGTGGGCAGGAACCTTATACCATTTCAGACAAATGGCTATCTAACATCTTTTTAAAGTCTTCCAGGGTTGGGGCATTCACAACTTCTGGAGGCAAGCTGTTCCAGAGGTTAATTGTTCTGTCAGGAAATTTCTCCTTAGTTCTAAGTTGCTTCTCTCCTTGATTAGTTTCCACCCATTGGTGGAATGCATACAATACAGGCAAATAATGCATACAATACAGGCAAATAAAATATATTTACTACATGAAATGTTATTGCTTCATTTAAACCTTTGAGGCAAGAAGAAGAGCCTGTATTGTAGGTAGGTAGGTAAGTAGGTAAAGGGATAGAGAGAGAGAGAAATAGAAAGGGAAAGAGAAATACAGTAGGTAGGTAGGGAGAGTGTCTGTGTAGGTAGGTAGGTAGGTAGATAAAACGGGAGAGAAGAAATAGATAGATAGATAGATAGATAGATAGATAGATAGATAGATAGATAGATAGAGAGAGAGAGAGAGAGAGAGAGAGAGAGATAGATAGATAGATAGATAGATAGATAGATGAAGGAAGGAAGGAAGGAAGGAAGGAAGGAAGGAAGGAAGGAAGGAAGGAAGGAAGGAAGGAAGGAAGGAAGGAAATTTCCTATACCTATACCGTGTAAGACAAATGGTTTTCCAGTCTCTTCTTAAAAACACATCCAGTGTTGGGGCATCCATAACTTCTGGTGGCAAGCTGTTCCACTGCTTAATAGTTCAAACCGGTCGGAACCGGTTCAAACCGGTCGGAACCGGTTCAAACTGGTTCAAACCGGTCGGATAAAATGGGAGAGAAAGAAATATAGTAGGTATGTAGAGGGAGGAGAATGTGTGTGTGTGTAGGTAGGTAGGTAGAAAGATAGAGAGAGAAATAGAAAGATAGAGAAATACAGTAGGTAGGTAGGGAGAGAGTGTGTGTGTGTAGGTAGGTAGAAGGATAGAGAGAGAAATAGAAAGAGAGAGAGAAATACAATAGGTATGTAGGGGGAGAGGGAGAGTGTGTGTAGGTAGAAGTGTATATATATATAGGGACCACCTTTGATGGGAAGGTAACATATTTAAAAGTCAGACGCGGGGGGCTATCCTAGGCCGGCTTGTTGGAATAAGTACGTCTTAAGACGTTGGCGGAAGAGGCGGAGGTCCGAGGTGGTGCGAAGGTCGGGGGGTAGGTCGTTCCAGAGGGCCGGGCCGGCCACAGAGAAGGCTCTTCCCCTGGGTGTCGCCAGCCGGCATTGCCCGGCCGACGGCACCCGGAGTAGGCCCGCTCTGTGGGAGCGGACCGGACGAAGAGATGTATGGTGCAGGAGGCGGTCTCGTATATAAACCTTTGAGGCAAGAAGAAGAGCCTGTATTGTAGGTAGGTAGGTAAGTAGGTAAAGGGATATATAGAGAGAGAAATAGAGAGGGAAAGAAAAATACAGTAGGTAGGTAGGGAGAGAGAGTGTCTGTGTAGGTAGGTAGGTAGGTAGGTAGATAAAACGGGAGAGAAAGAAATATAGTAGGTATGTAGGGGGAGGAGAATGTGTGTGTGTGTAGGTAGGTAGGTAGAAAGATAGAGAAATAGAAAGATAGAGAAATACAGTAGGTAGGTAGGGAGAGAGTGTGTGTGTGTAGGTAGGTAGGTAGAAGGATAGAGAGAGAAATAGAAAGAGAGAGAGAAATACAATAGGTATGTAGGGGGAGAGGGAGAATGTGTGTGTACTGTAGGTAGGTAGAAGGATGAAAGAGAAATAGAGAGAAATACAGTAGGTAGGATGGGAGAGAGAGAGAGTGTGTGTAGGTAGAAGTGTATATATATATAGGGACCACCTTTAGTGGGAAGGTAACAGCATTCTGTGTGCCTTTGGTGTTTAGTCATGCCGGCCACATGACCACAGAGATTTCTTTGGACAGCGCTGGTTCTTCAGCTTTGTGTGCGTGTGTGTGTGTATGTATGTATGTATATATGTGTGTGTGTGTATGTATGTATGTATATATATATATATATATGTATGTATGTATGTATGTGTATATATATATATATATATACACACACACACACACACAGAGAGAGAAAGTAGGGAGGATGTGTGTGTGTGTGTGTGTGTGTGTAGTCAGGTAGGGAGAAGGATAGAGAGAGAGAGAGAGAGTGAGAAATGGAGAAATACAGTAGGTAGGTAGAAAGAGAGAGAGAGGGAGATTAGGTAGGTAGGTTGATGTTCTCAGGTTCTCCTTGTAGGTCTTCTAGTCCGACCCCCTGCGTGTGCAGGAACCTTATACCATTTCAGACAAATGGCTATCTAACATCTTTTTAAAGTCTTCCAGGGTTGGGGCATTCACAACTTCCTTAGGCAAGCTGTTCCAGAGGTTAATTGTTCTAACTGTCAGGAAATTTCTCCTTAGTTCTAAGTTGCTTCTCTCCTTGATTAGTTTCCACCCATTGGTGGAATGCATACAATACAGGCAAATAATGCATACAATACAGGCAAATAAAATATATTTACTACATGAAATGTTATTGCTTCATTTAAACCTTTGAGGCAAGAAGAAGAGCCTGTATTGTAGGTAGGTAGGTAAGTAGGTAAAGGGATATAGAGAGAGAGAAATAGAGAGGGAAAGAGAAATACAGTAGGTAGGTAGGGAGAGAGAGTGTCTGTGTAGGTAGGTAGGTAGGTAGGTAGATAAAACGGGAGAGAAAGAAATATAGTAGGTATGTAGGGGGAGGAGAATGTGTGTGTGTGTAGGTAGGTAGGTAGAAAGATAGAGAGAGAAATAGAAAGATAGAGAAATACAGTAGGTAGGTAGGGAGAGTGTGTGTGTGTGTAGGTAGGTAGAAGGATAGAGAGAGAAATAGAAAGAGAGAGAGAAATACAATAGGTATGTAGGGGGAGAGGGAGAATGTGTGTGTACTGTAGGTAGGTAGAAGAATGAGAGAGAAATAGAGAGAAATACAGTAGGTAGGATGGGACAGAGAGTGTGTGTGTGTAGGTAGAAGTGTATATATATATAGGGACCACCTTTGGTGGGAAGGTAACAGCATTCTGTGTGCCTTTGGTGTTTAGTCATGCCGGCCACATGACCACAGAGATGTCTTTGGACAGCGCTGGTTCTTCAGCTTTGTGTGTGTGTGTGTATGTATGTATGTATATATGTGTGCGTGTGTATGTATGTATGTATGTATATATATGTATGTATGTATGTATGTATGTATGTATGTGTATATATATATATATATATACACACACACACACACACACACAGAGAGAGAGAGAGAGAAAGTAGGGAGGGTGTGTGTTTGTGTGTGTGTAGTCAGGTAGGTAGAAGGATAGAGAGAGAGAGAGAGAGAAATGGAGAAATACAGTAGGTAGGTAGAAAGAGAGAGAGAGGGAGATTAGGTAGGTAGGTTGATGTTCTCAGGTTCTCCTTGTAGGTCTTCTAGTCCGACCCCCTGCGTGGGCAGGAACCTTTTACCATTTCAAACAAATGGCTATCTAACATCTTTTTAAAGTCTTCCAGGGTTGGGGCATTCACCACTTCCGGAGGCAAGCTGTTCCAGAGGTTAATTGTTCTAACTGTCAGGAAATTTCTCCTTAGTTCTAAGTTGCTTCTCTCCTTGATTAGTTTCCACCCATTGTTGGAATGCATACAATACAGGTAAATAATGCATGTAAACCTTTGAGGCAAGAAGCGCCTTAATAAAACAATACAATAATACAATAGCAGAGTTGGAAGGGACCTTGTAGGTCTTCTAGTCCAACTCCCTGCGTGGGCAGGAACCTTATACCATTTCAGACAAGGTAGGTAGGTAGGTAGGCAGATAGGTAGGTAGAGGGAGAAAGCAAGAAATACAACGGGTAGACAGACACTTAAAAGCAACTCTGCTATTGTTTTATTGTATTGCATGTAAACCTTTGAGGCAAGAAGAGCCTTAATAAAACAATATAATAATACAATAGCAGAGTTGGAAGGGACCTTGTAGGTCTTCTAGTCCAACCCCCTGCGTGGGCAGGAACCTTATACCATTTCAGACAAATGGCTATCTAACATCTTTTTAAAGTCTTCCAGGGTTGAGGCATTCACAACTTCTGGAGGCAAGCTGTTCCAGAGGTTAATTCTTCTAACTGTCAGGAAATTTCTCCTTAGTTCTAAGTTGCTTCTCTCCTTGATTAGTTTCCACCCATTGGTGGAATGCATACAATACAGACAAATAATGCATACAATACAGGCAAATAAAATATATTTACTACATGAAATGTTATTGCTTCATTTAAACCTTTGAGGCAAGAAGAAGAGCCTGTATTGTAGGTAGGTAGGTAAGTAGGTAAAGGGATATATAGAGAGAGAAATAGAGAGGGAAAGAGAAATACAGTAGGTAGGTAGGGAGAGAGAGAGAGTGTCTGTGTAGGTAGGTAGGTAGGTAGATAAAACGGGAGAGAAAGAAATATAGTAGGTATGTAGGGGGAGGAGAATGTGTGTGTGTGTGTAGGTAGGTAGGTAGAAAGATAGAGAGAGAAATAGAAAGAGAGAGAGAAATACAATAGGTATGTAGGGGGAGAGGGAGAATGTGTGTGTACTGTAGGTAGGTAGAAGGATGAGAGAGAAATAGAGAGAAATACAGTAGGTAGGATGGGAGAGAGAGAGAGTGTGTGTAGGTAGAAGTGTATATATATATAGGGACCACCTTTGATGGGAAGGTAACAGCATTCTGTGTGCCTTTGGTGTTTAGTCATGCCGGCCATATGACCAGAGATGTCTTTGGACAGCGCTGGCTCTTCAGCTTTGTGTGTGTGTGTGTGTGTGTGTGTGTGTGTGTGTGTGTGTGTGTGTGTATGTATGTATGTATGTGTGTATATATATATATATGCTATTGTTTTATTGTATTGCATGTAAACCTTTGAGGCAAGAAGAGCCTTAATAAAACAATACAATAATACAATAGCAGAGTTGGAAGGGACCTTGTAGGTCTTCTAGTCCAACCCCCTGCTTGGGCAGGAACCTTATACCATTTCAGACAAATGGCTATCTAACATCTTTTTAAAGTCTTCCAGGGTTGGGGCATTCACAACTTCTGGAGGCAAGCTATTCTAGAGGTTAATTGTAGGCAAATAAAATATATTTACTACATGAAATGTTATTGCTTCATTTAAACCTTTGAGGCAAGAAGAAGAGCCTGTATTGTAGATAGGTAGGTAGATAGGTAGTTGGACTAGAAGACCTACAAGGTCCCTTCCAACTCTGCTATTGTTTTATTGTATTGCATGTAAACCTTTGAGGCAAGAAGCGCCTTAATAAAACAATAAAATTGCATGCATAGTCCTATGGAGGCTTATAGAGTGCTGCTGGGGGCTGGGGGAGGGGGAAACGGCCCGTTTGAGGCTAATTTCTGCCCTCCCCAGCCCCCAGCAGCACTCTATATGCCTCCATAGGACTATGCATGCAATTTATTTGACCCAAAAATGGCCCGTTTTCGCGATAAATGGGGCGGTTTTTTTGTTCCCCCCCCCACCGTCCCAGGAGCATTCTGCAAGCCCCCCCAAGCCTAGTCATGCTTTTTATTTGAAGAAAATCGGCCCCGTTTTCGCGGAGAAAGAGCAGTTTGGAGGAAGTATGCAAAGCGCCAAAAAACCCTTTTCCTGGAACCCCGCCCCCTTCTCCAAACTGGCTGTGCCGAGTCTTATGGAGTGCCTAGTCTCCTGTGTAAACGGGGCTTTTTTTTTTGCTCATTTTTCACCCCCCCCCCCCAGGCTCACTCTGCAAGCCCCCCCCCCCAGGGCTACGTATGCTTTTTATTTTAAAAAAAAATAGCCTCATTTTCACGGAGAAATGGGCTGTTTTGGAAGTTTGCCGAGTGCAAAGGCTCCCCCCCCCAACCTTTCGGAAGGCTCTAACTTTTTCTGAGCAAGCAGAAACGACGTTTTAAGGTTTGTCTGCGATTTCCTTCTGCAGGACATAAATAAATACACCTGAGAACATCAACCTACCTACCTAATCTCCCCCTCTCTCTCTTTCTACCTACCTACTGTATTTCTCCATTTCTCTCTCTCTCTCTCTCTCTCTCTATCCTTCTACCTACCTGACTACACACACACAAACACACACACCTTCCCTACTTTCTCTCTGTGTGTGTGTGTGTGTGTGTGTATATATATATATATGTGTGTGTATATATATATATGAAGTGGATATATTGTTACAGCTTCCTGTTAGGCCTATTTAAGGGAGGAGACAAACTTGTCATCCTTCTCTGTCCTTCGACTCAACCTAGAGACCATCCAGACAGAGACCTATTAAATTGCTGCTGTCTTTTTAGATATGTGTTATTTCCCTTAAAGAAATTTAACATATATATATATATATATATGAAGTGGATATATTGTTACAGCTTCCTGTTAGGCCTATTTAAGGGAGGAGACAAACTTGTCATCCTTCTCTGTCCTTCGACTCAACCTAGAGACCATCCAGACAGAGACCTATTAAATTGCTGCTGTCTTTTTAGATATGTGTTAAATTTCTTTTAAGGGATGATTAATAATAATTAATTAAGAGACCAGGATGGATCCATTTCGGGCTCCTTAGCCCTCGTCAGCTGGCCATACTTCCCTACAGGGATTTGAACTGGTGCTCTCCAGCATTCGAAGCAGGCTTCTCTATGCCTTGAGCTAACCAGTTTCCCTGATTACATCATCCTTTCTTCAGGATTTTATTGATGAAGTGGATATATTGTTACAGCTTCCTGTTAGGCCTATTTAAGGGAGGAGACAAACTTGTCATCCTTCTCTGTCCTTCGACTCAACCTAGAGACCATCCAGACAGAGACCTATTAAATTGCTGTTGTCTTTTTAGATATGTGTTAAATTTCTTTTAAGGGATGATTAATAATCCCTGTAGGGAAGTATGGCCAGCTGACGAGGGCTAAGGAGCCCCAAATGGATCCATCCTGGTCTCTTAATTAATTATTATTAATCATCCCTTAAAAGAAATTTAAAACATATACACATATATATATACATACATACATACACACACACACACAAAGCTGAAGAACCAGCGCTGTCCAAAGACATCTCTGTGGTCATGTGGCCGGCATGACTAAACACCAAAGGCACACAGAATGCTGTTACCTTCCCAACAAAGGTGGTCCCTATATATATATACACTTCTACCTACACACACTCTCTCTCTCTCCCATCCTACCTACTGTATTTCTCTCTATTTCTCTCTCATCCTTCTACCTACCTACAGTACACACACATTCTTCCTCTCCCCCTACATACCTATTGTATTTCTCTCTCTCTTTCTATTTCTCTCTCTATCCTTCTACCTACCTACACACACACACACTAGCAGAGTTGGAAGGGATCTTGTAGGTCTTCTAGTCCAAACCCCTGCGTGGGCAGGAACCTTATACCATTTCAGACAAATGGCTATCTAACATCTTTTTAAAGTCTTCCAGGGTTGGGGCATTCACCACTTCCGGAGGCAAGCTGTTCCAGAGGTTAATTGTTCTAACTGTCAGGAAATGTCTCCTTAGTTCTAACTTGCTTCTCTCCTTGATTAGTTTCCACCCATTGGTGGAATGCATACAATACAGGTAAATAATGCATGTAAACCTTTGAGGCAAGAAGCGCCTTAATAAAACAATACAATAATACAATAGCAGAGTTGGAAGGGACCTTGTAGGTCTTCTAGTCCAACTCCCTGCGTTGGCAGGAACCTTATACCATTTCAGACAAGGTAGGTAGGTAGGTAGGCAGGTAGGTAGGTAGAGGGAGAAAGCAAGAAATACAACGGGTAGACAGACACTTAAAAGCAACTCTGCTATTGTTTTATTGTATTGCATGTAAACCTTTGAGGCAAGAAGAGCCTTAATAAAACAATACAATAATACAATAGCAGAGTTGGAAGGGACCTTGTAGGTCTTCTAGTCCAACCCCCTGCGTGGGCAGGAACCTTATACCATTTCAGACAAATGGCTATCTAACATCTTTTTAAAGTCTTCCAGGGTTGGGGCATTCACAACTTCTGGAGGTAAGCTGTTCCAGACGTTAATTGTTCTAACTGTCAGGAAATTTCTCCTTAGTTCTAAGTTGCAATACAATAAAACAATAGCAGAGTTGCTTTTAAGTGTCTGTCTACCTATTGTATTTCTTGCTTTCTCCCTCTACCTACCTACCTATCTACCTACTTACCTACGTACCTTGTCTGAGAATTCCCATTGGTTCCATCATAGGAAGAAGCGCTGCGCCCCCCATAGCCTGTACCCATGGTGAAATTCAAAATTTTCCCCTAATGTTTTGTGGGTGTGATCAATCAATCAGAATAGAGCACCCTCTCTGGTTAGGGTTACGCCGCCTTGAATTCGGATTGGAAAACCGATGTCGCCAATGGATTCCTAGCCCATCGGTATGGTTAGGAGGGGGTCGACTTTCCGAACCCACCCCTATCTATGTTTCCGGGTGAAATACATGGGGAAATCCTATAGGGGGAAAAACCAAATTAGGGTTAGGGTTACGCCCCCTTGAATTCGGATTGGAAAACCGACATTGCCAATGGATTCCTAGCCCATCGGTATGGTTAGAAGAGGGTCAGCATTTCAAACCCACACCCCTCTACACTTCCAGGTGAAATACATGGGGAAATCCCATGGGGAGAAAAACCAAATTAGGATTAGGGTTACGCCCCCTTGAATTCGGATTGGAAAACCGATGTCGCCAATGGATTCCTAGCCCATCAGTATGGTTAGGAGAGGGTCGGCATTTCAAACCCACACCCCTCTACGCTTCCGGGTGAAATACATGGGGAAATCCTATAGGGGGAAAAACCAAATTAGGGTTAGGGTTACGGCCCCTTGAATTCGGATTGGAAAACCGACATTGCCAATGGATTCCTAGCCCATCGGTATGGTTAGGAGAGGATCGGCATTCCAAACCCACACCCCTCTACACTTCCAGGTGAAATACATGGGGAAATCCCATGGGGGAAAAAAACAAATTAGGGTTAGGGTTACGCCCCCTTGAATTTGGATTGGAAAACCGATGTCGCCAATGGATTCCTAACCCATCGGTATGGTTAGGAGAGGGTCGGCATTTCAAACCCACACCCCTCTACGCTTCCGGGTGAAATACATGGGGAAATCCTATAGGGGGAAAAACCAAATTAGGGTTAGGGTTACGCCCCCTTGAATTCGGATTGGAAAACCGACATTGCCAATGGAGTGTAGGTAGGTATATACACACACACACACACACACACACATATATATATACCTACCTACACACACACTCTCTCTCTCCCATCCTACCTACTGTATTTCTCTCTATTTCTCTCTCATCCTTCTACCTACCTACAGTACACACACATTCTCCCTCTCCCCCTACATACCTATTGTATTTCTCTCTCTCTTTCTATTTCTCTCTCTATCCTTCTACCTACCTACACACACACACACTCTCCCTACCTACCTACTGTATTTCTCTATCTTTCTATTTCTCTCTCTATCTTTCTACCTACCTACCTACACACACACACATTCTCCTCCCCCTACATACCTACTATATTTCTTTCTCTCCCGTTTTATCTACCTACCTACCTACCTACCTACACAGACACTCTCTCTCCCTACCTACCTACTGTATTTCTCTTTCCCTCTCTATTTCTCTCTCTATATATCCCTTTACCTACTTACCTACCTACCTACAATGCAGGCTCTTCTTCTTGCCTCAAAGGTTTATATACGAGACCGCCTCCTGCCCCATACATCTCTTCGTCCGGTCCGCTCCCACAGAGCGGGCCTACTCCGGGTGCCGTCGGCCGGGCAATGCCGGCTGGCGACACCCAGGGGAAGAGCCTTCTCTGTGGCGGGCCCGGCCCTCTGGAACGACCTACCCCCCGACCTTCGCACCACCTCGGACCTCTGCCTCTTCCGCCAACGTCTTAAGACGTACTTATTCCAACAAGCCGGCCTAGGATAGCCACCCGCGTCTGACTTTTAAATATAAATTATAATTTGGTTACGGTTTTAATAACGGGTTTTAGCACGGGTGAATTAATTTAATATATTTTAATTGATGTATATTGTATTTATGGTTTTATATAATGCCTGTGCGCCGCCCTGAGTCCTAACAAGGAGAAGGGCGGCGTATAAATTTAATAAAATCGCTTCCATGACGGCCATGGATCTGACCCAACTAATTCAAGGCCCCACCCACGAGGGTGGACACACACCGGATCTCATTTTTGTCTCAGGCCAATGGAAGAGTGATCTGGGTATAGGGGACATAGTCACACCCTTGTCATGGTCGGATCACTCACTTCTCCGGCTCGACTTTCCGACCGCTACTCCCCTCCGCGAGGAGGCGGCGCCAGAACCACCTATCTGGTTCCGCCCCAGGCGCCTGATGGACCCGGATGGGTTCCAGATGGCGCTTGGGCCACTTCCTGTACCCCTGACCCGCGCCCCGATGGAGGACCTCGTGGCCGCATGGAATATTGCGACCACGGGAGCCTTGGATCGGGTCGCGCCCTTGCGGCCTCTCTTGCGGCGCCGAGCCGCCCCGGCTCCTTGGTTTACCGAGGAGCTGAGGGCGATGAAACGCCGCAAGAGATGCCTAGAGGGAAGATGGAGGGCTACTCGCTCTGAATCTGACCGGACACAGGTAAGAGCCCATGTACGGACTTACATTGTGGCGCTGAGAGTGGCCAAACGCCATCATTGTGCTACTCTCATAGCATCCGCAGAAAACCGCCCTGCCGCCCTGTTTAGGGTGACCCGTTCCCTCCTTCAACAGAGGGTGCGGGAAGCCCCGCTACAGGGTAGAGCAGAGGAATTTGTGACTTTTCTGCAGGACAAAACCGCTCAGATACAGAACGAGTTAGCCCCCATTCTTGGTCCAGTGGGGTGCCACGAGGCGGATCTTGTTTGGGAGGAATTTGACTCCGTTGCTTCCGAGGATATGGACAGGCTACGTGGGCGACTGCGAGCCACCACATGTTTATTGGACCCGTGCCCCTCCTGGCTTGTACTGGCATCCTGGGAGGTGACACGAGGCTGGCTCCAAGAGGTTGTCAACGCTTCTTTGAGTGAGGGTTCCTTGCCTGCTTCCCTAAAAGAGGCTATGGTGAGGCCCCTCCTTAAGAAGCCCTCTTTGGATCCAGCTCTTTTAACCAACTATCGTCCCGTCTCCAACCTTCCCTTTTTGGCGAAGGTTGTTGAGAGTGTGGTGGCACAACAGTTTCCCCGTCACCTGGAGGAAGTTGATTATCTAGACCCGCGCCAGTCCGGCTTTCGGCCCAGGCATAGCACCGAGACGGCATTGGTCGCGTTGGTAGATGATCTCTGAAGGGCCAGAGATGGGGGTTGTTCCTCCATCCTGGTCCTATTAGACCTCTCGGCGGCTTTCGATACCATCGACCATGGTATCCTATTGCATCGGCTGGGGGGGTTGGGGGTGGGAGGCACCGTTTTACGGTGGTTCTCCTCCTACCTCTCTGGCCGATCGCAATTTGTGTTGGCAGGGGAGCAGAGGTCGACCCCGAGACCCCTCACATGTGGGGTGCCTCAGGGGTCGGTCCTCTCGCCTCTCCTGTTTAATGCATACATGAAGCCGCTGGGTGAGATCATCCGTGGTTTTGGGGTAGAGTACCATCTATACGCTGATGATACTCAGCTGTATATATCTACCCCAAACCACCCCAACGATGCCGTAGCGGTGATGTGCCAGTGCCTGGAAGCCGTGAGGATCTGGATGGGAAGCAACGGACTCAGGCTCAACCCAACAAAGACCGAGTGGCTGTGGTTTCCGGCTGCCCGATTCAACCAGCTCTCTCCAACGCTGGCCATAGGGGGCGAACATCTTGCCCCTGTGGATGGGGCGCGCAATTTGGGTGTCCTTCTGGATATCCGGCTGTCTATGGAAGAGCAAGTGACAGCCGTTGCCAGGAGGGCGTTTTACCAGGTTCGCCTGGTCCGCCAATTGCGCCCCCTATTGGATCGGGACGCCCTTCGCACAGTCACTCATGCCCTCGTGACATCCCGACTGGACTATTGTAACTCTCTCTACATGGGGCTCCCCTTGAAGTGCACCCGGAGGCTTCAGTTAGTTCAGAATGGAGCCGCGCGAGCAATCATGGGAACCACTAGGTTTACCCACATTACACCGCTCTTGCGCGAGCTGCACTGGCTGCCTGTCGTCTTCCGGGTGCGCTTCAAGGTGTTAACTATCATCTTTAAAGCACTCCATGGCTCGGGACCTAGCTACCTGCAGGATCGGATCCTGCCTCACACATCCTCACGGCCGATTCGCTCCCACAGAGAGGGACTTCTCCGGGTGCCGTCCACTAGACTTTGTCAGCGGGCGACGCCCAGGGGAAGGGCTCTCTCTGTGGCGGGCCCGGCCCTCTGGAACGACCTTCCCCCCGATATTAGAACGACCACGGACCTCCACTCCTTCCGCTTGAAATTGAAGACTCATCTTTTCCGCCTGGCCGGCCTAGGGTAGTCTCTCTCTCTATGGGTTTTTAAATGTATGGGGATTTTTAGTTAATGGGATTTTAGCACAGGAATTAATTTAATCTGTTTTAATTTTGCTATGTATGTTGTATATTTATTGTTTTTATTTCCCCTGTGCACCGCCCCGAGTCCCTGTGGGGAGAGGGAGCGGTCAATAAATTTGGCTATTATTATTATTATTATTATTATTATTATTATTATTATTATTATTATTATTAAAATAAATAAATAAATAAATAAATAAATAAATAAATAAATAAATAAATAAATAAATAAAGACCTACAAGGTCCCTTCCAACTCTGCTATTGTATTATTGTATTGTTTTATTAAGGCTCTTCTTGCCTCAAAGGTTTACATGCAATACAATAAAACAATAGCAGAGTTGCTTTTAAGTGTCTGTCTACCCGTTGTATTTCTTGCTTTCTCCCTCTACCTACCTACCTGCCTACCTACCTACCTTGTCTGAAATGGTATAAGGTTCCTGCCCACGCAGGGAGTTGGACTAGAAGACCTACACAGTCCCTTCCAACTCTGCTATTGTATTATTGTATTGTTTTATTAAGGCGCTTCTTGCCTCAAAGGTTTACATGCATTATTTACCTGTATTGTATGCATTCCACCAATGGGTGGAAACTAATCAAGGAGAGAAGCAACTTAGAACTAAGGAGAAATTTCCTGACAGTTAGTTTCCACCCATTGGTGGAATGCATACAATACAGGTAAATAATGCATGTAAACCTTTGAGGCAAGAAGCGCCTTAATAAAACAATACAATAATACAATAGCAGAGTTGGAAGGGACCTTGTAGGTCTTCTAGTCCAACCCCCTGCGTGGGCAGGAACCTTATACCATTTCAGACAAATGGCTATCTAACATCTTTTTAAAGTCTTCCAGGGTTGGGGCATTCACCACTTCCAGAGGCAAGCTGTTCCAGAGGTTAATTGTTCTAACTGTCAGGAAATTTCTCCTTAGTTCTAAGTTGCTTCTCTCCTTGATTAGTTTCCACCCATTGGTGGAATCTATACAATACAGGCAAATAATGCATACAATACAGGCAAATAAAATATATTTACTACATGAAATGTTATTGCTTTTTGCAAATGTTTTCTTTGAGATACAATATGTTGCTTTTAAGTGTCTGTCTACCTATTGTATTTCTTGCTATCTTCCTCTACCTACCTACCTACCAACTGTGTTCCTTCCTTCCTTCCTTCCTTCCTTCCTTCCTTCCTTCCTTCCTTCCTTCCTTCCTTCCTTCCTTCCTTCCTCTTTCTTTCTTTCTTTCTTTCTTTCGTCCGTCCTTCCTTCCTTCCTTCTTTCATCTATCTATCCATCCATCCATCCATCCATCCATCCATCTATCTATCTATATCTGAGATATCTTCTAATATCTCAGAGGTTACCACAAAGAAGAGGTAGTCAAGCTATTCTCTAAAGCACCTGAGGGCAGAACAAAAAGCAATGGGTGGAAACTAACCCAGGAGAGAAGCAACTTAGAATAGAGTTAATGTAGATCAATCAATCAGAATAGAGCTATCTCAGAGGTTGCCACAAAGAAGAGGGAGTCAAGGTCCATTCCAACTCTGGTATTGTAAACATAGAAAAGGTTTCTCTTGAGCATCTCACTGAGGTCCATGTGTCCATCCTCTCTCTCCTGCAGTGTTGGCTTACATGCAGTTTGTGGAAGACTATTCTGAACCTCAGCCTACCAGACCCCACAAAATGAGCACATCTATCAGCAGAAGAATAAGCACCTGATGGAGGTCTATGGGTTCAGTGACTCCTTCAGCAGTGCTGTCTCTGGCTAGGATCTGGCCCCACCACCGGATCTCCCACCCAAATAGAGGCAATTGGTGAGTTCTTGTTCTTCTTGTTTTTCCCAGCTCCATCTTGGTCCAGTACCTTCTTGCCCACCCTAAGAGATAAGGAGCCTCCCTTTTGGTCCGTGGTCCACATCTCTTGGCTTTTGGGGGGGTTTGTATCAGTTCGTACCGGTTCAGACTACATACCTTGTCTGAGAATTCCCATTGGTTCCATCATAGGAAGAAGCGCTGCGAAGAGGAGAGTCGCCCCCCATAGCCTGTACCCGTGGTGAAATTCAAAATTTCCCCCTAATGTTTTGTGGGTGTGATCAATCAATCAGAATAGAGCACCCTCTCTGGTTAGGTAGGTAGGTAGGTAGATAGAGGGACAAATCAAGAAATACAATAGGTAGACAGACACTTAAAAGCAACATATTGTATCTCAAAGAAAACATTTGCAAAAAGCAATAACATTTCATGTAGTAAATATATTTTATTTGCCTGTATTGTATCCATTATTTGCCTGTATTGTATGCATTTCACCAATGGGTGGAAACTAATCAAGGAGATAGATAGATAGATAGATAGATAGATAGATAGATAGATAGATAGATAGATAGATAGATAGATAGATAGATAGATAGATAGATAGATAGATGAAGGAAGGAAGGAAGGAAGGAAGGAAGGAAGGAAGGAAGGAAGGAAGGAAATTTCCTATACCGTGTAAGACAAATGGTTTTCCAGTCTCTTCTTAAAAACACATCCAGTGTTGGGGCATCCATAACTTCTGGTGGCAAGCTGTTCCACTGCTTAATAGTTCAAACCGGTCGGAACCGGTTCAAACCGGTCGGAACCGGTTCAAACTGGTTCAAACCGGTCGGAACCAGTTCAAACTGGTCGGAACCGGTTCAAACTGGTTCAAACAGGTTCAAACTGGTTCAAACCGTTCGGACCTGGTTCAAACCGGTTCAAACCAATCGGAACCGGTTCAAACCGGTTCAAACCGGTCGGAACCGGTTCAAACCCGTCGGAACCGGTTCAAAACCCGTCGGAACCAGTCGGAACTGGTACAAACCAGTCGGAACCGATTCAACCCGGTTCAAACAGGTCGGAACCGGTTCAAGCCGGTTCAAACCAGTCAGAACCGGTTTAAACTGGTTCAAACTGGTTGCAACTGGTCGGAACCGGTTTAAACCGGTTGGAACCGGTTCAAACCGGTTCAAACCGGTTGGAACCGGTTCAAACCGGTCGGAACCGGTTCAAACCAGTTCAAACCAGTCGGATCCAGTTCAAACCGGTCGGAACCCGTTCAAACCGGTCAGAACCGGTTCAAAACCGGTCGGAACCAGTTCAAACCAGTCAGAACCGGTTCAAACAAGAAGAACAAGAACTCACCAATTGCCTCTAACGCAATAACATTTCATGTAGTAAATATATTTTATTTGCCTGTATTGTATCCATTATTTGCCTGTATTGTATGCATTCCACCAATGGGTGGAAACTAATCAAAGAGAGAAGCAACTTAGAAGTAAGGAGAAATTTCCTGACAGTTAGAACAATTAACCTCTGGAACAGCTTGCCTCCGGAAGTTGTGAATGCCCCAACCCTGGAAGATTATAAAAAGATGTTAGATAGCCATTTGTTTGAAATGGTATAAGGTTCCTGCCCACGCAGGGGGTTGGACTAGAAGACCTACAAGGTCCCTTCCAACTCTGCTATTGTATTATTGTTTTGTTTTATTAAGGCGCTTGTTGCCTCAAAGGTTTACATGCAATACAATAAAACAATAGCAGAGTTGGCTTGGCTTGGCTTGGCTTGGCTTGGCTTGGCTTGGCTTGGCTTGGCACGTGGCACGTGGCATGTGAACCCAACCTAGCACATAGTTCAAACCGGTTCAAACCAGTCGGAACCGGTTCAAACCATTCAAACCGGTTCAAACCAGTCAGAACCGGTTTAAACTGGTTCAAACTGGTTGCAACTGGTCGGAACCGGTTCAAACCAGTCGGAACCGGTTCAAACCGGTCAGAACCGGTTTAAACCGGTCGGAACCGGTCGGAACCAGTTCAAACCGGTTGGAACCGGTCGGAACCGGTTCAAACCAGTTCAAACCGGTCGGAACCAGTTCAAACCGGTCGGAACCGGTTCAAACCGGTCAGAACCGGTTCAAAACCGGTCAGAACCAGTTCAAACCAGTCAGAACCGGTTCAAACCGGTTGGAACCGGTTCAAACCAGTCGGAACCGGATCTGGTCGGAACCGGTTCAAACCGGTTCAAAACGGTCAGAACCGGTTCAAACCGGTCGGAACCAGTTCAAACCAGTCAGAACCGGTTCAAACCGGTTGGAACTGGTTCAAACCAGTTGAAACCGGTTCAAACCGGTCAGAACCGGTTCAAACCAGTTCAAACCGGTTTGAACCGGATTGAACCGGTTCCGACCGGTTTGAACTGCTTTGTACCTGTTTGAACCGGTTCCGACTGGTTTGAATCGGTCTGAACCGGTTTGAACCGGTTCCGATCGGTTTGAACCGGTTTGAACTGGTTTGGACCAGTTTGAACCGGTTTGAACCGGTTTGGACCGGTTTGAAATAGTTCCGACCAGTACAAACCGGCACAAACCAGTCTGAACCGGTACGAACTGATACAAACCCCCCCAAAAGCCAAGAGATGTGGACCACGGACCAAAAGGGAGGCTCCTTATCTCTTAGGGTGGGCAAGAAGGTACTGGACCAAGATGGAGCTGGGAAAAACAAGAAGAACAAGAACTCACCAATTGCCTCTATTTGGGTGGGAGATCCGGTGGTGGGGCCAGATCCTGGTCAGAGACAGCACTGCTGAAGGAGTCACTGAACCCATAGACCTCCATCAGGTGCTTATTCTTCTGCTGATAGATGTGCTCATTTTGTGGGGTCTTGTAGGCTGAGGTTCAGAATAGTCTTCCACAAACTGCATGTAAGCCAACACTGCAGGAGAGAGAGGATGGACACATGGACGTCAGTGAGATGCTCAAGAGAAACCTTTTCTATGTTTACAATAGCAGAGTTGGAATGGACCTTGACTCCCTCTTCTTTGTGGCAACCTCTGAAATAGCTCTATTCTGATTGATTGATCTACATTAACTCTATTCTAAGTTGCTTCTCTCCTGGGTTAGTTTCCACCCATTGCTTTTTGTTCTGCCCTCAGGTGCTTTGGAGAATAGCTTGACTCCCTCTTCTTTGTGGTAACCTTTGTGGATGGATGGATGGATGGATAGATAGATAGATAGATAGATAGATAGATAGATAGATAGATAGATAGATAGATAGATAGATAGATGAAAGAAGGAAGGAAGGAAGGAAGGAAGGAAGGACGGACGGACGAAAGAAAGAAAGAAAGAAAGAAAGAACGAGGAAGGAAGGAAGGAAGGAAGGAAGGAAGGAAGGAAGGAAGGAAGGAAGGAAGGAAGGAACACAGTTGGTAGGTAGGTAGGTAGAGGAAGATAGCAAGAAATACAATAGGTAGACAGACACTTAAAAGCAACATATTGTATCTCAAAGAAAACATTTGCAAAAAGCAATAACATTTCATGTAGTAAATATATTTTATTTGCCTGTATTGTATGCATTATTTGCCTGTATTGTATGCATTCCACCAATGGGTGGAAACTAATCAAGGAGAGAAGCAACTTAGAACTAAGGAGAAATTTCCTGACAGTTAGAACAATTAACGTCTGGAACAGCTTACCTCCAGAAGTTGTGAATGCCCCAACCCTGGAAGACTTTAAAAAGATGTTACATAGCCATTTGTCTGAAATGGTATAAGGTTCCTGCCCACGCAGGGGGTTGGACTAGAAGACCTACAAGGTCCCTTCCAACTCTGCTATTGTATTATTGTATTGTTTTATTAAGGCTCTTCTTGCCTCAAAGGTTTACATGCAATACAATAAAACAATAGCAGAGTTGCTTTTAAGTGTCTGTCTACCCGTTGTATTTCTTGCTTTCTCCCTCTACCTACTTACCTGCCTACCTACCTACCTACCTTGTCTGAAATGGTATAAGGTTCCTGCCCACGCAGGGAGTTGGACTAGAAGACCTACAAGGTCCCTTCCAACTCTGCTATTGTATTATTGTATTGTTTTATTAAGGCATTTCTTGCCTCAAAGGTTTACATGCATTATTTACCTGTATTGTATGCATTCCACCAATGGGTGGAAACTAATCAAGGAGAGAAGCAACTTAGAACTAAGGAGAAATTTCCTGACAGTTAGAACAATTAACCTCTGGAACAGCTTGCCTCCGGAAGTGGTGAATGCCCCAACCCTGGAAGACTTTAAAAAGATGTTAGATAGCCATTTGTCTGAAATGGTATAAGGTTCCTGCCAACGCAGGGGGTTGGACTAGAAGACCTACCTGAGAACATCAACCTACCTACCTAATCTCCCTCTCTCTCTCTTTCTACCTACCTACTGTATACACACACACACACACACACACACACCCTCCCTACTTTCTCTCCCTGTGTGTGTGTGTGTGTGTGTGTGTGTGTATACACATACATACATACATACATACATACATACATACACACACACACACACACACACACACACACACACACACACAAAGCCGAAGAACCAGCGCTGTCCAAAGACATCTCTGTGGTCATGTGGCCGGCATGACTAAACACCAAAGGCACACAGAATGCTGTTACCTTCCTACCAAAGGTGGTCCCTATATATATATACACTTCTACCTGCACACACACTCTCTCTCTCCCATCCTACCTACTGTATTTCTCTCTATTTCTCTCTCATCCTTCCACCTACCTACAGTACACACACATTCTCCCTCTCCCCCTACATACCTATTGTATTTCTCTCTCTCTTTCTATTTCTCTCTCTATCCTTCTACCTACCTACACACACACTCTCTCCCTACCTACCTACTGTATTTCTCTATCTTTCTATTTCTCTCTCTATCTTTCTACCTACCTACCTACACACACACATTCTCCTCCCCCTACATACCTACTATATTTCTTTCTCTCCCGTTTTATCTACCTACCTACCTACCTACCTACACAGACACTCTCTCTCCCTACCTACCTACTGTATTTCTCTTTCCCTCTTTATTTCTCTCTCTCTATATCCCTTTACCTACTTAACTACCTACCTACAATACAGGCTCTTCTTCTGGCCTCAAAGGTTTAAATGAAGCAATAACATTTCATGTAGTAAATATATTTTATTTGCCTGTATTGTATGCATTATTTGCCTGTATTGTATGCATTCCACCAATGGAACAGTTTACATGCAATACAATAAAACAATAGCAGAGTTGGAAGGGACTTTGTAGGTCTTCTAGTCCAACCCCCTGCGTGGGCAGGAACCTTATACCATTTCAGACAAGGTAGGTAGGTAGGTACGTTGATAGGTAGGTAGGTAGAGGGAGAAAGCAAGAAATACAATAGGTAGACAGACACTTAAAAGCAACTCTGCTATTGTTTTATTGTATTGCAGGTAAAACTGAGGCAAGAAGAGACTTAATAAAACCTACCTACCTATCTACCTAGCTACCTGCCAACTGTGTTCCTTCCTTCCTTCCTTCCTCCCTCCCTCCCTCCCTCCCTCCCTCCCTCCCTCCATCCATCCATCCATCCATCCATCCATCCATCCATCTATCTATCTATCTATCTATCTATCTATCTATCTATCTATCTATCTATATCTGAGATATCTTCCAATATCTCAGAGGTTGCCATATTTTGAGAACTTTCACGTCGGGAACGTTGGCCCTCCCGGGCTTCTTAACAAGACATTGGTAATACATTTTTCAATAATACAACAGGTGAAAATAAACGAATTCAAGGGGGCGTAACCCTAACCCTAATTTGGGTTTTCCCCCCATGGGATTTCCCCATGTATTTCACCCGGAAGCATAGATAGGGGTGGGTTCGAAAAGTCGACCCCCTCCTAACCATACCGATGGGCTAGGAATCCGTTGGCAATGTCAGTTTTCCAATCCAAATTCAAGGGGGCGTAACTCTAACCCTAATTTGGTTTTTCCCCCTATGGGATTTCCCCATGTATTTCACCCGGAAGCGTAGAGGGGTGTGGGTTTGAAATGCCGACCCTCGCCTAACCATACCGATGGGCTAGGAATCCG
The DNA here is from genome assembly GCA_039707465.1 of Rhabdophis nuchalis. NCBI lineage: Eukaryota > Metazoa > Chordata > Lepidosauria > Squamata > Natricidae > Rhabdophis > Rhabdophis nuchalis. Next base: position 216,267,873 of record CM077643.1, read on the forward strand.
TTGGCAACCTCGGTTTTCCAATCCGAATTCAAGGGGGCGTAACCCTAACCCTAATTTGGTTTTTCCCCCTATGGGATTTCCCCATGTATTTCACCTGGAAGTGTAGAGGGGTGTGGGTTTGAAATGCCGACCCTCTCCTAACAATACCGATGGGCTAGGAATCCGTTGGCAATGTCGGTTTTCCAATCCGAATTCAAGGGGGTGTAACCCTAACCTTAATTTGGTTTTTCCCCCTATGGGATTTCCCCATGTATGTCACCCGGAAGCGTAGAGGGGTGTGGGTTTGAAATGCCGACCCTCGCCTAACCATACCGATGGGCTAGGAATCCGTTGGCAATGTCGGTTTTCCAATCCGAATTCAAGGGGGCGTAACCCTAACCCTAATTTGGTTTTTTCCCCCCATGGGATTTCCCCATGTATTTCACCCAGAAGCGTAGATAGGGGTGGGTTCGAAAAGTCGACCCCCTCTTAACCATACCTATTTACTACATGAAATGTTATTGCTTTTTGCAAATGTTTTCTTTGAGATACAATATGTTGCTTTTAAGTGTCTGTCTACCTATTGTATTTCTTGATTTGTCCCTCTATCTACCTACCTACCTACCTAACCAGAGAGGGTGCTCTATTCTGATTGATTGATCACACCCACAAAACATTAGGGGGAAATTTTGAATTTCACCACGGGTACAGGCTATGGGGGGCGACTCTCCTCTTCACAGCGCTTCTTCCTATGATGGAACCAATGGGAATTCTCAGACAAGGTACGTAGTCTGAACCGGTACGAACTGATACAACCCCCCCCCCAAAAGCCAAGAGATATGGACCACGGACCAAAAGGGAGGCTCCTTATCTCTTAGGGTGGGCAAGAAGGTACTGGACCAAGTTGGAGCTGGGAAAAACAAGAAGAACAAGAACTCACCAATTGCCTCTATTTGGGTGGGAGATCCGGTGGTGGGGCCAGATCCTGGCCAGAGACAGCACTGCTGAAGGAGTCACTGAACCTATAGACCTCCATCAGGTGCTTATTCTTCTGCTGATAGATCCTTCCTTCCTTCCTTCCTTCCTTCCTTCCTTCCTTCCTCGTTCTTTCTTTCTTTCTTTCTTTCTTTCTTTCGTCCGTCCTTCCTTCCTTCCTTCCTTCCTTCCTTCTTTCATCTATCTATCTATCTATCTATCCATCCATCCATCCATCCATCCATCCTTCCATCCATCCATCCATCCCTCCATGCATCTATCTATCTATCTATCTATATCTGAGATATCTTCTAATATCTCAGAGGTTACCACAAAGAAGAGGGAGTCAAGCTATTCTCCAAAGCACCTGAGGGCAGAACAAAAAGCAATGGGTGGAAACTAAACCAGGAGAGAAGCAACTTAGAATAGAGTTAATGTAGATCAATCAATCAGAATAGAGCTATCTCAGAGGTTGCCACAAAGAAGAGGGAGTCAAGGTCCATTCCAACTCTGGTATTGTAAACATAGAAAAGGTTTCTCTTGAGCATCTCACTGACGTCCATGTGTCCATCCTCTCTCTCCTGCAGTGTTGGCTTACATGCACTTTGTGGAAGACTATTCTGAACCTCAGCCTACCAGACCCCACAAAATGAGCACATCTATCAGCAGAAGAATAAGCACCTGATGGAGGTCTATGGGTTCAGTGACTCCTTCAGCAGTGCTGTCTCTGGCCAGGATCTGGCCCCACCACCGGATCTCCCACCCAAATAGAGGCAATTGGTGAGTTCTTGTTCCTCTTGTTTTTCCCAGCTCCATCTTGGTCCAGTGCCTTCTTGCCCACCCTAAGAGATAAGGAGCCTCCTTTTGGTCCGTGGTCCACATCTCTTGGCTTTTGGGGGGGTTTGTATCAGTTCGTACCGGTTCAGACTGGTTTGTACCGGTTTTTACTGGTCGGAACTATTTCAAACCGGTCCAAACCGGTTCAAACTGGTCCAAACCAGTTCAAACCGGTTCAAACCGATCGGAACCGGTTCAAACCGGTTCAGACCGATTCAAACCAGTCGGAACCGGTTCAAACAGGTTCAAAGCAGTTCAAACCGGTCGGAACCGGTTCAATCCGGTTCAAACCGGTCGGAACCGGTTTGAACCGGTTCTAACCGGTTCTGACCGGTTTGAACCGGTTTCAACTGGTTTGAACCAGTTCCAACCGGTTTGAACCGGTTCTGACTGGTTTGAACTGGTTCTGACCGGTTTGAACTTGTTCCGACAGGTTTGAACTGGTTTGAACCGGTTCCGACCGGTTCCAACCGGTTTGAACTGGTTCCGACCGGTCCCGACCGGTTTAAACCGGTTCTGACCGGTTTGAACCGGTTCCGACTGGTTTGAACCGGTTCCGACTGGTTTGAACCGGTTTGAACCGGTTCCAACCGGTTTAAACCGGTTCCGACCAGTTGCAACCAGTTTGAACCAGTTTAAACCGGTTCTGACTGGTTTGAACCAGTTTGAATGGTTTGAACTGGTTCCGACTGGTTTGAACCGGTTTGAACTATGTGCTAGGTTGGGTTCACATGCCACGTGCCACGTGCCACGTGCCAAGCCAAGCCAAGCCAAGCCAAGCCAAGCCAAGCCAAGCCAAGCCAAGCCAAGCCAAGCCAAGCCAACTCTGCTATTGTTTTATTGTATTGCATGTAAACCTTTGAGGCAACAAGCACCTTAATAAAACAAAACAATAATACAATAGCAGAGTTGGAAGGGACCTTGTAGGTCTTCTAGTCCAACCCCCTGCGTGGGCAGGAACCTTATACCATTTCAGACAAATGGCTATCTAACATCTTTTTATAATCTTCCAAGGTTGGGGCATTCACAACTTCCGGAGGCAAGCTGTTCCAGACGTTAATTGTTCTAACTGTCAGGAAATTTCTCCTTACTTCTAAGTTGCTTCTCTCTTTGATTAGTTTCCACCCATTGGTGGAATGCATACAATACAGGCAAATAATGGATACAATACAGGCAAATAAAATATATTTACTACATGAAATGTTATTGCTTTTTGCAAATGTTGAACTTTGATTTAATTTAATTTTGGCTCGTGGCTCAAAATTAAATTAAATTTTGGCTTTTGGCTCTTCGCTCATAGCTCTTGGCTCGTGGCTCGTGGCTCGGCTCGAGAATAGAATGCTGGAAGGGACCTTGGAGGTCTTCTAGTCCAACTCCCCCTCCTCCTCCCATCCTAGTCAGTTCTCTCATAGTTATTTATTTATTTTATTTATTTTATTAAATTTCTAGACCGCCCCCTCTCCACGAAGGGACTCGGGGTGGTGTACAGGAAAATTAAAACATAAATAAAATAAATAAATAACTATTGCAGTGCATAGGTGCTTTGGCGTGGAGAGAAAGAAAGAAAGAACGAGGAAGGAAGGAAGGAAGGAAAGAAGGAAGGAAGGAAGGAAGGAACACAGTTGGTAGGTAGGTAGGTAGAGGAAGAAAGCAAGAAATACAATAGGTAGACAGACACTTAAAAGCAACATATTGTATCTCAAAGAAAACATTTGCAAAAAGCAATAACATTTCATGTAGTAAATATATTTTATTTGCCTGTATTGTATGCATTATTTGCTGGAACACACCAATGGGTGGAAACTAATCAAGGAGAGAAGCAATTTATAAACTAAGGAGAAATTTCCTGACAGTTAGAACAATTAACCTCTGGAACAGCTTGCCTCCGGAAGTGGTGAATGCCCCAACCCTGGAAGACTTTAAAAAGATGTTAGATAGCCATTTGTCTGAAATGGTATAAGGTTCCTGCCCACGCAGGGGGTTGGACTAGAAGACCTACAAGGTTCCTTCCAACTCTGCTATTGTATTATTGTATTGTTTTATTAAGGCTCTTCTTGCCTCAAAGGTTTACATGCATTATTTACCTGTATTTTATGCATTCCACCAATGGGTGGAAACTAATCAAGGAGAGAAGCAACTTAGAACTAAGGAGAAATTTCCTGACAGTTAGAACAATTAACCTCTGGAACAGCTTGCCTCCGGAAGTGGTGAATGCCCCAACCCTGGAAGACTTTAAAAAGATGTTAGATAATAATAATAATAGCCAAATTTATTGACCGCTCCCTCTCCCCACAGGGACTCGGGGCGGTGCACAGGGGAAATAAAAACAATAAATATACAGCATACATAGCAAAATTAAAACAGATTAAATTAGTTCCTGTGCTAAAATCCCATTAACTAAAAATCCCCATACATTTAAAAACCCATAGAGAGAGAGACTACCCTAGGCCGGCCAGGCGGAAAAGATGAGTCTTCAATTTCAAGCGGAAGGAGCGGAGGTCCGTGGTCGTTCTAATATCGGGGGGAAGGTCGTTCCAGAGGGCCGGGCCCGCCACAGAGAGAGCCCTTCCCCTGGGCGTCGCCTGCTGACAAAGTCTAGTGGACGGCACCCGGAGAAGTCCCTCTCTGTGGGAGCGAATCGGCCGTGAGGATGTGTGAGGCAGGATCCGATCCTGCAGGTAGCTAGGTCCCGAGCCATGGAGCGCTTTAAAGATGATAGTTAACACCTTGAAGCGCACCCGGAAGACGACAGGCAGCCAGTGCAGCTCGCGCAAGAGCGGTGTAATGTGGGTAAACCTAGTGGTTCCCATGATTGCTCGCGCGGCTTCATTCTGAACTAACTGAAGCCTCCGGGTGCACTTCAAGGGGAGCCCCATGTAGAGAGAGTTACAATAGTCCAGTCGGGATGTCACGAGGGCATGAGTGACTGTGCGAAGGGCGTCCCGATCCAATAGGGGGCGCAATTGGCGGACCAGGCGGACCTGGTAAAACGCCCTCCTGGCCACGGCTGTCACTTGCTCTTCCATAGACAGCCGGGTATCCAGGAGGACACCCAAATTGCGCGCCCCATCCACAGGGGCAAGATGTTCGCCCCCTATGGCCAGCGTTGGAGAGAGCTGGTTGAATCGGGCAGCCGGAAACCACAGCCACTCGGTCTTGGTCGGGTTGAGCCTGAGTCCGTTGCTTCCCATCCAGATCCGCACGGCTTCCAGGCACTGGCACATCACCGCTACGGCATCGTTGGGGTGATTTGGGGTAGATATATACAGCTGAGTATCATCAGCGTATAGATGGTACTCTACCCCAAAACCACGGATGATCTCACCCAGCGGCTTCATGTATGCATTAAACAGGAGAGGCGAGAGGACCGACCCCTGAGGCACCCCACATGTGAGGGGTCTCGGGGTCGACCTCTGCTCCCCTGCCAACACAAATTGCGATCGGCCAGAGAGGTAGGAGGAGAACCACCGTAAAACGGTGCCTCCCACCCCCAACCCCCCCAGCCGATGCAATAGGATACCATGGTCGATGGTATCGAAAGCCGCCGAGAGGTCTAATAGGACCAGGATGGAGGAACAACCCCCATCTCTGGCCCTCCAGAGATCATCTACCAACGCGACCAATGCCGTCTCGGTGCTATGCCCGGGCCAAAAGCCGGACTGGCGCGGGTCTAGATAATCAACTTCCTCCAGGTGACGGGGAAACTGTTGTGCCACCACACTCTCAACAACCTTCGCCAAAAAGGGAAGGTTGGAGACGGGACGATAGTTGGTTAAAAGAGCTGGATCCAAAGAGGGCTTCTTAAGGAGGGGCCTCACCATAGCCTCTTTTAGGGAAGCAGGCAAGGAACCCTCACTCAAAGAAGCGTTGACAACCTCTTGGAGCCAGCCTCGTGTCACCTCCCAGGATGCCAGTACAAGCCAGGAGGGGCACGGGTCCAATAAACATGTGGTGGCTCACAGTCGCCCACGTAGCCTGTCCATATCCTCGGAAGCAACGGAGTCAAATTCCTCCCAAACAAGATCCGCCTCGTGGCACCCCACTGGACCAAGAATGGGGGCTAACTCGTTCTGTATCTGAGCGATTTTGTCCTGCAGATAAGTCACAAATTCCTCTGCTCTACCCTGTAGCGGGGCTTCCCGCACCCTCTGTTGAAGGAGGGAACGGGTCACCCTAAACAGGGCGGCAGGGCGGTTTTCTGCGGATGCTATGAGAGTAGCACAATGATGGCGTTTGGCCACTCTCAGCGCCACAATGTAAGTCCGTAAATGGGCTCTTACCTGTGTCCGGTCAGATTCAGAGCGAGTAGCCCTCCATCTTCCCTCTAGGCATCTCTTGCGGCGTTTCATCGCCCTCAGCTCCTCGGTAAACCAAGGAGCCGGGGCGGCTCGGCGCCGCAAGAGAGGCCGCAAGGGCGCGACCCGATCCAAGGCTCCCGTGGTCGCAATATTCCATGCGGCCACGAGGTCCTCCATCGGGGCGCGGGTCAGGGGTACAGGAAGTGGCCCAAGCGCCATCTGGAACCCATCCGGGTCCATCAGGCGCCTGGGGCGGAACCAGATAGGTGGTTCTGGCACCGCCTCCTCGCGGAGGGGAGTAGCGGTCGGAAAGTCGAGCCGGAGAAGTGAGTGATCCGACCATGACAAGGGTGTGATGACTATGTCCCCTATACCCAGATCACTCTTCCATTGGCCTGAGACAAAAATGAGATCCGGTGTGTGTCCACCCTCGTGGGTGGGGCCTTGAATTAGTTGGGTCAGGTCCATGGCCGTCATGGAAGCCATGAACTCCCGAGCTACCTCGGATGATTCGCCCAACGATGGCAGATTAAAGTCCCCCATGACTATAAGTCTGGGGGTCTCCACTGCCACCGTAGCGATCACCTCCAGGAGCTCGGGCAGGGCTGCTGCTACATAGCGAGGAGCCAGGTATATAACCAGCAAGCCCAACTGCCTCCCTAGGCCCCACTTCACGCAGAGGGACTCGCAACCGGTAGTCTGTGGCACAATGGTCTCTCTTGGCTCAAGACCTTCCTTGATAATGACCGCTACCCCACCGCCCCTACCTTGGACCCGGGGCTGATGAAAAGCGTGGTAGCCTGGCGGGCACATTTCAACGAGGGGAAGTCCTCCCTCGTGGCCCAACCAGGTTTCCGCAATTCCTACCAGGTCCGGCTCCCCCTCTGACACAAGGTCATGAACGAGGGGGGCTTTGTTGACCATGGACCTGGCGTTGCAAAACATCAGCCGCAGGCCCAGGCTCTGTATTCCCTGACCACCTAGCCTGCGGGGGTTGTGGCACTCAACCGTTCGTAACCAACGGCTGCGTGCCAACAACCGGGAGGATGGTCTCCCCTCGGCCCTGCCCCTCCCCACGACCCTCTGGATTGGAATGCCCTCTAATGGGACGACTCGTGGTTCCCCCCTCAAATCGGTACCTTCCGTCTCCTCCCGTCGGCTACTGGTCCGGCCCTTTCTTTGATGTAATTCTTCTGCCTCAATCTGTCTATGCCCACCCCCCTCCCTAGAACCCCCTAAAATAGATAAAAATTTCCTAATTAAAAACCCCCTAAGGCCGCGCTTCGCCCGTCTCTCCGGATTAATGAATCCTTCCTCAAGACGGGCCCTCGATAGTTCGGAGGGCCAAACCTGCGAGAGTGGGGACTCTCGCAGCAATAAAAGGCTAGCTCTGGAGTACATATCTGATGGAGTTAATGGTGGGATGTGGGTTTAAAATACAAAATTTTAAAAAGTCGTTAGCAGAGATATTAAGCTACAATTCATTTCATAGATGTTATTCAAGATGTTAAAAATAAAGTGCAATGCTAAAGTGCACCATAAGTGAAATAAAGTGCAGTAAAGTGCATCTGTGAGGTTAAAGTTCATATAAGTTCGTAATGTCAGTTACATTTGTGCTTCCGGTCTAAGATCTTATAGACAGAGTTCACATCCTTCAGGAGCACGTGGTTCAGCTCTCCAGATCTTATGTCCTGGTCTTAGGAAGCCATGGGGAAGATGTTAAAGTTGTTAAGATGGTAAAGTCAAAGTCCAAAAATTTGGTCAGCAGAATCATAGTCAGCCTGGTTATTCACACTCACATTCGGCGCTCCCACCGCCGCCCTCTCCTGCGCACCCGCCTTGGCCGCTGGCCTCCCGGCGCTCCCACCACCGTCGGCCCAGCCTCCAGCGGCTGCTCCATCCGTTCTTTTTCCTCACGCCTCACGGCGCTCTCACCGCCGATATCTTCCTCCTTTACCCTCCATCCTCCGGTACGCACCCCTATCCGGCGCTCCCACCGCCGCCATCTCCGGCAGCCGCCTCGCCACTCGGCGACTGCACCCGTTCAAAACTCTTTCTTTCGTCCTTTCTTTACCGTTCACACCACCAGGCCGACGCTGCTGACCTCGCAGCGCTCTCACCGCCGTATTGGCCCCATGGTGAGCTCCACCATAGCATAGCAGCGCTGGGAGCCCCCTGCGCGCGGCCAGTATCCCCGTTTTGTTCACCGGGGATGCCGGCCTCCGCTCCGACACCGGCCTCCATTCCGGGAACGCCCCGACGCTCTCACCGTCCTCCGCGTCCCCGGGGCCGCCTCCGCTCCCAGCGCCTCCAGGAATGTCACGAACCTCATCCAGAGAAGCCAGGATGGATCCCTCACAGAAACCCAAGCCCACAAGTGCTGGAAAAAAGGGGGTGGGGGCACAAAAAGCCCACGACCTCCATAGCCCACACGGAGCTCCGGAGCTAGCCCGCCATCTTGCGCATGCGCAGCTCCTTGTCTCAGATAGCCATTTGTCTGAAATGGTATAAGGTTCCTGCCCACGCAGGGGGTTGGACTAGAAGACCTACAAGGAGAACCTGAGAACATCAACCTACCTACCTAATCTCCCTCTCTCTCTCTTTCTACCTACCTACTGTATTTCTCAATTTCTCTCTCTCTCTCTCTCTCTCTCTATCCTTCTACCTACCTGACTACACACACACACACACACACACCCTACTTTCTCTCTCTCTCTCTCTCTCTCTCTCTCTCTCTCTCTCTCTCTGTGTGTACATATATATATATACACATACATACATACATACATACATACATACATACATACATACATATATATATATACATACATACACACACACACACACACAAAGCTGAAGAGCCAGCGCTGTCCAAAGACATCTCTGTGGTCATGTGGCAGGCATGACTAAACACCAAAGGCACACAGAATGCTGTTACCTTCCCACCAAAGGTGGTCCCTATATATATATACACTTCTACCTACACACACACACTCTCTCCCCCATCCTACCTACTGTATTTCTCTCTATTTCTCTCTCATCCTTCTATCTACCTACAGTACACACACATTCTCCCTCTCCCCCTACATACCGATTGTATTTCTCTCTCTCTTTCTATTTCTCTCTCTATCCTTCTACCTACCTACACACACACTCTCTCTCCCTACCTACCTACTGTATTTCTCTATCTTTCTATTTCTCTCTCTATCTTTCTAAACACTCTCTCTCCCATCCTACCTACTGTATTTCTCTCTATTTCTCTCTCATCCTTCTACCTACCTACAGTACACACACATTCTCCCTCTCCCCCTACATACCTATTGTATTTCTCTCTCTCTTTCTATTTCTCTCTCATCCTTCTACCTACCTACACACACACACACACTCTCCCTACCTACCTACTGTATTTCTCTATCTTTCTATTTCTCTCTCTATCTTTCTACCTACCTACCTACACACACACACATTCGCCGATGTCCCTTCCAACTCTGCTATTGTATTATTGTATTGTTTTATTAAGGCTCTTCTTGCCTCAAAGGTTTACCCATAGGGCGAAAAACCAAATTAGGGTTAGGGTTACACCCCCTTGAATTCGGATTGGAAAACCGACATTGCCAACGGATTCCTAGCCTAGTATGGTTAGGAGAGGGTCGGCATTTCAAACCCACACCCCTCTACACTTCCAGGTGAAATACATGGGGAAATCCCATAGGGGGAAAAACCAAATTAGGGTTAGGGTTACGCCCCCTTGAATTCGGATTGGAAAACCGAGGTTGCCAACGGATTCCTAGCCCATCGGTATGGTTAGGCGAGGGTCGGCATTTCAAACCCACACCCCTCTACGCTTCCGGGTGAAATACATGGGGAAATCCCATAGGGGGAAAAACCAAATTAGGGTTAGAGTTACGCCCCCTTGAATTCGGATTGGAAAACTGACATTGCCAACGGATTCCTAGCCCATCGGTATGGTTAGGAGGGGGTCGACTTTTCGAACCCACCCCTATCTACGCTTCCGGGTGAAATACATGGGGAAATCCCATGGGGGGAAAACCCAAATTAGGGTTAGGGTTACGCCCCCTTGAATTCGTTTATTTTCACCTGTTGTATTATTGAAAAATGTATTACCAATGTCTTGTTAAGAAGCCCGGGAGGGCCAACGTTTACCCCCTAACTAAGGAAATTTCTCCTTAGTTCTAAGTTGCTTCTCCCCTTGATTAGTTTCCACCCATTGGTGGAATGCATACAATACAGGTAAATAATGCATGTAAACCTTTGAGGCAAGAAGCGCCTTAATAAAACAATACAATAATACAATAGCAGAGTTGGAAGGGACCTTGTAGGTCTTCTAGTCCAACTCCCTGCGTGGGCAGGAACCTTATACCATTTCAGACAAGGTAGGTAGGTAGGTAGGCAGGTAGGTAGGTAGAGGGAGAAAGCAAGAAATACAACGGGTAGACAGACACTTAAAAGCAACTCTGCTATTGTTTTATTGTATTGCATGTAAACCTTTGAGGCAAGAAGAGCCTTAATAAAACAATACAATAATACAATAGCAGAGTTGGAAGGGACCTTGTAGGTCTTCTAGTCCAACCCCCTGCGTGGGCAGGAACCTTATACCATTTCAGACAAATGGCTATCTAACATCTTTTTAAAGTCTTCCAGGGTTGGGGCATTCTCCACTTCCGGAGGCAAGCTGTTCCAGAGGTTAATTGTTCTAACTGTCAGGAAATTTCTCCTTAGTTCTAAGTTGCTTCTCTCCTTGATTAGTTTCCACCCATTGGTGGAATGCATACAATACAGGCAAATAATGCATACAATACAGGCAAATAAAATATATTTACTACATGAAATGTTATTGCTTCATTTAAACCTTTGAGGCAAGAAGAAGAGCCTGTATTGTAGGTAGGTAGGTAACTAGGTAAAGGGATATAGAGAGAGAGAAATAGAGAGGGAAAGAGAAATACAGTAGGTAGATAGGGAGAGAGTGTCTGTGTAGGTAGGTAGGTAGGTAGGTAGGTAGGTAGGTAGATAAAACGGGAGAGAAAGAAATATAGTAGGTATGTAGGGGGAGGAGAATGTGTGTGTGTAGGTAGGTAGGTAGAAAGATAGAGAGAGAAATAGAAAGAGAGAGAAATACAATAGGTATGTAGGGGGAGAGGGAGAATGTGTGTGTACTGTAGGTAGGTAGAAGGATGAGAGAGAAATAGAGAGAAATACAGTAGGTAGGATGGGAGAGAGAGAGAGTGTATGTGTAGGTAGAAGTGTATATATATATAGGGACCACCTTTGAAGGGACGGTAACAGCATTCTGTGTGCCTTTGGTGTTTAGTCATGACAGCGCTGGCTCTTCAGCTTTGTGTGTGTGTGTGTGTGTGTGTGTATGTATGTATATATATATATATATGTATGTATGTATGTATGTATGTATGTGTGTATATATACACACACACACACACACAGAGAAAGTAGGGAGGGTGTGTGTGTGTAGTCAGGTAGGTAGAAGGATAGAGAGAGAGAGAGAGAGAGAAATACAGTAGGTAGGATGGGAGAGAGAGAGAGTGTGTGTAGGTAGAAGTGTATATATATATAGGGACCACCTTTGGTGGGAAGGTAACAGCATTCTGTGTGCCTTTGGTGTTTAGTCATGCCGGCCATATGACCACAGAGATGTTTTTGTGTGTGTGTGTGTGTGTGTGTATGTATGTATGTATGTATGTATGTATGTATATACACACACACACACACACACACACACACACACAGAGAGAGAGAGAGAGAGAAAGTAGGGAGGGTGTGTGTGTTTGTGTGTAATTTTTTTGCGAGGAACTTGGCAAGGTTTTGTAATGGTGAGCCTATGGAGCTGACCAACATTCCCACCCCTCCCACCTCCACTTACAGAAAAACTGCCATTTCAAATACAGCTCATTTGTAAGAAAGCCAAGGCCGAAGCCTGATGATGATGGGGGTGATCCCATCGAAACGTTGCAAAAACACCTTTAATTTTACACGGGAAAAGACCCGAATAAACCAAAATCTACATACCTATACCCGTGAAAATCTACGAAAACAAATATCCTACCTCTACGGGGAGGAAACCTTCTGGCTAACCAGGACGTACGAAAAACTCGAAGTCCGAAGAGCCACCATCTTATGTGACCTCACATTCCTACGCAACTGCCGAGATAAAAACTTGATTCCCACATGCTGTCGACTAAAATTCCACTCAATAACCTCAGCCACCGAAAGGATCCTGAAAAGAACTGAATTAGCCTTAATCAGAAATGAACTCCACAGGAAAAGATTCCTATTAGACCAAACCAATAAAGATCTATTCACTCTTCACCTCAAACTTAGCAACAAAATACACCCAGTACTCTGGGACAAATTAAAACAACTAGCCTTCTGGATGGCCGAAACAGAAACCTCTCACAGAACAGAAACACACACCAACAAAATCCGCAAACTTGAACAATACCAAAAACCCCTCCCCCCTACTAAACAATTCACTAAACAAACAGTACATAATATATCAAACAGGACCCTCACCATAGCAGAAACCAAGGTCCTTTCCAAAGGATTTAACTTCGCAATCACCCCCAAACACATCCCCACAGAAAACATAATATGTGGAGTTGAAGCTTCCCTCACCAAAATTAATCCAGATGAAGCCAACAAAATTAGACTTGAAGTTACCAATATCCTGTGCTCCAATAATCCACCCAAAAGCAATTTAGAGAAAGAAGAAATAAGAGCACTCATCAACTTGAAGAAAGACAACAACATAATTATTCTCCCAGCAGACAAAGGCAATGCCACGGTGGTAATGAACACCTCTGACTACCAGGCTAAGCTATCCAACCTACTCCAAGACCCTGCTTACAAACTTCTAAACACAGATCCTACCACCTACCTGGAAAAAACCACCAAATCTAAAATAAAAGCCTCTCCCATCAGCAAAGAAATCCAGCAAAAAATCATCCCCAGAGAAAAATCATCCAGATGCCCCAAGCTCTATGGCCTCCCCAAGATACACAAAGAAGGAACACCACTCAGACCCATAGTCAGCTCCATAGGCTCACCTCTACAAAACCTTGCCAAGTTCCTCGCAAAAAAATTACAACCCTATGCAGAATCTATCAAATCACATGTACAAAACTCCTTCCAGTTCATAGAGACGATCCAGAAACAAAATCTACAGCCCAGCGATCTACTCGTGAGTTTTGATGTCGTATCCCTCTTCACCCAAGTGCCTATAAAAGAAGCCTTGACAGCTATCCAGAACAAATACAACCCCCCCAAATACATCCTGGATCTAACCAACCACTGTCTAACTAACACATACTTCATTCACAATGGACAAAGGTACAAACAAATAGAAGGAGCACCTATGGGATCACCACTCTCACCAGTCATCGCTAACCTTTACATGGAACACTTTGAAACTAATGCCCTAAATAAATCAGAACACAAACCCAAACTCTGGCTTAGATATGTAGATGACACTTTTGTAATTTGGCCACACGGAAAAGAAAAACTAGACAACTTCCTCACACATCTCAACAGCCTACACCCCAAAATACAATTCACTATGGAAATAGAAGATAACAACCAACTTCCCTTTCTGGATGTCCTCATCTACAAAAAACCCAATGGCTCCCTAGGACACACCATCTACCGGAAAAAAACACACACAAACCGCTACCTAAACGCACAATCCCATCACCACCCTGCACAGATCAACTCCGTAGCCAAGACCCTCATCTCCAGAACCAAACGCCTAGCTGACAAAGACCACCTGAAAAATGAATTACACACCCTCACAAAGGTATTAATCTCCAATGGATTCCAAAAAAACACAATTACAAAACTAATCCAAAAGCAGACACCCCCCAAGATCCAAAACACAGAACAAGACAATGGCATCGCTCTCCTCCCCTATATTAAAGGCACCACTGATAAAATCAGCAAAATTCTCCACAAACACAATATCAAGACATCCTTCGACACTAACCAAAAAATAGCTAACATCTTAAGGAACCCCAAAGACAAAATCCAGCTAGAAAACCAAGGAGTCTATGAAATACCATGCAAAGTCTGCTTGTCCACATACATTGGACAGACTAATAGGAGAATTAGTGCACGTATCTCAGAGCATAAGAATTCTGTTAAAAGACAAGTAAATACTTCCTCCCTCTTCCAGCACTTCCAAGCAACAGGTCATGAAATTGACTTTGAAAAAACAAAATTACTCTCCAGGACTGAACACTCCAACAGGAGAATGATTATGGAAGCTATTGAAATAGAAAAACATCCCCACAACATGAACAGACGCGATGATGCCTCCCGCCTGCCAGACATCTGGAAACCAGCTCTGGCCACTAAACGAGTCCCGGCCACTAAACGAGTCCCGGCCACTAAACAAGTCCCGGCCACTAAACAAGTCCCGGCCACTAAACAAGTCATGGCCACTAAACAAGTCCCGGCCACTAAACAAGTCCCGGCCACTAAACAAGTCCTGGCCACTAAACGAGTCCCGGCCACTAAACAAGTCCCGGCCACAAACACTGACACCATCATCAATCACTCTCAACAAACTCCATCTACCAATCAGGATGTGGCAAATCAGCCAACCAATCAGTTTAAAGTAGCAAAGCCAACATTCCAACCCCTCCCACCTCCACTTACAGAAAAACTGCCATTTCAAATACAGCTCATTTGTAAGAAAGCCAAGGCCGAAGCCTGATGATGATGGGGGTGATCCCACCGAAACGTTGCAAAAACACCTTTAATTTTACACGGGAAAAGACCCGAATAAACCAAAATCTACATACCTATACCCGTGAAAATCTACGAAAACAAATATCCTACCTCTACGGGGAGGAAACCTTCTGGCTAACCAGGACGTACGAAAAACTCGAAGTCCGAAGAGCCACCATCTTATGTGACCTCACATTCCTACGCAACTGCCGAGATAAAAACTTGATTCCCACATGCTGTCGACTAAAATTCCACTCAATAACCTCAGCCACCGAAAGGATCCTGAAAAGAACTGAATTAGCCTTAATCAGAAATGAACTCCACAGGAAAAGATTCCTATTAGACCAAACCAATAAAGATCTATTCACTCTTCACCTCAAACCTAGCAACAAAATACACCCAGTACTCTGGGACAAATTAAAACAACTAGCCTTCTGGATGGCCGAAACAGAAACCTCTCACAGAACAGAAACACACACCAACAAAATCCGCAAACTTGAACAATACCAAAAACCCCTCCCCCCTACTAAATTCACTAAACAAACAGTACATAATATATCAAACAGGACCCTCACCATAGCAGAAACCAAGGTCCTTTCCAAAGGATTTAACTTCGCAATCACCCCCAAACACATCCCCACAGAAAACATAATATGTGGAGTTGAAGCTTCCCTCACCAAAATTAATCCAGATGAAGCCAACAAAATTAGACTTGACGTTACCAATATCCTGTGCTCCAATAATCCACCCAAAAGCAATTTAGAGAAAGAAGAAATAAGAGCACTCATCAACTTGAAGAAAGACAACAACATAATTATTCTCCCAGCAGACAAAGGCAATGCCACGGTGGTAATGAACACCTCTGACTACCAGGCTAAGCTATCCAACCTACTCCAAGACCCTGCTTACAAACTTCTAAACACAGATCCTACCACCTACCTGGAAAAAACCACCAAATCTAAAATAAAAGCCTCTCCCATCAGCAAAGAAATCCAGCAAAAAATCATCCCCAGAGAAAAATCATCCAGATGCCCCAAGCTCTATGGCCTCCCCAAGATACACAAAGAAGGAACACCACTCAGACCCATAGTCAGCTCCATAGGCTCACCTCTACAAAACCTTGCCAAGTTCCTCGCAAAAAAATTACAACCCTATGCAGAATCTATCAAATCACATGTACAAAACTCCTTCCAGTTCATAGAGACGATCCAGAAACAAAATCTACAGCCCAGCGATCTACTCGTGAGTTTTGATGTCGTATCCCTCTTCACCCAAGTGCCTATAAAAGAAGCCTTGACAGCTATCCAGAACAAATACAACCCCCCCAAATACATCCTGGATCTAACCAACCACTGTCTAACTAACACATACTTCATTCACAATGGACAAAGGTACAAACAAATAGAAGGAGCACCTATGGGATCACCACTCTCACCAGTCATCGCTAACCTTTACATGGAACACTTTGAAACTAATGCCCTAAATAAATCAGAACACAAACCCAAACTCTGGCTTAGATATGTAGATGACACTTTTGTAATTTGGCCACACGGAAAAGAAAAACTAGACAACTTCCTCACACATCTCAACAGCCTACACCCCAAAATACAATTCACTATGGAAATAGAAGATAACAACCAACTTCCCTTTCTGGATGTCCTCATCTACAAAAAACCCAATGGCTCCCTAGGACACACCATCTACCGGAAAAAAACACACACAAACCGCTACCTAAACGCACAATCCCATCACCACCCTGCACAGATCAACTCCGTAGCCAAGACCCTCATCTCCAGAACCAAACGCCTAGCTGACAAAGACCACCTGAAAAATGAATTACACACCCTCACAAAGGTATTAATCTCCAATGGATTCCAAAAAAAACACAATTACAAAACTAATCCAAAAGCAGACACCCCCCAAGATTCAAAACACCGAACAAGACAATGGCATCGCTCTCCTCCCCTATATTAAAGGCACCACTGATAAAATCAGCAAAATTCTCCACAAACACACTATCAAGACATCCTTCGACACTAACCAAAAAATAGCTAACATCTTAAGGAACCCCAAAGACAAAATCCAGCTAGAAAACCAAGGAGTCTATGAAATACCATGCAAAGTCTGCTCGTCCACATACATTGGACAGACTAATAGGAGAATTAGTGCACGTATCTCAGAGCATAAGAATTCTGTTAAAAGACAAGTAAATACTTCCTCCCTCTTCCAGCACTTCCAAGCAACAGGTCATGAAATTGACTTTGAAAAAACAAAATTACTCTCCAGGACTGAACACTCCAACAGGAGAATGATTATGGAAGCTATTGAAATAGAAAAACATCCCCACAACATGAACAGACGCGATAATAATAATAATAATAATAATAATAGTTAAATTTATTAACCGCTCCCTCTCCCCACAGGGACTCGGGGCGGTGCACAGGGAGAATAAAAACAATAAATATACAAAATACATACGAATTTAAAAACAAATTAAATTAATTCCTGTGCTAAAATCCCATTAACTAAAAATCCCCACTCCCCAAAAAAATCCTAAAAACAGAGGAGTAGTTATCCCAGGCCGGCAAGGCAGAAAAAGTGAGTTTTCAATTTAAGACGGAAGGAGCGGAGATCCGTGGTGGTCCTAATATCGGGGGGGAGGTCGTTCCAGAGGGCTGGGCCCGCCACAGAGAGAGCCCTTCCCCTGGGTGTCGCCCGCTGACAAAGTCTAGTGGACGGCACCCGGAGAAGTCCCTCTCTGTGGGAGCGAATCGGTCGTGAGGATGTATGAGGCAGGATCCGATCCCGCAAGTAGCTAGGTCCCGAGCCATGGAGCGCTTTAAAGATGATAATTAATACCTTGAAGTGCACCCGGAAGACGACAGGCAGCCAGTGCAGCTCGCGCAAGAGCGGTGTTACATGTGGTACCCATAATTGCTCGCGCGGCTGCATTCTGGACCAGCTGAAGTCTCCGGGTGCACCTCAAGGGAAGCCCCATGTAGAGAGAGTTGCAATAGTCCAGTCGGGATGTCACGAGGGCATGAGTGACTGTGCGAAGGGCGTCCCGATCCAATAGGGGGCGCAATTGGCGTACCAGGCGAACCTGGTAAAACGCCCTCCTGGCCACGGCTGTCACCTGATCTTCCATTGACAGCCGGGTATCCAGGAGGACACCCAAATTGCGCGCCCCATCCACAGGGGCAAGATGTTCGCCCCCTATGGCCAGCGATGGAGTGAGCTGGTTGAATCGGGCAGCCGGAAACCACAGCCACTCGGTCTTGGTCGGGTTTAGCCTGAGTCCGTTACTTCCCATCCAGATCCGCACGGCTTCCAGGCACTGGCACATCACCGCTACGGCATCGTTGGGGTGGTCTGGGGTAGATATATACAGCTGGGTGTCGTCAGCGTATAGATGGTACTCTACCCCAAAACCATGGATGATCTCACCCAGCGGCTTCATGTATGTGTTAAACAGGAGGGGTGAGAGGACCGACCCCTGAGGCACCCCACATATAAGGGGTCTCGCGGTCGACCTCTGCCCCCCTGCCAACACAAATTGCGATCGGCCAGAGAGGTAGGAGAACCACCGCAGAACGGTGCCTCCCACCCCCAACCCCCCCAGCCGATGCAATAGGATACCATGGTCGATGGTATCGAAAGCCGCCGAGAGGTCTAATAGGACCAGGATGGAGGAACAACCCCCATCTCTGGCCCTCCAGAGATCATCCACCAACGCGACCAATGCCGTCTCGGTGCTATGCCCGGGCCGAAAGCCGGACTGGCGCGGATCTAGATAATCAACTTCATCCAGGTGACGGGGAAACTGTTGTGCCACCACACTCTCGACAACCTTCGCCAAAAATGTCTCGATGATGCCTCCCGCCTGCCAGACATCTGGAAACCAGCTCTGGCCACTAAACGAGTCCCGGCCACTAAACGAGTCCCGGCCACTAAACGAGTCCCGGCCACTAAAACAAGTCCCGGCCACTAAACAAGTCATGGCCACTAAACAAGTCCCGGCCACTAAACAAGTCCCGGCCACTAAACAAGTCCTGGCCACTAAACGAGTCCCGGCCACTAAACAAGTCCCGGCCACAAACACTGACACCATCATCAATCACTCTCAACAAACTCCATCTACCAATCAGGATGTGGCAAATCAGCCAACCAATCAGTTTAAAGTAGCAAAGCCAACATTCCAACCCCTCCCACCTCCACTTACAGAAAAACTGCCATTTCAAATACAGCTCATTTGTAAGAAAGCCAAGGCCGAAGCCTGATGATGATGGGGGTGATCCCATCGAAACGTTGCAAAAACACCTTTAATTTTACACGGGAAAAGACCCGAATAAACCAAAATCTACATATACATATACATACATATATATATATATACATACATACATACATACATACATACATACATACATATATATATATATATATATATATGTTAAATGTTTTTTTAAAGGAATGATTAATAATTAATTAAGAGACCAGGATGGATCCATTTCGGACTTCTTAGTCCTCGTCAGCTGGCCATACTTTTCCTACAGGGATTTGAACTGGTGCTCTCCAGCATTCGAAGCAGGCTTCTCTATGCCTTGAGCTAACCAGCTTCCCTGATTACATCATCCTTTCCACAGGACTTTATAGATGAAGATACTATGTTACAGCTTCCTGCTAGGCCTGTTTAAGGGAGGAGACAAACTTGTCATCCTTCTCTGCCTTTCGACTCCTCTTTGAGATCATCCAGACAGAGACCTATTAAATTGCTGCTGTCTTTTTAGATATGTGTTAAATGTTTTTTTAAAGGAATGATTAATAATTAATTAAGAAGTCCGAAATGGATCCATCCTGGTCTCTTAATTAATTATTAATCATTCCTTTAAAAAAACATTTAACACATATCTAAAAAGACAGCAGCAATTTAATAGGTCTCTGTCTGGATGATCTCAAAGAGGAGTCGAAAGGCAGAGAAGGATGACAAGTTTGTCTCCTCCCTTAAACAGGCCTAGCAGGAAGCTGTAACATAGTATCTTCATATATATATATATATATATATACACACACACACATACACACACACACACAAACACAGAGAGAGAGAGAGAGAAAGTAGGGAGTGTGTGTGTGTGTGTAGTCAGGTAGGTAGAAGGATAGAGAGAGAGAGAGAGAAATGGAGAAATACAGTAGGTAGGTAGAAAGAGAGAGAGAGGGAGATTAGGTAGGTAGGTTGATGTTCTCAGGTTCTCCTTGTAGGTCTTCTAGTCCAACCTCCTGCGTGGGCAGGAACCTTATACCATTTCAGACAAATGGCTATCTAACATCTTTTTAAAGTCTTCCAGGGTTGGGGCATTCACAAATTCTGGAGGCAAGCTGTTCCAGAGGTTAATTGTTCTAACTGTCAGGAAATTTCTCCTTAGTTCTAAGTTGCTTCTCTCCTTGATTAGTTTCCACCCATTGGTGGAATGCATACAATACAGGCAAATAATGCATACAATATAGGCAAATAAAATATATTTACTACATGAAATGTTATTTCTTCATTTAAACCTTTGAGGCAAGAAGAAGAGCCTTTATTGTAGGTAGGTAGGTAAGTAGGTAAAGGGATATATAGAGAGAGAAATAGAGAGGGAAAGAGAAATACAGTAGGTAGGGAGGGAGAGAGAGTGTCTGTGTAGGTAGGTAGGTAGGTAGGTAGGTAGGTAGGTAGATAAAACGTGAGAGAAAGAAATATAGTAGGTATGTAGGGGGAGGAGAATGTGTGTGTGTGTAGGTAGGTAGGTAGAAAGATAGAGAGAGAAATAGAAAGATAGAGAAATACAGTAGGTAGATAGGGAGAGAGTGTGTGTGTGTAGGTAGGTAGAAGGATAGAGAGAGAAATAGAAAGAGAGAGAGAAATACAATAGGTATGTAGGGGGAGAGGGAGAATGTGTGTGTACTGTAGGTAGCTAGAAGGATGAGAGAGAAATAGAGAGAAATACAGTAGGTAGGATGGGAGAGAGAGAGTGTGTGTGTAGGTAGAAGTGTATATATATATAGGGACCACCTTTGGTGGGAAGATAACAGCATTCTGTGTGCCTTTGGTGTTTAGTCATGCCGGCCACATGACCACAGAGATGTCTTTGGACAGCGCTGGCTCTTCAGCTTTGTGTGTGTGTGTGTGTGTGTATGTATGTATATATATATATATATATATATATATATGTATGTATGTATGTATGTATGTATGTATGTATGTATGTGTGTGTATATACACACACACACACACACAGAGAGAGAGAAAGTAGGGTGTGTGTGTGTGTGTGTGTGTGTAGTCAGGTAGGTAGAAGGATAGAGAGAGAGAGAGAGAGAGAAATGGAGAAATACAGTAGGTAGGCAGAAAGAGAGAGAGAGGGAGATTAGGTAGGTAGGTTGATGTTCTCAGGTTCTCCTTGTAGGTCTTCTAGTCCAACCCCCTGAGTGGGCAGGAACCTTATACCATTTCAGACAAATGGCTATCTAACATCTTTTTAAAGTCTTCCAGGGTTGGGGCATTCACCACTTCCGGAGGCAAGTTGTTCCAGAGGTTAATTGTTCTAACTGTCAGGAAATTTCTCCTTAGTTCTAAGTTGCTTCTCTCCTTGATTAGTTTCCACCCATTGGTGAAATGCATACAATACAGGTAAATAATGCATGTAAACCTTTGAGGCAAGAAGCGCCTTAATAAAACAATACAATAATACAATAGCAGAGTTGGAAGGGACCTTGTAGGTCTTCTAGTCCAACTCCCTGCGTGGGCAGGAACCTTATACCATTTCAGACAAATGGCTATCTAACATCTTTTTAAAGTTTTCCAGTCTCTTCTTAAAAACACATCCAGTGTTGGGGCATCCATAACTTCTGGTGGCAAGCTGTTCCGCTGGTTAAAAGCTGCTCCGCTGGCTAAAAGCAACATATTGCATCTCAAAGACAACATTTGCAAAAAGCAATAACATTTCATGTATTAAATATATTTTATTTGCTTGTATTGTATGCATTATTTGCCTGTATAGTATGCATTCCACCAATGGGAGGAAACTACCGTATTTTTCGGAGTATAAGACGCACCTTTTTTTCCTCTAAAAAGAGGCTGAAAATCTGGGTGCGTCTTATATATAGAGTACAGAATTTTTTTGCCTCCTGGAACCCCACCCACTTCACCAAACTGGCTGTGCCTAGTCTTGTGGAGGCTTCCAAAGAGCTCCTGGGGGCTGGGGAGGGCAGAAATTAGCCTCAAACGGGCCGTTTCACCCTCCCCCAGCAGCACTCTATAAGCCTCCATAGGACTATGCATGCAATTTATTTGACCCAAAAATGGCCCGTTTTCGCGATAAATGGGGCGGTTTTTTGTTCCCCCCCCCCACCACCCCAGGAGCATTCTGCAAGCCCCCACAAACATAGTCATGCTTTTTATTTGAAGAAAATCGGCCCCGTTTTCGCGGAGAAAGAGCAGTTTGGACGAAGTATGCAAAGCGAAAATAAAACCCTTTTTGCCTCCTGGAACCCCGCCCCCTTCTCCAAACTGGCTGTGCCGAGCCTTATGGAGTGCCTAGTCTCCTGGGTAAACGGGGCTTTTTTTTTTGCTCATTTTTCACCCCCCCCCCAGCTCACTCTGCAAGCCCCCCTCCCAAGGCTACGTATGCTTTTTATTTAAAAAAAAAAACAGCCTCATTTTCACGGAGAAATGGGCTGTTTTGGAAGTTTGCCGAGTGCAAAGGCTCCCCCCCCCAACCTTTCGGAAGGCTCTAACTTTTTCTGAGCAAGCAGAAACGACGTTTTAAGGTTTGTCTGCGATTTCCTTCTGCAGGACATAAATAAATACACCTGAGAACATCAACCTACCTACCTAATCTCCCTCTCTCTCTTTCTACCCACCTACTGTATTTCTCCATTTCTCTCTCTCTCTATCCTTCTACCTACCTGACTACACACACACACACACACCCTCCCTACTTTCTTTCTCTCTGTGTGTGTGTTTGTGTGTGTGTGTGTATACATACATACATACATACATACATACATATATATATATATATACATACACACACACACACACACACACACACACACACACACACACACACACACACGAAGCTGAAGAGCCAGCACTGTCCAAAGACATCTCTGTGGTCATGTGGCCGGCATGACTAAACACCAAAGGCACACAGAATGCTGTTACCTTCCCATCAAAGGAGGTCCCTATATATATATACACTTCTACCTACACACACTCTCCCTCTCCCCCTACATACCTATTGTATTTCTCTCTCTCTCTCTATTTCTCTCTCTATCCTTCTACCTACCTACACACACACACTCTCTCCCTACCTACCTACTGTATTTCTCTATCTTTCTATTTCTCTATCTTTCTACCTACCTACCTACACACACACACATTCTCCTATTTCTACATACCTACTATATTTCTTTCTCTCCCATTTTATCTACCTACCTAACTACCTACCTACACAGACACTCTCTCTCCCTACCTACCTACTGTATTTCTCTTTCCCTCTCTATTTCTCTCTCTATATATCCCTTTACCTACTTACCTACCTACCTACAATACAGGCTCTTCTTCTTGCCTCAAAGGTTTAAATGAAGCAATAACATTTCATGTAGTAAATATATTTTATTTGCCTGTATTGTATGCATTATTTGCCTGTATTGTAT